>JACSVZ010000004.1:93383015-94825515 GCA_014706295.1 Lycocorax pyrrhopterus obiensis
TTTGGCCAAACCGGCACACCTTTACAGAGCTTTACCTATCGGTCACAATGTTCATTGTGGCATTTAAGTAAAACCTTATAAAATGAAGGCCTTGTTGCCTTTGTAAAATTATGGCTCAGGCCTGTTACTTCGGCTAGAGAAGGACTGTGAGAAAAGTCTGTGAGAAGAAAAACAATTAGTTTTTACCCATGAGAATGTAGTATCAACAGAAGCAAGAAAGTTAAACAATAGAAGGAGAAAACCAGCAAACATATCCGCACTTGTATTTTTCTGAATGCTTGAATGCTTATGCTATAGGTAGCCGATGGTAGTATATTGAAGTTAATAATAGCCAATGAGTCTATTGTAGTAGTTTAGCAGCCAATGAATATGTAACACAAATGATAACATACAGAAGGTGTATAAAAGAGGCTGCTTTGTTTAATAAATGGCTTTTTGGCCTTTGAAAGCGGCACTGTCTGTGTGTGTTGTGACCGCCCCAACAGCGACAGTTCATGTGTTGGGAAAACAAATTACTTTGGTGGTAGAATTGCCTTGTTAAGGTTTAGGGCTGGACATACTTCACTGATCTCAGACTTAGGGGGAGGTTAACAAAGCTTGAGAAGAAGGATGTACCACTGATAGTGGACACAAAGAATGCAGAATTTATGGGCAACCAGGACATCTGACAGGACTCCCAAAATAATGAAGAAACTAATAAAACTAACTCAGTATTTGGGCTGAAATCAGCTCCAAGTGGGTTGAAGGCAATTCTGGTAGGGGGATCTGTGATCACTGACCCACAGACAACCAACCCAAGAAACACAACCCCACACACACCCAAAGAAGAAACTAATCATGCGGACTAATTAGTATGAGAAGCAAGAGAATCATTAACCAATAGAAATTAGAGTACTAATTAATAAAAGAAGTATGTAACTTGTAGCCAATAAACACTAAGTCTTTTGTTTGCTAGAATGTATAAATAGTCAAAAGTTTTGATAACTGGAGTACATGTTTTGCAGAGTGATTCTCATGTACCTCAATGTTGAATAAAGTAATGTTGAATTCCTAACCTAACAAACTGGTTAGAGAGATTATTTCCTGTTTTTTGGTGACAGTAGTATTCTTCTACATGTTTATAAGAAAGAAGAGAAGAGAAGAGAAGAGAAGAGAAGAGAAGAGAAGAGAAGAGAAGAGAGAAAAGAAAAAAGAAAAGAAAAGAAAAGAAAGGAAAAGAAAGGAAAAGAAAGGAAAAGAAAAGAAAAGAAAAGAAAAGAAAAGAAAAGAAAAGAAAAGAAAAGAAAAGAAAAGAAAAGAAAAGAAAAGAAAAGAAAAGAAAAGAGAAAACCCTGTCTTTATTTCTGGGAGAGGACTTCAAAATATATGCCAGAAACAGACAACTTGAGTTTCTTTTCTCTACATCAAATGTAAGTTGGAAGGGGAATTTGAAAGTGGACACGTGGTAGATCTGGTTTTATATTTTGCAACCTTCAGCACCCATTATGCCTCCACCCCATTTTATAGGACAAATAAATGTGCTTAGGGAAGATTAGCTTCTAAACAAATGTGTCTGAAGGATCACCTCAGGGGCAGATCTGCATGCAGAAACCATTTTTTGCCAGGGCTGGAAGAGAGCTATGATCTAACATAGTGCTCCTCCTGAGCAGCTCCCTCAGCACTGCAGGAGCTGCTGAGCGCTCCTGTGCAGGAAGCTTTGAGAATGCAACAGCATGGAAGGGGCTCTTCAGATCTTTCCCTCTTCTCCTCTTTCATGGCCTGTGAGTGACTTAGTGCCCCAAACGTTAACTTTTTGTTACCATCCTCCTTTTAATGCCCTTCATTTTTCAACACCTCCCATCTCTACCATCTTCTCTGACATCTGTTCTGCCTCATAGATCTTTTACTTGTTTTCCTTCTTTCTTCCCTTCTCTCCCATCTCCTTCCTCATTTTTTTTCTTGCTCTTCTGTTTTCTTTATTTTTCCTCCTCTTTCCCTACACGTTGTTGTTAGAAAAGATTCTTGCACCCCCTGGTGCTCTTGCATTTTGTGAGGTAGGAGAAGAGATTGTCTCTTTCTTTCTCTTCCCCTGGTAGATCGTTATTCAGAAACAGAATGCGAGAGAAAGACGAATATCCCAGGTCATCCGCAGCAAAACAGTTAAACAAGGGGGTGTGGTGTGTGTGTGATCAGGGAAAAGATGGCGGTCCTCCATTGCCTGCCAAGGGGCACGAGACTCACAAAGCAACTTCCACAGCAATAAGAAGAGCTAGGCAGAGAGAAAGAGGTGACAGTGGCGTCGGGACGTTCCTGTAAGTTCTTACAAGTAAAACCCAATCTCTGCTTTGGCATGAGAGAGAGATTCTCATTCGTGTGTGTGTGTGTATGCCTTTTATTCCACCATGTTTCTGTGAAATCCATTCATTCGGACAGGCGAGGAAAGAGGAAGAAACGGGGGGAGGGAGGGAGGGAAGGGAAGAAAGAAAGAGAGAGAGAAACATGTTTTGTTTGAGAGAGGTCTCTTGTATGAAGGAGAAGGTGCTGGTAGTGGGAGGAGGAAAGCGGTTAATTTTTGTTACATTGAAGGGAGAGATAAGTGAGATAGGAGCAGAGCTTTTGGGGTGGGAGTGTTTGTGCGCTTCCGCGTGCTATGTCCAGATGGTGCTGTGCGTGAACTTGGATTAGAAACGGGGAAGCCACAGAGGAGAGAAAAGCTTCATGCTGGCACGACTCAGGCAATCGGGTGACCTTTCTGTTTTTGTCCCTGTTCCCCCTTTCTCTTCCCCTCTTGCAAAGCTGGTCCCTCACAAATATATTTATGCTCCCCCTCCCTGCTCTCCTGACATTGTGATGTGAGGGGTTCTGGCTCCGTCCTGGGTGTGCGTGTGTGGGTAGTGGTTTCTTTGAAGGGCATTGTTTGGAGGAGGACGACAGCGTTCAGCTGGAGAGCAGAAGCCATTACACACATTTTTACTCCCTTTTCGAGAAAGAGAAGGGGAGAAAGAAAGAAGCTCACTTCTCGTTCGTTCTTCCGACGTCTCTATCTCTTAAGTCAGACAAGGAAGGAGTTTTCTCCCACCCCTTTCCCCATCATCCGGAGTAGCTTTCTTTCTTGTCTTTTCCCCTCTTTCCATTTCTTTATTTCGTTGTCCTCCATTTGTAAACTGTTTGCTTTGGTTTCAGTTTAGACTCCATAACACAAAGCTTCTCTCCCGTACACGCATGCATTCTACGGTATTTTTATGTCTTTTAGAGTAACCCCCCACCGTTGTGGTTTCTATCCTATGCACAGATTATCCTGGAGTTTCCCATAGATGTGATCTGTTAAGAGCCCCCCTCCCCCGGCCACCGTAAAGGGGCGGCGGGGGGGGGGGGGGCTGCATTCGTTTTCTAATGTTTGGAAATAGACCTTCAAGTCTGAGTGCTTTCTACTGCTACTTTAGTGTGACTGTGTGTGTGTGTGATGAAGCTGTTTACATGTATAAGAGGAAGTGACTAATTTGGCAGAGAGCTGTGATCTGAGTCAGGTAAGCCATCTCATGTTCTTTAGCTCCACCAGAAAATGGAGGAGAGCAAGCGGGCTTCCAGTAAACAAAGCTGAGATGGGAAATGATCCTAACATTATGGATCTCTTAATTTAAAAAAATATTTTTTTAAGCTTTGCTGCCAATCCCCCTCCCCCTATTTCTTCAGTTTTTCAATGTACAAGACTGTGATGTGTATTCTTTCTGATTTCATGCTATCAGTAAATGAGAACTGGAGGAAATTGCCTGAATTATAGAATCATGGAGGAAAAATTTTGTTGTTTTTAACTCTTATGTTTCCATGTTGAGGTCACATTTCTATATATTTTTCTTTGGTTAAAGTTAATAGGATTTAAGGGTTTGATCAGTTAGCTAAAGAAATAGCTTTTGTGTGTAACATAATATTCGGAGGCAAGTGCTTGTATCCTGAGACTTCTCAGGTTCTTGCAGAGAACATTGCGAAATCAGTTCTTTCTATGCGGTGATGATGGCCTGAGTTTTGGTATTTTACCTTGTGATGCTCAAAAGCGTTCTCTTTTTCTGGATTTATTTTAATATGAAACATTTTCCTTCACTCATCAGGTTACATGTTTATAATACTAGAAAGCTTTCAGGAAGCTTATCAGTACTATAAATATATTCCTGGGTGGGGGTGAGGGGGTGACAACTTTCATAGTGCTCTTCTTTTGGTGTCTTACCATATGTTTTTTTTTAAAACATAACAGTGTTGCTGGAAGCTTTTATGTCATGGCAGATGAACAAGAAGGGGTTTTTTTCTTTTTTTTTAAGCCTACCTTTTCATCTGTAATAGTTTAGGGTGATGTCACGTGTGGCCTTACTTTTTTCCCCACCAACATCAATTTGCACATCAGCTGCATAGTTGATACAGATCCTCACAATTTCAAATTAAATGCTTTAGTGTCAGAACATCTTAAAGTACAATTCCATGGGGAAACTATCAGATGGAATACTCAGAAGAGAGCAAGAGGAAATGTGAAATATAGATATATATATAGTAGAAATGATAGGATGAGAGATCAGCAAATGAATACAAGTAACCATGCTTCCATGCATGTACCAAGAATAGAAAGATGGTTAGTGATGAACTTTGGAATTTCAGCTTCTGCTAGGTTAAAATTAATGCTTGTTTTATTTTGTCTAGCAATAAATTGTTACAAAGGACTTTTATCTTTAAAATTAGGCCCTTTGTAAGGTGGACTACAGTGCGGAGATTGAGAAAAAAGACACGGACTGCTGGATGTGAGTAAAGCAGCAAGCAAAGCCAGTTTATTACAGAAATCACCAGCATGTTATAGTCCTCTAACTTCCGGACAAATTCTTCCACTCCGACTTCCTTTGCCCCTGTTCCC
The DNA here is from genome assembly GCA_014706295.1 of Lycocorax pyrrhopterus obiensis. Classification (NCBI taxonomy): domain Eukaryota; kingdom Metazoa; phylum Chordata; class Aves; order Passeriformes; family Paradisaeidae; genus Lycocorax; species Lycocorax pyrrhopterus. The sequence continues at coordinate 93,387,889 of JACSVZ010000004.1, forward strand.
ATACCAACACTATCAAGTCCTTGCAGACACTTCCTTGCGCCAGCGGTGACCTCGTTTACATCTTCTTTACGCTAAAGTGGTCAGGTTGTGGTGTCCTCTTCGTTCCGTCTTTGCTTCTTGTACTTGCCTTGAGCTTTATCTGTCCCATAGTTTCCACTGTACCAAAGCTAAAAGATCTGTACAGCTATCAGCCTTCGTCGCTGTCTGGTTCCTGACAATTCCCTCTCTCTGTTCAACAATCATTATTTGCTTTATTGATTGATCAATCAATCTCTGAATACATTGAATCGAGCAAGGCAGACATATGTTGAGTAACAATTGTCTTTGTCATCTGATGAGGTAAAAAAATCCATTCAGTGATAAGCAAAGGGTCAGCTGTATTAGGATCCCATTGGTACAACAAAGCATGTGGCTGTCGTGAAGGGTTTAAAAGAATCAGTGAAAATGGAAGATCAGGTGCACATTGTGACGCTCGCCTGTGGGAAATGGCATCTGCTACTTTTTGCAAGGCCGATTGTGCTTCATGATTCAAATGTCTTGGGGAAGACAAGTCAGGCTCTCCTTTTAATAATGCAAAAAGGGGAGCTAGATCTGAATTTGTGATTCCCAGCAAGGGCCTTACCCAATTAAATGCTTCTAATAATTTCTGTGCTTCATGTAATGTAGAAATTTTGTTTTGAATTTGTAATTGCTGTAGCTGTACAGTTTGGGATCTAATATGCCAACCTAAATACTGCCATGGAGGCATCTGCCGGATCTTGTCCTGAGCTATTTGCAATCCTGCACATTTTACAGCTTCTGTGGTAAGGGCCAAGGTTTCCTTCATGTCATCTTGTTTTTCAGCTGCAATGAGAATATCATCCACATAGTGATATAGTAACACATGAGGCTTTGCCTGTCGTACTGGGCTAAGGGCCCGTGTGACAAACCACTGACAAATTGTAGGACTGTTTTTCATCCTTTGGGGTAAAACCACCCAGTGGTATCTTTGCAAAGGCTCTTGCATATTTAAGCTGGGCACAGAAAAGGCAAATCTTGGTGCATCCTCTGGGTGCAGAAGAATTGTAAAAAAGCAATCTTTTAAATCAATGATTGTCAAGTGCCAATTTCGAGGAATCATGGTAGGTGATGGGAGTCCCGGCTGCAGGGTGCCCATATCTTCCATGACTGCATTTATTTTTCTGAGATCATGAAGCAAATGCCACTTACCACTCTTTTTCTGAATGACAAATACAGGAGAATTCCAAGGGCTTGTGGAGGGGACAATACGTCCTACTTGTAATTGTTCTCTAACCGGATTTTGTAAAGCGCACAATTTTCCAGTTTGTAGGGGCCACTGAGGAATCCATATTGGGTTGTTAGTTTTCCAGACCAGCTTTAAGGTAGTGCACAAATCAGTGACCCCTACTAAAAATCAGATCCAATTCTGACTCCCATTTGGGAAAGCATGTCACGGCCCCATAACACCATGGGAATTTGCAAAACAAAAGGCTTGATGGCAGCAGTATGTCCCTCAGGACCTACAATTTGAATGAAATCTTTGCTTTGAAAGCTGGCACTGCTCCCCCCAATACCAGTGAGTGCTTGGGGAACCGCAGCAAGTGGCCACGTAGGGGGCCACTTAGCTTGTGAAATGACTGTAACATCAGCTCCCGTATCAATAATGCCTGTGAGTGTGACATGCTGTCCCTGCCAGGATAGTTTACATTTACAAGTGGGACGCTGAACTGCTGAGCCCAAAAAAATTGAGGTGTTCTTGTGGATCCAAAGCCCTCCTCCCCCCTTTGTTTTTGCACTGTGTTAGTAGATTTTAGTGTTATAAAAAATATTAATTGAGCAATTTGAGAACCTTGGGGTACAGTACATGGGGGGGAGTCCAGACCATGATTTTGATTTCTCCTAAAAAGTCTGCATCAATTACACCTGGAAGTACAATCAATCCCGTTAAAGTAGTTGGGGAGCGCCTCAAAAGCAACGCACTCCGTCCTTGTCCTAAAGGTCCATTAACCCCCGTGGGGATCAGATGGACGGAGGAGTCTAAAATAGTTACTGTACAAGCGGTTGTGAGATCCAAGCCGGAGCTACCGGAGGTGGCTGGTTGCAAGGCTGAAACACTCCCGCTGTTGCTGCAGAAATCGGCTGAGGGATTTCTGTCTGAGCGCGGTGCTGGCCCACGCTCCGATTCGACTTTCCCTGAATTGGTTTGCCTTCAATATCATATTTCGAACGACACTGGTTAGCGTAATACCGCCCTTTACGGCAGCGCGGGCAAACTCCGGACTTTTTGGACTTTGCTCCTTTTAAGGCATGGCAATCTTTCTTAAGGTGGCCTGGTTTCCCACAACCAAAACAAGCCTGTCCCGCGGGACCGGGAGCCACCTTAAGGGTAGCAACGGCAGCAGCCATGGCTTCATATTTGTGCTCAACCGTTCAGATACGATTACAAGCTTCATCCATTTCTACAATTGTGGGGTTTTTAAGTGGCCTTAAAACCCTTTGGCAGTCCGAGTTGAAAAAAATGAATTCAAGAGCTAAATTTTTTTAGCAATATATTATTGAACATTTATTAGTAGAACAAAGGCATATCACAGTGCTGGGGCGCTTGGCAATATTGCCAGAGGCGCCCTCCATTCATTTTACTGTGGACTTAAGTACTCTCTTAAACTGTTACATATTCATTAAGCCCAGAAAGTAATTTACACTTCACTCAACTATCCCCCCCCTCCGGTCTCTGCCCCCTTCCGCCAGCAGGACGCCGCTTCGGTCCTCTGGATTGCTTCAGAATTGAAGATAGGCACCCCCTCTCCGGTGCCTCCCCAGTCTCCAGCCTAATTTGTAGCTGACAGTTTCCTTGGGAGGTGTGAGTTTTGATGAGATAACAGTCTTCCTGGGATGCATGCGGTTTATCTTCTTTGTTTCTCTAAGATGTCTTGGTTCCTGGCTCTGTAGTTTCTCAATTCAAAAGACATTTATTACCATGTGTTTATTAATACATTTCTTAACATATTACAACTATTTCGAAGTTACAATTTACCTTAATCTCATTGCTACTTAACTACATTTTACCTTAACACTATTTCTACATAGTACATTATCACTTATAAATGTTAAAATCCTATATGCGAAAGACAACATTTATCATTCACTCATTTATCAGAGTTAGCATCCTCTACTGCCAATTTTAAAAGAGTAATATCACGAGCTTCTTGATGGGCTACCTGTTTATCTAACGCCTCACGAAGACTGTCGATGAACTGCATAAACGACTCTTTTGCCCCTTGGGTTATGGATGTGAAAGCCTTTTGCGGTTTCCCAGCATCAGGGACTTTTATGAAAGCGTGATATGCATAATCCCTAATATCGCCTAGGGCTTTGCGGGGGGTATCCCGCGCTTGAGCTTCTGGCTGAAAATGCTGGCCCGTTCTCATGAGGTGGTCAAGGGTTAAAGCCGCAAGATGTTGATTTGCATTCCCCTCGTAAGTTAACAATCTAGCTTCTAACAACCTCCTCCACTCTGCCTCCCACAGCGCATATTGCATAGGCGAAAGCAGCAGCTGGGAAAGCGATTTTAAATCGTGGGGAGTCATAACATAATAATTGAGCACAGTAGAAAGCATATTAGTAAAATAAGGAGAACAAACACCATCTGTTACGGTTCGTCTTAATTCCTTAATAACTGAAAAAGGCAGATCTTCCCAGACAGGGGGTCTCTGACCGTGATAGATCGCTGGCGCCACTATGGCTTGAGCGATATCAAAGCAGCCTGATTCTAACACCTTTTGGCGAAGTTTACGCCAGTTATTATGCGGAATAGGGAGATACGGATCAGGCTTCTTTTCAGGGTCCGAAGGTCCGGGATCAAAGGGATCGTCGTCAAATTCCGAGTCCCCATCAGAAGCGACAAATTGCATTGCGAGAGCCTGTGCTGGAGCGCCGGCAGCTCGCGGCTCCGCGGGTGGCGGAGGCACAAAAGAAGGCAAAGACTCTCCTACAATGCTCTGGCGGGGGGTCTGAATTGCGGAGGGGCCGAAGCGGGGGGGCGTGGCGCGGCGGGCGGTGCGGCGGGCAGAGCTGCAGCGCTGCAGCCAGAGCCAGCAGCAGTAGCCGACTTTGCCCCGGCAGTCTTCAGAGCTCTAAGGGTTTCCAAGATAGCTCGCCAGACGGGTAACAAATCAGCTACTAATTTATCGCCTTTAGTTGCTTTGTCCCAGAGTTTCACCCCCACATCGTCCCTGTGCCGGTTTGGACAAATTTGGAGGAAAATATCTTTTGATAGAAGGCAGGTTACAACCACCCCTCCCCCATCAGGTTCGGAAAAAAAAATTCGGAGGAAAGTGAAAGAGATAAAAAACCTATTTATTTAACAAACACACAGGAAAATAATAATAATGCTGAATAATAAAACCTCTCGCTGTGGAGAGAAACCTGGGAAGATTTCAGAGTCCTTCTGTAGGTGTGGTCGCCTCCTCCTCGGAGCTGGGTTGGTGTGGGCCCACCTCTGGGGCTTCATTGGAAAATTCTCCCGATATGTTCTGATGTTGAAAGAGTCTAGAAGAGAAGAAGGGAAAAACTGAAGTCTCAGGAAAACAAAGTTCAACTTTCCGTTTCCTTCCAGAGACAAGGAGCCGAAATCTGTCTGAAAAGCAAGAAGGGTGCTTCCTCTGCTCTTCTCGCTGCCGCAGCAGAACGCAGAGGAGCATGTGTTTGTGTTCTTGAACAACTGTTTTGAAAAGTTTGCTCGTTTTTTTTCTCTCTTCTCTCGGGCTCAGTTTAAAGACACAGAAAGGCACAGGATTGATTTTCTGGGCATAGAATAGCGATAGGGAATACACATCATAAAGTCACTCCAAGACATTCCACTCCTTATCCCATATCGTTGGCTCAATGCCCAAACTAATATATTCTAACTCTACACACACACAATAATACATACACATCTATACATATATGCAGCTATGTACAAACAGTGACAGTGACATTCAGCAAGCAGTGGTATACAGGCATTTCACATTACATATGGCTCTAACCCAACATCAAATCTCCCTGCGGTACACAACGTGTTGTTCCATCTCTCTGCATTACCCACCATGTCCAACCAGGTCCCTGAGCAAAGAACCCCACAGATGGGTTTGTCTGTACTGGAGGCAGAATTAACCCAAACAGTCTTTATTAACAGTCCTCTGACATGTACTACTGGGACTTTATTTTTGTCTACTGTATGCAGGGGTTCAGATTGGGCTGGACCAGCTCTATTGGCGGAACCTTGGGTTTTAACTAACCAGGTGGCCTTTGCTAGATGCTGCTCTCAGTTTTTGAAAGTTCCCCCACCCAGTGCTTTCAAGGTGGTTTTAAACAATTAATTGCACTGTTTTACTTTGCCTGCAGCTGGTGCATGGTAAGGGATATGGTACACCCACTCAATGCCATGTTCCCTAGCCCGGGTGTTGATAAGGCTGTTCTTGAAATGAGCCCCATTGTCAGATTCAATTCTCTCGGGGTACCATGCCTCCAAAGGACTTGCTTTTTAGGACCCAAGATGGTGTTACGGGCCATAGCATGAGGCACAGGGTAGGTCTCCAGCCATCCAGTGGTGGCTTCTACCACTGTGAGCACATAACGCTTGCCTTGGCGTGTTTGAGGCAGTGTGATGTAATCAGTTTGCCAGGCTTCTCCATATTTGTATTTGGACCACCGCCTACCATACCATAGGGGTCTCGCTTGGCCTGCTTGGTCGCAGAGCATGTCTCACAATCATGGATAACTTGAGAGATACTGTCCATGGTTAGATCCACCCCTTGATCTCATGCCCACCTATAGGTGGCATCTCTGCTTTGATGTCCTGAGGCATCATAGGCCCATCGAGCTAGGAACAACTCTCCTTTGTGTTTCCAATCTAAGTCTATCTGTGACACTTCTATCTTTGCATCCTGATCTACCTGTTCGTTGTTTTGGTGTTCCTCATTAGCCCTACTCTCGGGGACATGAGCATCTACATGGCGGACTTTCACAAGTAGCTTTTTCACTCGGGCAGCAATGTCTTTCCACTCTTCAGCAGCCCAGACTGGTTTTCCCCTATGCTGCCAATTAGCCATTTCTCACTTTTCCAGCCATCCCCACAGAGCATTGGCTACCATCTATGAATTAGTGTAGAGGTATAGCTTTGGCTACTTCTTTCTTTCAGCAATGTCCAGGGCTAGCTGAACGGCTTTGAGTCCGGCAAGTTGGCTTGATCCACCTTCTCCTTTAATAGCTTCTGCAACCCGTCGTGTGGGACTCCATACGGCTGCTTTCCACTTTCGTTTCATCCCTACGATGCAACAAGAACTGTCAGTGAAAAGAGCATAGCATGTGTCTTCTGCTGGCAGTTGGTTGTACGGTGGAGTTTTTTCAGCATGTGTCACTTGTTCTTGTTCTTCTTCATTAGTGAGACCAAAATTTTCACTTTCGGGCCAATTTGTGATTATTTCCAAGATCCCAGGGTGATTCAGTTTTCCGATACAGGCACGCTGTGTGATGAGAGCAATCCATTTGCTCCATGTGGCATTGGTGGCGTGGTGCGTAGATGGGACTTCTGCTTTGAATATCCACCCCAGCACCGGTAATCGGGCTGCCAGGAGGAGTTTTGGTTCAATGCCGATTACTTCTGAGGTGGCTTGGACTCTTTCATAGGCTGCCAAGATTTCCTTCTCTGCTGGGGTGTAGTTGGCTTCAGACTCTCTGTAGCTTCGGCTCTAGAATCCTAGTGGTCAGCCTCGAGTCTCACCAGGCACTTTTTGCCAAAGGCTCCAGGACACACCATGGCTCCTGGCTGCAGAGTAGAGCACATTCTTCACTTCTGGTCCTGTCCTGACTGGGCCAACGGCTACTGCATGAGCAATCTCCTGCTTGATCTGGGCAAAGGCTTGTTGCTATTCAGGGCCCCAATTGAAATTGTTCTTTTTTCAGGTAACCAGGTAGAGAGGACTCACAATCTGGCTGTACTCAGGAATATGCATCCTCCAAAAGCCTATGGCACCTAGGAAAGCTTGCGTTTCCTTCTTGTTGGTTGGCGGAGACATCACGGTGATCTTGTTTATGACCTCGGTGGGAATCTGATGCTGTCTGTCTTGCCACTTCACTCCCAGGAACTGGATCTCTCGAGCAGGTACCTTGACTTTGCTCTTCTTGATGGCAAAACCACCTTACAGGAGAATCTGGATGATTTTCTCTCCTTTTTCAAACACTTTTGCTGTGGTGTTCCCCCACACAATGATGTCATCAATGTACTGCAGATGTTCTGGAGCCTCACTCTTTTCCAGTGCAGTCTGGATCAGTCCATGGCAGATGGTAGGACTGTGCTTCCACCCCTGGGGCAATCGGTTCCAGGTATACTGCATGCTCCTCCAGGTGAAGGCAAACTGAGGCCTGCACTCTGGTGCCAGAGGAATGGAGAAAAATGCATTGGCAATGTCAATAGTGGCATACCACTTCGCTGCTTTGGACTCCAGCTCGTACTGAAGCTCCAACATGTCCGGCACAGCAGTGCTCAATGGTGGAGTTACTTCATTCAAGGCACGATAGTGCACAGTCAATCTCCAGTCTCCTTCAGATTTGCGCACAGGTCAGATGGGGCTGTTGAAGGGTGAGTGGGTTTTGCTGATCACCCCTTGGCTCTTCAACTTACAGATCATCTTGTGGATGGGAATCACAGCATCTCGAGTTGTCCGGTACTGTCGGCGGTGCACTGTCGAGGTGGCAATTGGTACTCTTTGTTCTTTCCCCTTCAGAAGGCCTGCTGCAGATGGGTTCTCTGATAGTCCAGGCAAGGTGTTCAATTGCTTAATGCCCCCTGTCTCCACAGCAGCTATCCCAAACGCCCACCTGAGTCCCTTTGGGTCTCTGAAATACCCGCCTTGGAGGAAGTCTATGCCCAAAATGCACGGGGCCTCTGGGCTAGTCACAATGAGATGTTTCTTCCACTCATTTCCAGTCAGGCTCACCTCAGCTTCCACCAGGGTCAAATCCTGTGATCCACCTGTCACACCAGCAATAGAAACAGATTCTACCCCCACATGTTGCGATGGGATTATTGTACACTGCGCACCAGTGTCAACCAATGCATCATATTTTTGTGGTTCTGATGTGCCAGGCCAACAAATCCACACAGTCCAAAAAACACGGTTTTTCTGGGCTTCTACCTGGCTAGAGGCAGGGCCCCTCTTGTCTTGGTTATCCTTCTTTCCCTGGGCATACATCTTAGAGGTTCCTTCAAGGGGATCGGACATGTCATCTTCTCTTCCATCATACCTGGCAGTTCAGCTACGGGCAACTGGAGCTACTTCCATTTTGGTGGAACTTCGTTTCTGCGTCTTGTGCTCCTTCAATTCACGCACTCGTGCTGCCAGAGCAGAAGTGGGTTGTCTCTCCCACCTCTTCATGTTTTCCCCACTGTCACACAGGAAAAACCACAGCTCACCTCATGGGGTGCACCTTCTCTCTCTAGCTGGGGGACATCGGTGTTTGGTAACAGAATTTCTGATCTGTACCGCCGAGATTTGGAGAAGGCCCTCTTTAATCTCCTTGAGTTCTTGGTGATTCTTCTCTATCTTATCTTCCACTTTCTGCAGATGTGTTTTCACAGCTGCGATTCTTGCATGTGTTGGGCCATGCACGGCATCTGCATATGCTCGGAGCTTTGTCGCCATATCCCGCACCGTCTCATTCTGGTCATCTGTCTTCATCATTGCTAAGGCAGAAGCGTATTCTTGTGGCCCAAGTCGTATGAGTTTTCGCCACATCACTGCATCAACTCTGACCCTGTCTGGACTCCTCAATCCTGGGTCATCTGTGTAGACAATCTCTACTACTGCTAGTTCTCTCAAGTGTTGGACCCCTTGTTCTGTGGTCTTCCACTGGGTTTGCTACATATAGAAATTGTCTGCGCACAGATATTTTTCTTTCACGCATGTCAAGACCCGTGTCCAGAGACTGACAGAGTCAGCCCTCCTTATTATCGCTTGGTCGATAGCTGGATCACGTGACAGGGATCTTAAATGCCTCACTTCAGCACCATCCAGCATTATATTATCTCCTGCAGCGTCCTAAATATGGACCATCCAACTTATTATGGATTCAACAGACCGTCGGGTATATTCCTTCGTACTAGTTTGAAAACAAACCAGTGGGAGGCACCAAGTCAGAATAACAATTTAATAGGGAAATTAAGAAAAAAGGAAAAAAAGGCAGAAAAACACTGGTTTAAACTGACAGAGTCAGGATACAACCTGACACCCTGTTAGTCAGGGTGGCGATAGCAGCCTGATAAAATGGTGACTGCAGTCCTCCTGAAGTGGTGGATGTGGTTCTGTTGAAGCGGTGATCCTGTAGAAAGGGTCTACTCTTCCTCGGAAAGGTCCAGTGGTGGCTATGTAGCTCCTGTCCTCTGGGAATCCAGTGGAAAGGGTTGTCTGTGGTGTAGGGAATCTGAGATTATATCCAGGATGGAATGCTAGGTTCCTCCTTCTGGGTGGAGCATCTCACAATGGGATGATTAGTCATGAGGCAAGGTGTTGATGGGCTCATTAACAGAAGATAGTCTGGAGGGAGTTATCTATGAGTCATTCAGCAGGGCATTGATGGCCCATTAACAAAAAGATAGTCCAGAGGGAGGAGGCAAGGAAACGCTGCCCCACCTGGTTTCAACAGCTCATGAGGATGGTAATAGAATATACTGCAACCCAGGACACCTTTCTTAGGCTACGAAGGTCCTTTATGGACATGAACTCAGTAATGGTTTCTGTGCCTGAGTCAGTTGGTGGCTTTGAGGTTCCTTCCCCCGCATCATCATCATCTTTCACTGGGTGATTGGTTTTGGTTGTGTGCTTTTTCCTTGTGACAGGAGCAACTGTCAGTGGCTTAAGCTTGCTGTCTGGTTTGGTTGCAGCCTGAGTGACTAAGGTGTCTGCTGATTTATCTTTCTGGCCCCCTGCCTTTATCTACTGCTGTACAGTACCTAGCAGTGTGCAATAGGCATATGCCAAGGCCCAGCAAATTGCAATGAGCTTTTTCTCATTAGAATTGTCATTGCATTTCTGTTTTAGTTATTTTCCTACCTCAGCTGGGTTCTGAATTTTTTCAGGGGGGAAATTCCAAGCTATTGGGTCAGAGAATTCCTTCAGGGTTTGGCCCATATCTTCCCATTCCCCACACTACTCAGGATTTTCCACATCTGGGTCAGGTGTCTCATCAGTCACCCTGGAAATCTGTGCCCTCATTCTAGACAACCTGCAAACCATATAGAAGAAGCTTACCACATGAATTACCAGGAAGGTGGTCTCTTTAACATCCAGGGGAAATTGAACATTCTCAAAAGATAATGTATCAAATTTAAAGGGGAAGGAGATGAAAGGCTGGGAAACCCCGTCTGTTCTTCTTCTAACAAACTGGGTGCAATTACTAATAAACCCTCAAACCAAGCTACTGAAACTAGAACTGGGATTAGGACGGAGAAACCACATATCATACACACTTTGAACAACTGCCAGTACCTCTGTTAACTTCTTATAAATCATTATCACCAAGCGCAGCAAAATAGAAATCCGGATTTGTGCCCCTGCTCTGTGAAAGTTAGGTATCAGGGGTAAGATCGGAGCAAGTTGTGGATAGGCAAACAGACCTAGGGACCAGAAAGACATTAGCACCTCAAGCCAGAGAGACATTATGAACTCAACCAACATTGTGACTACTTTACCCCAATACAAAGTAATTAAATTCAAACCAAAATGTAATTAATACGGGCTTTTCTACTTTCCTCTGAGCCTCACGTTGGGTGCCACTAATTATCTGTGCCGGTGTGGACAAATTTGGAGGAAAATATCTTCTGATAGAAGGCAGGTTGCAACCACCTCTCCCCCACCAGGTTCGGAAAAAAAAATTGTCCTCGTAGGAAAGTGAAAAGGGAAAAAAACTATTTATTTAAGAGACACACAGGAAAAGAATAATAATGCTGAATAATAAAACCTCTCACTGTGGAGAGAAACCTGGGAAGATTTCAGAGTTCTTCTGTAGGTATAGTCTCTATCCTCCTCCTCGGAGCTGGGTTGGTGTGGGCCCACCTCCGGGGCCTCGGTGGAAAATTCTCCCTGTGTGTTCTGGTGTTGAAACAGTCCAGAAGTGAAGAAGGGAAAAACTGAAGTCCCAGGAAAACAAAGTTCAACTCTCTGTCTCCCTCCGGAGAAAAGGAGCCGAAATCTGTCTGAAAAGCAAGAAGGGTGCTTCCTCTGCTCTTCTCGCTGCTGCCGCAGAACGCAGAGGAGTGTGTATCTGTGTCCTTGAACAACTGTTTTGAAAAGTTTGCTTGGTTTTTTCTCTCTCCTCTCTTGGGCTCAGTTTAAAGGCACAGAAAGGCACAGGATTGATTTTCTGGGCATAGAGCAGCGATAGGGGATACACATCATAAAGTCATCCCAAGACAGTCCCATAGTTCCGCTGAAAAAGCTGTGGTGGGGCTTAACCCTTTAACGTGTGATTCCGCCCAGCGTAGGATCAGCTTAAGAGAGGGAGAAGCAACAAATTTACCTTGCTTCTCCAAAAGTTTAGACGTAAGTTCATAAACATGCTTCTCTTCTGAGGACGTATTACCACCCATGTTCCCCACAGCTCACCTTCAAAACCTGAAGGGATTAATGTCTGCCGAACTTCCAATTTCCTTTCAACGGACACTTCAAAGTTCTGTAGGGTGTCTCCACCGGTCGCGCAGGTAAGCGAATTGTCGTATCCTCACAGGATTACACCATTTGCGGAGATTGAGACAAAAGACACGGACTCTGCTGGATGCTAGTAAAGCAGCAAGCAAAGCCAGTTTATTACAGAAATCACCAGCATTTTATAGTCCTCTAACTTCCAGACAAATTCTTCCACTCCGACTTCCTTTGCCCCTGTTCCCATACCAACACTATCAAGTCCTTGCAGACACTTCCTTGCGCCAGCGGTGACCTCGTTCACATCTTCTTTACGCTAAAGTGGTCAGGTTGTGGCATCCTCTTCGTTCTGTCTTTGCTTCTTGTTCTTGCCTTGAGCTTTATCTGTCCCACAGTTTCCACTGTACCAAAGCTAAAAGATCTGTACAGCTATCAGCCTTCGTCGCTGTCTGGTTCCTGACACCACAGAATGTACAGTTTCATATATATTTCATATTACACTTACTGAGTGAAGAGGGGAAAACTAACTGTTTTTTCCTAATGTGATGGTGATGGATGCTATTTGCCAGTTTTAGTATGGGCTTAAATCATGACCCACTGAAGGAAATTAAAAGTTCCTCACTGAACTGTGTTGGTTTGGGTGAGATTATAAATGCCCATTCTCTGTTATGTATAGAGTATTCTTAGATATTTATCTTTTTTTTGTACTGTGAATTGTCTCATATTTTGAGAGATCAACTGTGTTAGTGCTATAATGTGACATACAGATGCATTGCACTTGAACATGAAATGCTATCCAAGAGCAAATGAGATTTAAGATTAAGATCTATATGGGAGAGCCTATATATTCCTCCTAACTGGTGGCAGAAACCCTAGAAAACCAAAGGTCATCACAACAGATATAATGTTTGAGTTGTGGTGAATGTGGTATTATTTCCATGAGGGTATATTCTTCATAAAGAGATTTCAGTCTCAGAATTTCTGCTAATGATATTGCTTGCTGTAATTATACCCAGACTCAAATTGAAGTTTACCTTGCTGTCAGAAGACTAGCTAAGGGACCTTTCTTTAAAAAAAATGTTTATAAACCAGTGAGCTAAAGGAACTTTGGAAAGTTGGTATTGAAAAATGATAGTCATGAATTTTGCAATTGGATGTTAGGTTTTTGGTTAAAACCAATGGTTTGTAATAGTTTTTGATTTGTGGGCATTCAGAAACCTTACACAGTGCTAGCCCTTTTAGAAACTTTGCATTTATAATTTATTCTGTAGTATATGAAATTGAATTTCTTGATTACCCTTTTTAGGCCCATTAGAAATAGTCCACAGATCACCACTTAAAACCAGTACTTTAAACAATTGGTTTCCTTAAATGATACCATTAGACTTGTAATTAATTACATTGCTGAGAAAAAACAGATTTAAAAGGTCACACTTAGCATTTATTTCTTCTTCCATCAATTTGAAATTATATTTTGATATGAAAAGAAAAAAATGTCATTAAAAAAATATGAGTGATTAGGATACGAAAAATGCAAGTACATAATTGGTTGATGGATGGAAAGTAGAGCTACTGCAAGCAGAAGTGTTGGAGGTTGGTTGTTTTTGAATGATTATTATAATTCACTAAAGATAGAACCAAATGTAATAGTGTTGTGGCCTTTGACTTAAAGATTGATGTTTGGAAGCCATGAATGGATTGTAAGAGAGCTAGCTAAGAAACATTGGATAGGAATTGTAACATCTGTCAGATATCCAAACATATATGTAGAGTACATTTGGCCATAAGGAATGGACAATTTGAATTTTTAGGCTTACAAATAAAATTGGAAGGACTACAATTTTTATTATAGTACAAGCTACAATTTGAGGAAGGTTGCTAAAAAAAACCCCAGATATTTCTTAAAGTTCAGAACTCTGAGGAACAAGTATAAATACTTTATTCCTCTCATAGGTTTTAGTTTACAAATAAAACCTGTTGGATTGCAATATTATTTGACATTGATCTAATTTGCAGTAATGCTTTCTCTGTGTGTTCTGGCAGATAAGTTCTCAAATAAGCAAAATACTGCATTGTATAATGAAACTGGGACTTAAATCTGAAATTGGTGAATAGCTATGTAATATTCATTAGCTATCTTTGTGCTGTTATGAAACCATCACTAACCAGACATACAGACAAAAAATATGGATATATAATTTTTAAAAACCCCAACCCACTGAAATATTGAAAAGAAGAATTTCAAATATTGTTGAGGAAGGAGATCTTCTTTTGACAGATTAGGAACAGTCTACAAAGAATGTTAGTTAAGTTGTAAAATGTTTTTGTGTCTTAGCTATTTTGTTCTAGATGTTGTTTTGTACTTACAGTGCATTGTACTTACAGTGCATCATAGTATAAAGTCATATAAACATTTTAATGGAAGATTCTCTCTATTGGACTGAAATAGTCCATTTTGTAAACTTGATCCAGGTAAAAACTAGTCTGCTAGTGACAGAACTGAATGGTTTGCTTAACACTTTTTTTTTTTGTGGGTTAGCCTTGGCTAAGGGCCAAACACCCACCCACCTGCTCATTCACTCCCTTTCCTCAGGCCAGGGAGGGGGGAAGAGGAGAATAGGATGAGAAGGCTTGTGGGTCAAGATAAAGGCAAGGAGATTGCTTACCACTTTACCATCATGGGTAAAACAGAATCGACTTGGGGAAAAATTAATTTAAGTTATTGCCAATTAAAATAGATCCTGGTAGCGAGAAACAAAAAGACATGCATTAAAACACCACCTTTCCTCTCTCCCCTTTCCTATGCCTAGCTTCACTCATTCACTCCAGACTCCTCTACTCCCCATGAGCAGCACAAGGGGGAGTACAGTCAGTACATAACATTTCTTCTCTGCTGTTCCTTCCCTTTTGCACTTTTCTCCTGCTCTGATGCCTCTTCCACAGGCTGTGGTCCTTCAGGTTCTCCATGGGCCACAGGTCCTTCACAATGTATCCATCTGTTCTGGCATGGATCCTCCACAGACTGCAGTGAATATCTCCTCTAGTGTCATGGAGATGGCTCCTCCTTTCTCACACAAGGTGCTACAAATTCTTTAATCAGAGGTGGAGAAGGTGGTATGATGCCACTGGCAGATGCAATTAGCATTATAAACAATTGAATGTCAGCATAGTACTCCTCCAAACTTGTCGACTGTTGAAAATAAAATGTTCCAGAAGAGACCTAGGAGAACAGGAAAATAGATAAAATAGCATGGTTTGTATGCCAGTACTGAAAGAAGAAAAGGGGGAGGAAATGAGATGATTATCATAAATTAAGCTATCTTGTTAGTTGTAGTGAAGAGGCTTGCTTTAATAGAACTTTCTGAATGAGGGGATTTGATTTATAAGAATATTTCAGCCTCCATTTATGCCCTGAAGTTTGGAAGTATTATTCTGCCTGTTAAGCTTGTGTTTGAGAAGCTGAATACAGGAGTAAATAAAGAGAAAACTGAGATTATTTTGGGTTTTGTCCTGTTTTGATTTTTTACCTTTAGAAGTGGTTGCAAAGACTCCAAGTCTCCTATCCATGTCTTTAGTTTTATGAAGCTATCCCAGATGTCACAGTACAACCTTAACTCTGGAGGGATTTGAAAGAGGGGATTTGAGATGGAGGATGGAGATTCTTTGTTTCCAGTTTAATCTATTTGAAACACTCAGGCTTATATGTGATTTTTTTTCTATGTTATCTTTAGGCAAGTATTCTTTATTATTTGTACAATAGCTTATTCAACTTGAGATAGTAGTGTCTAATTATTGCATCATCCTTTAAAATATTCTTGCCTAATCACTTATTGAAGAAGCTTTTCTTTAAGTAATGTTTTGAAAAGAAAAAAAATTCCTCCCACCATGGGAAGTCATGTTTGCTCTGTAGTTGTTTTTGAGGTGTGATGGGTAACTGAACATTGGTTCCAGATACAGCCTTCTGTTTCCCTTTGATCTAGACACCTCTTCATTTTTGAGTAGTCTTCATGATGTAATCATGGACAGTTGGTTTCTAGAAGAAATATATTAAGTGATTGACTGAGGCTAAAAGTTTATTCTGTGAAGAGGAGGGAAAGGTCCTTCAAGGAAGACAAGCAGTTTGGGTCAGCATTAGTAGAAACAGAAAATAGGCCAAACCCTTCTGCAAAAAACCAACTGGGATAATGCATGTCATAATTACATGTAGTGGAAACTTGCTGTTAAATAGAGCAATTGCATGGGATAGAGAGGCAGAAGAATGATTTTGCAAGAGAAAACAAAGCAGATGTTACAAAGAATGATAAAGAAAGACAGAAGTCAATATGCTGATAATATGCAAGAGATTTTCTATTCAAAGATACTAAAAATGGAATCTGGTGTTAACTGTTTCCATGGTCTTGTGGACAATAGGGGCTTCATTGCACTGGTTCAACTAGCAAAATCTTTACTGATCATAGTTCTTAGGGTTCAACTAGTTTTGCTTTGGGATGATACCAGTAATCATGGGAAGAAAGTATCATAGGGTAGTAGTACTTGCTGGGAAGTAGTCAGACTGCTGGAACACAATAAATCAGTTGCCATGATTAAAAATGTGTCTTTGGGCCTCCTGTGATAAGTAACAACTATGTTTCTTCTGCATATTGTTCCCTGATCTCTGATTGTTGGCAAAAGAAAGAGGAGGATATGGGAAGGAGATAGTGAAAATTTATATTACAGCAGCAAGTACATGTATTTTTTGTAGCTTTTTTATTAAATAAATGAAAATGCTAAGGGAAGGCCTATGTGCTTGTAGATATAGGTCAAGAGTGAGTGCTATTTGACATGCAGGGTGGTGTATTTAATTACTTGAAAGATGGTTGGTCTGCTGAAGATTTTAACTTAATGTCAAGTTGGGAAAGGAATTATTAATAATAAGCTTGCTGCAGTCTGGATGCCATTTCAGTTGTCAGGTGATGAAGCTAAAGAAAAAGCAAGTATTTTTTTCTACCTTCCTTCTCCTGTTAATTTTATTCTGTATTTTCTAACTCAGATGAGGCAGAAGTTCTAGAGTGACTGGTAAAGTTCATTAACTCACTTGATGGCTGGCTATCAGTTTCTTCCTTCTTTATTTGATCGAGGTGGATGTTCCAGTCCAGGCTAAACTTGTGATACTGCTTAGAGTGATGATCTTGTGGTCTATGCTGTAAATCAGATATGGATGTTTTTTTATTGTTTCCAAATATTACTTGTGTTGTGTTGAGCAGATTGCTTCTATTGAGAACGTAGTGACTTCTGAATAGTTAGTTATTTAAACTTACATTTGAATTCTTCAGGTTCTTTCAGATTCAGCTGGAATTGTGGGCGCATGACTCTTCAAAATTGGTTTTTAAGGGTCTCTGACCAACCACCTAAGAGACTAAGGAAGTAGTGGTTACCTCTGGAAATCTTGATCTTAATTTGTTGCATTCCTTTAACCCTGTGCTCCCCAGCAGTAAAATAGGCATAATATAGGATTTCAGAGGAATATTGGCAATTAAGGCCATGGTGCTGGATTCTACTGCTTTGTGTGTTGAAATATATAAGGGGGGGAACCCAACCCTTCAGTGTGGTTCTGGTTAGTGAAAGTGGCAGATATGGTCCATTCTTTGCAGAGTACCTGGAGATCTGGGAATGGAGAAAACTTGCTTTTTCACTGTGTCACTTTGGTAATTTTGACTGATTATCAGTTCTCAGATACGTTGCTGACTATGGTGTGTAAGAAAGAGGAGACTAATTGTATATAATATACACATAGTTTAGTTGGTAATGCAGTAAAATCTAGGAAGGAAGTGACCATAGTGTCATCCTACTGGTATCTATTTTTATGTGTTCTACGATGAACAATATAAACAAATAAGAGATAGTTTGTCTTGCCTCATATAATTAGAAACTCCTATCTTGCATTCTATTTTTTCCTTGCTTTTCTACATTTGGGTGGCTTTGGCTATAGGATATATAATTTCGAGTGCTGATGTGCTCTGAAATCCATTCTTTTATTATATCCAGTAAAAAAACTTGACAAGTGTAAAAATGTTAACAAATGGCTGATAGAAAATTGAGAGTAGCCAGACAGCTCTCGGTCTAGTTAGTTATCTCTCAACTGCTGAAGTGTTGCTATCCTCTCGTACAGTTTTAAAAAGCAGAACTTGCAACAGTGCAAGAAAGGGTTTCAGTTCTTGACCAGTGTGACATCCCATCCTTAAGGGGAAAGGATCACCCAGGATTCCTAGATTCTCATGGTCAAAAGGAATGACAAAAGTCAGATGGTCTGCAAAAGCTCACAAAGTTTTATTAGTAAATTACACACTTTGGCACGGAAATTGGTGTGTTAGTCCCTGATCTCCCAGTATAAGCACATGGCAGTGAGGTTTGGATAAAGGGGTAGGGTGAAAGGGAAGGGGGGGGGGGAGAGTGAGAAAGAAAGAGATCACCAGTCCTGGCATCCAGCTGATGGGGTGTCCAGGGTCCTGGGGCACACGTGTGCCTGGGCTTGGTGGAGGTATCTTTTATAGATAAGTTTTCCCCACCCTGGAGATACATTTCTCGCTTCCTATGCAAATTAATTCTCATGTGCATTACTTCTCTGTTCTTCCAGATCTTTCTGGAAATGGGTTGGAGGCTTCAGGGTTCTTGGGTGGTCTTGATCCCCCCTGCAGTCCATGCCCACTTCTTGACCTCATTCCCGCTCCTGCGCTGTGCTGTGTTGTGCTGATCTCCAGGAGCCAGAACAAGGATGTTTGTCCCAGAAAAGTGCTGCCCTACCTCGGTATGGCCCCTTCTCCAGTCATGTCCTGTTTTTTCTCACAGTGTGTTATTGCCAACAATCCTTGGTTGGCTCCACAGCCATCCAGCTATCGGTGTTTGAGACACACATTAGCCCCTTATCTTCTGGTATTCTACAGCCAGGAGTGCATTTTGAAAGTTAAATTAATGTAATTTGAAGTCAGTGTGGACCAATTCCTTTTGGTTTATTGAACTTTTATCTTTGGTGGGAGAAGCAGAGTAGGGATGCATGTTGCCTTTCAGGTCATATAGATGTTAAGTTTCTTTGTCTATGATCAAGCATAGGGTATAAAACAGCACTGTCCAATAGTACAGTGACCTAAAGAGAGTAGGACTTTATCAGACCTTCAGGAAGTAAGTGTAATGTAAAGCTATTATTGACATCTTTTGGCTCAGGGATTATTGGAATCATACATTCATCCTTCAAAAGCTACCCTTGTAAGCTATTAGTTTTCTGGGCGCCTCATTCTGTGAGTTCAAAAGAAGCTGTTGTTTCTCAAGAGTACAATGGTTCTGTCATCAGTCACTGCTCTCACATAAGACACTTGAGATTCTTATTCTAACAGCATAACTTTATTACTCAGTAGAGCTGCAAGTGTGAGCCAATATATTTGTCTCCCAGCTGTATGAATAACCCTGAATTATTTTTAAATTATCAGATTACAGAGGTGATAATGTACTACCCATGTGGGTGTTGTGGTTTAGGTCAGGACAGAATAAATGCATGCATTCATTTCTACTCAACAATTGGTTCTGTGTGAAGGAATTTAGATATTTATTGCCTCTGTGAAAGAATGCTCAATGCAAAGAAGACTTCAGAGCTACAGAAAAGTTATCTCTACTTCCCCTTTCCTTGCTGGCAGGAGCAGCAACTGTCAGTAGATGGAAAGAGCAGAGTGCTGAGTATGCTGGTTGTGCCATATGAGCTTGGTCCCAAGTGTCACTGGAGGGCCTCCACAGTCTGGCATCCCTGAAACTGCAACCTCCACAGGACTCTTTTTACATTTCTGGGATTTTGTTTTGTGTGCAAGTGCATATGCTTTATTAAATTCTTACTGCCACTGTTAGGATCATAAGCAAAGACTTTTTATTAAGTCAGATCTCTGCTACCATTTTATACTCTTGTTATCAAAGTACATTTGGCAGACAATAAAGATAGGGGGCTGAACCCCTTATCCTGCAAATACTTATGTCTGTGAATAGTCCCTGTGATTTAATTTTGAGTTTTACTGCAATCAATCATGTGAGTAAACATTCAGAGGATCAAGTTCTTTCTTACATGGATTGATTATCTTGAGGTTTCAGTGAGGCATTTGGAAATAATCTTATGTATGAGATGTCCTTGTTTTTTTATCAACTACCACTTCATGTAAGTGAGGCGCTAGTATATGGTTGTGTTGAGGGCATGTGTCTTAGTGAGGGTCTGATGCTGGTCAAGCACCAGTATGCCACGGCCTTCCTAGAGAGAGTGTCCTGCAGAGAACAACTCTTCTAGGGGTGAAGGCAAACCCCCCTAGACAGTGGGTGATCTCAGCAAGTGTAGCAATTTCTCAGCTACAAGTGATTCCAGCTCTTGTGATTCAGCTCTTTGTGAGATCATCCGAGGCAAACTCGGGGACAGAGAGACAGGAGGCCTGTATGGCAATTCCACAGAGGCAGCTTTAATTGTCCAGCAGTCCCTGCGAAGGGGGGGCCAGGGACAGACCTCCCTAGGTTCAGGGTGGACTCAGGCCCCTTTTTATGGGGAAGGCAGGGGGTGGGGTAGAAACCAATTAGCCAGCTGGATACAAGGTATTACCATAGGGGAACAAAGCATGCTGGGGTTGGTCACCGTAACCTAGAAGTGAGTTGCTGGAGAGAGGCCCTTCTGCCCTCAGGCCTCTCTCCTCCAAGGGAGCACAGACGGCTCCTGTGCCAAGAGTTCACAGCCCTCCACAACTCCCCCTTCTTTTCTTACTAAGAACGCCTCCCCAACAGCCTTTTTAAAGCAGCGTAAAAAACGTGAGAACATAAGCAATACAATAAGAATCACAATGAAAATCCACAAGGCACCCTTAACTAAAGAAAGTGCCCACCCCTGGAGTCCCCATTGTCCGAGAAAGTTGTTGAGACCATCTGTGATTTTTTCTTCGGTCTTGATTTGGTGGACTTGATCCTTTAGCAGCTGGAGTTTCTTTGAGATGGAGTCACTACGTGATGTTAAATCAAAACAGCACATGCCTTCAAAATCTTGACAACCATGTCCATGGGCTAGGAGCAGGAAGTCAATGGCTGCCCGGTTTTGCAGTGTCGCGTGTCTGGTGGTCTCTTCATCTCGGAGGAGATCGCTAAGGGCGGCAGATGTTGCATTGGCCTGCTTGCTAAGCCAGCATCCCAGGTGATTTAGCTCACCAAGGGCTTTAGCAGCAGCTACCCAAGGTAGAAGCAGGGAGACTGCTACTCTTTTTCCTTTACTCCAATTAATAACTTGAAAATCACAATTTTCATCATATTCTACGTACGATCATTTTTGGCGTGCCAATTTGTGTGCCGAATTAGTCTTTAAACTTTGGAGTATCGTAATATTTGGGGTGAGGGTAGTAAGCTGGCCAAGGCTACAAGGACCCCCTTGAAGGCGTGAGGGGATCCCGGCCCATGCCCTGTCTCCACAGATAAGAAACACTCCCCGGGGCAACACTTTGGGATGGAGTGAGGATGAAGAAAGCGTATGGCTGGTGTAATTGCACCAATTTGGAGGATTATAAACTTTGTTAGTTGGTGATACATTTTTTTATGGGTAGACCTAATAAGGTCAAGGTGGCTTAAATGTTGGCCAGATAGTTTATAATAAAATTGCACACAGTAATGAGCTTTGGAGGACCCCAATAGGTCCAATTCCTGGGGTTCCTCTGGTGCTTGCGGAAGAATCTTGGTCCACTCATCCCAAATGTCTACCGGATTGGGTTTCTTACCTGTATATGGGTATTCATGTGCTGCTAGAGGAATCCCAACCAGGCACGTTGACAACGGGTTGTCTAGGTTGCCCATGGAGAGGCACAAGTTATCTTGTTTTAATGTCCTTGCTAGGGTCACCCAGATATTATGGCTGGGCTGTGGGACAACCCAGCTGAGGGCCTGTGGCACTGTGAGGAGCATCCAGGCAGCAGTGAGGGCAGCACCAAGGTAGATAGGTCTCATCTTTAGACAGAGATGAGGCTTCTGATAGGGGATATAAACAAAAATTTGTTAGCTTTGAGGTGAAGGGGAAGGGTTGTCTTCACTTTTCCTCCTTCCTCCCTTCCTATTTCCCCTTTCTTTGTTTAAAATGAATACTGTTGCGGGGGGTAGAGGGTTTGGGATATTCTGGTTGGAGGTAAGTGAGGGCTGGGGAGGAGAGGGTAGGTATATAGGTAAGTGGAGTTTTAGGGATAACTGGGGAATAACTTGTTATTTATAGCAGCATTGGCCAGTCGTATGTCTGGCTTGTAGTATGCATTTTAAGTAGTCCTTCTTGGAGTTACGTTTTGTCTGTGACCTGGTGACAGGACGGTGGATTCTTCTTGGCAGTCGACGCTTCCTCCGTCTCCAGGCTGAGCTTCTCTGGTCATCTGGACCTGATGTGTCAGACTCCGGGATATTTCGGTTATTGTTTGTGAAGGGAGTGTTTGCAGGGCCTAAGTATGGTTTGATGTTTTTTCCTGGGAACCATTTGGGGACAGATGGTAGTGAAACACAAGCATACCCCCTCCCCCAGGTAATCAACTGGAAAGGTCCAGAAATCTGATGTGTTTCTGGGTCTTTGACCAGCACTGGCGGCTTTTCAGTGAGCTTAGCTCAGGTCGAATTCGAGAAGTGCCAGAGTATGGGGGGGTCAGGCTCTGATGATGTACAATTTAGGAAATTAATAACATAGAGAGCCTTACAGTCTTTCAACAGGAGACATAATCTCTGTTTCTCTCCGCTGCTGATTGAGGACTTTTTTGATGGTCTGATGGGTCCGTTCTACGATGGATTGTCCTGTGGGATAGCGGGTATGCCCCTTGTGTGTTTTACCCCCCACTGGTTGAAGAAATCTTTCAATTTGTGCGAAGTATAGGCGGGCCCATTATCAGTTTTTATTTGTTCAGGGACTCCCAGGGTGGCAAATGCAAGGAGAAAATGCTTGATGGCGTGGGTGGCCTTCTCTCCTGCGTGGGCTGATGCAAACACTGCCCCAGAAAACGTGTCGACCGACACGTGCACATACTTTGACTTCCCAAAGGATGGGAAGTGGGTCACGTCAGTCTGCCATAACTGGCAGCTGTTCAGGCCCCGGGGGTTAACCCCGGTACCTGTTGGAGTCCAAAGTGCAGGGAATATTTCTCTGCCTGTTTTGAAGGGTTTTACCCCCCTGGATAACCCTGTCTTTGACCTTCGTCCATGGAGAAAATTACCTACCCTCTGGGAGGAAGTAGAATCTACACTGGTGTGAATTAGGTGATAGAACATTATATAAGATTGTCACAGGGTGAAAATTTAGAGGTGTTGGGTTTGTTAATTTAGCAAAATAGATAAGAAACAAAACCTTCAAAATGGAGGATTGTTGTTGTTTAGGCCTTCTTCTTCTTTCTTTACTCCATTTTCTGCGGCAAGTGGATTGAGATGATTGGGTGAAAAATGCCGCAGTTCCTTTCATGTGACAGAACGATTTATTGAACATTGGTAGAAAAGTAAAAATATCTTTCGTTTCGGGCTTTCATTGGTTAATTTACCTATAAAAGAACAGCGTTATCTTGATAATTGGACTTGTTCTATGCGCTTCCTAAGAGGAGTCACGTCACCCTGGCTGGGCTCCTCTGATAAGAATTAATAAACAACTATCTGAGAGCAAAGCGTGGAAGAGTCTCGTTTGTCTGCGGAGCCCGGGTAAGGGCTCGGGGAATCCTCCCCCATCAGGGGAGGCTCAATTAAGGCACAAAAAAGTGTCAGGTACCCATAGATGGTATCTGGTAAATTTGGCAGTTTGGGATGATTGCTCTCGCTTGGTCTTTTGAGAGCTTGAACATCCTGATGAGGGCAGGTACATTTTGATGATAAAATGCGTGCGATAACTTCACCTGGGCGAAAATGTCAGGGATGTTAGCAGTCTCTGCTGACATGGCTAGCGCATCTGCCCTCCTGCTCCCTTCCGCAATGGCACCTGGGAGGTCAGTGTGTGACCTTACATGCATAATGTGGTAAGGTTGCTTTCTGTGGGAGATTAAATGAATTAATGTAGAAATCAATTGGTGCAAGATTGGATTGGAGACCTCCTTGAGAAAGGCGTGTTCAGCCCTCATAGCTATGCCAGCAACGTAAGCTGAATCTGTGACCAGATTAAAGGGTTCATTTTTGAATTTCTCAAAGGCTCTGCCGACGGCTGCTAGCTCGGCAATCTGTGGTGACCCTTCCACCACTTGGACATCAGACTCCCACTTCTCAGTCCTGGGATCCCTCCAAGTCATTACCAACTTGTGGGATGACCCTGAGCCATCAGTAAAAACGGTTAGAGCTTTGAGAGGTGGCTACTTTGGATTAATTTTGGGATCAAATTAAAGGCTGAATCACGATTAAAAAGTCTATGTTTTGGCACGTGGATGGAAATTTGGCCTGGGTAGCTATCCAGGGCGAACTGGAGGCTCTCATTGGTCTGGAGCAAATGCTCCAAATCTCCAGTGGTCAATGGCAAGTATATGCATGTGAATTCACACCCTGCAAGAGAGTGGAGGCGGGTTCTGGCTTTTTTTATTAGATGTGCCATCATTTCCTGAAGAGTGGTTATTGTTTTTGTAGGCTGATTGTTTGTAATGACCCATTCAACTATCAATAAAGGGTCTCTGAGTTGAGGATCCCACTGAAAGATTAACCCGTAGAAACGGGGGGCCTTACCCAAAATGGTAAACTGGAGGGGCAGTCTAGGTTTGACGCGATGAGCTTGGCGTGAAGACAGGGCCTCCTGGACTTTGGTGATGGAATCTCGTGCTTCTGGTGTGAGGGCGCGTGGAGAGTCCAGGTTCTCGCCGCCGCAGAGAAGACTGAAGAGGGGGGCGAGGTCTTCTGTTGTAATCCCTAGCAGGGGACGTATCCAATTGATGGATCCGCATAACTTGTGTAAGTCTCTTAGGGTCTTTGGGTCATCTTGGATGGCGAGTTGCTGGGGTGCGATGGTCCTCTCACGGATCTGGAATCCGAGGTAAGTCCATGGGCTGGTGTACTGCACTTTGTCTTCACGAATCTCGAATCCTGCTTCTTCTATGGCTTCAATAGTCCTTTAACAGTCCTGTCCAAATAAGTTTTATCTGCTGCACAGATCAGAATATCATCCATATAGTGATGGATGATAGCATCCGGGAACAAGCTCCGGATGGGGGACAGAACGTGGGCAATGTACCACTGGCATATGGTCGGGCTGTTCTTCATGCCCTGGGGAAGGACAAGCCAATGGTACCTTTTGAGCGGTGCCTTTCTGTTGAGGGAGGGGACAGAGAAGGCAAAAACAAGGGGCATCCTGAGGGTGGAGTGGGATGTTGAAGAAGCAGTTCTTTTATATCTATGATGGCAAGCATCCAGTCTCTGGGCAGCATCGATGGTGAGGGCAGGCCGGGCTGGAGAGGACCCATGTCTTCTATGACTTCGTTGATCTTACGGAGATCTTGAAGGAGTCTCCACCTGTCCTTGCCAGGCTTTTCAGCACAAAGACAGGGGAGTTCCAAGGGCTGGTGGTCTCAATGATGTGACCTTTGGCAAGCTGTTCTTCCACGAGGGCTTCTAGAGCGGCACAACTTTGCCTTGGAAAGGGGCCACTGCTCAATCCACACTGGGTCCTTTTGTTTCCAGGTGAGCTGAGGGATGGAAGGTGGTGTGCGCCTCTTAGTGGCCCCAGTTAGAAATCCTGACTGGGGATGTGTAGGGAAGCCCCCCATTGGGTTAAGAGGTCCCTGCCCCATAAGGTGATGGGGGGCCTTTACCACGAATGGCCGGATGGTCGCTATCTTGCCTTCAGGGCCTTCGACGATGACATTCCGCTTGCTTGGCATAGACACTGTGGATTCACCAATCCCAGAAATCACGCCTGCCACTGGCTGCAGTTCCCAGTTCGCTGGCATTTGGAGCGGGCGATGATGCGTCACGTCTGCGCCAGTGTCCAGCATCCCTGGACGGTAGATCTGCTCCCCCTTGCAGAGTAGGCCGCACTCAATAGTAGGCTTATTTGAGCCTACAACCTGTGCCCACATTATGGTTGGATTGAGTGGGGCCCGTTCTGGGCAGTCCTGTGGAAGCAAAAAGGCTTGTGCAATTGGTGTCCCCTGTGAAAGGTAAAAGGGTGTGTCTGTGCAGCAAAGCTGGACAAAGATCTCTTGTCCAGGATGTACTGTTTGTATAACTGGTAGTACAAAAATTTGTTCTGGACCATGAAAAGTGTCACTTAAGATGAGACTGTTCCATGGACCGTCTTGCAGTCCGTACTTCCCTGTGGGGATATGGTAAAAACGCTCATCTGTAAAGTTAATGGACGGCACGGTTACCAGCTGGCGCTGGGTCCCCATCAGTATCGCTCCGCGTGATGGGTCTCTTTTGTGTGCGCTGGGATCTCCGGGGAGGATGGTGCCTTCCGAAATCCACCTGTTTGCTTCTGGCGCATGGCGCTGGACTTCGCATACTGGTCGAAGTGGTACGGCTTTTGATTTGGTGTCAAAGCGTGGGGCCGTTCCACACTCCGATGGAAGTTTCCCTGGTGCTGTGGGTACCGCTGCTGTCTCTGGGGCCTCTGGTAGCTGATCCGACAATCCTGGGGGGGTGACTTTTCTGGGCAGTCCTTTATAAAGTGTCCAAATTCCCCGCAATTGAAACAGCGGGCATTATCTTTCGAAGTCACCACTGCAAATGCACCAGAT
The DNA here is from genome assembly GCA_014706295.1 of Lycocorax pyrrhopterus obiensis. Classification (NCBI taxonomy): domain Eukaryota; kingdom Metazoa; phylum Chordata; class Aves; order Passeriformes; family Paradisaeidae; genus Lycocorax; species Lycocorax pyrrhopterus. The sequence continues at coordinate 93,414,260 of JACSVZ010000004.1, forward strand.
ACCCCTTCTGCAATGCCCTTTGCAACTGCTTGGGCAACTGTGTTTTCAGTGGACGTATGGCGTATGCAGCCTTCCACCATTTGCTCTATGGTGGGTTCTGTGTCCAGGGGTAGAGCCCTTAGGATAGACTTACATTGTTCGTTAGCATTTGTCATAGCAAGTTTACTCAATAGTTCCTTTCGTCCCTCTCGACTTTCTATTTGTTTTTCCAGGGCTACCTTTAACCTGTCCACGAATTTAATAAAACTCTCGTCCGCCCCCTGTTTGATGTTAGAAAAATGTTGTGTGGGCATCGAGTCATCAGGGGTAAGAAGCAGTGATGTTTTTGCTGCAATGGATATATCCTGCAGTGCAGCTTCAGGTATAGTGTTTGTTTGGTCTGAGGGTTTTTGAAATTCACCTTCTCCGGCTAATTGTTCAACGGTCAATTTTGGCAGACTCGCGTCTTTAGAATAGGAGTCAGATAATGCTTTTAATTGTCTTTTCCAATGCCTCTCCCAGAGCATATATTCTGCTGGGCTAAGAAGGCAGTTAACAATATTTTAAATGTCATGCGGAATGAGTGTGTAGGCAGAGAAGGTGGCTTCTAATAAACTTTCTAAAAAAATGGGATCCCCGCCCGTGTTCTTTAGCGACCTTGCAAAGCTCTCTGATTTCCTATAGGGGATTGGCTCCCATACTCTTACATTTATGGGGTCCCCCCCACCTCCCTTTGAAAAAACTACTGGGAAGGCTGAGATCTTTTGGGCTAGTTCCAGTCTCCTTCCCGGGTAGCTTCTCTGTGTTCTGTGTCCAGCGATCCTCAGGCTCTGATTCAGAGTCTGTGGTGCTGCTGTCATCCTGTGAAAGGGAGGAGAAGTGCTCCCTGGGGCGGGCTGGGGCAGCCTGGAGCTGAGCGGGCAGGGGGAAGAGCGTGGCAGGATGCCGGCACAGCTCAAGTCAGGCTGGGGGAGGGAGTTGCGGGGAGCCGGGAGTGCCGTGCCGGGGCGGGGGGTGGCATCCCGGCCGTGGGAAGGCGGCGGGGACGCAGCAGCCGTACGGCACGTACAGATCTCAGGAGAAGCAGGGTTAGGATGCTGCCACTGCTGCTAGGCTGTTTCCAGTCCGCGGCAGCGGCTGGGAAGGGTTGAGGGGAAGGGGTTAGAGGAGTAGGGTTTAAAGCAGAAACCTCGGAAGCAGAGTTTCCTGGAGGGGCTGAAAAGGCAGGGGGACCCGGGCTCCCGTCCCCTGAGGGGGAAGGGTGGGGGGTGTCAAGGTTTGAGGCTGCAAAACCGGTAGAACAGGTTTGTATAAAGAAGACCGGACTTCATTAGCAATTGAAAGAGAGCAAGGATGGGTGATAGCAAGGGGATTGCTTGAGGGCACAGAGACTAGGGAATCGCTTTTCAAGCAGCCAGGCGTTTGTCTTCCCGGTGCTGGGGTGTGGGTGGGGGGGGGTGTATGAACACGGCAGGGGGATTGGAAGGCACAAAAGGCAGTAGGGGGGAAGCAGCAAGAGGATGGGGGTGCGGGGCATGCAGGGGTGCGGGGCATGCAGGGGTGCGCCTGCAGCCAGGGGAACAGCTGCAGACGGCGGCTGGGAGGGGTGGTACTCCAGGGGTTCGGGGTAGCTTGGAACGGGGGGAAGGGAGGGTAGCAGAGAAGGCTGCATCGCCTGTGTCTTCTTTCGGGGAGAGAGATGGATACATAGCAGGGAAGAGGGGTTGGGTTTTGGGGGCGGGGGGAGGTTCCAAGGCAACTTGGCCAGAGTCGCCCCGGCAGGCAGAGAGAGAGGATCGGAAAGCATTAGGGTCTCCATGGCAACCCTGCCCCGTACGGGAACATCTGTCTTCCGATTCTCTCTCAGGTTTGGGGGAACAGCGAGTGGACAGCGGAGCAGGGGAGGGTTTAGACTTGGGATTTCCCAAAATACCCGAAATACTGCAGGCTTTTTCTACTAATTTAACAATTATATGAAACAAGGGGATAAACTGAGAAACGGAAAAATCACCAGAAGCTTGAAGAGAATAGATTTTTTTCCCAACACGATCCCAAAAGGAGTTAGAAAGAATAGAGTCCCCGTTAACATCAGAGAAATTCTTAGAAATCCAAATAATAAAGAACTTGCGTTTCCTCTTAGAAATATTCCCCTTAGAAAGCTTAAAATTACTAGCAAGAAGGATTTTTAGAACTTGGGAATAAAGGTCTCTCTCAGATTGGGTGAGGCTAGGTTTTCCCAGCCTCTGTCCCATCCTGGTGGTCCCACTCCCTTACCCAGCAGAAAAAAGAGAAAAAAAAGCAAAAAGGACCCAAAATATAAAGCGCGCAGAAGAACCCCAATTTTAACTTACAATTCTTTCTCCAGGTGTGGGGACAGCTGTAGGGTCAAAATAAAACCTGCTGGTGAGGTGGTCAGCCTGAAGTCGATCCTCAGAAGTGTTTCTTCTTCAAGATGGTAGACGAGGGTCTCGACCTGTCTCTTTGGATAGCCCCTACTAAAACATAGGGGTGTCTCCACAGAAAAGTGCCAATCTGAAGGCGGCTTCAGTCCTGCAACAGCTGTGCAGGAGTCGCTCTCTTCAAGGACTTCTAGGGTCAGTCCAAGCAGTTCAAAGCGCCACTATGTCTTTAGAGGGGTCTGATGCTGGTCAAGCACCACTATGCCACGGCCTTCCTAGAGAGAGTGTCCTGCAGAGAACAACTCTTCCAGGGGCGAGGGCAAGCCCCCCTGGTCAGTGGGTGATCTCAGCAAGTGTAGCGATTTCTCAGCTACAGTGATTCCAGCTCTTGTGATTCAGCTCTTCGTGAAATCACCCGAGGCAAACTCAGGGACAGAGAGACAGGAGGCCTGTATGGCAATTCCACAGAGGCAGCTTTAATTGTCCAGCAGTCCCTGCAAAGGGGAGCCAGGGACTGACCTCCCTAGGTTCAGGGTGGACTCAGGCCCCTTTTTATGGGGAAGGCAGGGGGTGGGGTAGAAACCAATTGGCCAACTGGATACAAGGTATTACCATAGGGGAACAAAGCATACTGGGGTTGGTCGCTGTAACCTAGAAGTGAGTTGGTGGAGAGAGTGTCCTTTATGCCCTCACACCTCTCTCCTCCAAGGGAGCACAGACGGCTCCTGTGCTAAGAGCTCACAGCCCTCCACATCCCCAGTGAAATTAAATTGAAACATCTACATATGAGGAATCCAGGTTCAATACCTCAATAGTGGCAAAATCTTGTGTTGATTTTTTCCAGCTTCAGCTGAAGTTAATCAGAAAGCACTCAGACTTGCATCCCAAGTCTCGTGTCCTGCAGAAATGAGCTGGAATGCCAGAAAAGCCAGGAAGACAGGAAAATACAGTGTCTTTTCAGTCATACTAACAAGGCCAGCCCTACACTGGTTTAAACCCAAAGAAAATCAGCTTGTATGATGGTTGCAGTTGTCTGTGCTAGAAAGGAACACAACGATCCATGAGGTCAGTCTCAGTATCATCTTATCTGTGCAAGCTTAAATTTACTTAATTTGAGTCTGTGACTAATATAAACATGTTGCTATAGCTTTTCAGGTTGAAGGGAAACAGGTTTGATTCTGCTAAATTAAAAGTAACCAGCAGATTTACATAGACTTGTACAGGAATAAGGTAGCCCTAAGTTACTAAATCGAACAGGCATTACAATACTTGCAAAAGAGAAGAAAAAAAGTTATTTTTTCAAGGAAACAGCTAAAATAGCTATAAAAATAGACAAAAATTTACCAGCAGGCTTTGTTAAATAGAAAGCATTTCTTTGTTTAAGTATGGATGCATCAATTTCCAGCAACTTTTCCAAAAGCGTTTAAGTGACTTGGGAACTTAAGATCATGACATGTTTTGGAAAACTTCTTATTCTAAATCAGATTGCATAAAAATCTGTGAAAGTTTCAAGGGATGGACAGAAAGATGTCCAAACTGGTTTCTTTTTTGCATTCCTTGCTTGTAGCTTCTCCCTCTGTTAGCTGCCTTTTTTAATCTCACTTTTTTGGGAAATAAAAAAAAATTAAAAAAGAAAGGAAAAAAAGCAATACTCAGACATGCAGCCTGGATCAAAGCTCTGGTGGGTAGCCGGGAAATACTTTAGAGATCAGGTGAAATGAATTCAAGATGAGTGAAAATGGTCTTTGGTTCTGCTCTGCTACCTTTTACTGAAGATTCACTGCAGAGACGTGAATCATCTCCATCCACACTGTGCTTTGCTTCTTGCAGGCATTTTTCACAGATCCCTCCTGCTTCTTTTGTCTCCCAGTGTCAGACACGGTGATTTACCATTGGTCACTGTGGCATTAAGGGCTTACTACCAGTTAGAACAAATGTGAAGGAAAAGGAACCTGCTGCAAAATAAATAAATAACATAATGGCAGACACCTTGTAATAAGGAATAACAATTAGGTAATAAAGACATGGAAAAATGGGAAAGCACAGCTTCTGTTCACTTGGCTTACAGCAAAAACCAATATTTTTTACTTTAGATCAACTGAAATCTCTGCTTAAAGTAAACCGAGAATACAATTAGATTCAGGCAACTGGGCTCTTTGTCTTTTTAGAAAGAAATCTCCTTCCCATGCAGAATGAACAATAGAAACATAGAAATAGGGTAAAAAAAATACTTTTAATGAACACATTAATAATCAAACAGATGTAATTGTACAAGACACTAATGGAAACCATTGTTCACAGAAGAAGACAAATATCAACATAATAAAATCCTGGTTTTATAAGGTATATGAAACTTCAGCTCTCTTCTCCAAGTTATCCCCTCAAAAAATAAATAAAGATCATGTATTGAATATAATAACTGTGATTCTATTTAGAAAATCTAAATCACTGGTTTTTTAGAGAATTCAAAAAACCTAGGAGTGGTACCTGCAGGCTTAAATTTTATGTCTTCCTTCAGGGACTGTAAATAGTTTTTGTGTTTATGATAAAGAGATAGCAGGAAAAAAAATGAGGAATATATAAGAGAAATATGCATATTTTACCTGAAAAGGAGTTTTGTCTTCTTCATTTACATATAATAGCCCAGAGATCCCATATATGTTATTAAATTTTAATGCTAATGGTATGCTAAGAAAAGCATGTACCGCTGTTACTACATACACTACAGTACAGAAGAGAACCAAATCACATTTTAAGATCTCCCATTTTTTCCCCAACACTTTTTACTTATGTTTAAACTCTTAGATGTGTCTCTAAGGTCTTTTAAACTCTCAAAAAAGACTTCAGCCAAACCCAGACTACACAAGGGCCTGAGCATTGAGTAAAATAAATTAAAAAAAAAAAATTAAAAACCAAACTGAAGCAAATATAGAAAATTATTTGTGAGACTTTTTAAAATTCTGTTGGACAATAAAACTAAAACTACAGATGATACCAGGTTCCATTCCAACAAATATCATATTAATGGACTTTGCAATAGTGTTTAAAACATTTTCTGATTTTTCAAAGAAGCGTGTAAGTACCAAGGGCCAGTGCTCATTTGTCATTAGTAAGAGGGCTGTTATTTTCAGGGCAACTCATTGTGCCTGGGATGGTTTTGGAGTGTATTTCCCAAAAGATATTCCCCAAACTGTTATTCCAAGTGAAGAAATGTTGGGTGTATGAAAGCAGCATTGTTTTCTCAGAGCTTTTATCACTCATGGTTTGGACTCAAGGATTTAGTTTATTCGCTCCCTAAATTAGGGCATGTCATGGGTTGACACTGGCCCACTGCCAGGCATCCATGAAAGCTGCTCATTCACTCCCCTCTGCAGCTGGACAGAGAAGAGAAAATTTAATGAAGGGTTCATAAGCTGAGATAAGGACCAAGGGCGATCACTCACCAAATACCATCATGGGCAAAACAGGCTCAATTTAGAGATAGAAAGTGAATTTATTACGAACAAAATCAGAGCAGGATACTGAGAAGTAAAATAAGACCTTAAAAACACCTTCCCCCCACACCTCCCTCCTTCCAGCTCTACCTCCTACCCCAGCGGTGCAAGGAGACAGGGAATGGGAATATAGTCTGTTCATCACCTGTGGCTTCTCCCAATGCTCAGGGAGAGGAGTCCTTCTCCTGCTGCACTGTGGGGTCCCTCCCACGGGAGAAAGTTCTCCATGAACTTCTCCAGTGTGAGTCCATCTCATGAGCAGCAACTCCCTGCGACTGCTGCAAAGTGAGTCCCTCCCGTGGGCAACAGCACCCCCCAAACTGCTGCAGCATGGGTCACTCTTTCATGGGGTGCAGTCCTCCAAGAACGGGCTGCTCCAGCCTGGGAACAGGGCCCCACTCTCTACGGGTCTCCCACAGGGTCACAGCCTCCTCCCAGGTATCCACCTGCTCCAGTGTGAGCACCTCCCCCATGGGCTGCAGGTGGATCTCTGCATCCCCCGTGGATGCCCATGGGCTGCAGGGGCACAGCTGCCTCACCATGGGCTGCACCACGGGCTGGCTGCAGGACAATCTTGGCCCTGAAACCTGGAGCACCTCCTCTCCCTGCTTCTGCACTGACCTTGGTGTCTGCAGAGCTGTTCTTCTCACATGTTCTCACTCCGCTCTTCTCTGGCTGCAAATATGACTGTGCAACAACCTTTGTTTTGATTTCTTCTTAACTATGTTATCACAGAGGCATTACCACCATTTCTGAGTGACCCAGCCTTGGCCAGCAGCAGGCCTATCTTTGGAGCTGCCAGGGATTGGCTCTGCCAGACATCGTGGAAGCTTCCAGCAGTTTCTCTCAGAAGCCACCTCTGTGGCTGCCCCCACACTACTAAAAACAGGCCACGCAAACCCAATACAGGGGGGAAAAAAACCCCACTTTTCATTATATAATTCCAAAGGATCTCTGAGAAGGGATGTTGCACTGAAAGCCAGTAACTTTTCTTGTTGTCAGACCAATCCTTGGCATAGTCTGGGCATAGGCATGATTCAAGACACCATCAGTCAGCCAGAAATTTTTGAGGCAGCCTCTCTGTTTCAGAGCATGAGACACTTCTTCCTTTTTTTTTTTTAATCATCATGTACACAAGCTGCTATATGCAGACCCTCTTATGACCAAAGAACAGTCCTGGGAACTTCCCTTTTAGTAGTACAACCATGGCCAGAGGCTCCCACATACCACAGCCAAGCCTTTCTTTTGAGACATCCCTCCTGGGAAGAGTTTGTGCTGTTCCTCCCAACAACTGCTCACTTCTTTTTTTCCTGTGGACTACAGGAGCTATTGCTGAAGGCTGCCACTCCAGGTTCTGCTGTAGAGACAGATCTAAGCCTATTGTTCAGCCATGGAATATATTGCTCTTATTTTAGATAATTTTCAAATTATTTCCTAACAGCAGGAAAAGCAGAGGATGGAGACTGCAACACATGGCACGTGTATATCCACTTTCGATCCCCAGGACCCCCTTGCAAATGAGATCTTGTACTTTATAGAGCTTTGTTTTCCCAGTAGTAAACTATTTAAATGGATAACCACATTTAAGCTACTCCTGGGGAAGAGCCAATTTAAGAAAAAAATCATCCAGGAATTCACTGCAAATGAGATGCTGCCTCTCCAAAGACTTTGTTCCTTGCCATCATGGTGACAGGCTTGGGATTGGCTTCTAACAGAGAATACCAGAAAGCTGTGAATTTGCCCATTATAACTTAAATTAAGATGGTTGGAACTGTATAGACAAAAAGGGATCTTCCCCCCAGTTTCCCCCCAGAAACCCCCTCAAACCAACCCTATGTATCTTTCACGGCAAATAAAAAACAGTAACCATGTTATAAATACCAACTACAGCAAGGTAGTGAAAGTTACTAGTCTTTCCTTATGAAATGAAACCATGTGATTAAGGTGCAGTTCTTTGGGGCAGTTAGCTAATGTAAGGGATTCTTATGGATTCTGTATTGCACTTCAGTCACAGAAAGGTGGCTGATGCCCCAAGCCTGTCAGTATTTCAGAGGCATTTGGACAATGCCCTTAACTACATATTTAATTGTCAGGCAGCCCTGAAGCCGCCAGCCAGTTGGACTAAATGATCTTTGTACATCCCTTCCAACTGTAATATTCTATCCTACATCTAGCTTTAATTTTTTTAATAATTTTTATTTGACAAGCTGTTGCACTGCTGTTATTATAATTATATATGTATTTATATCCCAGTTGAAGTCAGCAGTAAAACTGCTATTGATCCATTATCTGGAATTCTGAGATATCAGCTTTAAGGTGTGGTTTGCATCTACAGTTGCATCTATTCACAGGTGTTCTATAGGCATCAAAAATTATAAATCTACTGCATAACAAAAATTAAGGCTAGTGTTCACACAGAATTTTTTGAGGGCACAACCTAGTCTGGTCAGGATTGGTCTGTTTAGCTGCTTGAATTGTTACAATGCAGAGGAAATTGCTGGTCAACAGAATCCAAAAAACACTTCCAAGGAGTAACCTGGCTTTTTGTCTTGCGAGAACAAATGAAAATGCTCATGGAGCAGTACCTAGAAACAATCAACTTGTACTGATGGACAGAAGAGTTTATCTCAGTGGTCAAGCACACCCACAGTTGCAAAATATGTCTAGCTTGGAAAATGAACTGATGTATAAATATTTCTTAGGAACTCACAGAAAACTCTCTGCTACATGATGGGTTTTGTGACCTCTGCAGGACTTGCCCATCCACTCCAGCTTCCTCTTACTCAGTGCACACAGGCATTTGTTACCCAAGAAATGAGAGTGCTATCTACTCAATGGTGAGGTGCCTCAAATTAGCCCAATGGCTTAACTTTCTGTTCTAGTTGTTCTAAATTCAAAAGTCACCCACAATGAATATATTTATTTTTGATGGATTCAGTAGTCATTACTATTGCATTCATCAATTGGAGGCATTTCAAGGGCACTGAAGTGTATTAATTGAAACAAGTTAAATCAGCAGACATTGCTGGAATTACTCCTTTTCACTTTCTTTCTTAAACTAGTTGGCCTTGGTGTCTTTGATTAAATCACTTGAGTAGTATTTCATTGGTATTTCTAATTTATGCCACTATTCTGCTAACATCCATCCATAAATGATCAGGGCTAATTTCCATCTGTGGACATTTGAGAAACACTCCTTTATTGTTTGCTCTTCAAAGAGTGAAGGTGCTTCTACAATGGTTTGCTAACTTTGGAAGCTTGCCAGCCTTACTACAATTTTCAGCACTGTTCATGTGAAGAAGAGTTGAGTATAGCAAATAAACATATGCCAAACTGGTTACAGGTCTATGCAGGAGGTCCACAGAGATTAAAGAAACTTGTAGGTCAGTTGTAAGTAGTTCAAAGAGTCCTTCATTTCCTCACTTTTGAGATTTTGCTTACAGCTCCCTTATCTACCAAGCTGAAATCCCATTTGGTACAAGCAGAACTTCAAAAGTAGAGCTCCTATTTGGTTCCTAGAAATAACAGCTTTCCTTTCATTGGCAACTACTGACCTGCTGGCCCTAGTGTCAGGAAGAAATATTAATTATATTCCCACTTTTAATCACATCAAGGGAGACGTCAAATCTTAAATAGCACCATAAACAGCTTTACACAAATCAAAGACTCCCTCTATTAGAACCTGTTAAAAACTTTAAGTAACAAATTCACAAAATCTGTTTTATTAAAACAGATATATAAAATTATATTAAAATTATATTTATTTATATAAAAATTGTTTTATTATACTGGGAACTTGGGAATTTTGCTATATCACTGCATGTTATTTGAAAATCAAAAGAACACAATTTACATCTAGAGTAGAGTGCTTGTCTACTGGTATACTATGACTGTTAGCTAAGGATTCACCAGCCTGGCCAAAGTCAAGAGCCATCCTTGGAATTTAAGAACCTTTTTGAAGTTGCCATTTGACTGACCTTTCTTGTCTTCTTAATGTCACGCGAGCCAGTGAACTGAAGAGTAAAGTTCAGCTAAATCCAAAACTGTGCTAAGAGCACTACACATGCACTTCCTTCAATTTGCTTCTCTTCCTGTCGAGCATGACGAATTCATAGAGCCCTCTGAAGTTTACTGATGCAAAGCACTCAGTTGGATTCTCTTCCAAATTCAAATGATAGAAGTCTTCCCTAGATCTTGATAACACTTTTAAGAAATTATGAAATTACCACCCTTCTGGTTTCTCTGCAATAAAGGTGAAACCAATTCAGAAATACACTTTCAGCTCTCTATGCTAAAGCCATTCAGGGTCTCCTGCCAATCACTGAGAAGAGAGATTATTTCAAGACCTCCCCCATCACATATATTATAATCACAGCTTATTCCTTGTCCGATATGGTAATTGCAGGCACAGAACTGCAGATACTGACTGGTAGAAACTACCATTCTGTATGTACCAATCTGGTAGGATACAAACCAGCCTGAGTACAGAAACTGTCAGCCTAGTTGTCAGCATCACATTATGCCCAGTAAACCTGGTATTGCAAACACTGCTTTTTTTCCACTGGTTATGTCTTCTGAAGTATCCTTTAAAGGATAAAGCCAATATGATTAAGGCTAGAGAAATTACATACTCAGCTAGTGTTTCATTGGGACATGACAACCAGATACTAGATTAAACTACACAAAACCCTAAAATTAATTCTCAATCTACAGTATTTTTGCTGATATTCTTCTGATTCAGACATTTTAGGAGGTCCGCAGTATGAAAACAGGTTTGTTTGTTATTTTTTCCTTTTACAGGCAAGCTCGTAGATGTGATACATGGAAAATGTGATCAAACTTGCTGACTATACCATGGGAATCTGTTCTTCTGACAATTCAGCCCAGGATAAAGGTTACAGTCACCAAAGCTGCAGAAGGCTTTACTCAAAGCTCATAGGGCATGTTTTAAAGCAATGGTCAACACTTAGTACTTCCTTTCCATGTTTCCTTCCCTGCATAAGTCTAAGTCATAAATGCTGCCAGATACACAAGTGTGATAAACTTTTAATCTTGCAACTCTGCTTTTATTCAAGCTTGTTCAGCTCATGGTCCACCAAGACCCTTAGGTCTTTTGGCCAGAGCTGTTCCCCACCCTGTGCTAAAGTTGTTCTTCCTTTCCAGGTACATACAGGGCTTTGCTTTTATCCTGACTGAGCTTCAAAGGGTTCCCATCTATAAGATCAACGAAAGTTCCACAAAAAGCCCTAACTCAGGAATACCAGTACACATTTTCTTTATTCCTTCCTTCTGGTTAAGCTCTTGCTAATGTTGCATGCTCTTTCATTTTTCATAATTAATTTACATTATAAGTTCTTCATTTGGCTAAATTCTGAAAAAAGAACCTTTAAAATGAGACTCAAGGACCTGTTAGTCCAAAATTGTATTTCAAACAAAATCATTTCCTTATTTATAAACTTGTTCCCAGCTATGGTGACCTTATGCTAAAATTCCTATTTAAAGCGGGAAGAATAAGTATGAGCCAATTACCTGTACACACAAAAAAAAACAATACCAAAAACATTGTGGTTCTCACTGGAGATATTTAAATTATTTAATTATAAGAAAAACAAACATTCAGAAATTTCCTCCCTTTACTTCTCAGTTTTGTTGCAGCAATTTAAATAAGTTAAAACAGGAGACAACCAAATGATCACCAAAAGGTTGCATCATAAAATGATGTTTTCACATGTTTGGGGCTTGAATAAAATCATCTGAGGTTTCACTGTTTTATTTCTGTTTCATGTTGCTTTTATCTGTCCATACTTGGGTATTTGGACTTGAAACTGAATTCTTCTATGGTGTTGGAGAAGACAGGGCATGGGGAGATTCAGTCAAGAGCACTGGTCAGATATTTTGTTCCAGTTAAAGAACTTTCATTACACAGCACCTACAATACAGTGAAATATTAATGCGAGCACATGAATGTTCCATTTTTTAAGTGAAAGACCCACATGCCATCCTCTCCCATTCTCAAATTAGTTTAACCCCCATCCCTCAAAAAAAATCCCTAATCAAAAAACCACATTTATCCATAAAAATGTAACCATTTTAATGGGAGTTAGTAAAATGTTCCATCTCCAACATAATCTGCTGATATATCCCCAATACATCACATGGGCATGCAAATCCTCAGAAGGAACAAAAATAGAAGCCCATGTCTCAGCCTAGGTGGGAATTGTAACCTATAGTATACTGGATAGAAGTAAAGAGGAGTAATTATTCCTCCCATTGGAAAGGTGGTATCTGTCACCTGCAGAGGGTGTACACTCTATCTGTTTTCAGGAGAGAATTCAAGGTTCAGAATAACAGAAGTCCATATTGGGTTTACGTTTCCGCAGTAATTGCAGTTCTGGGCCATTATCAGACATCTCAAGTACAGGTCACAGAGCAGAGACCTTGTTTCTCTGTGTGCTCCTTGCTGACGCAAGCCAACAAGGAGAAGCTGTCCAGAGGAAGAATTGCACAGAAGTTGGTGGATTTAGTAGTATTGTAGCTGACTCAAAAACCAAGTCGTAGACAATTCAGATTGGATGCTCAGAATTAGCAAACTCCAATGACAACAATTTATCTCTATTTCCGTTTATAGAAAGATAAGAGTACCAACCTCTCGCATGTGAAAAGACATTAATTCTAATTTGAAAGACACGTGAAACAACAGTGATAAACACCAGTGGAGAGACCCAATGGAATTAATAATTCTCTCTCCATAACAAGACTTGGCTAGCCAGCAATGAGGGAGACATAAGAGCATGCACACAGGACCGGGGATGCTCACAGACTGGGAAAAAAATGGCCATGGCTATGTAATTAAACACTCTCATCAGGATGGACATACACACAGGAGCCAAGTTAAAACTGCACATGCAACCTTAATTATGACTTTTCCTGACTTTGAAATTAAAAATGCAGACCTAGATTAAAAGAACATGGTTAAGATTGCAACATCATTTGGCAGTGGTACTATGAAAAACAGGCACTATGATACAAAGTGAACTTGACCTTAGCGGAAAAGAGAATCATAAGGCAACACATTTGGGTCATTGTATTTTTTGTAATCATAAATCTAGATGAAGCAACAGCAAACACCAAAATTTAATAAAAAATTGTTGATTATAACAAAGAAAACATCTTGCAAAAACCAGAAACATCTATATATCTGCATTTTCAGTTAATTGTTGCTTTTCAAACTATGTTTTCATTGCTTATCTATTCCACTTAGATGTAGTATCCTCTGGTCTCCTAGTTAATCCACTCTTGTTTCCTGCATCATGTACCTACGTTTTTGGTGAAAGGCAGAGTCAACGAACAGATTTTTTTTAAAACCTTAGTGAAATAAAAACATATTGTTTGATGCAATTTCAGATTCATTTCCCAAACCTGACTTAAATTATTCACTGAGTGTAACTGCTCATTCAGTACAATATAGTTTTAGTACTGATTGAAAACCCTATACACGTTAGGGAAAACATAAAGCCCCTCCACACCATTCTTGCCCTGGAACATGGAACATGTTGGATGGAACATGGAGAACGGATGGATGTTTTTGAAACACCCCTAACCACCCCCAATTCAGCCATCAAGGGCACCTGTGAAGGGTCATAACTACACTCCCTCATATTTAAGGATATCTGAAACAATGGAAAAAGCAAATCTTCCCATCTAGTTTCGGAAGAATCTGAAGAAGGATGTGAACCAGAACTGATGGCTTCAGGAATATACAGCCATGGCAAGATGGTCTGAGCAGAAGCTGTCCCCATGAAAACAGCCTGTAAATAGAAGGCCTGAGACATTCCTCACATTGCAGCATAGAAGAAAACATGGAGATTAACAAGGGAGTATCTGAAAAGAGCAGAAAGCACACGAGCAAAGGAGGGTCAGAAAATCAGACTCACAAAGGAAACAGGTATGTATTCTTTGCAAAGAGGACTAAAAAGATAACTGTACATGAGATAAGCCTTATGGGAACAGGCCGAGGCAACAGTATCATGGCATAATTTCAGACCTATGTAAGAAAACATCTGAATTTACAATTCATAACTATTACCTTGTTTCAGTATGAATTATAGATGCACATGGATTTTATGAAGGATTGGGAAAACTTACGGACTTCTAGATGGACAAGAGCTTATCTAGGAACATGTATAAAAATTAAGTGCAGTTGTCTCCTACTGCTAGGCCTATAAACAGGTCTAGAGATTCATTTAAATTAGGCCAAAAGATGTATTTTTAAAATATAATATTATTATATAATGTAATATCATTGTAGCAAGAATCCATTCTGAGGAATTATATGAAGCATACTGAAATCATGTTTCCAAAGGATTCACTGAACAGGAATTTTCCTCAGTTTCTGCTGCTAGCATGTCCATAGAAAAAGTGCAGAACATGCTCAGTATAGCCCTCAGATAAGAATCCAGTCAAACTACAACTTGTCCCAAGATTATGTGATTATGTGCAAAACATGCCCCCTTCTCTGCCTGCTCCTGTATCCTCTGAGGAACAGGATGAAAATACATCTCAAGCTGAATGGTTGACTTTGTAGGGGAATAAATCTTTCAAATTAACTAAGCTTTTTATTTTGTTATTTTTCCCCTCCTCTGTGAATTAATCAGGAGCAACTTAAAATTTTTATGTTTTCATATAAATCACAAATCAGACATATAGTCTGGTTCTGAGCAACTTCAAAAATTCACTTACTGGATTTTTTTTCTCTGTTATCTGAATGGTTAAACATAGTAGGATAATTTTACATTTGAAAGAGATAAAACCCCCCAAAACTATTTCCACAACTACTTACATGTATTTAAATGTACTGTTCCTACGAAAAATTCTGCCAGCAAAGCTTTTCACAAAAGAATGTCCAAAGTAGATGGAGGGACACAGACAAGGAATGCAAGTAAGTATCTGGAAGCATTTTCATGCTGTTCGCCCACATTTCCTTATTTGCAAGGAAAGGAGCCATTGTGTCAGCCACCTATGGCAATCAAGCATAATTTGTCACAGGTGTCCTGGTAAGTTTTGGTACAATATGAAATCAGTCAAGCTTCAAACAGGTCTTGGTCACTAGTCTGTTCTTTTTTTATTGGCTTCATATCTCACAAACTATTTCACTCAGTCTTTTACACCAGCTAGCTATCCTTGCTCATTATCTAACTAGGTGTGTTAACCAGCAATTCTTATATGAAATAAAAACATGTTATTCTGACACTGCGCTTACTGTCTCCTAGCAACAGAACTTCTTCTTAATAAGGCACTTGTTATTTTCAGGGGTCTATCATGAATACTTTAAATAGCCTTAGTTTTCTGTATAGATTCTGATCAATTCTTTTCTTCATAAGTTTGATGACCTATGAAAATGTTTTATAATTAACATAATAGCACAATAACTTGATCTCTAAAATACAGATCTCTTTGTACTAATGTTTCATTTCGACACTGCACTTAAATTAAGTGAAAGAAAGTTATTTCTCACATTACCAGGGATTTCTGTTCAGCCCCTTTTATCCTCATGAGTACAGGTTCTCATAAGCATCTCGGTAAATTATTACAGTAGATCCCAAATAAGCATATCATAAAAAGAGAGGAGAGACTCATGTTGTACTAGTTCTTTTCAAATAAAAACAGTGATCTTTCTGGCTTTGATCAAGACATGAAAAGTGTATGTTTAAAGATAAGTGACAGTAGAAAAGAAAGGGAACCAAAAATCTGAGAAAATAATGGGAAAAGCCCAACTGAAATTACTTAGCATTTTGTTTTAAATTCACCAGGTATCTAGGTTGCAAGTCGAAGGTAACAGAACCCAATATAATTTGTATCTGATGGACTATTTAATTCTTGTAAACTTCTTTTGTTCTTGTCAATCTTATAAAATTATACCTTCTCAGGGTAATTCTGGAATTCATGCAGAAATAAGTGCAAAGCAATTTTACTTCTAAAGACAAATCATTCATTTGTGAGAAATGATTTTGAAAAACTATAATGAAGGTATTTATTACTTCAATAATTTTTAAAATTGGTCAAGGTGTTCTAATGTTCATATTTTGGTGACAGTGTAGACATCAGTGCAATTGTCTCCTGCCAAAGACTGAATACACATCTTAAAGTTATGTATTTCACTAATGTACCAAGTTGAAACATCCATTTGCAAGCTGACAGTTTATCTTCTCAGATGGACCTAAGGTACATCAATACGCAGAATGAATCATCTGAAGAGAGGAAAACGCAGATGGAGGACAGAACTGAGCTACTGTCCAGCTCCAAATACACTGACCTCCCACAAGGTCATGAAAGCCTGCTTAGGGAGAGGAGGCTACAGAGCAGCTGAACAGGCAGGACATTTCACAGGCAGGACAGTTTTCTTCCTTCCAGTACTGAAAAAGGGGATACAAAAGGGTTCCTCTAGCAGTAGCTTCGTTTGGTAACTTCTGACACCTTGCTGACCCATGTTCCACTGATCCTGGAAGACTTTAGGATGTTGGAGGGGGATATCTGGAAAGCTGTGTGATAAATGTCCCTTTTCCCTCCAGAACAAGGAATTTGCTAAATCTGTAAGGCTAGCTGTTGGTGACCTAAAATGTCACCAGGGGACTGAGAGGGAGCATTTGGGTAGAGAAGTATGGAAAAGTCTACTGTAATAGAGGGAGTTTCATGCTTCAGCAGTTGGCCCCATCTTTGTCAAATCTCACCCTCCAAAGTCATAAACTTGATTGGGTAGCCAGAAAGGTTTTTCATTCAATAGAATAATTATGGCACAAACACTGTGCTATGTAAGGTAGTCTCACAACAACATAAATCCACTCCGCTGAACTTTTCAAAGAACATATGAAATGAACAGTATTTGCCTAAGTAACAGGTGACACAAATTGAAGATATTAATATTTAGAGGAAAATACATATTGGATTGGACATATTGGAAATATAACTGAAACCCAGTGAAATGGATTGTAATATTAAGACAACAGAATTCAAGTTTACCAGTGACATGGTACATCACTGTGGCTACATCCGCCTTTCAGCAGATAACGTGGAATTTAAGAACTACAGCACACAAACCCAAACATGGGATACTGCAGGTCATCCACTCCTTTCGAGTAGCAGCTATCCCCAGAAAAACCAGTGAAATCTTTCTTTAATGGCTGCCCATATTGTGCAAGATTCGATAAAAATATTCTTATATTGAATGTCATTCTGGTAAACAGTTTACACTTAGATTTTTTAAAAAGCACACAATTTTTTTGATGAGCATATGCAGCAGCAACAGAAGTAATCCAATACTGAGTTCCACTGACAAAGGAGTTAAAAACTGACTTTAAAAGTTAGTGGCTGGTTTGAAAAACAGTTACTATGTTGTGTTTATTTCATTCAAGCAGCATGTGGTACAGAAAACACTAAAGAATACAGCAAGAATTTGTAAAAGGTAATGTTTCAGTCATGACTATGATCATGATATTTAAATAATAATTATTATTGTTGTTATTATTATTAAAATTGCTTTGAAAGGATTGATGAAAGGCACAAATATATAAATAATGAGAAAGTAAAGATAATGACAGTAGAATCTTCTATTTTCTAAAGGATACAGGGCTTTCCAAAACGTTGTTAATTATTGATAAATCTCTTGGCAAAATAAGGTGATTTGTACATGATTACAAAAATGTAAAAATAGGTTTCATTGTTAGAAGTCTGTAAAAAGTAAAAAAAAAAAAAAAGGTGGGAAGGTGGTGCTGATATGGCTGCTAAGACACCTAAATAGATCATTCAAAAATAGATAGTATCAGCAAAAAAAAAAGATAGTTAAAAAATAAAACTTTCAGTCAACAAGTTCCATGGTAACTAAGTCTTTCCAATTGAATCACTAACCTTTTCTGACAGGATATGAGTTTAGATGTTAATAACATTTCTGTTGATAAAATACTTAAGACTAAAAAAAAACTAAAATTACTTAGTACTACATGACGTCTTGATTTTCAAATCTTACTGTTTTAAGAGTAGCAATATCCAACGTGAACTGAGGGTATCAAAAACTACTTTACTGGCACATCTGAAAATAAAGTGACTGGGAAAACATTGATGAATTGGACAACTAAACAGTGAGGTTCCTCAAAGATCTTTTTTGGTCTAATTCTCATCAATATTTTTAATCAATGATTTGAGGATATTTTTGATGAATGAGAATAGAAAATCTTTGGCAGTAAAATACAATAGTTGACAGAGATTCATGGAGTGGTAAATAATGAGGGAGCTGCTTACTGCTACAAACAATCTGAATCACTTGCTTAAATGGACACAATTCATGAAAATGCTTTAAATAGATCCCAACACACACACAGAATTGCTCTATGAAGAAACAACACAGGTTACAGTCAATGGGCGGGATTTTCTCAGTTCACTCCTTTCACTGAGAAGACAGAAAGGATCTGGTTTTATAGGGTGTTTTTTTTCCCTCATTTTAAAAACCAAGCTGCCTGCAAGGAGATTACATTTAGACAGACAAGAACGAAACCACCCTCAGTGACTTAAATCTGAAGGGAGAGGAAGAATAACTTAACAGTCCCTGTTCCACAGTGCAGTTTCCTGAGCTTCCCATTTTCCCTGAGTCTGGTGATGTTCTGGTGTCTTGGGGTGACTTTATGATGTGTATCCCCTATCACCGCTCTATGCCCAGACATGATTCCTGTGCCTTTCTGCATCTTTAGAAGTGGGTGCAAGAGAAAGAAAAAAAAGCCAGATGAACTTTTCAAAGCAGTTTGTGCTCCAAGGTCACACTACTCCTCTGCGTGCCTCTGCGGCGGCAGGAGCAGAGGAAGCACCCTTTGCTGCTTTTCACTCAGATTTCGGCTCTGTTTCTCCAGAGAGAGACAGAGAGTTAAACTTTTTTTTTTCCCTGGGATTTTGGCTTCTTCTTCTTCTCTTCTGGAACTGTTCAGAACACCCAGAACTCACTGGGAGAGCTTTCCACTGAGGCCCGGAGGGGCCTACACTGAACCCAGGTCCAGAGAAGAGAAAGAGAGGGAGACCACACCCACAGAAAGGATTGAAATCTTCCCAAGTTTCTTTCTACAGCGAGAGGTTTTATTATTTAGTATTATTCTTTTCCCATTGTGCATTGTGTCTGTTAAATAAATAGTTTTTCCTTTTCACTTTCCTCTGAAGAAAATTATTTTTTTTTCTCCAAACCTGGTGGAGGAGGGGTGGCTGTAACCTGCCTTCTATCAGAGGAGATTCATTTTGGATGTTCCTCCGAATTTGTCTCAAACTGGGACATCTGGATACATTTTTCTTGGAGGGGGAAGAGGAGGTAAATGGGGATTTTTCTCCTAAAACTTTGGTTACCTATTCCTATGTTTTTGTCAGCCACAGAGGAGCCAGGAGATGTTCAGCTGAGAACACAACTCTGCACAGACATCCCGTCCAATGACTCGTGCTCCAACCAGCCAGTGCTCAGCCTGAGACACAAGTTCAGAGCAGTTCAAGGTGAGTGCACAAGAGCCCACCACCACTGAAAGCACAGCACAGCAAGGGCAGGATGATCAATGTGTGGAGGCCCAACACGAAAGCTCAGTCATAGAACCATAGAACTGTCTTGGTTTGGAACGGATGTTAAAGATCACACAGTTCCAACCCCCCTGCCACGGGCAGGGATGCTCAATGTCAAAGGCAGCCCTCGCCCCTGCAGTGCACCAGGCCCAGACACCTGGAGTACCAAGTGATTGGGAAACAATATACGTAAAATTTCACTTTACTGTATTGTCTAGTTAATTGCAAAGACATTAAACAGTCATCTTGCGCATGCTGGCATCAGTACTCCTCTTACAAATACATACGCAAAACAGAGACGTTTCTGCCTAGAGACTTGAAAAAGTGGTTTTCTACATACTTTAATGAGAAATTCACATTCTAAGTCAGTTTACAAGGTCCCTAAATTTGGCAAACATAAAAGTAGTAATATTAACTGAAATAATATTTGGCAACTTCTCTAAGCTGTCAACAGTTTGAAATCTTCAAAAGAGTAAGAAATAGACAGAAACCATACAACATAACAAAGTTCACAAATAAAATTACTGGAAGACATGTCTACAGTATGGGTGGATAAGGCTTAAACATCTAAGCAAGTGCCTGACCATGGCTCATTTATTTACTTTGCATAGCACAGCAACACCCAGGTGAACTAACCCTGGTCCAAAAGTGTCAGTGCAGCACTTCTCTTCAGCTAATAAGCCTCCTCTGGCAGAGCTCTGTAGGTCAGGTGCAGAGCCCACTTCCATGCCTATTTCACTTCCATCCCTGGGACTATCTCAGACGTTACCTGGAGTGTCTCTGCACTGCAGGAGATTTATTGACTTGATCAAGAGGTGTTGTGACTTACACTATTAAGCACCAGCTGTGAAGAAGGATATGCTTCTAGTCCTCAACCTAAAGCCTAGATCTGCTTTCCTGTCTTTTTGTGAGCATTGCAAGAAAAAGCAGAGCTGTGCCACACCCACGTAACTAACATAACCCACCGGGAAACAAAACACATGCACTGATGGAAGGAGCCATCATTAGCTGCATCTGAAATATTCTTCCTTTTGAATTAATGACAATGTCCAGTTTCATTCCTAAGTTTTTCTTTATTTCTCAAAAAACAAAAAAAACCCCCAACACTGCAGATGTGAGAAGGTGGAGGCAATATGGAAAAATCTAGTAATTACTTCATTAACAAGAACAAAATTAGTCAAATAAGTATGTTATACTACAAATTTCACTACTCTGGATGAGAATCCAGAGTGCAGAAATACTCATATCCTTGAGCCTGTGGAAGCTTTCTTCACCAACAACAGTGGGACCAAGGTTTAACTCAGAACATCTGTTAATCACACAGACAGAGTAAAATTTATCACGTCCTTAATTTCTCACTTTATAAGACTTTGGGATTAGTTTTCGGGGAAGACACTCAATTTAGGGGACTGTTACTTAGCAACCATAATCTGTTTTAAAACAAAGCTGTAGCCTGTGCTTTTTTTTCAGCAAGGAAATAATAGATCTCTGTCCTTACGTGCTTCTTACCAAATTAATAGCTAGAGCAAACACCTAGACTGAACATCAATGGAAGGCTGCAAGCAAGCTACTTGTCAAAGAAGCATCCTTACATAGTTTGACCCTTTCCTCATTTTTGCAATCATGGCAAAGAAAGTCTCCGTTCTTAAAAAAAAAAAAAAAAAAACAAACCAACAAAATTATTTGGAAAAAATTTCCTTCAGACACTGGCTGCTGGATGATACAGAGCAGTCACGCCCATGGATATGGGAAAAATTATGCTTTTGCAAAAAAAAAAAGGAAAAATAGATACGTGGTGGACTTTGTTGTCTGCAGTAAAAATACAGAAGATAGCAAGAAAAGCCAGGGAATACGTAGTACCTAGCCCTCAAAATCAAATATCAGACCAGAACAACTTTCTTACTCTACCCATCTAAGACTCAAGCAGGGACCTCACAAAGCTGCTGAGCATACTGGCGCTAAGCTGGCCCCAGTTGTACACTCTGAAAGATTTTGGTGTTCCTAATCATCATACATAACATCCTGAGCTACCCAAAGGCTTCAAGAAAAGGACAAGGCAACAACATATGGCCTAAACAGACTGTTCATGTCTTCTCCTAAACAAGGAACAGCTTCACCTTAGACTGACCTTGCAATTACAGGCTACGGCGAACAGTTAGGCACTTGAAAACAGTCAGCACAACAAATGGCAGAGATAGGGAAGGACTCAGAAATACTGAATGCAGAGAGCCCTCAATAGGTAAGCTGTGAATTTTGGTTGCAGTGTTTGAGACAGTCCTGCTCCACTCACACCACTTGCTATGGGAATCTTAAAATGCAACCTGGAAGCAGAAGAATCCTTTGCACTACCCCTTCCTTTGCAGATGAAACAATGATAAAAGTTCCTCCAGAGATGAGCTTTTAGCAATTTGAGGACAAGATTCTGAAAAAAACCTCCCCAAAGTGATAAATTTAAATAACTGCAAAATAAGCAAAGTGTGTTAACATACCAGCTTCCTCCAGCAGCATGAACAGAATCTGAACAGTTTTTCCAGAGCAATTATTGAGTAGCTAGGGAAAAATTGCAATGCCACCTCAAATAACTCATGTCTGTATGACTCAGTTCAGGAATATTAATAAAATCCACACATCCAGAGCCTGAATTGATTAGAGTTTAGGAGATACTGGATTCTGAGCAATAACCTCCCAAATTTACCATAACTATTCTGTACCTAGTGTCATTCATGTGGGGCAAAAATAACTTGTCAACTCTCGACAAACCCCTAAATCTTAGAAATATGCTATTTTAAACTGTGAATTTGTTTTGGCTTTCTTAACTAGTCTTGAGCACAAAAACTTAAGGATAAGAATGTCCTTGTATCACTCTTAGACGAGAAATTGTAGTTGATGCATGATTTCTTTTAAAAGTATGAATATTAATATACATGTATTTGATGTGCATCAAAAATAAACATAATGATTATTTGCAAATATGCCAAAATCCAAACTGATCTTGTAATTTAGTGGAAAAAAATTATATACACTGACCAATCTACAGGACTACAACTAGCAACAAGTATGACAAGTAATTTGCATTTCTTGCCAGAAAGCAAACACCCTTCTTTTACCTCCTCTAAATCAGAACTGGCTTCGCATCAAGTGCTAGAGCTTAGGAGAGCTAAAATATGTTTTCCTCTGTCTTATCCTTGTGTTTTACTGTGAAGGGCTTATTTCTCCCAGGAACACAG
Source organism: Lycocorax pyrrhopterus obiensis (assembly GCA_014706295.1). Lineage (NCBI taxonomy): Eukaryota > Metazoa > Chordata > Aves > Passeriformes > Paradisaeidae > Lycocorax > Lycocorax pyrrhopterus. Next base: position 93,436,937 of record JACSVZ010000004.1, read on the forward strand.
TAACAGCTGCTGGCTCTTTCCTCCATGATTTCACATGGCACATTTCTCACTGGAGCTCTCAGCAATTTATTCTTATTGCCTTACTGCTTCAAGTTTTTTTCAACAAGTTCAGTGTTGTATACATAAAAATTACATATGAGGAGTGAGGGAAAAATCCCTTTCATTCAGCAGATTACATGAAATGCATCTATGCCTGAAGATGCTAAAGCCATGGCTGGGTTTTGGGTGCAGGGAGAGCATTTATTTATTTTGGTTTTTAAAGGTGCAATATGTACTAGACATTGTTCATGTGGAGACCAGTGATTTTAAAACTGCCATTCAGTTTTCCACCTCCATCAGATCAGGTCACGAATCTTGGAGAATTTATCTCAATGAGACATGAAAGAGGTCACCCCATGGGGGAAAGAAAGCCCTTAAGAAAGATTGCCACAGAACCACACTGCTGGGTCAGAGCACGCTGCTGCTAACAGAGGCCATGAGCCAGGGTTTGTTTACATTAGTATAGCTAAAAACCAAGGGGAAAAAATTCAACCATTGACACAGCACCCTAATTTAACTTTCACGAGTTTCTGACTGTAAAAAACACCAAGTGTTCATGTTTTTACATTCTAAAATTAAAATTACATCAATTAATTACAGCTTCAACTTTGAAGACTCAGCTGTCGCAGCCAAAGACAAGAAAGGAACCCCCAAGAGGCCACTCAACCCTTACTTGTTCATTCAGAACGTGAACACTAAATCTCATTGATCTTCTGATCACTACAAATTATTGGTAAGCTCTGCATTAAACCAGGCTGTTGTAAATTGGAGTTGACAGTATTATCACTGAAAGAAATTAATGAACTCTGTTTTTGCCAAAGTGTGACCTCCTGGACTAGTGGTGTAGCACTGCAAGGACTGAGATTTTTAATCCAGCTATCACTCTCACACAAATTATTTCAATCGCACAGAATTAACTTTTGCTTAACTTTTTTCACACTAAACATGCACTGCGGCTTAAAAATTAAATCCAAAAGGATATCAGTGCAACATTCCCATCTTCAGGTGCAGGCTCACAAGACTCACCTCCATCAGGACATTAATGACCTTCCAGACAGCCTCCTTCAATGAAACCATCCTCTACAGACCTTCTCACACTAGCTTGCATGCCAGCAGGATAAAATTTTGGAAGAAAAAACCCAGAAGTTAAATGTGAGTGTTAAGACCAAAGAAGAGACCCTATTAACAAAGTGAGCGACAAGAATTTTTATATTTCAGGAAGCAAAGAGATTACAGAACATAACTGGCAACTGATTTGGGAAGCTTGCATGATTGCTAGGTTTGCTAACCAACTGTATATGAACATCTTTCTCTGGTTTTGTCATTTTGTTGGGGTTTTTTGTATACTTGAAGATGACACATACTGTTCCTTAGTCAGGGCACTTTGTCTCCACCTCTGTGGTAAAGAATTACTTAAGAAAACCAAGAAACATAGGAAACAGAAAGAAAGAGTTACTTAATCCTTGAAATTCTTTTGTTGATATGGACCAAGGATGACATTCAATGTCATCTGTGGTCCAAATTACATGGGTAAAATTATAAACAAGGAAAATTGCTTTGATAACCAAAGCTTTTATGGAAAAGCAGGAACTGGCATACCGTATCTGAAAGGCAGGCATGTACCTGGGAAGAAACTGAGAGGAGTTCCAGTTGTAGAAAGTTGCCATTTTTGTACATTATTTTCCTCTTATGACAGCTAATAGGAATGATGTGGTGTATATACGTACAAATATATTCACTTGATTAGTGATGTGCTTATGTTACATTATCTTATAATCAAAATAGTTCACTTGAGTTTGAAAAGCCAGAAGAAATTCTCAGTAACCTGAAGATCTATGTACAGATGAACTGAAGAATATTGTCTTTGGTTTGTAATTAAGGGATAGAGCCAATAAGTGCCTTTGGAGTTTGAAAGATTGGCACCACAGTCCCTAATTATTTTACACAGTAGAGTTGGGAACCTCGCTCTGGGCACACCTCTCTCCCTTCTTGAAGGATACCCTAAGCAGAGCCTACCAGTCATCCCAAATGACACCCAGTGGTACCTGTGCAAAAATTATTCATCTCTTTGAGTTACAAACAGAGCAGTCAGAAAACAGGGCATGACTCAGCAAGCACAGAGTAAGGGGGCAAGGTCTTCTCTTCTGGCTCCTGCTGCTTTGGGTTAGAATAAAAATCCACCTGGTTTAATAATCTATTTCCTGCTACGTTCTGTAGGCCATAATTTGAGGAGAATATATGAAATGGGATGAGAATAAACTGATCCTTCCTGGTCATATAGTGTTGATTGCCCCAAGTTAGAAGGGAAAGGGCTTTCTAAGTCAAAGGCTGCAACCATGGCAACTTTTAACAGCCAAAGCATTCTTCATGAATTCATTAATTCCATTATTTTGGCTCTCAGACCATAATATATGACCAAGTTTCACAATTTCATCTGTACACAGTAACACTTTTTAAAATTTGGTTGCCTTTCAATTCTTCAAGTGTGAGTAGTGGAGAGTAACCGTTTCCTCCCTTCCATGTTTTTTTTTGTAGGACCCTCTTGACCACAGTAGCAGCTCCTTAACTCTTGATCGTCTTTATGACCCTTCCCTAGTTTATGTAACATCTCTGTTGAAGCAGGGAGCCCGAAGCTGAGTGCAGCATTCCAGATATGATGCACTGCAGATTCATACAGTGAAATAAGGTTTTTTGTTTTGCTCTTCATTCACAGATTAGTATTTCCTAACATTTGTCTTTTTAAGCTTCTTTTTAACCTTTTCTGAGCAGTAAGTTCAGTTCTTGGGGTGAAAGGGGAAGCCAAAAATTCCCTTTTCTGTACTCTCTTTTCCACACCCCTCCCCTCCCTTTATGTTCAGAAAACAGTGCTAAAACAAAAAGAAAAACCTAAAGGTTGAATACTCTCTTCATCCTCAAATTCAAAAACTCACTACTCAAATAATAGCCCGCACAGGCAGGAATGCAAGTAATTCTGATAGTTTCTTTGTCAAACTAAGGAGCGATTTATAGTGATAGTCAGGTATTATCTGATAGAGCACTTTTCTGTAGTAAAATGAAAACTCAACATTCAATTTTCTGAGGAAAAAAAAACCAGGGGGAGGTGACCCAGCTCCTACTTCTGCAGCTACTCCACAGCTCATTCAACAAAAGATCCAAGGACAAGATACAGATTCCATCACATTTCCAGTGACACCAGGTCTAAAAACTTCAGAAAATACCCAGTTTAGATACTTCCCAAACTGATTTACAAATAATAATTAAAAAAAAAAAACAACCCCTCCTCTCCACTGAAGTTTTGCACATCAGTCTCGGGGTTTTGGTTACAAGGACAAGTTTTTTAGAAACACCAAGATTACATCAGGCAGCCTGACTGATCCCTTTATGATTCTAAAGGGGAAAGACAAGCCCAAACTAGACTCACACATCTACAGTCAGGAAGCCACTTGGAGCACAACAACAACTACTTTATTGACTCATTCTGGACAATGCTGCATAATATATATATTCTCCCTTACAGGTCAGTAGATGGCACTCTCTATATTTACTATCTACGTGTTTCACACACTTGTCAAAGAAACGCTTCTTCTCCTGGAACTGCAGTAGTTGATCACAGGTCCTTAGACAGCTTCCTTTAGAAGGGAGCTCTGTGCTTTACCAACTCCTTTGTGCAGATTTCAGTTTTCCCATGGCACGCAATCTGGTCAGGTTTGTTGATTAGGACCTGTAAACCCATGGCAACATGAATTGCACATATGGTCTGTACTTTATGCAGTCAATGGACAATCCACTCTCCCATCTGCAGTGTAACAGGCCTCAAAATTGGCCCTTTCTACAAAGGCCAAAAATGGTTCAACATTAACAAAGCATCTGCATATGACAGCAAAATGAGGTCTATGTTAAAACAGGGTCCTCTTCACTTACCTGGTCAGGTCACTATCCATTTAGAGTCATAATGACTTCATTTAATTGTTTGTCTTTCATATTTGTAAAGCCAGCAGAGCCATGGGAAGGCAGACCTAATGCCTCTTTGTGCACATCATGTACATAAAGATCCTTCAAACCAAAACAACTAGATAAAATCTTATTTACAGAAAGAATAATAAACTAGTTTGAGGTAAAAGCTAACAGTCCCACAAGACACTCTACAATCCAGAAGAGAAAGCTTATCTAGGGCTGACTGCTTGCAAGGGCACCTGGAGAAGGCAGGCAGGTCTGGATTCCCTGTGCACCACCACTCTGCTGTGCAGAGCACTACTCTCATCTGGTCAGGACTGCAAAGCATCACACCACTGAAGGAGTCTCACATGGGGGCACTTGGTTTCTATAAAAGCCCACTTCACACAGCAAGCTAAGAGTCATGAATACTGAGCAAATCTAAACCCTTGTTTATCCTCACAGATCAGATGAGATCAGAAACAAAGATGAGAGGAAAATGCATGTTTCTTTTTTGTTGTGCACTATGATAGCAAGCACCACCCCATCAACCCAATGGTATGAACACGTAATACCAACACAGTCCTTTAATACTTCCTTTTTTGAAAATGTTTCTAAACTATAATAATATATTAAATTTGATAAATACAATCGCTACCAGCATTTAATTGGTTCTTGATTACAATCAATTATATTTCTGAAACAATCAAGCATCCTACAATTAAAAGTAATTGATTCATTAGCACACCCCTACTAGACAATTACACAAATGCATTATTTATGTAATTAGATACATTTACAGTTCATTATTCCACTTTTTATTCTATTGTTGCACAGCTACACATGTAGAGTCTTACTTTATAACTCTCCTTGCTTTCTATTGACATGGAGATTGCACTTATTTTATTCACCCAATTTCAACTTAGAAATCAAAACCTGAAAGAGACTCAATCCCTACAAAAACAGTGATTAAAATTCATTCGTCATATGGGTGAAAAGTAAAGGTAACAAAATATTTTCTAGGGGAAAACTTCCTATTTAAGTTTAAAAAAGCAGCTGTAAATTTTTAGAGGTTTCAAAAATGGGAATTATAATTTCTATGTGCTAAGGCTCTTATATGAGAATTTGAGGGTGAGAATGAAAGAGAAGCTAGTAAAAAATTACTGTGATTAGAGCTGCTTCCAAGACCAAAACTAACTAATGGCACATATTTACTCCGTTATGGCATGTAAAACAGTTCAGAATTTGACAGCCATAGCCATGAATTAAGGATCTGATTTTCAGATGTTCTAGTTCTCTACATATTTTGCAATTACACTTATGGCTACGATTGTCCAAGCTTACTAAGAAAATGTAATAAAATCCACAAACCAAACTCCACCAAAACACCACAGCCACACCTGCTCAGACAAAGAAGAAAGGACAGATTTGTGAGAACTGGAAGGGGCACCTCTGACCTGAGAAACAGAGAGAAGAGAAAGGTATACTGGAAGCTCACTGAGCAAGGCATGGTGGCCTGTCTGCTAACTGATGGTACTGCAATAATTCCAGAGAGAAAAGAAGTGAATATAGAAAAATGCAAAGACCTTTCCCCTGAAGAAGACTTAATAAAAAAAGTCTGCCAGACCCATTCCCATGGGGCTCTGAAGCAATGGCTATTAAGACCTCCCTTCTGATCCCTCTGGTCTAAATGTGGGGCGACTGCCACAAAATTTCAACCCCAAGATTCCTGAAACAGTGACCAAATGAACAACCCAAGCAACAAAAGTCTGCAAATTTCTATGCTTAAGTTGCAACAACCCTCATTTTTCAACAGCATTACACTTCACTTTCACTTACTTCATACAAATGTTTGTAATATTTATCATTACAATGATCATTAATAATTGCTTGCCATGCACACATTGGCATTAAAAAAAAAAGAAATATTAGAAGAGTGAGTTGGTATCTAACTGTTGCTGGTTTCACTTTTCTTAATGAAAGCTATGTAATAAAGCTCTCAGGGTTAACGGAGAAAAGGTGATTTTTTTGGTAGAGCTCCCAGGCAAACCCCTTCTCTCATCTTCCATAGTCCTGGTGCATTCCTCAAGTGAGCTCACTAAGCTTCCACTCTCATTTGCTGGACAAATGACAGAGCAGAAGGATATGCTATTCAGTAATTGCTCATACTTGCACTCTTTAATAGATTCTAGGAATGGCAGGGAATAAGTGATCGTTGCTCCATCCATAGAAACAGTTAAAGATATAGCACCCTTGTGGTTACCTCAGATGCCACCACAAATGCTTCTATTTTTTAAGATACTCTGATGATGCTAAATCTTCACTCATTCCTTCAAGCCTGGATGAATAATCTAGAAAACTTTGGTTCCCTGTGTGTTTCTTGTTTTGTTCCATAAGCAAGTCAGCCACAGTCAGAAGCAGACACTTGGAGAAAAAAAGCAGCAGAACTCAAGATAAAGAGGAGAAATCAATTAAATAAATTACCATCATAGTTCTTCAGCAGCCTTGGTGCTGAAAGATATGTCCCTACCTAATCTGACAGTCAACCACGAAAAGTATCACGGCAAAGAGAATCCCACCAGCTGTAATTTTTTATAACAATAACAGATGCCTTCTCAGATCCTATGAAATAGATAAGCTACTTGAAAAAAAATCATGAAATGAAAAAGAACAGGCCAGCTACATGCAGCAGAATCTGTCCCTATATCACACCTCTATCAGGCACTGCAACTCCAAAACAATTGAGGTCAGAAACGCAGTCAAGAAAACCCTCAGGCACAACAGAAGCTTTCATGAAGAATCAGCTGACTATGTTATAAAGCAATCACTGACCAACCAAAAAAATCCCCAAACAAATATTTTTAAATGATCATACATTCATCCCTGAGCTTTCTGCATTGTATTTGACTGAAATGGACAGATGTTGCATTGGATTTATATGTGTCCAGCCTTTTTGATTGATTTGTCTCCTAACTCTTCACAAGCTAAAAGCTTGTCTCATGCTTTTTTTATTCTCTATGGTTTCTCTATGGCTACTGAAGCAAAGGAAGAAAACTATCTACCTCACTGCAACCTTGATTTAATTCTGATGTTCAGACTGAGTAGGAATTTCTAAGCCCCACTGTGGTTCAGTTATACAGCTCCAATGAAATCAAAATACACTAGTCTAGCTTGCAGTCCAATATTATTCCTCATTGCATCTGGCCTCACTTACAAAACACTTCAAACTTCATCTGCAAAGAAGCACGGCTGCCTTCAAAGTCATTAAGTCTTAAAAATCAGAGGAAAGTTCTTCCAAGCGTGTTTATGTGATCCAAAACATTAACATGCTGACAGCTGTTGAGCTGCTTCATTTAGCTGTCACAACAGACCATGGAGCACCATAGTGAAATGGACACTTCTGTGTCTGACATCTGCCACTTTTCCATTAACTGCTGCTTCACCACAAACATTTTACCGAATAATTGATTTGGCGAGGTGTATGCAACAGAGTGTCTTTTTTTAATGCATTAAAACATCTGGGTTTTTGCACTGAAAGGTTCTGCCGAAAGTAATAAAGTCCAAATAGAAGATTTTTAAACTGCCATTTTTTGGCTATGACATGAGAAGGATTGCCACAGAGAGGTAACATGCCTCATCTACTTAGGAAAGCATACCTTCTGTAACAGAAGTTGAAAAGCCTCACTAAAAATATTAACATTGTAAGCTTTAATAGAAATGAAAATTCTTAGGAAAGCTTCGTCTCTACAGGGCTGTTCTTAAATCCAAAGTATCTGCAACTCAGTGGGAAACACAGGTCATATGAAAGCAATTTATAATGTTCCACAGCAGAGGCAGAATAGAGTAGCTTTAATATCAAGAGGGGAAAAAAATCATCACAGTAGACATCTTTCCAAAATTTAATCCTGAGAAATATAAAGTTCTCAGGACTCTTAGAAGAGTCTGTAATGCTTGAGAATCAACAGTTCTCAAAATCAGAATGAAAATCAGGAATTTTCCTACTATCAAAAACCCTAATGTCTGGGTTTGGAATTGACTGAAGTTAACATAACAAAGCCTCCTTGAACCAAATTTGCCAAAATTGCAAGGTAAGCCATGGAATGCCATGGAGATACTTACAATACCTGTAAACCATAAGACCACATGGGAAGAAACAGCCTTTGACTTTCACCTGGAGATGACAAAAGAATGGTTCTGTGTATTTTCTCATTGCATATTTGTATCCCCAGATTTAGCTGAGTATCTGAAACTAAAGCATTGCCTTTTAAAGACTAAAATGACATAGGTTGAAGGATACATTCAAAATTTAAGTTCTCTGTTATTTTCCATCTGTCTTATCCAGTGGACACATATGAAATATTGCTTTTGGCTTTATCCAAATTCCTGACATTGGTCTCCAATATAAACAGAAACTAAATAGAGAAAACTTACACTCTGCACCTTTATACATTTTACAGAACTGCTTAAATCCAAAATGAAATGAAAAACAACAAAGAGCATTCTTTCACAAGAAAGTAAAACATATCGGCTAGAAGTGCCTTTGGAGGGCAGCCCTCAAACAATGCTATATGATACCCCAAATTGTAGCACCTGATTAGGCTACTGGAATCATATCCTTTGGGAGTTTGCAATGAGCTCAGATGGTAATTCCAAAATGGGAATTCTGAAGAAGCTGATTTACTGTCATAGGATGGGAAGAGAAAAGATGAAAAAATAATGAAGACTGGGATTGCTGACTTGTACATCCCACACATGACAACTTTTCTGGCTTGTTTTAGAGATATTCTACATGCCACTGGACCTAAATAATCTCATCTACCTTTAAAGTCAGATCTGCTCTGGGCAGGTTAGGCTAGATGATCTCTAGAGCTTCCTTCTGGGGAGCATATTGTAACAGGTACCAAAGACTGAGGCTGCTTTAGATCTAGAGTCACGCACCATTTTAAATAATTTATGAGAAATAGGCATAGCAATACTGGGCGCAATGCATACAGACAGGTGGGACTATTCCTTGATTATTAACAGCTTCCCATTACAGTAAGAATCTTTTCATCCCTTTTTAATGGGCTCAGATCATTGCCTAAATTTCCTCTACGATCAAGTACTTTCACAGGGCAATTCATCAACATCCTGCGATAGATGGGATGACTTGCTCTGTCCAGCTGGCCCTTCCTCTCCAGTGACTACAGAAGGTAGAGTTAACTAATTCAGTCCAGAAGTCTGGCTTCTAGACAGACCAAACTCGATGGCAGAAATCACATAAGTTACTGGCAAGGAAGGAATCAGTAACTACTCACTGGAATAAGGGTCTCCATCCCTCTCCTTTACACAGCTCTGAAGGTGGCAGAGAAACGTAAGTCCCACCCAAGAGCCATAACTAGTCATTATGTAGAGGTAGAAGGAAGAAACATGGCTGCTGTGGATTTAACTCATGAAGTCTTAACAGTGAGTACATTACAAGGCCAAACTATTCATAACTACAACATGCACATCTTTCTTATCTGCCCTGAAAATAATTTTCAGGGTTAAATTCACCAAAGATTCTAACAGAGGCAACCCCATGTGGACCTTTAATATCTCCTTAGACTATTAGTCCTTGTTTTACTTAATTTCAGTTTTTTTCAGAAGAATTACATCAGAGATATGCTAGCTGCATTATGTTTATCAATTATATTACCACTGAATTGTTTTATCCCAACAATTTAATGGAAAACTGAATGACAGTGGCTTAGAATGGACTTTGAAAACATTCCTAAGCAATTTATAAATTGAAGCTCCAGGGAAAAAAAATTAGTTAGCCTTGTTTCTTAATTTACTTTTGTGCTTTTAAAAAACAATAAAGGCAGTGTAGGTGTTCCACTAATCTCTGCGTCTACCAACATAAATGAAGAAGCTCTTATTTTGGTGGTGTTATATCATCTGCTTTACTACAGTCTTGCTACACTGGTTACTGCCACACAGGAACAGATCTAGCCCCAAGATAAAAGCAGTATGCCAGGCTACCTGATGCTGAAAGGACATTCTAGCTTTCTTAGCCCCTCCCTGCCCATAAATCCAGGCCCATTTAAATGAAGGACAACCACTATTTCATGTGCATTGATGAAAACTACTCAACAGTCATCACTGAAATAATTTGAGGTTTATACTGGCACACATCAGAGTAGAAACTGCTCCAATGTTTTTCAAAGATCGACAGAGCTGGTGCTCTGCATTCACACATTTTAAAGGCTCTTCTTAAAGTGGGGATTTTCATCAGCCGCACAGCTCTGCAAGTTGGCATAATTTCTTGTTATACTGCCACGGGCTAAATTCAAAATCCTAGCTTAACACTGATGGCAAACTACAATTAGTACTGTTACTACACTGAAAAAAAAAATCATGAAATCCATCATTTTAATGGCCGCATAAAATTTTATCAGGGAAATGTTCAACTTTTCTGACTTCTGTTCACCTCTGCTAATTTCCTACTTTGGATTTCATATGAACTGCTATATTTTATAAAAGGAAAAAAAGCAGCCAGAAAAACAAATTTGTGTAGAATTTTACATTGGGACAAAACTTTCATAATTTCCAATTCCTCTACACATTCATGGAAATATCAAACAAAATATACAGACTGTCATTCCAGACAACAAACTGTGTTCATCTAATTGAGTATTTTGTTCTGGACATGAGCTGGCATCAGACATTCAGAGAACAAGAGAACAAATCTATACCTTATAAATACAAGTTTTAGTTGAGAATTTAAAGAATTTAGTTGAGAATTTAAAGAATTTATCCAGTGAAAATGTTCCCAGTATTCGTACAAAAAAGTAATACACTTTCTGACCCCTGTTTCAATATCCTCCTGCAATGAGTTACATTACTAAAATAAATATATTACAAGAAATTAAATCACAGCAGTAAAATATTTTACCTTCTTTTTCTAAATTTGCTCCAGATTACCTTAAGTACTCTCTAAATTCCTGGTAATTTACCAAATAATCTTCATCACAACAGTGAAGCCAAAGTATTTTCAAAAAGAAAAGAGTTTGCACAGTAAAAGCCTTTTAAGTGTTGCTTGAGAGTCCTTGTAGTAATTAAGGTAAAGTTCCTTATCACATAATCCAGTTCTAGTTCTAAATATGTTCTTTTATGCTTGGAAGTTCTCCTCCAAGATCATACATGAACATTTAGAAGATAATAGTCTAATTATACATCATTTTAAGTAGAAATCTTCTATGTCCTTCACTGATACAGTCAGATCTTCTTTTCCAAATTCTTCTTGAAAATACAGACAGGTAGGGTTCAGTATAACTTGCTACGTGTTTGGAGGAGGAGAAAATGGGAAATTCATTAGTTTGCAACTAACACTAACTTATTAATAGTTTCCATAGTGTGATGTGCTTGAGCAATAAATGGAAGAATGCCTAGAGGGGATATAAGGAGCAGTCATTAAATGTTATAACAGACAGAGGAGCAGTGACCACTCTAGCCATCTGTTTGTTCTGTGTCTACCTGCAGCTGTGAGCCACGCTCAGGTGGGAATATCAATACCTTGCCCATAGTCCTGAGCTCTACTTGAAAGAAAAGACATCTGCATTTGTGCTCCAGTAAAGGCTGGGAAGGAGACGTTTGATTCAATGATACCTTTGGTATAAAGCAAGAAGGAGAGCTGAAAAATAAGTCAGAGATATATCTGTGATGAGGAGGATGCCAAAGGACACAAAGGCCACTATAACAAATCACTTGAACAGCTATACAGAACAGCACCTAGCAGTAAAGATTAACCCAACAACTCACAGGGGAGAAGCTGGTTGCTATCATTATGTGAAGGCCAGGCAATGTTACAACCAGAAGCCATGAGTTTAAGAGCAAGTACTCTATCCTACAGAAAGTTGGCACTGAACCGCATGGACATATCTGACCTTTCATCCTTGAAATGAGGCATTAATGCCTTTCTCAATGCACAAAAAAAAAAGTAAAATAGAGTTGACAGCATGAGAAAGAACTAATAACTGAGGACAAAAATTCTGTCCATTTCCATGTAAAAGGACAGAAGAGTTGTAAGAGATTAGCCTTGCTAAATCATGACTTCCTCATTGACCTCAAACACAGGAAAGGAGCTTACCAACTAGGTCAGATCACTGAAGAAGAGCATAAAAGAATGGCACAAGCAGCTGGAGCACAAGCAAAGAGGTCAAGACACAGAACATGACAATAAGAAACAAAGGAACCCTATGATCACAGCTGAGCAGAGATCAGGTCAGGCAAACTTCTGAAGCTGATCTGCCAAGAGTCTGCCCTGAAAGTGAGTGCTCCAAAACACCAAAGAACTTACAATATCTAAACATGAAGTAGAACAGTATTTTTTTTTAAGAGGAAAGTCTCAGACTGGTCAAATAAGATAGATACAAAAAATCTTTGAAAATGAAGTTTCTTTCTCCCTACCACATCTTTACATTATTCCTCTTCAGTCTTGTTCTAATCCAGCAGCCACTTTCCCCTTCCTAAGTGTATGAATACTCCAGCCTCCTTCTGAACCCTGTGCCTATCACCTGCCTGTCTCGTAAGCTTCTCTCTATCCTCATTTGACCTGTTTCAAAACCAAGATGCCACAGTCTACTTTCCAGAAACATGTCCCCCCTAAGCGCGCTCTTAGGAAAGGACCAATATCCCTCTCCAGAAATTTCCATATAATTCCTAGTTCAAGCAACCCCAAGAACTATGCAAGCTATTAAACACTAAGTATCTAGGCAGTAAGCTGTGAACACATAAATCAGGTTCTACAACTAGAAAGACTACATTAGCCAACTGTTGAGAGAGAATGTATAGAAGATGCAGAGAGAGCCAGAGAGCTCTTCTTGCATTAGTCTATATGAACGAGATCTATTGGTGTCTAGCTGAATTAATAGCAGCACCAGTCACAGCTCAAATGAGAACATAGACTACTAATTACATTTTTCAAATTGAATTGGCCTGACAAGTATCAGTGAAGATATATAAAAAAATAGTTGGGCTGACATGAGAACTGATAGCAGCTCTGTGAGGTCTCGTGCCCGTGCCTTGAACAGCAGGAAAGAGGAGCTGAGAAACCACAGACAAGTCAAACTGAACCTCACATTTAAGAACATTTCTGCATGAAGCAATTGTGTGCAGCTATATGGTAACACAGACATAAGTGGCAATCAATATGAATTTGTTAAGAACAAACTGACAAAACAATCCAATTTCTTCCTGTGCTGTGGCTAAAAGGTCTTTTTAGAAGAAGAAGAGTGATTGTCATTCATCTTGACTTCAGTAAGTCACAATGAAATCTGAAAACAGAAATTAGATAACTGTACCTGCAGAGGACCAATGTTTCACTGTCAAATAGAAAGATGCATTGTATGGTGCTTCAGAGGGTCTGTCCAAGGCCTAGTCTTTTTTCAGCATTTCTCTTAACAATCTAGATGATAGATAGAAGAAAACATTCCTGACAATAATCGGGATTGCAAGTATCTTGGAGGACTGGTGAAAGATTCAAATAGGTTTTAACAAGCTGAAGAAACAGTGTTTACTCAAGATAAGATAAAAAAAAGCTAGTTAGTAAAAGTTCTGTTACTAACTAAAAGAAGTGGAGGGTGACACCTGGGGGCTATTTCTGAACTGTGAATCACAATCATAACACTGCACAATGATTTTGGATATTTAAGGAAATGCACAAACAGGAGGTGTTCAAAAGAAGACGAACAAGAACTATCAGAGGTAGAAAACCCAAGGCACAAAAGAGGAAAAACAGGAAGAAAATAATCTCTTCTCCATTGATGGACAGAACAAGCAATAATGGGCTCAAATACCAACCAGAAAGATCCAGGATAGATTTTAGGAAAATCACTCAATTGAGAATAATAATGAAATACTGGAATAGATTGTCAAGGGTAGGTATGGGTTTTCAATCACTGATGATCTACAAAACAGAACTGACAATCTGATTCTGCCTGGGACACAAGGATGGCTTCTCCAAGTCTCTTCCAAGGCATTTTTCCAAAACAATAAACAACTATCTCCTCTCTTAAGAACATCCTATCACACATCTGAATTTCCTTTGTATAAATAAAATTTGTTGTACAACAGACACTGATGCAACATTTCTTGTTCTAAATGAGTTTACACATGTGGTAGTCCCAAGTATGAGAAAACACTGTCAGCATCTTTGAAAAGCAAAAGTAGGGAAAAAAACCCCAACCCTAAAAATAAAACAAACCAGGAGACACATTTCATTTTTGATCTTTTAGCAAAATTAAACTTATCCCCCATCCATTTTTCCCTTTCTAATAATATGTTTTCTAGTAAGGGTTTGGTTCTAACTGCTAAGTGTGAATCTCCAACATGATTCAAAGTTTCCAGCCATAAGATGGGATCATTAACAGACTTTACCCCAGAATTTTCCCTGATGATGACCTGTTGCTATGGAAGTCAACCTCCAGAGCAAAACTGGAAGAAGTATTATATCACTAATCACATCACTAATACAGCCCTAATAAGCTGAGGTTCATATCCTCTGGATGCTGATGGAATCAGATAAACCGGCTCTGACCAATGTTTTAATCAACTGCAATATTTGCTGAAGGCCACGGTAGTGTAGCTTATAAATATATAGGTGCTTTATTCACTTTACAAGTGAAACACAAAATAAGAACTGAACAGACTCAATAGAAAAACTGCTAACTTCAATCCTTGGAATGTATCAAAGCCAAAGGAATTTGGAGGCAATGATGAGATGCTCCAGCAAAGCTTCCTTACTTCATTAAAATTGTTCTGAAATAATTTCCAAGTATCAGGGAGATACAATACCATTCCTTGTTAAGCCTCAAGACTTCTGTCACAGAATATTTGTGGTATATATCCAATTAAATTTGTGGTATAAATAATATACACACACACACACACACATTTATGTTGAAGTTCAATACACCATCCTGCATTGTGGCACCCATGCTGAGTACATCACAAGCAAGCAGTACCATGGCAGTTCAAAATAATGCAAGATAAGAATAGAAAGGAAGAGGGAAAATGAATTACAGAGAAGGCATGACAGGTGGAGTCTCCAGACAGAGATTCTCAAAACAATTACACTCAATTATTCACCCACCACCAAAAGCACCTGCTGAACAGCAGAAGAATCCTAAGGTAAAAGAATTGCAATTACTTATAATTGCTTATATTGCTTATAATGTATCAAACTAGAACATGCCCTGTCACAAACACACACTCTCATACTGGTTTTTCCCCCCCATGACTGATCTGAGTAGCAAGCCTCATTCTGAAAACTGTATGATTAGACACCAAGTTTTTGGCCTTATGCTTTGCTGATGACAACTGAATTTTCTCGGGTTATTCTCCATTTTGGTTTAAAAAAGAGGACAACTGGATTTTTCTTTCCATAGTCTAAGTCATATATAAAATTATTATTATAAAGTCTCTTGTCAAGGGCAAAATTATATAATCTCTTGCCAAAGTCACAATCATGAAATCTCTTATTCAACTTATTTAAATAGAGAAGTGGTTATAACATGCCTTTGGTCACAAAAAGCTTTTCATTCACAGTAACTGTTGGCTTCAGTGAATGTTATGTGTAATTGACAATCCTGAAACATATTCAGATACAGTTTCACTGTAGGGAGGATGTCAGGAGGATGGAGCCAGGCTCTCCTCAGTGGTGTCAACACATAGGACAAGAGGCAATGGGCAGCAACTGCTGCACAGGAAGTTTCACCTGAATACAATGAAGAAATTCTTTACTCTGTGGGTGACTGAGCACTGGAACCGATTGCCCAAAGAGATTGTGGAGCTCCTCTTTCACTGGAGATATTCAAGAACCATCTGGTTGCAACCCTATGCCATGTGCTGTAGGATGGCCCTGCTTGAGCAGGGAGATTGGACCAGATGAGCCACTGTGGTCTCTTCCAACCTGACCCATTCTATGATTCACTCCACCAAATAACCAAACAACTTAAAAAAACCAAACAAAACCAAAACCCAACGAACCAAACCAAAAAACTCATCCAATAGGCTGTGTCTTCATACTGCAAATTATCCTTAGACAGTAATCTGGAAATCAGTCTTTGATATAGATGTGTTGGGAATAACAAAGATATGCGATTATAGAGTGGCTTATAAACAGTTAATAAATGACCTGGAAACTATTTATCCTAGTCATTTTTCAGAGTAAAATTGACAAATAACTGCTACCAGAATTGTAATGAAATAATAACATACATTAGAAAGAGTCCAGCTCTTTCCCATAGTTATATAAATCTGGCACAATTGAAAATGGAAAAAAAATATTACCTATTGAGCTAAAGAATTGTAAACCTAAAAACACAACAAACAAGAGGAACAAGTCTATAAATGGTGCTGTATGATGCCTTTTTGATCAAGAGATGTAGTCCAAAGTGTTGAGTAATTCCAAAAATGTAGCTATACAGCTTTTACACATAAACTTTTTTTACTTAGCATGCTTGTTTACAGAACTCAAGATATTCTTTTAAATCCCTATCTCCTATTTGAATCTTATTTTTTTACTTAAATGCTGTTAGTTGAAATTGTTAACGCTGCACTCAGTTGAGGTCTTCTCTGAGCTTCCCTCCGAGGCCAAGGAATGAATGTCTTCAAGTTCAGTTAGTTTACTGGATTCTGATCACAGGACAGAAGTAGCCTCAGCTCCTCACTCATCCTATGTCTGGTGAAAAACAGGGCCATGAGGGAAAAATATTATTTATCTACACTGGGGTAACAGGAAAGAAGCTAGCTTCCAAATTTCCCCATATTTGCTCCTGGCTGCATGTAGGGTCAGAAGGAGGAAGCAAACTAAAGATGTCATGTGATGTAGCTCTAACTCCCAAGCACCCAAGGAGAATTTTGCTGGGCTGAATATGCTCTCTCTAGGTCTCATAGCAATATTAAACTGATCAAACAGCAGAAAGTGTCTAACTATTCAACTTATTTTGTATTCAGTGTACACTCGCCTAATTGTTTCCAATTACTGCACTTCTTTACCTGGAAACTGATAGTGCTTGCCTGTGCTTGGCACCTATTAACAGAGGCCTCAGACACTCAAAACATAGTGGCTACATTTCTGTGCATCTGTCTGTGGATGCAAGACCTGATTGCATTGAAACCATGCTCAGCTTGCCCAAAACTTGCAGTTTCACTCTACCCAATGAAGGAACCTGGCTCATTTTTCCAAATAATAAATAACTACCTTCTCTCATTTCCCAACAGACTGATGGAGCGTCTCTCAAAAAAAGGTGGATCTTTTGAGTTCGCTAACCTGATCTTTTATGTCTAGCCAGAAATTCTTACTTGTTCAGGACAGTGACATCTAAGTGCATTTTTGAGATGTTATTTACATGTTCATCATCCTCCGAAAACAGTCATTCCTAATCTACATGTTAAAACTTATCTGTGGAGTAAGCAAAGTAAATTAAACCAACAAAACATCCAAAGAATATTGGTTCAGTGTTCAAACTACTGTCTGTAACTTTAATCAACAGCACATTAGAGATGTGATTAGGAGATGTGATATTATGCTTGTGTTTATATTATTTATATAATATTTATATCTATTTATAATTTCTTTCCCTTTCTTACCTGGATGCATTTGAATGAGCTTTTGAGTGTATTGTGCTGCTCTGGTTAGTAGAGCAACTTTGTTTATTCAGTTTAGAAGATAACCTGAGTGATGCCTGAAAGTGGGTATTAGAGAGACCTGGGATATAAAAACGTCTCCCTCTCATTTTGTTCATTTTCTCTTAGATGAAATCAGTCATATTCCAGTCAATGTCTGCTTGGGACTTCTAGAGAGACCTTTACTTTCATGTATGGATATGAATCACTTAAGCTTGTTCTTTTAAATAACAATTTTTTTTTTCCAAGAAAAAGATGCCTACATGATTTTAACAAGAGATAATGGTTTTATACAATCATAGAATTATTAAGGTTGGAGAAGACCTTTAGGATGGCCAAGTTCAGATTCATAGGCCTGTAATTCCCCAGATCTTCCTTCTGCCTTCTTGTAGCTGGGCATCACATTTACTACCTTCCAGGCACCTGGGACCTCCCCAGTTAACCAGGGCTGATGATAAATGATGGTAAGTGGCTTAGCGAGCACTTCCACAGCTCCCTCAGTATCTGAATCCCATCCAGCCACATAGTCTTGTGAGTATCCAACTGGTGTAGCAGGTCACTGACCATTTCCCCCTGCATTATAGGGGCTTCATTCTGCTCCCCAGTATCTTCTGATGACCATTTGAGACACATACCTTCCTATGAAAAGCTCTAGTCTTTAGCAAGATGTACTGTTTGCTAAGAGATCTGAATGCATTAACAAAGAATTGTGAATGGCAACCAGCACCTTGCATTCCTGTTTAAAACTGATGCTTCAATTAAACAACTCATCTTGGCAACAAGCTTGATTTAAAGTGATTTAGAAGAGAAGTTAAATTTTTTTCATTAATCCCAAGACATTTATTATAATAGTAATAGTAGTGATGCCATGATGATTTTTTGCCTTTTCTTTTATACCCCTTTTATAACTTCTGTATTCTTAGTGGTTTTTTAACCTACATTCTTGGAGTTGTTTGTCAAGCTAGGAGACTAAACATTTTAGAAGCTTTGTAGTTAATGATCAGTGTGCCCCAGACCCCAAGGTCCTCTCCAGAACACATTTTGTAAACTAAGATAGAACCATCCAGGGGAAAGGTTCCTTGGGGAGTGGGGCTCACTCAAGCCTCTCATTGGGGAATCTTTGATAGATATGCTAATTAGTAAGACCTATAATGATATACCAGATCTTTTGAGGGTGTGCATTGTGGTGTGCATTGCAGTGCATTCGACCTGGACGTGGTGTGCCTAAGGATCCTTAAAATAAATACCAAGGTAAAATCCCTTTTTCCCTTCTAACCGTGTTTGACTCTTGATTTTAAGACCAGGAAAAGGCACCAGTAGTAGTAATAATAACAACAATAAGGCCGCCTCACCAGTATTCCTGGTTTAACATACCTCAGTCGAGTAAGTACTCACTATACAGAAGCCAAACAAAATGTCACCTGTAAACCACAAGACCTTTGGCTTCTCCTGCACTGTCGGACATGCCAGATAGCTTTCACATACATACAGTGCAGCAAGGCTGAAAAATAGATTACAATGACAGAGTAGTACAAGTCCCCATAGAGAAGCACAGTTGTCAGAGTAGTAATAAAAGTGCAACTCCTTTCACTGTAACTTTGATGGCCAAGACAGCAGAAGTTGGGAAGGAAAAGAGGAAAAGTCTCTATTGTCTATCTGAAGACAGTCTTAGCTTCAGTCTTAGCTTAACAAGGAAATGTTATTTTGGTTTGCTTTGCCCAGAACAGCACCTCAATATATTATTACACCTTCTCTAAAGAAACCAAATGAAGCCTGCTCAGACTACCAGCAGCCAGGGAGATCATTCCCAACTCCCACACTTTCTAACATAAATTCAGTGTCTACTCATTTACTACTGAGAATTACATATTGGCAAACAAGCAAGCAGTGCTCTGAAGCCTGAGTGCTCTCTAGAGGCAGGGGCTCTGTGCCTCTCAGGAAAGCAGCACGTGCCAATACGCCACATGACCTGATCTTTACTAACAGTGTTACTCTTTCACCATCTCTGGCAAAATGAAATAGTTGCACTCTCAAGATTAGCAGAAGTCACTTCCTGACACAAAGGCAAAACCCAACTGTTCAGATGATTTCGAACAGCAGCTCCCGTTCCATGTCCCTATCCAGAAGGAGCTGCCACCTCTTAGCAGAGTGAGCTGGAACATGGCATGAGAAAGTCCTCCTCAATCTGACACCACACCTCTTCCACACTGGTTCCATCTTTACCATGTAACAGATCACACATACTAACTTTCAGAGGAGCAAAACTTGCAGACACTGAACAGAATAGGAAGAACTTATTCCAGTGAGTTTCTGTTTATAATCTTTTATTAAGATGCATGGCTTCTTGCTCATCTGGCCCCAGTTTACAATTAAAACCTCTACAGTCATCCATGGACTGCCCCACTTTCCAGGGGGCCTCCAGATTCTCCTCAGAATTTCTTCTTCTGTACTCTTTACACTCCACCTTCAACATGTGATTGTTCACATCCCCAGCAAGATCTCAGAAAGGTTCTTAACTCACACATTTCAGTTTCATGTTTTGTCTTAGATATTAAATATTTCTTTGAACACAGTGGTCTTAATTTATCTGTGCTGGCAGTTTAAGTGGGGCAGAGCTTCATTTCCAATGTATGGCCAAGTGCTTCTATATTCCAAAAGATGGTAACACATTCTGTCTCTCCTCTGTTAATTTTTTTTAATTGTTTAGTATATAGAAGAATTGTTTAATATATAAAAGAAAACTACAGCTATTCCTCATTCCATGAGAACTTACCTAGCTGCACAATAATACTGTTACCATAGAGTAACTGCTCAGACAACCTCCTATTCCTGAAGTAATGTCATCTGGGGGAAAAAAAATTAAAAAATGAAAAAACAATGGTAACATTATTTATCTGATCAAAGAAAATAAGTTTTTATGGCAATCCCGAGAATGGCTTCACTGATACATGTGTGTTCTACCACACAGCCTGGATCCCCCATCAAACCAACTGCTAAAAATGCATCTTCTCTTTAAATATAGAACCACTATCTACAGCAAAAGTACTCCCTACTAATTCTCCCAGTCCACAATGACAGACTTTTTTGTGCATTTGAAAGAAACAGTAAAACCAATTACAACTCTGAGAAATGGGAATTATGCAAGGAGAAATCATAATAAATCAACCCTCTGACATCAGGAATGCATAAAAAAGACATTGTAAGTCCTTATATAAAGGGAATATTTTTAAAACAGAAAAAAATGCAGAAGAATATACGCCAGATTGTTTATAAATACTGGCACGATAGAAATTGACCTGTGTTGTTTTAACAGATCTGGTTTTGAGATTTTATTTCAACTCTTTCATTCAATTTTGAAAGCTCTAAATTTTATGTTTTACAGAAAACTGGGGGGGGGAGAAAAAATCAAAATTCTTCATTTATTAGAATTTTTTAGTTCAGCACAATATTATGGAAAAAATACAAGAATGATGATATGGAACAGAACTTCCCACATGCTCTTTTTGCAAAGTAGAGACAATATTTAAACAATGTGACAAAGAAAAGTTTAAGCAGCCCTTTTAACTGAAAACTTCCCTATGTATTGTCTCATAAGCAAATTCACAACTGGTGAGCAACCCTTTCTTAACAGACCACCAGATGTTGGCTTGCTATATCCCAATTTGACCTGGATGATTTGGATTTCAATTTCTTTGCTAAGCATTGCAACAAAAGCTTATTTGTCATTAGAATTTCAGGCATGCCACTTCCTTAACAGCCACTGAACAACTCATGAAAGAAGCTGACATGTCCCACGTTAAATGTATTTCCATCCCTAGTGGGATGAAACAGATTGGGAAATGGTATTCCCTACTGTAGATTTGGCTCTGCCTCCCACAGCAACTTCCAGATCTGGAGTAGAATCAGCTGGAACAGGAACAAACTGATACTGCAAATGCAGGGCAGAGAGTAATCAGCAAGGAGCGGGGTAAAACAGGGATCAGCAGTGAGCTGGGTTTTGCCTCCCAGTCCTGAGGTGCTGGTTACTGACAGCTCCTGATGTGAGGCAAGGACGGGAGAACAAAGAGCTAATTGAAAAGAGGACCAAGAGCTCTAACATGTCAGGACAGGACCAAAAGCCCTTGTTGCTCTGCTCCCTGCTGGAAGGCCAATGGCTGTACTTTGGGTAACATTGGTCTCCCTCCTCTTAGTGCTAATGGCCTTTCTTCAACTCTCTTCTGCTAACAGAGGAGATGCAGCAAGTCTGGCAAACATCTGCCCGAGGCTCAGTGTTGTTGCCTCAACACTAAATGTGCCTAGAGCTGAGCCATGGCTCAAGGCCACAGGGAAGCACTGGCGTTCAGATTTCAGCATAGAAGAATTACACCAAAAGGATTATATCCCTGATAAGTCACCTACAGCCTGTGCAAACTTTTAAAGTTGGAACATTCGCACAGGAGCTAGCGCGAATCCTTCATTCCAGCTAGGGTATAATTATACGGTTCTGCTTGACAATGTGACATAGCAGGGGCAATGAAATATCCATTTCACAGTGAGGCCAGAATGACATGGCTACTATGGATGGTTAGGCTACTTAATTTATGTCTCAGAACTCATTTGAATTCATTAAGCATTGTCTACTATATTCAACCTTGCTATAGATAGCTGCTTATAAATTTTATAAGAAATAAACACTTCAGGCATGGGCAATTTATTTTTTCCTGCAACCTGACTATCTTTTGTGAAATTGCACACTATAGACAAATACTTACAATATCTAATTTTTAGAAAGCATGAAAACCAAAGACTTCAAACTGTTGCAGAATGGTAGACAGAAGCAAATACATTAGAGGAAGAATAAAAACAAACAAATAAAAAGAAAACACTTAAGGCATCGAAGGTGCCTCAAACAGAGAAGATTAATGTTTTACAAGAAAGACACCACTTTCTGTGCTTTCTGTATTTGAAAAATAATTAACCATGGGGTGGGATTTTTAAAGAAGAAAACAAGGCTAACATTTCCTGGATTCTTAAAAAGTAAGAAGGTAAATATGTGAAGACTTGACTGGAATGAAATAGAATCCCTCAACTTTGAATGCATTGTCTGCTGTCCTTTAAAAACAGACTAACTCAGAGTGCACTTCATTAGTATTCTAATTGTCAAGTAGTGCTCAGTGGTTCTCTCAGGCTGTCTGATTAAAAATTAAACAAAATTATTTTTTTTCCATTGCCAGATGCATTGAAGGTTTGGGGTTTTTTAATTTTTTTTTTAAATTAAACTCCCTTCCCAACACTTAGGATCACACACTATCATAGTGGAGCAGTAACTCACTATACTTTGCAAGAGTAGACCATGAAAGACTATTTATTCTGAATTACAGTGCAGAGGTGTTATTCTTATAATGCACTGCTGCAGTTCTGTTCAGTTCAGCTGATCTTTGCGTTCTCCAAGGGTGAAAGAAAAACTGATGGGACTCTGACTACAGAACATGGCAAACAGCTCCATGACCTACAGCTAGATGTGGTGCACATAAGACAACTTGTTTTCATCTCTAACTAGACACTGTGCTTCGGTAAGGACATTCTTGTGGATGTGATCTTGGCTACTGAGCAAACTCAGGCATTTGGCAAGATCTGGGCACTGTCAAACCACTCTCTTCCAATTATACATCTATCTAACATAAAACTGTACCAAAAGGTGTTCCCCTTAATCATGAATGCAATGTTTCAATAATGCTAAAAAGGATGACGTAAAAAGTGAATTTCTGGACAGTACCTCAAGATCCTGGCACAGATTTTCAGGCACATCCACAGACATGTCTTCAATTTACTCAAATAAATAACTTAAACCATCTTGTTCCTTTGTTTCTTATAATTAACAGTAGGGACCCTTCTTTCTCTCTGTTAAAGTTAGATACTATGTAAACAAAATTAATTGTGTTATGTGTGCAGACACTATAGTTGTAGAGGATAAAACTGATTCTATATTCAGAATACTGAGATTAATGGGACTCAGAGTGTTCCCAAGACACAAGAAAAATATACAGTTATTATTTTAAGCTACAGCCAACTAGAATAACATGCCAATCAGTTTGACCAAGGACAAGAGAGGAGTCATGTTAGACTCGAGATTTTTTGAAACTTATATGGTCCCTTGTTTCATTTATGTTAAGCATGCTGTCAGTGACACTACCTACAGCATTTATAAAACCATTTTAAAAGACCAGGCAAAGTAGTGAACTTGCTAAAAAGCTGTAGTGAACTCACTAAGGTTGCATTAACAAACACCAAAACCTTCAGCAAAAATACTGAATGAACCTATGCCAGTCTCTAGCAAGACAGATTTTCCTTTGTAATCAGGCTCTCTTATGCTGGGAACACCACACAAAGGCAAATACAGATAATGCGATCAAGTCAGTTCTTTTTATACTTTGGAATATTGATGGTTAAAAATTATTGTTGGCCAGAAGAATTATAGAATTCTTCTCAATACAACTCAATTTATGCTCTCCTTCAGAAATTTTTGAGGGCTGTCAGGTATTGCTATGATATTCAACTTCCCTGCAGTATTTACATGTGGCTTCTTCACTGTCTTAAGCACATGCAGGGACACAGCCAGAGACACTAGAGCTGGATATATAATTTTTTGGGTAAGGCTCAGCTGAATTCTTCTTCCCCCGTAGAAATGTTGGTCTCATTTGCAAGATTTGCATAAATATTAAGCACAAAGACTAGGAAATTAAATTAAATCCCAAATTTGTTCCCTTGCAACACGGGCCATATCCATATGAGTTATTTGCAGTGGTGGACTGGAACAGGTTAAGAGCAAAACAAAACAAAGAATTAAAAGAAACAGGGCAACTTATTCAAAATGACTGAATCTATACAGGTAGACATCAGATGGGGCCATGAGGCTGGGTTTGCATGTATTTTCTTAAAATCAATTTATTATCCTTTTAGAGTTGATCTGAACACTGTTAGACCTTTCATATTTTACATTCGATTGTCCAAGTCCTTCCTCTTCAAACACAGAAAACGTTCAATGCCCAAATGCTTCAACTGTAGCCCAGTTAATATAGTGTTAAAAGGGATTTTATTATGGAACTATTAACAGCAATTCACACAGGATGTTTAGTGGCATTTCATATTTGTACTCTGACAAAATGTTTAAAGTATGAAAAGCTGTTCTAAGGAAAATGTCTTCATGTCTGGAGTTAAACAGCTCTGTGTGTTTTCATGTCCAAATGTAAAATATCTACTATGCCCAAAATTTTTCAGGTTTTAAACTAAAAGGATTCTCTCCTGCAATGAAATAGTCTTGGCACCTTAAAATAAAATTCAGCAGCTTTAAACATTCCCGGTGTCACCTACTATGCTTTAACATTGTATAATCAACAGCTGAGTAATCAAATAAACAGAATCCAAGCATGCCAGAACTTAAACTTCACCCACCTGTGACTTCATTCCCCAGGCTGTGACTTTGCAAATTCTTTTCTGGGAAGTGAACTAAAGCGAATAGGGCTGGATCTGTAGTAAAGGGCACCTCTCTAGCATTACCATTTTTCACCAGAAACACCTACAGCTTCCCATTCCACCTATAAAGGAAACTGCCTACACTGCGGAGGAAGAACCAAGAAATATTGGCCTGCCCTGATGTTAAATCATTATGGCTATGACAGGTGTTCCTACACATGATGCATGCGCAGCTGCAAATAAGGTCACCGTGTTTTCTCCTTGGCAGTTAACACAACGTGCTGAACATCTCTGCTTCCTTTTTAAATTTACACTAGCCTCACTCCCTTAAAAATTAGATGAAAAATTTGCAAAGTAATTAGATTTCTATGTCTAATTAGAGACGACTTAATTCACTACTGATATATTTCACCTTTCTGTCAGCTAGTTTAGCAATGACTTTCACATATTCAGAGTTTTCCATACTGCTGAGCTCCAAACTAATTTACAACCTTTGGATATTATTATGTGCTGTGACAATAAATAACAGAATCCCCAGATTTCGCACTATGTTAGATCCAGGCTCCCCTTACAACAGCCACCTTTTCAGATAAAAATCAGAGCTGCTGGGCTCAGCACAGTCATGGTGTAGGCACAAACCAGCTCCACGTCTGCAGACAGTCCTATATTTCTAACAGCACACAGGCTTCATCAACAGCCTTGCAGAGGTAACATCCTAACCTAAACATTGCAATTACCGTGAGAGCACAGAACAGTGGCAGTGTATACACACACGCATTTCTGTCACCAGTTAGAGCAGATCAGTGTGGCATTGATAAAAATCAATGGCAATGAGCTTATTTAGAACAGACAGAGGCCTTGTCTTGAAGAGCCTACCTTTTTGCCAATTACACAGACTCATTTTAGCAAAGCAGTGCTGTACTTTCTAAAAGAATCTCATTAGTACTGGCTTAGCATTAGCTTGGCTACATTTGGAAAATCATGATTCAATTAATTTGCTTATTGCAGTAGTATACCCTGGCAAAGACAGGATTCACTAAGAACTACTTTTGAAGACAGCTTAGTGAGAGTGTGCTGATAAAAAATATTATTTAAATAATCTCACTACAAGACAGCATCTCTCATCATGGATGCTGGCCAAGTGCTTCCAATATTTTGTGAGTTAGTGCAGCCAGAGGCAAAAACAAACCCAACAGTCACCAGGAGGATTTGTGGGGCTTCCCCTGGTAGCTTCCCATCCAAGTACGATGCATGCTTTCTGAGATCTGATACCAAATGTGGCAGGGCTGCTGCTAAGAGGGTCACCATGGGATTATTTTAATGTTCACTGAAATGGAAGCAATTTATTACATACTGCAGTAGCATCGCTTTCGTTCAAATTATAAGAGGCTGCAAGCAGCCTTTTAAATCTGCTCTGCTTTTCCCTCTGGTCCCAGCTTACCTTCCAGCTTCTTGGAAGGATGATGCTCTGCAAAGCAGGCTTTGGAGGTTATACTAAGAACAGAGCATTCAGTAAGTACTCTGTTGACCTCCCAGAGCATGCAGGGCTAGAAACATACATCTGCATGCCTAAATTCAGTTTCCCCAATGGCCTAAGAAAGGGATGCATCTGTGGAACAAGTTTTGCACTTACTTGAATATTATCATAAAACATTTACATGATTTAATTAGATTATGTAAATGCTTTACTCCAATTTGAAGCTTTGAAAATCATAATGTCATGCTCTAAATTATGCAAATATTGAAAATGCTTTTCACAGCAGCAGAAGCAAAGACACAAGTGAGACAGTCCTGCCACATGCCGTTCTGCTGTTCTCTATTCACCGAAGACCACACAGAATGCAGTACTGTAATCCTGACTTTTTCTATTAACATTTTTTGCACAGGATGTAGTTATTTCGTGGCCTCATTTTATGCTAAGCCCCAAATCCAAATTTGATTTGGAAAACGTTCTGTGGTTTACATCCACATCCTGACTAAGCAGCAGATTTTTAACAATATCCTGCCCCCTCCTCTGACACAACATGCACTTCATGGTAAGGAGATACCAGCAAGGAGATGCAGTAAGAGTTATTCATTGAAACATCTTCCTAAGTGCTGAGCAGTGAAAAAGGGAAGCAGGTAAAACCTCGGCAAATGTTTTTCTCTTAAGTTAACTTACTTCTGCTGTACTCCTGGATAGAATAGTGCTGCCACAATAAAGCACATGTCACTAAGAGATCCTGCACCTCACAGGACATTCTTTAGACAGAACAGGACTTTATGTGATCTACAGAAGTAAGTTACAACAGGTAGGGATGGTACCAAACTAGTTGGAGACAAAAGGAACAATCATGTGAGTCAAAAGAACCATGAATGAATTGCAGGAATTAACACATACACCAAAGTTGGGTAGCTGAATTTTACCAGGACTTTGTTATTCAAAAAATTGCTTTGCTACTGTTTTCCAATGCAAACTGAGTGCACCAGCTTCTTCAATACAGCAGCTCAGTGTATCTGAAACACTGAAGTCTGATGTTGACAGATTTCAATTGCCAAAACAGACCCTAAAGCATGTACTACTCTAGGGTCACAAATCTTTCTATATGATCAGAATACCTCACCTCCAACTCCTACTGGTTCCCCAATATTTGGACACCCCCCTCCCCAAAACTGATGATCATGTCCAGAATTTTAAAAAAAAAGAAATTAAGTTTATGAAAAACCCAAAAATGTTTAAATTCTAAGGCAAGGGAACTTTGAGAATAACATGTCAGAGAGAGATTTCTTCCCGTTCAAGTACGGCTTTTTCTCACCACACTGTTAAAGGACCTACCCTAGAGCTCTTCAGCCATGGGTGACCAGAGAGTAGTTGATGTGCAGGCCAGGTTATGTCACATGGCCATTGGTATATCCATGCTGATACAAACCATCTAGGGTAACACCTGTATCTAGCAGCAGCCTACATTCCTGGCTAACCATAGAATAAACCTGTCCATTTTTATCTTACACTGATTATGACTCTTGGGAAAGCTGCTCCCTCAGGAATCTGTCACCTCTGGCATGCTGCCTGGCTTTGGTTATGACTTCTGAGAAAGCTGACGGGTTGTTAGAAAAGGCAGTATGAAAGTCTGTGGGGAAAAGCCACACAAGACAAACATGAAACTGAGGACAGAGGTAATCCTGTTTGTAGTGGGAAACATTAGCAACTGCAGGGTTCAACAGGGAAAAGACACCAAAATGCAAAGGTCAAAAATCCTAATGGGACAAACAGAGCTGGAAGATGGCCACTCTACAACTCTGTTCCAAGCAGCAGAGAGGACAACACCTTCCTAGCAAGGAAAATTCACTTCAGGTGTATTCCAGACATGAGGAATAAACTAGTGCTAGACCCAGTAGCCTGTTAGATTTTTGGCTGAGACAGGCACAAGCCACTGCCTTTTCCCACATACCCTGCCAGCAGCTCTCAGATTATCATCAATATCTTGTCCATGACAACAAGAAAATACTTGTCTGCAACCCACTTCACCTATTCCCTTGCTCTGCTTGCTAGGCTTGCCCATTCTCTGCTGACCTCAGCCAGTCATCACAACACTGCCCACCTTCTGGTTTTACAGTGCCCTTTATATTCAATACTCTTTCTAGGACAATCCACCTAAAAGGCCATTTTTTTCACCTATATGGGAAAGTTACAACACACAAATAATAAACTTGTAGGGACAAATTTATTTCTGAAAGTTTCATGAAGCACTTTTCAGGGATGCACGAGTGCTCTCTTCACTGTAAGGATAAAATTGATGCTCATCACTACTCCAGAAAAATTCACAAAACCCAGAAGTGAAACATTTCATAAAAATGAAAGTCATTTTTTAAAAACAAGTGTAAAGAACAACACCCTCTCAACTGAATAGTAAAGTGGTTTTCAAACACTAAGTAGTAAAACTCTCACTACCCTTCCCAGCAGAAATTATCCCACAATGCATAAACCAGACCTGACTCAACCTCTGTCATGGGCAATACCAGAAGAGCTCTAGGTACTTATTCTTCAGTTCTGACAGGTCTTAAGTCAGGTCATAAGGCTGTCATACAGGCCTGGCAGCAGAATTAAGCTGCTCTTATTCCAGGTTCAACAATGTCTTTCCTGTGACAGGAATCCTTGAAATGAAACTCCCTATCCAAAATTGCACCCTCCTGTGGTTATCACACAAAATAAATGGAGCACAGCTGACTGAAATTATTCTGATTCAATTATTTCAACTAACCATATTTATCAGCCTCCTAAACTCATAAATCATAGCAATCTCTGTTGGGAAATTCAAAATTGATGTGGCCCCGCCTGAATCAGAGAAGGCGGTAGGCATCTGACAGCCTTGAGGAGCAGCCTTGTGTGAGCTGATTGAAATTTCTAGCAGTATTAATCTTAATAACCTCAGGTAGCTTCCTCCCCACAGCCTATGTCTTTCTGCGCAAGCAGCGAGGGAGGGAGCACTGCAGCAATTACTCCCTCGTTCTCTCCAGCTGACTCTGTTTTCTGATGAATATGAACACGTCAGTCATGCTCAGCCTTCATCCCTTCTCAGCCCTCAGCAATGACCAGTCCAAAACCTGCAGAATTTAAATTGTGATTTGAGCCTTGAGGTGTAGGACACAGAAATAGAAACCAGACTACCTCTCAATAAAGCAGCATGAAGACTTAAAAACAAAAGCTTTTTCCTCTGCCTTACGAGAAGCGCCTGTGAACTGCAATAGAAAAAATGGAGAGCATTTTTCTTAGTCATTCAAAAAACAGATGGAAGATATTCAAGTTGTATTAATGCCGAAAAGACATGATTAAAACACTGACCAGAAAAATGCATCCATCTAGGAAAGTGATTTCAAGTAACTGTCCCTCACAACTGACAGGATGGTCAGAAGTTGTTGAAGTTCACTGGTGTTTGCTTTGTGATGGATTAAACAGCTACCATTGTGATGAATGTGAAATGATGATGTTCCATTTGTGCCTTTCCTAGCAGACATTCCAATATTAATATGCACCAGATTTCTTCCACATTACCCAGACTGACTTCTAGAAAAAAAAAAGCAACATCAAAGCATCTATGGCTCTATCCACCTACCAGCTCTTATTGGCAGACATGTATCCACTCAAGCCTAACTCTTTCGTACTTGAAAATAAATGTGCAATGCAGCCATTCTAATGATGATAAAGAAACATTCTTAAGAAGATGCTTACCTGTTTATGCATATCATTATCCTGAATAGCATAATCCTTTGTTTGGAAGCAGCTTTGATGTAACTTCTCAAAATACTATATGTGTATATTGAGACATGGGTGGAAGTCCTCAAGTTTTACCCCACAAACTGCATGCAGTAAAACAGATCATTCCTATTCACAACCTTTGCAAATTCAAGTTCCAGGCATTCTCCCCACCCACTACTTTCCAGGCAGAGTCAAAATTGGTTCATTACTTGCCTTAGCAGAAACTCTTTCCAATGATGAAAAACTAACACTTGCAGGGTTTTTTTTCCTTCAAGTGTGTTTGAAGACAAGTTCAATTTACCATTATATACTATGTTTCACCTATCCTCCTTGGAAAACAGAGTGGTGTAAGGGAAATCATATAAGCTGTCAGGCTAGAATTCTGGCTCTTCTCTGTAACAAAATGCATAATCCCTGCTTTGTTGCATGAATGTGATCTCTTAAGTTCTGATATTTGCCAGTATTTTGACTGGTATTTATAAGGAAAAACCCTCTGTTAAAAACAAACAAATTAAACATTGATAATTTGGCTAAAATTTCCTCATTTTGAAACACATTTCCTTATCCAACTCTGTGCACTGCTGTTCCACACAGCTCAAATATCAATACCATTTCTACTATCTGCCAGTCTTTCTTGTCTTCTCAGTCCTCTACAAATTTTTAGAAGCTGGCAGTGGCTCAGTGAGTTTGTCTGCCAAGTCTATTGCCACCCCAGGATTCAGCTCATCTAGACTTGCCGATTAGTATGTGGCATCTTTGGGTTTTCCAAGGTTTTCCATATTCTCCTCAATTGATTCTGTTTAGGAGCTTTTCCACAGTCCCTCCTGCCAAAATCCTGAACTCAGCGCAGCATCAGAATAAATGGACAATTTGCTGAGAAGGTACATTAGAGGGTCTTCCCTGCTCAGCCCAGCTGCTTGGCAGCTGTGCTTTAGCTCCAGGGCAATGGCAACCATTTGCCAAGCATCTTCACACTGGGAGCTTGACTCCTGGATTTAGTAAGACTCATTCATCTCTTTCTCCCCAAAGCTATCTTTTGTGCTGGAGCACTAGGACTCCCTTATGAAGTTGGAGCTGCCATAGCACCAAAAACTGTAGCATCAAACAAGTTTTCTCAAGAATAGCTCAGAATTCTTTTGCTGTAAAGGTAAGTTAGTGTGGAAGGAAGAGTGGGCCTCAGATACTTTATTAATCACCTCTAATATCTTGATATGTTCTGACTATGGCACTCCCTTGAAGTCATTAACAGGGGGATAAACTGTGTCTGTCATAAACAGGTATTTCTGCAGATTTAACTAGTGTGACTCAAGATTAACAGCCCACCTGAAATTTTCTTCTTGCCTCTCGGGTTACTGCTGGCTTGGGTTAATTACCCCATCTGATAATTTTGCACAGAAAGGGAAAGAATAATGAACAGCTAAAAATCCCACACCCCTAGAATGTACATGTTCGGACTAATAACTCATGGATCAGTAACTAACGTCCATGAACCATCTTCAACATCAGAACTAAAATGCTGCAACATAAATGGCAATTCTCTAACACTTAAATCAGTTAACACAGGAAGATTAACATGGTAGAAATTTAAGGACCTTTAATATCATGGCCAAAACAAGCAAATAATATTGTTGGGGTTTTTCTACTCCTTACCCCTGTATCCTTTTCTTCACTTACTGCCAATTTCTTTCATCTTTCCTATTTCTCTTTTCCAAGTGCTCCAAATTTCCCTGATTTGTCCCTTTCAATTCACTTTTCATTCTGTATTTGTCAGTCTTCCTTTTCACTTTTTCTTCTCCTGTGTCTTTTACTCCAAACCTGTTTATGTCATTTTCTTCTCACTTTGCTAGATTCTCACTGACCAAAGCGGCAGGTGGAACGAGCAGAAGCAATGTGCAAATTGTTCTGGGAAGTATCCACGGCTTCACACCTTGCAGCTCCCTTTATGGGAAGGCCAGGCTTCACGAAAAACTGATTTGCAGTTTTCTTGCAGTCACTTCACATGCTATTCCAGAAATCATAGGCTTTCTGCTGCTTCAGAACAACATTTGTATCACAGGCATCACAAGAATTTTAAGCACTTTATTCATATCCTCTAGAAAAAGAAAAAATACCCTGGACATTCTCTGTGAAGCCAAATGGAAGCTCTATAGTACTACAAACTTGCATCCAAATGCTGATCTTAATGATGATTACCTACTTTTCACTGCTCCAATTAAATCAGAAGCATGTAAGATACCACATGGTGTCTTACCATATCAGACTACAGTCAGATGACACTGTTGAAGTCCATCTTACATCAGCTGCAGAATTTCGGTCTCAAATACTGCCAGAGGTACCAGGCTGAAAGATTAAGAAATTCCAAGTGCAGAGGCAAATCCAGAATTAATGCTTTCTGTTCTCTGTTGGAAAATTCTGTGTTCTGGAATCTTAAGTCTTTACAAAGCACTGTTTTAAACTAATTTTAGTGCTGCACATAATCCAGATCATACAGCTTCTTTTTTTTCCACTCAACTTCAAGAATTGAACAGGTACAGGGTAAGGACTACAGGCCTAGAGCAAACACCCAGTCTACCTAAGCCATCCAATATATGTTCTTCATTCATTCTGATGTTGACAAACTATTCATTAACTTCATGGGCTTCAGGATAGATCAAGCTAATTTCAGCACTAACACCACAGGAAAAGTCCAGGTCAGTACCAAGAGGTTTTGCTTTTTGGTGCTTGGTGGTGGGTTGGGTTTTTGGTCTTTTCTTTAATATTAAGTTAGCACCATTTTAGCTCAAGTTAAACAGATTGTTATTTCAAGCTTCTCATGAAATTGACAAGATTTGTATTGACTTCAATCAGTTTCACTTAGATCATGCTCAAAACCTTTACAAAATACTATAAATTCCTTTCTTCTTCAATAATTCACTTTCTGTGGAGTAAAAATACCACATAACAAGCATTTTTGTAGCTCCATACCAGAGACATATTAATATATAATTGGGAAAAGAAAAAGATTTTCAGCACCAAACCTAGACAGAAACAAATTTTTAGACAGCAAGGCTGACAATATGACATTTTAAAGGAATACTATAACTCTCTCAAAATCAAAACCTACTAAAGTTTCTTACCTGGACACAACCTGCAAAGATAAAAAAATCATTTAAGAGGTGTTTGAAAACAGAACAATTTTGTGCTTACCAATGCTGCTATATGACTGTATAAACAGAATTCTCTGAGACACTGAAAACCACCCAGAGCTGTGAGGTCAGACCATGATCTGAACTTCCAAAGCTGTGATGGACTCCTTGCTGTACAGAAATCTGCTTGCCTTTGCAGTCTTATTGCCAAGGAGTATTTTGCAACAATATTGTTTCCAAACAGAATACTAGGATTTTTGTTAGAAATTTACCTGAGACATGAGAGTTTTTTGAAATCCCCAAAAACACAGCTCACAACAAAAGTAAACATGCAGAGAGAAACATGCAAAGAAAAACGCAGGAGCAATGTGCTGTCTTAGCTCCAGACACAAAACTTTAGAGACTAAGTTATTATTTTAAATTTCCATTTCTTACCTTTTCTGGTAAATAGCACATGTCCAGGGAGGTAATTAAAGAGACTGGACAATCACATGGGGATTCTCTGCCAGTACTCTTTGTAGTGTCCACCAATTGATGGGTCAAAAGGGTATTTCTAAGCCGAGATGCTGACTTTATATTTAGCAACCTTTAATGGATTCACCTTTCAAGTACTGTTTCAGTTACTTTCAAGTCATGTAAACTTTAACATTAATGAGATTTTTTTTCTTTGTGCAGTTTTGGTTTTTTTTTTCTGGGGGAAGGGATTGTTAAAGGGGAGTGCCATAGCTCACCTTCATGCCTGCGAAGACCACTTTATTTCATATGCTTGGAGCCACCATACGCAGATCATATTCAATAACCTCTAGTTCTGGTATCAGGAGAGACAGTGAACAATCACTTCATATTTATCCTCTCCCTCTGCCACTCGTGATTTGATGGACTTCTATCATTCCATCTCAACCATTTGCCTTTCAGTCTATTTAGTTATCCTCATACCGGTGTTGCATGCTATTCATCATTCCTGTCACTCTCCTCTAAAATCTTTCTGCTTTACTACATTGGGCTGGAGATGGAAGAAACCACAGCTACAGACAGTATTAAGGATGCACATACACCAGTGATTTATAAATATATATTATTTGGGGGGATTAACAATGTTTTATTTTCTTTACTTGCTTTCTAGTAATTCCTAATGTTTTAATTAAAATTTTAATCTCTGTTAAGATGATGTCTTTAAAGATCTATAAAACCCCCAAGATCTTACTTCCAAGTAATAGCCATATTGGTGCTCCACAGTATGTAAAATAACTGCTTTCTCCCATATTAGTTACTTAACATTTCCTGCACTGAATTTCATCTACCATTTTATCACGCATGAGATAAGGTCCTTTCATAATTCTTCGGTCATCTTTGCTACTCTGAACAGTCTCTGCAAACTTTGCCATATTTTTCTGCAGCCCTTTTTCCAAAAGGTCACGAGTATACTGTGAAGCACATGCCTAAGCACAGATCCTTGTGGACTTCACTGGTAATTTATTTTCTTGCCACTAAATGTGACAATTTATTCTTGCTTCCTATTTCCTTTTAATCACTTATTTAACCATCTTAGAACCCTTCCTTTCATGCTACAGCAGCTTGCTTGCTCCAACAGCCTGAGAGGAAACCTTGTCAAACGCCTTCCCTTTCGGAAGGTCATTTCCATATTGCTGCCAGTGCTGTACATGTAG
Organism: Lycocorax pyrrhopterus obiensis; assembly: GCA_014706295.1. Classification (NCBI taxonomy): domain Eukaryota; kingdom Metazoa; phylum Chordata; class Aves; order Passeriformes; family Paradisaeidae; genus Lycocorax; species Lycocorax pyrrhopterus. The sequence goes on from JACSVZ010000004.1 coordinate 93,472,039, forward strand.
CCCAGATCCCACTTTACAGACAGCCAAAAATGATTAAAATTTGACCCTTCCTGCTCTCCTGACTCTACTGTAATGCATTTTCATTCAAATTTGACCTGCAAGTCCCTTCCTTTCCAGTGCTAATCCACTCTCTTCTCCCCTATTGAGTGATACATGCATTTAACAAGACTAAAACAAAAGAAAACATTTCTTGATATTACTTGTTTACAGAGCTTTCCAGTTCATATAAGCTTACAATATTAAAGGAAATACAGCCACATAAAAATTAGTCTGAAATCTATCCTGCATTTATTACATGTTAAAAATCAAGTCAAATCCCACACACTCTTAGGCAATTTCCCCATCACCTTCACCCTGCTAGCCATATACACTGCCAGACAAAGTTTCATTAGATGTTTACTGCTAATGTGAAGAAAGTTTTAAGGAGCTCTGCTGCATACCAAAGATATACTGCAGAGGTTTTTCCATTTTTTTCCCAGAGGAGTGGGGAGGGTGGTGCACAGGCGGGACAGACATGATACCCAACAAGATTTTGTGTCTGAAGATGAAAAGCTCCACATATAAAGCAGAAGCCCAACCAAGGATTTTGACGTTCAGACAACTGAAGCATTACTGATTTGAAAATGCAGTTTTTCTTACAGTATACAGGTGAATAGCTCATGCCTAATTACAGACTGAAACAATTTGAAATAGCACAAGTTTAAAATATAAACGTCAAAAATCAGATATCAGAATTTCCAACGAAGCATTCATTCTGGATCATTAACACAAATGCAAACATTAGTAGGGATGATTTAATTGGATTACTTCACTCCTATGAACTTTTCCAAATAAGCTCTTTAAGAAAGCCAGAAATGGAATTCAACTGCCATCTTTTCTTTTGCATTTTGGCCTATAGCAGTCCTTCACGCTCTCCAAACGTGATCTCACTGAAGCAGCTGTGTGTACACAACAAATCACATTTGGACATGTTTCGATCCAAGAGTGGGTAAGGACAAACAGAGGTGAGCAGCAGGCTGTCCCTCAGCACTAACATGAACAGTTGCCATAGCAACAGAAGGCATCACTGGAAGAGGTTGGTATTGATCTTTCCATCCCATCTTCGTTGCCATTTCTTCATAGTGGTCTACACAATGCTACCACAACCAACACCATCACATGTACCCAAGTTCTGAAGTAAAAGGGAAATAATAATAATGTTGAAAAGGTAGCAGGGAATAATTAGCCTGGGTACACAAAGAGCAAACAGCGAATCTTCATCTTAGTGCAAGCTACGCCAGGGGAAGACAGGATGTCGAGTATGTACAGGAATGTTTCACCATGCCTTCCACCTACGTTTGAAATTTCCTGCGCATTCTCCTACAGCACAGCATCTGCCTGTTCTCAGCATTTGTAACAACACAGTAACCAATGTTTAGGTCACCTATTGCAAAAAGTAGGATATAGCAAAGGGTATTTTGTGCTTAGTTGCAAGCCTTTTACATTGTGCCAGCATACTGCAGATTGGCACGGAGCCAGAAGGGTAAGAAAGTCTAAGTAGACAAATATTAAAGAGATTTTTCAGGTTAACAGTGGCATAGCTCCAGAGTCCCTCACAGCACAACTTAACCTACAAATATGGGATAACACATTACGTGAGTATTTCAGAGATTCTGGTAAAGACTAATATTGTTTCCAGTAACAATACATAGCTGAGAACTGCATTTAGTTCATAAATTGCAGGATGTTACTTTGTTGATTCTACCATAAGGCTCAAATGAAAAATATATTTTGAAGGTTCCACTTTCACAAAAAACATTTCTTCTGAAGACATGCAAAAACATGAGAAAAAGTATTTAAAATGTTTGACACTATTAAGAAAGCCTTTTAAGATCACTCCCAAGTGTATTTGTGGCCAGAACAGTTAGCAGAATGTGGCCCTAGCTAAGAGCAGAAGGCTGCTTATACAAGAAATATAAAATATTATTCTTGATAAGAATAACTTCTCCTACATGCACCCTACATTGTCCCAGTTTTCTATCTGCATAACAGCATTTCTGTAATTCATTATATTTGCATAAAGCTGATGTAATAAAGCAATAATATGGAAAGTACCCACTATCTCCAGAAACTTTACAGTTCACAAAGTGATTAGTCCCTCAAAAAAAATATCATCTAGGTAGCACAGCCTTCAGAAAATGCATCATAGCTTCTCCAGGCAAATACAAAAGAAAAAATACAAGTCTACATCAGTACAGATATTCTTAACAAAATTTTAACATTTATACTTAAAAAAAAGAGATCCTGAAAAAAACCCCTTAACAATACCTACCAGTTGTGTACCTCAAGATAACAACTCCAGCATAATCCAAACAAATTATAACAGTATGTGATATTTAAGGGCTCTGGGAACCCTGTTAATAACCAGTCTCCCATCATAACTTAAAGAGGCAAATAGCCACGGGTCTGCTGAGGACCATTCAACTGCATATACGCTATCTTCATGTTCTTCATAGGTAGCTATTACACTGTCTTGAAGGGGCTCTTTAATCCTAAAATTGAAAAAAAAAACACAAAAAAAAAAGGTTAAGGATTTGTGAACACAACTCAATTTTAAAGACAGTATTAAGTGTCACTAACATCTAGATACATAAAATTCCATTTAAAGTATAAGAATGCAGTAATAGGTTCTGAGGAAATACTTGATATGTTATGTTTGCATGTACTTATGCTTTAGATGACAGCAGAGTCAAGTCAGTGCAAAAGACCCCATTTACAGGGACAAAGTAATTCTTAATCTAAACTTCAGTGCATTTCCTATCTCTCAGAACCTACACCAAGCATCTTTCTCTCACTCTCTAAAGCAAGATAAACTATGTAGCATGATCTAAATGTACAACTTTTTACCAACATCTTTTCCTTCACGATGCTACATCCCTTCCTCTCCCCCTTCACTGTTAAATGAATTCTTAAAATATACAGTGTTAGAGATATGTAGATGGGTAAGAAGTTGCAGTCCCTAACATCGGTGTCTCCTGTGCTGCCATTCTGGACTCATTCTCTCCAGAGTTATGGAAGAGGGATGGCGCCACTCTGAACATTTTGATTTTTACCTCCCATTGCTAGAGTTATATCAGCACCAGATTCTCATCTATTGCATACCCCACCTCTCATTGCAACAACCAAGCTCCTGGTCACCTATATCACAGGAGAGACACAGATTCCCTTCTGCATTGCAAATATTCAAGAGATGCAGGCAATTCTCTGAAGTCCAAACCACTCAGGAGTCATTGGTTGTACTCTGCTAACTGAGCACAGCCCTTCTTCCCTCCATTCCCAAAACTGGTCTCTCCTCTCAGAACACCAGTACAGCACATTATTCTGTAGCTACAGGGTAGGGGAGTTTTCAGAGGATGACCTTAGAGCTCCTTCAGCCACAGAGAATAGTCTCTGTCTGACAAGAATCAGTCACCCCTTCAGAGGCTTCCGTCTGCCTCCTAGAAACAGCCTTGTACTACAGCTGCAACCCTCCTCACGGAAAGCAAAGCCAAAGAGCCTTGTGAATGCCACTCAATCATTTAAACAGATGCTGCTACCACAGAAATGAAGTGTTGTTATTGGCTGTCTTTGCCCTTTCCTGCTGCTCTCTGAAAGCGTGCAGCTCTGCAATCACAAAGCCTGGATGGAAGCACAGTAGGATACCTTGCAGGGTATTGCTGCCCCACCTAGCCAGCTAAGCCATCTGTGAATCTAACACTGCAATTAAAATTAAATTGAGTTTAATGAAGAAACCAAAAGCAGACTCATACTGCAGAATAGCTTCAGATATGTATTTTCAAGGATTTTTACCATTTATTTGTGCTACATTAAAGGTCAACTAACCAAAAAACATCAGGGCACAACCAACACCCAGCCACTGGTTAATTGCAAAGAACAAGCTTGTTTTGCAGTTCTCCTGAATACGAATTTTGATACAAATCATCTAACAGCAGAGAGCTAACAAACACATACAGACACTTCATCTCCTGTAACGTGTTTTTCTAACTTCCTGCTAACTGACATGCCTGGTTAAGTGAAAGTTGGTCATGTCCCCAGACAGCAATGTGCTTCATGCAGTGCTCACCCACTTACCCACAACTCCATTATTCTGAAGGTTTGAGATGTCTCTCCGGATAAGCAGGGGACTAATGCACAGTGCACATGGCTGTCAGGGGACATGACCAACTTTCAGTTAACCACGAATCTCAGTTAACCGAAGGCTGGATAAACAGGGACAAATAAGCTTCTAGATTACACTATTTTCTGTATGCTCAGAGTTGTTTCAGTGTTTCATTTAAATAACACAGCTCATCTAATTTAATTTACAGGAGTCACAGGGGAATGAGTGTTCAGGAAACAAGCCTGTAGATGAATTTCTGTTTGGCATTCCCATTTATTACTACAGTTTTTAACTGTGTTTTATTATTATCTATATGCTGAATTTCCTCTTAGGTATGAAAGTAAATTTTGTGCCTTCCCAGAAAAAAAAAGCATGCTATTCCACGTGGTTCTTCAGGCCAATGACACAGCCTTGAAACAGTTATTGAGAATCAGAGAAAACCCTTATGGAGGTGATCACTTGGTATAAAAGAGCTAAATACTATACTAGAGAATCAGGATGGAAAAAAATCATCTCAAGACAACGTGTCTCAGGAACAATACAGAACATCCAAAAGAAACTGTCCATGAGCATCCTTTACAAACATGATAAATGAAAACAGATTAGCCTTTAAATTATGCAATGGGTAATGAGCCCAGAAGAATTCTGCTAGTGGAATAAAAAGCAGAATTCATTTCATGTATGTGAAAGATTGTTCTAAAACATTTTAAAAAATCCAACATAAGGAGCAGAGCTGTTTGCGATGAGGTTTTTCTCCTCACAACAGAAATCTCTTAGAGGCAGACTACCTTATCCGATGCTAAGAGATTTCCAAGAAAACACCTCAGATTTCTCTGCGTTTTGGCTACATGTTTGCTTTTTTTGGTAATCCAAGAATAGGCTGAGGACACTATTTTTGAATCTGTATCAATCTACGGTACTTAGGATTGTTCTGTTCCTGAGTCACACGATGATTTATGTAGTCCCAATGAAATTTTACACATTTTTTACACATATTTATTTATTAAAGAATCATCTCAGATTAAGAAGAAGAGTAGCTGTACAGAGCTGGATATGAAGTAAACTTTCTTCTACACTACTTTAACATGTATAATTCACGTTGTTGCAGAACACAGAGATACCTGTTTTTATATAAAAGCTGCAGGTTATGGATATAAAAACAGCTGTGTAAAGCTATATATACATAGCATGCACATATGTGTACAAAACAGCTATGTATAGCATGAATAGCTATGCTATATAGTTAGTTCAGTGTACCACAGATGCCTTGGCCTATTGATCCCATAATAGAGAGACGGTGCTGTGCAAGGCCAGCAGCCGGACTCTGTGATCCTTGTGGGTCCCTTCCAACTCAGCTTATTCTGTGATTCTGTGACTGTATTTGATAGCATACTTGATAATCACTTGTTATGCCTAGCAAGCTTAGTAAGCTCTCTTCTTCCTCACCTCAGATCTTCTTGACCCCTAAATGCTTCTTTCGTTTCTTACTTTCCTATCTATTTCGAAGATTTTATTCTGAACAGACTAAAATACCCTTTCTTATATATGTTCTTGCACTGCATCAACCGACAATGCATCACATCCCTTTGCCACCAAGAATTCACAATATGAAATTTGCAGTCTCTACCAACATCATGCATAAATTTCAGACCTGTGCCACACTGAGCTGAAAATGAACTGTGTTTTCTCTCTCATCTTATTCAAATAACACGACCCCAACCTGCTTCTAAGAAAGGAGAGAAGCTTTTATTTTACTAGATAACTTTGAGGTTAATTGTGTTACAGATTTGAGAAAGAAGCCTGTTCAGCCTTGGATAACTGTTTTCATGTAGAAAGCTGTTATTTCCAATTACTTCTCATGCTAACAACCACTTAGGTTTGCAGTGCTTGCAATTCCGTTTTGTCACCACAGCATTCAATAAAATATGGTTTTCAGTCAGCAAAAATCACTAATTCCTTATCACAGTCAAAATTAAACCCCCTTTAATCCAATAATCACTATGAAATAGAAGTGAATCAATAGAGCAGCAACATGTACTGCAGCATCCAAAATGAATCCTGAAAAGCATAGCACTGGATTCTGGAATAGCCCATGGATGCACTTTCCTTTTGACTTCAAGAGAAAATTGTTTCTGGTAAGATTAGACAACACACTATTTGCTTTTTCACTCTCTTAAAAAAGCCTGAATTCAAGTATGTTTATTCTTGAACACAATTTTTATAGGTAATAATTGGCCATTCATACTATTCCAAACATCATATTTTTTTTACTTCAAAAAAGAGCTTTCTGAACTGCTTCTACAGGAAACCAGGAAAAGCATACTTTTACATAACAGGTTTCATAGATGTCCTAATATGAAATATAAATGAAGGAAGGTATACTTGCTGATGAGGGTTAAAGAAAGAAATAGTACAGGAAAACCAGAAGCTTTTAAAGAAAATAGTCTTGGAACTGAAAAGTGCTGCTGCACTACATTTTGCCCAGCTTCTTACACATCCAACAAAGTGAAGTCCTGAATCCTGGCATTCCCCAAAACAGAAACTATTTAACTTGTTTTAATTAATTAGATCTCTTGGTTGATTCCATAGCATAATCTTATGACTCCTAGGTTTCTCCAAGACATTAATACCAAAAGCAAAATAGCATCAAAATTAACACTGGTGACAGCTATGTGAACATATCCTGAAAGCCTGCCTCAGCATGTTTGGCAAATACTTTTCAAAATATCAGCGCTGACAAATCTCTCTCCTGAAGTCACAGATGCGTATACAAAGGTGTTATGTTAGATTGTACAGTTCATATGTAATATTGTGAAACCACATGATTTATTATTCAAAAAACTCTAAACCACATTTCTACTACAAAAAGTAGAAACCACCAACTTCTTTAGACAGAATTTTGAAGAAAGTCTCTTTCTACAGAGAGGGCAGCCACCATTTTCTCTCTGGTCCATTCTGATGGTCGAAGATGTTTCTACATGTAATATCTCATTAAGAACTTCAAGATCTCAAGTGAGATTCTCCCTACTGGAAGGACTAATCACTTACATCTCTCAGCTTTAAATATAAAATGTTGAGAAGTGCTTGTGTTAGATCATCTGTTTGTATCAAAGGACATTACGGAATCTATGACAAAAAAGATGGAAACTAAGCCTTCAGGAGAAACACTAAAACTGTATTTTCGAATAGGAATTTCTGGTACAATCTTCAAAGGAAAACAAAGATAATGACAATCATAGAACATATAGTCAAAAAATGTAGCATAAGGGAGAAGGCAGCACACTTACCTTAGGAACTAGTTCTGCCAGTGAGTGAAAACAGCAAACATCTTAAGCCCGTAAACCCCAAAGAAAGCTAAGGGAGCTGGGAGCTTATATTGCAAAATTAAAGTTTAAGGATGGCTTCCTTTCCAGGACTGATGTATAAGCTCAAAATGTTATTGACCATATAAATCTTTCAATTGCTATGGATACAGAATAGGCTCTTTCTCTTAAAGAACAAGTACTTCATTATCAGTTGAGCCTTGTCACAAAGTTCTGGCCACAGAAGTCATGAAGAATGAAAACACTGCTGTAGATGCAAGCATGTACCTTGCTGCTGGTGCTCCTGTGATAGCAAATAGTCTTCTCATGCTGTGTATCACCAGCATACCAAACTGAGACCTACACAGTTCAAAATTTAAACCTATAAGGCAAACAATACGTATTGGAATGACTGAAGAAAAGGAATCCTGATTGGCAAGTAAAGATGGCCACACTAAACTGTAGGAACCTAGTAGCTTTCTTTTATTTTAGAAAGAGAAATGTAGAATTAAAATGACTACCAGAATAATTTAATACACTGACATCTAGAGTCACTCACTAACATCAGGATTTTGGATAAACAAAGACTAAAGAAAGGATAGAAGACAGTCACAACCTCCCTTAGGAGGAAGACAGTTACCACTGCTCTCCTAATATCTTACAGGGAGCTGACAGTCACCTCCAGGAGATTTAGAATTCAGGCAAGTTCAGTGTTGCAGGGAGAAAGTTCTTGCAACAACAGGGTGCAAAGCCACTAAAGAAAGAGGTCAAGGAGACGCCTGACAAGTGACTGCATCCACAGATGTGGAATGATCCCATGTTTTAAAAGTTTTGTTCAAACTTAGGCATTGAAAAGCACTCCTCATGTTCTTATCCAGGCACATTAGCTTTGTTTTGGGGATGAAACCTAAATGAACCCCAAGTACTCAACCTCATCTGTTCTATTTTCATTTATTTTGTACACTTTTTTCTACCTCTGGATCAAGGTGCTTGAAACTGAACTAGCACAGCATTTCATTCACCATTTCTCAGATTTTTTTTTCCCATGTTTGAACTGTGCATTAAATAACCCAGACTTGACCAGAATATAGCATAGCTATATGGCCACATGGCTACACCTCTTCTCTGTGGACAGCTCCATCCTCTTCTTAGACTACGTATTTTTTCAATAGTGGCTTTGGGCTTCCCATGCATAAAGCACTGAAGCCTTTCTTAATTCAGTGCAAGAAAACAAACACAGTTGGCATGTTTCTCCTAGACACATTTCACAAAAGCTGTGCATGCACAACTGGCATGTTTTGGAACAAACAAAAACACAGTTAGCGAGAACAGATAAACTCAAGAATATGGCTGATAACAAAGGAAAACCCTACATGGAAGAATCAGAAGTCTCCAAAGATTATTCAGAAGGCAGTAAATGTCCCTGAACTGTGAATAGTCAGGGGATAGGAGCATATATCCAGGGGAAGTACATCTCCTTTTTCTACTTCCATACTTTTTCCTCCTGACTACTATGAGATGTATGATACAGGCTAGGGAGACCTTTGACATGATACAAGGAAGCTGCCTGCTCTTACATTTTTATGATTGATGGGAGAAACAACAGCAGCAGTTAAAAAGAAGGGAAAAGACAGCAAACTGGTTGCTCTGATCTAAACCAGCAGTTAAAAGGAACTGGCGGTCACTTGGTTTCAACAAGAGACAGATCCTCAAGCAACAGTCCTAGTTATATTGCTAATGCAAGCATGTTCTGGTCTCTTAAGATGGGAGCATAGGCCCAAGATGTCAACACATATACAGACAAACACTGAAGGAAGAAACCACTAAGAAGAAATTCTTAGTAAGAATGGAATACAGCAGCTTTTAGTTTGTCCGTTCGTTATGCAATGAACTTGAATTCTTTTCTTTTGAAAAAAATTATCTCAAATAATTATTTTCAGTTGAGAACCTTAAAAACTAGACAACTACTGCAGCAAATCTGGCAAGAATAATTGAGCGGGTAGACTCATGCATAGTTCTACATGGTTGAACAAGGAAGGGTTAAAGTGACATACTATTGCTTTTGCCTCCAACCAAGAAATACAGTAAAAATTAGGAAATTTACTCTGAAAGATATTAAAAATTAGCAAGTCTTAAAGATCTCAGGAAGGAGTCTTAACTGTGTAGAACATTATTAGAAGTCAATGTTTTCAAAATATGGGGACTTTACTAAGTAGAAAAAACAACAAACCTTTGAAGATACAACTGGCACATACTCATCATTTTTATATTTAATCAAAGGAGTATTTTTACATGTTATTGTATTCAGGACAAATAAAATGCAGAAAGAGTCTTTTCCTTTCTTTCCACTTGATATTTCAACTTTCTGAGAGAGGTATGCTACTCAGTCTGAAGGCGACTGGCCAGAGACTCTAGTTGTCCAAATACATGCTCCTCCTGGTGCATTTCAAGATACACCTGAAACAGACATTCTCTTTATCAGTATTTGTGTGCTGTTTAATAGCAAATCAGATGTCCTCCAAAACAGGATAAAAAGGAACCTTGTGAGAATATAACACTTTCCTGAAAGTCTAGAATATACCCAAGCAAAAAAAATAAAACCAAAAACCCACACACCCCTCCTGTACCAAACCATACAGTGAAAACCGGTATTTTATAAAAGAGACAGTACCCATGGAATGGTGCAACAGACTCTTCACAGAGGTCTCCAGGAGGGTATCATAGTCTAAATATTTGGTACTAGTGGTTGACTAACAAGGAGTATTCCCAACAGCTGTTATGCCCTACTTCATTTGTGCACTCAGAACTAAAGAGACATTGATTTGGCAACAGTTCAAGGCTGGTGAGCAGCTTGCAAACATCCTTCTGACTCAACTTGTAATAAGGGGGCAGAAGGGGGAGCCTAAAACAAGACTTTCACAGTACCAAGCAGAGGTTACAAAAGCTGATGTGCTTTCCCAGGTTTTATAGAAAGCAGATGAGCAGCTGAAAAGCACGTATTTAAAAAGCAAATGCAGAACTGATACTCTTGTAGCCTCTGGGAATAGGCAAGGGCTCTACATCATTACTATACAAGTCATTCATGATGTGGTTTACATCCATCCCATAGCCATAGGAAAAGATGCATTATATTAGCTGTATTGCAGTGGATGACCTTGGATTCAAAATTTCCCATTCTAGAACAATGACTTGTGTTTTAATGAGGCAACCTACACAGTCTACAATTCACAGAAATTCAGAATTCCAAATAACCTACTACACAATGTCTATGAGAATGTTATTTACTTGTAATACTTTTAATGCATTCCCACCATATAAAAAAAAATGTGGTCTCTTTCTCACTTCCACTAATGCTATTTATCTTCCATCCCAAACAGAATAAATTGCAATCTCCAGCCAAAGATAAGGAAGCAAAAGATGTCCCTGACCGTAGCAGGGGGGTTGAAATTAGGTGATCTTTAAGACCCCTTCCAACACAAACCATTTTCTGATTCTATATTTAAAACACTGTAACTCAGTTACATTCTAGAAAGTAAGTATATACTGCTGATGTAATTTTTAGGTACTTAATTTGATACTCCTTGATTTTTCAGGCACTTACAACACGTAGAGAAAATCTTTTCAAAAAATCCTGTACATTTAAAATTAGCCATTTCTATATATGGAATAACTTTCTTATTTAATATTAAAAAAAGAATAGTTTCCAGGTCCTTTAAATGAAGCCAAAACACCAAAACCATATGGAGCAAAACTACATCTTTATTAATAAAATAAGATTCAAGAGCAACCTTAAAAATGCAACTAGAGAAGTAACCTAAACTGTATTTAAAATTTTAGCTGAAACATCTAGCAAGCACAGCTGAGCAACTAGGGGATGTTTTTTGTAATTTCCTTGTTCCTTATCACATCTGACGATTCTTCATTTTAAAATATCATTCAGGAGTTAATCTACCTACGTCATTGCAGACAGCTTTGCAGAGCTGTCCAGAGAAGGGCAATGGAGCTGGTGAAGGGTCTAGTAAGTCATATAAGGAGTGGTTGAGGGAGCTGGGTTGTTTAGTCTGGAGAAGAGGAGGCTCATGGGTGACCCTACTGCTCTCTACAACTGCCTAACAAGATACTGCAGCCAGCTGGGGGTCAGTCTCTTCTCCCATGCAACAAGTGACAGGAGATGACACAGCCTCAAGCTATGCCAGGGTAGGTTTACGTTGGACAAATCTCTTCACAGAAAGGGTGATTAGAAATTGGAATGGGCAGCCCAGAAAGGTGGTGGAATCACCATCCCTGGGGGTGTTCAAGGAAAGACTGGATATGGCACTCATTGCCATGGTCTAGTTGACATGGTAATGTTCAGTCATAGATTGGACTCTGATCTCAGAGGTCTTTTCCAACCTAATTCATTCTGTAATTCTATGATTCACTTTGTAAAGGAAGAGTTTGCTGAAGATCACCACGAAAGCTAGTCTCAAAATTAGAAAGTCTCAGCCCAACCTCAATCTACAGAACTCCCTATATACACATATATACACTTGTAAAGACATGTAAAAAGGAAAACAAGCATCATATACTGCACAATAAAAAAGCTGAAAGCACACAAAATTTGAGTATAAAAATAATTATTTTAGCATTTCAGTTAATTCTTTACTAAAACCCCATCCCTCCGAAATTCAGAAGGAAAATATGTGATTCCACATAAACCAAATGGATGGGTTTACAAATGTTTGCCAATAGGATGCACTGTTCTCTACCACGAGTGCTGAAACCAAGCTTCTGGTTTGCTTGAACAAGGTCTGATGAGTTATGGAGTTCCAGAGCAGTCAGAGATATTAAGAGCAAAATTTAAAAAAAAATATTGTGTTTATACTTCCTTTCTTCTGCCCGCGCAGAAGCTCATCATTAGACTGGTAATGCTTCCTAAGGGTTACAACACATACACAGAAAATACAAAAGCATATTTTCAAATTCTCAACCCAGATTGTTCTACATGCTTGACTCGAACCCAAGCTCCCTTAAAGTGAATTTTTTCACCAACCCAGTGGACTTTAGAAGTGATCCTCAGCATCACCATTCCCTTCCTACCAGTGAACATAGAGTGACCACGCCAATCAGATTTGAAGAGTGTATTCCACCCAAGTCTGAAAAAAGAGTAAAGTGGGAATTCAAACTACTTACCTGAAAGGCATGTATACAAAAATCCTAGTCAGCAAAAAAAATAACATGTAAACCATCACAATAAAAAGACAAATTATAAGCATCTGCATAAAACTCAGGAAACTTCATACTTCTCTTCTTGATGCTGGTCCTCTTGGTCACTGAGTTCATCATCATCTACCATATGCCCAAATGGTTCAGAAGAAATTGATACCATATTAGACAGGATAACTCTGCTATCACTGCTTCCTGTAAGGATCAGCTGATCATGAGAATGATTGTATCTGACATTCCAGACCCTAAAAAAGTTGAAGCAGAGAGAACAAGAGACTATTCACAGTAGGTAGTACATCACTGTTAAACAATTTTTTTAAGAGCAGCACCAAAAATTCATCTTTTCAATGTTTTAAATATGCATAGAAGTAACATGCCTCATTCCAAAGACATTTTTTGCCATCTTCATTTGGCTTTCAAGCTTCCATGTAATCTGTTTTCTATGAGGTGTCTTTAAAATTCAACAAGTAAGTATAAAAATAATACAATAAATCACACCACTCAATGGTATCGTTCCTTGAGGGTACATGCCAATTCAGTGTTGAATAAGTCAGATATTTATATTTAGGACTTAAGTCCTAAATATAAAAATTTCCCCAAAGCAAAATATGGATTAAAAATAGCCTGTTAAACAAAAATCTCACAACATTCTCACAGTGAAGTTTAAAATAGATCCTAAAACAAATGTAGGACTATATTTCTCTTCAAGTTTTACATTTTACATATTAAGTTAATACCAAATATCTTATGGTTCTTGTTGTCTTCTTTTTCTTTGAATATTCTGAGAAAAAAAGTAAAAATGATGCTTTTGTTAATTCCCATCTTCATTCCCCTTAAAGTAGCTTTAGGGTCTGGATTTATTTTGCAAGAATTACTCCAACCCAAATTTTATGAAATATGAATAATTCATCTTTACTTAAGCACTGAAATGTGCAGCCATCAGATTCTCTCCTTACTCCAGCCACAGGCCAGTGCAGCAGATACAGGCTTTAAATGTTATCGCAGAGAATAAAATTACTCACTTGCATATTTTGACTTAAGGACTGTGAAGAGCATCAAAAAAGTGGAGCTGCATTACTGAACATTTCAACCATTTGACAACAGAAGGACGGATGGCAGCTGCTTTACTGCACATCAGGTGCAGCACATCAGGCTCCATTTGGGAGGGCACACCTGTGTCCCTGCTGGGCCCCATGGGCCAAGTTCTGTGCTGTGCTTCCCAAAGTGCTACCTCACCTCCCAACAATGTTAACAACAGTTTCTTGCCAATTAGACTAATGTTGTCTGAACTCTTAATTTACAATTACACAAGGAACATTGACATGTTAAAACTTTTCCTCTGTGCAAAAAAATGATTATGCACAATAGTACAAACATAGTCAGTTTGCATTGTTCCTAAACGATAAAATAATTAGCTGAATAAATTACATAAGCCATCCACCCGCAAAACGGCATGCAGATAATTTGTTCTACCAGTGGGAATGCTCCTCTAGTGTCTTCACTGGTTCAGTGACATTTCTTGTGTCCCAGAATTTCACCTTGCAGTCATCTCCACAGCTAGCCAGGTAGTACTGTTTGTTGGGATTAAAGTCCAGGTCTCGTACCAGCTGTCCATGTGCATTTTCTATACAATATATCTGCCTGTAAAACATTAAAAAAATTAAATGGTCTATAAAAAGCTAACTACACTCCACCTACAGGAATCTGTTTCCCTGGAAACTGGCATAATCCCCTTAGCACCCACAGACCTAGAGTTTCCATTCCAGCTGTTAACAACAGTGACTCGTATAGATCTCTCAGCTTGCTCTGAAGCTTTACTCCTTCCATGTTTGTTTCCATCAGGATCATCTGGAGTTAAAAGGAAATAGTAGTTCCAGATGATTCTAGCATAACTCTGTAAAAATTGTTATAAATGTCTGCTACTAAACCACAGTAGTTTCAGATAAGAACTTCTCCGCCCCTAAGTAGTTATACTAATTCCCTATTTATGATATCTGCTTCTCCCTGTAGAAAAAGCTGAGATGCAAAGGTTGCAACAGATATCAACAACAGCTTTTTATTACTGCTCTGTATTGTATTTACCTTCTTGAGCTCTTGCATTTCTCACTAATTTACCTGTGGCCCTTAAACTACTCAGCCAGACGCATACTCATCCACCTGGACCACTTCAGAAAACATCTGCAGTACTGCTAACAGCCTAGCATGTCTATTCAAAACATCATGCGCCATCAGTTTCTTTCCCTACCTTCCCTCTTAAACTTGGGGTTTGTCTGGGTTTTTTTTGTTTCCACTATTGTATGCCCAGTTTTCTCAAAGCCACCAATATATCATCTAAAGTTCTGCTTAGACTTGACTGTCTCCTACAATCTTCACTAGAACTCTTCAACACTTCACGAGCTTTTTGTTTTTCTTTAAATGAAAAATGTTTCTCTTCAGTAAACATACTGACCAAAATTTCCTACTTCTTGTGAAGACTACATATTCTTATGGTCTTCTGTCACGATCAGATAGTGTCTTGCTGTTAATACCTAACTCCTAATACAAAGCAAAACAGTTCCATAAGGAGAGATGCAAAGTGTATCAGGCCTATACTAAGCCCTATCCTGGCAGCTCTGGCAGTCACCAGTGAAATTACTAAGATATCTAGCATCAACACTCTTCTTTTTTGAAGTTTGAGAGGCTAAGGATATCATTCAGGTATGCCTTTCTACCAGGTATTCTAGGAGTGGAATTCAAACTTCCACTTATTTTCTTAAAATACGTACATGGCAAAAATTTTAAGTCTCAAGCATGCTTGCTGCAGTATAACACTTCTTTCCTTCTTTATTGCACCTTTCACTTTTTTCTTGCATTGCTCATAGAGATGTGTGTAAGGGCTTAAAGATACCACTGTCCACTGTATATTCAACACTACTCACCATGAAAGCCTTTATCCCAACTTAACTACTATTCTGACCATTTGATCCCTTTCCTCCCAAAATATGAATATTCTTTTCTTCACTTTTCACCCTACCTACAGCAATAATACATACACTCAATTTCCCACTTACACCATAAGATTAATGCCAGACCACATGAACATTTTCTCCAGCTATTGGCTCCACCTCTTCATATTATTCTTCTTACACATTATTTAGAATTTAGCCTCGGAGTCTGAATTTTCCTGATAAAATTCTCTCTCTAAATCCAATCAGCCTAGTGTCTCTCTCCTCTGCTTCACAAGCTCTTCTCTGATTAAAACTGCTTCTTAGTCTAGTCTAGGACTCTTCCTGCCAATCTTTTTTCTCTTCTCCCCTTTTTTGTTTGCTATGTCCAAAAGAATATAGTCCCTCTATCTTGCAGCTATCATAACCACACTCTGCAGGGGCAGCTATTCTAGCTTCTTCTAGTATCTCTCTTCACTTTGCTGGTAGACCAGTTTTCTGCCCTCGACTCCTCCCTCCCCCCTCATTTTATGCTTCTTGTACTGCCACAGTTTATATTGCCCTGACTCTAAACTCCTACTTCTAGGCTAACTAATTATTATGAAATATTTACATAATAGACATATTACAGAGTAATTGAAGATGAGACTTACTCTTGCACATACTTTTTGAGTATATTGCAAACAGCCCTTTGGCATAGCCTAGTAATCAAACTGGTTTAAGGACTATCTACGCTGAGCTCCACTTGAAGTAAATAGAATTGCGGGGTTTGTTTCTGTTAACCAAGCTACCCCTTTCACTGAGGATCCAGACTATAATATCCAGACTATCTAGCTTTCATAGAAGTTACTCAGAGAATTCCTTTAATGCAAGATAGAGATGCTTCTTCTAATGAGATAGAGCATGAAGCAGAGTTTACAATATTTAATGTTTTCTCTTCAAAAAACAGGTTTTAGTTTTAAGATCTGCATGCTATGTGTTAGAAATAGGAGGATTACAAAAACATTACAAAAATAATAAAATCGCTTCTCCTTTGTCCTCTCTTTCCACTCTTGTACACTTCATTTAAAAGTGTCTTTATAAACCTAAGTACATGCATCTACATAAAGTTAAGATTTTTATATATCATTTTACAAGGCAAAGAACAGGACTTTCAAACCTGATGATAACCATACAGGAA
The DNA here is from genome assembly GCA_014706295.1 of Lycocorax pyrrhopterus obiensis. Lineage (NCBI taxonomy): Eukaryota > Metazoa > Chordata > Aves > Passeriformes > Paradisaeidae > Lycocorax > Lycocorax pyrrhopterus. The sequence goes on from JACSVZ010000004.1 coordinate 93,488,788, forward strand.
GTGACTTTTAATTATTGTATTTTTAGCTTTCGTTAATTAAATAAATCTTTTTGGCAAAAAACACACAAGACTAGCAAACAAGGGATTTATTGCTACAACTCTGAGCTGGCAGGAACCACTGAACTAAATTTAAAGTCATCGCCCTTTAAGGCAACAAAAGTTATTACAAGACATCAGTCTTCTCAGTTTAGTGATAAATTACTATGTGCTAAGGGGATAAAGTGTATTTTAAAAAAGCTTGCAGAGGCTTTAGTAGTCATGGCAACAGATGTGCACAACATCACTCCTTTGCTTATCAAAATCACAACTAAGCAGGGGAGGAAAATGCCTTATTAGGTATATTCAAAGCTTTTATTTGGTTACGATTTTTATAGATTCAGTGATTTCTTATAACTAGTAAGCTACAATCTTTAATATAGTATATAACGCTTCGTTAAAATCAGAAGTGAAGAGCAAACTTAACCTGTGAATTGCCTTCAAAGATTAAACTCATCTTTAAATGCTATGAAGACAGTTCAAGCATAGTCAGGACTGTTGTTAAACCATGTTCAGGTTGAATTACAAAACAGCTTCATTCAGGTAATCCCTGTGTATCAAGCAAATCCTTGTGAGACTACTACATAGTTCAATAAAACTCAATATACAAGTTAGAATTGAAGCTGAGGGGGAATACCAGAGAAAACTCTTTGCTAAACTGTAACTATATCAGCTATGCAAGCCTTTCTATTCCTTTTATAAACTACAGGTTTGCCACTTTCCTTATCACTAAAAAAGAAAAAAAGTGCTAGGAGCAATGCAAAAATCTCTCTCCAAAGGAGATAGAGAACATGACTGCAAGCTCTCATTACCTCATGCTTCGCGTATCCCACCCTCGGACAGTGGTATCATTGGCTGTGGCAATCTGGGTACCGTTGTGGTGTGGACTCCATCTTCCCGACGTAAATTTTAATTGTCCTTTCCCTTCCAAGGCTGTGGAACTAGAGAGCTAGAATAATGAAACAAAACTGGCAATGTTTCTAAATGTAACACTAAAATGAAATCAGTTACAATGAAGACAAAGCAGTTCAATAGCCTATTGCTCCAAGTGCAGACTACCAAATCTGAAGATTCAAGAAAGAAAAAAAAAGAAAAAAAAGTAAAAATACCCCACCAAATAAAAGCTAGAGTTGATTTTCTACCACTAATTTTTAAAAAGGTGTATGCGGTGTAATGTATGCAAAAATATTATAAGTACTGTGCTATTCTATAAACTAAAACAGTTTCAGATCATTGTTGAAAGAGTAGATAGATAAAATGGGCACATTGCACAGATCCGCAGCTGCCACACACACACATGCATTGAGCTTCGTTAACAGTCTTACAAGACTTTTTCCATGTCAAAATGCCAGATTTCATCTGTAGTAACAGAATTACGGTGCCAAAAGACTCTTTTCCATAAATGTATAGCAGCTTTTAAAAATAAATAAATCAAGGCCCATGTGCCCATGTCATCACATACATGCCTGTTAAAATAACAGTAGATACTAAATAACAGATCTACAATCTGTGAGATATAAAGGTTTCAGTTCCAAAACCAGGCTTGCATGTCATGGAGCAGGCAGGTCTGCACCTCCACAGTTAATAAAAAGAAGGCCCAAAGTAATCAACTTTCTCTTTGAAGTTATATAGCAAGTTATCCCCCAATTCCATGCGAACATGGGGGAAATCAAAGCTGCCAACACTGCAAATTCCTTTTACTTCCAATCACTTACTGAAACTGCTCAATATCTAAAGAGGAGGAGGGAAACCAAAATATTTGCATTTAATCAGATACAGAATTTACACAAATGTCAAGCAGCTACACAAATAGCGGGCGTATTTGGTCGTCTTCCACACAACTTTCATATTTCAAAATATTTCATTATGAAACATTTTGTATTTCACAAAAGCAGATTACTGCACTGGATCCTGTTGGATCCTAATGCAACATAAATATTCTATTTAATAGTAGATTTCTCAGCAGAAATATTATGCTTTGATGGATGAAAAAGACTGAAACATACAAACTGTTTACGTGAACTTTAACTGACATCAACAGAAAAATATGCTGCCCATATGAGACTGCTTAAATCTATTTGTATACTGTATAAATGTTCACGTATGCATTTTGCTGAATTTTTATTACTACCACTCCACCAAGAATATCACGTTTCTTTAGCATTATGATCAACAATCTAGAAATTACAAACAGATTCTTTTTTAAAAAAAGAACATGGAATTCCCAGCATGTACGATCACATATTGCTCATGTGTTAATGAATAATGTAACACTGTGGCCAAACCTACTCTCTAACGCCATTCCTCCTTTAGAACAAACACTGCCTGAAAGCCTTTCTACAACTTGCAGGTCACGAATAGAAATTAAAAAACACTGCATAGGACACTGGACACAGGATAATAGAATTCACTTTTTATTTTTTGACACATTCTAGATTCCAGGCACAAAAGAATATTCATAGCTTGTGTAGGTCATTTCAAAAATTAAACTAAGTTTCTTTAGTAAGCAGACTTGGCCATTCAAAGCTCAGATGAGGGGGAAGGAAGCAAACGTTAACACTGACAGTAAGATAGTACCAAAAGAGAGTATATCTTATCAGGTATTTCAAAAATCTGCTCTCAAGATAGAAAGCATCACATATTCAAAATATGACTCAGGGCATAGGGCCTTTGTCAGCAGTAGACAATACTTTCTCCAGCATTCCAGACATATATTTACTCATTTCAACTTTTATAATGTAAATTACTATAAAAAAGATCAAATTTTTCTTCTTTGCAGTCAAAAGTTTAGGGTTGAGGCCAGCACACACACACTATGTTATTTCTTACCAACATACTAAAAAAATAAAATCACATATACGCTAGATCGGCCAATTCATCCTTGCCTTCACAAGCAATTCATAAATACTTGCAGAAATTAAATGACATCTTTCCTCATACAGATGTCCAGCTATATATGCAGCCAAGTTGTTAATCAACTCAATCTTCTTTTCCATGCTGTCTATGAACCTGAAAGCAACTGCAAGGATTTAAAGGACAATTTGGAGACGCAGAAGAGAAATTTTCATATATAAAAAGGAATCCTTATGTAACAGAAGGAAGTCTGCAAGTTTCCTCCCCAGAAATCCAAGAAATAAAGGAAACAAAGTTGGTAATTCAGAATCACAAATGCAGGTTCAAAAAAAACCTTAGCTGTAATTTTAATTCATACTTTATTATAAGGACAGGTAAGCAAGGACTCTTTATCTTGAACTCTTTCCTCCATTTCTTTAAATGCAGAAAAGCTGACTACAAAAAGGAAGGAAAACATTACATAGGTGTATTTTAAACATTATTTGTGCATGAAGATTAGGATCTGTGCTGCTCTGAAGATGAAGACACGCAGGTGTGAGGGCCTCATTGGATACTGAAGGTAAACAATTCATGGTATTATAAGAAACACAAAATGGGACTTACATTAAGGAAAAAGGAAAGGAATAGAGTCTACTTTTAGGCAACAAAATTAGGAATTACTCCTGCAATGCACAAGAATCACACTGATTTCAGAAAAGAATTCTGGAGAAAATGAAATCTTGAACAGTGTAGAAAGGTTATCAGAGTATGGATGGATTTAACACTATTCCTAAATGCTTAGCTGGAACAATGCCTAAATCTAGTGACACAAGAACAAAAATAAATGGGCAGCACGATATTATAGTACAGTCGCACAAGAGCACCACTTTGAAATAAGAATAAAATGTTCTGAAAAAAATTAAACAATGTAAAATGACCAGAATAGAATTGTTCATGTGATCCTCAATGAAGGAAGGGGTTTTACAAAAACAAAATACCAAAATATGGAAAAAAGTCTGTCCTAGGATATCCTAGATATCAGTTCTAGGAAGGACTGATTTCTGTGTATTCAAATGACAATATCAATTACTCCAACTTATTTTAGTCAAAATATTATGGACTGAGGTTGATTTTTCTGCTTCAAAATTTGATTATATAAGGGCTGACTTGGGAAGAGGAAAGGACAGGCAGTATCCTTCCATAAAAACACCAAAAGCCAACATATATTAAATATTAAAGGGTACAGAAATTATCTAGAAAAACCACAAGCAGCATGGAGACAGTGAACCAACTGTTCATGTTCTCTTCCAAGAAAAGAGCTATGGGTCACCGAGAGAAGCCTGCAGAAGATTCAACAGGAAACAAAAGAAAGTGGTTCTTTACCCAATGAACTCCTTGACAAAAGACACATGGATACAACATAAAGCTTGAACGTGACCAAGAACAGAACAGGAAGGTACTCGGAAGAAAGATATATTAAAGGCTACGTTAGGTAGACAAAAACAAGCAGACTATTTTGAGATTGACATTAAAAAGGCATTAAAAAGTGTTTTTCTGACTTGATATTGACAGAAACAGAAATGTTGATAAGGAGTGTAAATTGACTTCAATTCCTCCAACTGCAGGCAACCACGCCACATAGTCCTTTTCTAACTGTTCTTGACTCCTGAACCATCTTAAAACTACGTGCCTTTTCAAATAGCCTTATTGTATTGGCAGCTCAGAGTTATTCTCAGAATAGCTAAGTAACAGAATCTACATATTTTTAAGTGCCGAGTTTCTACATTACAGTAAGAAAATATTTTTATTCCTTAAACACAAGTTTTCTGCTTTATTTTACAAAAATTAAGCTAAATATCAAGTTCATCCTCTGAAATATGTTGTTATTCCTATATGCTGATGATACATTCCAAGTTCTGTCAACAATAATTTTCATTATTTCACTCCTACTTCTATTCTATTGTTAAGGACACCATTAAATAAAATTGATTCCAATTCTAAGAGCTGGTTTCTATTCTCATTCTGATCCAGTAATTTCCCTCTCATTTTTCTTCAGACAGTTGCAGTAATAATGGGGCACTAAAAAATTCTCCACTAAATTCCACAAGGTATTTCCTGCCTTGAGAAACAGCAGCTATCTTGCCAAGAAAGCATCTCTTGCTTATTCTTAACATCCTCTGTATTTGGATATGTCACTTTTATCCAGATAGTCTGTAAAATCTTCCCCAAAATATATTCCGCCTTGCCTGGAATGCCACTGCCTCATATTATCTGTTGTTCTGAACAAAGACCACGTGAATGCTGCCAAATAATCCAGAAGGGACAAGAAATCTAGAAAGAATCTAATTAATAGTTTGGACCAAAATGATCAAAACTGCACCTCTATTTATCCCCCTTGTGAAAACATACGAAAACCAGAAAAATATCTAGATTTTAGCATCTCCATTTCATTCCGCTGCACTCATCTGCCATGCCAAACATACTGCATTCACCCGAGGAAGAGTTCTAGCGATTTGTCGACATCTGACCTCAAATCTGTACACAGAAATATTAACTGTCGTCTTCTCAGCAGACTCTACCCACACCTTGTGGATTGTCTGGGCTTCTCTTGGGTCCAGCTAACGATTATAAATGGCAAAGAATAGCTAATTTAATTGCAAAAGGTAATGATGCAGTGAGCATAAGATTAGTTTCACCCCAGAAGGTAATGTCCTCAAAACAATAATAAAGGGAGTGATCAAAAGGACAGAAGCTTGTCTTAACATAAATACAGGCAAATTAAATACTGTAAGGAGGAAACGAGTTAGCAAGAAACCTTGGGAGAAAACAAAAAACAAAACCCCAAACCAGACCCAAAATGAACCCAAACAAACCCACTGAACTGTACAGTAAATTACAGTTAGCAAATGTTTCCTATCCCAAGCTGACCAGATAATTCAGAGAATGAACACATCAATAATTTTATTACCAAGAAGCTCTGAATGTATTGGGAACTCTAAGACTCTTCAGGCTACTTTTAATGAAACAATGTGACTTGTAAATTGCAGGCAGATACAAAAAAGGAACCAAATAAGACTCTGAAGTTTTGATCACTGTTTTGATCATCTGCTTCTGAGAAGCAGAAATTTTGGCCTATGCAAAATTTTAAAGACACATATTTTCAGTTTTTCATCTATATTATACCTGAATTTTAGAAAAACTTTTTCATAAACATGGAAAGTCCATAAAGAGTAGCATTTGGTTTACCTCTTGCCATTAAAATGGCCTATAATATGTACCTACGCAAAAAAAAAAGGAAGCAATTGAAATGTGTTGTAGAAACAGGAAGACCAGTGATGCACCAGTGTAATGAATACCTCCTTACCTCTATTACCTGACACAGAAACAGTGGACCTGATCTTACTTTTAGTTAATAATAATGATATTATTCAACATGAACACCATCATGTGTTTTTTACAAGAAGAGAAAACAATTCAAACACGCTGACATTTCTATTACTTTAATCCTAGGCTCTTAATTTAATCAGTTATAACATATACACACACAGAAGTACACTGTTATTTTACTTTTAAGTCTATAGCACCATGTATATTTTGAAAAGACATTCTCCCCTTAGCAATCCCTACAGAATATATAAATTTACTAGTGTTAAGGAAAACATTCAGTGGAGGTAGCTCGGTGTGCAGCTGTAGTGCCAGCTGCAGATTGAGCTGTGGGTGGTGCAGAGAAATGAGGCAAGATGCTGGGAAGAGGCACTGTTTGCTCAACACAGGGTCCTGTGTCACCAGCCAGGTGACTGGACACCCAGAGACAGCAGGAGCAGAGGACTGAGAAGGAAGACCCCAGACTTTTGCTGCATGGACTGTGAGGGTATAAAACCCCAGGGTTTTCTTTATTCAGGGTCCCTCGTAAGAGGCACCAGCCCAGGCTGTTGTTTCACTGTTGCACCGTGACTTAAAGGATCGAGAGGACTGAGACTCTGCTATGGGAAACCTGGTCTGTCTGTGTGAGAGTGGGGCATGCAGGGAGTCAAGAAGGCACCTGTTGGCCAACTGGAGCTGCCCAAAGTCTCTGACCATGGGAGTGTGACTGCCAGAGTGATGCCTGGATGGTCAGACAGGGAAGTTTCCTCAACACCACCTACGTCCTGCTTAGTCACTGCCTGCTTGAACCAAACAGCATGTCAGATGGTAAGACATCAGTGGCTAAGAGATTCCAAAAATGGACAACCTTTCATCTTAACAAACAATAAAGACAACTTTTCTTGTCATTTACATAATCTCTGTGTATCTGCATATAAAATAAATGTTGTTTTTTTTTTTTTTAATTCGCTTTAACATGCCCCTTTTTTAAAGCGGCAAGACCTGATTTCTTTGCTTTAGGCTGTTCTGTATCTGTTTTCTAGGCAAAAACCCCCTCTTTTTATTAATATTTCAGGAAAGTGTCTCTTTACATTCTGATCAAAAAGCATTAAAATACAAATCACATGCTTTCTAGAATTATGATATATTATGCATGCAACAATCCCTTATAAACAGGATATTCACAGAAAGAAATCACTGTTTCACCAACAGCTCATTAGCCTACAAACACTCCTTGTAAATGGTGATAACCAAATGGAAAATATATTTACTGCTTACCCCTACTAATGCTATCTGTTTCATAACTAATCTGTTCTCACAGATTTCTCTCACATTCTAAATATTATAGCAGCAAAAGTTGGGGTAGAGTGTTGATTTATGGAGGAGGGTTTTACTCATTTGTTTTGGTTTTTTTTTTTAAAGAGAAAGCCAACTGTGTAACAAAACATTGCTTGTTTTTCTTTATTGCTCTTTGTACCTGTCAGTCCTACATATTGTTTGCAAATGTAAAATTGCTACAGAATAAGTTATTATTTTTCAGCCATATATAGAATTTAACAGCGAGTTAATCTCTTAGTAAAGAGGTAACCTTCAAAGATTTCAGAAATGCACCACAGTTAATTCTAGTCCTGAAAATCCTATGATACTGGACTTCAGCTTGTCATAATTTTCATTACTAGAAAGTCTGTAGCAGGCCTTTTAAAGAGATGCTTATGCTTTCCTCAGTCTTGTTCAGTTGGACTCCAGTTAGCTCAGGAATTCAGACATGTTTGAGACAAATTTGTTGCTGACAAAAATTCAACATTCAAAAATTGCAAGAATTCCAATCATCAATCAGAAGAGATTCACTGGGCTAAAGATTTTGATGTGTGGAGATATGTTTTCTGAGAGTCAAGTTCCAATGAACTTTCTCTATCAAACCTCACTTTAAAAGCAGTCCCTGACTTGGTATTGAAGTGAGTATGATCTAAGAACAACTCAAAATTGCTGGAGCAGAAGATTGATTATGGTAAACAGCTATTCTCAGGTAAAATTTTAATCACAAATAATTCTCGTTTACAGTGCAATCACATGAGATACTACATTCTCTTAGATGGAAATACAGAGGATCAGTCAAATTCTATATAAAGCCTCCTGAGAGCATGGCTATAAAATCTGAACAACATTCTTAACTTCTGCAAACAAAGGTTTTTAACAAACATTTTAAAATGCTCCTATCTGAGGATGTCCGTTAAGAGTTGATATATCTACTTCATTAGATTAAGCAGTTTTTTTGATAAAGAATTTCGCATTTGGTTTTATTCATTTCCTTTTATCAAATATAAGCATATAACAAATGTCACAGGTTAAATTGCCTTAATTCCTTTATCACTTACTTTGACTTCTAGAGTCCTTTTGTGCCATCAACATTTGATGCAGTACAAGCATATTTTAGAAGTATCAATTTAAAAAATGTTCTACAGAAGGAGTGCTACTTAAAATACTGAAAGGATCAGCAAGCTGAATATTGCTTTGAGGACAAAAATACTGATTCCCCAAATCATGCTGAAATCACAAAATTTGGTAGAGCCTACTCCTCTCCAAAATTATGCAGATCATAATTCTAGCAATGGAAAGAAAAGAAAATGGAAATTATAGTTATCTGCACAAGTATTTGTGTGACGGAATGGGGGTTTAGTTTTGAGAAAAGGAATAGTATAAGGAAGACACAACATATAAAATTCCAGTAAATAATTCACAAGCAGTATAAAATAAGGAATAAAAACCCCACAAAATTCGGCATTCATTACAAGATTCCCACACAGAGAAACTGATAATACACCAGACAGCATCCCAAAGGAAATCACAGAATTATAGAACAGTTTGGGTTTGAAGGGGCCTTAAAGATCATTTAGTGCCAATCCCCTGCCATGGGCAGAGACATTTCAGAGAGGTTAGGATTTAGAAAAAATTTGAGAGAGTTATGAGAAAGTGGTTGAACAGTGCAAATACTAGTTAACATTCAAAAGAATTTCAGCAAGTGAGGACAGAACTGCACAAAGAGTGGAAGTAGGAGAAAGGGAAAATGCTAAGCTGCCTAGCAGTCTCAGTACTTCAAAGATACATGAAGACCAGTAGCATGGAAGCAGTACCAACCCCAAAGTAGTTTTTTAATATTGCAGAAAGTTTTGTGTATTTTGCAGACATTAGGAAAGAAATACTGACTAATGCAGGTGCAATGCAAATCCAGTGGCTACAATGCCACAGACAAGCTCATGGAGGCAAGCTGTCAGAAATTCTCAACATCAATTGGATAAAAACAAACACTAATTTGAAGCCTTGGAAGGCAACATAACACCAATTGAAGCTGCAGGTGAAAAAAAAAGCGGAAGTTTTCTCATCTAGAGAAGGAGCCCAAAGGGCTTAATTATAAAGTATTAAACTATATAACATTACATTGACACTATGTGGTATCTAGCAAAATACTACTAAGTCAAGACATGATCTATTTGCACACAGTCAGATGGTACCAACAGGGAAGAGTTTATGGACACAGTGTCTTGACTAAGTTGAAAAAACTGATTCTGCAGCATCCAGGAAAAAAAATTAACCCTGACCTGAGGAGTTAAATCTAAAAGTGACAACAGATCAAATGAATAGTAATGTCCTTGGCATAACAAGTTTCCATTTTTAAGCACAGACACTGACCTAAATGACTATATGGAATCATTCAAAGTTTTCTATGTATGATCTATGATACGGCATAATCAGACAAAAATCTATGCCAACTTTTTAATACATGTTCCTGAATAAGATGTTTTTAACAATAACTGATGTAATCTGAATGAACTGTATAGTACTAAGTTCAACTAACATTGAGAATTCAAAGCAGCACATAGCAAATAGAGAAACTTATATTATGCTTATACAAACAAGAGCAGTAAATTCAATAGAAGGCTACATGGTATTAACCAACATGAGTTCATACACCATTATCTGAATTCGGTAATCTTTGGCTTTACTGATCATCAATTTTTCACTTGAAGACAATCACCAAATCAGCACTGCTTTATTCTAGACTACTCACTATAAAACCAGTAGGACAGCAAGGGGAACTCTGGAACAAAGAAAACATTTACCCGCTAGCAACAGATACAAAAATACTACCCTTAAACACTCATATTCAAGACAATGGTAGAATATTCATTTCCCCCACCTACATTAAAGGCAATGAGATATTTTTGAAGGAAGAGTTAAAAGATGAGTAAATTCTAGGCTAGGGAATGTTGTTGTTTGCACTATATTCAAGTATAGCATATTTTGTTAAAAGAAATTTTCTTACCACAGCTTTGTCTGAACTTTCCTGTAAATCCCACAATAATATGTTGTTATCGGCCAGTGAAATTATCTTTTTACCGTCTCCCATCGGTTCCCACATAACACTGCAAAACAGAAACACAAAACAAACAACCCAACATCGAAATCAATCAGAATTTGAACTAGAAAGCCATTTTAATTCTGTGGATCTAATCTATTCCAAAACATATTAAACCATACTCCTTCTGGTTTACTTTAGATTAAATCCACCACATATTTTAAGCGCAAAATCTGCCATTAACTAGCAATTTGTAGCAGTCATTCTGCATACACACACAGAAATACAACCAGAGACCTTGATGTACACTAACTTTAGAAGGCTTTAGTTTGAAACCTCAGAGTTGTTCATATGTAGTGTCATGCATCCTTTTTGAAGGAGCACCAAAAATCATAAGCCTTAGTTTTGATGCAAACTAAGCTTCCAGTTCTGCAGCTGTTATCATGACTTAATCAACACATACTTTTAACCTGTGATTCAGTTCATGCTATATGGGAAGGAACACAAGAAATCAGTCCTCCTCTCATTCTATGAGAAGCAGCATATTTAAGCCAGTCAGTATGGGCAGCTCAGCTAAGTATATGCACTCTAACCTTAATAAACTTACTGGAGGTAACAGTAAGATTGAAAGAATAATAATTGTTATTTTATGAGAATAGGCTTCTATTTTTGTAATTTTGTAACACTTTTGTAACAAAGTTTTGCAGCCTCTCAATAATCTTACAGCAACAATACACCTGAAGGCAGAGATCACAACTTTAGTATCAACAGGTTAATGGAGAAACTTCTTTCCATTTTAAGACTGAAACTCCAGCTATTTAAAAGTATTTGATATGCTGTTTTCATCTTCAGTGCCTTTTTGAGGTACCACCACTTGAAGTTTATCAGAAGTCCACAAAAGTTTTCTAGTCTGTTTTGCCTTTTGCATCAACCAATTCAGTAATTAGATGGAATAGGTGAAAGAAGGTTGCACAAATAGACGCAGCCTTGGGCAAGTGAGCCCAACATTAGGCAGACACTAGCAACCTTCCTAACCTTGCACTGCACACTATGCATGCTTCTATTTTATCCCAGATTTTGCATTACTCCTATATTCCTAATACACTGGATACAACCTGGCTGGCCCCAGATCCAAGTGATGGAAGTTCATCTAATCTTATGCTATAGAACACAAGGAAAAGAAAATAGGAAGTTGCAGGTAAGAGAAGGAAGTGACATAGTGTCTTTTTTTTACTCCATACATACAACGAAACTCAGTTATTCTCAGCTGATACCTTTTTCTCAAATTAATCTTGCTCCTTGTGTGAACAGTTTCATCAATTTTTACTCTGTTCTTTCAGTAAAACAAGCATCAAATAGACAAAGCAGACGACTGCACCTGTTTGCTGGTTTGTAAAGAAAAATCTGGAACTGTAATTAAAAGCGTGCATTGACTGACTCCTCACCCACTGAACCTTTCCCTAAGGTAATGCAGCAGAATAAAGGACTAGCTTCTGCATTGTTGGCTGGAAGCACGGCCTGCATCCTTACTGTGTTGTCAATCCATGGAAATTACCTACTTATAAAAGTCCATTTGTAGTGAGCTTTCTCGTATTAGGACGAAATCACTACATTTAGCACATTAAGCTACCATCATGTTTCTAAATGTGTTTTAACAAGAACATGGTACTAGAATGATTCTATGATTTACTTTAAATTTCGCTGTTTTGTCTGTAGTGTTGCCAATCTTATTTAACAACAAACACTTCTGAAAAGTTGTACGGTACAACTTGGAAAAAATTTACAAGAAATTGAAAATAAGTGTTGATAATAAAAATGATGGCATGCAGTTTCAATCACATGTTCAACTACATTTTGCCCATAATAATGTGAAGAAACCAGCTGGCACCGCCATGCATATTTCAGAATTTTATGCAGTTGTGCTGCACAGATACATCGATTAGATCCTTCAAATAGATAAAAATATTTTATGAAAACATGTAACAGGATAAAGAAAATTAATGCACTATAACCTGCATGTGATCACAAATAACCTTCCACAATCCAGTTTTCCAAAGTGAAACTGAAAGACATCAGGACCATCACATAGCTGAATAGGTAACTAAAAAATCTTCAAGTTGATTCTGATAACATTTATTTAAGTCCATCACTTTACTTACATTTTGCTGAAAATATAACTGGCATTTCATATGGATCTATGTAGATATATTTTTAATTACAGATAATGAAATCTGGTTTGACCACTTAATTCTTTAGGAGCCCTTTCAGCCAGAGATCACTATTTTTTATGCTTGTTGATATATCTGCACCTTTCCTACACCAATCACTCAACTTTCAGTTGTAAAAGCGAGATTGAAAACAATTTCTTTGATGTTTTCAAAAGCAGGAAGAAATTTCACATCTTTGAGCACCATTGAACTTCAAGGTAAAAGAATTTTTACAGCTGAATACAGTGTGCTAATTAGAGCCAAATATAACCAAGCTGACATGCCTTGCAATGAACAGGTCTCTCCACATTCACTCCATCCTTGTGAGAAGCCCATTTTACTTCTATTTCATTTTTCATTTACGGGTGTGGTTGTAGGATCATTCATTCAGATTTTATAACCTTAAGCAGAAGTTACTCAAGTCACCCTTTGTAACATGTTCAGCTATGTTTTGTACTCATGACTGAACGTTAAATTTGAAATACTATGGAGAAAGAGGAGGGCAGGAAATATTGGTGAGTGAAAACAAAAAATTATTTTTGAAGCAAGATACAAATTTTAGAAAAACTGAAGTTTTCATTTAGAACAGTTTTCAGCACAGCAGAGATGGCAATAATGTCTAAAAAGGAAAACAGATAAACCAGGCAGTACCATTTCCCTGAGTGTGCCAACAGTTGCTGATACTTACAGTTTTCAGAAATGGACAAGATAGTAGTCAAATTCACAGCTGCCACTCAGAAACTGAGTGTCAGCTTCAGGGCTGCTCTTTAAATAAACTATAAACAGCAGACAAGCAATTATCTATGTTGCATTTTACCCTACTTTGTTATCATCTGACTCAGGATGCTTCAATTAAACTTGTAGCTAGTAGTTTTTGGTTTAAAAAAATAAAATTAAATCCTACAGAGAACACCACCTTAGCAAAAAATAAGAGTATTTAAAATATTCACTCAAATGCACACATGAAAGGACTCTATTATCTTGTTCTATGCTGAAAAGATAGTTAACACCTCTATCAATAAATGTACTGAGCTTTTACAAATGAACAATTCAAAGTACTCCATTATAGACTAAGGAAGAAAAAAGCAACATGCAAACACTTTCATGAACATGAACTGCAGTTAAGCCACACGTGTTGGACAAAGCAAGCATTAACTACTGATTAACTGTAATTACAGAAATGACAACCATTTATTTCTATAAATGGAAAAATTTTGCTAGACTGAAAACTATCATGCACTGAAAAATGGAAAATACACCCATACATTTGGTAACTCAGCAGACCATCTTGCAGCTTCAATGTAGCCCACCAGAAAAATTTGCATATTAAGGACTCAAATATCCCGCCTTCTTTGCATTACAATGATTCCAATCTAAAGATGACTCTTGCTTATCAGGTAATCCGGACATTAATTATAAGAGAAAGGAGATCAGACCAAGTACAACCAGGAACCCACAATTCCTGTTCCCTTCCCAAGTGCTCTACAAAACAGCCACATTTCTGAATGAAATCCCTTCCGGCCATTTTACAGTGTATTGAAGTCTGTTGCACGGAACACAAGTTACATGTAATCTCAAAATTCTCAGACATTGAGACCTAATTTGGAGCCCAACTCCTCAAGATGCAGTAAAACAAGAACCACAGCTTCCTAAAAAGACTTAAAAGGTAAGGTGAACTTTTTAGCTAAAAAGCTTCTGAGAAATGAGAATTAAGAAACGAAGTTAAGGATTATTTTGGACAAGAACCCCAAAGGCAGCTGAGCTTTATTCTGATTCTTACACTACTTTTACATCCAGAAAAAATTAAACTGCTTTACGAACAAATACAAAAGCATCTCAATAAGGAGGTACCGCAGAAAAATCACTTACCTCTAAAATACTTTTTTTCCTTAAATTATCATTGTGCAGGCCTCTACAACACACTACTCATGGAGCAGCCGTTGCCAGACACCATTTCTATTCCGTTGCCTGAACAGGGCTTAAAAAACCCCCAAAGTGAATATTATGGATATTTGACACATCAGGAAAGAAACATATGACTGGCTTTTCTGTCAAAGATCAATAAGGTGGTCAGCCTCAGAAAAACATGTTAGTAGTATCAATGTCTGTCAGGAAAGCACACAGAGTGCTGCCAGGTAAAACTCCTGCCCAGCCTCTGGAGGCCTCAGGATGACAATAGCTTTTTCCATGTACTAAGGCAAAAATTAAGGGCTGAAACAACTTCTGTGCAAAACAGCTGGTGTGGGCAAAAGCAATCGCTGCAGACTCATTTTAGAGGAAACACGTATCTACTTTTGAGAGGGACAATTTGAGTATTTTCATATGGGATTTTTCAAAGATGGAAATATGGATATAGCATATCCTTACTAATTTATTGCTGTTTGTAACAAACTGCATGGTTAGTCATAAAACCTAACAAAACAGAATATCCCTCTGAGTATATTCCTCCAGTGATTTGAAATATATGCCTAAGAAGAAAATTATGATTGCCTAGATCTGCATTGATAGCTGAAGAAAATCACTGCTCCTTCTGTTCAGAAGAACAGCAAACACAAGAATGCTAAAGGTTTACACAGACCTAGCACAGACATACCCTCTAACACCTCTAATCCAGCAACTGTGGATTCTGGGGGAATCTGAGGTGAAGAGAATTCCAGAACCGGATGGGACTGTAACTGATGTGGTCTCCCTAACCTACCCCTCCATCACCACTGCCCAAGACTGAGCACTGGGATGGATGGACTGTGGGAGGCTGCAGAGCACCCCTTCAGGTCTCACAGACATTTTACCAAATAGATGCACTTAATCACAAATGCACAAGGATCAATTTTTTCACCCAACAGACATCCAAAAGACATTTCAAAACCCTGAATTTTTAACTACCGTGTAAGCAAGTGCCAGCAGCAACATTGCTACATCTATAGTCATCCCAGAATATTGTGCTAGGAAAGAATTCTACTCTAAGGGATAAATATTCTAAATAATAAATGCTTAATGGGGTTTTGGAGAGCAAACTGGAGTCTAATACCAAGAAAACAGGGGCACCTGTTCAGTTAGTTGCTCATGAACATTTAAATTCCTCCTGCATAACTAATTTTTTTCACAGTTCTGCAACACCATTTTTCTTTAGCATTTCCCACTAACATTTTAAGCAATTCAGTAAGACTGAAAATAAAACAATTAGAATAAATAGAATAGTAGTATAATAAACAGAAGTATCTATTTCACCTGCAAAATCACTTGAGGCAGACTTCAACCGTCACTTTTTCAGTGGTAAGGATGGCTTAAGTGACATAACAAAAAGGAAGAAACCCCCTTTTAAAAATAGCTCAATTTTCTTTCAGTGGGGAAAAATCTCAACTAATTTGGCAGTAAAACTGGGGAACATCACAGCATGGTGAGAACAAAAACAAAACTATGTTCAAGTTGAGACAGAGAGTGAAATAGTACTCTACAAAACCACTTTTTTGTTACTTGTAGAGTAACACAATTTCTACACTATTTTCTGTATCATGACTTAGGAATCCAAACTAAACACAAACAACTGCAAAGACTTCATCAAAACTGATTTTCATTCAAGCACATGGAATCTATTTAACTTATCAGAAGTGATAAGTTGACTGAATACATACAGCAAGTTCACATAAACAAATAAATAAATAAATAAATAAATAAATATTTTTCTCTTTAGTATTTGGTTCAGTGTCAGATTTTAGTCTGACTAAGTTTCCCTCTGCTTTATATGAGTAGAGTCAAATAAATGCTGATTAAAAGCTAACATAATAAACTGGGCACACAATACAAAGTTCTATTACTTCAGTATCCAATTAATGAATCACATTTATTGCCTAGTAAATGTGATTATATTGAAGAGCTCAAAGTTTTAAAACTGCACAATAGTAACCACTCAAAATTACCACAAACATTGAAGGGAATGAAAAAGAGAAGATGAGTGTTCTAAATTACTCTGCTGGTTCCAGACATATTTTAGAGGATGAAAAAAGTGGAAAAGGAGAAAGAAAATGTGAGAAAGACATCTAATGGTTGAACACTGAACATTTGGATTTATATATAATACATGGTTTTATTTACAGTAAAGAAGAATCAAAGATTCAAGAGAGCCAAATCCTGTGAAGAATTCAGGATCACATGGAATTATGAAGAGAGCAGGGGCATAAATACAGTTTAAACTTATACCAATTTAGAAAGGATCAGAATATAAAGGGCATTATCAGTACTAATAAGCAGCTGTTAAGATACATTCTCAGTGAAACTACACTTGTCATGTAGTAAGCTAGTCCAAAAAAAATTGTCTCTATACTTATTGTTGTAATATCAGAAGTGGCTGATGGAGAATACAAATACGTGGAATGAATCAAGTGTGGAAGAATTATTCTTAAATGCTGACAATTTCATATAGCTCTGAAATTTTGTGCATCATGTGAAGATGCAATTAATATCTGCTGGGCAGCTGTTACAAACTGCCTCCCCCCAAAAAATACAGAGCTCAGTTTATACACCAGAATATGCAACTGACAGTCCTGAAACTCTCTATATAAATATCAGAGGGAACTCTGTCCTCACAATTATATTTCTGGTACTGAGACATATGAAGTGTTAAAATAAGGTTTAAAAAATTATGACTGCATTTATTACATGTCTTTGCTATAAAACATATCTAACAGTTAACTGTACCACATATTCAAGACAATACGATCCTTCTAAAAGTATTGTTACTTTCAGGTTTATATTCATTAGGTATAGACTATTAAATTGTTTTAAACTTTCTTTTTTTTGAATGAAACCCTAAGCTAGAACTTTAACATATATATCCTGAAGCCTAATAGAGGGGTACTGTATAAGAAGTAATGTTACCAACATTATGACAGGAAACAGAAGTGATACCTGAATATCACATGGAAGTGTTAGAGCTATTATAAACATCGTTTTCACTTTTCTTTTGAGTTTCAGATTCTCTTACTTCTTGGCTTTTTTACTTGAAAATGTTTTGGGGTGGTTCAGTTTTTTGGGTTTTTGGGTATTTTTAATAAATTTAAAGGCCAAAAAGTAAGAAAAACACTACTGGATTTCATTAATTTGTCTTCAGGGCATCAATTACGAATGTGCCTAACTTCGATCAAGTGACTGTGTGCATTAATGGAATTAACATGATGAAACTGAAGCAATAAAATGTTATGTATAGCATCTTCTTAAATGAATTAAATCTCTACTCAAGTTGAAAGGACTATTAGAGAGAATTTGTACTTCTGTAAAAAGGCAACCTTAATGAGGTTGATTTGTACTGTGTATGGCCAAGGAAGAGATGGTACTTCTTTGTACTCTATTTGGAGACCTTCGATGAAATACCAAATAAAATCTAAGTACTTAAAATCTGTGGGAAGTGCTCATTTATAATAACTTTCTCCTTTGTGAATTCAAAGTTCTGATTTAATATTTTAGTGATAAACATCCTGGAGTTCTTGAAACATCTGTGACTCTAAAAAATTTATAATTTGTCTCCCTTTCTATGTTTTCTTAGATATAGTAATATTTGCATGTTCATATCTAGGATTGATTGAGTGGGATACACAAAAAAAAAAAATCAACTTGAGCTAGTAGAGAAGCCTAATGAAGTAATCTACCATTATTCGTAACTTATTTGTCCCTTTCAGAAAAATTTTTAGCAGCTCTTGTTTTCTATATAAAATATGAATTCTTCATTCCTCACCTTTTAAGCTTCTCAGAACTGAGTCTCCACTTATATTGTCTCTGTAACCCCCATTCATTTTCCCTTTACAGTTGTATTTCACTGTTCATCTAACACTTTCCCCTTATTTATTTTCATTTTATTCCACATTTACTACATAGACCACAATCCAGCTTACTTCACTTGTTCCCCTCTCTTTTGAAGTGCACAGCCTAGTACCGAGCAGGATCTATCCTATTTTATACCTGCCACACTTGGAAAGGAAAAAGTAGGATGTTAAGCATACAGAGGCAAGCCTGCTTCCAGCAGATGCAAGAGAAACTCCCTGCTGTGTTACAAATTCAAGATCTCACAGGTTATACTTTCTCTTACATCCTGTAGTATCCTTCTTCTCCGAAGACTATCTTGTCAAGTCTACTACCAAAAAGTCTGCAGCAAAACTGAGAGGGAAGTAGAACAGTAGGTTATTGCTAAAACATAAGTCTTCCAGGGTTTAACAGACAAGAGTTCTGGGGACTCCTCCAAGCTGCACTCAGAGGAATAATCAAAATCTTATTAACTGCTGTCCTGTTTCCTTGGCCCCTCCTATGCAGACAAGTACCTTGGACTGCTTCTTCCAAGATACCCAACAGCAAGTTCCTTTAATTGAATCTTACAACATTGCATAGAGCAACATACTTATTGTTATGTGTGTTTCACTCTGTATGAATACATGTATTTATCTACAGAACGAATTTATTGAAGAGACTTTTTCTTTTTAAACACACAAATTTCCATGTGTATCTGGGGTTTTCCACTCTGAAATAATTCACTCAGGATTTTTGCATCTGAAATCTTTGCATTTTGGCTTACATGACCAACAGCAGGCAGAAGATGAAAAAAAAAATCTTAGGCTAGAACCAAACAGAACAATTAACAGGCCTATTTGTCAGCCTAATTTAAGCATCTGTTTAATTTTCTGAACTCTCTTTATGCCATACAAGAGTTTGAGTAAAAATGCTGATGAATCCCAAATTCAAAGCCTGGAAGCAGTAAACAATCTCAGTAACTAAAAATGAATGGTTATGCTTAATTTTTAAACACAGTAACTCATGCAATCCAGATAAAGTGGAACTGTAAAAAAGCAAACTTGTTTTTCATTTGCCTGTAATGTCTTGGAGATTAGATTTTTGCCAAAGGTTTTGTCAAGACTAGAAAATTATTTCAATAGATCTTGAGCAGGAGGAGCACAGTGTTCAGTCACACACTGGCAAAGTTTAAGATTTTAGTCACAATCTATTGAAAACGCTCTTTTGGTCCTGGTTCACAAAAGAGAATTGGTATTAAATATGTCTCTGCTGGTTTTTAATAAGAAATTTCAGAGACATTTGAGCACAGCATTCCACAAAGGAGATGAGATAAAGGTAAAAAAACGCAGAATCAGTTCTTAACATCAGTACAGAGTTGAACAAAACCAACACCTGACACATCAGACCCGGAAAAAAATCCCCCCTTGTGTTTCCTAGTGCATGATACCAGAAACAGAAAAATCTCTGAGGTAATTTTTCAACTAGCAGGCTTTCTTAATAGAAGAGAAAAACAATATAAGACAATAAACCTTAAAAAAGGTATGAAAAGGAACAAAGCAGAGGAGGGTAAACATGAACAAAACCGCAAGCAAATAAAGCCCTGAGGCGGGTGGTAGATGCCAGAGTACATAACCAGTTGTGTGTTCAAGATAGTTTTGCTTTTTTTCCTGATTTACAATCAAGTCTCAATTACTTATGATCTGCAACCAGATTCACAAATATCATGAGGCATCTGTGCTATGGATACCAAGACACACAGAAAATATCTTCCTACAAGCTGCTGTCTGGAGTCAGTGTCACAAAGGTTGACACCAACATTACATGCCGCATCTTTAAACTGTGCTGGCAATTCTGCCACACTCTTCCAGGCCCAGCATATAAAGATGTGATAGAAATGCGGTTTTTTATTTAATTTTTTTTTAGCATGCGTTTTGACTAATAATATTCAAAATTAATTTAAAAATGAAGCCTGCGTCCAATCATTTGTGGCTCTGATACGCTGCTGTACTGCACGCTGTGGATTAAGCAACCTCCTTAAAGCGCACATGGTCACACTGAACCCGGGTCCAGTGCTCAGCCTGTGGTTTTCTGGGCAAAATGTAAAGGGTATGCTCTAACAGCAAGGCAAATGACAGAGCCTTCTTACTGCAAGTGTATGGTGCCAGACCACCACTGATCTCATAGTGATTGTGTACACCAGAATCCTGGCTTACACTGTAGTTTGAAAAGCATTTACACTTTGCATTGAGGAAAATTGCTTTTCTGATTTATGTTTGGTTCTAACAACAATTGAGCCCTTACTGTCTAAATAGCTTTGCGTTTCTCTAAACACCTGAGAAGTGTAATACAAAGAATATTTACGTTGCTATTTGTAGCCAACACACCACTCACTGAGGCATGGCCTGTTAAGTGACACATTTAGCACAAAAGGCCTAATTTACTCATTTAGGAGCTGTGTCCAATATGATTGAGACACGAATAGAAAAGCCTGCTCTAGAACAAGATCCTCTAACTCAGCTGTGCTTGCCTGAGATGATGTCAGGAGTACTAATGCCAAGTATTCTGTTTACACCTTTTATGTCTCTGTAACACTGGACAATTTCAAATCTCTATGCATATATATACACACGCACATAGATAATGGGCATTAAATCGTAGCAGAAATTTGTTAGTACTGGATAAAATCAGATAGCAAATGACTGAAAACTGCACAGGAACTTGTTATAAGCTGTTATTAGAGGAAAAGAATTATTCTGGGCATTTGCATACTTCACATCCTGATAAAAAGCAGTGATATGCCCCCTATTCCTCCTGTAGTGATCCAGCTACCATACAAAGTTCTGGCATTCCAGCATCAGATAGAAACCAGTTATGGAAAACTGCAAGACAAAAAGGCACAAAGCTTAAAAGGGTAAAAGGTAAAGATTAAAACAAACAAAAAAACCTTTCCAATATAGTTGGGAATATTAGTTATCAAAAGGTTTCAACAATAAAAATTGAATTAAAATAATAAAACAATTACAAGGAGGAGTATTCATCTTAAAATATGTAGCAAAGAATTAAAGGATACTACTATGAAGAAATTTAACATTCAGAAAACCTGTATCTTAGAAGAAAGTCATCTGTACATTTTGGAATGCACTGATATGTCCTACCTTGTCCAAGAACCGCCTAATAAACATTACCTTCAATTTACCCTTTTTTTTGGTTAAAATTTAATCTGCAAGGTTGAAACTAGAAATCTGTGGCTAGAAACGGATGCTTAAAACTTTTTATATGCCCTGCATCTGGTCAGGAAGCAGCGGGAACGTGTCATATACACACATCCATAAAGCAACAAACTTGCAAATGCACAATGGACAAATTCAACTTTCTTTTAAATAACAGAAAGGAAAGGGAAACAAACTTCTGTAACAACCTCTGCAGTATTGCTGCTCTCCTTGTCTTGACTTAGACAACAGATAAAGAATAGTTACACAGGCACCATATAACATAATGAATTCTTATCCTTATCGAACAATAAATTACTCAGACTTATGCTAAATCAGTTGAGGGAAGACTAAAAAAGAAAAATTTAAGTGCAACATCAAATTTATATTCCATAAAAAGACTGAAATTCTAAGTATTATACCTTTGTGCAACAAAGGTTTTAGATGGGGGCAGGTGGGGAAAAACACATTAAAACAGTACACAGGCTGTTACTCCATATGTGT
This sequence comes from Lycocorax pyrrhopterus obiensis, assembly GCA_014706295.1. NCBI lineage: Eukaryota > Metazoa > Chordata > Aves > Passeriformes > Paradisaeidae > Lycocorax > Lycocorax pyrrhopterus. The sequence continues at coordinate 93,511,068 of JACSVZ010000004.1, forward strand.
TTGCAGGACGATAATAAATGTTTTTAATCTATGAAACATCCGGGACTAAAAATCCAATTTATACTTTTTTTTTAAAAGACGGAATAGTTTTAAAGTGCATAGCATAGCTTCTACAATATAAATCTGCACAAAACTAACAGCATGGGTCTATCCTTTAGGCTTTTTCTAAGAGTATAAAATATGCAGAATCCTACCAGGCCATATTGCCATGGGCTGTGTTGTCAAGGTGACAGAGTAGCTCCAGGGTTTGAGTGTTGCTTGATGAATCATCAGGGGATTCATGACTGCCTGATTCCAATTCCTTCGGCATCCTCCAAACAGCAGCACATGTCATGACTTTAGTGTCTGAAGCTAAGCAGCAGAGAATAATGTCAACAGATCATTGTATGGGAGACGTATTTTGTATACACTGCACCAACATTTACACACATCTATAAGCAATGCACATCTGCTGTTTGAAATATTTAAAAATATTATACCAAGATGAATTCAAAGAATGCAGAACGTGGTTACAGACACAGACCTCAAGTTAGCAGACAAGTTGCTGCAAAACTCATAATTAGCACGCATTTAATGTGTGTCTACCTGAACAAAAGCAAAATTAAGTGCTCATGAAAACTCTTCGGGAGGCATGTTTTCCAAGTTTCATTCCCCATACTGATGTTAATGAAAATGACCCACAAGTTACATTGCTTGATTCCTTAACAGTAAAGATACAGACATCACTTAAACACTGTCTTGGGGTGACTTTATGAGGTGTATCCCCTATCGCCGCTCTATGCCCAGACATGATTCCTGTGCCTGTGTCTTTAAAACTGGGTGCGAGAGAAGGAACAACAACAAAAAAAAAAGCCAGACGAACTTTTCAAAGCAGTTTGTGCTCCAGGTACACAGAGATAGCTGCTGCTGCTGAGAGGAGGCAAGCACCTTCCTGCTTTTCCTGGCTCTTGGCTCCTTTTCTTAGAACGGAGAGACAGAGAGTTAAACTCCTTTGTTTTCCTGGGACTTCGGTTTCTTCTTCTTCTCTTCTGGACTGTTCAACAACACCAGAACACACCGGGAGATCTTACACCTCGGCCTGGAGAGGCCCAAGACAACCCAGCTCCAAAGAGGAGAAAGGCACACCCACAAAGGACTCTGGAAATTTACCAGGTTCTCTCCACAGCGAGAGGTTTTATTATTTAGCATTATTCTTTTCCCACTGTGTATCGTGTCTGTCAAATAAATAGGTCTTTTTCTTTCACTCTCCTCTGAGGAATTTTTTCCTGAACCTGGGGAGGTTCAGGAAAAACTACCTGAGGTGGCGGAGGGGTGGCTGAAACCTGCCTTCTATCAGAGGACGTTCATTTTGGACGTTCCTCCAAATTTGTCTCAAACCGGGACAAACACTTTGCTTTTAAGGGCTATCTTCAGTTCAATCCAGAGTGTTATCTCATATCCTTTATTACCAGTAACTGTTTCTTGCAAAATTAGGTTTTCCATGTAAGTACATGCCTCTAACCCCAGCAAATAAAAACAGCTTCCAAAGGACAAACTGAACTTACAGATAGAACAGTATTGCAATGTATGAAGAACAAGGCAACTGTAGATTGAGGAGAAAATACCATATGGTCTGCGCACATATGGCATTGCCCATCACCCAATATAGCAATTTGTAGCAGTGCAGAATGGGAGGAGACCAGAGCAGCAGTGCATATGTTCACGCTGTTGCAGCTGCTGGTCCGGGGCTCACCGAGGATGAACAGGTCAGTATGATCCACTCCAGCGGGAACAAAGGAACCAGCCACAGCTACATTAAGCAAAAGCAGGGGGAGAGACTGCCAGCTGAAGGATGAGGTAAATGAGAAGTCCACAGGATAAGCAGCAATGAGTGATACATTTTCTGTTCTGAGGTCGTTTCAGATGCCTCTATCTCCAAGTACATTTTAGCTGATTTTAGTCAAGAGGGTCTGATTACAGAGCCGTGAGCAAATGTGACCAACTTCCATTAGTGGAAAGGAAAATGGCAGCAACTGTAATGAGAGTGTTTTCAAGAGGAAGGAAGGACACTGAAAAGGCCTTCTCAGGCTAAAATGGCACTAACGGGGGAAAAACATGTATTATAAAGGTCACGAATCTGGATACTCTATATGGAAAAAGAGGCACCCAAACAACACTGAATAGGACTAAAAGTAACTGATACATAGTAAGTCCTGAATACAAGAATGCAGACATGTTTAAAATGCAGTCATATGAAATAAAAGGAAAAAAAAGGTAGTTAGGTCAAACGTGTAGGAAAAAAAGACCCTTTCTGTGACAGGAAACAGGGATAGGAGGAGGACTTTATATGCATTCAGAACACACAATCACTGGGTATTTGATAGATTGCGCTGAGTATAAATTATATGTATGATGCACATAACTGTTCTACAGTAATTTGGATATACAAGTTGAATACAGTAAAAAGAGATCATACATCTAAAGATGATAGAAAACCCCCTATTTATTAACACTTAATTGAACTTTTGCTAATTGTAGAGCATGCTAACTAAACAGCTATTTCCAAATCATTTCAGGCAAATTGTTTACTCTAGATCCACATGCCACTGAGGAAGAGAAGAAAGAGAAGTGGATGGCTACCTTTCCTTAGCAAAGGGCAAACCCACACACAATGTGCATTGTACACCATGCAAGTAATAAATAACTTAAAGTGCAGTATAGCTAAAGAAGGGGAGATTTATCAAATGTTTCACTTCAATGTGACAGAACAGTAATGAACAGCTTCTGGTAGATTATAACTACTAAAAGGTCTGTACTATGCATATGAAGCATTAGCTTTTCCACTATCACCAAGATCATGACAGAGAACCACAAAAGTAAATCGCGGAAAACAAACTACATGTTCCTCAGGCCATCTTTCCTCTCAGCACAGCACTACAAATCTTAAGAGAACTTGAAAATGTCACAAAGAAACTTAATAATCAGGAAACAGATTTTTAAAAAAAGTGGCCTACACAAAAGACTTTTCAATGTACTGGTAGGTCCTATCTTCCCCAAGAATTATCTAATAAGTATTATCTTTTTTTTTAGTTGAAATTTAACCTACAAGGCTTCAACTAGTAATCAGTGGTGAGATAAATTCTTAAAATCTATGGTACAATCTATGACATAATTAAAAATGAAGAATCACTTCTGAAGTCTTTTTGGGAGGGAGAGGGGTATTTTCAGTTTGCTTGGTTTGGGTTTTTTGCTGTTCTTCTTTTGGTGGGTTTTTTTGTGTGGTTTTTTGGGGGAGTTTTTTATGTTTTTGGGGGGGAGTTTGTTGTTTTTTACAAGCTAGCTAACAAATAGAAATTTTTATGCAGCCAGATTTTGAAAAGCATCGAGACTGATTTTAAGTATTGTTCACTTTTGATAAATTTAAAATTACCCTTACTGGAATATATGTAAGTATAATGAGATTATGAAGGCTATCTTACACAGCAGGTGTCTGAATACAGAAACCAAAGAGGCCCTTTCCACTCTCATGTGTGACATTGTTCAGCGATATCCAACACTGACGTTTCATTGTCCCGGTTCAGTTTCAATCCAGACTTCTCATTTCATTTGCAACAATCTGCTGTGTTATTCCACTTTTCTTAAAATTCTCTGATAATTATGAAGCAGCCTGTAAAACTCGCATGATCACCTCCTACACTGTATTTTTTCTGAAAAGTTATGGCAGACCACATTCTTATGGTTTCAACTTTTCTTGCTAGTAGATGGTTAGGTGGTCCCAAAATTACGTCGAACTGTGGTTTATAAAACATGGAGCAAGTGTATTAACATTTCTCTGCCCTGCATCTGTTCAGGAAGCAGTGAGAATGCGTCATATACACACACCCATAAAGCAACAAACTTGCAAATACACAATGGACAAATTTAACTTTATTCTGAATACCAGAAAGGAAAAGGAAACAAAGCCCTGTAATAAACTCTGCAGTACTGAACTCTCCTTGTCTTAAGCAAGCGAAACGAGTAGTTACACAGGCACCATATAATAAGAATTCTCATCCTTAACAAACAATAAATTACTTCCACTAAATAGGCCAAATCAGTTGAGGGAAGACTGAAAACCAAAGACTGAAGTGCAACATCAAATTTATATTCCATAAAGACTGAAATTCCAAGTATTGCTGCTTTGTGCAGCAAAGGTTTTATACGGGGGGGGGGGGGGCGAGGTGGGGAGAAACACATTCTCAAGACATCTTTCCTCTTACCACAGCACCACAATCTTAACACAGCCTTGAAATGACATTTTAACTTCTTAAAACTGGAATATTAGTTCCTTGCACAATCAGATTTCTGGATTGAAAACCCTAAAACAATTAAACAAGCATTATTTTGAAGATTGAGGGAGGCCAAAGCATATGCATATATGTATGTGTATACATAGAGAGAAATGCCCCTGAAACTTGATGTGATCCAGGCTCCTATAACACTTTGGTGGTTTGAAAACTGAAGTCCAGGTTGGTGCAGAATTTCATATGCAGGATTTTGTGCAGTTCCATGCCTGTTTTACTTCACTGGGACTAGTGGTGAAGGATAAACTTAAGTGCACATCAGAAAGGGATAACACTAAAAGCCAACAAGCACAAAACTTTGACACTCAGCACAGACATCCTGTACTTTTCAGCTGGGTTTGATGATGCTCAGGGATAGTGTCAGACCACTTTCCAGCTGCTGAACGTCCATCCATCTTGAACAACTGCATGTGCATTGCAAATATTCTGATTCTAATTTTAAACTTCGGAGAAATTCTGGAATTAGATACATGGCTGAAATCTGTAGAACAAAGACTTTATTCAGAGCACTACTAATTTCTCCTTGGACAGTTCTGACACTTTGTTAATTCCCAGATATGTGAAACCAAAATGGAATTTCCACAGCCACCCAGAGAAGTAATTTTAGATATGTCTGGCCTTAAGGAAGGCTTAATTTCCCTTTATATAAGGAACTTTTTAAAAGATACCATTTTCTCCTTTGTAAAAGAGAGGGCAAATCTAAGTGCTAAGTGAAAGTGTCACTCTTCTCTGATAGATGAAGTGGAGTTTTTTCTGGGTCACAATTCCTCTCAATCAAATAACCACTAGCTACAAACCTACAGAAATCCAGAAACACAAACAGGAACTCTTGCTACATAGAAATCAAAGTCCCACAACAAGCTTCCCATGGCCATATGAAAAGCTCACTAACAGTATACAGTATTTGTAGCATTACCCATATAGCCTTATTTCCCAAGTGATCATATTAAAATTTAAAAATCCAATGTTACTAGGTAATTTCACTACCACCTCTGTAGTGCCATTGCTTATCAAGAATGCCTACAGGCAAAGAGAAACTCCAGGTTTTCCCATCTTTTACTATCTTCACATCACATTACTGCACATACACATACAAATTGACAATGTTTTTATCTACCAGCTCTCATATCATCTCTTTAAAATGTTAAAAGACAAGTATGAAACCAATATTTAAATGACAATACCAGTTATTCTGTAAAAGAAAGAAAAACAAGCTAAACACATAGTGCTTCTATGCCTTCCTTAAAACTCTTTATATGGTTGGAAATCATTTTTGCATTCCTACTTCATACTGAAACAAGAATTTTTATTTATGTCACAGCATCAATGAGGAAGAGAACAGATAAGGCTGTGTTGCAGTTTTATCACAGAGTGTATTAAGAAAAATCTTACAGGGTTTACTAAGCACTACTGAACTTTCATAGAAAATAAGTCAAAAGTTTGAAGAAGGATGTCCCACTGCATTCCCCACACATTGTTCACATAAAATGGTCCAGGAATGAGGCAATGAACTGTTGAATCTTTGTCATATTTGTTCTTCCTCATTCAAGAGGGGGAATATTTGTTCCTCCTCATCCCTTATCTAATTCATCATACATCTTCAGTATATCTTTTGCTAGGCATAGCTAAGGATGGAGCTAAATGTACTGTTCCAACTGCAACAACTACCTGTTAAGCACCATTTCCCCAAGTCCACCAATATTATCTCCTGGGCAGAGGACAATATCTGCTAGAGTGACTGCAAAGAGTTTAATCTACCTAGTTCTGTTGAAATGATCCAGGCTTACAAACAAGCAAAACAGAATTTAAGGAATAAAAAAGTAATCCCATACTTTGACAGCACTGAATTAGGAAGCAACTACACGTGATGCTGGTAGCAATAAGGGTACAGTAGTCAAATGCAGGAAACAAACTTTGGTGAGTTCAAACTTTGTTGCATTCAGCCAAAGTCTAAGAGATAATCATGGCTATAGAACATGAGGCCATCTTTGGTGCCTACTTTACAAGTTGAGCAAGTGAGAAAGCCCTCTGCATGCAGACCATACAACTTGCAAAGGGTCACAACATGGTCAATCAATATAAATTTTCCCTGCAGCACTCAAAACGTCCTCTCAATGAGGGCTATTTCCATGACAATTTTTAGCTTTATACTACCAGCTGGTTCCAACACAGAAAGAAAAGCTGCCAATTGGTGGGACATCCCATTTATCCTCCTCCAAACACTGCTCTCCTTGGAGAATTGCTCCAACTTAAATTAAGAGAAAGAAGTAAGCCTGGGGAAAAAATATCTGCCTGAAATTTAAACGTAACAGGAAGTTACTAACCAGAGTTCAAAAAGAAACACATCTGTAAGGTTAACTACAAGTACCTGTTGTTACTCCTTTATAGAGTTCCTCCATGCACAACCAATCAATTCACTGCATGGCTCCTGCTGGAACACAGTAGCCAGCAGACATTCCTTAAGAACTACACAATAATTTCTGGACTAGATGCAAAAAGAAAAACCAGCAGTATAAGAACACTGCTGATTTCAAATGCAATACAGTTGTTCAGAACACTGGAAGTCATTCCTGCTGTTGCAGAAAGTTACTATTTTTTATGAAATGGCAGTTTTTTAAGTTAGGCCTATGCACTTCACACTGCTTTTGATTTTGCATCAGCAATTCCTACAGTTGAAGACTTACAGAATGAAAGAAGTGAGCTTTGTCACATTTCCAGACTCAGACAGAAGAACCTAAAATTTTAAGTAATTCAGAATTATTATAAAGATTCCTTCAGAAAATGCCACAGACTGCAAAACTAAAAAGAATGCAACTGAACGTCAGCTATCATAAAAATCTGTTTATACAATCTTCTTAATTTATTCTCTTTAATAAATAACAGCTTTAAAAAGGACTTAACAGCCAACCTCAGTAAAAATATTAAGAAACCAATTGATATCTGGACCATTGATGCAGTAAATCAGAATAGCCAAACAAGAAATACAGTCTAATTTGTCACCATAGAGAGTAAGGGCTCTTACTTAGACCTATATTTGTTTTTATATTATTAAGAACAAAATGTCATACTTGCTATGGTAGACCTGTGATTCTCCAATTGAAAACAACCCAGTAATTTCATTACTTTCTCATGCTGAATCTCTTTACTGAAATTCTCGCTCCTCAAATGTTTTTGTAACGGAGCTAGAGAAAGAAACTCTTCTACTTAAAAGTTTAACGATTTGAGTTTTAACCGAACAAAAAAAACATCCCCAAGGCAGAACAAAAAAAATCCCCAACAAAACTAAAGGCAAAAAACCCCACCTGAAACTACTTTAGAGAGACTTTTATCAAATATTACAAAACCAAATATGAAATTCCAAAAATGCAAAGAATATATGGAATATAAAAACCAAACACTCAATGGAAGTGTGGATACTAATCAATATCCTGCAATTTCAGCAAATGAGGACTTAGTACATTCAGAAACACATCAACTCTGTTTGCCTTTCTCATTCAGATGTGGAACGATGCACATCTAGGACTTGTGAAAAGTCAGTATTATTGCTCACCCATGTTCACTGAGCAGAGCCACTTCTCCAAAGGGGAAGCTACTACCTTTTGAAGTAAATACAGTTATTAGAAAAAAATAAAGCAGAGATTTATTTTAAGAGGAGTAATTAAAAATAATCTTTATTATTTCACAACAAGTTTAAAACAGTATTTTAAGAAGTTAGCACCCCTCTTAAGCAAAGTGTTAAGTAGATATTACAATAATATAAATATAAAATAATATATATAATATAAATAATATAAATATAAAAGAAGTATACTAAAAGAGTTAAATTGACATTCATGAAACACCACCACCTGCCCCTCCCACCCCTCCACTCTCATCCAACATATTCAAGTGGATCTTAATCCCAGTTATACAGGTCCACATCAGCCAACATTACAGTTCACTATTGTTCAATTGTCCACTTTTCATGCTTCTGGTGTCACTTGCTGAATAAAACCCACCATGCTGCTGCAGTCCTGATCTGTCAGAAGCTTCCAGCAGACCAGATATAGGTCTGCTTAGACCTCATTTTACATACCACTTTAATCTTTGTGTTCAATCATTCTTTATGGTCTTTCTTAATGAAACACATGATATATCACCCTTGATTGTTCTTCCTTCTCCCAAAATTCAAGCCAGTTATTGCCAGCCTCCCAGTCTCCTTTTGAATACCAAAAGACTTTTTATATGTACACCAATAATTCAGTATTTTAAAGTTAATTCTCGATCATCACTAGCTATACACACCTGACTGTACTATCTACAGGAACGATGTTTTCATATTACTTTTTGCTGTCATTCTACTTCATTCCCCTGTGTTTAACCTTGAAACCTGAATGACAATACTTCCTACATCACTGCCTGCAGACATTCACACTGAAGCTGGAGGAGCTGAAGTATCAGTGCCTGACAGGGTTTGCTCTTTGATCAGCTCAGGTGGTGCAAAGCCAGCTGTCTGCAGTTATTCTGTTGCCCAGGGAACAACAACTGAAGTGTGTACTTCCTAAATCTGCACAGGAGGCCCTTCTGCAGCATTGCCACAGCAGCTCGTGCTGTGCAAGGCTGAAGTGGTGAAGCTGCTATAGCTACAGCCCAGCTGGTGCCCATTAGTGCTCTCGGTATGACAGGAACAAGCAGCTAGTGTTCAGAACCCTCCTCCCTTCCACTGACAAACAGCACTCTTCCTTATAAATCAATGTGAACATCCTTCTTCAAGTTTAATAAAATTAAGAAATAAAACCAAAATTACTCAGCTATGCATATTTTGTTTAAAAAAAGAATATGCCTTTCAGCCTTTTTAATCGATTAATAAAGAAATAAACTGTATTCTATTTATTCAACATCATGTCCTTCACAGGCAAAAAAAGAGGGAGAAAACAGATAATTTGTTTTCTGGGTTAGTAACTTCATCTTTTGTCCTAAAAGCCTGTGTAGTCTTTGATTCTACATTTTTTCTGAAATACACAGGGTGAGATATATGTAGGAATAAAGAGCTACAGGCAGTTCAATTTTTCTTTCCATTACTTAAATGCACTTTTTAGCCACCAAAAACCAGACATTGATTTTCAAAAAAACCCAAAACAAAACAAAAAAATCCCCACAAAACATGGAAACACAGCAGCTCACTCTTTATCCTAATAGAAGTGTATGTTTGCATTGTATATACAGATGTCTAAGGAGGTTTTAAAAACCTCACCTGCTGCATACTAATGCAGACAGAATGATCTAAGAGCGTGCAAAGGTGTGCGGTATGACATGGAGACACAGGTAAACCCATCATTTTCTATGGAAGAACAGGAGACTGCAGAAAGCAGACAGTCAAATTGGAAAAGGCATAAATTGTACTTTTTTATAGTCTGATGCTTCTTATGCTATCCCAAGGTGATTTCAGACAATGTTTCAGCACAGACCTTTTTTGATTATATACTCTGCAGATACACATCTATTTGAGGAAGGTCAAAATTAACTGATTGCACTTCTGGAACTCTGCCATATGGGGACAGCCCAAGCAAATAACTGCAACCATCACTATACCGGTGAGCTGAACTCTGTTCTTCAGGCAGAATTTGACCGCAAAAATGTAAAAGCTGCAACAACAGTGAGAGCCACACAAGCAGAAAGGTATTGGCTTGCCATATAAAAATAATTTGTGACATTTAACTCTGTGCTGAGGAGAGCTGCACAGTACACCAATAAAACTTAATGAGGCATATTTACATGTTGGCTTCCATCATCACAAAGGTGAGTGGAGCTGAACAGCATTGTCCACATTGCTGCTTTTACACGCACAGAAGTTGTCTCATGGAGGTAACTCAGTTTCATCATCAACAAAGCCATGGCAGCTGTTAATGAAGTAAGGTGAGATGAAACCAAGGCACTTAAGTTCCCACTTGATATTTCATAAAGTATTAAAAATTGTGTTCCTTAACAAGTTGATGGGAACTGCAGACCATTTATCCCCCCCATTGAATCAGGCACCTTAATAGACAGTTGCATATTCAAGAGCATATCTAAATAACCTCAAGCATTCCATTTACTCCATAGGAGTTCCAAAGACAAATACAATCACAGTTCATAGCAATCGACCTCAAGCAGGACAAATGCCACTCCATCCAACATGAGCAGCTTACGTGGCTGCCTCAAGCTTGACGAACCAAGTTCTAATCACCAGCTCAATTTGAAAAGGTAGGTTCACTACCCCTTACATCAGGCTTCATGGTCTCCACTTGGTACTTCCCCTCAATAGAAATCCAGGCCACAACCAACACACACAAAATTTTGTCCAGCAATAAACTGGAATTCAAAGCTTAGATCTCGGAATCATGATCTGCTTGTATCTTTACATTAACTGGACAATTTGGGTAGCTCACTTCCAGATGTGCTCACACATCAAACAAAAGTAAGTAATGGAAGAAAATAATTATAAACAACTACTAGCTAGATACACTATTTTGACATATACTCAGTTTTCTGTTCATTCAGCCAGTTACAAACACTACAATAAGAAAGGTATTTTTACTAATACAAGGAAAATAAGTTGTGGTTGGGTTTTTTCTTAGTTCAAGGTATAAAAAACTAGCATATCCAAGCAGTCTAGAGAAAGAAAAAGACTGAATATTATCCTATGCCAGTCAGCAGTTTTCTCAAATTGGGGCATTCAAATAATACATCATGTTGTTAGCTGGCTGCTAATAACTACGCAGTTCTCATTTGTTTACACCTCAGAAACACTCACAAGAGAGAAACCCCACCACATTTTTTTTATTGAACTCAAGTGGAGAAAGATATATAGCTCTTCCCTAAAAGGCTTATAATTATGAAAACATAACCAAATAGAAACATCTTGGTGGTCAAATCTTCAGCTCAGAGATGGGATACAATTCCTTTGCTAGTACTGACCAAGTACACGTTATGTTTATTTCAAATGCAGAATCTTATTGGTGTGTACAGTCTCACTGGGATTAGAGGTATGGATCTTTAGGATGGACGGACAAGGAAGGTGAGAAGGGAGAATCACCCTTTATGAACGTCAGCAACTAGAGTGCATGGAGCTCTCAGCTCAAATGAGAGATTATGGTTTAAGATTAGAAGGTAGACCAATGTGGCAACATGCAGTTGCTGTCTGCTAGAAAGATGAAACAAAGGATAACACAACCTTCTGACAATGAGAAGGAGTTTCATATTTATAGTCTTGGTCCTTGTGTATGACTTCAATAACCTCAGCGTCTAATGGAGGGGTCCTTGCTATCCTCAGGATTGAGGGATCCCAGGCTGCCAAGACCAGTGGGAAAGCCTGGTGCAATGAAGACTTACCCTTCACAAAGGAGCATCAAGTTAGGGAATAGTTAAAGAAATTAGATCCTAGGAATGCATCCACAAGAACTGAGGAATGGCCAATGTATTTAGGAGGCCAGTTTCAATTAACTGTAAAAGGTCATGGTGATGGGGAGAGGTTCCTGAGGACTCTGAGAAAGTAAATGGCATTCCTATATTTAAGATGGGCAAGAAGGATCTACACACTAATCAGTCTCCCCTTAGTCCCCAGGAAGGTGACAGATTAAGAGAACCTGAAAAACATTTCCAAACATAAGGTGACTGGGACTACTCAGTACAGATTTATGAAGGAGACATCATGTCTGACAAATATGATTGCATTCTGCAGTGAAAATTAAAAATAGGCTTGGTAAAAATGGAGAGAGTAGTTGATGCTATTTACCTTTAACAAGCCTTTGGTCCATAACATCCTCACAGACAAACTGAAGAACTGGAGGGCTGGGTCCAAAACTGCTTGAACTGCCATTCTCAAAGGGCTGTGATCAGTGGCATAAAAGTCATCTGCAGCCAGTCACTACTGGTGCACCCCAGGGGCTGACAGCGTGGCCAGCACTGTTCAGCGTCTTCATTAACAACCACAGGGAACATCAGAGGGACAGAAACAGGCTGGAGAAACAGACCAACAGGAACCTCGAAGTTCAACAATGCTCTGCGGAAAGGGCCCTGAAGGTCATGGTGACAGCAATTTGAGCATGTGAAACAATGGAGAAATGCTGTTAGTCTACTAGATGGCACATGCATCCACAATGGATATCATAAAACAATGCTGAGCTGCAAAACAGTCTTTATCAAAAAAGGCACATAAACATTACCTTCAAATTCTCGTATTCCCTGTAGCTCTGTCACTTAAATAGCTGCAGTAGCAGAAATGTCGTAAGTTTTATGTCTAATGGTCAGAAACATTAATGCTCGTTTGATGACACGTGAAATCAAAAAAAACCTCACACAAGAGAATTAAGGTTTCAAACTGTCGCCTAGAACCAGGAGAAAAATCTCACATTATAACAGTCCTCAAAACATTTTAACATGGTTTCATATGAGGACATGCAATAGAATATGCTACAGAGTCAATGTCTTTGGATAACTAGATTGACTCCAGATTTGCTACTTTATTAAAAAAATATCTTTTAGCTAAAATACTTAAGATATGGCTAGTACTTGAATTGTGATGTTGATATAAGTCAGCAAGAGGGAATAAAAAAAATAAGAAGAAATAAGAAAAAAATCTTTATCATTCTCTTAAGAGTATGAAGCAAGTGACACTCTCTCAGCCTCCTCAGCTTTCCAAGAAAGATGGGATAATGGAAAAAAAAAAGCAGGCTATCTTTCCATGGTAGAAAGAAGGTCATGAAATACGGAATGCAAGAAAGCGTGGTTGCAAAATGTCTTAACATTTACTGGAAGGAACTTGCATAGTATACTTGGCTTCACTTGCATTATTTGGGAATAACTCTGAAGTCCAACACAAAACTAATCTAATACAGAGAAAAGCAAGCCTGTAACTTTCACTTATTTAACAAACTGGTTAGACAAGAATGCCTAAACACATACTGTAAGAATTTATGTGTTTCTGCAAAACAATATTTACCGCAACAATAAAATTGACTGGAGGTGGCAAAAGAACACATTCTCTTGCAGTTTTTTATACTAGTTCAGATAAATATTTGAAAACAGAGTTAAAAAACTGCATGGAATTAGAGACAGAAAAACACTTCTTTTGTTCTAAGCTTAAAAAAAAACCTAAAAAAAAAAAAAGGCGGAGGAGAATGAAACCTTCTAACAGTGAAAGAGAGAGCAGCCTGATAATTCAAGAGATTATCCCCCAGTGACAGCATTAATTCAGAAGCATTTTATCCACTTTCTGCATTTAAAGCACTCTTTTCAATATCATGGCCATTCTGTAATACTTGAATTTCAGTAATTTTCTCTCCTCCCTCTTCTGACATTCATTCTCCTTTGCTTCATGCCAAAAATGTTACAATTATCCTGATAATCACTGTCAAATAAAGATGAAATCCTAAATCAAGGGATAACAAGAACTGTGCTTCAAGTTAATTATATTATACATGGTCCATGGTCCCCCAGTTCTTAGACTTTTCACTATGTATCTGCTCTTACAAACTAGCTTAGATAACTGAGCTTGACTCCTACAGCACTCTTACATATAAGTAAGATTGTAGCACAGACTATGATATGACAGCTACACTACCTCTCATTTGGACAGAACTCAATATACATCTACGCATAGAGGCCTTCAAATTTGAACAGCAATTAACAACAAGCAAGGAACAATTTCTCAAGCTGTTCAACACTTTTGTAGTATTTTTTTATCACATGGATCAGATAGTCAACCATTTCACTTAAAACCTTTTTTGCAAGGTACTTGTAAAAGAACACTCAAATTACATATAACAGTTAGAATTCCTAGAAAAAAAACAGGTACAAACTGAAAAGAACATTAGGAGAACACCAAGCACATTTATTTCTTCCTTCAAACTATGGGAATAAATTTTCTTCTGTACTTCTCACCACTACTGCTGAGAAGAGGGAATATTTAAAGACGCATTCCACTTCCATGCCCATTTTAATGACTGTAGCATATCCCATGGCTGTACCAATGATTTCCCTACACAGAGTGTTTTCATTACAGAAAGCAAAAGTGTCACCTGCTGTCTTCAATACTAAGCAGATGAAGCATCACCAGCAGCATTATATCCAGTATCCTTACTGATTAATTTTCTCTGCAGAAAGTTTTTTTAATACACAAGTCCACTATGTGGTAAGTGCAATGCACCAGACAGCCATAACTCATTGCAGATTTAATGGTTTGAAATAATTGATTTTAAAGGCAAACTATTTTCAACAAAATTAAACACCAGTTTTGTGTTTGTATGCTCTAGATCTACAAAGGCAAGCTATTTGTATGAAGTCTTCATAAGCATGGCACCAGGGCACCTATCTTGTTTGGAAAAATCCAAGTGAAAACCAGGATGTGTGCACACATATGCCTGCCTGCATGGGGAAAGTTGCAGGTAACAGCTTTGTCCAGTCACACTTCCTTTTGCCCTCTGGCGGCTTCTTACATCCCTACATGAAACAAGTGCAGAATCTATTTTTGCAGGAGTTTAAAAATACATTTGAACTGGGACAATAAATGAGTTTCCACAGATTTGAATAAGAATTTGAATTCTTAGGAGAAGCAGGGGCAAGCACAAATACAAAAGACGACAGCAACACAGAAACTTACTAATTATGCTTTTAAATGTAGATTAGACAAAGATTCTGCTTTTAAATTTAGTTTTTCCTCTTCCTAGTGAAAGCAATTCATCTAGCTTTATCTCATGGATTTAAAACAATGATTTATCTGAAAAGCTAAAGTTAAAGCCAGAGGAGGCATTCCACTGTGAGCTCCTGAAGCAGCATTATTAGTGTAGCAGTGTCAACTACCTAGTCTTGCAAAGCTGACACTTTTAGGTAATTTCACACCGTGCAAAAGGTGAGAATGGAAGGACTCAAAAGATGAGCTCCTCTCTTTACAAAAGTTAGTTAATGCATGTAGAGAAAAGTAGCTTAAGCCATCCCAACATGATGCTGTACTCTGAAGTGGCAGTTACAGTTCAAGAACAGTTCTTTGCATCAAGACTGACAGTTTTCTGAGCCTTACGTGCAGCAGTAGATGAAGTCAGCAAAACATCGGCATCCTTACAAAAGGCACTGAGAATAAAAGAGAAGTGATTGTTTCACAGCCCCATGAAAACCTGATAAGCCTTTCTATGAACTCAGAAATCACCAAGCTGGCAAACAACTCCAGCCCATGATCTAATTCAGCATTTGGTATCTAAAAGCACCTAGAAAAAAGTACCTTCTTCAGAAGCAAGAACTAGTACGAATTAAGACAATTACCATTGCTAGAAACTTAATTTTGCCTCAATGAATGCATGCACCTAATATCCAGTAATTAAACATTCTCTTCAAATTGAGCAGCATGAAGCTTTCACTTTAATTCATCAAGATTCTTTAAGATGAACCTACAAAACACCTACTAATCCTTATCCAAACAAAACCACCCCATAGCACCAGACACTGTAAAAATGCTATACAAAAAAGGATAACTGTTTCAAAATATCTTCTTCTGTAGAAGGATGAAATTACCTCTAAAATGATTACTCTTAATTTTGTGGAATAAGCCATACAACAGAACCACCATATTATTGAGATCAGAAGAACAGAAATTCTTGACCAGATCTTCATACCTTAATTTATTTCATATAAATCTTTATAATGTCTTTCATCTAATTTCTGAAGTACTTGCATGTTTCCCTTCAATATATTCTCCAAAACAAACAAACTCTGTATTTTATAGAAATCTACAATGGAGAACCATGACAGGTATTTTATTTTTTGGCTTAAAAAAATGTCAGGTACAGGTCTCCAGCCCTGAGGCCAGAAAGCACAATCAAGCTGAATTTTTTTGCAGGCTAAGTTAAAAGGAGGCTACACTCCAATTATCCATTAATTTCATGGACTACGTCTGGGTATCATTGTTTGAAAGTACACTGTGTAACTTGGCCCACACCAAAACTGCTCAGGGAGTACCCTCACAGTTTAACAATAGGCTTTACTGCAAGGCAGTCCCTAGGTCAATGCCATGGCCCTGTTCAACTTACCAGAATACATACATAACCTTAAAATAATTGTCTAATAGCCTGAGACTATTTATTTCACAGGTTACAATTTCTAGCAGAAGCGATCATTATAGCAATATTGCTGTAAAAAATCAACCAACCAAACAAAAAAGCCCCCAACAAACAAGCATTCAGATGACTGCGACCAAAACCTGATTATTCAACATTAAGACTTTCAAAGGCAGCAAGTTCTATCCCTCACAAACTAGCAGTTAATGGTTGGTTTCTTCCTAAATTGTTTTCAGTGTTGATACAGCTCACACACACACTTTCCACATCTGCTCCCACCCTACATGACATCATTAGAGTAAATCATTCCAAACATCAGACTTTACTGCTGTTATTTTTATTGCCTATATTGTCACATTCTAATTTTCAGGTTTTCAATTACATAAAGGTACTCTTGTGGTTGTGAAAATAGCCTTGCAATCCAATTCACAATTGCATAAACAATCAGCATAATCATTCTGTTTAGTTTGCTGGCACAGTTTAAAACAGCTAAAAGAGAAGTTGAAGTCTCTAGACCACTGTTCATCTTACAGCAACATCAAAACTAAAAGTTAGATTCAACAATTTAAGACTTGGCAAATTATTTCACTGATCCTTTCAGCAAATGCCATGGAAAGGAAGAAATACAAGGTCTCAGGAAAATACCAGAAGTTGCCACAGATAAAGAAGAAACAAAATGCAGAACAAAAAACGCTAATCAAAACCCAAAACATGCAGACATTTAACTACAATAATAGACTTTTGTACTGACAGACACTAAATGTCTGCTAACACCTAAGGGCCATATCTTATCCCTAACATTTCTCCAGCCTCCCACAGAACTGACTGCCCAAAAGCTATCTTACCATCTCATACCTTCTTGTGTTCTCCCAAGTGGTTGCAGCCATAGGCTCACCCTTTAAGTGACATATCCCTTAGTTGCTTCTGGGATCTCCTTCTTCAGGATCTCTTTATTTCTCCAACTCTACCATTGCCTTTATTTCCTCACTTTGTCTTTCAGCAAGCATTTCCCCTATTAGACCTGTGACAGGCAACAGTACAATTGTCTACAATTACGTTGTGAGACATGGTCCTTTACTTTTGCCCCTCCAAGCGTTATCTAACCCCTGCATCCAGGAGATATGCCGAAGTAGCTGCATACAATCGTATCCTGAAAATTCCCCTTTGCAGTAATGGAGACCACTACCTCGATCCAATTGGAGGTTCAGCAGACAAACTATTTTCCACCTATGCAGACTTTTCAGTCTGGATCATTTTCCTATTTCCTCCCCTTTATCTCCCCATCACGTCACGCAGACCCACCAGTAGCTTGTCTTAACCCTTGACTTCTCAAAGAATTTTACCATCTCTAAGTATCTGTAGAACATGTAACAGAACACAGTAACTCCCCAAGCAGCTGGCCATTACACAGTTATCAAAATTCAAACAAACCACTAGTTTCTGCTGACATGCTAAACAGATTCATCTGTATCTCAGAGCAGTGCATAAATCTGGGGGTTAATTCTAGCTTATAGGATATAATGAAAGCTATATTCAGGTTTTGCAAATAATGCTGTATAATTATATTTATAAAATAATTATTTTAGAATGATAGCTTTCCCCAAATTCATCACCATGACCTCTCATTTCAACCTCTTTACTTATTATTCTGGTCCACAGAGACCAGACCCAAGAGTCACTCGGAAAGAAGCCATCCATTGCTGGCAAACTGGCAAATGGCTGCAGAACTCATTTAAATAGCTTACAGAAAAATGCCCCTGAACTCCCCGTTTCTTTAATGATGCAGCTGAAGTTTATTTTATAAGTCCACAGGAAATAGTCTGCCTCCATTTTAACAGTGTCCTAAAACAGCAGGTGAGAAACAGGGAGGGATGCATAAACAAGGCAATAGATTAAAAAGAAGTTCTATATGAAACGAAGAATATGCAAGGCATGACTCAACTTCCCAAACCCATATACAGCCTGCACCTATCACTGCACACCCATCTAACTTGGAAATTTTTCAAACACCACATAACAGTGTATGATAAGCTGGAATGACAAAAAGGGCATCATCAACATATTTCCAAGTATTACCCAACGTCATATTAATCATCTTATCAATCGAGGAATCCCAATTTCTTCGGCCATTTCTAGAGCTGAAGCTTCCATCACCTACTTTACATATGAAAATTATTAGACACACCCTAGTCCATAGCCTGTTGCTATTTCTTGTTGCCTCAGAACACGATTAAAAGTCCATTCAAACGGTTTTCTGAATTCCCCTCCTAGAGCCTGAAACTTGAGCAATACTGAGACTGTATACAGATCATTTTCCAACGGAGTCTAGCACTTTGTCAGGTCTCCACTGTTCTAGTTCCCAAGCGACTTCCCTTTAGTATGATTTACAGGGTTTTGGCGTCTCACTTTTTCACAATGAAAAAATCATCCTAGAGTAGGCTAGGATGGTCGTCTGAATAATGAAACAAGCTTCTCTGAAACTTGCAGTAGGAATACACATGTGAAATGATTTTCCCTTTAGCAGTTGAAGAGAGCGCTTCGATAGCTACCAACTTCTTGAAGACTAATTTATCTTCATTTTTAAACTTATTATTGTATTTAGTGTACCATTATTCTCATTGGTTCATATCATTATTTGGAGGGTACATTCTTGACCCTCAACCCACCCCACAATTCTTCTTTTCTGATATTTAAATGTGCATTTCTACGAAGAAACGCTATGATCTTCCTAATTACTTTGTCACCTTTCTTATTCCCTTTTTAGAAGTGTCACTGCTGTCACATTTTAATTTAATGAAAGTAATAAAAAAGAGAATAGCCAACTTCCTACAGCTAGTCAGAACAGCAAAAAAACAAGAAAGGTGTAAAGCTCCTAGAACTCCTCTCACAAGGATTTCCACTAAACGCAGCATCCTCCATTTTAATTCTGGGCTACTGTAAAGCAAATTATTTGATTTCTGCTTTGCTGAACATAACTTTAAGATATTAGTATGAGAGGCAAATAAGCACATGTAAATTTTCAGAGATTAGGCATTAAACCAATTAAAATGCAACTGTAGCACTCTAGCTTATTGCCATTTTTATTATCATCACCCAAAACCATCTCTAAATAGTATTGTTCTCTCAAGAATCCAACCTTTTAGGTTTTTTTAAACCTAGTCAGTCCCATACTGAACTTTAACAATCTAATTTAACTTCTAAAGCTAGAAGACTATAAAACTCATTTCTCCCCTTGACTTTTACCTACTTCAAAGCTATCAGTAACAAACTTATTCTCTTCAAGAGGAAAAAAAAAAAAAACGACACACACCCCTGTTTTAATTCAGTTGATTTGCTGTAGTAGAAGAGAAAAATGATACATCAACATGTCACAAAACTGACTAATAGTGCATGAGTTCATCTGGATACCTCAGATATTAATTTTACAAAGCCTTCTTCCTTTGTCCCCGAGATATTTAGACTATAATCCTTTTCTTTTCTTATACCCAGCTTCTTTCACATATTTATGTACTTTCTCTCTTCATTTAGGGAATCTGTGATAAAATATAACATTCCTAACTCTCACAACATCAAACAATTGCCAAACATGTTTGCAAAAAGAGAAGCTACTTCTCAGTGTCTCCTCAAGACACATCTCATCTATTAGAAATGTCAGTTACACCGGAAAGGTATTAATACATTTCTAGCACACAATATTGGTGAGTAAGTTAGAAATGTGTAGCACAGGCAAGTGCTGCGCCTCCAGCGTAGTAATTCCCCATCTTTTCTGGAGGTTGGACAAGATTATACATAACTAGTAAGCCTATCACTTGAGAATAAAATCATCTTTCTATAATATCAGTCGTAACAGTATAAAATTTCCTAAGTAATATATTCATGATCAGTGAAGGGGGGGAGACCACTATAATTGAAGCAGGAACTGAGTGTAATAAGTCCTCCCTTTGTAATTATGTGATTAAACCAGTATTTTAAAAGTGTGTGCATGAGGAGGGATGGTAAAAGAGTTCCAGAATTTTGTCTTTGTATTAAGACAAAATGTCCTAGAAAATGGAATTCCTGGTTAATATCCAAAGACACAACTGTTTCAATGCTACTGGAACCATTATTATTCTAGTTAATGTCATAGATGAGAATGCATCATTGAAAAAATATAAGGCTTTATTAATGTCAAAATTAGACAAAGTAGTAAATACTGATGCTAACAATAACAGGCGGTTTCCTTCATTTTGACTACAGAGTCAGGAAGGTATTTTCCTTTTCAAAACCTAATTGTACACTGATACTCCATTAAAATATCTTGAACAAAGAATACAGAGCACCATTTAATTTAACTTTACTGAGTGTTCAGAGAACATAGTTCCCAAATAACGTTCTCAATAACGTAACAAGGGATGACAACAACTGGATACCGTGGAAAGATTTTTCACTGCATTTGAAAAAAGAAAATTATATTCCCCAAACTTCCTATATAAAAGGCAAATTCCTCTTAACAGAAATCAAAGATCAGGAGAGCTGTGAAAAAGTGCTCTTCTGTTTGCACCTACTACATCTTTTTTTCATACCTCAGTTATGATTACTCTTTGCAAATGTGTGAGAGTAAAAGAAAACTCAGTATGCTTCCCAATACAAAGGAGGAAATTTCACCCTATTCCATTAGCTTATCCAGTGAGCTAGGAAATGGAAAATGTGCATAATTCCACTTCTCTTCAATGCCACATTTCGCCACTTCTTCAAGCGACTTCAAGAAATAGCTATTAATAATGGACACACATCACATTTCTTCAATCTCCCAGTTTCAACAGCATTCAAGTCTTGACAGAAGTGCTGGTCTCAGACACAAGAGATGCGCACAATACTTACAGCTATTCCAGACAGCATCATCTCATTTGACTTGTAGTTCAATGAGAAAATGCATTAAGAGTCTTCTTAAAATAACAAAGAAATGCAATATGTTAAATTGTTGTAAAGGTTTTGATTGCTTAATTTGGTTGCACTACTACTGGAAATAAGCTGTCTGCTGAACTCAGCATTCCTTATTACAGAACCTCACACTGTGTGCTTTCAGTTCTATACATTGCTATTTAGAGTCAGTAACCACCATTTGAGAATACCTTATTTTCTGCAGAATGTTAATGAATGAGAATTCTGAAGTAAGATGCATGAAGTATAAACAAGAGAGCTTAGTATTAAGAAATCAGATAAACTAAATCTAGAACACAAAGAATCTAGAATAGAAAACATTCAAATGATTTAATAGGTCTAATAAAAGAAATTGGAAATGTCACAGAAAGGCTCTCAATCAAAATGCCCACAATCATTTCAACGGAAAATTCTACTTTACTTATCTTCTATCATTGATTTTAAAAAATTACCTAAGATTCGTGAAAGAAATTCAAATTTTAGCAGTTTCATTTCAATTCAAAAGAATTAGGAGAACGAGGCAATCCTGGAATCCTCTCCTTAATACAACCAGAAGGCTGAACAGCAGGAACACACATCTCTACAACTGTTCACGGATGTATGGAGCCTGAAACTCATGCCTTTTTTGTTATACTCTTGGACCATATTTCCATGAAAGAACAGACTAATATTTACTAGAAGAAATAATATTTATTTCAATTGACACCTCAGATTTCTTACTTGACAGAGAGAAAAATCACCCCCTTCCCCAAGTGATGCAAGTGGGTTTTTCAAGCCTTGTGACAGAAAATCTTCACACCTGCCTCACTCAGGAATTGCACAGAGATCCTCAATCTCAATAGTTATGCACTTAGTGTAAGGTTAGACAAGGAGCATTCCTACTGAGGAGATATTTAGATAAGAAGCTATAGCTCTCTGTGGGCATACCTCAATTTCACATATGAAAAATAACATTATACACAGACTTCATCTGCAGTTTTAAGTAAAGCTTGATGCCAGCATATTTTGAAAGGCGTTTACCTCCACTTTCAAAAAAACATATAAACCAATAAAAATGATGCGTAAAGTAACAGGAATATATTGTATTTGCCATGCTTTGCATTCATCAGCCAAGCATAAGGTTTATTTTGCCGCTTTTCTTAACATGAAAGCAGAAGTTGACTTCTAACCAAGATAACCGAAGGATATGACCCAAATGAGGTATAGGTAAAAGTGTAGCAGATTTTTTCAGAAATGCGTGTGTTGATAATTCTAACTGAAACTGTCTACACATAGCTACAGGTTCAAACTTTGCACATTCAAAAATATCAACACACTTGTTCAAGTTGAGCACATTTAAAAAGGACTTACTTTTATTGTAGCAGGTTGCTAGTACACCTTTATCTGCAGGACTGGTACTAATGTGCCAAATTTCACCCACTTGATGAAGGAGAACATTTTTGTTTATAATGTTATTTTCATCATCAAAATCTATGATGTGAATCTGCAAATACAATAAAATAGAACATTAGGGTTTCAAATGTTTTCCTGTGGGTCTTAATTATACATGATGACTACATGGAACAATTTAATGAGATTTTTATAACCGATATCTACTTTAATTAATTGTTATACTAACAATTTACTATATCATTGATTTCATGCAGGATTAACTTTTCTAGGAAAACACAAGCAATTTCCCTGTTTGAGGAAATACCATGCTTATTCTCAATTTTCAACTTAAAGCTTGAAGGTGATTTTTTTATTTAATGGCTAAGAGTAAATAAGCCACGTATTACAATTCAATACTTCTTACAGCAATAAACAAAAATAACAACATTACAATCCTTAGTCTAAATGTCTGCACCAATTTTGTATCCAAATCATCTAATTCAAACCATCTACAAAGAAAGAAGGAGAGAGAGGGAAAGGACTCTTCTTTGAAACAAATACTTTACACTCAGTAAGAAACTTTTTGAGAGTGCACTTTGGCAGTCACATATCTTTACCAAGATACAAATCTAATCTTTTTATACTATATGGAAACATAAAATACTGAAAGATGAAGAAAAACAATAGTATTTAAACAGATAGATAATATTTTTAAAAGATAGAACTAAGTTTGCTTTTTATTATTTTAATTTTTGTTTGTTGCAGATTTCTTTGCTATGAGTTTGGTTTTTTTGATAAGCCCACATTACTACCATTTTTCCCTCCCTTTCTTTTAGTCAGTTGTTTTTCTATAGTTGCCACAGAAATACAAGAAATTCAGGAAGATTCTAGTCTGGCATAACACACAGAAGGGAACTCCATTCATGGGACTAATTCCCCTAAGCTCAACAGTGGAGCAATAAATTTAGAAGACTCACAAATTTTAAACAACTGTATCCCAATTGAAAATTAAGTTTCAAAGTCGGGTGAACAATGAAGAGGAAAAAAAAAGCCAAGAGACATCCTATCACCATGACTGAATTAAGTCTACTGAAGCACTGCAAAAATCTTAGTTATGCAGAAATACAGAAGATTTTCTTAAAATACAGAAGCTGCAATAAAGGTCTCAACTTCATCTAAATACTATTATTTCTAAGGGGCTGAGTTTACATGTTACCCTTTTCTTTATTGCCCAGTCATCAGCAACTCCTCCTTCAAATATAATCCTGGACTTCATCATCTGTATTCCATTTGGTCATCCAAGGAATAGAACCATCTCTGCAGTTGATTAGCAAGTTGTCTTTTGAGACTTCATTTGCTGCCTTGAACCTATGAATCCACTCAGGAATCAGGACACTATACATCTACCCCAACAATTGCATATCTATCTTAAAGAATGACACTTCTGTCTTTCAAAAAAGATCAGTTTAACCTCACACCTTGTTTTTGTTTGGAGTCTCTTTTGGCAACTCAGGCCAAGCCTCTTACCCAAGAAAGTGAACCACAAATCTAAATCCCATTTACTAGAGCCACACATATTCTCTTCCCACACTAACCAGGTTAAAAGAGTCACTCGACACGTAAGGGAATGCTCCTTATCCCATGTGAAGCCCTTTGAAGGCACAGATAACCAATTTCTCTCTGCCGTTTGTTTCCGATTCAGCTGACAACATGGACAGCTGTAAACTGGTGGAAGGAAGGACAGAAGGAAGGACAGAAGGAAGGACAGCTTCCTTCCTACAGAGGAAGCTGATGAAATGCCCAGACTGAGATTTATAGGAAATATATAATTTAATTCTTATGCAACAGTACTGTTTGCACCTTGTGAGTTGAAAAATTACATCTTTCACAGCTATGCCAATCAACACCATCTACCACAAAAAGTTGATCAGCATAACAGAAAGTACTGCAAAAGTTCCCCCAGTGGTTTTTTGCTAAGGATCTTTCTACTCAACTTGATTTGAATACATGATATATATAATTGTGACTTCACTAAATACTAAGGACAACAGAAATTTCATAGAAAAATACTCTAATACCAAATACTGTACACCACCATGTTCGCCATTAAACCATGTTCTCAAGTGCCATATTTACATGTTTTTTGAACTCTTCTGGGGATGATGACTCCACCACTTCCCTGGGCAGTCTCTCCCAATGCTTTACAACCCTTTCCACGAAAACATTTTTCCTAATATCCTGCCTAAACTTCTCCTGGTGTAACTTAAGGCTATTTCCTCTCACCTGTCCTGTCACTGGTTGCCTGGGAGAAGAGACTGACCCCCACCTGGCTACAACCTCCTTTCAGGTAGCTGTAGGCAGTGATAAGACACCCCACCCCCCAGCCTCCTTTCCTTCAGACTAAACAACCCCAGCTCCCTCAGCTCCTCCACGTAACAGTTGTGCTCCAGACCTGCCACCAGCTCCATCGCCCTTCTCTGGACACACTACAGCACCTCGACGTCCTCCTTGCAGTGAGGAGCCCAGAACTGAACACAAGGTTTGAGGTGCTGAGTACAGGGGATGCAGTGCATTATATAAATCATGAAAATTAATACTTTAAGTTCTAAGACACAAGACTAAAAATTAACCGGCAGAGTTCTGAGAATGAGATGAGAAAAGAATAAATTACATACTTGAATATTTCCAATGCATACAATAAATGCATTAAGTTTAGCAACAGTGAAAGTACTGAGGACAAAAGTTCTGAAACTACACCATGTAGAACACATGGTGTCACACTACTAAAACAATTTGCAGCATGTTGTGAGGACCAAATGCCAAGTACTACACACTATTAATATGTCAAATATTAACAGAATATAAAATCTTATAAACACTTTCCTTTCCTTTGAAATACTAGTATTAATAGGAAAATATTTTCATCTAAAATATATTCTCCTACGAATACCTAAAATTGCTTCATACAACGATAAACCTCCGTGAGGCAAAAGTTACCATGTCAGCTGTACAATTATTGCTCTTTCATTTGCACTACACCTGCCCATGACCAGAAGGCAAGAAATAATCTGCACATGATAAAACCTCTCAATGTGCAGGACTTGGTAAAGTACTAAGTGTTGCAAGCTAGCTCATAAGTTTGGTCAGGCAACTAAAAAAGTTTTTAAGCAAATGTAGAGAACCTAGTGCTGAATTAAGTTATAATGAGCTGAGGCCTAGGGCACTTCTTGGGGATTGAGGAACTAGCTGAGAAGAAATGATGGCCTGAGGCACAGCT
This sequence comes from Lycocorax pyrrhopterus obiensis, assembly GCA_014706295.1. Taxonomy (NCBI): domain Eukaryota; kingdom Metazoa; phylum Chordata; class Aves; order Passeriformes; family Paradisaeidae; genus Lycocorax; species Lycocorax pyrrhopterus. The sequence goes on from JACSVZ010000004.1 coordinate 93,537,023, forward strand.
ACAGGCCAATAACCTCCAAACATTTGTTAATACACTAGGAATTGTCCTGCATTTCTATTGTTAATGTTCTTCATTGGAAAAAGAAAAGCATACTCAAAATTGAAGCATATGCAAACATTTCTAAAATACAGAGTATATACCCAAAAAACTTACCAAAATCAGAAAATTTAAATTAATAAAGATCTGTTAGCTATCAACTGATAAGTGAGAACCACTCTTCAACAATACTGGATAAGGATTTAATTAGTTGACCAACTAGTAAAGCCATCACAGAAATCACAGTTTAAAAAAAAAAAAAACCAACAACAACAAAAAAAAAAAAACAACAAAACCCCCCCACATTATAACCAAATATTTGAAGAGCAAGAGACAGCACAATCAAAAATATAATCACGTGCATTGAACTTTTAACTAAGTTTGTCTGCCACTTTTGTTACTGTACCCCCAAGTATTACTTGAAATGTAAATAAACCGAATATTCCATCCCCCTTGTGCCTTGGAATAACTTGAGTCTCATCCAGTATTATCATTGAGTAAAGAACTTCAAACCTCACTGGGAATTGATAGCTCACATGTCCCAAAGCTATGGTTCCAAGCCATTTCGTGCAGCCCATTTTCAAAAGAGTCGGTCACTCTATTCAGTCCCAGAGACTTGTGTGGCGGGTGTTAGCCTTGGCTAACAGACTCCACCCAGACACCTGCTCTCCCCAAAAAAGTCAGAAAGAGAAACCGAGAAGAACAGGAATGAGATAGTTTATGTGCCAAGCTACAGAGAGGGAGGTCGCTTACTAACTAATATTCTGGGCAAAAGAGACTTGATTTGGGTGAATGAATTAGTTTATTGGTAGTTAAAATAAACAAGTACCTTCTCTCCCCCACTTTCCAGGCTGAACTTCACCCCAGACTCCTCTGACCCTTTCAAGTGGGACAGGGGGATATGGTGGTTATGGGTGTTTTCTCCCTGATGCTCTTTGCATCTCACTCTTTTCCTCTGCTTCAGCACAGGGCCTTCATGGGAAACTGACTCACCTGTGTCCTGGAGTGGACTCACTGGAACCAGCCATGTCTGGCATAGGCAACCCCTGGCTTCTTCTAAGAGGCCACCACTACAGCTCTCCTGTAAGCCAAGCCTTGCCACCTGCACTCAATACTGCCTTCTAACCCTTTCGGCCTCAAGAACTTGCCTCAGTATGACTTTTACTGAAATTTAATCACAAAAATTAAATTACAACTCATACTCCTAACCGCAGAAGAAACAGCCCAATAGAAATTGAGGCATGAAAGTCACTCAAATTTTAGTTTGAATTGTTAAAATCATGACCAGAAAGGACACAGATGATTGCCAATAATGAATATTGAAAAATCCAGTTTATGAAGCTTCACATACTGTGCATGCATCAGGAGTCCCATTAGAAGCAATTAAGGCTTAAAGACTTTCGTTTTACTTTACATCCCTTCAGGGATTTAAAGATGCTCCAGAGCATCTATAGATTCAAATTAACAAAAGTATGGCAGTTTCTTTACTAAACCAATCTGATTCAGTCATACAATTTAGAAGAGCAATATGATTTTCAGAAAACACACACAGCTTTCATTCACCTACATTTCGTACCAATATCTTTACATTCTACCCACAGAAGTCGTCAACTCAACTATCAGCTAATGTTCATATTCAACAGGGGGGAGAAAGGAAGAGGGATGATATTGGAACAATCTTACAAAAAGAGGTAAAAATTACAACTGACATTTGACAGAAAAATTACCTGATTATCATATCTAAGAGACTGTGTTCCAACCAAAAATCTTATTGCATCTGTTTCTGCTGTCTGAGGTGTTAAAGCTCGTGCCTGGGGAAGAAGAAACCCATTAGAAAAGTACAATCAATAAAATACATTAATTTCAGCAAAAAACTTGAAGCTTATATATCAATTATCACTCTAAGCATTACATTCTTACAAACTGCAAACTTTCCTGCCCTTTATGCCCATTTTGCTTAACACATTTTTTGTGCAACTTCTCATACTTGTGAGGATTGGGGAACACACAGGTGCTAAATACATTACCTTATCTTCATTATAACAGTGGTAACATTAAATGCAGCATCCCTTCCAAACTAATTTTCCTTTATCATCTGAAAAAACTCCATAGAACAGTGGACAATTTTTAACTATCGTTAAAAAACAATATGATATCCAAGAAAGAGGCTGTTCTTACAGAAGTTTTCACACCATTCAGGTTGAATATGCCTGTGTGAAAAATAAATTTTTTCTCACCATTAACCACCAAGTTTAGAAGCAAATTAAAAGCCAAGCCTTTTCTTTTCCACTGCACTCCATTAGAGATAAGAATTTTCGGAATGATGAGACAAGTAATTTGTTATTTATCCATAAAACTTTTGTCATAATGTTATTTCTTTGTTGTATTATGTTAATGGCATTGCTAGAGTCTCTGCCATGCTTCTTCAACTTGCACCAACCACAGTCTTGGAATAAGTGACACAAAGCAGGTAAGGGCCATGGGAGACACTGATAAATAAAGCACAGCTTGAACTAAAACCACAATCACTAGTTTGCACTAGTCATTAGTAGAGACTCTCTTAGATAATTTTGAGTAAATGGAAGGTAAACTAATACTCAAAGGCATTTTTAGCAACTATAAATTGTGAGGAATATCTGCTATTTCTCCATGCAAAAGACACCCCTAACAAGACTGTTCAAAATTAGTATTTTAAATCTAAAAATAAATCTTTGCAATTCCCATCCTATTTGGCATTAAATAGCTCAGATCTCTCCAGACACTAAGGCCTGTATTGCAAACAAATACTTCGGAAGGATTCAGGTAACTGCTGAATGGCCCTTCTTACTGCCATCCTGTCATGCAGCTTGTTGCCTTCTGGATTCAGGAACACTTCAATATTATTCTATTTGAAACTTCTTTTAAAATTGGTATTTAAAAAATGCCTAAAAGCTTGGAAGGGAATATTTGGAATATATTATATCCCAATACCCAAATTTAGAGCAATTTAATTCTAGAAAAGCAACTTGAAGATATTTGACTTTTCTTAAATAAAGCAAAGCCATGCAAGCCATTGTCTGGCAATAGCACTAAGAAAAAACTAATTTTTCAGAATCATCTCTGGACTTGTATAGAGCAGATACTTCTTTTCTGGTATCTGAAATGTGTGATTTAAACAGCGTAATATTTTGTGTAAGATGGAGCATAAAAAGTTGAAAGATGCAACCAGCTTAGTAAGGTATAGGCTAATATCCTATACATACATTTATAATATCTATGTAGGGAAAAAAGAAGAACTAGAGAACATAATGAATAGTTTGTGTTCAAAATACTCAAATGCAGATCAAAGATCAGTGTGAATCCATAACAATTTGCTTTACTTTCTTATTTATGCAGCACTCATCCACAACAAGCCTAGAGAGTGTTCCTGAGAGTGTCTGTCCTGACAGACACAACTTAAGTCCACCAAGATGATTGCAGAAAAGCTTTTGTCTTTAACAGAATTTACATTTGCAGATCTTTGCAAGCGTTTCTTTCCATTCAAAAGACCTGCTTTCAACTATTTTGAAAAAACACTAGAAATAACCCAACAGCTATGTAACTACTTCAATCAAAGAAGCTTCTGTTGTTTCTACACATCAAAGAAAAGTAGAGACCTCCAGGATCTTTAATAAAATAAATAAATAAATGGGGTTTCCAGCCCTTTTAAAGCTTTTCAACTAGGTCTCATCATGCTGCTTTCAAAAATCCATAAAGTTAGACACAAAGTGCCCAAAGTAAAATTGTGTAAATACACAGTAACATTTATGTCAACAGATTCTCCAGCTCTTATTTAAAATAATTTTCCATTTTGCAGAAAAAAAAGAAAAAAAATCAAAGGCATGAGAAAAAAAATATTTAAATGCATTTCACAAGAACAAATACACTATTGTTTATTCCCGGACAAAAAAACCCTGTAATATCTGTACACAGGATACAAAGTTCAAACTCATCAACCATTCATAAATCAGGAAGATTCTGATTCATAATTCCAGTATCAGCACAATGGACTTTCAGTTGTCTCTCGCACAAAGATATGTGTAATTTTGTCTACTCTGAGTTACTCTGAGAGAAAAAGAAGTTCTTTCAACAGATGAAGACACCAAGTAATCCTTGTAATGAACAATACAACTGAAACTGGAGCGCTGTCAACATCATGGAAAGTGCCCTATGTCAACTTGTACTGTAACCTGTCAGAGCAGGTTGCAAATTGAATCTTTCATAAAGCATCCTGCCTTATGACTGCAGCTCATAGATAGAAAATAAGTAAAAAAGCGTAGTAAAATGAATATTGATTAATCTAAATGGAAATTATTTTTTTCCTAAGTCTGCACCCACGGAACACAAAACTGTATATAGCCCAAGAAGAGTTTACTACTGGGCTTACCTGGAAAGGGACTTTTCACAAGGGCACATAGTGATAGGACAAGGGAGAATGGCCTTAAACTGAAGGAAGGCAGGTTTAGATGGGATATTAAAAAAAAATTCTTTTCTGTGAGGGTGGTGAGGCACTGAACAGGTTGCCCAGAGAGGTTGTGGACTCCCCATCCCTGGAGTTCAAGACCAGGCTGGATGGAGCTCTGAATAACCTGGTCTGGTGGAAGGTACCCCTGCCCATGGCATGGAAGAGTTGGAACTGGATGATCTTTAAGGTCTGTTCCAACCCAAACCATTTTATGATTCTACCCAAGATATTAAAGTATTATTTACTAAAAAAATTGCCATAATGCTTAGAAAATACCTAAAATACACATCTGAAAGACACAAGCAGTAAGAAAACAAGTCATGTCCCACCTGATAGTGCTAGACAATGCAACAACTTATAATTACATAATTTCGTTTTAAAAGAAGGCCTAACTCTAGGAAAAAAATATTAGCAAGCAAAGTTTAAAACATTGTGAACCACAAAGAACTTTTTGGCTACATGTCCAAATTCCATACTTACCAACAGCCCTATGATGGAATGTGCACAGCTTAAAGCAAGCAGTTTTACACAACAGAACAATCGAACTGCAAATCCACTACAAAAAATAGACATGCAAAGGACATTCAAAACTCTAGCACACAAGTGCGACAGACAGCAGTATCAAGATAAAGCAAAAGAAACAACAATCATTGTAGCAGAATGCAGGTAAGACTAACTTGGAGACTGGGCATTATGTCTATGCCTACACTATGCTCAGTGTGATGCTGGGCAAAGATCACCTTCTACCATGCCCTTGACAATTTAGGCCACCTGTAGAATAATAAAAACCTCTGAGAAAAAGAAATAGAATAGAGTCTATCGGCCTTGACAATGGCAAGAGATGATCCAGAAGAACACAATGACAAACCTCAGAAGGGTAAAGAAGGTTGGTTTAAACTAAGTGCATTTTGGAACTGCAATGCACTGATTCTCTACACTTTGTTCATAACTTCTTCTGAAAAACTTTCACTACTCAACATCTTTTGAAATACCAGTCAAATGCACAGAGTTTTGGGCTGTTTTTTTTTTGTTTTAGTTTTTTGGGGTTTTTTTTTTGTTTGGTTTTGTTTTGTTTGGGGTTTTTTTGGTTGTCTGTTTGGTTTTTTTTTTTTGGTTGGTTTGGAGCTTCTTTTTTGTTTGCTTTGTTAATTTGACTGTTACTATTTCTGGCATTAATAGACAAACAAAAAAGTACTTGTTCAATACATATGTTGTCCTGCTGATGCATTGCACTGGTTTGGTATTAACAAACAAGAAAACAAACAGAGCCCAACCTTCGAATATTTGTATTACATTTAATACAAACAAAAAATATTCTGCAGACCAGAGATCATTTGAAATTCATACAATCAATCTGTACTAACAAACCGTGAACTTGCAATGCAAAATGTGAGGACACAGTATTTGGCTTGCAATCCCTAAATCTGAATTTAAAGTTATTTGACCATCTGCTTATGCTGAAAACCAGAACTAGTGTACTGCAACTTGGGGTGGGGAGCTGGATTTGCTGATGCCTCATTCTGGAGGCAAACCACAAGTTCCCTGCCCCCCACCAGACAAGCCCCAGGCTGCTAATGTCATGAATGTTATTTTTGCCTTCTGGCACAATTTCAATTTTCAAGTAAGTACACTTTGATTTATCCTTAAGTAAGACAGCCTTGCTTCTCCCACCACAGTAGGAGACCCTCTCAGTGACTCTAATAAGCTGCAGTGACTACCAGTGAAAAGGTTGGCAGCACACATGTGCAGGTGACCTTCAATGCTCTCAGACAGCTGCTTTCCCCAAGTCTTTCAGAGCACAAGAATTCCCATCACTGATGTATTTAGTGCACTGACCCTATTCCAAAGACTGACAGATTCTGTAAACCCTCACAGCAACAAATGCAACCCGCACACAAAAACCTGCATAGCACAATCATCCTCAGAAAACCTATTCATTTGTCATGAAGGTAACAATCATCATGTAAAAGTTCCCTCAAGTTCACCTAACTGTATCTTTATATTGTCATTATTCTGTACCATACCTAACATTAGGAAGATCCTACTAATTGCTTGAGGGTCCTAAAAAAATACTTTCCAACTGTTCACTTCATGCATTATGAAAATCTTTGGAGGATTAGTGAAGAGAGCTTTGCCACTTAGCTACTTTTGTTCCTCTACTAACACTTTAAACCACAAAGGTTTAAAATATACAGGATTGGCACTCATGAGAAGAAAGAGAACTGACACAAAAGCTAGGAATTTTAGTATGACATTATTATGCAGTTTCTTAAACTGATTCAATTTTCAAAGTAAATCTTCCAAAGACATTGCTAAAGCTGGACCAAAATTATTATGTACATTCTGCTTAGGCCAGTCTCTCTGAACCCACAGGAGACCACAAAAGCTTCTCCCAGGGAAGAGAACACCACTGCCAATAGGAGCCATAGGCTCTGCACTCCCATACTGGGAACACAGCCGAGTCTGAAAGCCAGCACAGGTTTCCCTGGGTAGCTCACAAATGACACACATTTTCCTAGGAAGACCCATTTTACCACTTCTAGTAAATCTACACCTGGCTTTTACTCCATCACAGGTAAGTCAGTTGAGCTATTCTCAATATATACTGATGACAATAGGTATACACACATTGGTCACAGGTCTTCTACAATCTATTTCAGTTGGTATTTTGCGCTGCTTTAAGTTTCTTACTCTAAGAAAACACATTTGGTTTTAGGGAAATTAGGTTTCATCTTAGTCTTGCAAGCAGGCAAGTCCTAAAAATCAATAGTCTCTGTTCAGATTCATAAAACCTGTTAACAACTAACACAAAATGGGCCAAATACTGCTTCTTCAAGAAGCATGACAACCACAACGCAGAACACTAACTCTATCAAAGCATTAGTGCACTTTTTTCAAGCCTGCTTCAGCCAGACCCTATCTTAGGATGCTGCTGGAGCTGCCCAGGCACAGCACAGCCCTGTGCTCAGCCAGGTGGCTTTCTGCTGTCCTTGCCTCCTGCTCATTATCCTTTTCCCTCGCAAGTCTACGTACTTTTGACATGCAACATATAATATCCAGCATGCTGAAATTTAGCTCAGTGTTGTGGTATCTCCAAAATCCATCAAATGTGCCAAACACACACTCCAAAATGATCACTCTGGCATAAGTCATGTTCCTCTTCCCTCATCCCATGATGCTGGCTGGCTTCTGCATGCTTTTAAACAAGCAAGATGTAGGCTTGAACCAAATACCTATCCCAGAAAGCACCTCTCCACACTGCTCATTTCCAGGGCTATAAATATTATCCAGTCAATCTTAAACTCAAGCAAATAGTGTATTTTGAGATGTTCAGGGGTGCTTTCACACCTGCTCAAAATGTCACTGTTTAAACCCTCAAGAAAAACATGGGGAAAATTGTGACTGTGAAAATGAAAGCCTGTGTTGAATTCAACACAGGGTAAACATACCAGGGACTCCAGGTTAGACAATAAAGCCCAGGTCAACTGTACACAGGACAAGAAGGACATAATTTCACTGAAAAAAACCAGCACTTAGCAATAGTCCTGGGACCTCGTTCATCACATTCTTATAATTGAGGATATTGATGAATTCTACCAAAGTTCCTTTTAGAAGAACCACCTTGGTATTGAAATGTTCTGCAGCTGCTGCTGTTGCTTTGTATTCATCGTCATGAGCCACAGCCACATCACTCAGTACCTTAATTCAAGCAGTATCTCACATTTTCATTCACCACCCACAGTAATCTCATTCTCACTGCAGTCAGACAGAGCAACTATGGTGAGACTGTCTTTTTAAAAGTCACAAAGAGTCATACACCCTAAAAGTCACACATAATTTGCTTGTCTGTACAATGTTCATACAACTCACAGACAAACCTAAGAGATTAAAAAAGAGAAAAATGTATTTGTTCATTACTCTAAGTGACCTTATGTATGCCAATACATCAGAACACATTCTGCACATAGAAATGAACAGAAACCTTGCAGAAATAATCTTAAGTTAGTTGGTGGATAGCACCTAGGAGGAATCAGCTTTATGTTCCTACAAACATGGTCACATTGGATCAGATGAAAAGCACATCTACACAACTACACTTTTTCCACCAGTGGCCAAAGATGGACTTTTACTGACTGCTGGACCCCAAAGACAAGAAGCTAAGACAAAATCTTTAAAACTTGGCTGAAAAATTAGTCTGAAGAGATGCTTTCAGACAAAAAGAGGTAATTGTGATGATGCAGCTAACCATTTTTATCTAGCAACACAGAAGGAATGATGCTTAAAAAAATAATAATCTTTCTTATAAGACGAGGAGATGCAAGCTGGAAAAACCAGATCAGTTTTAGGTTTAAGTTTCTATATTAGTGTCTCTCCACTTTCAAAAAGCACAGAGATGCAATTTGTTTTAAAGCCACACTGGGAGTTAATGGAGATCAGAAACAGAGCCTTCATCTGTACGCTCCCTTTCTGACTTACCTATAAATCATCTCTTCTTTCCTCACTCTCTCCCTAAGTGATCTGTATTAACAGTAATTTCCTTTCATTACAACCACTTTACTCATCCTTTTGCTTTATCCTACTGCCAGACAACTCCAACAAGTTATGTACTTCAAAGGAGAGAAGAAGTCTGTAGGAGATACATGGTTTGGGGGGGCAGGGTACACAGGCCCATGAAGGTCCCAGACAACACACACTAGCTTTCCCAAATTTTTGGAAGATGAATTATATGTGACCTTCTAGAAAGGCGCTATGAATTTTATTAAGTACAGGATATATATACTCTTCTGCAAAAGAGATTTAAGTTTCATTAATTTCGAAGTACAAGCTACAGCCATGTCTAGCCAATCACAAAATACTATCATACAATACAGACAGCATGCTATCAGACTTCATCAGACTTCAGTAGATTCAACATTTAGTACAGGTGAATACTATGTAGCAGCTCCTATACAAGAGAAAAACCAAACAAATACAAAATTTGCTAATGAAATCTATTGGTATAGTCGGGACTACAGAGCACACTATTCAGTATGCAGGACATTTGTTACAAAGAGCCTTTGTACACTACTTTTCAAGAACACTTTAGCAAAGGTGCCAAAAAAAAAAAGTGCATATGTAGATATTTATATTACTACATCTACTGTAGAATGAAGGGCTTTGTTAGGAGGTGCTGGTTTTCTTCTGCAGGTATTACTGCTATAAAGGCTAGTGATGATAAGCTAGCTGTTGCCAAAGAGAACACGTAACAGCTGAGTAAAGCCCTTAGTGGAGGCAGAATGAATTAGGGTTCCTCTGACTCTGCTCTCCCAAAACTTACAGAAACCTCATTAAACACACCACCTGTGTTCCTCTAAGAAGATGATCAGTAAGTTTCTAAGTTAGACAGTTCCATTTCCTTACAGCCATAAAATACTGATATGATGGACAGATTTGTCCCATGGGACAAAGGCACATACATAGACCTCACAGGGAGATCCCACAAAGTTCATGCAGATTTACGGTAGGGTATAACCAACTAAAATTCGTAACTTACTGGGAACAGTTTCATGCTGTCTTGTCAGAAAAGCAATTTTTAATTTTTTTTTCTGCCAAAGCAGAATCAACGATGTCTTTGACAGTACTTTCGTACCACTCCAGCGCCAGACAAAGCCTTTTCCAGAGGCGGAGCAGGGAGCGGTGACCGGGCAGGAGACCCCCAGGCACAAGGGGGAGAAGGAGCCCTGCCCGGGCCCCGCACCCGCACCCGCCCTGCCAGCAGCGCGTTTGGGAGCGATTACCGACTCCCGGCCGCCGTCCAGCCACCCTTAAATACCCCAACGCGGCTGCCAAAAGCCACCACAACCCGGCGGTGCCCGTGGTGCCCCCGGTCCCGGCTCGGGGAAGGAGGAAGGACGCCGGTCTCCCCCGGGCGGGCTCTCCCCTGCCTCTCTACACACACCCGACCCCGCGGCCAGCGCCTTCGGAAGCAGGACCGGCACCTGCCAACCCTCCCTTAACCTCGCCTCGCGCTCACCTGGAACTCCAGCCCGTAAATCACCGGCGCGTCGTCCTCCATCGTGACCCCCCTAGCGCAGCCAGACACCCCCCGTCGCCTCCAATGCTTTCTGGCCCTCGGCGCGGCCCGTCGTCCGCCGCTTCCGGGAGCTGCGCGCGCGCAGCCCCGCCCTGCCCTGCCCGCGCGCAGGCGCTGTGCGGGGGGAAGCGGCGCCGGACGCGGCGGCGGCGGCTCGGAGGTGACGGGACGGGACGGAACGGAACGGAACGGAATGGAATGGAATGGGGCGGTCGCGCGGCCTGACGGGCCTCCGGGTGGGCGGGTGGTCGCTGGGGCGGCCTCGGGGCTGCGCCAGGGGGAGGCCGGGCCCACCCCCGCCGCGGGTGTTCCGGGCCGGGGATCCCACGGTGGCGCCGGAGGCAGCGCCGAGCCCAGCCCGGGGCTGCGGGGGTTCGCAAGCGGCGCTGCTGCTGCCGCCGAACGCTCCTCCTGCTTAGCCGGCCCGTGCTCGGTAGCCTGCGCTGGTGATAGCCCTGAACCCACGCTTCCCTTTGCTGAAACCGGGACCTAGCGGGTCTTTGCGACCAGGGAAGCAAATATTGAGTCACTGGAACAGGTTGCGAGGGGAGGTTCGAGAGGTCTCAACCTTGGAGGAGTTCAAAGCCAGGCTGGATGGAGCTCTGAGCAACCTGGTCTAGTCGAAGGTGTCCCTGCCCATGGTAGGGGGCTTGGAATCAGATGATCTTGTAAGGTCCCCTTCCAAACCACACCATTGTCTGATATGATTTTATGCTATTGTTTCATCTGTGTTTAATGGGAGGTATTCGCTCTTCAATCTTAATAGTTTTACAACTTGCAGAAAAGATAAAAAGAAAATATTTTCAGAATTAGTTCTGTGGTTAGACATTAAATGAAAAATGTCAAAGGGAAGGTGTAAATAGTGAAATTACTTTGTTTTTAAAGCAAAAATTTCAGTATTTGTATGGTACTTAGGAGTTTCATTATGACACCTGAGCAATATACAAATAATAAAACTAATTCTTGTTTTGGTGGGGACTTCTTCTTCAGTTACTATGGAGAATAATGAAAGCAATGCTAAGGATGCAAAGAGCACCTCAGATGAAGATGACGGCAGAGACGTAGTTCAGCAGAAAACTCAGGAAGAAATTTTCTTTCATGAGGAAACCATCGATCTTGGTGGAGATGAATTTGAGTCTGAAGGGAATGAAACTGTATCAGAGGATTCAAATAATTTTGTAGATAAACTTAATGAGCAAATGATGGAGAGTGTCATTATTTCAGATTCTCCAAACAACAGTGAAGATGACACAGGTGAACTTGGTTGTCTTCAGGAGATTGTAGACCAAATGGAAGCTAAAGATAATCAAAAAACACAAGCAGAAGTGGATAAAGAAGAGTTTTTAAGTAATGAGAGTGAAACTGAACATGAAGAAACTCCTAAAGACATTTCTGAGACTGGAACAGATAATCAGGCATCTTTAAAGGAAGAATCAATTCAGGAAGCAGTGAAGGAGGAACCAAAGTTGGGAAACAATGTTCCTGTTGAAACAAAACCAAATAATATTGATGGAAGCAAACCTGAGGACCAAATATTGTCACCTCGTACTACCACACCATCTTCTGAGGCTGAGCCCATTCCTGTGTGCACGATCTTCAGCCAAACAAACAATGCTAGTACCCAGCCACAGTTGTTCCTGCCTGATGGTTTTGAGCCTCAGATGGTAAAATCTCCTAGTTTTAGTAGTATAATAGAGACTCCAGTGAAGTCTAATCCACAGGTCGTTCAACCAAGTCCTAGTCTAAGCAAGTTCTTTGGCGACACCGTTAACACTAATACGTTAGCTTCTGATTTTTTTGATTCATTTACCACATCCAATTTTATTTCTGTTAGTAATCCCAATGCAAGCTCTTCAGTTCCAGAGCAAATGTCCTCTCTTTCTAATGGTGGAGGTAGTTCTTCATCCAACCCTACCTTCCCCATGCAAAATGGGAGACCTGAAGCAGGTGGTCCTCCATCATCTCTAGAAATAACTCAATCCCCCAAGCCATTCTCACAAATCCAAGCTGTTTTTGCTGGGAGTGATGATCCGTTTGCCACAGCCTTAAATATGAGTGAACTAGATAGAAGAAATGATGCTTGGATTCCTAGTGAGGAAACAAGAAATGTTCTCATTTCAGTTGCCACACAGCAGTACAGCGCCGTGTTCATAGATAAAGAGAATCTCACTATGCCTGGATTAAAATTCGATAATATCCAGGTAAGAGTCTATTACTGTATCTTCGTCTATGATTATTTTTAGAAATACTGTAGAAGAGCTGTCCAGTAATCTGTGTATCACGGTGGTTCATATTGTTGCTGATGGTCACCTTGTGTGTTTTACTTCAATCCTAATTAGAAAATGCAGTGTCACTGCTGCCTTGTACAGGAAGAGGCTAAAACCAGATCTGATTTATTCATAGTGACATTTGTTTGCTACATTGAAAACCAGTGTTGGCAGTTTCCGTAGAAACCAAAGCCGGTTGTATTTTTAAGTACTTTATTTCTCTTTCTCCAAGTTAGTAAGATAATGCTCACATTTGGAATTTATACAAACCCTCTAAGCTGTGCTACAGAGTCTTAAGAGCAGACAGCTTTGTTTGTGGAATTCACTGTTGCGATCAACTGGGAAATACCATTTTTTCACTCATGTTCACAGTGGTCTAAATAATGTTAACGCTGGCTGAAATTGCATCATTTCTATCTTCCCTAAGCAATGGAAAGGTATAACCTGTAAGAAAGATTGAGTGCTACAGCAAGCTGCTGAAAAGGGATAACCCCAAAATTAAAAGAAAAACTCTAGAGGAGATCATAAAGCGAACAATGTAGTAGCAAAAAGTAATTTTTTGTCTTCTATCAATTTCTAACTGGTGAGAAACCATAAAACATTTTTTTCAGAATTTGAGAAATTTTACTCAGATCTATTCAGGATTTCTCCTGAAGCTGTTGTATCCTGGCTGCTCAGCCAGGCTAACCATCATAATATTTTGGGTTTTCTTTAAACAGACTAATCCTATTCTTTGATATCTGTGCCTCTGGATAATAGAATTGTTGTTTAGATAGATGGTGTTGAGGGTTTGGATGCTTTAATCTTAAATTATGCATAACAAAGACCATCCATTCAATAGTCAAATACAAGCAGAGAGCAGTCTGCAGTAACTTCTCAATCTACAGAAGCAATCAGAAAAGTTTCTGGAGTGAATCAGGTCCAGATTTATAAATGCATTATCTGAAAAATCTTGGGTTTCTGTCACAAGCAATAAATACCAGTTTAGACATATGCAATGCTCCTACTGCTTCTTGGGTTAGCTTTGTCTTAAAACATTTGTTTGTTATCACAGAGCCAAATAATTAGCATGAAAGAAAACACTGTAAGAGGAAGCTATTCCTCCTCCAGTCCTGCCCAAAATATCCCTTAGACCTTGATGAGTTATTCCAGTGTGCACTTTCTCTCCTAACAGCTAATCAGTTAGAAGGAATGATCCCTTCTGCAATCTCCAAGGATGGTGGTCTCCTTTTTGCAAGCTTCCTTTTTTAGAATAGTTCTCTTTCACCTTCCTCAGTCCAGTCAAGGGTTAAAGGCTTGTTTCTGCTGATGATTCCGTAAATCTATGCATGTGCATATATGCAGATCTACCATTTAATACATAATTGAAAAGAAGATGTTTGGCAATGTCTATGTGGTGTATTTCCACAAAAGACCTGATGTAAAATCATCAATGGAATTAAAGGGCATTCCTAGTGGTTTTTTCATTGTTTATAATTTATAAGAGTCTCCTGGACATGTCCACAGGGACAAGTGTTGAAGTGCTTTGTGTTTAGAAAACTTTCCTCACTTTAACTTACTGCTTTTCCATGGCCTGAGTGCATGCCTTGACTGACTTGACATCCCCTAGTTTGGTATCATTGTTCCATAGTATTGTAAATTGTGTATTTAACTTAAACCGTAATTGTAGAGTACTTGAAATGTCAACTGAAACATTGTGGGAGGTATGTTTTCAATGTTAAAGCAGCTTCCAACAAGGGTTGTTACAGCTTTGCTATGAATAGTTTGCTAATGCTGAATGTTAATGCAAGATTTTAAACCAAGCTACATGCAGTGGAGACAGAAGTTGGTTGAAAAATGCATTTGCAATGAGTGAACTCATTGCAAGTGTGCTTCAGGGAAGGACTGAAATTTCACATGACGTGTGTTGAAGAGCTTGGGACTTGATTTCTTGCCCTGCTTGCTCAGGAAGTGTATTGTAAGACAAGTTATATGCGGATAAATCACACCAAGAAAAATACTGAATGATTTTTATTTCAGCTGCATGCTACTTTTTGACAATCATTTAAAACCCATTATTTTTTAAACTGTCTTGGGTTGTATATGGTAAAGATTGTCTGTACCAGTGTTCTCCAAGTGTCAGAACAAATCGGAGTGCTGCTTTTTATGCTCTTTCCATTATGCCTTTTTTCATGAGTTGCTGTCTTCTGTCATTGTCCTTTGTTTCACTACATTCATTTGTACTTTTTCCTACACCAGAGGACTGTTGGATCCGAAGTACTATCAGGGGGATTAAAAGTTCTTCTGTATTTATGTCATTTTGCACACACTGTCATTTCTTAATTCTTTGGGCTGTTCTGAGAGGCAGATATGTTGTTTATTCATAGGATAAATGACGTCATTAGAGGTAAAAAATTTCCATGTAGTGAAAAAGTAGTTGCAATCCCATTGCTTAAGAAACTAGACAGAAAATACAACTGTTTCCTATCACTGTCCATGGGGAAAATTGAAACACTTAATGTCAATTGTCTTTGTCATAGCTAAGCTCTACTGTTATTATATGCAGTTCACCCTCTTTTTAGGCAAAAAGCTATTGAGGTCAGATAGCACAGTTCTCTGACTGATGCCTGCAGCTAGTTCTTTTGAAATTTAAAACACTTGTTGAAGGGTTGCTGTTTACTTCGGTTTATGATCTCTCAAAGTGTATTTTCTGGATATTTAAGGCTAGCTTATCATGTGCATGTTTATCTTTGATCAGTAGATTGCACCTTTCAATGTTAACATATATTACAAAAACCTGTAAAACTTTCTGGTTTTTATAAGATCTTTGAGGAGTATAAGATCTGTGAACGATAGTAGTATAAGAAGCAAATAAACCTGAATGTGTCAATGCTAACTGAAACCTATACATGGGAAAAAAAAGAATATAGCAAATTATGTGGAGTAAATGTAGAAGTTTTCATTCCAATGCTGTATAGTCATGTGCAGTTACGTTTATTTCGCACACAACGTACTGGAAAATATGTATTTCTCTAGAGGAAAAAACTCTTTTGCTCAGTTTTAATTCTGCATTTTATTTTGCCAAAATAATGTTTTAAATAGTCTTGTTATCTGTTTTCTTTTTCTGTTCCATGAACACCAAGGGAGATGCAGTAAAAGACTTAATGCTTCGCTTCTTGGGGGAGCAGGCTGCAGTGAAGAGACAAGTTTTAAATGCCAACTCTGTAGAGCAGTCATTTGTAGGCTTGAAACAGCTAATTGTAAGTAACAATCGTCGTATGTATTTAATATTGTGTTTCTCTCAAGATAATTGGGAGCTACTGACTGAGGAGAAACTGGAAAAAAAATCTGTGTATTAGTCTATTCATGATAGTACTATCCATTCAATAGTGCTAGCCAAACTACAGTAGTTTTTAATGGAAATGACACTGGGGTTTAATTAATTGGGTTTAAATCACGTAGTAAACCTTTCTTTATATGCAAAAGTTACAAAAAATTATTTTAAGTGACTGAGTTTTTATGTAATGCAAGTGGTTGCAAAACAGATTTTAATTAAGTTTCTGTTTATCTGTGTATGTATTTATGTTTTCACCTGAATGTTTTACAAAAAGACATAAAAGTTGTAAATGGCAAGCCAGACTGATATGATAATTTCAGCTGCTTAATTTTTTACTTCAGTGCAGAAAACGAAAGCAAATTACTTCCAAAGGAAAGCTTAACTTAATCCTTTCATTAATGTAAATATTTCTGTCCTGGAAATAGTTGCATCTGGCAGCATTGTAAACCTTGCCTTGTTCCTTCAACCATTGTGTTCCTGTATAAAACTCATTGCTATTGCATGACTATGCCTTATTTAATCTGATGACATAACAAGGTATTTTGCACTTATTTTATTTTTGAAAAAAAAGGATGAAAAATTACTGATGAAAAGTGGTGAGGAATTATTAGGACAGGCTGTATTTAGTATTTAACATGTTTTAATTCAATCCTGTGACTTTACATGTGAAACTTCAAAAGAGACGACCTTTTTGTCATGTTAGGAATACTGTAGGAGGTCTCTGCAAGCACTGTTCAAGGAATTCAGAGGTAATTTCAAAACCTAAACATGAAAAAACTGATTGTGATCTCCATCCTAGACATGCGTTTTTCTGTTTATCTCAAAGTTTTGCTTGACTTGAGAGGGGGAAAAAATCTTATGAAGAAGTCTTGTACCCACCAGTGTCTTAAGTAGGAAAAGCTTTTTTTTCACACTTACTTTCCGTCTTCCAGAAGAGATTTTTTGATGTATGGGAAATGCTTTTCTATTTGGCCTGGTAGCAGTGTCTATGCAAGATGTTCTTCTGTGCGGCAGACCATCCTGTACCTTAATTGCAATGCTGCTACTGATACTGCTTTTGCTTTGAGCGTGCTCTTAAGCTTCAGAAGAGTAGTGTTAAAGCTTTTAGGCCCGGGGCAGTAAAGCTGGGAGGCAATCTGCAGCTGTAGGATTTTTTGTTACTTACACCACTTATGGTTACTTATGGTTTATTTAAAAAAAACTTGCCTTATTTAGTAGGGTGGGTTTTTTCATGAAATAGAAACCATTCAGGTAGAAGTCAGAATGTTCTTTGGTTTTCAAGGCTTTCAGTCATTAGCCGTTCGTTGGTTTTGAGTATTCAACAAAGCTTCCTCAGTTTCATTTGTAGAACTCGTTTCTTTTTGTGATGAGAATTAGTTGGTCTTTTTTTGTTCCCCTGTGAACATTACATTTCTTCTTAAAGTCTAAATGTGGAAAATTTATTGCTGATTGACAATAGTATTTAAAGGGATTTCAGGCTTAAAAGCATTAAAATCCTACACTAGATGATATTAATTAAAAAGATGTATGTTTTTTACATACATAATAGGCCAGAATGACTTACAGTAAGTACTCTGTTACTAGTCACGAATTTTACTTTGTTTATGAGTGAATTCCTGACCAAATATGTTCAGTGAGTAAATCTTTTAATGCAAAAGACAACTTACAGGCAATATTTCTATTAAGATCTAGTTAAAAACTAGTGAATATTGGGAATATTGCTATGCAGTTTCCATAAAGTTAAGATTTTTTTTCCTTTGCTGTTTATTTGGTATCCTTGTGTACTACACATGATCATGAGATTTTTTGTCACCCAATTCAATACCTTGCAGCAACTTAGAAGAGTGTATTTTGAATGGGTCCACAGTGCAGAAGAGAAATGCTTAGAATTAGGATAAATTTCACCTTCAAACTGATACCTGTTATTTAGGTGTTTACATGTGAGTTGACGTCTGAACTCTTAAGTCAATAGAGATCTAATAGTACAGTCCCTGATCACAGCTAAGTTTAGATGGGTTTCCATCTAAAAGTCTCAACAATTATCACATTGTAGGAAGACACTAGTGACAGCTGAAACCAAAAGTGAATGTTTAGTCCTGTTGTAAAGAAATTTGTTAGGTTAAAATTCTCATGATCTTGGGCAAACTCCACTGTATTATAGGAACAAAAAAAAAATTTAAAAAAAGGAAAAAAATAAAAACAGTATTCTAAGCCTGTCTGCTTCATTAGTGTCTGGTTACTGTTTTCATCCTGCGTGAGTGGAAAAATGGGTTCACCAGTATACCAAATCTTTAAACCACAGGTCTTCAGCTGCAATTCTGAAGGTTCTCTATTCTACCATATGATTAATTCTGTTAGCTTATTTGGCTGTTTTAATAAATACAGATACGCTGCTGCTACTTTCAAAGGCTAGTCCGGAAGTTCATTCCTTTGGTTGTTAGTCAAAGGCATTCTAATCAGTCCTCCCTCAAAATCTTTCTTCTAATCAAAGCTAAAGTTGTTTACAATAATTTGAGTGTTTTGGTCTTATGTTGCTTTTTAAGTCATTTTTTTTTTCCTTAGTATTTGCTTCTTCTCCCCTGCTACTTTGTATGAGTAGACAGCCATGGCATTTCCACTTCTCAGATTTTCTTTTTAAAGGAAAAAATAATCCTTCTCTAGTCATCTCATCATGGATGCCTTCATAATGATCTGAGGAGCTCTTCTCAGAATCTCTCCCAATTGAAGCTAACGTCTTTTTGTTATCACTGCTCAGAACTCAGCACGTTGCATTGTAAATTAAATGACTTGCCTTGTGTTTTACCTTTTCCGTTATTCTCATATTGTAAATCCTCTGATCCCTGTTTAGTGATGTGGTCCTTATATAGTGCTTCCTAGATTAAATCTGCAAATGAAGATACCAGCTCTTTTAACCAGGGTCACAAAGGAGTATCTTACACTGGATTGTTTCTAGTGTGCATCCTCGAGCAGTACCTTCTCACATTCCTATAAAAGTTCTAGGAAAAAACATTTAAGTAAAAACACTTCTGTGGGTAAGATGCAGTTAGTGCTTGCAGCAAAGAATGTTGGAGACTGATGCCCTTTTGGGGGGATCATAGTGCAAACAGTCTGCAAAAGCTTCCTCAAGTACAATTAATTGTCAGAAAAACAGAATTATCAAGAAGGTGGTAAGCTGAACTTCCAAAGGTGCACCTTTTCTGATGAGATCACCAACAGCAGTATCGTGTCTTAAGACAAATAGTTGTTCACTAGGAACTGAACTCAAGTTGTTAAACTTGGCTAACAAAATTGTTCAGCATGAATTTGGTCTCTAGATGATTTGAATGAGATTTTTGCCAGTAAGCCAAAGACAGTTTATTGAACAACTGTAGTTTCACATTTTCTGTTTCTGCTATGGGATGGGTAACAGTGAATTGGAAATGCTTTAGTGGTAGCAAAATGGCATGGAGGTGGTGTAGTTGAATTAGTTTTACAACTTCAGGGCTTTTAAGAGATGTGGGGCTGCTGGAGCAGTTCTGCAAAATAATTCTATAGTAACTTGTAAATAGAGTTATACATCTGTACTGGGTAAATTTTTTGTATTTTTAAACTGAAAACGGAAAATCTGAGTTTTCGATTTCAGAAAGTTTGATCAATGTGACATAGGAACATGCTTTTGCATCTAGAGCAAATACATGTAAGCAAGATCTTGTCTTCACAATATTGCTTTGTTTTACAGCAGCAAATACAAGGTGCAAGCTGCAATTGTTAGTTCTTGTTATTCCGTATTTTAGACTAATTTTTTTCCCTCATTCGAACAAATGGCACAGTCTTTCTTACCAGAGACCCTTCTGATGTTTTGAATTGTAACATGCTTGCAGCCAGAGGAAAAATCAGCCTTTTGTAGTTACTGTACTTGAAAAAAGACTGCTGTATCTTACCACTATAAATATGTAATGTTTGCTCTAAATATGGAATAATTTCTTCAAGCTGCTAGACCAGGAAAGGGTTACTAACTGCGTTTTCTTAACTGATGTGTAAGTGCCCTACCAATGTAATTTACAGGGGAGAAGCATGTCATAGCTAGTGGAGGAGGACATTTTAATCACTTTAATGGTGTTACATGTAGAGTTAATGACTCCCTTTGAGTCTATTTTTAAAAGTCATATACTGTTATTTTTGCACATGATTAATGTTGTGCTTTTGCATGTATTTTCAAATACAACAAACTTGGATACAGTGGTATGACATACATATTCACTGTAATAAGTTATGAATTATTCTTAAAAATAGGGGACAGGATTGTTCTTTTGTTTCTAAATCAGTGAGCAATTTCCTACATTTTTGTAGCTGATTTGAGAGAAGGTGGGAGACACAAGTAGCGCAAATTGTAGACGTGTGCTTTTGGGAAGAGGTTGCATTTCTTCACTAAGAAGCATCTATTTGTTGGATAAAATTTCAGTGGTTTTCCTGAGAGACTGAATAATGTTATAAATTGTGTATCGGAGGAATTCCCTTTTCATCATTGAACGCATTTTCTGTAGATTTCCAGTCCATGTGCCTCTCTTTGCTTGACAGAAGAATTACATTTGAAGTCTGTTTTACTATGCAGTTTGCCTGTCTGTATGTAAATCTCCCCCAGGACTTCTGGGTTTTTTTGAACAACAGAGGAGTTCTGCAAGGAATAACGCATTGTCTGTTGGGTGGCTGATCTGCTTGGCCTAGCTTTGATGTGTGTACTGAGTCGTCAGTACTGAGATGTTTTGGGTTTTTAATTTTTGGTTATGTATATGGATAAAAAAAAAAATCCTTTCACAGGATAAACGTCTAGACTAATAGTGTTCAAAAAGTACAGAAACCATCCAAGCTGGTGGCTTTCATTAAAACAACAACAGCTCCATACTTCTGAGAGGAGTGGAAAGATAATACTAATGTTGTGTGGAGAGAAGTTCTCTTCTGCCAGGCTGCTGCTGTTAGTGAACTATTTAGTAATAATATTTGGTTGACAGTATTTTTTCTTAGAGAAGTTAGTGTTTTCACACAATTACATCTAGACAACCATGTCCTGATCATCACAGAATAATTATTTTTGTCTTTGAGAATGTTCTTCAGTATTTTTTATGCTATATTTGAAGCTGTAGTGTCCATATTTGCTTTGGGTCTCTACTTACGGCTTACAAACAAAATTCAGGTACAGGGGACCCAGATTTTTAGATCTGTGTGATTGTAGACCATAGGAAGCATGAAAGTGACCTGCAAGGTTTTGAAGGATGTTTGAAATGGATAAAGATTTCTGGTGGACTGGCAACTCTTGAGTCTGGTACAGTTTGCCTGAGACAATAATGTGTCCAGTTAATTTGAAATTAAGTTGTACTGCCAGCAGCCTTTTATTAAGCTTCCATAGAGAATTATGCTCCATGACCAGCAGGCACCTCTAATTTTGAAATCATTGCAAATATTGTGTTTCATTTTCCAGTAAGGACTGTTTTCACAATGACTGTCAGACTTGCTTCTCTTGGCTGTCTTGCTCTATAAAGTACTTTTTGTCCATGCCTGAAATAGAATTTAAAAAACTGTAGCAACTAAGTTGGTCATAGATGATCCGTTATTATTTTTGGATGCTAACTCTCATTTGGGAAGAAAAGTTTAGCAGTTTTAGAATCTGTGTTTATTCCTGTTCTAAGGATAATAAGAATTTAGTTTGTCTCTTGAGAAGTGGAATGAATTTCGGGTAATCCATGTCAGTATCTTTCTGCTTCTCTAAGTTGATACAGGTAGATGTTGAAGGATGTTACAAATGCATTATCAATTCCTTCTCTTCCATAAGAGCATAGATGGCTCAGAGTCTGCCATGCTGTTTCATGGTCTTGCTGTCAGCCAACTTCTGCATTTCCGGTGGAACTCAACTTTATCTGGCATTTGGCAATGCAGAGAGGAGAGGTGAGGTGGTTAGTGCATGGTGGTCTCTGTAGTGACCTGTTTGCAGCCTCTGTGGCTGCAAAGTGGGGGTCAGAAAGTATGAAAAGTCTTCAGTTGTTATTACTGATTTTTGACTGTTTGCTGTATCAACGTGTTTTCTAAAACATTGGAGAGAATTTAATAAAATACCAATTCAAGGTTAGTGTCTGAACTTTTGCAAGCACCAGTATAAATGTATTTTATTCCTTTACATTTCATCAGACAACATGATTCTTTTCTATTACATTTATATTTTTTATGTATTAAGAAACTATTTGAAAAAAATATTAGCTTCAGGAGTAGGATGTATTTGCTTTAGAATGACCTTCTGGATACATGTATCTTTAAAACCTCCTCTGTATAATAGAAAAGTATGATAGCTTAAAACCTGTGAAGCATTAATCTGTGTTTTAAGTTTTTGATATGTTGCATCAGGCTATACAAGGCAGAAACATTATTAGGATATTTCTGTTGAAAAACTGATTAACAATGTGACAGTACAGTTTGATTTGTCTAACTAGGAATGTTTTTGTTTTATGAATAAAAAAATAAATTTAAGAGTATTTTGTAATTAGTCATGCAGTGGAAATTCAGATGTTTACATTTTATAGGTGAAACAGTTGTTACTGTTCTGAATTTATCGTTTATGCATTGTATTCTTCCTTGTTCTTTGTTTTTGATTAATAAGAATTTTGTATCCTGGACAACGTTAGAAAAGTTTATTTTTGTTGAGAGAACCTGTAGTAGGGGTTATAATCTGACATACTGAAGTCAGTGAGATAAGAATGGGTGTTGAATATTTCATGACCGTAGAGCAACTTGGATATTATTGATAATACATGGCTGGCAATTTTTTTCTCCTTTTTTAGGAGAAAACGGAGTTGTGAATACTATAGTGTATTCATTTATATAATCAAACATGATATAGCTTTAAGTTTAGAATTCCATATGATTTTGTGTATTCTTTTGTTTTAGTGATCTGGTAATATTAATGCTTGATTTCCCTTTTTGCCTAATTAGATGTGCAGCTTTGATAAATGACATTCTGCTTCTTACCAGCCAACTCTCCTGACCTTGTCATTATTACTGATGGGCACATGTTGCTGCTGCAGGCAACATAAGCAGTTGTGCATTTTAGGGACTTATGATTTTGTTACTTATTCTTTTCTTCTTCCCAGAGCAGTAAAAACTGGAGGGCAGCAGTTGATTTGTGTGGGCGGCTTCTAACTGCACATGGTCAAGGCTATAAAAAAAGTGGACTACCTGCTAGCCATACAACAGATTCTTTACAGGTATGTATAAAGGTATGCCCTTGTCACTTTTTTCCAACAGTATTCATATTGGCATGTTTTTAACATGATCAAACTCCTTTTCCTAATTGTAACGTAGAAACCGAGGTTATTTAAGTATTTTAGCAAGTCACTTTTTCTGTTTTCTTATGTAAAGTAGGCCTTAATTTAAAACAAACAGTTTTTTTTAAGTAAAATCTAATCTTGATTCTATGTTTTTAAAGGTTTTTACGCTAGTAAAATGAAATATGTTTTACTGTTTTGAAAGACTCACTCTGCTAAAGTTCATGCAGTTATCTAGATTGTGAACTTTGTAGTAAGAGTCCAAATGTTAGAAATGTGTTTCATGTTGCTTAGAAGATAAGAATCCAAATTAATAAAATATTGCAAGTGATTCAGATGAGAACTCATGTTTTTGACCCTAGTGATTATAAAGTTTCACCAATAGATTTTAAGAATACCATAAGGTTGGAAACACAGTTAAGATACCAGATTGATAATTTGTACATGCTAACTCATTTCAAAGAGAGATGTTCTAATTTTGGAGCAGGCTAGTTTTTAAACTTCATCTTCACAATCTTAGTACCTTTACAAACAATTAAACATCAGACCTCTGTGTTTTGTATTAATGATTTGATGAGAAGTACTTTGTAAAAGAGGAGGTAAAAATAAATCCTGATTCTTTTCAATAACATGGAAACTCTTTTCTCAGCTTTTATCAGAAAAAGTTGAAAAGTTCAAATTGTATTGGATGTGGCTTTTGATTCAAGCTAATAACAGACTTTGTCTTTCCCCTTTTTTTTATGTATTAATTTTTAGCTATGGTTTGTGAGACTAGCACTGCTGGTGAAACTGAATCTGTTCCAAAATGCAGAAATGGAATTTGAACCATTTGGAAATTTAGACCAGCCTGATCTTTATTATGAATATTACCCTAACGTTTACCCTGGACGTAAAGGTAAGACACTTGATTTATAAAATGCTTTTTATTTTTGCCATTTTTACCAGTCATTTTAAAATATTGGTTGGATTCAGGGGGTTTTTAAGCCTAAAGCATTGGAGAGCTTTTGCTTATGTTGGTTTTGGTTTGTTTTTTTTTCCCCAGAAGAACATGATTGATTAGTACATTAAAGTATCGCTCGCATTATGGTGGTAGCGATAAGAAGTAACAACCGGTAGAGCGATATGGGTAGGCAGTGTATTTCGTGATGCTGCTGCAGAGGACTGTTTTTAACAAGTAAATATAATAGTTTAGTTCTATGATACTGAAATTAAAAACTTCCAAACATGAATAGTTCATTTTACCCAAAAGCAGGCTTGAAAGATGATGAGAGAGTTTGTGGAAACAGACTCTATAAGCTTTTCCTCTTCAGTTCGTCCGGGGACTATCACTACGCTATTTTTAACATTCACATGCCCATAGGCTACTGCAGGTGTTATTTCCTGGTTTCTAGGATTAAAAGAAAAAAAACCCTAAATTTAGAACTAAGCTAATAATTCTTCTTCATTGAAACATGATTAAATAGAGTATTATTTGCTAAATATCTGAAAGTAAGTAGAAATCAGAGATTTGCTATGTATCTCATTATTGAAGAGAACAAAAACAACACCAACTTCAATTCTTTATAAGCAGTTTGTCTCAAGTTACAAACACACTACTTCCCACTACTCCAAATAGCCCACAGGTTAACCACATAGTTCCACTTCTTAGAGTATTCTAGTCCTACAGAAGTCTGAGTTTGAAAAATTGCTATTTTTAAGAGTAATTTTGATCTTGTTCAGGCTATTTTGAAATTGTATTTTTTCTAAGTCTGTTATATAGAAAAGAATAACTCTCTGATGCAAGTACACTGTTGAGTGTTCTTAACGTTCTTTGGCTTTCACATTTGAACCACAGTGTGTAATAAAACATTTGTAAGAAGCAGTTCTTATAGGCAGTGCCACTCTGAAAAATTACAGTCTATTTTACATGAAATGCTGGTAGTCTTGATGGGGTAACCTAGAAAGATAGAAGATTTTGAGGTTACTGAGGATGGGAAGTTGGTGTCAGAAAGTTCATGATTTTTTGCAGATTATTTTGCTTAGTGATGTAAAAGATCAGTTGCAGCCCAGCAAGGCCAACGCAGACTGCCTAGAAAATTCCCTCTGACATTACTCGTCGTCCTTCAGGTGATCACAGGCAATCCACTGGGAAGGAACTGAAGGAACTGTGTCAGTTGGAAGAGTGAAAGAGGTCCTGGTCATCAGGTTGGACAGCTTTTTGGATCTGGTTCTTAGGGCAGCTGCGCACATGATGCTACAGCAATAGTAGTCTTTCGCAGGCCATATGTACATCTCCACATCTTTTTCGATATTAAAAATAAGATATTTTGTCTAAGAAAAATCCTTACAGGTCATGTCAGTATTTGAGGCACTTGAGTCCTCATGCCACAGATGATGCAGGGAGCAGCAGTTCTGGACAGTCTGGCCGGATGCACCTGTCCTGTGACTGGGCTTTGGGTCCTGGAGCAATCACTCAACAACTGTGGCTATTTCATACAAGTTGTGAGGATATTGATGGTAAAAAAAGGTGATCTTAAGGAAGATAGTCTATTTCATTATTATATGCCTTATTTTTAACAGTTGAATTTACCAACTGGGAGCATAATCTGATAATTTGTAAGGAAAATAGGATCAAGGTTGGATGTAGCTGACCTGCTAGTTGTAGATATCTCATATACATACAAGGTGATTATTATGTGGGAACAGCTATCAGACATTCCTTGCATAGTTTTGAAGAGAGAGAAATGCCATTTGCAGGGATGTAGGAGAACACAAGCAGTTCTTTTTTGTCTAGCGTTAAAGTGTGCTATGCTGGGTTATGGATAAAGAAATGTGGTATACATGCATTGTTAACCAGCTAATTTAAATAATAAAATACAGATAAATCATTCCTATATTTTGGTTTAAATGTATTAGTATGAATACACAATTGCTATTTGGCAATTTTGGGTATCATTTTGTGGTGTAACAAGCATAAAAGAAAGGGCTTTATTTCAACATTCTAATTTTGATTCATGTTATATAAATGGAGTAAGCACTTAAAAGTCAATTTAAGAAATGAGAGTATAGATATAAGTAATGTATCCATTAATTGTATTGCAGATAATATTTTGCATAATTTCTTTGTATTCAAAATATTCATAATAAAAAATGTAATACATTAGGAAGTTTTCTGGGTTTTATGCGTGAAATAGGAAAAGTTCAAGACTTCTTACAGGAGTGAGAATAGCCCCTCATCCATTAATCTCTGAGAAATATATCTCAAAGAATTTAGGTTATAAGTAACTGTATGAAAAGTGAAAGATGCTTTTCCATTAATTTAACTTACCATGGCAAACATGGTCCTCTTAATTTCCCTCTGAAACTCGCCTAGAACTGTTTCCCTTTCGGCAACACTGCTAATCTCCATTTCATCCTCATATTTTGTACGGCATTTGCAGCCATGCTGTGCATTGATCTCATTGTTGTTGTCTTTATCATGGCTGTAAGATGTAGTCCTTCTGGAATCTTCCTTTCCTGGTTTCTATGGGCTCTTTGTTCAGTCATCTGCATTGCCTGTAGGAGTGCAGCCTCTCAGGGCATTGATTCTCCTGGGATCCTTGTGTTGGCCAGTGAAGTTGGTTAAGGCACTCTTGGATCATTCCTGATTGATAAGGAGCAGAGAACAAACTGTTCTCATTTTCTAGTAAAATCTTAAAATTCCTCAGTTATAGATTTACTTCTCTTAAATTCATCTGCATAAAGAAGCTAAAAAGGCCTATTTTTACATATATCATTTTTTTCTTTCGTAACAGGTAGGTCCTTAGGTCAGGAACTCTGTTTCAGACTGCTTCCTGCACATCTTCATTGTACTGTGTGGGATATATAAGGCTGAATTTTTGTCATCGTTCTCATGACAGATGGATTTCAGGATTTTTTTAAGGGTTTTAACTTTATATCTTTATATTTACACAGCCTGACCCACTTCTATTCATACCGTTTGTGTCTGTGTTCCTTGTGATATATAATAAACTCTCATTCGATAGCCTGCCTAACCTGAGACAGCCTTTCCACTGGTAATGCCTGTGTGTTTCTGAACCTGTGAGAGCCAGCAATTAAAATGGAACATTAAAATGCTTTTTCATTCTTTTATGAGGTAATTCAGTCTTGTTTCTGGTTAATAGAGCAGTAAGTTACAGAAAAGTTAATGCTACCAGAATCAGTCTTCTAAAGCTACGAAACTTGTGAATAATTTATTTTGTATTAGAAAGGGTGAAAAAAAAAATAAGCTGTGCATAAGTAAAAATTGGACTTCTGTTCCCCTGACCAGAAGCTTATGTAACATGGGGTGGGGTTTTTTTCCCCCTTTCCCTTTTATCATTCTCCTTGTGATGATGCGGCATCATCTGTATTCCTCTAAATGAAATCAGTCTTCTGTTCTCTGGTGGGAAGGGCCTAAATAAGGAACATGGCGTTAAATATCTAGTTGTGTGTGTTCTAGAAGCTTATTTCATACTGTATGCCTTCCCTTGAGCTCTGGTTTTAATACCAACACGAGGTTTTTAAAAGTGTGGCAGTGTTGTGACTAGGGATATACTAATGTGTCCTGCGATAGGATGGCTCTTCTGGATGGATAGTGATAGTTTAAAAAAATAATATAAATAATATATATAAAATATATTTTTTTCTCGAAATAGTGTAAGTCTAGACATCACAACTGCTTTAGCATTTTGCACTAGTGATACTTTCATGACATTACTCATATCCACTGTAGTTAGAATTTTTATCAGAAATATATGAAAAAATTGATAGAAAAGATTTGTGTGAGATTTCATTTTTAATGTGTCCTTAGTTATTCAAGCAGTGGTCTTAATTTGTTTCTTTTATTCAGTTTTGAAATTCCAGTTGTTCTAAAGGAATCATATCATACATGGTCTGGATCTGTCACTCTAACTCATGGTGTTAACAAGTTTTCAGTGCTGATGTCTAAGGTGAACTGTAATAATTGTTACTACATTCTGTAAGCTTGTAAGATAGCAAAATTTGTAATGAGAAACTTGTTATACAGAGATACTATCAAAACACGTATCCAGAATATTTCTCTAATACCCACAAAAGACATTTTAGAGGCATCTGGATTGTGTATAGTGCAGAGGACTATGTACAGCTTCAAGGTCTGCCTGAAGCTTGGTCCTGAATATCAGCCTATGCCATAAGTAAGGACAGACTTGAATTGAGGAAATTACCTCCTTTATGTGATGCCTCTACAGTGGTGTTTGGCCATTTTGAGTTTACTGTCTCCCTTTCTTTTCCTCTTCTACTTGTCTATGCTGGTATGAGGCAGGCTGGCTGAAGCTTCCTTTTTTAATTTTTTTTTAATTTATGGGGTCTGGTGATGCTATAAATAAAACATCCTTTTTTTCACCCTCATCAGATTTTGGTTAGTGGGATAACTGTCAGAATGTGAAATGATATGGGGAAAAAAGATAAATAATAATAAAAAGATTAATAATAAAAGATTGTGGTAGGTAGAGAGACAAAAGGAAGTAATCAATGTAAAAACAAAGATAAGAGAAGAAATGCACAGGCTAGAGAAACTATGTCATAGAGAGTGCTCTTCTTCATGGATAAATTTTGCAGGAAAGCAGAAAAAAAAATACTTCATTGTTACACATGGTATTGTTTTTTTTCTCATGTGTTACCACAAATACTGCCTGAAGTTAACACTCCCATGTTAGACTGATTCAGTCGTGGCAGTTGCTCAGGAGGGTTCTTCTTTCAAGCTCATGTCGGCAGTAAAAAACGTACTAAAACCTCTCATAGAACTAGTTTGCCCATTATTTTGTTTTCGTTATTGTGTATGTCTCTAGTGCCTCTTTAAATTCACTGTTCTGTTGCTTCAGAGCTACCTTCTACCTGTAAAATCAGGTAATACAACTTGAATAAATACCACTCAAATATTGTGGTTCCAGTTGGTTATTCAGACTACTCAGACATGCAAATAGAAATTTTTCTGAAATGATACGGATATTTTAGTTAAGAAATGTATATATAATCTAAGGGGGTAGAGTACTGCTAAAATACTTAATTGTACATTATTTCCCAAGGCTACATAGTCTCATTGTAGACAGCAGCAGCTTTACACATAATTTCTTAATACTATGAGCAAGTAACTCATTTCTAAATTCTGCCTGAATACAGTTATCAGTAGGTAAGATTTAGGGTGATCTCTTTACTGCAGGGCAATTGTTGTAGAGTTTTCCTTCATTCTTTCTCTTGTATTTTCCTTTCTTCAATGCAAGTAACTCCAAATTCCTGAGAAAGTATTTTTGAAACCTTTTAAAACCAGATCATGATTCAGAGTTTCTGTTCCTAGGTCACGTGCAGTTAAATTGTAAAGTATATGCAAGCATGTAATTTCAGATGAAATTTTCAAAACATTTTCTTTAAATGGTTACAAACATTTAGGCTCCTATGTCATCTTCAGTCTCCCTGGATTGAAGTAATAAACAAAAACTTGGAAACTAGTCTGTTGAACTGGGATTTTTAAGTGTACTTTTAATTGCTAGTCAGCAAAGCTAGGATTTGAAGTTTACTACATTATCCCTCTGAAAAATCCTATAAATTTTACAAATACGCTTTTGGTAGAAGTATGTTTGTGCATATAAAGGCAAGGATATACATCTCTCTTTGAGTATGTATGTGTAAAGCAGAGTATTTTTCAGAAACTGGATTTTGTGTATTTCTCTTTTACCCAGTGAAGGAAGGAACTGTATCTTTTTTTTTGGTTTGGGTTTTTTTACTGTTATAAGATCCTACTTTATCCTTTTAGTAATTGGTAATCTGCTCTTCTGTTGCTTTTTGGCATTTAAGATTTGTTGAACAAGCTGTAGAAGGCAGATCAGAAAGCATTTCTGGTTACTGGTTTGCAACAAGAAAATACAAAGATAAAATGGTTGGTCATTGGAATACTCTTCTCTGCTCCAAAAGGGCTGCAGATAAGGGCTGCAGTTCGAATTTGATTGACGTGAGGTGATGTTTATGTTTTGACAGTTATGAAAATGTGCAGCTGTTCATAAAGAAATAGAAATTGAAATCTGTGGTCTTAGAAAATTCTACCTGATCTTACTCTTTATTCCATCTGTTCCCATGCTTTCAGAGTATCCATTTTCCTTTCAGCAGACCTTTTTTTACTTTTTTTACTTTTTTTACTTTTTAGTGTTGCCTTTTGTATGCTGATAATACATATATATATATGAATGAGATTAATTTATGTGAAAGTGACAATCAAAAATCACATTCTTTGAAAAAAAATCTCCAGTGTATTTAAAAGTGATTGCTTAGAAAATTGTCTTAAAATTAAACCATTTTCCATTATAAATTTTTTATATATTATTATGAAACCCCTAAAGAGGAGCAACAGAGGTCAACTGTAAAACATGAAGCTAGAATAAGACCTATTTAACTTAAAAATAAAATTTCAATATATAGCAGTAATTGTAGGGTATTGCATTTTGTGGAAATTATCTAAGCTTAGCTGGCCCAGTTTTACTGTGTAAGAGGACATTATTGTAGAAATCGGAAGCATGAAGTAGAGAGCAAAATCATGCTCTTAACTAAACGTTGTAATTGCAGGATATGCTATTTGTTTTAAATACTTCCTTGACATGTTGCCCTCTTAAATTCAGTACTGAGTGAAATTATAATAGAGTACATGGGTTTGATTCCAAGTAGTTTTGCAAAAGACAGTCTGTGATAAATTCAGTGTTTATATAAAATTTTCTTATCCCTAGTGGGATACCACAGGAATATATATGTATGCATGCTTATATAGAAACCTGTTACAAAGAAATATGTCCCTCCCTGCATGCTTTAAGTATGTGGCCTAACAGTAAGTGAGTAGGTGAAACTTTTCAGACAAGATAATGTAATCCTTAGTCTAACAAGCACATGTATTATTTCTATTACAGTTGAATGTTAATGCCGTCAATCTTACTTTCTTGTTTTGTTTTGGTTTTTTTTCCCCCATGTAAGTGTGTTCACTGAGGGAAGTATAGGGTTTTTTTCCCCTGCTAATCTTTTTTTTATTAAATTTTGTACTCCAAATTCTACAACCTGCCTTTCAGACTTTCCTAACACTGTTATTACTGATCTACTAGAGTCATCAGCAGACATCATTTACTTCTTCCCAATTGTTTTCTTGCTAAATTAGGCAATGTAAAATGAAAATTACCATGTTTTCTGAAAATCTCTTGCCTTTTATAAGTCTCACCTCTTGTCAGTTCTAACACGTCTGTTAATCAATTGCAGAATTGCATTGGTGAACAGATCTTCGCATGCATTTTCTGTTACTGCCATGTATTTCTTTTTGAGAAGTGTATGTAAATTGTATTAGCACCTTATATAAGTAGCACTCATTGAAAACTTTACCAAATCTAAGTGAATTTATGGCCTTTTTTTAACCAGAAAATCGGTTTATTACTGTAGGAACTGAATTAGATACATTATCCATACTTCATATAATTTAACTAAAGAGCAGTTTACTTGTAGAGAGGAACATATCTGGGAAAATGCACTTAGCCAAAAATCTCAAGAGTTTATAATTTATAAGCAGCATATTTAAGGTCTGTATTTGGGTGAGTGGCTTGAAGAAATGCTGCAGGTTTTTTATGAGCCGTTTGCTCATCTGCTTTGACCTGAAATTACACAATACTGTTTACATGGACTGTTAAGAAAGCCTTACTAGTGGTAAAAGGGCATTTCTTTTCTCCTTTGCCCAGTTGTCACATATGTATGAGAGCATGTGTACAGTTTTGTGCTTTCTTCGGGAAAAAAAAAAAACAAACAACCAAACTCCTGCTATTCAGAAGAATTAAAAGGAAACTCAGGAAGAAGAGGGCAGCAAGAGCTAGTGTTTCTGGTATTTTAAATAAAGTTAGCAGCTTGTTTAATAAGCAATAAGTAACAGACATTCAGTGGATGGATTTGCTGGATGTTTACAGTAAAATTTCTTCTATTTATGTAATGAGTTTCAAAAAGAAAGAGAAGAAACAGATGCTAGAGTTTTAGATCCTCCTGTGAGAAATTGTAATACAAATTCTGATTTGAAAATTCTTCACAGTAACTAGCTTTACACCCTGGGACAGCTTTCTTCTGGTTTTGTTTGAGAGATCTGTCACCACACCTGATATACTACTGAGGATCTCACTGGAATGCTTTTTGATCACAAGCTATAAAGGAAATATGAAGTGGTTGAGAAATAATACATCCATACAGTACATTTGAAATAATATGGTTCTGAATGCCTGTTACAACTGAGGACTTAATTGTAATAGGAAATAAATCAGATTCTTATGGAGTCTAAGTTGACCTGGAGTCATATTCATCATTCTGACATCCTGTGACACCACTTCTGATGGTGTAGATTGGCAGTGGGCTATTCTTTTCCCTCACAGGGATTGTAGTAGAGTGGTTTCGTTCAGCAATACGTAAGATCAATTCTTTACAAAATACAGAATTCCAAAAAACTGTTTCACAAAATGTTATATAAATTTTATAAAAATTGATAATGTGAGATGTTTCGTCTGTGTTCCATTAAATACCTGTCTATTTGTATGTTGACTTGTTCTGGTACTAATTCAAGTTTTTTTTGTATGAGTGTTTATTGAATTGACCTCTTGTTGCATTTTACAAGAGTAAAATGCAACAACGTAAAGCTACAAACTTGTTCAGAATTGACAATACTGCAACACAGTCATTAATCAAAATGTTGCTAAAACTTTAGATTCTTTCCGTTTTACAAAATTATTCCTTTTTTTTATCTTTACCTCAGAAATCCCATTGCGTGCAGCAGAACGTGCATCATCAGTAACTTAAGACTACTTTCTCCAAAAGAGCAGTACCAAACTAGCTCGTCCTAGGCAGTGATTTTTTTTGGCAGGATTACTGTTGGATTGTGGAGTTGGAGCTTGGTCACCAGAGAGGTGGTAGGGATAGAACCAGCCAGAGTTCAGATTTGCTTCCATAGGTTTGCAGTGCAGTTTGCAGCATGTCTACAAAGCCATTTTTCTCTGGTGTTTTGGCACAGAATTTACTTAATAATTATTTTCAACTTCCTTTTTGTTGTTGTTCACCGCCTACACTGACTGTGTATCTTCTGTCATACTAGGCACTATTCAGAATACATACATAAAATATTTCACATCTTTTGTTACTGGTTGCATCAACTTCTACATGTCTCTTAATAGAATTTCAAGGGCAGTTTTATTTTCGTAATGTTTTTTCCACATATGATGATGCATGGAACTCTCGTGTGTGTCCATTACAGGAACACGGCAGTCAGGGGAAGCCATGGGGAATAAATAGTTAGCATCAGCAAAAGAGAATTTATGTCAATGTAAGTAGCTTGCTGTGAAGGTCATAATTAGTGAGTCTTGTGATTAAAATTTTGTCAACCTTTAAAAAAATGTCTAGAGGCAGCGACTCATTCTGTATAGCATTTACCTCTTTGACATACAAGCCTGTCAAGAACAGGTGCAAAAATCTATTTAGAAAACTCCTGAGTCCTGTTTTTGAGAAAAGATGAGGCAAGAGGTGACTTGAGAGGCAAATCCCCTTGGAATATGTGTACAGCAAATGTACATATTAAAATATTAGAAATGTGGCATGGTATTTTGCAGGGCCTACAGCCCCATTATGCCAGCTCTGATTTGGTTTCAGTAGTGGTGTTTAGTTTATGTTCAGTATTGTTGTCTATGTATCAGGATTATGCAGTTACCTGAAAGCAAGATGTTGCACACACTAGGGTTTGGGTAAGCTCCTGAAACTGCCTGTGAAGTCAGCCAGGATGCCCATAAACTTAGACAATGAGGTCTTTGGCAAATATAATAGTAATAATAATAACAATAGCAACTACTACAATAATAACAACAGTAGTAGTAGTAGTAAACTAGTACGAAAAGGAAGACATTTCTTTTTCTCCACAAATATTGCTTAAAATTCCCCATTCTTTGACATATTGAATGAACCAGAAATTACACAAAAATATGCCAAAAGGTTTTGCCTGCCCCAGTTATATCTCTTTCACAAGCATACTTTGAAGGCCAGTAATTTCATCTTATTCCTTCTGCATTGGTTGTAAAATATACATAATTATTAAATGCTAGCAGTAATGTTGTAGCTGCAACTTGAGTAAACTTCATTTTTTTAAATCCTTCATTTTAATTAGTTTAAAAAAATCTTCAATGAGACATTGTACTTCCCAGTACAACTTGTTTTTGAAAATTTGAGTTAGGTGCACCTTCTTCTTGCCTTCTTGATTATGGTTTACTTGTGTTTGCCTATTTAAAACATGTTAAACACGTCACGTGGTATAGCTGAGAAAAATCCTATTTTCTCACAGTTCACATTTTTCATCAGGAGAAGAAAAAGATATGAAGGCAAAATGGACTTTGTGATATAAACACTAGTGAGGCATACCTTTTTTAATGTAGGCAAATGACAAACTGATCTATAGAAAACACGCTTAACAAAATTAATTATGTTTGTAGGTTCCATGGTTCCTTTCTCCATGCGGATTTTGCATGCTGAACTTCCTCAGTACCTAGGAAATCCTCAGGAATCACTTGACAGACTGCATAGTATGAAGATAATCTGCGCCAAGGTAACAGCATCTCTAGGCACTAACATTTCTTAATGTTTAAGAAATAAATTTTATTGTCCTTATAAAGAACATTAAGTTTCAATTATGACATTTTTTACTCCATCTTGATGCAAATAAGTAATTTGCTATTAAAAGTAATGAAGTGCCACTTCCATTTTAAGAGATACCCTTCTCTGCTCTGTGGTAGCTCTGGCTCAATTGAGTAGAACAGAGGACAACTTTCATGCTTTTGCCAGACATGGAGCACAGTAAGTAGATGTGTTTAAGGGCGAATAGGAGAGATTTGTTTCCTCCATTCAACTGCGTCCAGCTTGCTGAAAACAATTGTTTATGACCTTGATCCTTCAGAAATAGTCCAAATAGCTGGTTTTAGAAACAACAGTCATTTAGGAATATAAATACAACCTGCTGAGTTTGGTTGGGGTTTTTGTTTTATAGTTTTATCAAATACTGTAATATAAAATTATGGCTTAAATTATAACATGGGATTTGTTGGTGCTGAAATTGGAGTCATGGTGTTGTGAGCACTAACTTTTTCCACTAAAACCAGCAACCTTGACCATAAGCATTCATCCTTAAATATTTTTTTTACAGAAATCTTTCCCAAGTAGTCTAATGCACCAGTGACCGTGAATTTTACAATGTGGTAAATTGTAGAAGAAATGCAACTGTATTGCTTTATCTATGACACTTGAAAGTTCAAAACTGTATGTAACATAAATACATGTGATTACTTTTCATTTTCAGTATTCCTTGTAAGTTTCCTATATTTACTCCTTAAAATAACTTGGATAAGGGAAGTGGAGGGATTTGATAATTGCCAATTATATATCCATAATGGCGTTAGGTGTATGAAATCAACTTTCTTCTGATGCAGTGATGTCTAGGAAAACCGAATGTTTACAGTAAAAAGCCCAGTTCTTTATATTATGAGGGGGAAAAATGAATGGTTTAGGTAATAAGAGGTGAAAGTGGCACTTTTTATAAAGTTGTAAAGAATTCATTTGGAAATGGTTGAGAGATGTCTCTAATTTGGCCAAGAAGTGCTACTTCTTAGCACTTGATGACTGCTGTTCTAATAATATCACTGGCCGGCTGTTCTCTCCAGCCCTCTTCTTTATAAACAGTCCTCAATTTGAAGTAATTCTGTTCTTCTAGGAAATGCCATATACCTCTATTGCAGGATTTCATGGTGCTTCTACTAACATTTGCCTGCCCCAGTCTGCAGCAGATTGGCTGTTTCGTGTCTTGGGTTTATGCAATCTGGTATTAAGTGCTGCACTGTCTGCCCTCAGTCATGAAGGTGCCACTAGGTTCCAAAACTGAACTGATTTCTAAGTTCCTTAATCTTGTAAAGAAGAGAGAAAACTGCATGAACGTGAACGAGGGAGTGACTGCTGAGCAGGGCATTCATCAGCCATCTGGCAGACTTGATTGAAATGGCCATATCTCAGTTACAGTCATGTAACAGCCATGATCAGCCATGATTCTCTGCCAGTTAAAGATTGTTGGTCAGTAGAGGAATGAAGTAAAAGGAAATTAACTCTGTCCCCGCACATACACTACTTTATAAGACCTTCAGGTCATCTACAGCCTTGAGGTGGCTCTGCCTCTGCTGTTTGTCCTCAAGTGCATATCTTTAGAGCATACCCAGTGTACCAAGGACGCTTTTAAACTATAATACAAGATTTTGTTTGAACATGAACTAGGCTGATTATTTATTTAAGTAAGGGAAACTGAGTATGGTGGAGAAGATGAAATAGAAATAAAGGAGAGTCACAAATTATTATATACATATTTCACTGCCTACTAAGTTCTTGAAGAATAGATCTCTTTACTTGTGTTCTCAGTCCATCAAGTGCTAGTGACCTGGGTCACTGCAAATTCTGTGTTATCCCTTGTACCCTTGGAGAAAGCTGCTTTGAGGCTGGCTCTACATCTTCCACGAGCTCTTCTGAGGAGTCTCCTGTTCTCTGCACTTGGTGTTGGTTCAGATTGTCACCTCTTTGTCTCTGCCTTCCTGTGGCTGAGTTTGCGAGGTTTCCCCTGGGTTACTGTGTTCAATTGCAGCAAGAAAGACAACAATATCCCTTTTGTTTTGACAGATTCCACTACAGCCAGGATATGGTAGCTAGGACAAGCTATTGTCTGTGCTGGTGGATGCTTCTTTTTAAAGTACAGTACACAGATAACTACAAACAAATAAAACATCCTTCTTGGAAATATTTCTGATCAGTTATTCTAGATACCTCATTGCAGATTACTCCATTCGTTTGCATTCAATTAAATACCTTAATTTTTGGAGCAATTCAAAGACAACTGTAGAAACAAGAGTGTGGAAAAGGACAGCTTGTAAAGATAACTGTGTTTTTAAAAGGCAGTTGTAAATTGTTGGTAATTTAACCATTTGTAGTCAGGGCTGGCTGATAAAAAACATTGTTTATGTATGTTTTGATTTTTGTGTAGAATGGTGGTCTAACGATCACGACTGGAATGTTCAAGAATACAGTTCTAATACATATAAAAACCCATGGCGTAACCAAGAAAATAACATAAAGGATGTACACTCATTAGTCTTAATATTTGTGTGTGACACTTGGGAACCATTTGGGTTATAACAGAATTAATTGGGGAGCTTTCAACCAAAAGCCTCTAGTGTTTTACCTCCCTATTTTAAAAAGTGGAAAAATAATCTTTGGTCATCTGTATTTACAGAAGGGCATAGGAATCATCATTATGTAAATGAGATGATCTTGGAGTCATAAAAGCTAGAAGAAAGAAAAGACCTATTAGCTCACCTAGTCTGTCTCTCTGCAATGCAAGGTTGTTTTGTAGTTTTTAATGAGCCAGCCTATGGTGCTGAGGCCACATCCCTTGGGAGGTTATTCCAGGCTAATGGTAATGCATACTGATCATAAGAAATTTTGTCTTTCTGTTTCATTTCTCTTCCCTAATGTAACAGTGGGGTTTTTTCCCTATCCAGTACTTGCTTTTAATGTGCTAAATTCTTCATTGCTTTTTGTCGTATATATTCTACAGACATTTGTCAACTTTAGATTAACCATTCCACTTAAAGATGGAATTTATTTATTTAGGTTAGTTGGTATTTACAGCCTCCATCTACTTAGGTATTTCTGGTACCTGAAGCAGGATTGGAGGTTGGGTGCAAAAATGTTATGTTCATTTTTCCTGTATATATTTTTCCCTATATATTTTTTCCTGCAGTAATGTTTTCCCTTTCCCAGTATTCCTGCAAGTGTCTAATCAAGATCTGGTTAGATATTTTGCATCTATTTCTATATGTACAACATTGGGAAAGTAATTATCTGTAGTGCCAAATGGGTGTTATAGCCTGGGAGAGGAATCCAGTGAAATTGTTACTGTCTCTGTGTTATTGCTGGTCTTCCCAACATGAACTGCCTCAATGAGTTGTTGCACCTCTAAGTCTGCCTTGAAATGAATGAAATGGTCTCTGAACAGCCAGACAATAAGAGTAACAATAGTAACTTAATCACAAGTGTTTGTTCTTTTCACGTGTTTATTTAAAAACATAAGCATGATCACTTTAGTGCTAATAATGCTGAGGACATGCTAAAAAATGCTTAACTGGAGACCAAAATCTGAAAAGAACAACTTTCAGGCTAAATCTAAACTCCTCACTTTTTTGTACCTATGCTTCTGTAGATGTTTGAGGGAGAGCTCCTGGAAATTTACACATTTCATAGTATAATATATTTCACTTTTAAACCCCAGTTCCTCAACTGCCAGAGCTGTACTGAGCTCTTCTACCAGGTGGGTGGAGCAGGGGCAAGTGGGTTAACAGTCTTGCTTCCTAAAAAGGCCTCTGCAAGTGTTACCTCTGCAAAACTTGTCAAAAATGCTTTTGGGCCATTTGCCCATCAGCCACAACTTCTGTAGTTCCACCACTCTCCTTCATGAGTAGTTATGTTCCTCCCTGGCCCTTTCATACACATTCTTCCATATCTCCTGGTCTTCTGTTTTACTTCCAAATTGGTGAACTTCCCAGTCTCTTTGAAATTTCAGTCTCTTAGGTCTGATTATTATAAGCTTCTAGTTGGTAAGGTGACATAAGTTTTCTGGTTTTCATATGTTACTTCCGTCTAGGGGGTATTTGTCTTGACGCCTTGTTTGTTAAGTTCATAGAAACTATGATGACCCTGTACCAGTCTGAGTACCCAAAAAGCCACAGTTCTAGAAGCACCAAAAAAGGCTAAATGGTGGTATGCATATAGTAGTAATTCCAGCATTCAGGCAATAGACAGGGAATGAAACAGAAGACTCAGTGAAGTAATACTAGCCAGTGAAACTAATTAGTGTGCATTTATAAGTGTTCTAAACAAGAAAAAGCATAGGTCATATGTAAAACTGATTAATTAAATGGTGGAAGTGTTCAGTCATGTTTTTCTTCATATTAGGAACATAGATGGTTAGAGCTATGTCATGCGATATTGCTAGAATAAACAGTTTTTACCAGCTAAATATTTCATATCAACTAAACCCTATAACTTATACCAAGGAACTGTCAGAATCATTAATGTTACTATTAAACAATTCTTGGAAATGGGGAAATGCCCAAATACTGGAAACCTGCAGGTGATGTTTTTGTACTTAAGAAGGGCAAAAGAGAGATAAACCTAGGGAATAAAACAATTAGCCTCAAATCATCACCAAGCTCTGTTTTAATTACGTTGAGCTTGAGGTGATTGCTAGATATCCCCAAGTAATGTCACAGAATGGTTAATGTAATACTCTAATTGTATGCTAATATCTGATTCTTCCTTGTTTGGTTATGTTAGTGAGTATGTTTTCAGAGAAATCCATTGTCTTTTTAAAGAAGACAGCATGTTGCCTTGAAGAAGGCCCCTTGTTGTGTTTATACCATTTCAAGAGTAGTAACTTTGGGCCTTACTGAATCTGAGAAGAAATCACTAGATATTTTGTAGGGGAGGAGAAAGATCGAGGTTTTTAGACCTCAGAAAGTAGATTATAAAGTGGTTTGGATTTGTGAGAGAGAAGAATGTGGGGTTTTTTTCTGACAAGGTATCCTATTATACGTTAGACATTTAACCTTGAAAGGTGGCACTTTGGTTTCTAAGTGATTTCTAGGTGGCTGCGCCGCTTTTGAAAGTGGGATTGAGAGTCAGTCTTGCAGGCGTGCGACTGCCAGCTCATAAATTGCCACCTGTCAGCTAAGCTGCAGTATCTACTGGCATATGCTCATAGCCTCTCAAAATCTGAGGTAAGGCAGCTCAGTCTAGCCCTCTGTGACCAAAGT
This sequence comes from Lycocorax pyrrhopterus obiensis, assembly GCA_014706295.1. NCBI lineage: Eukaryota > Metazoa > Chordata > Aves > Passeriformes > Paradisaeidae > Lycocorax > Lycocorax pyrrhopterus. The sequence continues at coordinate 93,577,403 of JACSVZ010000004.1, forward strand.
TTACAGTAAGCCATATTACCTTGTATTTATCATGGCCTAACAATTCTTACCGGTAAAATTAGCCTGGCTCAGCTGGCAGGTGGTAAATATTCTATATTCATTGTATGTCTCTCGTTGCTCTAAAGTTCTTGGTAGTTAAATTTATGAACTTAACTTCAAAACTTCACTCTAGTCCGTGAAAAGGGCTTGGTTTCTCACAGGGCAGTTTCTTCCAGCTTAACATGTCTAAAATTGGTGGCCTGAGATGACTTTCTGGAGGTACAGACTACCTTCATTGGCTGTAGAAAACACCAATACACTTTGCAAGGCCAGATTAATTCTACCTGTCTTCTTTTTCAAGGATTTCCTGTGTTGATTTGAAGTGTTCCTGTATGAAACACTGAGCACAATTGGAATACTTCGTTGGTTTAGGAAAAGACAATTCCTTCTTATACAGCCAGAAACTGAATGCTCTTCGTTTGGAAGTGCAGTCATTCCCCAGAAGAGGCAGTGCCTCGTATTTCCTTCATTGGGTAACCACAGTGGCTGATTAAAACAGCAAGTGGCCCTAATAGTTTTTTGGAGGAAATCTCAGGCATCATTCTACAACCAAAGTTATACATCTGTAACAGGAAACAGGGAGTCATCTGTGGGAATTGGAAAATGAATTTGGAGAAACTGTAATGGAATTAGAAAAAGGAAAGTTGCCGTGTATTTCAAATGGAGCCTTGCATGCATATTTTAAAAGTGCTTGAGACACAAGTTTCATTCAGTATGCATTTCTGTTCTTCCAACAAAACAACAAATGTTTCATTCACTCAACAATTTACATGATTTAATACTATGATAAATAAAAAGAAGCAATAAACCCCAAAGTTTGAGAAGGAAATTGCAGTAAGAACTAAGAGGAATACCTCATTAAAGACAAAAACATGAAACTAAAGAAACTAAAGCCCATATTTAGGGTGAGGAAGTCAGGAGGCCGTGGCCTTCTCTGAAAAAAATCAGTTTGACTTTCATTATGGTCATTAATGTTCATTCTCTGGTGAAGCATATTTCCTGTTTTACTTAACAAAATGTGTATGACCCTAGACTGTGCTGACATTTAATGTTCTGTAAGTATCATAAACCAAACTCTAACATCCTTCTACAATACAATGGCTCTCTTACTTTATGGAATTGATCTAGCTATGGTAATAACCAGTAATTTTGAACTCTACCTAGGTGAAGCATTCCTGCATGAAGTGGTTTACGTAGAGACTGACAATTGTAGATAATTTGCATTAACTATATAGTGCTGTTTAAACTCATGTTGGTTACTTTAAAAAAATTACTACAGATACTAGAAAATTTGGAACAAGGCTTGGCTGAAGATGGAAGTATGACTAACATTACACAGGAGAACAGACAAGGTAGGTATTCTTTAAACATTTTTTTCACAGATGATGTGTTTTTATTGCTAGCCTAAGTATGCCAGAAGTTTTCACAAGACTGCCCCAGACTGGTTAAAACAGTAGTTTTGTACTCTGATAGCCTACTCAGCCCCTGAAATGATACACCTTGTGCTGCTTTTTGCTGGAATTAATTTCACAGTTTTGCCCTTGATCAAACTCATGCAATAAATCAATTCTTTTTCCTACTTAGGAGAAACAACATGGCTGTTATCTTTTAGTGGTGAATATATGAATGTATTGCTATTGCAGCTAGATGGATGTTTCATCTTAAGCCTCGGCTGACTGACTCCTCTCAAATCTCATGTCTGACATCCACTCAGTTTTTTCAGATTGAACTACCACCATACAATGGCTACTCTGGCTTAGGCTGCTGCTGCACAGGTGGCTGAGTCTCACTGTAGCTGCATGTTACTTAGACTCCTGAAATATCTGAGGCACTCTTTGGAGTAATATTTAGATTATATTGAGCTACATCATCATTTTCATGATTTTATGTCCAATTATGTTTTATCCTGTTCCTTCTATCTTAGTTATGTTGCTTCAATAGTATAGGGCAATTTGCTGCACAAAAAAGGGTGATCAGGACAAGCTTTGTTTTTTTAACAGAATTTATACTAATGAGGTCATTTGAGTATACTTGAAAATTAGACAAGATGTGACTTTTTAGGCATTGCTATGGATTGTATGGACCCCTGTCACGATCCGCTCGAGACGAGCGGGGGTCGTGATGGTTCGTTACCCGAATCTCAGAGTGCAAAAGAAACACCAATGGGGAGAAGTGTAAATTTCAATCAGCACAGTGTATTTTATTGCGTACCAACGCGGTGTAATTGCGATAGAGAGGGAGAGAGATGTAAGGAAACAAAGGATAGAGAGAGAGAGAAAGGGGGGTTATAGCTACCAACGGCCAGACGGAGTCCTCTTGATCCGTCGTCTTCCGTGGGGAGATCTCAACTGGGGTCTTCTCAGAGAGTCCTTTTATAGTCTTTTTGAAAGCGAGGGGCAGCCGGCCAACAGGTGAGGAAATCTACAACCATTGTGTTGTGAGGCCCATTGTGTTGGGATACGGGAGCAGGTGTACAGGACAGGTCCTTCCTTCTCACTTCAGTGCAGTCCTTCCCACCTAGGCAGCAAGAACGGCGCCAGCACGACTTGTTCCTCAGGAATGCATACCAGTCCTCTGAGGGCACACCTGCAGGCAACACTTGGCAAACATCTCACGTCAGCCAGGCCAGGACTCCTGTGCAAAAGTCCTCTTTTCTTTCTGGGGTTTTTAGGATTTTTCAGTCTCTGTCCTAGTCGATGATCATGAGGCAGATGAGGGATCTTCGGACCGTCTCTTACAACCCCTCATGATGCCTAACAAGGAATCACATACCAGGAAAACAAAAAACTTTCAGCTTTAGCTAACAGTCTAAGGAATGTTACCAAGTTCTTTCTAGGAGACCATCTACATGGAGCTTGTGGAAAATAAAAGTCTGGCTCTGAGATAGGAAGAGGCTGGGTAGAGTGAGTAGCATAAAAAAATTATAAATAATTCCTTAAAACTGTGTCTATATGGAAGGGTGCAGACCCATCTGAACTATTCTTCTACCTGGTCTTCAGCTTGACTGGATGTAAAAGCTGCTTTAATGTGTCAGTGTACCTGACTTGATATACTTTCTAAATATGTCCTAAAAATGTGAACACATGGAAGCAGCATATATCAACAAGGTATTTGTACATATAGTCAAATGAATACATTTACTACTCTTCTCAAAAGATGTAGGAAAAAATGAAATAATTTTACGTTGAAGATTTAGATACAGCACTTCATGAGTTTGTGTTCTTTTCTCTTGTATCCGATATACTTTTTGTCTGTTCTCCTACTTGCTTTTCCCTGTTAGCACTTTCTGCCAGAATTTTCATCCTTATCTCCACATCTTTTCTTTTTTACACCTTTAAAACCAAGGTATTGATCCCCCTTTAAGGTACAAGGACCTTTTCCTAGCTGTATCATAATCCTGTGTCCTGCAGTCTGCCTCACTCATGAGTTACTGGCTCCTTGCTTTTCCTCTCTGCTTCTGTTTCAGAGCTCAGATGGGCTCAGGAGGAGGCATAGTTAGAAAAGCAGCAGCTAGTAGTTACCAAGGGACATGGCTGCAGAAAATTTGGAGAGATCTTTACATTTCTGCTCTGCAGCTGCCTTCTAGGTTTAAGACTGACAAAAGGCCCATGGGACTTTTGTAGAGGCTGTTGACTGCTGTTGTCTGTGAGGGTCAAGCAGGTCTGCTCCCTCTCTGCTTTGTCTCTGCATTTGGAGCTCCAGGAAGCTGATAATGGGTTTTCTTTTTTTCATCTGAGACTTGCTGAAGCAAATCTTATTAACTTTATGTGAAGGCAGCCCTAATTCATTATGAGGATTATGCTTAGCATGTAATTTCCATGCTGCTGATGTAAGAAGGTGCAACACCAATCAACTTACCATGTACAGCTGCTCTAGGCTGGAAGAGAGCACCTCATTTGCTGGTTTTGCAGCAGGCAGAGAGATTTAGCATTGCACCACTAACACATTCTATAAGATGCTAATTTTGTAACTTCACAGTGCCTATTGAAATGAATGGCAGTGTGGAGTACAGAGCCCTTGATGAAAACAAGAAAAAGCAAATGCTTAGAGTGGAAGCATGGCTGCGTGGACCTGCAGAGAGTGTTTCAGTAAAACACAGTGATCTGCTGTTGGGTTGTTTGTTTTGTTTACTGCTCTGCAGGTTTTCTTTAACCCATTTCTGCCAGTGTTAAGAAGCCTCATCCCACAGAGCTACAGAATTTCCAGACCAGGTTCCTGTTCAGTTTATAGCACAGGCTGAAGACATCTGGTCTGCCGGCTTTGCAGTCCTTTTTTGAGATCTGTAGCTGGTGCTATCTAATGGTTAACATGAAACCTGGATGTCTCTGGTGTAGGAATCAACATCTAATTTGTTGTCACCTAAGTCCTAAAAAACTGAATGTGATTACCAAACTATGAGGACGGGCAAAAAAGGAGATATTTACTTAAGTGAAATAATGTAGAGGAGTTACTTAATTATGTTCAGATTTTACAGGAAAGAAAAAAAGGAAATGTGTCATGAAGTATTTGTTTATGGTTTACAGCATCGCCTCCATTAGTAGCACTAGGGATGTGTGGTCAAGGGGGAATTTCTAAAACAAAAGCTAGGAGTAATGAATGATTGTAAGGTACAGTAGATGAAATACTGTGTTCAGTCTTGGACCCTACATTATAAACCTCTTTTGACAAAGATAATTTGACAATATTCATGGGTTGGGTTTTTCTTTTTTAGGAAAAGCAGTAGACATTTCACCAAGCTCTTCTTACTTGTAATGACTTCTTTGTGTGCTAAAAGAATTATCTGTGTAATCTGCCATGCTTTCATCAGAGACCACATTAATGATACAAATGAGTGGTCTCAGTTATCACAATTTTATTGAAATAGCCTCTTCTCCCTTCCCCCCACTCTGTTTCAAATCATTACAGTGACCTTGACAGCTGATTGACTGAGATACATGTATTTTTCAAATGTACTAAATGAATAGTCCTAATGTTTATTTTTGAGGATTAGAGGAATATTTCTAGCATTGATCTACGGTGCTGTAACATGAGATAAAGTAAGGGTCTATGTGAACTATTCTCTTACAACATCAGGAGTCTGTCTGCAAAGCAAGAAGGAGAAATCTGCTGCAGCTTTTAATGCTTGCAAGCTCCAGGAGCATAGGGAAAGCAGACAATCTTGGCAGATTTTTTTCAGCATATCTCTCAGCCAGAGGCAAGCACAAACAGTTCCAGACTCAGACATTTCTCACTCTGCATGTTTTGGCTCTGAAATGGCATCTATGTTTGATTTTTTAATTTATCACATTTAATGCTGTAGATTATGTGTTTTTAAACTGATGCTCATTATCACTCAAATCCTTTTATGCACCTTTTGTTCCGATGTTGGAAAACGTGGGGCTTATTTCGGTGTTTAATATTTGGCCTGAGCTGAGAGTGAGCGACTGTCTATGGCTCTGTGTTGTTGCCTTGTGTATGGTACCCAGAGCTGCTTGAGCAATTCCCTTGGAGAGATGCAGAATTCTCTGATGCTGCAGCAAGGCTGAGGATTAAAAATTCTAGGCTAAAACCCAGTGGTGTTAACAAGGGAGACCTTTCAAAATCGTAATTCATAGGACCAATAATTGATGGCAAGAAAGAACCTCTAATTTATTTTTGCAAATTCACAAGCTGCTCTTATTTTGCAGCCTCTGTTCAGCTGTGGAGGTCACGTCTGGGCCGGGTGATGTACTCCATGGCAAACTGTCTGCTAATGATGAAGGTACGTGGGTGGCAGAACTGCAGAGGTACCGTATATTCCAGAATAGAATGTCAGAGAAAATGCAAGTGAATTACTGGTGCAGAGATAAGGGAAGACTACCTGGCAGTACATGAAGGTTTTGCTTAGTGAAGAATTAATTAGACTTAATAATGTCTTATTTAATAGATAGCTATTTGCACTAATGTTCTTTGGGAACATATCTGTACTTATTTCTCCCCAAATCATCCTAGAGAACGTGCAATAACAATACAGAATTTGCATTTTTAAATTGAATTTTTCAAACACTTAACTAAATGCTCTAATTAAAAGCAATTATGTGCTCTGCCTTTTTCAAACTGTGCACTAGGAATGTTGCTCTGTTTGTGAGGATTAATAACACTGTAGCTGTTGTATCTGATGGAGGTCCAGAACATCTAAATACATCCTCCCTTGTCAACCGATCTCAGTTGTAATATGTCTTTTCAAGTTTAAATCCTCACTAGTAGGTAGGGGTGGAAGAAAAAGCAATAAAAGCAGAAGTGACTAGCTTTCACTACTGAGTTTTTTTTCCCTTGATTCCTCCTTACATTTTTTAACCAATTGTACTCCATTTGGTGCAACACTTAGCTTCTCCTTGTATTCAGGAAGTAGAAATAAAACAACTTGTGCTGATTACGTTTTGGTTAGGGAAACAGGGGTGTTGCCATTCTTGCAGCAAACTGCTGTTATCCTGAGCTTAACTGTGCTTTACAAATCAATTAGCAGCAACAGCCTCGGAGCAGGGCTGTCAGCAGTAGAATCTTCACAAGCCAAGATTTGCACTCCTGGCTCCCTGCACTTCAATTGCCCAAGGTTATGCCAGACCTGATCCTCTGATGTTTACTGAGCTACTTCCCAAACAAGGCTCCATTCTTAATATTACAATACCTCAAAAAAGTGTGATTTCTTCTTTTTTTTTTAATATAAAAGCCAGCTATACAGCTTTACACAAAATGGAATATTCTTGTTATGAGAATTAGGGGAAATACACATTTGTTTTCATGATTATATTGCAATAAGAACATTTCTGTCTTGAATAGAAATAATTGTTCATTAAAACATGGGGTATTTTTAAGAGTTAGTAAGCATCTGTCTTTTGAAGTAGGTACATGATATAGGTTCATTTTTTAAATAATTTTCAGTAAACAAGTTAAGCATGAGTTGCCATTCCAAACAAAGTAGAATATATAAATAAGAAAATGCTGGTGTATTTTCAAGTAATTCACTTTACTTTTTGCTGTGAATTCTTTTTAACTCATGGAGTGTTGTTTTTCATGTGTACACACAAATCTACATACATGCACAGTTCTCACCTTCCTCTGGTTTCATCTTGTTAGTGCTATTTTCTTTGAGTAATAGAAATATATTTGTGAATACCAATTATCATCTTTTTGGAAATGATATTTCAGAAATTCTGCAGCTCAGATATTTCTTGAGACCAGTTGTATTTAGGACCTATCTCACAGCTGTTAAATTAGAAATTAATGGTTCACAATAGCTTCCAGATTACCCACAATTGCATGTTAATGCATAATTACTTCCATCTGAAATTTGCATTTCAGTGCACTGGCTATAGGTTAGTTGTGAGTCTTTTAGTTTTCAGGAATATCCCCAGACCATTCGAACATGCAGCAGTACTGTAGTCATCTTCTCCACCTTCCAGAGTATTCATTATGAATCTATTCAAGTAAGTTTTAAACACACTTTTGTAAGTTCTCCCATGAACAATTATAATAATTTAACACGGTTCCACCTTTTTTTGCTGCTGTATCATCTACTTTAAAAACTGCATTTGTTTTTATTCGTGTGTTTCACATGTGTGTAATTTAGGAAAAAACTATTTCATTCTCCAAGTCAGCGCCATCTATTGCCATCTAGTGACCATTTACAGTATTGTAACATTATGCTTGATCTCCTGATACTGTTAGGTGATGAAATACCTTGTGCAAGTAGTTGATGATGAAGATAATAATAATAATAATAATAATAATAATATATTAAAGTAAAACAATGTGACTTCGGTATGAAAAAAACCCCCAAACTTATTATCTCACTTTTACTGACCTCTTTGGCCAAAAAAACTACAGTAGTATCTAAAGGGAACAATCTTGTCAGGATTGACACTTGAAAATTAAAAAAACCCACTTTGATTAGATATTGGCCCTATAACTATTTAAATCTACTTTAGTTATCCTCAACTCTTAGTTAGGTTTATTTCATGTCATATCTTTTCAGCATTACTTACCTGAATCAAAGGATTCTGTTCATGTAGTTACAAAGATTTTTGCCTTTTTAAATATGCCTCATTGGTTTCATAGTTAAACATCTCCTTAAATTATTGAGATGGAGGGGGGTATATTAATTTGGAGGTAGCGAGTGAAGGCAAAGTGATTCACCCAGACAGGAAATCAGTCATGTGTCCTATACCCTGGGACTATCTTTCCTAGGTACTGAATTCTGCCTGCTGTGTCCCTTTATCTGTGTGACCAGTGACAATTTGGTAGCAGTTTAAGGCAGTTTTAATATACCTTTCTTTCCTGTTATCTCCCTTTATTTGTATAACCTTTCTTAAATGGATTCTACCTTCCTTCTGTGCATCACTGTTGGACTTAACCAAATGACAAAGAAATGGTGGATCTCAGTTGTATCAACTGATGTCAAACAGCTTTCCCATTTCCTGTGAACAAGGGGCAACTTAAGGAAAGATGTGGAAACACAGCAGGAGGGGAAGGAGAGAGGGAGACCATGTAACCTCTCACTGTAGACTTCCATTTACAAGAACTGTGGGCTTAAGTTGCTTTGAAAGCGTATCCTGAATATAGCAGCATGAGGGGAATATTAATTTAACATAAAACTGACGATGTGCATTGCTTCATTTCAAAAGTCTCATCTGCAAAATGCCTGTCACTTTACTAAATCACCATGGAAGTGTCTTAAGAACTTTTTAAGTTCTTTTCATCTGAGCTAAAATCGCTTTTGACATTATCTTACCAGACTTTTATCTCTCTAAGGAATAAACACTTAAGTATTTTCCATATGTATTATAAATGCACTCTAATTAAAGGCACATTTTGTGCTTTTTAGTTTTCTTCAGTGTTGTGTTAGCTTTTGTAGAACTTGCCCTTCGTAACACAAAAGCATTAAAATTGATTTTAATCTGGGTTGTCATGGTTTGAGACAAATTAAGGGAAATGCTATGGGAGGAACGTCCCCTCCAAAGAAGGCAGGTTTCAGCCGCCTGTCCCTCACCAGGTTTGGAAAGAAAATTCCTCAGAGGAAAGTGAAAAAGGAAAAATGTTATTTATTTAACAAACACAATGCACGCAGGCACGGGAAAAAAATAATGCTAAATAGTAAAAGCTCTCACTGTGGGGAGAACCTGGGTAGATTTCAGAGTCCTTTGTGGGTGTGGCTTTCTCCTCTCCAGAGCTGGGTTTCCGCGTGGGCCCCTCCGGGCCAAGGTGTAAGGTCTCCCAGCCGATGTTCTGGTGGTGTTGAACAGTGCAGAAGAGAAGAAGAAGAAGAAGCCAAAGTCCCAGGGCTCCATACTTTAGCTAATGAACAGGAAACTAGCTAAAAAGCAAAAGGAACTCTCTTCCCTGCTGCAGAAGCAGAGCAGCCAGGCAGAAGAAGCCAGCAAGCTTATCTCTGGTTTTGAACACAGTGCCTAAGGAATTCCACTGGCTTTCCCCACCCCCCCCCCCCCCTTAAAAGTCTGCCTTAAAGCTACAGAAAAGGCACAGGATTCATGTCTGGGCATAGAGCAGCGATAGGATACACATCATAAAGTCACCCCAAGACATTCCACCCCTTATCCCATATCGTTGGCTCAATGTCCAAACTAATATATTCTAACTCTACACACACACATTAATACGTACATATTATACAACTAAAACTGTACCAAGAAGGAGGTAACAGCTTGTGCTAATGACAAGGGGCTGATGCTTGAGGACTTTGGTTCCTCTATGAATTAAAGGAGAAAGACTGCATGAATCATGTCTTTTGCCTGAGTGCTGCAGTACAGCTCTCAAGATTCATAGCACCGTGAATCTCTGCTTTCATAACCCTTCCACAGCTGCAGTAGATAGAGAGGAAGGATAACTTATCCCTGTCCTCTCTCCCCAAAACAAAGTATTTATAAACTATCTGCTTCTATAACTAAGATTTTTAGTCTTAAGGTTTCTTGAACTTACTCTCAGCATTCTACACATCATGGTCATTTATGCTTATTTCTAATTAAGTACTTAAGGTGGCAAGGAGGGAAACGTGAAAATGTGTAATGCAGTGACCATGAAGGGAAGTACAGTTATACTGTGGTGCATTAAAGGAAAAATAAACTCCAGCGAGTAGGTCCAGTGGCTTACTAGAACTATTTTGGATGAGTATCTGTAATGTTAACCCCAAATTTTCATAATAAAAGAGGTATTGAGTTATAAAACAATAGGCCAATTCTCATACATATCCTGAATAGTGTAACTTCAGTCCTTCTTTTGGGATTTGTTTTACAAAGGTGTGGAAAACTGGAAGGCTCTTAATCTTTTGAAATTAAAGACCATGACAATATGTCAGCCCCGTCTCTAAGTCTTAAGATCACAAGCTGTAGTCATTGGGGTTTTTACTGGCAGTACTTAATGTGTTTTACTCCTCACAACCACACCTTGTATCAATCAAGACTTGACTCCTCAGAGGCAGTGTGTATTTATCATTCCATCAGACAATCTTTGTTGTATTATGTCACATTAGCAAAACTGTGAATGACAACAGTCTTTAGTAAATGAGACCAAATATCATCTATTTTACTATATGCTCCATCAGAAGGAACTGTCAGATAAGATGCCTCTATAACTCATCACAGAATAGTATCATTCTGTATCATCTGTAGGATATTCAAGAAATCTCGTAATGCTTTCATGATAGTGTGGGGAGAAGAATAAATGCATTCTAAACTCACTGTGGGATCCACGGGTGACTACAGAATGAGGTTGTATTTAGAAGTGAGCCTAGATATGATGATGTTTCACAGTTTCATCCTGGGGCCATCCTTGCTTTTGCCTTTGGACATACATAATTTAGTCTCTTTTCATCTCCTGGAAGAAATGGGTCCAATTCCTGTGACACATACTGCAAGGCATGGGGTGGGTAAGCACAGATGTGATGTACTATCCTGTTGTATGGAAAGACGGTGCCATGTCCACCAACACAGTACATAGACTCTAATGTTCACCTCTACTCTCACATTTCAGGAGCTGTCAGTGTTTATATACTTGTAGTTGCAATGCATATGGTGTTGGTGATAAGATTAAGGAGTGCAGAAAAGGAGGGGGGTTTCTTTGCCTGACTAGGCCAAATCCCTTGAGCCCCTGCAGCTTGGGCCTCTAAGACTTGGCTGCTTGTTCCTACCAAGGCTGGCTGCTATGTACACGAGAGAGCCTGTGCTGCTGTGATTGTGCAAACCCTGCCCACTCGTGCAGCTTCTTGTGGTTGAGGCTCTTCTGCTGTCAGTTCATGCTAAGCTGTAAACTAAGCTGGCAGAAGCACTTTCCTATCAACTTGCTGCACGGTCTCCTGGGAATTGTTTCTGCATCAGTTTGGGAATGTGACTGCAGAGCCCCAATCCCTCGTGGTTGTGCTGTGCATCTTTGTTGTGTAGCCAGAGCCTTAGAGTGTGCACAAGAGTGAGCACTGGGTAAGGGGCAGCTTTAGACCACAGAATTTGATACAAGAAAATTATTTCTCTAGTGACCACATTTGATGCTTGAAGGGATTGAAATCACAGTCACAGACAATCCTTCTGATTTAGTAGATTATACTCTTGGAAGAATTAATAGGTACTACAAGCATGGCTGGGGTTCCTCTAAGGAGCTAGATCAAAGGGTCCCTATTCCAAGTTTTTTATGCCTGCCTGACAGTCATAATTGATCATTGCCATGATCAATTAAGTCCTTTACTGAGAGCTGTTACAATGAAAATTGAGTTTTTTCTAAATCATAAATTCATGAAAAATTGTGGTTGCTTTAATTTCATCACATTTAAGTCATGAATTATAAATACACCAGAATTTAAATAAATATGCTTGTGCATATGGCATGTTGGTTTTCCTCTAAAGTCTTTATTACCAATAATAAGTGTGAACTTGTCATGGCACATTAGAATTGGAATAAACTCTAAATGTTAATAACTAATTGTTCAGAATTAATCATTATACCCACAGTATACAAGTTGTTTGCAAAAGAAAGGTCCCGCAGAGGGCTTTCCTGGGCTATTTAACTCATCTCCTACAATTACAGGACATGTAATTTCTCTCATACACAGATCAGACTCCAAAGACTTGTCTTGACTTTTTGTTTGTATGAAACAATTAATATATTTCAAATAGAATGGTTTGGGTCAGAACAGACCTTTAAAGGTCATGTAGTCCAACCTACCCCTGCCATGCGCTGGGACATCTTGAACTGGATTGGGTTGTTGAGAGCACCAGCCAGTCTGACCTGAATGTTTCCAGGGATGGAGCATCCACTGTATCTCTGGGCAACTTGTTCCAGTGTTTCATTGCCCTCATTGTAAAAAATTTATTCCTTGTATCTAGTCTAAGTCAACCCTCTTTTAGTTTAAAACCATTATCCCTTGTCCTATCACAATGGGCCCTGATATATAAGCCCATTTCAGGTACTGAAAGGCTGCAGTGAGGTTTCTCCAGGCTGAACAACCCCAGCTCTCTCAGCCTTCCTTCTTGAGAGGTGTTCCAGCCCTCTGACCATTTTTGTTGCCCTCGTCTGGACCTGCTCCAACACATTTATGTGTTTCCTGTGCTGAGGTCTTCAGAGCTGGGTGCAGGGTTTACATCCTTCTAAATGCATCCTCAGGAAAAGAAATTCATTACAGCTGGTGAACATTGCTTCCTCAAACTAAGCAGGAGATGAAGAAAAACAACCTTTACTAGTAGCTGTGATCACATTAGGGACAAGTTAAATGAGTACTATAATTTGACCAAGAAAAATGGTAGGGCAGAGAGTATCCCAAGATGTCTGTGTAGTTCTGAAAGCTTATTCTCTGTTGCCTTTTGCTTTCTAAAGCCCACCACAATTCTTGTATTAAGTTGAAGGGCAGGACTGTTGGGAAGCACCAAAACGTTACAGCACAGAGAGTCCTCAGCCTTTGCTTGGCCTGCCCCTTGTAAGCGAAGGCAGGTGCTCTCTGCCTCTGCTCACGTTTCTCCAAGCTGCAGCAACTGAGGCTGGCACAGCCCTGGGCCAGTGGACGTTCCTACAGCTACAGCCTGTCTCAGTCAGCACAGAGCATGGGCAGTGCCTCTTACCTCTGCCTGCCGAACCATGTGGCCAGGCTCCAAAAGTCATGTCCTGCCCAGGTCATTGAATTACTGCAGTTCAACCATGAAACAGCTGAGCTGCAGGAACCAGGCACATGGGCATTTCTTTCCAGTGGGAAATGGGACCATGGGTTTGTTTAATCTTCTGTCACTGGTCCTTAGCTGGAGGGTATACTGGCACTCCATCTTGGACAGGCAGATCTCAGAGCTGCCCCCTGCCAGCACGGCCTTTGTGCAGACGTATCACTTGCAAAGCTTTCTGGAGATCAGAACCAGCCTTCCCCTCATTTAGTTTTAGCCCAGATCCATTTTCTATTTAGATTACCTGCTTTTACTCACTAAAAAATCCAACAGTTTGGGTGGAGGAAGAGAAAATGTCTTGTTTCCCTTGGTAGTAGTGCTAGTTTGTCATCTGAAGATGTGCAAGAATTGCAGTTTCTGTCACATGATGTTTTTCACAAGCGCATGTGCACAGGCACTTCACAAAGCTTTGGCATATAGTTTGTTAAACCATGTAAATTACACACATTTGAAACATGAGACACTTCTCAAGTATGTATACCCCCAGTCGCACAGAAGGTGCTTGACTTCCATCCTAAATCATAATCTAAGATGAGGAGTAAATGTTCGGAGTTTTAGTTTGTGGCATTTAGCTACAAAAAGAATATGATCCAGTTTAGAAAAAAAAAAAAAAGATCCCGTGTATCCCCAGTATAACTGAGAAAAGACCAATGTAAGTCAGCTACTAGTGCCTACAGTGATTGATAGAAATTCTGTCCCACTGACAAGTTGCAAATACTTTAATTCTGTTAGAATACATCTTTACAAAGAAGCTGACACAAAGGCTGAAGTATTCTGAGCTTAAATACCTGATTGTATGCTTTTCACCCTTAGGACTATGTGCTGGCTGTAGATGCTTACCACACCGTCATCAAATACTACCCACAGCAAGAGCCTCAGTTGCTGAGTGGAATTGGAAGGATTTTCCTTCAGGTATGCATTTTGTTCTACATTTGCTAGGTAATACTGCTGTTGATAGCTACATAGAGAATAAATGTTGCATTTGAAACTATAGCTGTTTTTGTAGGGCCCATGTCAAATTGCAGAGGCAGTGCTCAAAACAAAAACCCTTCTACCATGGCATATGAGATAAAATTAGGAAATATGAAGCACCTATAGTATTAAAAGTACATTAGCAAATAAAAAATATGCCGTAGGAAGTTATGCTAGTACTTTGGTCAAAATGTGACATTCTGCTTTCCCTAAAACAAATGGTAAAGCTCCCATTGACAGCAGTGAGCCAGAATTTCACTAAAAATCTCATGTCTAACTGCCTCAGAGTGAATGCAACTCTCAGTTACACCATATAACTGCCATCTTCATCTAGAAAAAAATCAAGAGTGTCCTTCTATTGTCCAGATGATATCCCTGAGAAGACAGGGAAAGGCACCTTAAAAGAAAAAAAATAGGACAGTACAAGTATAATAAATGTCCATGTAACTATTTAATAAGTAGAAATAGATGTCTTTCTGTTTTTCATAAAAAGATGCATCTACACAGCTGTCTGATTTTTTAAATTTTTAGTATCTCACAAGTTCTTTGCAGTTTCATATTTCTGATACTGATATTTCAAACTTTTCCTCTTTTATCTACTTACTTTTATTATTAATGATAAGTCTAATTTTGGATTGTCAAGTATTTACAAATGATCTTATTTGTGACATTCCTGTAATAAAATTGTATTGAAATTGAGTAATTTACTCTTAATAGATATTTATTAACATTGTTTGCTTGAAATCATAGAATGTCATTCAAATTCAATTATGGGTTTTCAGTTCTCAGCAGGAGCATGGTTTCACAGTGTGGTAGACATGTCTGTCTTTAAAAGTCTCTAGTTTAAAGGGGATCTCCATCATTGTGGAGCAATTTTATTATATCGGCTGCGTGCATTAATTATTACCTAAACAGGGAACATAGTAATTATGCATATTAAAGAATGGTACTGTGAATATGCAAAATACTAAAGGAAATACAAGTTATTAATAGTTCTGGTCTTACTGGGAAAACGACTGGGTACGTTACTGGCACTGCCTTGCTGACAAGAGTGTCTGCCCTGATGTCACACCCAAAGTCTGTTTGTTGCTCCATTTGCTATGGAGACATTTTCACTCCCATGAGGAAAGCATCTCCTAACTTACAGAATCATTTGAAATCACTGCCCTCCACAATGTGACAACAGGCCTTCAGTTCTTAGGGGTCTTATTGTCACATCTGGACGTAGCAAAACGGGGCATGAGGAATCCTTGATATTTTCATGTGACCTAGATAGAAGTTAAAAAGAGTAATTTCTAAATGCAAATGCTTTCCTTTCTTGTAGCACCTTAAGGAGATAAGGTTTTATTGCTTGGCTTGTTGTCTTTTTCTGTGACAAAATCTTCAGCTCTGTCTGGGGGGCACTGGTGCAACAGATGCAAGATTTTGATATATTAAGAGAAATAGGCAGTGTGCAGGTAATCCAAACCAAGACGTTCAAATTAATGAAAGATAAATGTGTTGCAGACCTGGGCATCATCATTTTGGTAAGATAACTCTGTGGTATGTATGCACTGTTGACAAGGCACTCTCTGGAAAAAAAATAAAATGTCTTTCAGGTAAAATTGGAAAGCAATTTTCTCATATTCAAATGTCACAACTTCTCAAAAACAAGTAGTAATTCCCAAATAACCTCAGACTATGCTGCTAACTTTGAACATTTACCAAGAGAGGTGTTAAGGCAGCCAGATTCCAGTTGCTTATCAGTCACAGACACTGTTTGACAATAGATATCATACATATGAAATGGAGCAATAATGTAGAATAAAGTGTAATTCAGGAGTTTAACAGAAAAAAATCGCAGCCTTTTTCAACATGTAAAACTTTGCTTTATCAGTGATTTTTTTTCTTAATTGAATTGAGCTAACTAGTCTAAAGCATCATGTCCTCTTTATCTTCACATGTAAGTGGAGCATAAGGAAGTCTAGATGTGATGTACGGCCTTTGGCTGTTGCCTTAAGTGGGAAATGAGAATGAGAGAAGTGCAGAATGGAGGAAAAGACAGAGGCTATCACAAAGAAATTTTCATAAGGACTGTAATTCTTTCAGGAGTCACCTGGCGTGTAAAACAGAAATTCACGTGAAATGGAGAAACAGTGAATACATTTTAGTCTCTAGGATTATACTGTGTAGCGCTCACTGGCCGACCTATCCAAAATTGCCATTTGAATAAGTACATTAAGAAAGAATTTAAAAAGCTGCCTGACTTTACCCTCTGCAATAGATTGCTGCAAAACTGAGTCAAAAGCAATAAAAAATTTCTAGGAGTACTTAAGAAAAATAATCTTGGTTCCAGACAAACAACAAAGTTAAGCACATAGTGTATTGGAGACTCATTGTTAGAGGATAGGATTATTTAAAGTTAACAGTAGAATCTTCATTTTTATTTGATGTTCTACTTATTATTAGATACTGAAGTCATACTTTCTGAACTAAATTAAATAAAATTAAGTTATAAAGACCACTTAAATTGTTTAAATTACTTTAATGACTAATTAAAACTAATTATTTCTTTTAAATGGTCTTCTCCACCAAAAAATTTTAAAAAGTAAACTGTTTCCCCTCAGTGGCAAAAATGAGATTTAAGAGTTTGGCATGTTTCCTGAGACGATACAAGGTGCTGCTAAGAAATCAGAACTATTCATGATCACAAATAATGTCTGATTATTATCAAAGCATATTAGATTTGGACTCATCAAGCTCCCAGGAGAGCAAACTGGTAGCTTGCTTTAGAAATTGATTGTTCTCATGGTTAAGGGATTCCTTCTAATTTCCAGGCTAAAAATACTCGAGGACAGATTCATTTACACTTTGCCCGCATTATCCTCCAGTAAAATGCAATTATTTTCATGGTGATTTACATCTTCAGTGGTATTTATAGAGAGAAATTGTATTCTTTGTCATTATAACTGAATGTATGGTATTTTAGAATGAATAATACTTGTTTTGTTTGAGTCCAGTTACATAACATCTGGGAGAAATGCATCTCTTTCATTAGAAAAGACTATTATTGGGTATTCCAGAAATGCTTGGTACATGGACAGTTGCATCTTTGACTGCAGTGTTCAATTGGATCATCTCCTAAATGTAAAGAAGAATAATTTCTTTATATTGCCAAGGGACAAGTCTTGTGGTGAGAGGTGAAGCAGTATCTGTTCTTTTAGTGGTGTTAGTAGGGCTTTGGGTACTGCCGCTGTGATACTCCCATAAGCAAATTGGGAAGAAATCTAGACGAAGCCTTCAGATGGATGTTTGCTGTCTCTGAAAAGTGCAATTGGAAAGTCATTTGCTGATGACTAGAAGGACTTGCTAGATGATCTTTTCCACAAGGATCTCTTTAGGGTTTGTAGTGTTTGTATTTTTTGGATAGGTAGTACTTGTATGATGAAATGTGAAGAATGCTTGTAAAATGTACAGATGATGCCAAGCTGGGAATGGTACAGACACTATGAAGAGCAGGATCAGAATGCAAAATAATCTTGACAAGTTGAGAAACTGAAATGTTAAATTGGCTGTGATTCAAACAGCAAAGGCAAAATGCTACCAAAGACTGAGAGTAATATACAAATACAAAATGGGAAGCAACAACAAGCCTATTTCCTGTAGAAAGGAAATAGGCTGAGGGTAAGAAAACTACACAAGAGTAAGCGAATTGGACTTCCAGATACTTGCTGTAAAAGCAAAATTCATATTCACGTGTGAAAGATAAAGTGAATCCTTCTTCTCACTGCTGGTGAGAGATCAGTTGGATTGTTGAGAGCTCTTATGTGGGCACTCAGGGCGGATGTGAAGTAACAGGAGAGAGTTCAGAGAATCCAGAAAGCATTATCCATGAGAAAGGTGTAAACACTGATTTGCTTGAAAATTGATTCTCATTGTAGAAGGGGAAGAAAAAATTTTCAAGTATGTAAAAGACCGTAAAAAAAGAGGAGTTGCACATTCTCCCCTACCACTATGGACAGGACAAAAAACTGAGGTAAAAAGTGCAATAAGATAGAATGTATTTTTCAATACTAGGGCAATTTAAGAATTCTGGATTAAGTTTCCTAGTAAGACTTAGATGTGTAATATCCACCACCTGAGACCTTTAAGGAGACTTCAACACATTTGTCACAAACATTTTTCATGTTGTCCTGTTCTTAAACAAACAGGTGGTCTCTTGAGGGCCCCTTGAATCTCCCCACCTGAAGACTGCCTGGTTTCCATGGCTTTATGCTTCTGAACTGGTTTCATTTTACTCCTTTTGATAGATTCTGATCGATTTATCTTACCGAGTAGTAAGTTTTCGTCGTCTTCCATCTCTCCAGCCTGGAAATACACTGCTAATTTATTTTCGAAATAAGTGGCCTTCTTCAAGCATTTTTTTTTCATCTCAAAGAGCAATGTATATGACATACCTTTAGGTGAAATACCCCTTCCTTTTTAGAAATCCCCTTCCTCATTCCACCCCCATCAAATCTGTACTTCTCTATGCCAGTTTTGAAATCTCTTATTCCTTCATCCTGCTTGACCCACTCATTGGTGTTTTTTTAATCTGCAAATGGACCATCTTCCCAATATCCTCAGTGGTCCATTGCACTGGAGTTGTTTTCTGACATGTGGTGTGATGCACTGAAGTCGTCCTGTGACCCCTGGCTATGACCCAGAGGCTGTGGGTTAACCACGTGTGGGTCCTGTGCTACCTACGAGGCCACTGGTGTCTGTCTTCCCTTCCTGTGGAGTAACACCCTGCCCCTTTGGAAGTAACTCTGACCTTTTCTCATTTTCAGCTACTTTTTTGAACTATGCAGTTAGTTACAACAAAAGAGCCAAATGAGGATGTGGGGCCTCCCTGCCCTACAGTCCCTGAGGGCTCCAGAGCCCCCAGCTGTGAAACTGCCTTAGGCAAACTGCACATGCTTCTGGGGTGCTTTTCATGACCTTAATGTGGCTCTTCAAATACATTGTTTGGTAACAGGTGTTACGCGGTCACCTTGGTGTAAAAAGATTGCTAATGGATATGTTATATATGTTTTTGTGTCCTTATAAGATATAATCAGGATGTATCTCTTTTCTTCTTATTGTCATAACTTGCTTATGATTTTTCTGTCTAGATTGGCGACATAAAAACTGCAGAAAAATATTTTCAAGATGTTGAGAAAGTGACTCACAAATTGGATGGACTACAGAGCCAAATTATGGTTTTAATGAACAGGTAGATAATTTAATAGCTAAATAAAACTTCTTAAAATGTAGTTTTACAAAGTATGCAAGGTGATCCTTAAACTACCCTTGAGACAATCCTGTTCTTTCTCTCTTTTATGTGACTTCATCTGTCATAAGTGAGACTGAATGGCATACAGATTCAGGAGATCTCTGTAACTTGGTACAGCCATATTATTCTGCATTGAAACTGCGATCCTTCAGTTGATTTTACAAAGCTTTTTCTCATTTTTTCAGGCACTGCATATTTTCACTGGTTTTTTTTCAATATACATTTGCATAAATAACTCTTAGGAGAGGAGAAGTTATTTTGGGCAGTCATCCTATAATCAGATCTGCCAGGAAAGTACCACCCAGTACCTTCAAAGGATGCTGGAATACACTGTAGTAAATGGAGCTGTATGATGGGAGACTCGCTTTGCAATGGTTAGCACCTTGGCTTAATATATTTAGAAGATACTATTCAAAAGTGCTCTGAAAATTATATGGCTAATTTTATGAGGAGAAATAATTCTGGGAAGAGAGTATCTGCATTTAAATTAATAAAAACACAATGAAGACTGTTGCTTTCATAGGCAGAAAATATAATAGCTGAGTGATCCAAGTTGTCATTCCATTTGTCTGTAAATCAGCGTCTCCTTCACACTGTGAAGAACAAATGTCAGAAACTCTTACATCTGTAACAGGAAAAATAAAAAATGGTGTCCATTCATTTTTAAATGTATTACCTTGGGTTTTTGAGGAGAACTCATTTATATGTCACTTACTTTCTAGAGCATTTCTCCACCTTGGTCAGAATAATTTTGCAGAAGCTCATCGATTTTTCACAGAAATTTTAAGGATCGACTCATCAAATGCTGTGGTAAATTTTCAAATTGCTACATATATAATGAACACCTAAATTATTCTCGTAATATGTCATGCATGGATTTAATTAGTACCCAGAGTATGCTCAGAGCTTTACAGAAAAATGGGATGTGGCATGTGTGCCAAAAGGTTTTCAGTATACATAAGGATAAGATGGAAAATGGGATGGGAAATTAAGAACCAGTCTGTATGAAGGGCATGAATACTTAGGCATGCATGTAGAAATTCTGAGACACTCTTCTTTTACAGGATCTTTGCAAAAGCACTTTTTTTTGCACTCACTGTTTTTAGCATAGACTTGCATGTCAGAAAAAGAAACGGCAGCTGCCAACATGTATAAAATTAACTTGATTTCACACAACATTGAAGGGATATTGTAATTTTAAACATGACATTTTTAACACGTTGCATATCAGAGCCTTGAGTTCCTGTCACAAACTGAGATCAAAGAGTTGTTCATTTACCTTTGGGTTTTCTAGACCTGGCAGTTTTCAGTGCATGGTCATGTAAGAGTGTTCCTGAGAAGTCAAATAGCTTACCCCTAGTAATCTGATCCAAGGCCGTTTACAGACTGAAGGGACTGAGTTTAAGGAACACATGAATGGCATCATTTTGCAGGCTGTAAAATAGTGTGTATTATAAATCACACGAGATCAGTCAGGTTTCCTGAATGGACAGAAAAATATTTTTTTCTAAAAGGCCATGTTCTTCCTTTATCTGCAACTTTCAGAGGATATGAAAGTTTCTGCTCCTAAACATGTTATATCACTTTGTACTGTTGGAATCTTGAAGTAACTCATAAAACCTGTTTTGTGTGGTAAGGAAAATGGAACCTGACTTGATAATTTATGATGTATTTAGACTGCCCTGTGTGCTGGATTTACGTGAAGTCAGTTGCAGATGCCTTTGGGATAAGAAAATATCTTCCTGTTGCTTATGTGGACATGTAAGCCACAGAGAGAGAAAAACACTTCTGAAAACACAGTGATTAAAAAAAAAAATCTATGAAAATGATTGCATGTAGAGGCTCATGGGGTTTCTGAAATTTGTTTCACTTGGCTTTCATAATTGACTAATGTCCTATACTATTTATATTTCATTTTAGACTCTGTCTTTTAGAGTTTCAGCTCTTAGAAGTCAGCAGGTCTTACTAGCAGAGGGTAAATCTTGAGAATTATAAGAAGAAAAGGATAGCATTGTATAATTGATAATGTATTTTAATTTTGCATACACATGCAGAATAGTAATTCTTGGCATACAGTAAATATGTTGTAATTGCAGATGTTAGACTTCTTTTCCTTCTCTCCCATCACTTGTAAATACATACAGATATATATATGTATTTATAAGCACACTGTTTATTTACCATATGTTTTTCACTAGGCTAACAACAATGCTGCTGTTTGTCTCCTTTACCTGGGAAAACTGAAGGATTCCCTCCGGCAGTTGGAAGGAATGGTTCAGCAGGACCCTAAACACTACCTACACGAGAGTGTCCTCTTCAACCTGACTACTATGTATGAACTGGAGTCATCTCGCAGTATGCAGAAGAAGCAGGCACTTCTAGAGGCTGTAGCTATCAAAGAGGGTGATAGCTTTAATACTCAGTGTCTCAAGTTAGGATAGATGATTTCCAACTAATTTTTCCAGCAAGGCTGATTTTTTAAATTGTATATACTCTTGCTAACGTGTAAATGTGAAATAAAATCTATTCAATTATGAATATTCAGTGGCATCACTACAGAAACTGTCATGTCTAACAGGCCTGTCATTGCAAAGACTTTGTGCTGACCTAGAGCCAGCTTCATCCCTACAGGTCTGTTAGTCTCCAGTTACTCTTCATTACAGTGCACTATTTTTTATATATATATATATATATATGTATGTGTATATATATGGGTGTATATGTGTATGTATATATATATATATATATAATATATATAAACTACTCAGATTCTTTTATGAGAAAAACGGAATTTAACCTTATATAGTCATGATGATTTTTCAGTAGTCAGTGAGCAAGCCACATGAGATTATTTCATCAGCTAAGAGTTTTTGACAGAATATCAGTATGTGTATTATGGAAACGAAATTCTGAACGCACCTCTCTTCATTTGCTTCTACTGCGTGTGTCTCATTTTGTCCCCATCAGACTCCTGAGTATTACACCTTTGTGTGTCCATGGCTGTCAGAGGAGGCTGCTTGATAACCACCATTCAGAGTCACAGCATGGCTGAGGTTGGGAGGAACTGCTGGAGGCCATCTGGTCCAAGTCCCAGTAGCACAGGGACATGTCCAAGAGCACGTGAGGGAGTCATACAGTCCTGCACAGTATCAGTTTCCCACAGTATGAGGGACTATACTAAATGGTCTCCCTGTGCTTCCTTGGGTTTGTGTTACTGTTAAATCTTTCAGATTAAAACACAGATTCTGCAAAGCTGCTGCACTCTGGCATTCTGCTGGGTAGAGAAAGGAGCACTGCCAGTTGGAGTGGAAACTGCATTTCAGCTCAGTTCCTCTCCTTTCCCATTATCAAGTGAAAACACTGTGCAGGAAGTATTTGCCAGGGAAGAGGATGCAGAACCTGAGGCAGGGGTATCTTAGAGTTAGGCCGCACAAAGTAGAAGCAAATGGGGTTCAGGACACAAGGCAGTTATCAGTGATGCAACAGTATCAGCATACACTGATTTTGGCAGCCCTCAGAACACAGATTTTTGGAATCACAGTACCACTGTGATATCAGTGTATTTCACATCTCTGCCCACATTCTCCCTTCATCTGTATTGTAAAAATTCAATGCAGATACTCCCACTCATATATGAACCTAATATATACATCTGTTCATAGTGGGGTTTTACTGTTTTGAGATTTAATGTTTAGCAGTTGGACTAGTTTCTTGTCATAAATCACTGCCATGGGACAATTCGCTGTGTTGCATTTTTTTAATACCATATCCATCAGTTAATTCTCACTCCCTTTAAATAGCTCCACCTGTATTTTTAAGTAACCAATAACTCATTTTTATGCTTGTCCATCTGGAGATACTGTACAGGGGCCAATCAGTTGTCCTCAAAAATCAGGTTGTTTAAAAACTTCTGCAGTCTAGACATGCAAAGAGAGAAGGATGCTTCAAAGTCGCTAGTCACCTGAAAAGGCATAAGCCTACAGAAACATAATTTGCTCCATTTTTACAGTATATTTCTGTTTGACAGGCCATACTTGTACACTGAAACAACAGTTAGTTACGTACCAATCAACTGAAAAAATATTAAAGCAGTTGGTATTTCTGATGTGGCCTGTAGGTTGCACAGCTGGATCTGAATTAAACTGGTGCAGCACCTGGGTGGACTTGTCCTAAGGTACCACTACTAAACTCAAAAATGAAATATTCAGCACCACCTGCTTCAGCTGGCCTTAAACACCATTTACATAAATTTATTGAGTATTAAAATAGTAAATTAAAAGTAGTTACATTAGCATTATTCTTTATGAGGTTTTACATTTGTTTTAAATGCTGCTAGGGTTTTAGACAAGGTTTAACAGTAATTGGACAGATTCTCAGTTTACACTGGTAACTGAGCTGAAGCCACTGTAGTTTTCAGTTGGTTAACACCTGTTAATCTGATCAGGTATGTTACTCCCTGTACTCATTTTGATACTCTAGTAGTATATTTTCTCCAGTATAGGTCCCTTTTCTTGGCCATGGGGTTTCTTTGGAGGTGAAAAGAACTCTGGTATGTGACAACCATTGTTCTCAATGACATTGAGAGCACTGAACAATTTACCAGGACGTGTAGTGATAGGACAAGGGGCAACAGTTTTAAATTAAAAGTGAGTAGGTTTAGATTGGACATAAGGAAAATACGCTGCTTCTTGGTGCGGCACTGGAATAGTTTGCCCAGAGAGACTCCCCATCCTTGGATGTGTTCAAGACAAAGGCTGGATGGGTTTTGAGCAACCTGTTCTACTGGGAGGTGTCCCTGCCCTTGGGAGGGGGTTGGACTAGATGATCTTCAAAGGTCCTTTCCAACCTAAGCTATTTGTAATTCCCATTAAAATTTTTTACAGTAATATGTAAAATAATACAAGAGAGATTCACACACATTTAGCTGAAGTGTCAGGAAGCTTCATTTGTCTGTTCCAATACTAACTGGAAGTAGCATGATCCATCATCATCCAACATGCTGAAGCCACTTGCCTCTTTACAACTGGAGTAAAAAACTGCCTTTTTGATTCAGTAGTGCCTGATACTGCTCATGTCAGTGACAGTCTGTATTCTGACCGGCAGAGAATAAAAATTTATTATCCTAGTCAGAGTCAAATAACCATTAAAAAATAAACACTCTGAAAACATAATCCCCTGTTCTCCAAATTTCTGTACATTCTAATTCACGTGTATTACTACATAGGTCTCACTTCAGCATGTTTGCTGTGTTCTTATTAGTAGAAGCTTTTACTCAGATAAAAATGCCATTAGAGGAGACTTGGACTGGGTGACCTCCCAGCTCAGTGAGCCATTAAACAAGTGACATCCTGGTAGCCTTGCAGAATAATTAAAATTTAAATGCGAAGGCATAGTATCACTGCTGGATGTATGCAAATTGTTAACTGTTTATGAAATGCAGGAAAGACTGTCAATGTCACTTTATGGTTTGGATTTAACATACATACAAGTTAAGTGTTTGACTTCCCTATATTCTGCCCGTTACACATCTGAATGCTCTATATGATGTTAAAACATTAAAGCTAAGGACAATCTCTGTCCTCAAAACATTAATTACACCAAGCAATCCTGTTAAATTCAATGAATTCAGCTGAATGTAATGAGGGTTCCTGGTGTAAACGAGGGCAGAGCTCAGTTCTAAAACACAGCATGCATATATCATCTGGCTAAGTGAGAAAAGCTGTGGAAAGCAGAGCCTGAATGAGTTGATTGTTGTATTCAAATCTTGAGGCTTAATGTACCTTAACAGAAGTTTTGCATTTAAATTTCCACTTTTATTAAAAGAGGAGAAAAGAAGCTGTACTTCAGACATTCAGATAATTACATGATGCACAGAGACTCTGGTCCTCAAAAGAACTTGAGCACCTATCTGCAGTTCAGGTGATAGTGGTATCCCCTCACCAGCTGGTCATTGACTTTTTCCTGGTGCCTCAGCTTTTGGTCTGGACACGTTAAGTGTTCCCCAAAGGCATGTGCAGATGTGCCTGGAACTCCACAATGGACTTCAGCCAGTGTACTGGAAAGGTTGGTTATTTCTTCACCTACCCCATCCTTCATGTCAGCAGGAGCACTCTGCACAAGCTGGATGAGCTCACCGACCTGGTGGAAAAACTGACCCAGGCAGCAAACACCCTCTTCAGATACATCTTCGTCCTGAGGCTTTCAACACAAGGATGTGCTGAGAATTACCACGCTGCCTGGGTAGGCTGCTGGGTGTTCTGCACTCTAGGCCTAATAAGAAGTAGCCTCTCAGTGAAGACTTTGCTGCAGGTGTTTCACAAATCCAGTCGGAGACGGGGATAAGCGGGGTGTGATCTGTGTGCCCAGCTAAGTTATGTCTCTCTCATATGTGTGTCAGCTGATGGGCTTAATCAACCACATGTGCTGGAGCCATCTAGAAGAGGAGTGCAGGATGTTTGGTACTGTCATCATCAGCTGCAGTGAGAAACACACATTCCCTTGCTGCTTCAACTTGCAACCAAGCAACATGGGAAAGCAGGACTGAAGCATCAAATGCAGATGTAAATGTATTTAAGACAGGCAGAACCACAGCAGGCAGGGTCAGCTTCTCTGAGGTTGCTCAGGTAGCAACCTATATTGCTGCTGTCCTGAGCAGAGGCCAGGGGAACTAAAGATGGTAGAATAAGGTGAGTTTATCCAGTAGCTCACACCTATAATAAGAGTTCAAAGGAAGATGCCATCCATCTCTTCGACCCTGCTTTCTACCCACTTAATAGAACATTGAGGAAGAAATTATCTTACCAGTGAGGTACCTTACGATGTAGGAACCTGCACAGAGTTGCTGGCATTTGGACAGCAGTTCTGTAGTGCTGAATGCGAACCAGCTCCAGCACTAACTTTCAGGAAATGATAGCAGAAAGCTGCTTTCCCACTTAGTTCTCCTAGCCAGTTTGGGAATTACAAATTCAAAGATTCTCATCTTCAAGAGGTGTGAGAGATGGTCACAACCCTGGTCTTAGGGAGGAAGAGAAAGGTGTGGATGGGGAAAGGTGCTGCCTTTCCAAGGTGTTCTGGATCAACACCTAAATTTGCTGTCCTCGATTTCAGCAGTCATCTGCAGATGTTTATTATGTATGAGTCATTAAAATGAATCCACCTGAAAGGCAGCCATAATGGCTTATAATTTTCCCCCAAAGAGGGCAAAAAATGGGATGTTACTTTTTTGAGGCAAGGAAGGAAGGAGGGGAAAAGGTTCCTCTTTGGCTTTGAAAAACTGTCAAAACAGTCAGTACTAAACCAAAAAAACTGAAGTAAAGAGATGCAGAACTAGAGCTGTTTATTAGAACAACAATCCTCCCCCCCCCCCCCCCCACAAAACCCCATTCTTTGCAATGCAAGATGTGAGCAAGTACTTCAAATTCTGGGACACACTCCAGTGGCAGGCAGCAGGCTTGAGCCCCCACCCAAGGCTGAGGCAGCAGCCTGTGCATGACCCGGCCACCACTTCGTTTATGTCCCACCACTTTGTTTTGTTGCAGCATCACCAAGGACAGCTCACCTCTTTCCCATGAATAGTGGGTCAGCTTTAAGTTGCCTAAATCATTTGGGAAAAAAAATAAGCCTGAGGGTGGACCCAAATCAAATTCTCCCAGCTCAAATGCCTGTGATCACAGTGGAAACCAGAGCCCAGAGCTCAGCTTGGCTGCTCTGGGCTGTGTCCATGACCAAAGGCAGTCCCAGAGCATACACAGCCCAATTTTCTACCAGCCAATATTGACAGGCACAACAGTTTTTAATTGGTAGCCTGAGAAGCAGCACAGAGAATGAAACAAAATTTATACAGGTATCCCAGAGAGAACTGCAGCAGGGGAGGCCAGAATTGAAAGAGATTCACAGTCCTTTAACTGTTGAATCTTTCCCCAAGCATTTTTGTTTGTGGAATTTTGCTTCTTTGCCTTATCTGGGTATTTATACAGTTAATAAATAATGAGAGCTAGTGACTCAGTCGCACAAAAATAGGTTTTTCAAATTGCAGGTATAGCAGAGTATTACCTTTTTGCAACCACACAAAATGTTTGGAGAATCAAGCTGGAATCACGAGTGCAGCAAATCAGATCAAATCTGGATATTTGAGCCAGGAATATTTAAATTGTAACACTAATTCATCCCCAATGAGTTGATATGTTTATTTGACTTCAGGAAATAGAGGACAGCAGGCAGTGACCCTATTCTCAGACTTCTTCCCCTATTTTGGGGGGAGGGGAGGGAATTGAGAATTTCTATCATTTTCCCAGGAAAGACTCACACACAGATGATGTCATTTTCAAGCATAGCACAGGTCAGGTCTACCGCTTGGCCAAATATCTAAATCCACAATTTGGCTACAAAGAAATATTCTTCAAAACAGTGCTCAGCTTTCATCTCAGTCTTTATGTGTGCTGGTGTTTGCCAGCTGATATTAAATGACTGCCTTTGTCAGGAAACTGTCCCTTCTCACAAGTTCCTAGTTCAAGCTAAATCCTGGAACCAGAAACCTGGCAGGAGAGTGCCTGTTCTGCCAGTAGGACCCGATGCTTTGAGTACATGAAGATTTGTACTTGTCAAGTTCAGCAGCCAGGCCAGGCAGCGACCAGCTCCCACAGCAGCAGGTAGCAGCACAGCCCCTGCTCTCAGGCAGCCCAGGGCGAGACACCCACCACCAGCAGCACTTCCCTTCACCTATTTTTAGGCCCCTGCCAAGTGGATGTTACTAGTTAACTACCAACTGGCTGTGAAATGTCTTTTCATTAAAAAATCCAGCCAGAGAAACTTGCCCCAGGACATATAACAGGAGAGTGCAGCCACCAGTTTGCCCACCTAAACTATTGAAAATCCGACTGTCCATCCACAGTTTGCATTGAGTCCCCTTCAGAAAAGCTCTCTCAAGATGTTCATGAGAAAATGGGGTATATGCCACTTTGGGAAAGTTTGGATTAAAGCAGAAAATAAGACATAGATACCCAAAAAAGGTATCTTTAAACAGCTCAATTCAGTACCATTTCTCCTATTTTTAAATTCTAATCCTGGAGGAGCTGAAATATTTCCCGTGCCTGAGGTAGTGCTGCCAATATGATGTTGTTGGAACTACTTACATGAATTTTCATACTACATCAATATACCAAGATTTTCCACTATCTGTGGTAAAACAGAATCATGTTTTTGCACTTGGGGGGGGGGGGGGGGGGGGAGGGAGAAAAAAGAAAAAAACACAAAAATCACCATGAAAATAAAGTGCATTTTTCATCTGAAGGAATGGCATGCTCTCCTTCCCATCTCTCTCCACTTTCTGGAATGTTTTCTATTAATATTAACATTTTTTTTCTGCCCAGCTGTTTCCTCCCACTGCAATCTCCCACATAACCTCTTTGCAGGTGTGGAATCTTTATACCAGCCCCAAATTGCTTTTTTCCTGGCTGACAAAAACCACTTTCAGAGTGCAAAGCTTTCACCCTTTCAAAGACACCTATAGCACTAAAGGGCACGGACTCCAAAGTGTTGACAGTCAGACCCCCGCAGCCCCTGCCACCTCTCAGCAGCAGAATGCATTGTGCTATGAAAATGATGAACGATCTACAGTGGGGTGATCGTGTGTTATTTTGACAGCCAGGAGATGGGAGCTGTACCGGGTGTATATATTCCTCCAGAGAGGCAACAAAACAAGGTGGTTCAGTCCTGCTTCCCAGGTCACATCCTACATCAGCGAGCTGCTGAAAGCAATTGCTGCAGGCAGCCGCTTTACTGTCCATCCCTCATCACTGCTCCAAACTGTAAATCTCTCCCGAGGAGAATGCATTACCCGCTCTCTCTTCCTGGGTGCTCCCCCAGCCTGTTAGGGGATGGCTGTTCTGCAAGTGGGGGTTCCTGAGGGCCCATGCTGCTGCCCCCACCTCTCCTTTTGCAGAGAGAGATCAAAACAGAAAGGCCCACAGGAGGAATGAACAGTCTCACCTTGGCTTCTGTTAAAAAAAAAAGGAACCCAAAGCTTACAAGGGGGTGAATTAGATTGGATACCAGCACCAGGAGAAAGCAGTCATTTTACTTTACATTCCGAAACCCAATTTTCTGTGGCATATAAATCAAAGGAATAAAATCTGCTGCAGGCAGTAACTGTCATTTATTCCTGTAGTTGTACCTTGAAAAATCCCCAAAGTTTGTTCTGGGAGCAGGAAGCCCCAGTGTGCTGTACAAGAGGACATTCAAGTGCTCCCTCCAGACAAGTGGCACACAAATCCCTTAGCCAGTAAGGCACATGTCACAGCACAGCCATGTGAGTCTGACTACAGCTAAACTTCCTATTTGCTCGTAACACTGAGTTTTCAGACAGGCTTTTGGACCACGGCACAAAAGCCAGTCCTGGCTGCATGGAGAGCTGGGTGGGTTTGCATTTTGCAAGCATGGGTTGTGCCTGCACCCCCTCCCATAAACTGAGCCCACACTGGCAGACTGAAGGGTCAGCTGTGTCCCCACATCTCATCTAGCTTGCAACCCAAACCCCAGGAAACATGACTTTTCACCCTTTCTCCTTTCCAACTTTTAAGTTTAGTACAATTTCATTTCAAAATTGCAACTTCACTTTCAGAAACAAAGAAATAAAACACCTAGAAATGGTTAACAGTAATGCGGCTAAAAAGTGAGGAAAACAGTTTCCTACTAAAGACGGTCTGTGTACACACTCATAGGGAAGAACAGTGGGAAGTTCAATTATCCATCATCTGCTACATTAGGAAGATCCAGGTAGGGCCATTTCAACCTCTTTCTAGAGCTGTTTATTTAGGAGACTGCAAGGCAGGAGCTTGTATTGTATCTGGCTGAAATCAGCACACAGGCTGCAGTCAGCTCATCATCCAGTGAGAGCTGGAGCAAGCAGTGCATCTGCCCAGCTGACATAATTCATCATCGAGAAGAGCAAATTCATCCCAAAACGCTCCAGTGCCCTTTGCTGGGGAGCTCCACGTCCTGTGTAAGCACAAGGCATTTACTGAAAACCGGCCTAGCATGCCTAAGCCTACTCTTCTCCCTCTCACAGCTCAAGAAACTGAGGCACTCAGTCAGTGATTTGTCCCATGTTACAGAACAAATCAATGCCAACACAAGGAATAAAAGCTGATCAACAATTACAGTAACACTGTTGTTCAATGTGTCCTAAATGTCAGCACAAGGAATAAAAAAACCCAAAAACAACAAAAAAAATCAACATAGCTAGGTCAAAGTAATTTTATTAATAAATCACAAGAACAAATTGCTACATTTTACTGAGAAAACCACAGCTTTATGTACCAGGGCAGAACTAGGAAAGCTGCATACTAAAATGCCGATTATGCAAATTTATCTTATGAACATTTTTAGACAAGAATGAAGCAGAGTTTATTTTCTTTAATTAAAACCAGAATCCTACGTAGTTCATTAGCATGGATTCTGAGCAAAATGAATATTAATGTAGCCCACCTCTCGCAATTCTACCTGCCAGAAATACCAAAGGAAAAAAAGGTCAGAAAATGGATTCCTGAGCAACTGTAAGTGCAACTAGCTAATGTCACTGCAAGGCTGCTGGCATCTTTGAAAGGTCACAGAGATCAGGAAAACCTTTTTGAGCAGAAAAAAGCAAATAACGCTGCCACCTTCAAAAAGGCAAGACAGAAGATCTGGGGAACTACAGGCTGCTCAGCCCCCCTTCAGTCCCCAGGACTGTTACAGAATAAGCCACTATGGAAGGTGTTCCAGGCACAAGAAATACCAGGTGATGGGGAGCAACCAGTCACTGCCAATTCACCAAGGGCACATTCTGCCTGATGCTGACTGCCAGGGGCAAGGACTGGCTCTGTGGCAGAGGGGACACCATAGGTGCCACTCACCTTGACTCCAGCAAGGCTTTCACTAGCATGTCCCACAGCAGCCTCATAGCCTGAGGATGCAAACTACAGACCCAAGAACCTCGGGTCCATTGGGCTCAAAACAGTCAGTGGTTCGAGCTGAACTGTCAGGTGATTACAAGTGATAGCCCTCAGTCACCAGAACTAGGGCAAAACATACTCAACATCTTACTCAACAGAAGGGAGCCCAGCCAAGGGCACTGGTTTGTGCAGCCTGGAGAGGGGAAGGCTCAGAGGAGACCCAACTACAGTTTCCTGCTAGAGCAGGGACTGTGAAGAAGACAGAGCCAGACTCACCTCAGACGTGCAGTGAAAGGGCAAGAGACAACAACTGCAAACTGCATCCAGGGAGTTGGCCATGAAGAGCAAATGCTTGGCCACGGGAGCAGCTAAGTGCTGGAACCAGCACCCAGACAGGCTGTGGGACCTCTACCACCAGAGGTTTCCAAACTTCAGGGTCTTGAGCAACTTGGTCTAGCTTTAAACCTGGCATAGAAATTCACAGGGTTGGACTACATGACCTCGAAGTGACCTTTCAATCTAAATTTTTCCATGATTCTGTGATTCCAATTTGCTGTGTAAACACAAGTTTAATCAGTGAAAAGCAACAAGGCACATTTATTCTGATGAGGCTTCAGGACATTCCACCTGTCAGGTCAGGTCTCAGACACCATTACTGTGCTTCATCAGCCAAAAACTTCATATACTGTTTCCGAGCAGGAAAATCATCAGCTGGCCTGTTGTACGCAGTCCAGACGGGTTCTCCAACAAACAGCCTCATTGCCTTCACGTAATTCTGCCAAAGAACAAGAAGTGACAAGTAATTTAAGAGCTCCTTTTCAAGGGATCTTCATTCCAAAGTTAGGGTTTCAGTTGCACTTCTGCAGAAATTTTTGAAACTATTTCATGATGGACTGAAAGCTTCACACAATCCAGAAAATAATAGCACTCTATTGCTGTTCCGGCTCCCAGTGCCTGCCCTGGGAGACCCAGGCATAATGCAGTGATACATTGTGTCATGATCAGTGCCTCCAGTTCCGGCAGAGGCAGTACTTCTCCCTGCTCCAAAGAAACCAAAACGATCCTGTCTTACCCAAATCTTTTGCACTGGATCTGCAATAATCAGCACTGCAGCATTTAAATCCTATTTGCTTAGTTAAACAGCAGCAACCAGCGTACCCAAGATGTTTACACAATGCTTTTGGGGAATACCAGAAGCTTTGAAGTCCGAGCCATAAAAACTGAACAGGGAGTGCATAAACTACCCAAAAAATAATGCTTACAGGAAGTGAAAAGTCTCCAGATTCCAACAGGAAAAGCAACAGCCTCTCACACCAGCTAACCAAAAGTACACCTGGTGCAAGGTACAGCTGTGGCAGCAGAAAACTGGATTTTACATCCTGCAGAACTGCTCCAACTATGGGGCTATGGGGAACTCTCCTCTTCTGTCCACTATGCTACAGATTTAGACCCTACCTATTCTATAAAACATGGATAGATGATTATCTTACACCCACGTGTTCAGCAATGGTAAGAATAAAGTTAGGTACCAAAGGAACTTAGCTGCAAAATGCAAGGGT
The DNA here is from genome assembly GCA_014706295.1 of Lycocorax pyrrhopterus obiensis. Lineage (NCBI taxonomy): Eukaryota > Metazoa > Chordata > Aves > Passeriformes > Paradisaeidae > Lycocorax > Lycocorax pyrrhopterus. The sequence continues at coordinate 93,610,365 of JACSVZ010000004.1, forward strand.
CCAGAAGCACCTAACAATTTTACTTTGAAGATGGCTCTTCTGGACTAAAGCTCCTGAAGTGAACAAATATTTAAGACTTCTTGAGGATTCAATCATAACCCCTGACATTTTGTCTATGTAAAGAAAAGGTCTTAAAATAGTAAATGTAGCTTATTCACTGTGGATCTCAAGATGCAGATGAGAAAAGTCAGGTTTTTCACCAAAGCAGCATCTCCCTTTTCCACATGTATGAACACTGCTATCTGGACAGCTGATTCAAAACAAAACTATTCTCAAGGCTTCACCAGAGATTTGACTTTGCCACACAGGAGACAGCACGTTTCCCCATTTTGCAGGGGTAATGCCAAGGTTAAAAACACGTTTGTAAAAGCCCACAACAAGAGAAACATAGATCAAGACTATGAGTGCCAATTTCATGCTCCCACTGACAAAAATATCTTTCCAAAGGAGGTCACCTCCTGTGAAGCCAGCATCCAGCTTAGCACACAGTAGTTGCAAGTTGTGGCTCTGGACCCTTAAATCCTTCTTTCCCCAAAGATGAATTTAATACTTGTGAAAAATGTCACTACTGCACACAGACATGCTCTTCTATCCCTACAAAAATACACAAGGCAACACAGAAGGATCCATCTATACCTTGTCCACCTCAACCGACAGCTGGGGCAATTGTGGGAGGGTCAGCCCAAGGCTTGACATGCCACAGATGTCACGTGGCAATGACTTACAGCTGACAAGGAGAAGCTGCATTTGTGACCTGGAGATGAAAGGTTCAGATGCTGTGAATTATTTAGTATTTTTCATTCTCCTCCTTCATATCTAATATGTTTTGCTAATGAACTGCAAGTCTCAGGGCATGTAGTTACTAATGTGATAAATATTCACATGGATTTGTCATCAAAATTTACAATAATCTACAACAACATACGTTCTCATCCAGGGTAAATCGGTGATATATGCCGGCAGGGAGGGTTATCATGTCTCCTTTTTCCATGGAAATCCGAATCCATTTGTCATCCTTGTCTCGAACATCAAAATAGCCAGATCCCTCTAAGATGTAGCGAATTTCATCATCAAGGTGTAAATGTTCTTCATAAAATGTTTTTATCTAGGAATAGCAAATATTTCTTAAAACTACTGAACACAGGAAAACTGCAAAGAAATCTGGTAGAAACATGTGGCAAAGCAGAGAAAGGCTTTCAAAGGGTAACTGTGTTTTAACTAAGAGAGACCAACATGGTTAAGATGGCCAAGCCAGCCAGCCAGCCCCTGTCTCAGGACACATCTAAGCAGGCTCATACATTTCCTTTGGAGGACAGGAACTCCTCTGGCAAGAAAGAGCAGCTCTATATGTACATAACCATTCTCTGAATAACAGTAAGGCTTTGAAAGAGAAATGGGTAAAACTTCCCACTGCAGGATTTGGTCCTTGCGTTTGCTCAGTTTGATCATTTTGTGCCTTTTTTTTCCCCCAACACGCAACACCAAAACAAAGCCACGGATTATCCCCCCTCTTTTACACAGATGTAGAGCTGAATTAGCTGCACGGGGTACTACTATTGCCTGTGAAAATGCAGTTACTGCCAAACATGGCCCATCTACAGCACTCTGATGTAAACAGTGTGTCATGCCTGCCCACACACAGTGAGACCCAGCTCCAGGCTCTCTCATCCAAGGCAGCAGCAGCAACATTCTCTTTTTTTCTGGAATGGTGAATTCCTTGTACATGCACAGAATATAAAACACATTTTAAAAGTTCAATTAACGGAGACCGGAGAGGTTTAGTGCACAGTGAGCAGTGCAATGCCAGGTACCATCACCACCTGCTCAGGTCTGGATGATATTTAGCCACACTCGTGCAGATGTCCTTGAGCCAGAAGTGATCCAGCACAGCAGGATGAGCAAAAGCCCCTACATCTTGTAAAGAATGTGTTTCTGTCAGATAGAGCCTACCCAGGACATCTACCTAGTGAGTTACTACCTAATTCACCTTTTCACCAAGATAAAACCACTAGAACACAATGGGCTTAAAACAAACTGGTAAATGGAAATTTAATAAAAATATTAAATTGTCATTGGGCTGCTGTCCTCAAGTCAGAGCAGCAAGCCACCAGCACCTGGAGGCTGGGATGAGAAAGCTCCTTCTAGGAGGCTCCCCTGAACAGCACTGAGCTGTTATGAAATTGTCAAGGTACCAGGTCCCCAAGGTAAAAAATCTTCTTGTACAAGGAATGTATCCCTCCAATTCTATGGGGTTAACACTCACTTTAAAAAGGCGCATTATGCAAGCAGCCATTAGGACATTTTAGCCTTCAAAGCCCAGGCCCAGCTGGCAGCCACTTGCCAGAGAGGCTCTCTGAGGACAGGTCAGCATTGGCAGAACTCTCCTGGTAGGATTCTTAGTTTTGAAATGACAGTAATGGAAACCTCTGAAAGCAATCTACAGAAGCAAAAGACCTCTGCTATCTTTAAAATAATATCAAAAGGTCTTTTTTAATGTTAAGGGCTTCGATACAGGATGTATTTTAGACGTGGAAGCCTCATCTCTGTGTCCGGCTGGGCTGTGCAGGTGTCACACGCTGGCCGCACGCTCCAGCGGCAGACGGAGCGGAAACCCGCAATGAAAGCAAAGTTTCGCGTACCTTTTCCTCATAATTTGGAAGCTTGTCCTTATGTATGGTCACTATATCCATCCAAGAATAATTTTCTGCTCTCCGAATCTCTTTCAAGCATGGATCAGTCTCATAGTTATCAGCATCCAACTAAAAAAATAGGCAGAGAGGGAAAGAAAAGAGCATTCGTACGCCATTGCTTAAGGCGGAACTCGCGGGAATCCCGAGGTGCGGGGAGTGCCGGGGCGAGCCGGTCTGCAGGGGGAGCTGCCACAGGGACACGGGGTGCCTGCACCGGCCCCCGCCCCGGCTGCCTCGCCCTCCGCGGGCCCGGCCCGGTGCGGGCTCCCCGCGCGGCTCAGCCCGGCCCCGCGGCGCCCCGCCGTAGCCCCCGCCGTACCCTGCAGTACCCCCGCCGTACCCTCGGTGCCCCCCGCCGTAGCCTGCGGTACACCACACCGTACCCTGCGGTACACCACGCCGTACCCTCGGTGCCCCCCGCCGTACCCTGCGGTACACCACGCCGAGGCGGCGCAGCTGCTCCAGGCTGACGGCGCGGTTGGGCCGCTGCCGGTGCGGCGCCCGCTGGTCCTCCTGGGACTCGTCCATGTACCAGGCCTCCACCATCGCGCCGCCACAGCGTCCGCAGGGCCGGGCTGCAGCGCGTCCCGCCCCGGCGGGGCTCCAGGGCCCGGCAGCGAGCGGGACGAGCCCGCCCCGCGGCAGAGCCTTTAAGGGCGCCAGGGACAGCGCCAAACTCGCTGAAGAGGGTGCGGTGCGGAGCGCGCCGCTTTTGTTTGAGGGAACAGCTCCGGGCTGAGAGCCGAGGCTCCCAGAGAGAGCGGCCGGGGCTCAGCGCTTCTCGCCCGCACCAGCTCCCCGGCTACCCCGACTGCCCGGCCACGGTGTTTGCAGCGTGTCTGCCCTGGCTGTAATGCTCTGACAGAACTTGCTGGTACGTCGCAGGCTTAAAGGCCTACATTGCAACGCCACAGTATGGAAAAATAAAAAATTAGGAGAAAAAAAAATAAGGTGGTAAGACATGCTGCACAGAAAGCTTGTATTGTCGCCATCCATGGAGATACATCCTCAGCGTCCCCCCTGAGCTGGAGTGAACAAGACACGCTGGAGTGTGTCCCCTCCAGCCTCCACACTTCTGAGTCTACGTGATTCTATGATTCTATATGGCAAACAAACCAATAGCCAGCTAAACACGATATAAGAATGGACAGACAACTAAAGCAATCCCTCCTTAGCATTTTTCTTCCTCAAAAGAGTTTTATACTTACCAAAGTGTCTCAACCACTAGTATTCCAATTCTTATAAAAATGTACCAGATCCTTTTATGGTATTCATGTTTAAGCAGTACTGATTATCAAACAGACACTCTAGAAGCTGTGCTAAGGCAGATGGAGGACAAGGAGGTGATTTGGGACAGCCAGCACTGAATGTCAGGGCTGCTAACTGCCAATATTCTCCTTAACTTGCAGCTGGCTGAAAAGAGGACTTGGACATCCAAGACCCTCTGCAGGCCCTCAAGCCCCTGTTAAGTCCTTGTGAGAAGTACTATTTGTTTTCCATCCTTTAATCAGCCTTAATCTTATAACCTTCGTCTTGGCTTTCTTCTGTCCTGAATTTCCAGCATGAGAATAAACATTTGTATCAAATTAATATAAAACTCTGTCCTATTAGATTTTCTATTATAATCTAAATATTACATTCAGGTAATCAAGTGGCCTAAATTCAGCATTACACAGTTGTTATGATTTACCCACCACTAGCTTAGTTTTTCCAAAGCCTCTGCTTCAAAAAAATACTGATTTCCATACAGCAAATAGGATTTACTTGTTTAACTGAGTATGTACCATAGGCAAGTTATTAGAAAGCTGATCGGGGTGGTGGATCTTTTCCTTGCAGCCAAACTTCCAAAGTAAACAGATAATTGTGTGCAGACATACAAAAGAAGCAGAGGGGGCAATCCAATCAGTGCCCTCCTGAACCCTAGATGAGCTTTAATGTACAGTTTTGGATAAGAGAGAAAAAAAACCAAAACAACCCTCACTGAGCTATTAACTACCGGCTAGCCAGTTTCCTCCTCCTATCACAACCATGTGACTAAATATGTAAAACCTCATACTTTGCCTCAGGAAAGATATTATAATGCATGAGAACTATTAAGTAACAAGCTTCTGCAGTTCTAACCATTCTGTATAGCAATTAACAAATACAAAAACATTTCAGTGACTTCTAGCTTAAGCCCTACTATTCAGTGGTACAAAGGTATCATACAGAGAAGCTGACACAGATAACACAACAAACCTGTTTGCTTTTCCTGTATACTTGCATAGAAAATAAACCCATGTTGATTACTGGTAATTACTCACCAATTCAAGTGCACATTAGCCATTCCATTAATCTCATAATTGACTGGAAAAAATGAAGTCAAACACTTGACATCCAGAAGATATAGAGAAGCTTATCATCTTCTAGTCCCGTTTCAGACAAAATGGTCAACTACCACCTTTGGGACAACACTGAAGTGGAACTAACAATGCTAATGAGAACCAGTATGCATAAAAAAACCTACTTAATGGAAACAGGAAGCCAGAGACAAAGAACTTGGACATGAAGCAGGTAGAGAGAACAGTAAAAATTCATTGTTCAGGTTTTCTTGTGATCTGGCTTTTTCTTTGTTCATGCTACCCTGCAAAATAACATGATAAAGAAAAGCTACTGGTGCTATACCTGACACTGTGAGACACACACAGGTCAGTGTTAGAAGCCCATCTGTGGAGCAGTTATTGCCAGTACCAGAATGCCAGAGCAGACCAATGGACATCTGTATTAGATGACCTCCTACCAAATCAACCAACTCCAAAGTCTGCCCCAGCTGTTTTGGGCTGCAATGGATACCTCTGTACAAAAAAAAAAAATAATTTATTTCACTAAGAGAAAAATACAGAACACTTCAATTTAATATTACTTCTTCAGAAGCCTATCTTTATGGTGAATTCATAAGTACACAAGACAGCTAAAAACACTGACCACAGCCCTTCCAATAGATGCAAAAAAAAAAAATTCTCAGTATCATCAACTAAATATTGTCTCAATTATAAAACAAATGCAATAGAAGAAAATGTGGGGTTTTCCTTCGCAGAAGTTGGTTTATATTTAGTGCTTCAGGCCAGAAAGAAGTACAGCTCAAAGTCCAACTCCAAAACAATTACAGCAGTTCAAGCTGTTGCTGTCATGTCAGGCCTTTTCCTCCCAGTGCAACAGTCTCTAGTCCTAGGACATCAGCACTTCTCTTTACAAGCTCCTTCTCTTGCTAGTCTATCAGCTTCTTCATTTCCTTGGAAGCCAGCATGACCAGGAATATGCATCTGTCAGGGCAAAATATAGGAGTGTTAGATTTGGAAGAAACCAGGAAGAAAGTAGACACATGAGATTTGATCAAGCAACACCCTGTCACTGATAGTACAGGAGCACCTCCTCAGAGGTCCTCAACTAGTGTTTAGCCCTTAGTAGTTCTTCCCAGGGATTTTCATAGTCTCTCTTCTTCTAGGGAAAGTCTTACCAAATTGTGAAAATCATCTTTATGGGAATTAGTGAATAGCATAAGGACCACCTAACCTATCCTTTACAAAATGCAGATGACAGCTCTAACTCAAAATTCCCACTTACGGAGAAGAGAGAAAAACCTCCCTGCATTCAGTGCTTAAACTGAGTTAATCTCTCCCCAAAAGCAAAAGACATCTATTCCACTAAAAGCCTTGGTAGTTACAGCACTCACTTAGGATACAGACACAGGATATTAAAAGAATCTCTCAATTTTGAGATGTCTTAATTGTCCATCCATCAATCAGGCACTGAAAAAACTTTCAACTCTAAGCCCATCCTTGTCAGAAGTAAGGGTGGAGTAGGCAGGTGAGGAAGAAAAATCAAGCTTGCTATTTGACAAGATCTGAGAAGGGACAAGCATGAAGGTGTGTGAGATGATGCTAGATTTATATGGCAAGGGTTTGGTACCAGGTGGGGGGCTGCAGGTGTGGATTCTGTGAAAAGACACCAGCAGTACCCCTACATCAGACAGAACCTGGGGATAGCTCCAAAAGGGACCCACAGTTAGACATAGCTAAGCCCTCAGCAGAGCTGATGGCTCTTCTGTGATAACATGTTTAAGACAGTGTGAAAATGCTGCACAACAGCCAGAGAAAAGAGTGAGAATACGTGAGAGGAACAGCTCTGCAGATGCCAAGGTCAGTGCTGAAGGAGCAGGTGCTCCAGGCACCTGAGCAGAGATTCCCTTGCAGTCTGTGGTGCAGACCATGGTCAGTCAGCCTGTCCTCCTTACAGCCCAGGGAAGTCCATGGTGGAGCAGAGATTCACCTGCAGCCCATGGAGGACTCTGTATGCATACAACACTCCTCCTGAAACAAAATTCTTCCCAATTTTTTTAAGAGATTCAGGTGTAAGAAGTGTGCATAAAGGAGTATCTTTTAATTATGTAAAATATTCCCAAGAACAGCTTAGTTGGTCTTTAAATTTTTACCGTTTCTCCTCAATAGAAAATAGGAGTAGCTATAGAAAATCTAGTCAGCCTGTAAATTTGAGTCACCAACTCTAACACAGAACAACGTGAACAGAATATCTGCAATAAATTCCCATTAAAAATTGCACATTAAACATGATCCTGTTTTCTACAGAGTAAAGACAGAAGCTGAGTAAACATGCCATTAGCAGCTGCAAAGTCAACGGTACACACATTTTCTCAAACCAGTGGTCTTATAACACAACTAGACTAAAATTTAAGAGGGGAAGGAATATATTCCTTTAAGTGTTAAGCACTGATATTAAGGTTTCAGAAAAATACATTTTACCAGAAATACCCATATATACCCAGTTACGTCTTTACCGGAGAGCAAAACAACTTAAAAATTGTTATTTTAAAGACCTTTTTGCCACTTTTTCTCAGAAGAAACACAGTTAAGGCATAGAAAACTACAGTGAGTTTATCTGGGGTTACACACACTCTGTTTTCCCAGTTTAAAGACACTCATGTGATTTACTCCAACAAACCAGCATCTTAAAGAGTTCTGAAAAGCAAATACAGAAATTCAGCTATGACACAAAAAACCAGTTATATTCTAAGGCTAGATTTCCAGGAACAGAAATCGCATCTACTAACAAACTAAAAATAATTATTGCAGGCATTTTGTAAGTAGTAATAAGAAACAGGAAACAAATACAAATACTCATTTATATAAATCGAATACCGGTTCCAAGAATCTTTATGTTGCTAAGCTGCTTTAAACACAAGAAGCAGCTTCTCTGTATTTGCAGTTTTACTTAAGGATGTGAGTCTTATGGTCTACAAAATTCTTAGTTATGACCACACTTCTAAGTTTTTACCAGAAACATGTTTAAGATGTCATTAAGAATAAGAAACAAGGAACTTACCCACTGAATTTCTATGTCTTTTGCTAGATTATCAAGTCTTTCAAAATCTTCTTTATTTATTACACTTCCTCCTGAAGTTGTTCTCCAGCCATTTGTTTTCCAATTGTCAACCCAGCTTGTAATACCTGTGCAAACCATAGAGTGCTATTAAAGAAGCCAGCAAGGATCTAGATGGAGCCAACAGCCTTTTAACAAGACATTAACTCTTGTACAAAGTCTCAGACAAAGACACTGGAGACAAAAGATATTTCTTGTTTCGTTCTCTGCTGCTGTCTTTCAGGATTGTATTTTTTCATTATTATCTGAATTACCCAGCCATGTTTTCCCAAACAGGTATTTAATTTAAAGACTACAATTTTATATATGCATTATACACAAATTATCTCATTAACTGCAATAAACTGAAGCTAAGGATTTGCTTGATGGTCCAGCAACCTAAGTTTATTGCTGGCCAGAAAATTTTCTGTGTATCTTAAAAAAAGATTTTTTTTTTTTAATATCCTATCTGGTATGGACAATGTAAGACATCCTTACTGTTATCATGACCTGAACCAAATAGGAAATCACCAATCTTGCATGCAAAACCTCCTAAAAACCAAACTACATCCATTTGTACTTAACTACAGGCCTCCTTCTCTGGCATTTTTAAAAAACAACTCCTAGACACAATCCACAAAATAACTTCGGTTGAACAGAATGGAACCTGCACCTCCAGTGACCCAAAATGCAAAATGAAACTGCAAGCAAAACCAAAGAGATTAAGACAAAAACAGAGTAAAAGAGCAACATTTAATTTTCAACCATAAGTTGCACTAAGTTTTTGTTTAAGGTCATTTCAAAAAAAACCCACAAAATCAAATCGCCAAAGCAATCTGGAAACAGTACTGCCTTTGTAAAATTGAGGAGAAAAGAAGGAAAAAAATACTTAGGCAGTTCAAGATTATCACAGGAACAAAATCTGAAGATCCTGGGGAAACAGGAAGAAGTTTTTTTCAGAAATTAAGTCTTATTGGCTGCTTCATATGGTATTTATGGAGAATAAAATTAAGTTTTCCAAGTCTTTGGATGAAGGTGAAAGTTTTAATACATACTCTGAGCACATATCATCTCTGGCTAGTCTTCCAGTGTAGCCTAAAAGCTTTGAAGCAAGGGAACCTGAATACATTTCACATGTGCATGTTTAAGACAGCCTCTCCAATCCAACAAAAAACCTACAGGTTACCACATCAACTTCCAAGTCATTTCCTGAGTATGGCCTTCACAGCCTGTACATGAGCAACATTTTTTTCTAGATCTTGTGTCACACTGAACACCTCAAGACAAAAATCCTGTTGTTACTTCTGTCACCAATTACTGTAACAGACACTTTGACTCTATTTTTATTTCCTACAGTTAGCACGCAACGTCTGATACTCCAAAGTTTTCCCCCAAGCAGTCACGAGTGATGAGTTATGCATTGTCTTCCTTACATTCCTCTCTCCAGGACTCAGAATGTTCTGTGGGTCTTATGTAATGAAATGGCACACAGTGTCTTTAAGTAACAGGAAAATTTAAAATTGTTAACTTACCATTAATAGTAAACTTGCTATCAGTGTAGATTATTAACTTCTTGATGTTTTGACTCTTGGCTTGCTCTATTGCTTTGCAGGCTGCCTTAAGAACATTTCAATACAATCACAGTTCAGAAAGGATTTTGACCACACGAAATTAAAACACCAACAAAGTACCTGATGCTAACACAGAACTGCAAAGAGTATTACTGTAACCTCTCCACCAATGATTATCAACACGTTTTAGTGTAGAGGATCCCAAAATTATGTATGCAGACAACACCTTTATGATTCAGGCAAAGAGGCAGGCACCTAAGTTTCAATGGCAAACAAAACCTCATAACATTCTGAGTTTCAACTCCGTGCTGAAGGAGCTCTCTGAACCATTTTCTAACTATCAAAACCTCTATCAACTGCACACCAAGTTTCAGGCATTTTCTCAAAAACTTTGAGAAGGAAGGATTCACATCAGTTCCAACAGTCTGGAAGCCTTAACAGGCTGGGGTTTTTTTTGGTGCTCTGAAATGTAACAGGGAGAAGTGGCTGGGTGTGGATGTAGAACTGAAAAGCTCTTTAGTGACAAATTTGACCACTAGCACACCAACACCACCTCTGCTTGTCTCTAAAATGAACTTTGTCGTCTTTAAGCAGATCAAGTGCCCATTTCAGTTCATGTCCTAACACAGAGTGTGGCATAGCAGCAATACCAAAATTAAGAGGAGATGAGAAGGGAAGACTAAACCTGCTGTCACCAAAAGAAGTTAGTCAGGAGCCTAGAATTGTTTTTAGATTTACCTAAGGATTATGATAGTCTGATTCTGCCATCATAAGAAGCTGACTCTCCTCTTAACCAATACTCAGCAGCCCTCACTCCAAGGTCTGAAACATACACATTGAAAATGCAAGGGAATCTGTCTAAGTTTGAAAGCCAGACTTCCCTAACATAAGGCTGTTTAAATAGCTGTGCTTGGTGACATTTGGGAATTCTCAAGGTGAATTACCTTGTTCAAAGCCAATAAAGACCAATAAAACTTGAAGATAACTATTTGTTTGAAGTCGTAACTCTGGATATTTTACATACTTCCCTTAGAGCTCCATACTGGTTTCTGGAAACCAGAGTTGAAATAGGCTAACATGGAGAATTCAGGACATTGACTACTTACATGGATTTCTGCTCTTTGATTAGTCTGCCGTCCAGGAAGTCTTTCACTGGTATTTCTGTGTCCAAAGAACAAATAGTAGATTAGTTATCCCAATTATCCAGAATGGTATAAAATGGCTACACATTAAAAAAATGAAGACAAGAGTTACTTTTGTTTTTATAAAAAAGTATGAATGGATATTCTAGCTCTAGCTTTCACCTGCATAGAGCAACCTGCATATCTGGACCTGACATCAATATGACATTCCATTTGTCATCTTCTGTGCACACCAGCTTCTATTTTAAAACTTTCCAGGTTACTTGAATTCTAGCCTCCCAAAATATTATTTCAAGTTCATTTTTTCCCAGAGAAGCTGCTTTCTCTATTCCCCTCAGTATCTCCTTTGTCTCATAACACTGTCATTATGAGTCTCAACAGCAGAGTTTCATACTTAAAAGGAGATTGGTATCATAAACCACGTAAAAACCAAACAGATTACATTAATAAAAAATCCAGCCAGCTACTTACAAAGGGTGGCCTGGTCCCCAGTAGACACCTATTCCAGCTCGTGCCCTATTACGTCCATTACCAGTGCAACAACCATCTGTATAAACAACTGCAAAGTCACCTACAAAAAAATTACCAAAATCAGAAGTTCAAGCACTTCTTCAAGAACATGGACTCTTTAAGCTGAAAGAAATGTTTGCCAGCATATTAATCCCCAAAACTTCCCTCCCCAGAGAGCCCTTCCAAAGGTTTAACTGCAGAAGCCATATAAATCAGCAGCGCAGAACACCACAAGTTCCACTGCAGCTTGAAACCCTCACTGCTGTCAAACCAGTCAGCCTCAAGAACTTCTGCCCCAGGTCCCATACTTCTCACTACAGTTCATGCCTTCTTCGAAACTTCCCAGCTACAGCAATACACTTAAATACAGTCTGTAACCCAGACACACATAAAATCACACCTAGAATGATATGATTAAGCTATATGTTGGTACTAGTTAAAACCAATCAAAATTAAACTAAAGGACAATGTGAACAAATCAAACATGACTCACATTTTCATTTCAAAAAGCAGTAATGGGCCTAATGCTGCCATATACAAACCTCTCTAAAAGCTTTCTAATAGTTACACTTGTTACTTCACAGAGAGTAAAAAAATGAAAAGAATTAAAGGAATTATCAAAGACCTCACCCATATATGAAAACTTATCTTCACTGACTGTTGGTGTTGCGCCCACTGAGTGTGCTTCATCATGTTTTACACGCTTTGCAATCTGCTCTTCGTTTGTAGACTGTTCATATGGCCTTTTACATGTACTACAACATACGGTATTTAATTCTGGTTCCACTCTCTGGCTACCACTTTCTTGAGTTACAGCGGGAGGACCAAGTGCCCCTTGAAAAAAAAAAAAATTCAGCAAAATCAAATTTTATTCGAAACGACTGCTTCTAAAGACAACAGTTGTTATCAGCTATTAACAATGTTAGTCTGTTATCTGACACCCCCCTAAACTACTATGCAAAAAAAGACCAGAATACACGAGTCGTTCTTCACCCTAAATCAAACCGAAGAGGAAACAGACATGCAAGGGCCATTACACCTTAATACAGACACGGAACAAGCAACGCCCTCCAAGGACCCACAGAAACACTTCCACTGCCCTGGCACATCCATCGCTGCGTCCCGGGGCCACCGCCACGGCCCTGGGCCACTGACGAGGAATGAACACGGGCTGGTGCCCGCGTTTCGGCAGCAGCCCCAGCGCTGGCACAGCCACCGTGCAGGAGCAGGCGGGACGCTCGCCCGCCCTCCTTCCCTTTCTCCCCCCGGTCGGCGGGACGCGCTACCTGCCGGCTCGGGCTGCTGCTGCTGCGGCCCCGGGAGGCCGGCGTGCACGAAGGTCCAGGCATCCTGCTCGCTAGCGAACTTCTTGAAGCTAGCGGAGGGGAACTTGTTCACCTGCTCCTGGCACTCCGCCCTGCAACAGAGCGGGCCGCGGTGAGGCCGGGCCGGGCGGGTTCCCCGCTCCACCACGGCCCTTGCTCACCAGGTGCGGTAGACGCCGGTCCGCCGGCCCTTGCGTACCGCGTAGAACATGGAACCGCCCCTGGGGACAAAACAGGGGTGACTGAGCACGGCCACGAGCCAGCGCAGCATCGCGCGGCCCCGCCGCCATCCGCGCCCCCGCCCCGCCCTGCGCCCACCCCGGCACCGCTGCGCCTGCGCGGCCACGGCGCCCATGGGAACGCCGGGGCCTCCTACAGGCCGCCAGAGAGGCCAAAGTACCGGAAAGTCCCACGGCGCGGGGTTTTGTGTGGGTTGGCTTATTTATGTGGTTGGTTTTGTTCCCTCTCCCCGCCAATAATGGTATTTTAAAAACCTAAATCAGCTGTTGTTTTGGGGGCGGGGCACGAGGTGTGTGAGGTCGCAGCGGTTTGGCATAAACCACCTCGTTCTGGAAGCCCCAGTTGTTAAAAGGCAAATGGGACCTCTCAGGTGCGTTGACACATTTATCACCTCCAAAAGGCTGGAGCTGAACAAAGTCGTTAAGCTGGTTCTCATCCTGCTGTGCAAATCAAGGGCTCCAGGTGCGTGTGTTCCAGCTGAGCCCTGTGCCGAGGTGGCCTCTGGAGTGAGGAGAAACACCTTCACAGAATCACAGGATGGTTAGGGGTGGGAGGGACCTCTGGAGACCATCTGCCAAGGCAGCGTCACCTGGCGCAGGTGACACAGGAGCATGTCCTGGTGGGTTTTGACTGTCTCTAGATGGGGAGACTCCACGATGTCCTTGGGCAGCTGCCACCCTCTGTGTAAAAATGTTCTTCCTCATGTTGAGGTGGAACTTCTCCTGTTTTAGTTTATGGCCACTACTCCTCGTCCTGTCACTGAGCCCCACCAAAAAGAGACTGACACCATCCTCTTAGCACCCACTTTCGAGATATTTACATGCATTAATGGCATACATTAATGACATACATTGCCCAAGCAGGTTGAAGTTCAAACCATTGCCAGCTGCAAGCTGCTGTCATGTATCCTTGTATCCAGGCTGTCATGTACTGGGAGACCAAAGCTTGGAGCTCTGGATATGTGCCAAATTCAGTACCTCAGCTTCTGACAAGATCAAAGTAGCAAAGTGGGGGCACTAGTGTGGCCACCTCCAGAAACAGCCCAAGGTATCCGAGCTGCTGTGTTTTCAGCTGCTGGACTTCCCTCATAGCCCTAACACAGATCCCTGTGACAAAGCTGACCATATGGTGCCAGAGCTGCAGTGTTGTGTTCAGATTTACAAGGGTGGCCCAGTAAAATGCCAAGAACGCGAAACGCTGGCGTTAATTTTGCTTTCTGTTGCAAAACCAGCAAATGGGCTCAACATTACCATGAGTATCAGTTGGATAACACCTCTCTTCAAAAAAACCCCAAACCCAAAGAGCTTATGTATTTGACAGGCCTTGGTGGAACAGAGAAACAACTTGGTCAGGGTTGTATGAGAATGTAATTACTGCATTTTTCTTGCTTCTTCCAACATATTCATGAGACTTCGTATACTCTTACAAAATGCTTATGTGTGCTTTTCTCAGATCAAGATTATTTATTTACACTGATTATCTCTGTAAAGGTTTCCACTGAGACTGTTCACTACTTTCTGCCTGTAATATTTTTATTTTATTGCTCTTGATTAGCTTTTCTTTTAACTATAATTTCCTATAGTGGAAGGATTTCTTATTCCTTACAGGTTTGCACATTTTTATTACTTGTAGACTCCTTTGGTCAACACATGCTAAAGGAACAACAAGCAGTAAGTTATGGGGAAAGAAAAGACCTTTGTTACCCTCATTAATTCTCTGGTTTAACAGATTCACACATCAAATTTACATGCAAGGACTGAGCAGTAACTCTCCTGCTGTCATGACCAACGTGCAGAGTTCAGATTCAAACCAGAAAAAAAAAGCTTTTTGAAGTCCACTGGGTACTCTGCACACCCTTTGCTTTTTCTCTCAGCTAGTAAAACTGAGGCTGTATATGATGCCAGCCCTACTTTTACCACTGCATCTCAGTTGCTGATTTTTCCATGCTGTTGTGCTGCTGTGGCAGGAGACATGGATCCCTTTCCTGCTATGATAGCTGGCATTTTTACTGTGGTGTCATTTAGCAGTGCTAGGCTAAGTGATACCTGTGTTTGCTCCATGGTACTTGCTCTTTGGCTGCTGTAGCATTAGTGGAGTTGGGGGTTTTCCAGTCAGCCTGGGGCAGAAAGGACATTTCAGGCTCTGTAACTCAGTTTTTTTTAAAATTAGTGTGAAGACTTATCAAGAAGTGAACCATTTAGTCCCCCCAATACAAAGCTGAAGCATTCAGTCAAAAAATACTCTCACTTGAATACAGATTGGTGTAAATATATATGTGAATTGGTAACCCTGTATAACCACTGCAGAATAAGCTGATCAAATACACAAATCCAGCCAATTTTTGCCAAATCAAAACTTGCACAAGCACTTGTGCTACCACAGATGAGGTGCTTGGGATGGGTGACTAAGGGAGAAAAGAGAAGAGCAAGTCCCTGTTTTGGTAGAAAGATAGTGACACCATGTTGAATGAGTGGTCATTGAGCCATGCACAGCAGTCATGTTTCACACTTTATAAGGGGTCCTGTATTTCTCCCCCACATTAGAATCAAAATGTATTTATCCATTTATTTGCCATTTTTGTGGCAGCTATTTCTATATTTATAACAGACAGCCTGTAGGAAAAGAAGAGGACTTATATGTGCTCAAAACTACACTCATCACTTCAGTAAGGGCACGTCTTTTAGACGTTTTTACTTAAACTCTCTGTAAACGTTAGCTGATTACTTTTCCCACGTTAATGACTAATATATACACATTAGCTAAGATTCTTTGATAAATATTTTAGCTTGAAGCATATTTAACCATTCCCCACATAAGGTTTTAAAGCAAAATCTGATGTGACCTGAATCAAGTGTTCCCTATTTAAAACTGAACTTTTAGGTGGGTAGGTCACTAGGTAGGCACTTTATCTAGCATACCCTGCAAATGTACGTTATATTGCCATCTCATCTCCTCAACTGAAAATATAAGACACAAAAAGGACATGTTTTTATCTTCCTTCTCAGAACTGAGATCTTGCAGAACAAAATACTTGCCTGTACTTCAGCGTAAAATTACGTGTCAGTGAAGCTGCAAAGCTGTAGTCCCTCAGCATCATCACAACCTTCAGTTTACATTTAGAACAGCCTACCCGTGAGGTGGTTGTATAAGCCTTGTTCAGAGAAGCGAACTAGTAATAGACTCAGTTTTGCTTCCAATTCTAGAGTTAGCTAAGACCCTGACAAGACTTGCCATCTTGCTCTGTTTCTTCCACTTATTATTTTACTTATTATATTCGTAACATCATGACATCATATATTCATGTCATATATTCATGACATTCATAGCATTCTTTTGCTGTTGGGATACTTCTGTTACACATCTGACTAATTTATTCTTTCCAGTTCTTCACCCTGCCCATTCTGAGACTGCATGGCATAAGAACCTTATTAATTATATTATTTTGTAGTGACATAACTTGTTTTAAAGATCACAAGTCCACAGTGATTCTTAAAAACCTGTCAGATACTTTGAATACCAGGCATTACTGGGTACCAGGCACATCGATCTTGACACTCTGCATCCTCCCCCTAACATAAATTCAGTGTCCAAAAGGAAACATGTCTCTACACCTTTTTTTCTCGTTGCTGTTATTCAGCATCCTCAGTAGCATTCACACCATGGAGATGGGAAGCTGCAGATAGTCACACTGCATCTTTATTCATTAATAGTCATGTTTTGAACCATTCACACATCACCTATTCTTTCTCCCTCTCATGAATGACTTCACAGTATAAACTGAGTGCAGACTACTGGACTGATGAGATGATTCCTTGTTATCTTTCTTTTTGGTACTCTTCAATCAGGTCCTGATCACTGTTGCTTAGTGTCAAGAGACTGAAATATTATAGTTTATGACTTCAACATTTTCATGAAGGACTTTTAAAACTGTATTACAAAAGCTGCAGAGAAGACTACCACACCCTGAATGGGGCTCTGAGTGGCCCAACACGTTCGGTGATGAAGATAAGATAAAGTAACAACTCAGGGCTGGGGACGTTCACAGAGTATAAGCTTAACACCTCAGGAGTGGAGGCCACTGCCCCAGGGCTGTCAGTTGCCAGGCTCGCATAGACCCTCGCACCAAAGGGTTGGGGGAGAGAGGCTTTGGGTGTGTGTTGGAAAAACCTCCGGTAAGAGGCACAGTGACCACCCATCCTCCACTGTGCAGGCCGGCTCAGCTGAGGGGCCCTTCACGGAGGGAAAAAGCCGCATCCATGTGAAGGACAGCAGAGGGGGTGTCATGGCCCATCAACGGCCCCCCCAAAAGGGTCCCCAGACCCTACACCAGAGGTGATGCAACAGACCCCCAGTGTTGCAAGGGACAGTGACACACTGGGTCCCTGCAAGGGAGGCACGTGGGTGTTCCCACCTGCCCAAAACGTGTATTAATCCATGGGATTCTATACTTTCGGCGTGTGGTGGTGTGTGGCGGCGTGGCCGCGGCAGCGGGGGACCCTCACCACCAGAAGACCAGATGGAGGGGAGCAACGAGACGTCGTTGGGACCTTCACATGGGTGATATGCTTCCACCTAACCCCTGTCACTCTCTTCCTGTCCCCCCACCTCCCACGCACACTTCTGTCGCTGTTCTCGCCACGGATGAGTAGAGAAATGACACAGAGTCCAGGCTCAGGGATAAATGGAAGTGATTTAATAATCTTTCCGAAGGCTTTTATATGTTAGTTCGCAAAAGTGTGTTAAATGGCATAAGGTAATTGGTTTTTTGCCATCCACCCCTTAAGGGGATTGGTCAAGTTTTAAGACACCCATCTCTGAATGTTTTTCTAGTTAGAACCATAACAATTCTGCAAAACAACCTGCAGGTGCAAGAAGTTTACAAAACTGTAACATTGTTTTGAGTTACTTGCATGGGAAAGACAGAACTCTCACAAAAATGCTGCAGAGAGCTGAAGAAATTCTCTGCTGGAGCTTTTTCAGCATCCATACACTTCTTTCTCTATTTCATTCTTTATTTCTTTTCTCTTTCTTTCTCTTTGCCTCTTTTACTATTAAATAAAACATATCAATGTTTTGGCACCAACATCTAATGTAGTTTGGTTTTAATCATGTCTTTTGGGTATATTTTGAACCTTCTAAATTCTTTCCAGTTTATACACAGAGACTTAATTTTCTTTGCTCTTCTGGGTTTAAACCAGATTGTAACACTTAGCCAATCCAAATCTCTATGCATACTAATCCTAGCCATCAGTATGAGCTGAGCAGTTTTTCCCATTCATTGAATTAATGCTAGAAACAAAGAGTGACTTGGAAGAAAAATGGACACTGAACAGTCTGCTTTTCTGGCTATCATAAATTTAGTCAGAAGTCCACAAATGTTAGAAAACTTGATGACCTGCCTGTTGCAGATGCTAAGGTTATTTAGGTTGGGGTGTTGGTGTTTTTGTCAGTTTTTTGTTTACAAGAGCTTATTACTCCACTACTGCATTTTTTAAGTAACAGACTACACACAGCATTACATCATAATAGCAAATGTGTTTGTACAAGCTTAAGCTGGCTGCTCTTAGGGTAATCCAGGGAATCTGAGCACAGAACCAGTGCTCTGAACCCCATTCCTGGGCCTAACATCCCTGGACAGTATGTGCCAAGAGCTGCCCACCTACCTCCAAGTGGGACTTTCCCTTGAGCAGGAAACCTAAATCAGCCAACAGGGAAGTGTCAAGATGGGTATTTTTTGTCGAGGCAAGGTTTTAGCTCCACTTCAGATATATCTACATTCAGGCACATTTACCTGAATAAACATGCAAGTCACTTCTTTTGAAATTAAGAGTACAGCTTGCTCTGTTTATTAGTGTGCAACCCAACTGTTAGTAGAGCCTTCTTTGTTAGACAATTAACACAGTATATAATAAAAAGTGCTTCTGCTGATGACAGAGTGTGTTGAGCCCAGCACTCTCGAGTTAGTACCCGAACACAGCTGAAGACTCATACACTATTTCTAGTCTAGTAACACTGGTAACTGTGATCACTGTGGCATTGTCTTAGCAGAAGCAACTGAGAGGTCCTGTTTACAGAGGCAAACAAAAACCAGAGCCAGTCTGCCCTGTGCTGGCAGGTGATTGCCCACACTCCCGGGTTGCCAGCACACTCCCTGGCATGGTTTTGGCCATGTTCCTCCAGCACAATGCCTCACTGCAGGCCAGGGGTGACTGTGCCACCACTGCTCCTGCACGTCTCTTCTGCCTTGAAAGGGCTGAACATCAGGGTGAACTCCCAGACCACTAAATTAACGTGGAGTGATGAAACGGACAGGGGAGGAAAAACACCATCCACTCTCCCACTGCTGATCGAGCGGTGGCTGCTGCCGTCCTGCACAGCCCTGGCGGGAGGGGGGCAGCTCCGCGGGGCACGCAGAGCCGCGCTTCCTCCGCGGGCTGCGCGAGCTGAGCGCACCGCGGTGCCGAGGCCGAGACTCTGCTGGCTCCTCACAGGAGCGGCATTTCGATACCACAGGCCGAGAATTCCTCCTGTGAGGGGAGCGGCGGGGGCGGCCCACGGCGAAGGCTTGGCGTAACAGCGAGGGACAGCGTGGTACAGGCTTTCCTTCCCTGTCCTTCGCTCCCTGCCACTGGAAGCGCGTCCTCGGCAAAGGCTGAAGTGGGACGGGAGGGCAGCTCCCAGCGCCCGCCTCGCTGCCCGGCACTGCGCATGTGGCAGCCCGCGGCCCCCGCGCCAGGACTCTAGATGTCCGCTCGGGCCTCGCTGCGGCGGAGTCGAGGTGTGTTCGCAGGGCCCGCCCTGCCCTTCTTCCTGCTCTGGCTTCACCCGCGCTGGGCGGGGCGAGCGCCTTCCCAGCCCGCGATCTGTCCTGCTCTCGCGAGAGCTCCCCCTTTTCCCGGCCGGCGCGGAGCGAGGTGGGTGCCCGGGCCGGGGCCGCCGTTCCCCCGCCGGGGCCGCCGCGATACGGGACCGGGCGCGGAGCGGGGCCCCCCGCGGCACCGCGGCGTGGGGATGCGCCCGATTACCGCCCGCCCGGCGCCCGATGGCCGCCGGGGCGCCCGGGGCCGGGGGTGGCCGGCCGGCGGGGTTTCCCTCCTCCCTCGTCCGGCGGCGGCCCGCGGGAGGCGGGAAAGGGGGCCGGGAGCAGGGCCCAGGAGCGCCGCTCGCCCTTCGGGCCACTCGTGGGGCTCTGTGAGTGGCGGTCCCGCTTCCCTGGGCTCCCGGGGCCTTGCAGCGGGCCCCGAGGTGGGCAGGCCCCGCGCTCCCCGGGACGCTTTTCCTGTCTCCTGGTGGGCACGCTCTGGAGCGACGTGCTGGGGCTGGCCTGGCCCCTGGGGCGTTCTCTGGCTTAGTTTTGGAGCGGGTGGCTGCGCAGCCGGGTTGCAGAGTCCTCGCTGTGTTTAGAACAGGTGACATATGCGTGGTGACAGCCGAAGTGTTCTTTTGCGTTGCAGAAAGGCCATGTTCAGCTCTAGCGCCAAGATTGTGAAGCCTAATGGCGAGAAGCCAGATGAGTTCGAGTCTGGTATATCCCAGGTACGTGGTTTTTACTTGTGCTCTTTGGCAGTTCACTTCAACTTATAGAGACAATTGTCCAGACCCTAAACGTTGAGGTTGATCCTGTCTAAACGTGTTTTCTTTCCTAGTTTTACTTAGAAACTGAGTCACTTAGCATGTGTTTCCATCAGTTAAACTTGTTGGGTGTTGGTGTGTCTTACAGGAAGTTAAATCTTTGATATTGACTGTGGTAAAAAGTATATAGCTGCTCTCTGGCATTGTGTACGCACTTTGATCTCAAGGGTTCTCCTGAATTGAAGTGTATGTAATGGATCATTCTGCAATTTCACTTTTTTAGGCTCTGCTGGAGTTGGAAATGAACTCCGACTTAAAGGCTCAGCTGCGGGAGTTGAACATCACAGCAGCTAAGGTAGGCTGGACGTTCCCCACCAAGAACTGGGTGGTGACTTGTTCTGTATATGTTTAATTTTTGTGGATGTTAATGTCTTATGGCCTGTGATGGTTTTGTTTTGTGCTGTTGTGGCTTATCTTCTGGTATTTGCTGTTAGCATGTAGGATTTCGTAATAGTGTTTTTCTTAGGAACTAGTCTGAAAAGTCACTGTAAAATCCCAAATAGCAATTTAGTGTGTTAAATAAAAGTGTTTAAAAATGATGAATCTACATTATGTGTCTGCAGACTGAGTTTGGGGTCTGACACTGGCTTTTTGCATGTAGATTTTGACTGGAAATGTAGGTGTTACAGAAACTTTGTCATAAACTGTAATTAGTACTCTTTGTAAAAAAAATATTTTTGTGAGTCTCTTATGTACAAGTAATAGGTGGTAGGTGGATTAAGGCAGTAGACTCACTTGGTCATGTAGCTTAGCCTGCTTGTACATTTCAATTTTAGATCATGCAGGCAGCTGAAACATCAAGAAAGAAAAGGAAGAAGACAATTAGTGGAAAAGGAGGAAGAAAATTAGTGTTAGAATTTGTCAGCCTGGGAGACTGGATGGCAGCAATGAAGCTGGTCACTGCAATCAGAAACTTACATGGGCTGCTTTTGGTTCTTGCCCAGGCCCACCAGTACAGACACAGGGGTCTGACTGCTTAGAGTTCAGTTAAAGAATCTGGGAGTGCAGAAAGCAGCTTGGTGTATGAGCTGAGGGGTCTTCAGAAGAAGCAACAGCTCTGGAAGTAGAGCAATGCCAGCTGTCCTTAGTGAAGGGTTTTTAGAAACATCTTTGTTGTTCACTTAGCTGCTTGATTTTATTTGTGAGAAATGTCCCATGAGCACCTTAGTTGGCTCATATGAGAGCATAGCTGGTGAAAAACAATCCATCCTTCCATTCTGTTGGAGAATGAGGGTGTGTCTGCAGCCAGTTTCATGGGAGAAGTGCCTTGTAAGCCTGTGCAAACTTCTTTGGGTTTGGTCAACTACTGGAGAGATAAACCAGGGGAGAAGTAGCCTGTCTTAGTGTATTGTAATTCTGTTGGCATTTGGAGGGGTGAGAAATGTTTTGATTGAGTAGTGATGCAGGCCTAGCCAAGTGGTGGACAGAACGTGATTTCCATGAAGCAGTATATTAAGAGATTTGTTCCCCTAAACTTTGTCTGGAGTCTGCACTAGAGGCAAGTAATTTTTGAAACTGTGTATCAGCACAACTGCACATGTGACAGTAAGCATTCAGTATAGTTAAAATTCTAGCATCTGAGTCTCATCCTGCAGAAGGAATGGGCTTTGCTGTTCAGAGGACGTGATTCTGAAAGGGGTGGTGGGATTTATTGCCCAATCACTCTTCCACAGCAAAACTAGTGCTCTGATAGAGGTTTTTCTGTTCGCTGCTTTGTCTGTAGAGCATTAAGGCAGATACTGCTCTGTGATGCACTCCCTGCCCCACAGAGTCAGAAGCAAGACTCTCAATACCTATGCTCTGGGGATTCATGGTCAAACCAAACATTACTTCTTGACCCCCAGCTAACACTTACTTTGTACTTCTGTTTCAGGAAATTGAAGTGGGTGGTGGCAGAAAAGCCATCATTATCTTTGTACCAGTTCCTCAGCTGAAGTCTTTCCAGAAGATTCAGGTGCGGTTAGTTCGGGAGCTGGAGAAGAAATTTAGTGGAAAACATGTGGTGTTCATCGCTCAGGTAAGAAACCCCTTAGAATCACAAAAACATTGATTTGAAGGAATCTCTGGAAGTGATCTAGTCCAGGCTCATGCATGTTCCAGCATTGCATTACCCGTTCAAGGTAATAGTGATAGTAATTCATTGTACCAGCAGGAAATGTAGTGAGTGTCTGGTGAATGTTAACTAAAATTATTTCAGCTGGCAGCTATGGAAACTTGGTGAGATGCAAAGCTTTTTCGTGGAGGATGTAACTTTCTTGTTGTGGCTTCTTCTACTCCTTCAGAAGTTTGAGATGCAAAGCTTAAAAGTAAAAGGGAGCAAATATTAATAGGAACTTTACTACACTTACACAATCTAAGCACTTCAAATATAAGTTAATAGGAAAGGAGGAAAAAAATCTCATCCAAGTTCTAAATATATGGTAGGAGCTAAGGCGTGAAAAGGTGTTGGAGGGATCTCTGGGAAGTACTTAAGGGTTGGACAAACTAGGAATCTGTCTGCAGAGTGGACAATTAGACTGAAGCTAGCTGAAAATTTTTCATGATACAATTTTAAGAGACAGAGCACCTTACTCTGAGTCTTTATGTGGCCAAGAAGATTTATTTTAATAAAGTGCCTCTGGCTCACTTCACCTAAAGGTTCTTCACCCAGAGAGTGGTTGGGCATTGGAACAGGCTCCCCAGGGAAGTGGTCACAGCACCAGGCCTGACAGAGTTCAAGAAGCATTTGGGCAATACTCTTGGGCACACAGTGTGACTTGTGGGGATGTTTTGTGCAGGGCTGGGAGTTGGACTCGATGATCCTTGTCGGTCTCTTCCAACTCAGCATATTCTGTGATTCTGTAGGATTCTGTGATTCTGTAATCCCTTGACAATTCCTTGTCAGTTCAGTAATCTGTATTTTTGAAGGGAACATGTGCTTTTGAGTATGACATGACCCAATTTGGATTATGGTAACCCCATCATGAATACAGTAATGGAGAAGCTATGGTGTGATGTGATAGTAGAAAAGACTGCACGTGGCTAAAACTGCATCCAAAATGTTTTGAAACATCTACTCTTGCAGTAAGGAAGTAGAAAATAAGTTTTACTGACCCAAAGTAGTATAAATTCATTTAGATCCTAATTTTGGCACAGGTTGTATTTAAGGCAGGGTTTGATCTGGATTGTGCAATACATCTTATTATTAAAACTAGCATTTCATTGAAATACTAGTTTTAATAATAAGATGTCACCTAGCTATGTGTGGAACTGAGCTCACTACTCTGGTTTGCACCAGAGGCTCAGTGTAACAGAAGTTTAAAATGCCCTGGAACTTCTGTTCCCAAAGAAGTGTGTTTGCAGTGCTAATAAGACACAGTAAACTACTGTGGTTGTATTCCTGGGGAGGGGGGATGAAGTACAATTCTTTTATTTCAGTACACTGAATACAGGAATAGTAATTTAGAAATATAGCCATACAGCACTTCACCTTCTGCAGGCAACTCTAGTTCTCTAGTTTCTAATGCTGGTGTAACTTTAAGCATACTTAAGTCTATCTTTTTGGCTTTTCATGCATTGGTTTCTAGTGTGGGGAGAGAAGGTGCACGTGGCTGGGGATGTTTCTGAGTTGATTGTAACCACTAGATACTGAGAAATGCTTTTTTTTTTTCTCTTGCCTTAACAGAGAAGGATTCTGCCCAAGCCAACAAGAAAAAGCCGCACAAAAAACAAGCAAAAGCGTCCAAGGAGGTTAGTGAATAATACTGATTCAGTATGACAACCTTCTTTTATAACTGGTAGTTAGTCAAGTAATGGTTAGTTGAGTTTTTGAGAAGTCGTTCAAGTGACTGGGTGGTCTTGTCCTTTCTCCTACTGCTTGGAATAGCATCTGTCATTTGACTGCTAAAGTGTGTGGTAGAAAGTTCACCTTTGGGCACTGTGTTGCATTTCTTAGCACTTGATTTGTATTTCCAGCTGCAGCTATAAAAAATTTTTAGCTAGCAGTGCTGGCTTATAAACCCCAACCTGCTGTCTCTGTTACCACAGTGTGCTGACAAGAACTATTTTTTTTTAAGTTGTAGGAAGAACCTCTTCCACATCACATGTTAGACTGTGCAGAAGGCTGGCACACTGAAGGGGATGCAGTGAGGGAGAGAGTGGCTGAGGAGGGGTGTAGGTACGAACACTAGTCCCTCTGGATATGAATTTGATAGCAGTAGTATAGTCATTTGTGTTAAATGGCCTCCCTGCTCTCATCTAGTCACTTGGTTGCTAGACATGCAACACTGCTATGTCTCTGTGGATGTCAGTGCCTCATATACGTGTTGCTATATCATTATGTAAGTCCGTGTCTTAAAAGTTTGTCCTCTTTATGACATGTAGCATGTCTTGTAGCTTCTCCCTGCCCCAGTATTATACCTGTGTCATGTGTTACTGTATTTCGTAGTCTTCAGGTGTGGATTTTAAAAGTACAGTTTCACAGTACTCATCTAGCTGCAGTCCTGCCTTTCGAGGACTCTGCCTGTGTTCTGTTAAAACTAGCACTGCGCAGTGGTTAGAGAAGTTGGCATTTGTGTGTGAGTAGCATGCTGCAACTTTGTGCATAAAGGAAGGCAAGTGTGTGGGACTGCCCCTGCCTCAGTCTGAGATGAGATCGGGCTGCTGTGTTGTTGTGGATGTGTGTGTCCCTTAGCTATCCAGTCTTGGCAGGTGTGAAGTGCTGCTGTAGACACAGGTGTTAGTTACTAGTGATACTGCTCTGAAACTGTGGCTCAGGATGCTGGAAGTCTTACTAGTCCTTAGACTCATGTCAAATAACCTGGGCCACCTTTTCTTGTGTTGGCTCACTAATGGACAGTTCAGGAACACACATGTATACTTCAGTCTTCTAAGCATGGACTAAATTTACCAGCTAGTCTTTTTCTGTATTACATTGGTCTTCTAAGCTGCTTAGGTTTAGGCAGATAAAGAAACCAGTGTTTTCAAAACTGGGTCTCCAATGAATGTACTCTGTGCAGCTGAGGATACTCACACACTTAAACTCTTCCAGTCAGTGTGTCTGGCAGAGTTGCAGATGGAGCAACTTGGTTTTGATTAAAATATTCATTAAATGTGTAGAAATAGAAGAATGTTTCAGGGCTGTTGCTGCAAAACATGTAATCTAAAATATCAGAAGCCTGGCTACTTTTTCTTGTTGTGCAGTCATTAAGTTTCTGCACTCTGTAGAATTTAGCTTTTCTTTTTTCATGACCTGTGATAGTGTTGTATTGTCACACTGTGGCATTAAATAGAAAAAGCACCACTGAATTTTCAGCCAAAGCATGCTATGGAAGATTTAAACCTTGTCAAACTGGACAATTTTCAAGAGGATGTGTTTTAATGATATAAATGTGGCATTTCAGCCGTACACTTACTGCAGTGCACGATGCTATTCTTGAGGACCTGGTCTTCCCAAGTGAAATCGTGGGCAAGAGAATCCGTGTAAAACTGGACGGCAGCAGGCTTATAAAAGTCCATCTGGACAAAGCACAACAGAACAATGTTGAACACAAGGTAAATAAAAAAACTTACTTTCTCATGCAGGGTGACATTCTGACATCCCTAAGAGACTGCTTAGGGATACAGCAAAAGACTTGCCTTCTGGCTTGTGGCAGTGAAGATGCTTCTGTTTCTATGTGGAGTAAAGTGCTGAAATAGAGGCAAGACGGTTTTGAACTAAAGCTCTAGTTCAACTTGCCAAAGCCCCTGGATTATAAAGTAGCTATATTGGTTCCCTCATGGGACCAGACAGTGTTTTATTGGGTTTTTTGTATGTATAGGGGTTGGTTGGGTTGCTTGGTTTGTTTGTTTGTGGTTTTCTTTTTGTTGTTTTTCAAGTGAAGCACTTAGTTTTAACCTTAAACAGATGTGTTCAGTAAAGCCTGCGCTTTGCTTCGTTTTTTTTCTGGAGGGGGGAAATGGGCGGGTTTGTGTTTGGGCCTGCTGAGCTCTTGGGGTCTAATATTGCTGCAAATCAAAGAGGGTCCAAATACTCTAGAGGAAATGTATCTTTTGTGTAAATCCTCAACTACATTAATCTGGCAGAAAATAATTGGCCTCAGAGTGAAGATACACTGGCAAATAGTATAGTACCTTAAATATGTTAACTGAGAGTTACTTGTTTACACAGCATGTATAAGCAAGATTTATTTGTCTTCACAGGTGGAAACATTTTCTGGTGTGTACAAGAAGCTCACAGGCAAAGATGTGGTGTTTGAATTTCCAGAATTCCAGCTGTAAAATGCAAAAAATGGCTGAATAAACAACTGTTCATATAACAGAGTAATTTCATATAAATTTTGAATTCCATAAAC
Organism: Lycocorax pyrrhopterus obiensis; assembly: GCA_014706295.1. NCBI lineage: Eukaryota > Metazoa > Chordata > Aves > Passeriformes > Paradisaeidae > Lycocorax > Lycocorax pyrrhopterus. The sequence goes on from JACSVZ010000004.1 coordinate 93,637,222, forward strand.
ACAGATGGGGATTAACTGGTTCATGGGACTTTGCCACTGTCTGGAGAGTGACACCTGTGAATCAAAGTATTAAGTCCCCAGCATTTTAATGGTAGCCCTCTTAGGTATTTCTTGGCACTGTTGCAACACAACTGGACAAAAGAGTCCCGAGTCTGCAAAAAGAATTTGTAATGAAAAACCTAAATATTCCAAATCTCACCTTTTGGGGAAAATATGGAGAATTACTGTAGAGCTATGGAACTCCCGCGTTTTGCACATGAGATACCGGTTGGAGACCCACATGTTCCTGACACTGGAAGAAGTCAACTAGCAGGTGGTGTGTGACTTACAAAATATGTAGAAATGACACCTGGATAAGGGATTTGAATTCTTAGGAAATGTGTTGGGGGAGGCATAGGTTGATTTTGAGGTTACTTGCTCTAAATGGCAGCATTTCTGACCAGTTCTTACCTAAAAGCAGGCTCTGTAGCTTCTCACCTTTATCAGACTGAAATGAGAAGGAATTTTTATGTCTGAGTGCTTGACTACATCACTGGACAAAAACTACAGGTTTTTTAGGTATTGATCTTGCTTTCAGAAATGTTTAGGATTTTTTTTTTAGATGATGTTTTAGCATGGTTCTGTACATGCTTGGTGATACAGAGAGAGGTGGGGAAGGGCTAGATGTATCAGCAGCCGAAGGCTGATAGTGTCTCAGAAACATTACATTTTTTACTTCAGTATCTGTGTTAAAGAACACTTTACATGAGCTCAGAGGGGAGCGCGGAGTTGGTCATGTAAAGTTCTGAGCAAATGATATTAATTTAGTACTTCATTGTACTAAACATAGTATTAGGAGTAAGTGTTTAACACGGTAAAAGACAGCTAATTCTGGAGTCACTCTATTAAGTGGAGAGCTAAGGTGGGAACAAGTTGTGTGGCAGGAGCACTTAATAACTTGAATTTTCCTACCTGAGAGTAGATGGAGAAGTGCCACTCACTGAGGGTCTTTGTACCTTTACTTCCTTTTTCTATTTACAGTAGTTTTGGTTGCTTCCTATTTGACACCTCTTCTTTAGCTATGGAGAGCTAAAAGGTTAAAACAAGTTCTGCATTGCTTTTGCATTGAAAAAATGAAGACTTTAAAAGTTATGGTATGACTTAGTAGGGTGAGACGGATAGCCTTTGCTGTTACTTATGGTGCTGAGAATGCAAAGAAGGAAAATGTGCCCTGTTGCAATTAGTTGATTTCCTGTTACTTGCTGACAAGGCTTGAATATTTGCACAAAAAGAAGGCTGTATCTTTGAAGAAGTTTGTTTACCTTAAGGCCTTTTCCTATCTCCTTTTCAAACTTCTGTCTCTGGAGTATAACTTAATTCCTTATTTATTCCTTGACTATTGTTCATCTTGGATGATTCAGCAGAAGTGAATTCATCAGCTTCCCTTAGAATGAGATGAGAGGAGTTGTAGGTATATAACAAGCCCAAATCCTGGCTGCTTGTGTGGAGAATAATTGTAAAAGGTCTTACAGTAGGGTTGCCATAACTCCTAAATTCAAGTTTTCATTGCAAAAATGAGTATTACTCAAATTGGAAATGCCACCTCATCTGGTCCACCAAAAATTTAGTCTTGAGTCAGACAAGTTACCAAGCTTCCCATTAAAACAGTCACAGATGGCAGCCTGTGCGAATAGACCTTGGCTGGTGTGGGCTGGAAGAAGCAGCTTGGGGAGTATGTGGAGACTTACCAGATGTTAACTACCTTTAGTTAAGAGGCTGGTGAGTCTGCTGGGGCTGTGTAACCTCTGCAAGGAGAGGTGATCCTCAGCAGGCTTTGCTAGACAGCATTTCCTGTTTTATAGTGAAATGTAACTCAGGTTTCATTTCTTCATAGTAATAAAAATGTCAGTTGAGTTTCTTTTGAAGCACTGGGAGGGGGTAAGCGGGGGAGGAGAAATCCAGTAAACTGAACGTAAAGATTGCAAATGTTCCCAGGCATTGCCAGCTGGCTGTAGGTTTTTCTTGGCTCTTGTTGCAAGCCCTCTTGAACTATATGATATGCAAAGGCTCACAATGGCCCCATAAGCAAATTCTTTGAGGGAGAGAATAATGCTGTCAAAGCTCTTTGTGGTTTTTACATCAACTAAGCTACAAGGAAAGGTGAATTTTTGTGGCATAAAAATACAAGGCTGTGTGTTTGCAAAAGACTTTAGTCTTAGTTTACCTTTATTTACAGACTCCCTTGTGTGTTTGTGTCAGTGATACAGTCAGACAACTCCCTCTGTCCCTTGACAAGCATACCAAGTGCATGCCTACAATCTGGAAAGTCAGTTTGATGCCATCTGGTCAAGTGCTGATGAGGCTGCTGGAATGCTGGTGTCAAATGTTACCTTAACCTAAGCAAACTCCATGTGAGATGATGCTAGACTTTTCCTATACCTTTCATATGCTGGCACAGTTGAACTCTGAACGTGGGATTCACCGCGAGTTTTATCAGCTGCTCTGGGTGAAAAAGTGGTGGGGCATTCTGTATCAAGACTATGCAGCAGTAGTATTTGGGTAGTATCAATGTGGAGAGACAGTCATATACTGAAGTTCTTTTCCTGTAGTAGCTCCAAGTGAGAAGCAAGGGGTTTACATCTGTTAAGTGCTCATGAGACTTCCACCTGATATTAGAGTTTCAATTGTTTATTTCATATGAATCCTTTCACTATGTCTTCAAATATTTTTGCCTGTATGAGGAATATGGGGAAGACTGATCCCTGGTGATTTTTCTTCGAAAAGGTCTGTAGATGTGTCACAATTCTAGTGTAGCAGAACTTGCATGAAGATTTTGGTGGTAAGTGCTTGACCTGTCTAGTATTAATAGGATAACTTGATATATAATAACATCATGTCTGAGTAGCCCCTCTTGAGTATAAGTAGGAGCAACTGGTGAGTTTCAGTGTAGTGATCTCATGCCAAGCAGCGTTTAAAGGAAATCCTATCACTCCGGCATTGTGGGCTGAAATAATCTATTTCGTCTTCGTTTTTCCTAAATTTTCCAAGTGGGAGGCCTGTGTTTGATTCTCAATTACATCTGAAGGTCAGAGCAATGCCGAAAAGCTAGACCTTTTCCAGTTTTTGGGATGTGCTATCTAGGCCACTACACGTTTATCAGAATGACAGAAAAAAAGATGTCGATGACAGAAAATTATGAAGCCTCATAAAATGAAGGCTGGTGGTCAGGCTGAGGGAGTGTGAGTTTCCCTGTGTCTCCGGTAGGGGCTGACTGCAGCGCTGATCAGTGTGAATAATTCACTGCTGTTTAACAAAAGTCCCTTTGCCCTGCCTCTTGCTGCCTGCCTTGAGAGTGCTGCTGTGAAAACACTGCTGACATGAACACATGAACATCTTTGTACTAGTGCTCTGTTCCCTACAGAGAGATACAAGTAAAGGACCTTGTCTATGTATTGCCATCAAGAGAAGAAAGTGTGTTGGATTTGTTAAGTCTATGAGTTCATGTACCCCCTCTTCTACCTTCCAGTTACTCTTCCAGGAAAATAATTCTTAAGCTTAGCGACATGCAGTTGCTGCTTGGTGTTGCTAAATGATTAATAGCCAATGGTTTTAATTATTGCATATCAAGTTAACATGTGTGGCTCAGTTGTGATTGCCCCTGGAGCAGCAAAAATAGAATTAAATCCAAGCACTGAGGAGATTATTCCAGTTTTAGAGATGAGTAACAGAAAAAGCACTACTGCTGCAGTGAATGCTGCTTATAAATTTTATACAAAAAGAAAATTAATGCAGCATCACTAATGAAGTTGAAGGCCAGATTTTACACAGTTGCAAATAAAGTTAGTCCTGTGTTGCTGTAGCCACACTCATCTTTCCCACCATACATCTCATGTATTGCACAGCCGAGGTGGTAAGGAGAGCTTCTGCTGTCTGTGCCCACAGAGGGCAGAGGTGCTGGGGCTGTGCTAAGAGGTGCAGATGGATGGATATGTTCACAGGGACAGATCTACAGGCTGAGTTTTAGCAGGATTGTCATAATGCTTAATAAAGTTGTTTCCTGTTTTCTTGATTAAAGAGATACTGTTCTGTGAAGCAAAGGGAATGGGACGCATCATTGTGCTTCCCTGAGAGCAGAGGAGGGGTGGCACTTGGCGTGCTTGTTTACATGTCTGTACCATGGAGGAGTCTTGCATCTGCTGCATCTCCTTGCCACTTTTAGGAGTTTTTTGGTAATGCCCTGGGAGGCTTAATAAGGGCTGGTTAGTGAGGCAGCTCTTACTTTCAAGAACTAGAACAGCATTTGTGATGGCCTGCAATAAACAGCTCCAGCAATTGAGCTCAAATACTGATTTCTTAGAGAGTTTGGGTATTGGAAATTATCATCCTTTGGAAAAATCTGATTGGGAAATGCTGATACCATCGGATGCTTTGCTAAACCAAAGGGAGAATCAGGGCCTTGTCATCTCTTAAGATTTTTAAATAAATAATGTGTTTAATCCTCTTCCAGATACCAAGATAATGCCAACTCGCTAAGCAAAGAGTAGAAAAATTTGCCTGGATGCTCCTAAAATGTATTAGTGTATTTTTTTCCTGTTTTCTAAAAACTTTTTATCATCCTTTTACAACCAGTTGGATTTTATCTGCATGGGTTGGGTTTGGTTTGGTTTGGTTTTGTTTGAATCCAAGACTTCTACTTGTAGTTGTGTCAATATGGTATTTAACCTGAATTTAAACTCTGAGGAAAAGTTGTGTAGTGGGTCAAGCCGAGGTAGCTGGCCTAACTGGTGTCTTGCTGTATCGAAACATAGAATGGTTTGGGTTTCAAGGGACCTTAAGGATGATCTACTTAAGTCCCCCCTGCTGTGGGCCGGGACACCTTCCACTAGATAAGGTTGTTTAAAGCTCCATCCAACCCGGCCTTGAGCGCCTCCAGGGGTGGGGCATCCACAACATCTCTGGGAAGCGTGTTCCAGTGTCTCACCACCCTCACAGTGAGGAAGTCATAGTATCCAATATAAACCTGCCCTCTTTCCATTTGAAGCCTTTCTGCCTTGCCCTATCACTACATGTCCTTGTAAAAAGTCCCTCTCCAGCTTTCTTTTAGCCCTACCCCCCTTTAGGTAATGGAAGGTGCTCTAAGGTCTCTCAGGAGCCTTCTCCAGGCTGAAGAAGCCTGACTCTTTCAGCCCATGTTCATTAGAAAGGTTCTCCAGCCTAGCTCTGATTGTGTTCGTTAGCCCTCCTCTGGACTCATTCCAACAGGTCCACATTTTTCTTATGTTGGGGGTCTCAGAGCTGGGTGCAGCACTGCAGGTAGGCTCTTCTGAGAGAGGAGTAGAGGACAGAATCACTTCCCTCAACCTGCTGGCCACACTTCTTTTGATGCAGCCCAGGATGTAGTTGGATTTCTGGGCTGCAAGTGCACATTGCCAGGTCGTGTTGAGCTTCTCATCAACCAACACCCCCAAGTTCTTCTTCTCAGGGCTGTTCTTGATCCATTCTCTGCCCAGTCTGTGTTTATGCTTGGGATTGCCCCAACCCAGGTGCAGCCCATTGCACTTGGTGGTGTTGAACTTGAGGTTTGCACAGGCCCATCTCTCAAGCCTGTCAAACAGATCTTCTGTTTCCTTGTAGATGGGACTCACATTTTCCTTAGTCTTCCTTTTATCACTGATGTACCTAAAGAAGCTTTTCGTGTTGCCTTTGATGTCCCTGGCCAGATTTAATTCTCTCAGGGCATGTTAGCTTTCCTAACGTGATCCCTGGTTGCTCAGACAACCTCTATTCTTCCCAGGCTATCTGTTCTTGCTTCCACCCTCTTCAGGCTTGCTTTCTGCATTTCAGTTTGTCCAGGAGCTCCTTGTTCCTCTGTACTGGAATACCGTGGCCTCCGAAGGCTGTCCCTTTCCATCCAGCAAAGGGTGGCTGAAAGTCTGAATCAGCTCTTGAAGTGCTACAGTGTCCCAGACAGGCATGTTAATATGATAAAGAACTTAATAACCAACGGCTGTTGTGACCTGGTGATGACCTAAGCTGCTCCCACATGATCCATGCATCAGTACCCCAGTTTGCACATAATAGCTTGATATAGATGATGCACCAGTGTGGCTACACAGTTTCCAGTTGGTTTTTGGAGTGGGAAAAGGTTACTTATGCCCTTCTGTGTGGGGACTATGCCTTTCTCTCCCTCATATGAAAGAAAACCATATACTTGCTTATTCTCTGTTTTCCTAGAGAAAACACTTTCACTGCAGTTATAGTGTTTGCCCTTTCCTTTTGAACTCTGATCGTTTATGTTTATGTTTTCACTTCTGCTCCCCGAGTGTTGAGTCCTGCCTTTTCTACTGACTTTCCCTGAATGGCTGTATTTCTCCATTGAATTCTGTTTCTGGCCTTAAAGTTATTTGCCTGTGTTTACAGGGAGAATAGATATGTATGTAAATGGAGTTGTCTTTGCCATGGTAATATGATCTTCAAAGGCTTGGACTGCAGTCACTTTGCTGCATTCTTTACATAAAATGTTTGTCTTGGCAAGTTGCTGCCAACAGAGTGCTGCAAGGGCCCAGTTCTGCTAATTGCCTTCTGCTTCCACTGAACTGATGGGGCTTGTATGCATAAAAAATGAACTTTAAAATTAGAATTGCGTGGTCCTTATACAGTTACATTCATATTCTACCATTTTGCCCTTTCTTTACTGAGGTAATCTGGAAGTGATCACTGGCTCTTAACTTTTCGTGACAGTTTGGTGTGTGTTAAAATACAGGAGTCCATAGCAGCAGTGGAGGGTAGCTAGGTTCCAGTCCAACATGGAAACATTTATGAAGGTAGTCCACGGGGAGTCCTGAGTATTAGGCATCACTACCTCTTTTTGTACCTGATTTTGTCTTTGCTGTCAAAGCTGGTCAGCATGTGCTGTGCTGTGGGCTAACAAAACAGGAGCTGTTGTGGGAAAGAAGGCTGCACACCCCAGGCTTAGGGAGAGGTTTGCTGGGAGAGAGGATATGTAATGTCAAGAGCAAAGCAGGAAGAGAGTACATCACGCATGTCATCAGCTTGTACTGCAAGCCCCACCACAGCATGAAATTCTCAATGGAGTGGACCTACACATCAAAAGAGATCTGAAAAATGATAAAGAAGTGAACACACAGATGATTCTATTAAAGCTTTCTCTAGCCCCTTGGTCTAAAACCTTTTCTGTGTTCTGATGCTTTCCTGATCTTGGGACTGTGAAAGATGGAAAGGAACCTCCCACTACTGCTCTTAGCTCCTGTCCTGGTTTTCCAGTAAGAGGTCGCATATTGGGGGTTGCCCAGGCTCCCAGCCCACTGGTTGCTTGCTTATAGCATGACCCCTCAAACCTTACCTGGAAAAACTGGGAGGAGGGAACAGTGGCATGAGATGGATGAAGACAGAGGATTCACGAGATTTTTTTTGTAGCTATCAGAGCTACAGTCTTAAAAATATAGCAGCTTTGCATCAGAGGATGTTAATTGATATAGTCACAAGTGGTACTCTCTATTTGCCCTGGAAATTGAGAGTGAAGCCATTTATATGTGTTGAAGTGTAAACTGCTGTGACTGAGGGGCATGTTCTTAAAATCCCACTTCCCAGAATCAGCTGGCCCCAGTTTTTTGCTGCTCTAATGTATGTGGACTACTGTGGTTTATCCAGGCCTCAAATTAGTTTAGCTGTTTAAGGTAAAAACCAGAGTTGTGCAACTATTTAGAAGCTATAGTGAAAGAGCACTAAAGTCCTATCAAAAGGTGTTTAAAAAAAACCCCCAAAATTTCGTGAAGATGCCTGCCACGTGGATAATTTAGCATTTACATTGTTGTGGGGTGTTCAGACATGGCTCTGAAACAGTTGCATGTTTTACTCAAGTCAAGAATGCTGCAGCCAATTGGAAGAATGGAGAGAATTTCAGTAAGGGGAGAGTGTTAATTATCCACACAAGATGTTCACATTCAGTGCTGCGTTTCATGTGTTTTTGTATCTGCTGAAGCAAGGCATGGAAAGTGTTGTGCTAGGGCAGTGTGCATACATGGCTTAGAGCTGAATAGATGTAAATGGTTAAAAAGGGGTTCTCTGCTAGAGAGGAGGAGGGGAAAGTAAGTGTGCATTCCCAAAAAAGTACATTCCCAAAATAAAAAGCTTACATCATGGACCTCTTCAGTTTTCCCACACTTCTTCCCTAATTATTGTCCTGCAGGACAGCTGATCTATTTCAAACAGGAAGCTGTTTACAGATAACACTTGCAACTGTTTTGTCTGATTTGTTGAACTGTCGAAAAGCAAAAGACAACCTCTTTTCAAATTAAAAACTGTCAGACTTCTGTAAACAGCAGCAATGAGGTTCATCTGTGCAGTGTCCCTGCAGGCACAGAGCGTTGTGCAGTTCCCATTCTCTCAGCAGCCATAAGGTAAGAAGCTTTTATGCTTTCACTCTGTAAAAACACGTAGAGGAAAAAGTCTGGATGTTTGTTAGGGGGCTGCTTTGTATATGGCAAAATATGATTGACAATCCCCAAATAGTAGGGGAAGGTAAAGGAAAAAAGAGCTTGCTTGAGTCTATTGGATAACATTGGACCTTTCTATTGAGAAGCGCCCATGTGGGTTAGATCACTGAATGCCGGTTTAGTTTAGGGGGGTTGTATTTAAAATATACAGATGCCATTGGAGGAGCTCCCTTTCCTTTTAGCAGGGAAGGAGAAAACAGTATATGAATTTTAAGTTTTCCTACAATTGAAACTTTAGTTCATTATTGAGTTGTAATTCCTGGTAACAGATACAGGCAGTTGTCTGTTTTCCACTTTTAAAAGCGGTCTTTTAATGCAGCTGCAAAGCAGAGAATGAAGACTGGCATTGCAGAAGTGAAACATATGACAGAAGGACCAGTAAGGGCTGGAATTACACCACTGGATAATTAAGAGCAATCTCAGTGAAAACCAAATCATGCTGGGAGTAGTACTATGCAGAAATGCTTAGTGAGATATAAGGAGGTACAATGATACAAAATCTTGGTCCAAGTGAGTAGGAATATGAGAGTAAGCCATACTTCAGTAAGCAGAAGGGCACATGCCTGCTTTTCAGTCATGAGCTATGAAAAGTAGGATTCATAAGGGACTTGCAAGTTTCCATTCTGACCTCTGTGCATGCATATGTGTTCAGTATAGGGAGTGAACTTTTGGAGCGGGATTGTCTTCTAGCAAAATCAAATCACTGTGGAGAACTGAAATACCTAACTTTACTTGCCATACATGGAACAGAGCAACTGGACTGGAAGTACTATGACTTTGATTCTTGGGTACTGAAAGATTTTTAAAATGTGCAAATGTAAAAACTGTTGCCCTATGTTTTCCACTCTGTAGCTGAGATCTTTGTATTTCATATCTATGTGATTGTTTACATGATCATGAACATTTAAGGCATTATAGTGATCAGAAAATATAAAACAAACACTGATTTAAAGGTTGCACTTATAACAATGATACTATCCCTAAAATTTTAGTATGTTACTGGTGCAGCATAAGTAAGGTGTGCCAGTGTTGTAGACAAGAAGTAAGACTTCTAAGTTGAGTATTCCTTTTAAAAACGTTTGGACTGTCTTTCATAAAATTCTTATATGTATCTGTTAAAATGAAATTTTTGTTTTAATTAATACATAGATAATGTGTAACTTAAATCCATAGTCAAAATCGCATTTTAAACATGGCGTAGTCCTACAGTCAACAGAGAATTGCACTGTGTAAGCAGCAGACATCTACTGTGTAATTTCTAATTGTACGTTTGTTCAAGGCTATTTTTTTCTGATTATTTTGAGTGATTTTACACTGTTTCTAAAGCTCTTTTTTGTCATCTCTAAGGCTGTCCAAAAATTCTTGAACCAGAATCCTTTTGAAGTAGGAAGACTTTTGGCAGAGCAGCTTTTTAAAGAAAGTGTCAGTTTTCTGGGATAGTTTAGTTCTTTTGTCAAATTATTTTGGCTGAAAACCAGGAGAGTTTAGCCAAAAATATTCTCATGGTGTCTCTTGGGAAGTGTAGTTTGTGCTTTGCATTGCATTTCACTACTGGCTGAACTTCACAGCTGAAACACGCTTCCCGTAAGGCTGTGTGGTCAGGGTCTTGCTATTTTAGTTTGCCTTGATGAAAGGAGTGTTAGGATGTATTTTGGAAAAGTTAGTCTTGTGAAAGAGGCACAGGCTGGGCTCATGACACATCAGCTGGTTGATAACTAATCGGCAGCTTCTTAAAATTCGAGTGCTTCCTTCTGGTTTGCACATGTGCCACAGGCCATCCTGAGAGTAGGACCCTTCAACAGAGCGTCAGAAGAAGGTTTAAAGCCTTTCGATGTTTTTGGCCATGCAAACACCTGTATGAGGGAGAGAATATTTAATAACATTTCTAAGGCTTTGTTAATGCTTCTGCCAACTTTTGTGCTAAAAATGTTCCATTTAATATATTTGGAACTGAAAAATGCAAGGGAGTATGGTTGGATTTTAAGATCTTTTAGCAACTCTTAAGTCAAGAGGAAAACCACCTACTAGGAGCCTGAAGCTTTAGAAGGAGATGGTTTTGAATCCAGCAATGTGTCATCTCACCCATCTAAGTGCCTCTTCAGAAAAATCTATCCCTGGGTCATTTGCCTATAGTTGTATAAGATGTCTGTAGGCAAGAAAAGAACAGAAGTTGGTCTGCTTGTGCTCTTCATCAGTGCACCAGTCTCTTAATTTGTCCTTAGGATCCAAGGATACTTACCTTCTGGGACTGTTTGGATGCTGCTTCCTCAAAACTTTATCAGAAGATTGGTTAGGAGGTCCATAGGGTGTCCTGAAGGCCAGGACAGAGCAGTAAGACAAATGGTGAGGAGTTTTAGGATTTACACTGGTTTCTTTCTGCACTGAGTCATAGAATGGTTTGGGTTAGAAATGACTTTTAAAGATCTAGTCCAACAGCACATGAATGAAACACAGACATGAGTAAATAGTTTCACAGTTCTGCAAGTTGGATACCAGACTGCAGACCAAGAACAGGCAATGTTGATGTGCAACATGGAGTGAGTGGAGAAGAGCTAAGTGCTGAAGAAAATGACTCACCACAGTCAGACAAGTGTGTGATGGCTACAGCAGCCATCTGGAAAATGCTTGTGAGAGATGCTCCACTATTCTCTCTGCTGGATGTGGAAGTGGGTCAATTCACCATCTTTAGTGCCAAGTGCCTGCAGGAACTAGAGTTCTGAAAGGTGGAAGCTTACCTTGAATGTGTGTGCTGAGTTGTCCTTCAAGCATGGAGATTTTGAAAAATGGCTCTGAGAAAAGTGTTTTCTACAGTTCTCTTTGAAAAATAGACTGCTGCTACTCAGCTCACATCATAATAACCTGCTGTGTGGGACCACTTACCTGGGAAGTAGGAGGTCTAAATGCAGCTCATTGCACTGCTCCGAATCTCCACCTCCCATCTGCTGGAAAGGTGCCTTTGTAACTAACTAACATAGTAATTTGGTATGCTTGGAGAAGACTGAATGATTTTGGATGTGTTTCCTTGATGGAAATGGGCTAGGTGGGAGAAGAGTGTCTTATTCTCCTCAGGCAAGATGTTGGTGATGTCTGGTCTGTGCAGTAAGAAAAGCTTAGGCACTCAAGTTTTCCAATAAAACCACAGGAACCTCCTACCTCTTAAGGTGGCTGAATTGTTAGGAGATGGTTTTGGATGCTTTGTTTGAACCTGGGATGAGGCCACAGAGAGAGATTCAGAGGTGGTGTTGCCAGTGTTGAACTTAAGCAGCTCTCACTTGGAGGTTTAGGGGTGAAGAATGGGGGCAAAGGATGGAGAGTGGAAAGAGAAACTGCTTCAGCTTTGGCTGTTTTTTGAATAGAGACCTTGAAGAATGATGATGTATCCATAGATGTGCTTAAGTTCCTGGTGCCTGTCTTTGTCTGGTCTTAAGCATGGCTCTCTCTGTGATTATTTTCTTTTTGTCCTGTTTGCTAATTGCGGAATAAGCATAAATAACAACAACAACAAATCTTACAGACGGTACTCTAAGATTTTCAGTTTAATTTGAGTGATTTTCAGGCTTAGTTGTGGATCACCCCAAAATCTCTGATGGTGCTGATTATTTTAGCAGATACTGAAACTTGCTGACAATGGGTATGCATTTATTCATCTTTAGTGGACTCTTTAGAAATAGTCTATGGGTCTCCAAGAGCCCACAGATGAGATGTTGATTTGGTCTCTATCTGGTCTGAATGCCAGGGTCAGTCTGCTCTTTGGAAGGTCAAAATTATATAAGTGATTGTATAATTTTAATTCTACTTATATGTAGAATTTTTTATTATCATCAGAGAAAGGTTTGCAAGAGACCTAATTTTTGGGAATTAAAACAAAGACCTTTAAAAGATTGATTGAAAGAACCAGCATTGTTAGATGGCACAGTAATAACAGCCAATCAAGTTAAAAACACCAAACAAGAATGTAATGAAGGCCTAGCAGAGGAAACAGAAAAAAAGTCTTATTACATAGGAAAATAAAAATATGTGTCAATGAGCTTTCTTGTCAGAATGGTGTTAATGAGAAAACAGGTCTTTGATGGCTCACTGGAGTTATGTTCAAGAAATGTTAAGGAAACAGGTACTGAGAACATGTGGCAGAGCAAGAGAAGGACTGATGGTGCATGCTGAGGAGACTCCAGGGTGCTGGATCTGTCAGCAGCACCTACAGATGCACTTGCAGTGTTTCTCTCTAGCTGTGCAGTGAACTTGCAGTTTAAAGCTAATGTAGAGATGAAGTGAGATGATGTAATGAGAGCCATGCTATGGGCTGCAGCTGAAAAAACTCTTTATTGGAGATTATCTTCCTTTGCTATTTAATATCTTCATGAATTGAGTTTGTTTAGGCAGAAGAGAAGGCTTTGGGGTGTCCTAGTTGCAGCCTTCCAGGACCTGAAGGGAACTTACAGGAAAGATGAAGAGGGACTTTTTACAAGGGCTTGTAGTGACAGGACAGGGGGAAAGGGCTTTAAACTGAAAGACAGCAGGTTTAAATTAGATATCAGAAAAATATTCTTTACTGTGAGGCACTAGAACAGGCTGCCCAGAGAAGTTGTGGGTGTCCCATCCCTGGAAGTGTTCAAGGCCAGGCTGGAGCTCTGAGCAACCTAATCTACTGGAAGGCCCCTGCCCATGGCCAAGGGGTTGGAACCAGGTGATCATTAAGGACACTTCCAACCCAGGCCATGATATGATATGATATGATATGATATGATATGATATGATATGATATGATATGATATGATATGTCAGAATTGCCTTTTATGTAATTGTGGAGTGTCAATAAGTCTCTATTGTCATTCTCTACTTTTTATGACTGTTACATAAAACCCATAGAGTGGCTTGGTGGGCAGCTGGCATCCGACCAAGGCCAATCCACCCCTGTCTGACGGACTGTCTCCTAAGCAACTCTGTGTTTAAACGTGCATTTGCCTATTTTCACTTAATGGACAAGTGATTACATTCTCCCTGTTCCTTGATTTTAGGGAAGATCACATTAAACATTGCAACTACAGTGTGGAGTACATGGACTTCCTGATATGTATAGAACTGATACCTCTGTATCTTTTCGGCAGCACTGAGTAACCACAGCAAGTCTTGGTTTTGTTGTTCATTGTTCCTTTTCTTAAGTCAGCTGGCAGATGTTGGGATTTCAGGTCAGTGTACTCTTTAACACCACTGAAGCCTTTTATTTTACTGGTAACTGCACAATCAGAACAGTAGCATTAGTTTTTGCTTCTGTAAGTGCCCTATAATTCTGAGCAGACAAATGTGGAGGTTCAAGTGATCACTGCTTAGCTGTTCTGCAGCTTCTTAATTGGTGCACAGCTGCCCTCTGGTCATGTTCTAGCTGTGTGAAAGGTACATTTGCTGCTATTGTTAGAGAATTTGCTGAGTACCAAAGCAGGTGGAAATGCCAGTAGTTATCACTTACTTAACATAGCTTGTTATATTATTCTCTAGAAATGCACATTATTAAAATACAGAAATCTCTCAGGGCAGTTGGTTAGATGGAAGGACTTTAATGAAACAATTTCAAAGGGGGTTGTCATCCTTGAGAATTTTTTGGTAGCAGAAGCATCACGGTATACAGTTAAGGGAAGTAACACCTTCAATTTATATTAATTCAGATAAACACCCTTGCTTGCAAATTGTGTTCTGCACATTCTATCTGTTTCTTTCTGAACTGATATTTCTTTTTCAAAACGAGATTGTCAGAAGCATCTCAAACTGCATGAAATCCCTTGTTCTCCTTCTCAAATTTTAAAAATATTTGTCAGCCAGTGCATTGTACATGGTAAAGGATTTTGAGTGCATGTGCTGTGGTATGTGTAAGAGCTGCTCTGGGCGGTTTTGCCACGAAAGATATTGCAACTGGGTTCCTTTTGGCATAGCTTTTAGGTTGGATCATGACTATTGCCAGTGATATAGACTGATTAGTGAAAGTCTGCTGGAGCATACTAGTGTAAGAATACTTTGACTTCTGAGAACTTTGTTAACGTCTAGTTATCTTCAGGAATCGAGTGTCTTTGTGCGTGCTTCAACTAAGTCATATCAGACGCATAGAAACCTGTTTATTTTCCCACTGCACTTTGCTTCTACACCATTTCTGTGTACCAACCATATATTTTCTATTACATGGGCAGCTGTTTTGGTAAGTTCCCCTTTCTTTTGTCTTCTTTCCCTTATCTGCATTTGGAAAGGTGTGTCAGGGCTCTAAGAAAAAAAGGACGTTGGGTAGTACTGTTGGTATCAAGATCACCTGTCACTTGTCCAGTGAAGATATTATAAAATCATAGAATGGCCTGGATTGGAAGGGATCTTTACAATCATCTAGTTCCAACCCTCCTGCCATGGGCAGGGACATCTTCCACTAGACCAGGTTGCTCAAAGCCTCATCCAACCTGGCCGTGGACACTTCCAGGGATGGAGCAATCCACAGTTTCTCTGGGTAGCCTTGTTCCAGTGCCTCACCACCCTCACAGTAAAGAATTTCTTCCCAGTATCTAATCTAAACCTACTCTCAGTTTGAACCCATTCACTATAGTCCTGTCACTATATGCCCTTGTAGAAAATCTTTCCACATCTTTCTTTTAGGTTCCCTTCACATACTGGTAGGCTGCAATTAGGTGACTCTGAAGCCTTCTGTTCTCCAAGAATCCCAATTATCTCAGCCTTTCCTTGTGAGACAGGTGCTCCATCCCTCTGATCATCTTGGTGGCCTCCTCTGGACTGGCTCCAACAGGTCCATCTCCTTTCTGTGCTGGGAACCCCAGAGCTGGATGCAGCACTGCAGGTGGGGTCTCACCAGGGCAGAGCAGAGGCGCAGAATCCCCTCCCTCCCCTGCTGCCCTCGCTGCCTTTGATGCAGCCCAGGGCATGTTTGGCTCTCCAGGCTGCAAGGGCACACAGTGAGGTCATGTCCAGCCTCTCACCCACCAGCACCCCCAAGTCCTCCTCAGCAAGGCTGCTCTGGATCTGTCCATCCCCCAGCCTGGATTGATACCGGGCATTGCCCCGACCCAGGTGCAGCACCTTGCCCTTGGTCTTGTTAAACCTCACGGGATTCCCATGGGCCACTTCTGGAGCTTGTGCAGGTCCCTCTGGATGGCGTCCTGTCCTTCAGGTGTATCACTGCACCACTCAGCTTGGTGTCATCTGCAGTTTGCTGAGGGTGCACTCGATCCCTTCATCCATGTCATTAATGATGATATTAATTACACTGGTTCCAATATGGACTCCTGAGGGACACCACTTGTCACTGATGTCCATCAGGACAATGAGCTGCTGACCACCATCCTCAAGATGTGGTTGTCCAACCACTTTCTTGTCCATTTAACACTCCACCCATCAAATCCATCTCTCTCCAATTTAGAGAAAAGGATGTTGTGGGGCACCATGTCAAAGGATTTACAGAAGACCAGATAAATGACATCTGTAGCCCTTCCTTTGTCCACTGATGTAGTCACATGTAGAATCATGTAGGATCACATGTAGAGTTAGTTGGTCTCTCAGCCTGAAAGTAAAAATAAACTTTTGTTGAAATAGCATTGACACTGCCCCAGTTCAAATGCAAGATTTTGATAGTGCATGCTTATGTACCACAGTGTTTTGCTATATTGAGGATATCAGTCCAAGAAATAGGTCCTTGTCATTTGAGGATAGCAATCTTGGATCCTTTCCATAACTCTTGGTGGCTTGCATGCTATTACAAAATGCCTGATGTCATTGTATTTCCTATGCTCTATATCTTTTGCTGGTTATTATTTTCCATGGCAGCCTGGTATTTTGCCGTATCTTTCTGTCTTTTAAAATGTTCCCACTCTAATTATGTGCTGGGTTGTTTTTTGGGGTTTTTTGTTTGTTTGTTTGATTTGGTTTTTGTTTCTTTTGTTTTTATTTTTCTTTGTTTGGGGTTTTTTGTTTGGTTGGTTTTTTTGGGGGCGGGTGGTTGGTTTTTGTTTGGAGTTTTTTTGTTTGTTTGGGTTTGGTTTGTTTTGATTTTTTTCCCTAGTGAATGTAGTCCCTTGAATTCTTTCAGTTATGCATCTTCCTGTTTTCTGTATGCTGCTGGCATGCAAGGGCACAGTTTTGTAATACATTGAAGGCCATCTCAGCTGCTGCCAAGGGCATTTCTTTCCTTGGCTGGCATCATTTTTCACAGGAATTATGGCCATTTTAGCCTCGCCAGGAACCAAGGAACTAAATCAACTGAAAAATAACATTACAAGTAGAGGAATAGCTTACTGCTGGCATAGCAGCCTGTGCTAGCTGGGATCAGCTGGACGTTGGTGACAGTACAGAGAAAGGGAGGCTAGTGTGTGACTGCAGCAGGAAGCCAGGCTGCTGTTAGCCCTCCTGTAGATTGACTTAGCTAATTAGCGATGGTGGGACACCCCTCACCTAACTTTACATACCTGCAAGGCTGAACTAGTGATACTGGGCAATGAATAGGTACCTCCAGAGTCAATTATCTGTTCTGTTCTGTGTTGGGATGAAATGAATCCCTGTGCCAAGGTGCCTTTCTCTGACTTGGTTATACAGGGTGCTCAGGGTGATTTTCTCAGACTGACCGCCTAAGCCAGAACAGTTAAATCCCACTCAAGGGTCTGTTTAAAACTAACCTCTGCTAGCTTGAGGTCTGGATCTAATCAGAGTTGTCCTGATAAATAGGCACCTACTAATGGAAGCTGTGCTCTGTTTTGTGGTTCACTTTTTGAGGTGTCATACTTGCAGCATTAGGAAGAACTGGGCAGCAGTCAAGCGGCTTCCCTTTTTTTCTTAGAATCTCCTTAAAATGTAGCTGTTACTTATCTAATGTGTGAGAAAATGGGGTCAAAAGCTGTTTGTGCTCTTTCTTGTTTTTTCTCCTCAGTGAAGAGTAGGATACTGTGGCAACCAAAAGCAAACCTTTTTCCTGTCCACTTGCCCTCTGGGATGGTGCCATTGCTTCTCTGTCCTTTCTCTGCTACTGTCCCCTGGTCAGGCCTCTGGTTTTTCACTTTAACTGTTGTGTCCACTAGTAGTCTGCATCCTACACCTTGTCTCTTGTCTTTATTCTTCTTCTAACCTCATGAACTGCTTTGCTTAGATTTTGTCTTGTGTCTGGATGTTCCTCACCTGTCCCTGTGTTTATACATGACTCAATTGTGGGACATAAAAACGGAAAGCTGGGAAGGGAGAACACTCATTTTACCCAGTTTTAGTCTAGTGTCCTACCACTAGGCTTGAGCTGGCTTCATCATCAGGCTTCTTCTCTTCTTCCTTTCATCCTTTATTGTGGCATGCCTGAGTGTAGTCTAATTTCACCTGTTGTGTCCATCCAATGTGAACAATCACTCTCTTGGGGAACTGGAGCTGTGGGTTTCAATCCTTTTAAGTTAAGGATGTTGTTACTTCACACCTTTTGGATCAATACTTGAGTGGCATTTCTGTTGTGCAAAAGGCAGGTGCCACTGCTGGCATGGCTGGGATGACTGGATGGGGCCTTGATAGACTTTTCTGCCTCTTCTCTACACCTCTAAGAATGTAGCTGCAGGACTGGGACAACCTCCTCCCAGGGACAGTTTGCCTTTTGAGCCTGTCCAGTGCCCTCAAGAAGATGACTGCCAGGCCCACCTAGGAAAACTTCCGAACACCTGAAGAGTGAGAGAACATGTTGCAAAGTGTAAGTTGGCTGAGTGGGCATAATATTGCACAGATATCCCAACTTCTTCAGCTAGTCCTAAGCCTCTGTGGATGGGAAGGGCTGAAAAGCAATGCCTTAAAGCTTCATAAATAAAATTACAAATGCATATGTTCGTATTTGGTATTTATTCATGTAAAGAAGTGTTCCCTGCAGCATTCTCCACATCATTCACTGATTCTTGGTTTTTTTTAGTATCCTTGGTTTTTTATTTCCTACAGATGGCTGTGTGGGGATAGCATGAGGCTCTCATCTGAATGCTTTATAGGAGTGGGAATGAACTGCGAAATTTTAGACACAGGTTTTAGAAGAACTGATACCTACATTAGAACCCTGTACACTTTTTTTTTTTGGTGGTGGTTAAGAACACTGAAAATTTGATCTGACATGTGATGTCAGATCATTGACATATGACATATGATCATTGTCATAACAATGATGGCACCCAAAATCACAAACTATTTTTGTAAAATTTAGCTGAAAGCAGAAGAGATCTTGTAATGTAGTAGAGACTTTGATCAAAACATAGCATGAGAAATTCTGTTTACTATTTCTAGTTGCCTCTGACCACCAATTTACATAAAGATAAAAATCTACTTGAATGCTATTTTGTACTGTCTAAAAATACATGGAGAATTATTGTGAAAGATTTGACACTCCCATCTCCCTCTAGTTAAAAGTTTCAAAAACAAACTTGCCCCTTTCTGGCACTACTTTCATCTCACTCTTGCTGAAGCCTTGTTTTTATATTTTCAGCACAGATGACAGTAAGTTAATTCTAACATGAAATCATTGACTTCAGCGGAACAACATCAGGAAGAAATTTGTCCCAATTCTTAAAAACATTCTTCTTGATGAAAAGTGGAACTATGACACCTGCATCTGATAAGGGCGTCTATGTTGATGAACTAATAGTACCTTACACCTCACAAACATTGGCTGAGGAAACGGCTCTGTTGTGCCATAATTAAGTGTACTTTGGGGAGTAACCAAGGACTTCCTATCAGTTTGGTTTTTAGGTAATACTAGCTTCCCATCAGCTTAGACTCACTCTTTTGTCCTCTACAGCAAACCTCACTGTTCTTCAGCATCATCAGGAGCTGAAATGTATTATGTCTCTGCTTTATGCTACTCCATGCTCCATAGATTTCACAGAGACTTGGTAACCACAGCAGTTATGGTCCTCATTTTTGCAATTCTACAGTATTAATATTGAGGGATTTTTTTCAGTCTTTCAAGTCCATTGCTTTAACCTTTGAATCAACACGTAGAATTTGACTTGAGAGCATTGCAATGTTATGATAATGATCACCCAATGTTTAAGCAGCTTTGTAATTGATTCTGATTTTTATAGTCTAGCTAAACGGCAAACGTTTGATTACCCAAGGTAATGTGCAAGGGAGCTGAGAGGACAAATGAGAAATGCTTAGATAAAGTGAAAGCATAGCTACACAAAACATCCGTAGGTTAGGAAGATTAGTAAGGCTGTAATGGAGAAAGATGAGGTCAGTGACACAGGTTTCATCTCCAGTGTGAAAGGCATCTTCCCCAGGGAATGATCCACATCCCTTGGGCCAAGGGGTGAAAAGCAGCTTGTGTCAACAGTGCTGGAGGCTTGTCCCTTCTGACTCCCCCTGCTTCCCCCAAAAACCTATCCTTGGTCTGTGCTGGGCACTGGTGGTAACTCTGGGACTTAATTTTTTTTGGTCTTTTATCTATTCAAAATATTTGAAATAGCATGAGGTCTGTGTCACAGCCTGCTATTTTGTGGGCATGATTTTGTGGGCATGTGTTGCATCTCCTAGAATTTGGCTTTGGCCCTGCAGGGTGCTTGAGGATACATGAGCTGCCGGAGAGTTCTGCCAGGGAGGTATTGAGATGTGGATGATGACGACTTGAAAAGAAAGGGGAGTGAAAACTGTTGAAAGTTATTGCTGTGTCTGTAGTGCTGACTCAAACTGGCTTGGGAAAGCTACTCACCAAATGTGGCTGTGGCTCTGCAGATTTGTGTGTCTGTACCAGAAGCATACTCCGTTCAGAATATAGATAATTCAGCTCAGATACCTGAGAACGAAGTACAGTTTTAAAAAATAACAGCAAAAAAAGAAAAAAAATTGTAGTAAGTGTGAAAACTACTCAGTGAAATAAAAACAGCTCAAAGATGAGCCCTATAGGATTATACAGAGGATTACAGTTACTCTGTAGCTGTTGGCTGTCTGAGCATTAATGCCAGTGAGCATCATTTGTCTTCTGCATGTTTTATCCATTTGGTTTCAGCTTGGCAGATCATCTGTGTTGTTTCTTCTAGGTCCAAAATAACAGCATGGAATTAGCCACTGGCACTTGTGGAACAGCCACTGGCACATAGAGGGACTTCATGCACGAGGCATTAGCTGGCTCAAGTGATCTCCAAGCTTTCCATCCAGAGTTGGGGGGACGTGTGGGAACTCAGTGAGTGCCAACTGGCCTGGCTGGTCCTGCAGTGGTTTTGAGCGAGCCTGTGGGGCCTTTTAGGATTCTCCAGTGACCTCTCAAGTACTCGTCATAGGAAGCTTGGCTTGAGAAACCTCTTCTCTCTTGGCAACTGAGGCAGATTTCCTAAAGCTGAGAGGTCTCAAAAGTTGTTTTGAAATTATTGTACTGGTTGCATGGATATGTTTTCATTTTTAATGGAAATAGAAATGTTACACTTAATTCATTTTTATTTTTTAAGTAAGTGCTGCCTTTTCCTTCTCCTCATTTTTTTCAATACTTTCAGCTTTCACTGATTTAATGACCACTGTTAACGGCCACAAATTTCACTTTTGACCCCTGCATAGGCAGTGAGAAAATATTCATACTTCTACAAGTGCTGAACATCTCTAGGTTTCTCTCTGGCATTGGTTTTACCAATGCTGAAGATACTCCAAATACCAGGGCCGAAGTAGTGTTTGAAAAAACACGCTGGCACCTTTATCTGAGGACCAATTTCAGTGGGATTTAATTTTCTTAAATGACTTTATGCATCTAGGTCTGAAAGGGCTTGAAAGTAGGTCAGAAAGGCAAGACATTTTCTAGGGTTTTAAAGTGAAAGGTACTGCTGTAGCGCATACCTGGAGATCAAACTCTTATTTAAATCATAGAAAGCAATTTTAGATGCAGAAGAGGTTTCTTTTGAAAGCAGGGAAAGATGGAGAAAGTGATATCCAAAGTGCTTTTGGTTTGATTTCTACTACTAATCTAATTCTTCTATCCCTTTACTGCAGCCACAGATTCTATAGAGTATTTAATCTGCAACCTCTTCAGAGGTTCCTTCTGTTAGTGACTCTTCTCAGACCAAGGTAATTTCCCTGAGTATTCTTATGGATCTGGTATTGTTACCTGAATGACATTAAAGAAGCTCCTTTTTCAAGAACAAGTCCATTTTCTCTGTGAGTTGAGCTAACGTGCAGTAGGGTAGGGTTGTACCCCCTCTGTCTCTGAGACATGTAAGCCCAACAGCAGGGAATGTGCTGAAGCTTTGTTGGAGATTTTGTTTTCCCCAGAAAATCCTTCATATGTGGCTGCTGAGCAGAGTCAAGAAGCAGCCTTGACAGTTCTCTGCTGCTCATTGTCTGTCTCATTTCTGAGCTGTGTAGGAGTTTGCAAAGGCAGATTAATATTTAACATACCTGGAGTCTTTGATCTTTCAGTTGGAGTCTGAATACATCTGAATCCTCATAAAATGCAGACAGAGGAGATGATGCTGCCTTTTATTCACTAATACAGAGACTGGAGCACCCTCCTAATTTCCATTTCTTCTTCCATCTCAGGCCATTTCATTCTGCTCTCCAATTTGTCCATCAAGAATCCTTATCACCAGTCTGCCAGGTGCTCATGCTGAAACTGCTTAATTTCCAGGCTTTCAGCTGTGTATCTGAACCACTTGGCTTGAAGGCCTCTTTGTCTGATCTTCTGAATCCTGAAGTGTTCCCACTACAAAAAAAAGGTGTGATATCCTGCCTAGGATGTCCTGCAGACTGGTGACCAGGTATTCTCCTGGGCTGTAGGGTGGGTCCTGCAAGCTAAGGCAGGTAGGACCCACACCCTCTTTTGCTCAGCCTGCAAATCCTGTCTCTCAAGGGTGGCTGCTGCTGAGGATGTCTGAAAGAGATTTCCAGGCATGTCCTTGTTGAGATCCTGTTATTAAGGTTCTTAGAAATGCCTCTGCCCGAATTAAGGTGCAAAGACCATATGCCAGTGACAATAGTAAGGGTTTTATTTGATGAGAGGGAGAGAGAGAGAGGAAATAAGGAAAGAAATAGAAAATAGGTGGGGAGGACAGAAAGGGTGACAGGGACAGAATAAGGAAAATACCACCACTCCATGGATCCCATTGATGCTCTGTTGATCCTCTCCAGCTGGTCTTCTTGGTAGTGCAGGTCCTCCCAGAAAGTATAGAATCCAATGGGTTTATATACCCTCGAGCCAGGTAGCAAGGTCCAGGCATGTCCCCCTGGAGGAGGAGGGGCAGTCTCTCACAGCAGACTCTGGATCTGTTGCATCATGTGCAGTCCTGTGGTGCAAAGCCTCTCACGTGAAAGTCCTGTGGATGTGGCCTGTGGGGTTGGGGGTTCCACAGCTGGGCCGGTTTGTGTGACAGAGGATGGGTGTTCAGTGCCTCTGACCAGAGGTTACACCACATACCTGAAATCTCTTCCCCCCGATGCTCGGTTGGGTGGGGGGGGTGTCTTTGTAAACCTGGCTTCTGTGAGCTGTGCTCTCCCCCCACCCCAAACTCCACCGGGGATGATTGAACAATTGGTTTCCCTTTATCTAATCAGCAGTTCAAAGTCCCAGTCTTCAGGGAGGCTTCTTTGGTTGTAGCTTCTTTATAATGAGCAAAAACTTTATATCAGTGTTTGAGGCATGAACTATTTTCAGTCTCTGACAGTCCTCCTGGCTGGCTGAGGCAACCCCAGCTGCTTTCCTCCGTAAGGGAGTGCTGGTCCCTCATTTGACATTGCAAATCATGTTCCTGCCAGGGACCCCTTCATTTTGCAGTCAACCAGCATTGACTATGTGAATGCCAAGACTGTCCTTAGAAACCTTTGAAGATCTGGAAAAATACCCTTTTACCCAACCTTTCTTATTGGCTAGTTTTTTTGCTCCCTCTTGCTTGCTGAGTGTTGTGAATCAGAGACAGGAGAAAAGAGGCACGACTGTCCACTGTGGACAGGTGCCTTGTACCCTGGGGTTAGGAATCTCCTTCTGGGGAGATGTAGCCAGATTCAAGCTTAATGTTTCTGAAGTAATTTTAGTATGCACATGAGGATATTTTGGAGAAAAGTGCTCTCACAGAGATCAATACTTACAGTTTGCATAACTTTAGAAAAGAGCTGTAAAGTGGCCGGTGACTTGACCTGGTTTCTAGTACTTGTGGCTGGCCCTGTGCATAAGCAAGGGAGTCCATAGCTCAGAAAAGCAGAGTTCAGCAACACAGCAAATGAATTCCTGCTGGTTTTGTCTGTCAGAGCCCTGGGGAGCTGGCCTGGTTGCTGCTTCTCCATGGCAAATTTCCATTACTTTTCCTTTTCCTCTCCGACTATTGCAGTTCTCTATGTCCACCTTTATCACAGAATCATAGAAAGGCTTGAGTTGGAAGGGACCTTAAAGATCTTCTAATTCCAACCCCCCTGCCTTGGACAGGGCATCTTCTACTAGACCAGGTTGCTCAGGGTCCTGTGCAATCTGCCTTGAACACTTCCAGGGGTGGGTCATCCATTACTTCTCTGGGCAACCTGTTCTATCTGATCTAAATATCTTTTGCAGTTTAAAGCCACTCTCCCTTATCCTATCACTGTCTGTCTGTGTAAAAAGTCCCTCTCCCTCTGTTTTTTAAGCCCATTTTAAGTATTGGAAGGCCCCAATAATGTTTCCCCTAAGACTTCTTTTCTTCATGCTGAACAGCCACAACTCTCTCTCTCTCATAGGAGAGGTGGTCCAGCCCTCTGATCATCTTTGTGATGATGTCCTCCTCTAGACACATTCTAACAGGTCCATGCATGGCTTTAGATGTACCTTCTCTAGCTCTTGTTCCTCATCCTTGGGTGACAAGAGTCAATTTTGCCCTGTACCCTTGAAAAGCCTCAAGTGATAATTGCTGCAATTGTGACAAAACTTATCATGGCCTAAATTTTTGAGCAGCAGTTCCACATTCTCCTAGATATTCTTTCTGGTTGGCAAAGCTTGTCTATGAAGTAGTTTATGCCTGACTCATTATAGGAATGCAGGGCAGGTTGTGGAAATCCTCAAATAGTCCCTGTTCCTCCCTTGCCCCATGGGAGGATTACCCAGCATTACCCAGGATTACCTTTTCCCTAGAGTTTCCTGCCCTGTTAGACTATGACTGTATTGAGATCTCTTGACCCAAGAGCTCTTCCCAGGTCTAAGCATAGACACCACCTTTTAAGGCGTGGTCCTCCAGCTGCAGATCTCTCCTTTGGAAAGAAACCCGGGGAAAAGATTTGGGTCAAAAGGGCCTCATAGCATATACAAGTCTTTGCACCAGATCTGGATGATCAGTAAGAACTCAGAGGTGTACTGTGGTGTCCCCTTGTCCTGCAGTGTGGATGTAGCAACAGATGGAGTAGCAACGCAGTTCTGAGGTGGAGCACCCTGGCCTGTAACTCATGCAATGCCCTCCACACATGAGGAAGGAGACAAAATCTCCTCCCATCAGATCCTCTTGCTGTGGTTCCTAGGGGATAATGGAAACACAAACTGGACAGTAATTCAGAGGGACAATTTATTCCCCCAACTCCAAAATCATCTCCTTGGCCTTGCTGCTAAGACATCTGTTATGCCAGTCAACACCTTCAGGCTATCCCAAATAACAGTTCCACTCTCCTAGATCCCCAATATATTGAGGCATACAGACCCACATACTGGTCCTACAACTGTGCCTAATCCTACTTGATTTATTTTTGAAGGAATTCAGGGAGTAGAAATTAATATAGCCCTATCTTCTTGTTCTAGATGTAAAATGCACGTCTTTATGGTGGCTATAAAAGATGATAAAAAACCTGTTATGACTTTCAGCTTATTTGTGTAGTACAGAGCTCTGGTTAAAGACGGACTGGAAAAACATATCAGAAATACATACATAACACTTTTTTCAAAGTATTTTTGCAGGCCCCCTAAATACTGCATTTTGACAGTCCTTTCACACAAACTCCATTTCTGTTCAGCTGTTTTCTGAGACATCTCTTCACAGCCTAATTTCAGGCAAACCATTTCAGTTGTCGGCTTAGACTAGGATATATTTCAAAGGTGATTCTCTACAGGAGTTATTGAAGACTGATGCAACTTTATTGAATGATACAGTGAAATATTACCTGCCTTCCACCCTCAGTGACTTACATGAGGGCAATTGTATCAGACAATTTGCCTGGGCACAATTCCAGTGCTCAGGTAGATGGGAAGTGAAGTTTCAGGCCTTTGAGTTGGTCTCATATGTTACTGAATTGTCTCTTTAGAGCAGTATCCACTCTTTCTAAGTGGGAACTTAGTACTAACAACTTTCAGTGCAAGGCCAGGTGGCCAAGAAGGCCAATGGCATCATGGTCTGTATCAGCAATAGTGTGGCCAAAAACACCAATGGCATCCTGGCCTGTATCAGCAATAGTGTGGCCAGCAGGACCAGGGCAGTGATTGTCTCCCTGTACTCGGCACTGGTGAGGCCACGCCTTAAATCCTGTGCCCAGTTCTGGGCCCCTCACTGCAAGAAGGACATGGTGGTGCTGAAGCATGTCCAGAGAAGGGCAACAGAGCTGGTGAAGGGTCTGGACTACAAGTCCTGTGAGGAGTGGCTGAGAGAACAGGGGTTTAGCCTGGAGAAAAGGAGGCACAGGGGAGACCTTACCACTCTTTACAATTACTTGAAAGGAGGTTGTAGCCAGGGGGGAGATGGTCTTTTTTCCCATGTTGCAAGAAATAGGCCAAGAGGAAATGGCCTCAAGTTGTGCCAGAGGGAGTTTAGATTGGCTATTAGGAAAAATTACTTCATGGAAAGGGTTGTCAAGCACTGGAACGGGCTGCCCAGGGAAGTGGTTGAGTCACCATCCCTGGACATATTTCAAAGATATGTAGATGTGGCACTTGGGGACATGGCTTAGTGGTGGACTTGGCAGTCCTGGGTTAATGGTTGGTTGATGATCTTAGAGGTCTTTTCCAGCCCAAGCAATTCTATGATTCTAAGCCTGCATGTTGTATTTTTTCCTTTCACCTTTCCAGATTGCTGCCTCCAATAAGAAATCATGAACACAGAATTGGCTATTATTTGCATTGTTTAATCTCCTTCTTGTTTAATTAAATTTCTCCCGAGCTTTATCTCATCCAGTTTAACAGCAAAAAAACCTGCTAAATATGCTGCTGCCTGTTTCATGTGTGTCTGAGGAGCACATAACCTGCTTGGAGGAGCTGCACATGTGCTTCTCATGCTGTGTGGGTTATGGTACACAAATATATATATATAGTGTTTGTAGTGGGATGCTGCATGTGTTCAGAAACTGTTGAAAGCTTTTGGAATTCTTATAACTGTTTATTCATTCTTTTGTTTAGGAGTCAGTGACCTGTAAGTGCTCATTATGAAGAAAGATCTGGTTTTCTTGGTGACTCTAATTAGCCTTGCCTTCCTGTCACTGCTAAGATCTGGATATCCTCAACACATTGCAGAGGAGTCCTGCTCTGTTCAGATTCTTGTTCCAGGCCTCAAAGGTAATGTGAAAGCCTACTCCATTATTCAAATATTAATCTTTTTGTTCTAACAGGCTCATTTGCATTGCTGACAGTTTCTAACAGAGACAAAGAAGGTGCCTCTCAATTGTCCTCTTATTTGCCCCTGTTTGTAGCCTCCTTAAAAATGGAGTTTTAAGGTCAATAAGATGAAATTAAATGATTCAGAGAATGCATGCCAGTTTCCCAGATTTACTGCTGATCAGTAGTGCTTGTTATTCGTATACATTGCCTGGTTGCTCTCTCTGTGTTTATACTGAGCAGTGGTACACATACCCAAAGACTGTAAAATCAGACCCTACCTTATACCTGGAGAGGTTTTCACTTCCATTTTGCAATATAATAGGAATTATTTTGTGTTTTCTTGTCTTTTGTTTGTCTTGTTTTGATTTTTTTAAAAGCTCAAATACCTCTTAGAAGAAAGAAAACATTAGTTAGGTTTTTGGCATTTCTATAGTTTTTGTGGAAAAAGGCAACATTTTTACAGAATATGCCCCCAAACTATTGCCCAAAGAAGATGGTATAATAAATTATTGATCTTTTCATAGGAAAAAAAAATACCTTGCATAAGAGATCAACCACTGGGAAGAATTAGCATTTTAAAGCAACAGCATCCATTATGGTTGTTGAAATCCCAGCCCTGTTTAGTCAATAACAATAATTCCCCTTGTGGAAGCTATGACATTTCTGTTGAAATATAACACTTTCGAACATGGGGAAATACTTGTTAACAAAAGGACCAAAAAAAACCCCACGAAAACCACCAGTTTATCATCATCAATAATAAAAAAAAAAAACATTGTTTAAGAAACAAACAACAAATCATTCAGTTTTTCTTATAATTACACCTTGTAGTGTCACAAAACCCACCTAACCAGAATCGGTGCCATTAATCTTATCTGTACAAACCTGGGCTTTCCCCAGTTGCCTGAGGGTCACACCATGGACTGCAGGCACTGTCTGTTCTGGTTAACTGATTGGGAAGGGTAAAGCTCAGCTCTGTTCTGCAGTTGTTCGCACAGCTAAATTGTGAGCCCAGCTTGGCCTCAGGTTTGGCTGTGGTGCAAACTGCCCTCTCCAGACATTGCCCAATTTGTGTGCGGCTGCCCTGTGCTTGAGGCAAGAGAACTGGGCTGCAGGGATATGGGTTGTGCTTGGCCAGTTGGCTTTAAGAATAAGTTTATTTTTTAATATTTATTATGGTTTTGTCTATTATTGTTATAGATTCAGCTTTGGATGCCTGAAGTCAACCAAAAGCTATTTTTTTTCTATTTACCTCAATAAGTGGCTTTTGATCTTAATAATGTTTAGACCTTCTGCAGATGTTCTAGTTAGAAAGAACAACATTTTATCTAGGCCGTCTGAGGCTTGACTAAGGCTTGAGTAAAGTTGTTTAATTCATTTGATATATTTACTGTGTAAAAGGCATAAGATAGTGCTGTTAATGTGACTTACAGAGGAGAACACAACCAAGTTAAATATATGTTGTCCAAATTTGCATGAAAGATTAGTCAAAGGGCCGGACTCCACAGCCCTAAGCTTTGAAAATACTTTTCGTCTCAAAGAAGTTGACAGGACAAGTTTTGTCACTTCTTTGCTTTGGTTTCCTTATTTTTGTAATCAGTCAAAATTGGCATCTATGATTACCATTTTAATGCAAGGATCATTACCATTATTATTATATGCAGCAGAGGTTTTTAAAGTGTATAAACTGTGCAAGACCCTTTGGCAGAAGACAATTCTGAGCCTGGAAACCAGAGAAAGGCCTGAAAACCACCGTGTGTTAATGATTTCACTCCGTTTCATAAGATGTAAGCCTTGCAAAATTGAGAGAGATTGATGTACAAATTCAGTGAAGCACAAAATGACCTGATACAGACGTAGTTAATGTGAAATCCCTAAAAAGCTTTCAATGCTCCAGCTATGCTGTCAGGGGGACTGGCTCAGAGAAGTGGCAATGAGGTACTGCTGTCCCCCACTGGCACAACTCCAACCCACTTTGCTGGCCAAGGCTTCCTTTAAACTGAGCACATGTGGCCAAATTTCAGCTCCCATGAAGAGGGATTTGCTCACTGCAGCTTTTAGATCTGCACCATCTCCTCCTCTGTTGAGCTGCCAGCAACATCGTCAGTGGTGGAGGAATAGAGTCCCACACTGCTGCTGGGCATGGCTCTGTCAGAATTTGGGCAAAACAGGCACAGGGAAGAAATGGAAGAAATTAGAAAGACAATGGGATATGTGAATGGCAGAGGATAGACACTTAAGAGGTGGTGCAAAAAGTGGAGCCCAAATGGGGTAGTGAAGGAGAAAGTCATCAGGGAAAAGTACCCAAAAGTGGGGGAGGGTAATGGAGGAATTTTAGAAGAACAGAAAGAGAAAAAAAGGGAAAAAACAAAAAAAGAAGAGCTCAAAGAATGAGACTGAGTGGAGAGATGGGAAACTAAATAAACAAAATGACACAAAATCAATTAAGACCCCACAGAATAAAAGAGGAAATCAGAAGGGGCATGAAATGAGAATGGAGGTGGAAATGGATGAAGAAAAAAGCCAGTAAAGACACCAAGAATAGAAAAAGCACAAATGAGATTAAGGTCAGCAGTTTCGGTCTTAGGGACTGGTTTTGGTGGTTTATGGGGCTTTTTTTATGTTTGTATGTTTGGGGTTTTTTTTGTTCTGGTTTGGTTTTTTTGTGGATTTTTTTGCTTTTTCTTTTTTTCTTTTGTAGTTGTTGTTTTGGTGGGCCTTTTTTGGGGGGAGGCATTGGTGGATTGGTTATTTTTTTAACTCAATAGTATAAAGGAGTAAGATGAAAAGTGTAAGGGCAGAACCATGGCTCTGAGAATGCAGAAAGCAGACTGAACCATGTTTTAGAAAGCCAGCAATATCAATAGTAAGAAAAGTGTGCTGTGTGTGAAAAAGCAATGGATAATGAAGCCTCACTACACAGCTCACTCATATTCTTCCTAAAGTCCAGTTTCTTTTGATAGGCACATGAAATTGAAGTTATTACTCTCATGGAGAAAAAAGTAATGTAGAAAAATCCTTCAAAGCTTAAATTCTCAGTTTGCCATCTTGTTTTGTCTCCCTTCTAGAGTCTAAAGCAGGAGTTGTCTTAATAGTCTCAATGATGTTCAATACATAAAAAAGTTGATGCTACATTAAAAAACCCAATTTTTTTTTCACCCACAATTGATGCATCTAGTCACGCAGGGAATATGAGTAATGGAAGGAAGTTATCACCAGCCAGGAATGCTTAATAGCTCACATAGTTAATATTTGGTGTGCTATTTTCATTGCACATTGTAGATGGTACAGTTTATGGTAGGAAGTCGCAAACATAAGCATTGACAAATCCTGTCCCAAAGAATTCCCAAAAGGAGGCAAATCAACAGTAATTGTAAGATATATCATCTGAATTAAGGAAGATCTCTCCCAGAGATGACGTAGGAAGAACTTGTAGTAGTGTCAGGGCCTGATACCCATGATCCTACCACAGCTCAGGCTAATGGCAGGGCTAAATTTCCTTTGGGAGTATGGGGCATCTCCACACTGTGGAGGACTCTGAACCACATCTGGCCCTCTCTCTGCTGCATAGGCAATGCTACATGGTGCTGACAAAGAATGTACTGATTCCTGCAGTGGGGCTGGAGCAAATGTCCAGGAAGGGGTGGAGAGGAGACTGAGCAAGAGGTACAGCTGCTAAGGGGCTGTGGCTGGTGGGAGAGGCTACAACAGATCAGTCAGGTAGGGACCATGATGCACAGATCCCAACTTCCTGCTCTGAAAGGACTTGGTTGTAGACCAAGGGGCTGGAGACCAGAAAGGAGGCACAGGGGTGTCTTTCTCTAATTCATGACTCAAGAAGTTAACCAGTATTGTTAATCGGTGAAAAATTAAATTGATTGAAATTTCTTAACAGAGAACTGTTTTGTTGCCCATGACATGTGCACAGGCTTTACTTCCTCAATTTGCACAATGTTCAGGGTACAAACAGCAAAAATAGGGATTTACACAAGGCAAAGCTGAGCTGGGGCACTGGTCAGTCCCTCTTGGCCAAGGTCTTGCTCTTTAAAACAGCTGATAAGAAAAAAATGTAGACTGGTCTGTAGCTGGGCCTGTAATGGAGTAATCTCCTCCTGGAGAAAGTTTTTAAAACACCCACACTAAGGAATGCGGTGTCATCGTATTATAGGAATAAATGCAGGCAAGTGTAATGGCCTGAAGCAAGAGTGATCTATTTTATTGATCCCTAATGCACAGCTTTCACTCTGAAGAACGTGTAAAGCAATAGGCTGTAATAGCCTGCTCTCAGCCTCCAGAGAGCAAGGAAAAGTCATTGTCAGGATTTATCTTTGGGAAGCAAAGAACTCATAACCAGCCCTGAGGGGTGAAAGGCAATCACACAAAGCCTATTGGTTACCTGATAATAAAAATGTGACGTTCCCCAATGTGCCAAATTATAGCCTGTTTCATACTAACAATATTATTCACTGGGGATTATGTGAAGTTTGTCCTCATTAAGGTCAGAGAATGGCCTATTTTTGCATGTCTGAAGGCAGGGAAGATGGTCTGGAGCAGCCTGAAGAATGAAAATGTAACAGATGGAGGGCTGAGTTCAGCTCACAGCCACCTAGGTCTTCAATAAAGAGAGAGATGGAAAGAGAGCTATAGGCTGCGTATTTGAAATGTGCCATGGTGTGGCATGTTTTCGCATGTCATCTCTGTGACCCCTCTCTTAACCACAGTGCCAGCTATGCAGAGAGCTGGGCTTGTGGGGTGCATGATAACCCTTGACTTTCCTACTGTGGTGCTCCTGTCAGCTTCCTGGAGAGCAGCTAATGCTCCCTCTCCTCCATAGAAATACAGCGTTGGGACATCACGTGCGCTGTGCTGACTCTGGATTTTACACACCAGCATTTTATTTTCTGTGGAAGCCACAGAACTTTCTTCTTCTTCATCAAAAAAATCTTGTGTTGTCAAGGTGGCTCTATAAATCATTCTTGAAACTTCTGTTTGTCAAAGAGATTTTAATTTTATGTCAATGGCAAACTACAGTACTAATACAGTAGTAGGGGGCAAAAGAAGGTAAGCATCCCCAAATTTTCAATGAAAGGCACCAGGGAAGCAAATGTTTACAGAAAATGGTGTTTAAATATGCTGAATATAATGATTCACCATGAACTATGTGCGTGTAAGCACACTGCATAGTGGTTCATACCTCAGAGATTAAAAGGCACAATATATAACTGAGGATATGGAGTAGGGAGTTAACTCTTTCATGCTTGAAAACTGTCCTCTAAGGATGGATGTAGCAATGCCTTCTTACAGGCATCAAAAATGGCACTTTTTTTCTTTTCAATTGAGGTCATAGTTAAGCCGTTTTCACTTGAGACTTAATCATGTCCTTAGCAGAGGCTTGAAAAGAGTTTGGTGAACACAGAAGTTTATGTGCTAAGTTGGGATCTAATTCTGAAGCTTCTGCTTAAGTGAATTGTGCTGTTGGCTTTTTGGAGGTCAATGATATAAGTAACATCCACAAAACTAGACCTGTTGTATAAGATTTCAGTAATGTATTGACTTAGGGTTTGCCAGTGTCTACATAAACTGAAGAAAAATCTGTTTTTCGTCCACCAAGTAAAGTTGTTAAATCAGATCATGTCTGCTTCTATTTTTTTCCCTGGAGAGAATGGCATTCTTGTCACTGCTGCTAACAGAAAATAGTCCTGTTTTAATATGTTTCTTCTTTTTGTTTACTTTTGTATCAACAGGGGAGACTGGAGAAAAGGGGGAGAAAGGTGCTCCAGGTCGTCCAGGCAGAGTTGGGCCTCCAGGAGAAAAAGGTAACTTTGTTAAAGAAGATGTTTTGAAAGTGATTCCTAAGAAAATCCTGCTTTTTCTTGTGAGATGATGATGATGGGAGTCCTCTCTCCCTTTGCTGGGTGACTAAATCACCCATGGCCATTTCTGTTTGCTATTGTCATGGTTTAACCTCAGCCAGCAGCTCAGCCCCACGTAGCCACTCACTCACTTCCCTTGGTTTGGGTGAGGGAGAGAATCAGAAGGGTGAAGGTGAGAAAACCCATGGGTTGAGATAAAGACAGTTTAATAGGTAAAGCAAAGGCCATATGCACACAAGCAAAGCATAACAAGGAATTAATTCAGTGCTTCCCACGGACAGGCAGGTGTTCAGCCATCCCCAGGAGAGCAGGGCCCCACCACACGTAACAATGACTTGGGAAGACAAATGCCATCACTCCAAACATCTCCCTGTTCCTTCTTCTTCCCCCAGCTTTACATACTGAGCACAATGCCATATGGAATTTCCCTTGGGTCAGTTGGGGTCAGCTGTCCTGGCTGTGTCCCCTCCCAGCTTCTTGTGCACTCCCCGTGTCCTCGCTGGTGGGGTGGGGAGATGAGCAGAAAATGCCTTAATCCTGTGCAAGCACTGTTCAGCAATAATGAATATATTTCTGTGTTATCAACATTGCTTTGGTCACAAATCCCAAATATAGCATCCTCTGAGCTACAATGATAAAAATTAACTTTATTTACTTTAGCCTAGCCAAAACAAGTACGACTATATGCACTCATTTGTATACTAAGTATTACTTTCCGGTCAAAATATATATTCTGGAAATAAAAAAAATCTTGATTTTTTAGAAAGGTCTCTGTAAAGAAAAGCATCATAATGTCTTCTTCATAATTTGCCTTCTGCAAATGAAAACCTCATATTAGATCAGAGGGAAAAAATTCACAAGGCTCGATTTTCTTGTTTCTTTTTTTTGTGAATTTGAACACTCACAACATCTTAATTAAAACCATTGAGGGAAGGCAGTAAGCCATAATAGGCAGAGATGAACATGAGTGTTCCCACATTTTTTGGATATAGGAAAATGGTGATAAATTTGTTTGCATTGTAGTTCAAAAATATTTTGAGCTCTTGAAACGAATGGTGCTCAACAGTGTTCAATTATACAGCTGAGAGAAATGGAGCATTTTTGTCTTGCAGGAAATTCTGTCTTTCCACATTTGTTTTCCTCCTGAAGCAAGGAGGAAATTTGACCTTCATAAGTTTTCCAGAAGGTGTGTGTTCTGAAAGGTTCAAATTAGGAGTAGTCAAACCCTTTTATCTCAATATTGAAATTAAAGATTGACATTCCTGTCATGAGAAGGTTGGAGTTAGTTTTTACTGAACTGAGTTTACAGTCTTTCTTTCAAAGGAATCGTAGAGATAATTTATACTTCCTTATGATGATGCATGATCCGTTATGTTGTTCTTTTAGGCAGTTATGGAAGTCTGATACTGATTATCCTGGGACCAAAATCCATAGCTTGAGCTCTTTCTCCTACAATGCATTGAAAAATTTATAACTTCCATGAGGTGTGCATGTGTTCAGTCAGTGCATTTCCCTTATGTAGATATACTTTCAAGAACAACTCTTAGAAAAAAAATATTGGAAACTAAAATTTCAGCTCTTGCAAGGCAATGCAGCATGAAGTGAAGTATGACAGAATAATTTAGGTTAAAAGGTTGTAAAGAGCTCATCTAGTCCAATCTCTGCTTTAAACAGGGCAGATTTCAATATCAGAGCAGGTTGCTCAGGGCCTCATCCAGTAGACTTGTGAAAATCTCCAAGGATGGAGATTCCACATACTTTTTAATCACTGTTTGCTGTTGTCATCGTGAAAGACCTGTTGTAGCTGGTAATCATTGCATCTTGCCCTTTCTCTGTGTGTCTCTGAGAAGAAAAGGCTGCATCTTCTCTAGAAACTGCTTGTAAGTAGTGGAAGACTGTAATTAACTCCTCCCTCACCTTTCTGTATTCCAAGCTAAATAAAACCATCTTCCTCAGCTGGACTTCAGTTTTCTTCTCATGTATGAGGGCCCAAAAATCTCTGGGTCCTTTTATGCAAAGGAGTTTTTTTACCCATTGGCCAGACTTCATCAATGCATCACAGGTGAGGAACTTAGGATCTGGCTGAGCCCATGATATTCCTGTCAACACATTTCTGCAGCTTGTCGAGCTTCTCCTGACTGGCAGGGCTGTCCTCCAGTGCACCAATCGTTCCTGCCAGCATGGAGCATTTTCTACTTCTTCCTCCCTTTTGGCAGTGAAGGACTGGTTCCTGAAGAATGTCACTGATTAGCAGCTGCTGGTTAGACTTTGGCAGCCTTGCAGCAGCACCAGCTAGCCCTCTCAGCATCCTTGAATGCCTTGTGGGTAGGACCATGGGCTTGTGTACATCCAGGTGAAGTAGTCCCTCACTCAATGATCCGCTAGCCCTCTCAGCATCCTTGAATGCCTTGTGGGTAGGACCATGGGCTTGTGTACATCCAGGTGAAGTAGTCCCTCACTCAATCATCCGCTGTCACGAGCAGCTTGTCCTCCCCAGATCTTTGCCACCAGACATGCAGAACTGGGAGGCCAGAGAGCAGACCTTGCCAGCAGAGACAAAGGCAAAGGGAGTGCTCAGTGCCTCAGCCTTCTCTGTGTCCTTTGCCATGAGGTTATCTTGACAACTTCTTGAGAACCTCTCTCATCACGCTGTCTTGCATGTTTCTCTATCTTGGCATTTTGTCATGTCGCTTCAAAATGCTTTGGACCATGTAAGATGTGGAAGTATTCTTTTTAATTCAGGCCAAACCATGATGTAGCATTTCATTTATTTATTTTATACTGAAAAATTGAATTTGTTTAAAAAATAGTTATCAAAAGGTATGCTTGATTAATGCTAATAACACTGGTAATTTTCTAGTTTTCCATACCTCCAAAATCCAAAATTCTGATGAAACTGAAAGAAGAAACACTGAAGTGGAAACACACTGCAAGAAACCATACGTGAAACAGAAAAGAGATTAAAGAAAATTGAATATTTATACTTACTATATAGGTATTTTGCCAGGTAGTACTTTCAACTAAACACAGGCAAAATTTTTACTGCTTCTGTAGCAACATGTTTTTTCTGCTTTTCTTTTTGCATCCAGAAATTTCTATAAAAAAACTCTTGTTTAAAATAAATTCTAACTAACTACTCTTTTCATTAATGCTGTACATTTTGTAGATATTTGTCTTCATCATCTCCTTTCCGCAAATGCTTCATCGAAGAAAAAAACCATAGTTACCTTAAAACCAATTTGGATTATAGTAGTACATATATATTTCATCATGGTACTACATCCAGTATACTTTGAATGTCACAGTGTTGACTTGATAAGCAAACAGACTTCACAGATGTAATTTCTAGGCTGTAGAAAGGACACAGAAGAATATGTAACTTTGACCTGGAAAAGCCTTTCAGTCTCCTGACCTTTCAGTCTCTGGTTAACCTCCACAGACTGTGTGTAGTGTGCAGACCTGTAGCTAAGTTCATGCATAAATACTTTTCTAGACTTTCAAGCTGCATGAGGCTGAGTATATTCTCTTCCAGTAGACCAAGTATTTTCCCATTTCTTATCCAGAAGATGGAATGTTGAGGCAAAAATAAAATATAACAATATGCTTGGCAAAAATCATGGTTTCTTCACTTTTCATTTGCCCCTAAAAACACCCATGGATAGTCACAGCAGCCCTGCTTCTATGCAGTAGTCTGTTATATTTCAGTCAGTGTGTTAGCATGTATTCGACCGCTTGTATTTCTCTTAAAGCCTGATGATTTTTGTCCTGGTCTAATATTTGGCTCCTTCTGTTGATGCAAGCTGCTAAATTTCTTTTTACTTTTCTCCTCTTTGAGTAAGTGATGGTATATATGAGGGAGAAACTGTAATCCTTCTGCCACATTTGTAAAGTTTTCTACTTTTGGTCTTAATTTACAGAATCACACTGATCTTTTTTCTTTTATTTCTTTTTCTTTCCCCTTTCTTTGTTTCATTTCTCTAGCAAGTCCAGCTAAGAAAATGTGTTCAGTTTGTTTGAACTCCATAGGTATATAATAACCATAAGATAACTTGCAGAAGAAGCTATCTTCTTATGGCATATTTGACCTGAAATGAACAACTCAAGATAAGAAAGTGCCACAAATGTTTTTATCATATCCTTTCCTCGTGATATTTTCAGATTTGGGTAACTCAGAAACTGATAAACATTAAAACTTTCTGGTGCTTACCTGAAATAAATCTCATTCTGGCTGTCCTGGTGCTTCAGGGTGACATCAGACATACTGATGTCTTTGGGTGCTGATTAAGGTTAAATTCCACTTACTTTCCTCATTGCTTTTAATTAGTTGTATAGGTCAATTATGATGCATAACATGTCAGCAGAATATGAAGCTGTGTTGGCCTTATGTAAAGTATGGAGCATGGGTCGAGTACAATGGCTGTTTCAGATGAAGGCAGTATGTACTGCAGTGCACGTTTTGGAGTGCGAAGTTCACAGAATTAACTTTCTCCACTTGCTCTGATGGCTGTGCTGTGCTCTCCCATGTTGGGAGTAAACTCAGTTATTTAACTGAGTCATGGTGCAGTTTGTGAGGCCGTAACTTCCATGTATTCAAATTCCGCATGGATAGTTCAGTAATGGTACAGTCCTGTGAATATTCCCAGAGTACCTTACAGCGATCCAAATAAGGAGGAGAAGGTGGATTTACACTTGGAATGTGACATCAAAGGAACAGCACATTAAAAATATGTTCTTTAAAATATTTCAATTTTATTAGAGCCATAACCACTTGAAATATATATTATTTTAGTATTTTAATTTCAGCCTTTATACATTGTATTTAATTTATGTACAACTATAATGGTAGGTGAAGCAGAGTCACATACTGTTCTTGAGCTTGGAACTCAACTGTCTCTACCTTTGTATTGTGAGCACAGTGATTTTGGCTTTTGCCAGCTAACACTTTCCCAGGCAATTCCTGGGCATATTTTGGGAGCTAACACAAATTAGCAGCTTGCAAGATTATCCTGGCTTGAAGAGTACAACAATTTAGTATCGTGGAGCATACCATTCTTGGCCACCTGGTTCCCAGTTCCAGGGAACAGTCCCAGGCATTTAGTTTACTAGTACAGGCACAGCCTCTTAAGTAGAAGAGAAGACTCATTAATTTAACTGAATTGGAGCCAGAGTGCTCAGTCATTTGTATAATCAAATTCTAAAAAGAGGTAATAATATCTTAATTTATATTTTATTATTACTGATTGCTCATTAATATGTAATCAATCAATCCTTTGCATTTCTGAGTCGATTTCTATATGAATTTATTGCTCGCTAAGGAATGCTGCAGGCAGTATTCCATATAAAAGTCCTGACATTGACAGTTGTTAATTCACAAAGTGTGTATCTGGTTCAAAACTGTCTTTCAGTTCCACCTGAACTCAATAGGATTTTGAGAAAATCCTGCTAAACTGAGTGGACAAAAAGATGGCAGATGGGCTTCAGTGTAAATAAATATATTGCCTAGGGACATTAGGGATGCATGATTTAATCCATACTTAAATGATGCCAAAACCCAAAACTGTCACTTACGACTCAAGGACTGCTCTGAAGTCATTAGCAAGAGTCCCAAGGCCAACAGAACACTGCCTGTTGTCACAAAAGGATGACAAAAGAACAAAGAACAAAACAGGAAGCTTCTTTTTGCAGCTGATTTTGTTCTGTACAAAAGCCTGACATGCACTGTCTCCAGTAATGAATGTG
Organism: Lycocorax pyrrhopterus obiensis; assembly: GCA_014706295.1. Taxonomy (NCBI): domain Eukaryota; kingdom Metazoa; phylum Chordata; class Aves; order Passeriformes; family Paradisaeidae; genus Lycocorax; species Lycocorax pyrrhopterus. Next base: position 93,675,822 of record JACSVZ010000004.1, read on the forward strand.
CTTCTGGTCTCTGTCTCTCAAGAAGGACTTGAGAGGTAAGAGATGCACACAAAAAATGTGAAAAAGAGGAGTTGCCTCATAAGGAGAAACTGGACAGGCTGAGACTCTTGCATCTGTACAGAGTAGTCTGAGGAGGTTATAATCAAGGTTACAGAATCACCAGATCTCATCATACCTGAACTAGGAGGCACTCTCTGAAGCTGCTGGGGACAGATCCTGCAATTCCATCTGCAAAGGACTGCAGATAGTGGCTGGGGTCTGGGATCTTCCAGTACTGCTCCTTCTGCTGCCACCACAGGAAACAAAGTCTTGGGCTGGAGAGACCACTGGTCTGAAGAAGCTTGGTGTTATGTTGTTAACATAATTCTAGCAAGGCAGTGTTTCATGAGGGCAGTTATTTGTCTTTGCCTCTGAATAGAAACCTCCATTCAGGAAAATACCGTACTATTTTGATTTTTGTTTTGAATGTACTTTTAAATCCTTTAAACTTTTCTGCTGTCTTCCTAGACTGGATTTTTTTCTCACTATCTTTAGTTTCCTTTGCAAATTTTCTAACTATTCTGATTTCTAGTCAGTATAGATTGATAATAGTTTACTCTTCTTTTTTTCCTCCTGTTTTTTATGCAAAGCTTTTAAAGTTTCACTTTGTCACGATACCTGTCTAACATGAGTGGGATGGATCACTACTGAGAGGTGCTTATTTTTCCATTGCCCACCATGGGAGTTTAGATAAATATCTTAGACTAAAACCCCTAACTTTAAGATGGCTAATGCTAGGTGAAATTGATTTACCCCAACTATATAAGATGCCACCTGTGACTATGTACTGTTCATTCATATAAGAATATCTGTTTAACATTGTCGGTGACACGGACAGTGGGATTGAGGGCACCCTCAGTGACTTTGCCAATGCCACCAAGCTGTGTGGCATGGTCAACATGCTGGAGGGAAGGAAGGCCACCCAGAGGGCCCTGGACAGGCTGAAGGTGGGCCCATGAAGTTCAAGAAGACCAAGTGCAAGGTCCTGCACCTGGGTTGGGGCAATCTCAAGCACAAATACGGACTGGACAGAGAATGGATTGAGAGCAGCCTGGAGGTGAAGAACTTGGGGATGTTGGTTGAAGAGAAGCTCAACGTGAGCCGGCCATGTGCCCTTGCAGCCCAGAAATCCAACCACACCTTGGGCTGCATCAACAGCAGCGTGGACAGCAAGTTGAGGAAAGTGATTCTCCCACTCTGCTCTCATGAGAGCCCCAGCTGGAGCGCTGCATCCAGCTCTGGATGTTTATCCCCAACATAAAATGGACATGGACCTGCTGGAGCAAGTCCGGAGGAGGGCCACAAAGATGATCGGAGGGATGGGGCACCTCTGCCTTGAAGACAGGCTGAGAGAGTTGGGTTTCTTCAACATGCAGAAGAGAAGGCTCCAGGGAGACCTTAGAGCATCTTCCAGTAAAGGGGACCTACAAGAAAGCTGGAAAGTGACTTTTTACAAGGGCATTAATAATAGGACAGGGAAGAATGGCTTTAAACTGAAAGAGGGCAGGTTTAGATTAGACATAAGAAATTGGATATTAGAAATTCTTTACTGTGAGGATGGTGAGACACTGGAACAAGTTTCCCAGAGAAGCTATGGATGCTCCATCCTTTGAAGAGTATTCAAGGGCATGTTGGGTGGGGCCCTGAATAACCTGGTCTAGTGGAAGATGTCCTTGCCCATGGAAGGGGGTTGGTACTAGATGATCTATGTAACTTATTGTAGCCACTGTTCCCTCATTGATCACCGACCTTCATTGGTGTGGATAATTCAGATTTTTCAGCGTAAAGCAGTTTTGTAGCCTGTTGACATATTTGGGATTTTCTGATTTCCAGTTGCCAATAGTTTTTTAAAAATGAAGTGTCCTGAATGTAGATTGCTACTCTAGCATCATTATATCCTTTAAAAAGATCATTCTCATTCAAGTCAGGCTAGCTAGTTGCATTGGGAACGCTGACTGCTGCAAGACTACCGAGGTACACTGGGGGAAAGACTTTTTAATCTTCATCTATATCTTACGTTCTTTTTCTAAGTATCCTCTTCTGATTGCTGTCAAAGATGACGCTAGATTCAAGAGGCCTTTGGTGTGGTTTGGTACACTTCTACTTTCCTTGTTAGGTAGGTGTCTGTGATGTCCTCTATGTCAAATCATGAGGTTGATTTGATTTGTCTTAAAATCCTTAAGTTTGGGAAGAAAACTACTGCTCTCTCCTTTTTAACATGATTCAGTTAAATTTGTCTGTGACATGGTGAATTTGCGTTTCTGCTAGATTTTTCCTGTTGATGCCTTTTTCTTTTTCTAGGTAGTTTTATACCTTCTTGTCTTTTCCAACTAATCTTGAAGAGATTGCCCATTTATAGTACTGCACAGAGTCAAACCTCTCATTTTTTCACTTGTTTTGCAGCCCACCATTCATCTTTGAAATTTTATTTCTTCTCTTGTTTGTGGGCCTGAGAAAGCCACCAAGAAGATCACTTAGAATTTCCTTCTCTTCAATTCCTTCCCAAATCCCTTAAATCTTCTATAATTGGTTCCAATGTATGCCATCTTCATCTGAGATATGACAGATGACTTTCTTCAGTTCTCTATTCAAACTTTGTGTTTGATTTCCTACTTTTGGTCTATGGAGACTTAATTTCTTTTATTGTCCCCATTTCTTTCCAGCTATCACTTCCTGATTTCATTAAGGCTCCTCAGACTGCATTTTTGACAACCATAGGGCCACTAAAAAGGGCTTTACAAAAGGTATTAAAACTTTTGAAACCCTGAAGGCAGATGGGTCTCTCTTGAAACTTTCTGATTTATTCTGCAGAAGAAGCAGAATAAGCAAGCCCCTGGAGTGGAAGCAGGGGTTAGTCACTGTACAGATGTGAACAGTTCTTTTAATGAGCAAAGGAGGTTTAATGTATGTCTTCATTGCTTAAGATAACACACTTTCCTTTTACTTCTGAGCAGAGCACATAGGTTTTACTGGCTGTGACTGAGAAGCAGTTCATTTTCTGGGCAGTTTTTGGGAGAAAGAAAGTGAAATAATTATATATATTTTATTTTATTTATGCGTTTGTGCCGGTTTGGCCAAATTTGGAGGAAAATGTCCTCTGATAGAAGGCAGATTACAACTACCCCTCCCCCACCAGGTTCGGGAAAAAAGAAATTTTCCTCGGACGAAAGTGAAAGAGATTAAAAACCTATTTATTTAACAACACACAGGAAAAGGATAATAATGCTAAATAATAAAACCTCTCGCTGTGAAGAGAAACCTGGGAAGATTTCAGAGTCCTTCTGTAGGTGTGGTCTCTCTCCTCCTCAGAGCTGGGTCATGGGCCCACCTCCAGGGCCTTGGTGGAAAATTCTCCTGATGTGTTCTAATGTTGTTGAAACAGTCCAGAAGAGAAGAAGGGAAAAACCAAAGTCCCAGGAAAACAAAGTTCAACTCTCCATCTCCCTTGGGAGAAAAGGAGCTGAAAGCTGGCTGCAAAGCAAGAAGGGTGCTTCCTCCGCCGTTGCTGCTGCAGAAACAGAGGATCGTGTGTCTGTGTGCTTGAACAACTGTTTTGAAAAGTTTGCTTGGTTTTTTTCTCTCTCCCCCCTCTCAGGCTCAGTTTAAAGGCACAGAAAGGCACAAAGTTAATTTCTGGGCATAGAGCAGCGGTAGGGGATACACATCATAAAGTCATCCCAAGACAGCATTAGATCTATGAGTTTATTTAATTTCAGCCTGAAATCTGAAAGGTGTATCAGCCTGAAAAGAGAAAGCATTCAAACACCTGATAATCTGTAATGGTAATCCCAATTCATTAATATGCAAAGCAAGAGACATCATTTTCAGAGCAATTTGATAAACTCATTACAAGCTGGTACTTCCAGTAGGAATAAATAAGAGAAAAATATTTTTGGTTTCTGGTGAAAGCCTGTGTCCAGTAGTGTCTGAATTTGATACTTACTGGAAACAAAGGAAAATCATTGATTTCAGGACTTGCCAATAATTAATTAGACCAACAAATGACACATATTTGGCTTCTCTCAGTTCAGAGGAAATTGTTTCTTTCTGGCTCATGCCATCAAGTGACAAGAGTTGCTTGAGTCTTCATGGAGTAATAGAGATGACATCTCTTAGCCCAGCAGTGATCAGTTTATATTCTGAAACTTGTTGTTGATTTCACTTTTAAGTTAAAGGTAATGACAAAATGGGTCATGAAATTATCCAGCTTTCAAAAATACATATGTCTGTCCAGCTGCAGTAGCAACAGGGGGCAACAGATCTTCAGTTTTCATAGATCCACAACTGAGGCTGAGCTATGACAATTTGTACAAGTCCAATTGTTGGATCCCTATGGTAGATTTTCCTCCTAGCTTGTCTCATTGTTTCCTTGCACCTATGTAGTCAAACAGTGCATAGCAGATATTGCTTTGAGCAAAGAAGCAATCTTTTCAACAATCATTGAGAACAACGTCATCAATATTTCCTAAAGCAGTCTTGGTCTTGGATTTCTGCAGGATGGGAGCCTCAGAAGGCATTCATCCCTGTAGTCCCTCTATACCCACTCTCCTTTAATAGTGTGGTACAGTGGGAAACTTATCTCATATGACAGTATTTATATTGTATAAATAAGTCATTAGGCAAAAGCCAGCCCTCAGTTACAGTGGATTCACTGTCTGACATGAAATGTCAGCTGTGCTTGGATCCTTTAGGTCTTCTCGACTCCATGATAGTTTTAATCTGCTGATCCTTGTTTGAATGCAACATCCCCTCCTCTGCATTTTCAACATAATTCTGTCATGATCAGTTGAAAGAAGCTCACAAAAGCTTTTCCAGTAGTTTTCAGACAAGGGCTGTTGGCAATTACACCTTCATGCCTTGTTAATGTCAATTGTTTAGCAAAGATAAAATCCCTGTCTAGGTTGCTATACATAAGTTATTCACAAGGATTGATCTGGACTTCAGGAGTTCTATGAATATTTGGGATATAGCATGGTTTTTTTCATTGCAAAAACTGATATTGCAAACATAGTAGAATCTGAATGAATCAGACTACATTGCTACCTTGTGCCTTTCATCTTTCTGTTATGTGTAGGAGAAATGGGGGACAAAGGACAGAAAGGCAGCATAGGACGGCATGGAAAAATTGGTCCTATTGGTTCAAAAGGTATGTTTAATTCACTTGTTTCTCCATTTGTGTTTCAGGTGAAAAACATGTGATCATTTTAGTGGCTTGAAAAATGGCTAACAATTCTCAGTTTACCTCAGTAGGAATTTTCTCACACTGTCGTCAGCCAGGTCACTGAGATCTCTCAACCAGTTACCTTTTGCTGTGATAGCAGTATATGTAGTCTTAAAGCACCGTGAGTATCCTGGTTTGAGGGAAAATAAAGAACTTTGCACTGTCACACAAGTGTGGACAGTTAAGAAAGCAGATGGGAAGATGTGCTGTACTGATTACTCCATAGGCTTCCTACGTGACTTTTGTTAAGTCATTTGGACCAGTGTTTACCTAAGCATCTAGATTATGATTCGAAATTTAGGCATATCCAGCCCTTTTCCCTCTACAGCATCTGAATTTACTGGTTCTGTGAAGTTTATGAATGTCAAGAAGCAGATGTTGGTAGGTATTATTTGAGTTCAAGTTTCATAGCTTTGACTGGCCCTTGTTGTGGAATGACTAGGACAGAAAAATCTTTATTTTTTCTTGGGCATATTTCTACTTTCCACATTTGAATTTTACTAGATAAAAAAATAAGTGAGTGCTAAATGAACTATTGACAGAAAAGGCTGCATTCACATTATATTATTTTTCATGTCTTCAGGTGAAAAAGGAGATAATGGTGACATAGGACCACCAGGTCCTAATGGTGACCCAGGTAATCCATAACACACCTTGTTTATGTGAAAGACTTCTCATCACTAAAAATACATCTGTTTACATACTGGGGGAAATAATGAATGATTTTTGCATAGATACTGTAGTATTTCACTGTGATATTTTCAAATGACTTAAAATCATTGTAGTTGCAGTAGTTGCTGGACTTGTAGTGTATGTGCTAAAACAGTATCTCATACCTTCTCAGAGGAGCAATCTCTCCAGAAGCCCAGTGGGAACTGAAGTGCAGACTGTCCGTATCATTCATCACCAGTGCAAAGGGACGTCTCTGCACATCTCACTTGGTCTTCCAGTCAACACAAAGGAGCAGGCTGGATGCTCCTGCCCTTCCATGAATTATTGATATAGGAGCAGATTGTCAAGAATACAGATCACAGAATCACAGAATGGGTCAGGTTGGAAGGAACCACAGTGGGTCATCTGGTCCAACCTCTGCTCAAGCAGGGTAATCCCAGAGCACACTGCACGGGATTGTGTCCAGGCAGTTCTTGAATATCTCCAGTGAGGGAGACTCCACAGCCTCTCTGGGCAATTTGTTCCAGTGCTCAGTCACCTGCACAGTAAAGAAGTTCTTCCTCATGTTCAGGTGGAACTTCCCGTGCATCAGTTTCTGCCCATTGCCTCTTGTCCTATTGCTTGGCACCAGCAAGCACAGCCTGGCTCCATCTTCCTGTCACCCCCTCTCTAGATTCTTATATGGAGGTATATGGATCTTCCAGGGGTATATAGATGTTCTAGAGAAACAGCCTAGCACAAGATGTGTAAGCCTTGCAAGAGCGGCAGGTTCGGATTTGACTGAATTGATCCCTTCCTGGCAGAGTGCATTGGAGGTGCACGGATTAGATTTCTCATGAGAACATAATTTGCCACTCTAATTCTTGAGCCAGCATGCCATGCACGTGGCCAGCATGCACAGTTTTGCAGGGCAAGTACCCTGTGCTTATACTGAGCTGAGTAGTTGGGTAGTCCAATGCAGATTTTAATTATTACATACAGAACTGCAAACTGTAATGAATGCAAACTGTAATTGATCCTCATTTTGAGATTTGTGGTCATAGATGTAACAATTACCCTTTTAGTATTCACATTCAGATTATCTTTGTTAAACCTCTACCAATTTGGGTTACTAGATGATTTTCTATTGTCTAATTTTATTGTCAGAAGTATTGTAAATTCTGTCATTTCAAAAACACAGAACTGCATTTTGCAGGTAATTATGTGCATTATGTGGTTGGAATTTTGGATCTCCTGTGTTATGTTCCTTGTAAAGAACTCGCAAGTTTTTTCTGTGAAAGAAGTCTTTGAGAAAACTAAAGAAAATAATTTTACTGAAAATGGGAATTTTGGTAATTGTTTTTAGTTAAAAAATATTGTGGGTTTTTTGCAGAGGATATCTGTCTCTGTTCAGGTTAGTGCTAATTATTCAGGGCTGAAGATTTGTGGGAAGGGAACTGAGCTGTTCTGCACAGACCCAGACACCCCTGAGAATCATATAATGGTACGGGATAGAGAAGGCTCTAGTTTTCTGTCTGTTATTTGTAAGACAGCTTTCTCCAGGGCTGCCATGCTGGGTCTTTTCATAAAATTGTTGAGATAATTGTTGAAATTAGGTAGCTTTTTGATTTGGGTGTATCTGTATCATTTCACAGGCATCCCTTGTGAGTGCAGTCAGCTAAGGAAGGCTATTGGTGAAATGGATATTCAAGTAGCCCAGCTGATGACAGAACTAAAATTCATAAAAAATGGTAGGTTAATTTTATATAAGTGTTTTCCTTTCTTGTTGCCTCATTTTATCGGTGTAATCACTCGTAGAGAGTGTCACCGTTCCACAACTGATTTGTGAAGCTATTTTGGGGTGTGCAGTGACTTGGTTTATAGAAATGCGAGTGCTCACTTTTCAGCACTGCCCTCCCCCGCAGCTGTCGCCGGCGTGCGTGAGACAGATAATAAGATCTATCTGCTGGTGAAGGAGGAGAAGAGGTACAAGGAAGCCCAGCTGTACTGCCACGGAAGAGGAGGGACGCTGAGCATGCCCAAGGATGAGACTGCCAACAGCCTGATTGCCTCGTACATCAACCAAGCTGGGCTCACCAGGGTCTTCATTGGGATTAACGACCTGGAGAAAGAGGGGAATTTCGTCTATTCTGACCGGTCGCCCATGCAGACCTTCAACAAATGGCGCAGCGGGGAGCCCAACAACGCTTACGACGAGGAGGACTGTGTGGAGATGGTAGCATCCGGAGGCTGGAACGATGTTGCGTGTCACATTACCATGTATTTTGTGTGCGAATTTGACAAAGAAAATGTCTAAGCTGCTCTGCTCTTTCTTTATTTTAAGAAAAATGTTTAAGACAATTGTACAAGTTACTCCATGTTATAGAGTACAAGTGAAATTTTGCAAGCATGCGGAATCAGTGTTGTACAGCTGTAAATACAGTTTAGGTATTTCAAATATCAGTATTTACCCTTCAGAAGGGAAGAGCAGTAATAAGACATAGCTTGGTTGGGGTTTTTTAATGTAGGAAAATATATCTATTTAGATAAAAATGTGCTTTGGGGCTAAATTTTGCCCTTACAACAGTTAACAAATGTGATTACATGACTATAAGGGAAGACAGAATTTGGCCTCTAGTTGTTAGAATGATTAGAATTAGATTCCTGATATTCTTTTATCTTAGTAAAATTTGTAGTTGTAAATGCTAATTACTTGTAGTGCTACAGGGATATTTTGGCAACAAGAGAAATATTTTGTATACTCCAGTTATTAAGTACAAATATTACTGTAGGTTTTTTGAATGTTACACCTTTTTTTAAAAAAAAAAAAAAAAACTGGCCAAAGCAAACCAACAAATCAGGATTCCTACCAATTTTGTTATGTTTCTTTATTAAACTGTTCACAGATGTATGAACAAAAAGCATTTAAGTAAACTGAATTTTAATGGTGAGAGACGACAAAGTCTAGCGAAAGGTGTCCCTGCCCATGACAGGGGGTTGAAACTAAGTAATCTTTAAGGTCTCTTCCAACCCAAACTATTCTATGATTCCATGATTCAATGATAGGTAATTTCTCATAATTTAGTAGATAAAGAGAGTTTCCATCCAGATGGTGTTTTGGGGTTGGCTAGAGGTAAAAGTAAGAATTTGATTCTCTGCATTCCTTAGTTGAAAATGATTCAGTGCATGAAGTATTTCAGACTGCAAACAATTCCCTAAAGTAAACGTTTCACATTTTTATAAGATAATCTTAGTGCATCTTGTTACAAAACAAGCAAAATACCAGCCCTCCACAATTTAAGGCAGACTTCATATATATGCAATTAAGCTCATGAAAACACATTAGCTATCAGTTCCTTTTGATAAGAAAACAGCTTACATGTTTACACAGACTGTAATCCCCTGAAAAGCAGAAAAGTTTCTGAAATTTTTCTGATTATGTATATAGCAGTAATAAATAACTTTGCACAAATAATTTATGTACCAAATTTACAATTGCATGTGATGGAAAATGTGATGTATATTTAAAAAAAAAAAACCCAGCATAATTTCACAAAGAAAAAGATGAATTACGTCAGATCTTCCCAGGAGCCAGTTGCATGCCACCTCATCTCACTGTTAGGCATAGAAAAATCGACAAAATTTGCAAAATCTCTCACTGTGTTTCTTTAGGAATACCTTGCACAGTATTTTAAGATGATTTTTAAGGATAAATGATCCTTGCATAATATTCTGATCAAAATGGATATCTGATTATCATAGGAGATTGGTCTGTAGGATATCCACAGTGGATATGGCATGTGGTCCCAGAGATTTCCTTACAAGAAGGCAAAACCAACTCGTATCACCTCTGCTGTGCTGTGGCATGTAAACAATCAATGACCATACAATGCTGTTCATATCCACAGACTCTGACATTATTTGATTTATATACCTAAGAGAACAAACCGTTTTGCTTGCTGTATTTACTCTGTAAATCTCAATCCTTTATATATATATGTAAGTTTGCTATTAATTTTGAAGATCACTAGCAGTACTATAGTATCCTATAGTATTTGTTTGTCAGCCCAGCTCCAGAGCAATCGCTCCAAATGCATGGGTCCTTTGATGGCTTTACTTTCTTTTAATAAAGATAGGTATGATACCTCTGTGTTAGTCATTCTTCCAACTGCATATTGAAATATATTAAATAATGTGAATCTGTTTCTACACTAATATTCAAAGACTCTGCACAACTTGCAGGGAGCTAACAATTCCAGTAGAGCAATTTGTTTAGAATAGTGCCTTTTGAATATCATGATTGTTTCCTGCCTGCTATAGAAATCCTCAGAAACCATTTAAATCTCCAACATACTTTTGTCAAATCATTGTAGCTATATTAAAACAGTCCAAACCTGAGATACAGATATCTGAAGCTCCCTCATTATATATGCTGAAGTTGCTGTTTATTTTCCACCTAGGTTTTGAAAGTCTCTGTTGTATTGTTCAGTTTCCTCAGAAAGATGAAAAGAGGCCTTTTAGGGAGATGGGAAGCTTTTTGAGATGCCAAATGCCCCTATTTTAGCTGGAAGTCACACCATGTTTTAAAGATTGCCTTGATGTGTGGAGCATTTAAGCAGTCTCAATTTCTATTAAAATTTAAGATAAAAAATAAAGGCAATGGAAAAAAAATTAGCTTTCCTAGTTTCATGTTCTTCAGGACATTTTTTTTTGCAATGCTCAAATGCTCAATGCATATGTGAGGTAGAAACTAAATTAATTTCATTGTCAGATACCTGTACACTGGCTGCAGCAGTCCTTATTACACCATTTGGGCAAAGACAGCAAGGCTAGTGTGTATGCTCTCTAGCTGTCCTGCAATAGGCAACAACAGCATATCTGATATTTACCCCTTCGAGGAACTGGGTGAGAAATGATGGAGGCATTGGAAATGAATGAGCCCTTCATAACTTCTTTCACTCTCTAGTTGCTGATGTCTGTAGGTAGACCCTTGCTGGGGGCAGAAATCAATGTTGCATGTAGTGCTCAGCCTGCATGAAGCCTGCTGACATGCTTGGTAAGGTTTCCATTACTCTCCCTGGAATTTGAGACTATTGTTTTTTTTAAAAAATGTAATGAGTGATAAGCTAGTTTTACTTGGGGTGTCCGTCTGCATTAAAACCTGCAATCGTGATATAATTACTCATTTTGTGTAGCTCTGCAGAAGCCTTTGGAACATGTCTGTCTGGCAAGCACAGGTGTTTCTCAGACTATTCTTATATGCTCTATTTTTGATGGATAATTTTTCCTCATAAATACATATCCATAGCCCTTATTTATTTCATTCTCGAATAAAGGGCATTCTGTCACATTTTAAAAAGGCAACAATAGCAGTTGTTTTTTTTAATGAAGTCACCCATTCATGTTCTTGAATGACTTCTTCACATAAAATGTGGATTTCATTCAACTATACTCTGCGCCTTTAGCTGCTAAGGCTGTGTGTTGTAGTATTGCTGTCAGGGCCGGACGTGCACCCCCCTTCTAGGAGGGGGCTTGGTAAAGGTAAAGCATTTAACTGGCTGAGTCTAAGGGAGCTCCACTGCCTGTGAGAGCTCTGACTCACTGTGGACGTCTTGGGAGAGCACTGGATGATGTCTGATCCTGATCACTATCCAGATTTGCCACTCCACAACCTCACTCCTTGGTAGAAGGTGCTGGTCCCACTTGCCTTGTCAATCTGCTCAGCTCCTGGCTTACCATCCCTCGTGAACCAGCTGCTCCTCACTGTGCTCTGACAGCTGACATGATTATCCCTGGAAATATGGGTTTATTACAGGTTTGTTAGCAGCAGAACTTCTCCCTGACTGTGAGTTTTAAACATTCTTATATCACAGAGAAGAACTGTAAAAAAATTAATATTCATATGTGGGATGTAGAGCATCCTTATTCATGTAAGTAAAGTGGAGTGCTTCATTTTTCATAAGCTCGAGAAATGCCAGTTCAAATACACTTTACATAATAGCAGCTGGTTGGACTTTTTTTTGTTACAGTTCTTGATGAAAAGCAAAAGAAGGTGATATTAAAATAATTTTAATTGTAAAATATGATGAAGGTTCACAGTGGAGGAAGACTTTTGAAGTAGACATTTTTCAAGACGTTGACTTTTAGAATTTTTCAGAATTTAATTTCCAAGTTCTAAAGATTTATTTTGACCCATCAAGGGATTTGATTTTTATATTATTGTCAATATGTTTTACACCATGTCAGTAACAGTGATCTGTATAATGCTTGAAATATTTTACTTTATTCTTTAGGTGTTGATTTCCAGAGGGAACAAGTTATCTTTTTGAGACTTCTGTTTGCCATGCTGAAAGACTGTGACATTGGAATTGTTTTTTCCTCCTGGGCCTGCTATGACACTGTAAATGCTTTGAATACAAAACAATAGATAGTTCAACCTACATTACATAGAAGATATCCTTAATGATTATGAAAATTATTCATTTAAGTAGTATGCCATATAACTAGTAGTTTATGCACTATTCCAAATGTCCAAACCAATCATTAGATAAAATAAAGGCAAGCCTTTTGAAACCTGAAAATCTTACAAATATACTTTCATCCTGAATTAAAACAAAAATTTGTCAAAGTAACCAAATTTACAGTAAAGCAGAAATTGAGAGTTTCCCCTAGGTCTATATCCAGATCTAACTTTTGTGGGAAACTCAGTGACTTGTGATGGTCATGGCTGAATCAAATCCTCGGGTAGAGAATTAGCCAACAATACAATGATGTGTGACTTTAGCCTTTGCACTTTCTGAAGTGCTTCCCCTTAGCCTTTATTGGTCCAAGGGTCAGTGTCTTTTCACTGGAGATTCTGGTTTTCAATTTTCGGCTTGCCCGTGGTGCCAACAGGTTCATCACTCTACATGTCTGCCACAGATTACAGGTGAAGAAATGGGATTTTGTCCACAGTGGGGACCTGGAAATGCTTGTAAAACCAGCTGTGATGGGAAAGGTATTATGCAAAACTGGAGCTGGCCACTCACCCCTTCCTTGGGGTGCATATTCCTTGGCAGGGAGAGGCAGTCCAGCCTACCAAGAGAAAAACTGACCTTGTTATTATGGGTAAAAAGAAATCAGAGTTTTAAGATTTACCTTGGGGAAAAAATGTGCAGTGAAGGGTTTTGACTATTTACTTTATATAGGAGCTGTGAGAAAGAACAGTTTGGTTTTAATTTTGCTGTGATCGGAGAGTACAAGCTGTGTGAAATGGGAGAGAAAGTGTTTGTGGAGAGGACGGCAGTTGTGTGCTCAAGGTGTTTTTCCGGATGCAAGTCTCCTCCTAGCCCAGAGCTTTTCTATTGGATGAGGAGAGGAGTCCTCTCAAGAGGGCAAGCACAAAATGGAAAAGGTGGAAGAAGCAGCGAGTGGATGTGCAGAACTGGCAGTGAGTGGGATGCCCATGAGGAGGAATGTAAATGTTACCTCCAGCCATTCTCCTGCTTCCTGCAAGGGAAATGTAATTATCTTGCCCTTTCCATCAAAATGTCTCACTATAGCTCTGGATGGGTAACTCACAAAAATAGAGTGAGGTGACCAATTTAGCATAATATCTGTGCCTAAATAAAGCCCAGTTTGGGTCTATGGACAAATAATAGCATCCAGCACACTCTGGATGTATTAATGCATGAAATCACGGGGGATATAATTAAGCACTGCTATTCAAAGGCTAGCTATGTAGTATTGATGAGCTTCTGGATATTCTTTACATATAAAATTGTGAATGCTGCCAGGAAGGTCTGGTGTGCAGCTGAACAATACAGGTGTTACCATACTATCATCTAGTGGCAGTAAGAAGCAAAATGAAGGAGCCGAGGGGTATTTTGCTTCTGCTTGCATCAGTTACTGTGCTGCAATCACTGATGCTGTATTGAACAACTGACTTCCCAGCTCTGAAGTCTTTAGTCAGCTTTCTTCTCCTTTTTTTTTTCTTTGTGAAAAGATTATTTTGAATTATTACAAAGAGACGTGCACTGATTTTAAGTCCAATTCTCAAGTGGGAGTTTTGACTAAGAAGTGAAAAGCATGCCCAAATGAGCTCAATTATTGTTCCTTGGAGTGAAGAAAAAGAAAACAAGTCAAGCTGTGCTCTGCAGGCCAGCGTCTAAATTGCAGGTGCAGATCTTCACCTGGCATCAATCAACTCCAGTGAAGCCAAATTGATTTATACCTGCTGAGGATTTGAGACAGTATCATCATCAATTCTAGATCTATGCTTATTTTGGAAAGAAAGAGAGAGAAGTATTTTAATGTTTATAATTTATTCTGAGCACTTTGAATGTTATTCAAAGTCTGAGCCACTGTAATGGGTGCATCTCCCATGAAGATTTCTGGGCAATAATCAGTTTTGCGACAAATATTGAACGTAAAATAGTTGAAGTAGGTCTATGGTGCAGAACTTTATCCTTGCAAGTACTCAAGGGGTATGACGTAGAACACAAAAGAAACAGTAAAAGCATTCAACACAAAGAATAAGTCCTCTATCATTTTATATCATTCCGTGAAAATGAAACATTTGCTTTTTGTCGTACTCAACATTTATCCATAGGAGAAGACAGGGTGCCATCTAGTGAAGAAAAGATTTGTTGCATATCTAAAGAACTGCAAATCCAACTTTGTTCCTGCTTTATTCTTTAGTATGAAAGGAATGATATGGACATTCTGCAAGAGTGAAAGTGCGCACTATGTTAAGTCCACTGTGTAGAACAAAGAAATAAAAGAAAGTATAAAAATGCAAAATACTAATTTCCTTATTACACAATGGCCTCCACACATACATGTCATCTTGTTTTACTTAATTCAATTCCCTGCTTCTTCCGCAGCATTACTACCCTTCTGTTCTACATAAATTCTGTCCTAAATATCCCCAGCTGGATTAGCAGGAAACTTGTAGTTGACGTGGATGTAAGGAATTCCTGTTTTTTTGTCTACAGCTTCTGAAAGTGGAAGATAAATGCTGTATCCCTTAACCTTGCATTGTAAAAGTATAAATGCACTACAGCTGATGTGTTGACATCATGCTTAACACTTAGTGATTACATCTTTCTTAAAAAAATATTCTTTGAGACTACTGTCCTGGTTTACAGAGTGCCCCCAGTTTTCTTCTTAAAGCTTATCTTCCTTTTGCATCTGGTCAGACCCAAAGCGAAGTTAATTATGTACGTTGATTATATGTTCCACACTGTAGTTTCCTGGGAATTAATTTGCCAGTGCAATTGTTTTGAATCACAAGAAACTTAAAATGGATTCTTCGAAAATATGGTTTAAATTGTTAAAAGAGGCAAATCTCCTTTCAGTCTAGATATTTTTTGATTTACAATAAATATAATATCCACAAATCTAACCCATGAGGCAAATCTGCTTTATGATTTTAAGTGAAACTGAAATGGGCTGATTTCTAACAGATGAGAAGTGTGAGACACCTGGTCTGAGGCTTTGTGGGCCAGTTTTGCACAGGCCCAAATCTCTGGTTTTAGTGCCACTTGCAGATCATTATCAAGCAGTGCCTGCCTGAGGTGCTGGCTGCTCCTTAGGTCAGCTGTGTTAACCTGGCTTTTGAAGAACAGAGCTAATGTGATTGTGTGGTGTATTTCCTTCAAATGACTTCTGAAACTTTTAGCCATTGTCAACCAGGTGTGACATAAGGTCTCTGGGATTTGCAGCTTTTAAACACTTTATGTAAAAATGTGAATGGGTTTCCAAAGGTTTTCCTCCTCCTCAGATGGCTGCAGTGGGAACTCACCTGTTGTTAAACACCAGAGAGCCATCTGGGAAACAGACTATACAAAATCCTAACCACAGGAAAAGACTTGATGAGAAATTGTCCTTTGTAGGTGCTGAAGACTTGAACTAATATTGATGGATAATATAGGAAACCATCATTTCTGCTGGACTGCCCACAGAACAACTCACCTGCTCTGTGATGTCCAGTTGATGTTATGCTGGCTGCAGGGAAAAGTTAGATCACGTCTCACCCTATAAGAGAACATTTTCCTCCATGTCATTTTGAATCAGCTTTGCTGTGATTTTGCTGTGAGTGTAAATGATATTTGATCATATTTTTACTTAATCCCACACTGATCCTATGCCTTTCCCCTCCCTCGTCGAGATCACTAAGCAGGGATAAGGAAAGAATTTTCAAAGCTGCTCAGCATTGTCCTGGCTGTCCTGGGAGCAAAAAAGGGTAAGACAGAGCTGGGAAATAGAGTCCTGTGCATCCCACTTTTTCTGCTGGATGGGTACTGCATGCTTTATGTTTGTATTTATACAGTGTTTAATGCCTTGTCTCACTGACTGTATTTTGCTTCCCTTACTCTTTACTTGTTTATATGGAGATGGGATATAGGAAGAAAAAAAAGCCTTCTCTGCTGTTTAAACAAGTAATGTGTATGTGTGACTGGAGACTACAGATAAGTGCATTCATAGAAATCCATTTTTAATAGTGATCAGGCAGGGAAACATCATTTGTCATAAGATTACAGAGAGGAATATTTAAACCTGTTATGAAATTTTTAAAGGTCTTAAGGAGTATGATAATGATTATGCAGACTAGGTTTATTGCTAGGTATGTAGTGAAAATGAAAATGAAAAGAAATCAAAAAAACCCCACAGTGGAAATCAATATTAACTAAGGTATTATGTATGAAATTAGTCTTGAAAATAAGAAAGTAATATTACATTTAAAAAAGGATTAAAGGGAAGCAATCATGGAGCATAATTAACTGGGCTGTTCCTTACTATTGAGGATTTTGGTGAGCCTATTTTACCTTTAATTGCCCTGACCTGTTTTTTATTTTTTTAAATGTTTCTTCAAACTAGGTACTTATTTCTTGGCTTATTCATACAGGTTGCTTTGCATGATCTCTATCTCTGCCTCATTACCAATCTCGTGACAGAGGATGTTCACCTGCTGTGACAGCGTGTAGGGTTTACTGTGCTGGGAGCAGCACTGCAGTGGGCAACCTGACCTGGTAGTTTGCTTAACTGAGGTCACATTTTGCATCCCTTGGGCAGAGGCCAGTGGATAAATTTGCTGAATGTCTTGGATGTCCTAGGGTGCCTAACAGGGCACTGGGCACGTCTGTATGAGGCAGCTGAATTGAGCCCATCATGATCATGAGTTCATCCTTCTGGGACTGCCAGGACCCTTGGCTCAGGTCTGGTGGTTGGGAGTTGTCTCCTCCAGTTTTAAACATCAGCACTGTCGATATACGCAACTGAGCTAGTCACACTGTCTCTAGTCTGCAGGGAGAAATAAGTGCATTCAGGATATGATTCATCTATCTTATTTTAGATGTCTAAATCGGGATGGGAATGTTCCTTGCTCTGACTCCTCATTTCTTTCATTTGGTCCTGAGGTGAGACCAAGGTGACAAGCTAAAATGTAGACATTTATGACTGATCAAATGAATCCTACCCATCGAATCTCATGAGCTTCCACCACAAAATCCCCATTATGTGGAACTGCCACTCAGATGTTCCTTTTGGTGACCAGTGGTGCTTACCGTGTAAAGTTATGAGGGGTTGTACAAGGTTTTGAAGGAGGTGTGACCTCCAATAGAAGAGCATGACATGCGATGGGTGACTTTTTGTCACACGGTGGATCTGGATGCCCCTTCTATCACGCAGCCCAGTGTGGTACCGACTCATGAGTCACACTCAGGAAAAAATCAATGCCCTGCCTGCAGAAAATAACTCTCATTTCTTCCCTTCTCAAACTGGCAGTTATGATCACTGTGTGAGAGGCAAGCTGAATTTGTTCTTGCTTCTCTTTCTTGCAGGAGAGACAGAGACAACGGTTGCCTGGCATTTTTTCTTTCTTCCCTGCAAACAGTGATGTTTGCCTTTCCTTGTCTGTGCTGCAAAGCAATAAATTGCACCTCCAGGAGAGGCAATGGACACCAGAAAGAAGAAACCACAGGCACAGACATGGCAGAGACCATTCCAGTGACTTCCATTCACAGAGGTTCTCATTTGACTAGTTACAGTAGAAAAAACTCAACAGAGAAGCACGGTGTGTGTGTGTTCCATAGACCAGATGGGAACTTGCCAGACTGAATGTTTTAAAAAGATTACTGATTTCCTGCTTGCAAATGTAAAATCAAACAATTGTTCCTGATCTGGGGAACAGCATTTGAATCTCCTCAATCATACACTGTGTGTGATATCTCTGCCCTTTTAAGTGTGTGTTGGGGTAAAATGCCATTGTAGAAGAGTGTGAGACATCCTGTGGTCCTGTCACAACAGTCACTGCTGATCAGCAGAGAGCGGGCCAGGCCTGCAAATCCAGCAGCATCATTGGGGAGCACAACTGCATTGTAACTACTGAGAGGACAAATGTCTAGTGATGCGTCATGAAAATGCTTTACTGAGGTGCTGGTATTATACAGACAACATATTTCTTTTTAATTTGACGGAAGAAGCTTTTGTCTGCTGTGATGACATAGGAAAGGCTGAAAGATTCACTCTCTCAAGGTTAATTGCAATCAGATATTTGATGCAATTAATTTTAACAGGGGAAGAGAATCACAGGTCAGAAGAGAGAAAGGGTAGGTTAAAAAATATTTAGATGAATTAGAAATGTTCTAGTCAGCAGGGTCAGGTGAAATCTGGTTGAAGGTTGCCAAAGCAATTGCTGAACTATTAGTGACTGTCTTTGGATGTTTGTGGAGGACCAAGAGGTCTCAGAGCCCTAGAGAAGCCTCCAGATAGTACCTGTATTTAAAGAAAAAGAAATATAAAGTAACTCATCAGGCAGATAAACTAGGATATCAGAGCAAATATCTAAACAAATAAGTGAAAGCACCAAGTAGATCATAAAGTGATGGAGATAATTATTGTGGATTTGTCAAGAACAAATCGCATCAAATCCACCTTTATATATTTGGCTTCTTTGCTGATCTGGTAGATGTAGAAAAACAGTGAGAGGTTGTATTCTTAATGCTCATATGCCAAATGGGGTATAGCTTTGAGTCATTGCTATAAAGTGAGCGCACTGCTTAAAAAAACCTGCTAAGAGATATTACCAGTGCTTTGGGGTAAAAACAAGAGGACATTTGAAGTAAGAGTTCTGTGAGGTTTATCCTGAACACAATTCTACTCAGTATTTATGTTGCTGTTTTCAATGACGTAATGAAAGAGTAAGGAGGACTACAAGAGTTGTGGGAGACAGTATCATATTAAAAATTGATTTTTACTGCGTGGAAAATTGCCAGATATCAACGAATGAAATGCAATAACAGAAAGGGACAAGTATCGTACATAAGAAAAAGTGACCAGATGCCTCAGAATATGTGAAAGACAAAGGAGGCTGGGAGGTTTAGGGTTAATGTCAGTGCTAAACTGCAAAAGATTTAAAGATTTTTTTTGTTTATCAAGATATTTCAGTCTGGGATATACTCATAAGGACATGGAAGGGAGTTAATTTCTTTTCCATTGTATAGTTGAGGTCTCAGCTGGAATAATGGGCTCACTTCCGAGCAGTGGATACAGACAAAGTGTAGGGAATCCAAAGGTGAAACAATAAAACTGATGAACAGCTGGCAAATGTGACCTGTGAAATAAGCTCCATTTGATCTAGAGAAGACTTAAGTAAGGAAGTGTATGATGCAAGTCTATGATGATGAAGAGTAAAGACTCTTTATAATGATGATAACTGATTATTTCCAGTGTCTGCTCATGATGTGGCATGAAAAAATAAGTTAGTTGTGAAGCCAACAGGATATTTTGGATACCGGAAAAAATCTAACAAAAGGGACACTTAAACTTTAATATAGTGAATCATTGCTATCTATCTATTATTGTTATTATTACTATCATACTTCTGTGTTCTTCATGGAAGTATTGCCACATTATTTGCAAAAAAGTCTTCTTACCTTATTTTAAAAGCAAGATAAGCTGAATCTGGTTCCTTTCAGGCCCATATGTCCAGTGCCATGATGCTATGGCTTCTTTCACTGGCAGAGCGTAGTGTGGCAATGCTTGATAATGAGTGCAAAGCAGAACTGTGCAAAAGGGATTTTGAGCCTTCTCAGCCAGCTCTGAGCTGATCTGGCTGCCTACCTGTGCCTGCCTAGCATCAAGGATGCACAATTATGCTGACTTCCAGTAGCTGTGAGGAATTTGTTGATTTTCCTATCCAAATCCCTTGCAGTTCTCGTTTGTAGCTCAGGCTCCTTTGGGCCAGCTCAGCACCAGGGGCAAATCAAGTAATAAGAGGCTGGGCTCCTGTGGCTGGTAATGCTGTGCTGTGCTCCTGGCACGGTGCAACACAGGCCATAGGCAGCCAGGAGAAGGTGCCCCACATGAAATCCTGCTGTGAGTGTGTTAGGCTAACTTCTGCAATGCTAAGATATAAATAGCCATATGTGTTTACACTGCAAAAGAATTACACCCGCACACGTACAATATCACTCCAAAATAAGGAAACATAAACTTAAAGTTTGGTCTTTTAGAATCAAGATTAAGTCCAGAGATTGTTTGCTGCTTAGAGGTACAGCTTTCCTTTGGGATCTCTGTAGTATTTTCCAGACTTTGATCTCTGAGCTGACAGTCTCTAGCAGATACTAGAGAGACAACAGGCATAAAGTAATTATTATTTTAAGGTTTCTAAGTAATATTTTTGAGAGGCTAAATTGCATTTCATGGAAATGTAAGGGTAGTTCTACTAGAATTAATGGTTCAACTTAAATATTTGTTTTCTAAAGTAATGTCAAAGAACCATTGTAGATGTTTCAAGTAGAGCTTCACAACATTTGCTTTTGCTGAGGGTGGCTCCAACTAATTTTGTCCTATACCTTTTGGTACTTGTATGGGAAGAGCCAATCAAAAGATGTTCCTTTGCATACTGTGGGTGCTTCTCACAAATCCACAGACCTCTACTGTAACTCATCCCTCTTCCTGCTCTATTCAGATGTTGCTTCCCTGTTCCAAGACTGTATGGCCCTATGTGCTGGTTTGGCCAAAATCTAGCAATATATCCTCTGAGAGGAAACCAGGTTACAACCACCCTTCCCCCCACAGGGTTCGGGGAAAAAAAAAGATATTTTCCTCGAAGGAAAGTGAAAGAGATTAAAAACCTATTTATTTAACAACACACAGGAAAAGGATAATAATGCTAAATAATGAAATGAAATCTCTCGCTATAGAGAGAAACCTGGGAAGATTTCAGAGTCCTTCTGTAGGTGTGGTCTCTCTCCTCCTCGGAGCTGGGTCGGCGAGGGCCCACCCCCCGGGCCTCTGGGAAAAATTCTCCCGATGTGTTCTGATGTTGTTGAACAGTCCAGAAGAGAAGAAGGGAAAAACCAAAGTCCCAGGAAACAAAGTTCAGCTTTCCGTCTCACGCCGGGAAGAGAAGGAAAAAAAAAAACCGAAACCGCTGGCTGAAGAAAGCAAGCAGGGTGCTCCCTCCTGCTGCTGCAGCCAGAGAACGCAGAGCAGTGTATCTCTGTGTCCTTGGGAAACTGTTTTGAAAAGTTCGTTTGGTTTTTTCTTTTCTCCAGCTCAGTTTAAAGGCACAGAAAAGGCACAATATTACTTTTTGGGCATAGAGCATGATAGGGGATACACATGATAGAGTCACCCCAAGACACCCTATTACTCCTTCTTCTGACACTGCACTGCTCCTTTTCCCACACTACCATGTGTCCTCCTGCTCAGGAAGTAAGTGATGCACGGCATCAACTGTTGGACTCAGCCAAAAGAAGAGGCAGAGTTAATACAGGGTATGTTTTTCTTAGAAGGTTTCAGTGGGCTTTCCAATGTCCACATGGATTGCCCTGTGGTCATCACTCTAGTTTACGTTCTCCAAAATGGTGTTCTGACAACTGATGATCAAAACACTGGAAGTAAAGCACAAAGTCTCTGACTGAAAAAATATCTCAGCATTTCCCTAAATCTATTGCTCGTGTCTCTGATGCAGACAATGTTCTACACCAGCACAAAAACCTTTCCTAGGATAAAACTGGGCCATCCGGAAGTCTAAGGTATGCAGGCCATGGATAGAGACCCCCTTTTGCCCTGTGGCTCTAACACAGTCCTTCCTATCTGGTCAAGTGCTCTGGGAATCACCCCTAACAGTAAAAATTATGATTGTGGTAAGTATATCTTCTGATAATATGACTCTGCAATAAAAACATGATTATTTATCAACCTTGCATGCTTGAAGGAAATATCACTTTTAAAAACTTAAATTCTACAATTCTCTGTCACCTAACACATGCCTCTTATGTTTTTCAGTAGTGTGTATTGTAAAACACGTGGATAGTAAAGCAGTATCTTGAGTAGATGTCAAAGTGCTTTTTGAAACTAACAACTAATTCCAGTCATATCAGTTTTCTTGGCTGCTGAAAGGGAAGAGAAAAAATTGCAGACATGCAAAACAAGTGATCTTTTACACTCCAGTCATCACAAAGCAGAAAAACTCAGTATTTACCTGACTTCCTATATGTGAAAGAAGATACAAAATAAGAGTAAACTTCTTTTTCTAGGTGAAGATCAAAAAGTGTTTTATAGACTGTAAAAATTAAGGTTCTCGACATCCCTCTGCATTAGGTAATGATCTAATTTTTCGTGTGGGAGAAACTAAGGCACAAAGGAATCATCAGATTTATGAACCATATCATTGCAAGCCTGTGATAAAAATCAGAATAAGCTCTGAAAATCTTCAGCATAGTCTTTTGCTTTAATTAAAGCTGTTTCCTAAAATAAGTGGTTCTCAGCAATTTTAGTAGATGTACAGGTTGAAATTCTGCTAATATAACTCATTGAAGTTTATATTGAATATTTTAAAGCTTGGAAATTAGGTTCTTGTCTTATGAGGATGGGCACGAACAGCCTACAGCAGAGCTCATAAAAAGAAAGTTCATTTTTGTTCAGCAAAACACTCTCGTCCCTATGCTTTACCATAAACTAGCATAATCCCCCTTTTTTCGTGTGCCTTTGAAGTAAATGGAATTATGTACTATAAGGGAGAGATTGTTAATGAAAAGATGAAAAAATGTCCTGCTAAATTGCTTTGTATATGAAATCTCATGCTTATATCCATGAAAGAAGAGAGATTTTATTCTTTAAAATTATTCGTAATTAAAAGATTGTTTTTATGGTGCATTACTGAATCATTAAAAATCAAAAGGGGGAAAAATTGAACTAGCTGGTAGAGAAGTGGCAGGTGGCTGCTGTTTTTGGCAGATGTGTATCTTGGAACCTAACTCTTTGCAAGTGTCATGTGAAATAACTGAATTTATTAGAAGTAGGAATTGCACACACAGAAGCTGATGACCCTGAGAAAATATGCAGGCAGCTTTGGGACTGCAGGCTAGAAATTACCCTTCCTATCTGTATTCAAATCCTGTGAAAACACTGATAGATTTAGCTGCAGCAATTTCAAATGTTGCTTCTCCTGCCTGCCCTATTTCTCTGACAGAGCTTGCCTCTACTGAGCAGAAGAGGCAATATGGGACAGGTTGTGCCCACTCCTGGCCACACCTTGCATATTGACACAGTTCTCTCTTCACAGTGGATGGGGTTAAAACACTGAAATGGGGCGACTGAAGTGAAGTACAAATCCAGTTCTTACTGTCAGGACAATGACAGCAGTTTCTGTCAGAAAGGGGGGAAGAGCTTGACCAGTAATGTCCTCACCAGCAGGAGGTAAGGCCATTTCACTGCCCTGCTCCTGCAGTGGCCCCGTTTCACGAGCTACCTGGCAGGCTGCTTTTGCAAGGATGGACATGCCTGTGCTGCCTTGCCCTGAATTGCAGAGGAGGCTGGACTGACTTCTGGAGGTCACCTGGTCCAAGCTCCTGCTCAAAGCATGGCTAACTCCACACATGGCATGTGCGCTGGCAGACACTAACATTTAATCTGTAAACTAATTTAATGGAGCTTTTCTTTTTCGTGTGATCTTCAAGACTAGTCCACTTTTATACAGTAGGAACACAGAGCACAAAAAGGTGATTTTTTTTTTTTAAGTGAAAAGTGATTGGTCATAAATGAAAGCTGATGTGTAGGTGCTTTTTGTTTATTTGTTTTACTTACAAGTTTTCACAAAGTATTAAATTTCTGATTTCTTTTTTTTTCTTGATAAACATTGTTTACTTCAGGTGAGATTTTTGCTTCATCAGAAGAACTATTAAAGGTACAGCAGACTGACGGTCAGTTTGCCCAGGAGTAGAGAGCTTGCATATTATTAAAAAAAAAAAAAGGGTGGGCAAGACAAGAAGTAATCATGATGTGCATAAACAAAGAGGTAGTTCGTGTGTCCACTTTCATGTTGGTATTAGACAGAAATTGTCAACGCTACAATAAATGTTAGGATTTTTACTCATGTTCTTTTACCTCTGATATTTGTTATTCTTGGATGTCAGCTTTGCAGGTGAGGCAGGTTGAACTTTGCATATTTGCTATAAGCAGAGGTAAGATAAGCTGCCAACCTCTCCTGAAGATTATGTGTGGTCCTGGAGCCCCACTGCAAGCTTGAAACATCTGAATGTCATCCAATATGGCAAGAAACAAAAGTTCCCCAAAGAAAATTGGTACAATTAAGTACATAAAGGACAAAGGATTCTAGAGGGTGGATCAATAAGATGCAAAAATGATGACCAATGTGACAATCAAGATTTTGAAATTGTAGATGGAGTGAAAATTTATGAGCATTTAGTTTTCATTCCTCAACTGCTCACTTCAACTGTCATGAAGCAGACTGTGGTGAGCAAACTTCAGTAGAGGATGCGCTAACTATTTGAACCATATTTGCGTTCTTGCTCCAACTTGCCCTTTCATTTTTGATAATGACAATGTTTCGGCAGCATTCTTCTTCTTTGGACAAGAAAAACAGGTAAGTATATTTTGGAGTGTCAGCAAACCTTTCAGAATTGCAGGTGAAAATTGAGAGAAGCAATGAAATTTGACAATTGTCAAGATCAAAGCTAACCTCCAGTTGGCCAGAGGACCAGCAGGCCCTTGCAAAACCCTTTTTTTTCTTTTTCAGTTAAAAATCCGACACAAGGACAAAATTTCAGGAGCACAACAATTAGTATGAGGCATAATTTATAAGACAAAACTGGTAAAATTAAAATGCATTTTTCAATTTTTTGTCCATCTTGTAAAAGAGCATCTGTGACAGTATTGCCAGTAAGATGAAGAGCTGAGAAAGGAAGCTACTGGGAATGTCTGGAGAGCTGAGTTACTAAGGAACTCGTTACCCATGTGACTCAGAGAGCTTGGGAAGCTGCTGAGGTAGGATGTTTGGTGCTGCCTGTCGCATGTGGAGCCAGCTGGCTGCAGAGTAAGGCAGTAGCTCCAGAGAGTTCATCTTTGTTGTATTATCTTGATTTCCAGCTGTCCAGGGAATTAATTGCTAAACCTTACCAGCTCCTTTACGAGCTTGGATGGTGGCTGAGAACTCTGCCAACCAGACTGTTTATAAAAATCCCACAGAGCTCAAGAGACTGAGCAGCCAGGAGTTGGCTGGAAAAAGGACTTTAGCAGCCAAGTACCCAGGAGATGGGCAGTGGGCAGGGTGACCACAAATGAGTAGATTTTCCTCTCTCAAGGGTTGCAACTGAATTGGCATATCCCCGCAGAATGCTTTGGTCCTGTCGAATCCATTATTTTCTGATGACTGTGGGGAAATGTCTGAAAAGTTCCAAATCTAAAAAAAATACCCAGTAAAAATCTTCATGTTTATTTTCTTATTTTTTTTACATAATGCAGTGATAAGATATACAGGCAGATTTTTTTTCATCCACTGAAAATGCAGATCTTCAGCTTTTATACACTCTTCTGTTTAACCAGTAGGTAAAATTAATCTGTGTTGGGCTGTGAAGAGTTTTGTGTATATCTGAGTACTTGTTGTGGTGCCACAAGTCTATTCTTCAATGGTTCCTATAGCCAGGAAATATTCATTTTTTCCTACTTTTCACTGAAATATATTAACTCTGAGAATTTTCCTAAGCTTGACAGTGGCCATAGTTATTATCTCAAAATACAGGTGCATTCAGACTGAAGGTCTGCAACTGAATAATTTTACTACTCAAATTTAGATTTTGGTGTGAATGTTCAAAATGGTACTTTTAATAAAATAAACTGGTCCAAAAGTCCGGATAAAACCGACCAAATCTTCAACTTCCTTCCTTCACAGATCCGGATCCCCACAAAGACATTTCTCAGTTGTTTTTTTTTTTTTTTGTGCTTACTATGTATACTTAATCTCTGTTTTAAACCATACATTTATGGTTTACATATATTGGATACAATATCTCCATTTTCAGCTAGTCACATACTTTCTTCTCAAGAGTTTTTTAATTAAACGTCTCCTTTCATATCTAAAGGTAAAGAAAGTTTGACCACTTCCCTTTTCCCTAGTCTAGTGGTTTTCTGGAAGCCAAATTAGTAAGTGAATGCTATCCCTAAGCAATAAATAAATCTAATATAAATATTTTCACAAGGTTTTGATTACATACAAATTCTTTGAAAGAAAATTGGGATATATTATGGGGTTTTTGATTGCTTTGCAGATGTAATTTTGTTTCACAACCTGCATTTGTAAATAGTTCTCAATGTTGCCACATTTTCATGTGCTAAAAATAATAACTGCATTTAAGTTTAGAGACTGTGCATATCTCTTTATCTTAATTACAAACAAAAGAAAACTTATATTCTCTACTTTTTTCCATTAACAGGCATGATTAGTCCATTACCCAGCTGTGAGCACCTGGCCTTATCTGTTGTTGTGAGTCAAACATTTTTCTGTTGGAAACTGTGTTCCTCTTATACCAATTCAAGCAGCATGCTTGGAGCAACTTAAAAGACTAGTTTTGAAATAAGGTAAAATACTAGTTTCTGAGAAGTTACTAGAATTCATAGAGAAAGAGCTATTGGATCATTACATTGTATCGTTAAGGCCACAAGTATGCTATTTTAGGAGGAGCTGGATTTCAGAGTTCATAGGTGATGTAAGCAATTCCTTAAAACCTGACATTTGGATAAAAATAATGTTGCAATAGCTATGTCTTATCAAGGAAAAAATGGCAGTGGGAATGCAGAGGGAAGAAACAGCAGCTGATTTCATTGCTTTTTAACACATATATTTTTTGCAGGGTTTGCCATTAATAGGTGTTTTGAAGATCATATCTTCTGGCTGTAATAAGAAAAATCCGTCATATGGGATACAAGGCCAGCAACCAGCAGCCATACAGAGAACCTTTTTCCTTACAGGATTCCTGAGCTGCATCCATAAAAACAAACGAAGAACCACCCTCAGAAGAAGACTGCGGAATGAGAGCGGGACAAATCTGCCTGTGTGCCTCTATCTCTTTTGTCCTGTGATGGCTGAGATGTAACAGCCTGAACACAGCCCAGGTCACACAGGTGTCGGGTACCACCGTGGTTTTCCGTCAACACTTTTTTCCACAGCTCCCTCTGAGATCTTCTTCTTGCCTGGCAGATCTACTCCAGCTTCACTGCCAAGGAGTGCTTTGTGCCTGGCAAAAGGAACTTAATTTTTAAGAAAATATAAAACCAAAGAACTCAGGTGTTTTGAAAGAATTAGCTAAGTTTTTTTTCCATTAGAGGTAATAGCTCAGACGGACCTTCATATTCAATGTTACTATGTAATTTTCTGTTTTGACCACTCAGATGAGATGCAGTATCACTTCTTTAGTTGTGTGATAACTATGGAATGCAAGTTTTTTATTGTGTCTACACTATTTTGAACCAGCATCCCCTTAAACAGCTGAGGGAGCCAGGGTTGTTTAGCCTGGAGAAAAGGAGACTCAGAGGTGACCTTATCACACTCTACAACCTCCTGAAAGGTGGTTGTAGTCAGGTGGGGGTTGGTCTCTTTCTCCAGGCAACAACTGACAGAATGAGAGGACACAGTCTGAAGCTGCGCCAGGGGAAATATAGGTTGGATATTAGGAAGAAGTTTTTTACAGAAAGAGTGATAAAGTACTGGAATTGTCTGCCCGGGGAGGTGGTGGAGTCACCATCCCTGGATGTGTTTAAAAAGAGATTGGATGTGGTACTCAGTGCCATGGTTTAGTTGAGGTTAGGGCATGGGTTGGACTTGATGATCTTGAAGGGCTCTTCCAACCTGGTGATTCTGTGATTCTGTGATTCTGTGATTCTGTAAAAAATGGTGCTCACTTATTTTGCTGTAAAATGCAATGTAACATATGACACTGTGTTTTCCAAACTTGCATTTTAAGTAGCACTAGGCTATGAAGATTATGACCACTGAAGGTGTATTGTGAATCGTTTATTATATGGAGATTTAAAAAAGTTCAAAACATCACTGAAGAATTAGCCATTTTATACATTTAAAAATTAACCCTGAATAATGCTGGTTTGTTATCTAATTTGATTGGTTCTATGCATGTATATGGCAGCATAAGTTGTGACACAAAGTATGACTCCTACAGTTTGCTTTTTTACGTACCTAACAATATTTATATAAAAATACTAACTTCAGATTATGTAACCATGTAACTAAAAACAATATAATATTAAAGTAGTGACATGGCCCTCATGTGTAATGTATTTCTGCTCAGAATACTTTGTGTGACAGATAAGTGCCAGGATATCTATCTTGTCCAGAGAAATAAGACAGAAACAAGGTGATATAGAGACAGTAAACAGGAAGTCTGTAGAAAATACAATATTTGATCTCACATCTTCAGAGCCAGGTTAACATTAGGACTTTTATTCCTTCCCAATAATCACGGATATTTAGTGTCTCATGCTAGAAATTACCTGGTTTTCATAGGTGTTCTTCTGTGCCTTTCTGGTTCATGCTACAGTTTGTGTGTGTGACGCACCAAGTAAGACTACCATGAAAAGTATTTCTTTTGGTTTATTGCATTTCCATTTTCTTTGTTTCTATTTAGTCATATGCTTCTTCACTGATTAGAAAATAAGAATAACATTTTTGTTTGTGTAAGGACAAACTTTGTAAGACACTGTTTGTTTTACTAGTCCAAATGACACTTTTTAGATATTGTCTTTCATGTAAGGACTTTTGGTCCTTAGAGTCCTTTTCTGTGCTGACTGTCCTATCGGAAAGGAGTAAAACTGTTGAGGAAATCCAGGTAAAATAAGAAGCTCATCACGAGTGACATTCTATACTTGTGACGAAAGGGAAGGGAAAGGCACCTCCACACAATCCCCACCTGAACTCCTCGGTTCTTCACTGTGTCTGCAGCTCCAGGAAGCTGGCTGCCCTCTTCAGTACTCCATAGGCACTCCAGCATCTGTTAGAGGAAAAGCCATGAAACAGAAACATGGAACAAGAGAAAGGAATGACTCATGCAGAGAAACAAAAGCCTCATATTTCAGGGAGGTCTTATCAATTTTAAAAGCTTATTTTCTGTTAATCGCAAAGCAGTCTGTAACATCCACTGCAGAACCTGGTGTTATTCAGGACATTTGACATGTTCAACAATTAACCCCAGGATGTTTTAGTATTCCCACCACCTTTGTGTGTCTGACGCTGGCAGAGCACGCATGCATGCCACCCAGCACATCCAGCTCCTCGGGGCGGAGCAGGTGGGATGGGCAGCTGGGCAGCAGGAGGCAGGAAGGCATTGTCTGGCTCCTGACTGCCCCGGCTGAACCCCGACGGGAGGGATGGGGCTGTCTGGTCCCCACCCTGGGCTTACTGGGGTCATAAGGGGCCATCACAGTGCTTAGGGTGAGACTCGGGAGAAAACCTTCATGAAACCTGCCAGGGACTGCTCTTTCCAGGCCTTTGTCCTTGACCAGTTAAGCTGTCTCTGTTGATGGGCTGCCCTGGCCTGTGGGTTTATAAACTGCCTTAGCATTGCCAGGGTTTTGTCATTGCGAATTACTGTGGACCAACTAAAATCTGCTTGAAAATGCAAAAAGGAGAGGAAAGAGGAGGAGGAGGAGGAGGTGGTGGTATGGAAATACTCTTCCCTACCACGTGTTACAGTGGAAAGGCAAATTGCCTGCTTGAGAAGACACCTTTATTCAGTCAAGCTGCTCCTCTGGGAAATAGTAACGATCAAAGGGGTTTTTTTCTTTCTTTAATGCAGTAATTAATTTGTCACCCCGCAAAGCTTTTCAGAGCTGATCTTAGAACTGTCTGCTCTCACGTGGAGTGCTGTAACAGAGTTCAGCTGTTCCTGCTCTGAGAAGGAAACAACAGGGCTGCCAGTAGCAGCAAGATAAAACTGATTTTTTCAAGAGTGAAAGTGATGGTGCTCACAGCAGACAGTGAATTTGAGCAAGAGCTTTTAGGATTTTTATCCTGAAATTCTGTGCAAATAATGAATAATCTTCCCAAATGTACATATGACTCTGTTAGGTCTCTGTTTTGTCAAGCATGTCAAAACAGTGAGGTTTATTCAGTTTTACTGTTGCTCTGAAGAACCTCAGAGCACAGCAAAAATAGTCAAGAGCCTCATAATCTTCATGCATGCTTTGCTGCTACTGCCTTAGGGAGCAACAGAAACATCCAGTGGCCTTTTTTCTTCATTTTTTTTTTTTTGAGCAGTGCTAGACCTAATGGAGTGCTGCAAAACAGAATTCAGTAATTTTAATTCAAATTCTGAATGACCAATAAGCCACACTTGTGTGGAATCAATCACTTCCCTGTGAAATTAAGGAATTCCTTTTTTTCATGAAAAAGATTAGCTAGCTGGCAGATCTCAACTTGAGTAAAATTAGTTTAACTAGTTTAGATATCCAGCATGAGCTGTTGCTTAGCTCAATGGAAGACTGCACAGAAATTTTGGTCAGATTTCATTGAAAAAGAATACTGCAGAAATAAAGTCTGGCATATGCACAATGGTGTTTATCTTCTGTTATAGTATCTCCATGGATCAGCCTCTTTAGACAGCAAAACCTGTTTCAAAAACCAGATTTTAATTGACCATTTACAGAAATCTCTTCTGGAACTGAATAAATCTGGCCATGAAACTCCCGCTCTATATACTTACATATACACATAAATGCAATTTATCAGAGTAGACATCAAAAAAATAATTGCAGACTAGAACTTAAACCACAGCGATTCAGTACAAGTGTGTTAGTCACTGTGCTGCTGTGTTGGAGTCGGCTGGTGCTGTCACTAGCTGCAGCCATGAGAAGATGCAAAGCAGTCTTCAGGGAGAGTTTAGACTCAGGGCTGAGAGCTGGCAGGGGGAATTCTTCCTCCTTGTCTCAGTAAATTAGTTCGTGCAACTGTGTTTCATACTGTTATATGTGGCTAATATCTCTTGCTGGCTATCTGCAGGCAATTCCTGGCAGAGTGGGATTTCTGGGCAGCCCTTTGGAAGTGTAATAAAGCCCCCAAGTCTGTGGAGCACTGTGCCTGTTGGGATTTTGGATTCTGTGGTGGTGACAATATGTTACATTTAGTTTCCAGTTCTGGTAAGTTGAAGTGATGTTACCCATATCCTTTTTTTGTGTCTCAATCCTTAGATAAGGATGTCACAGGGAGGCCAAAGTATTTTTAGTTTGCCTATTTAATTTGGATAAAAATGAGCATACTTTATCTACTGTGTCTTTTTTTCCTCTACAATTACATTGAAATAGGAATTAAAAAGCCTGAGGGGAAAAAGAAAGAAATGATAGCAAGTGTTTAATTATGAATACTGCCTGTTTAAATTACTATGAAAAAATACCCATTCATTACTTTATGCTTGTATAATTTATGTTTAACTGTTAATGTATGCTATTTCAGGGAAGAGTATGATATGATAATAATATCAATTTACCTGAGATTCATTATGTAAAATTTTGGATACAAAGATAATGTTACTCTGTCCTAACTTTCCTTTGTCCTTACTGTGTAACTATTTAAATGTCAGTTGACTGGCAATAAATGTTTTCAGGAATTAAGAGTAATTATTACTCTCCTACATTCTTTGCTGTAGAGCGTAAAAGTAGAAGTTCAGGCAGTGTAAACTATAGATAACATTTCGTGATTAATCACAGCATCCTGACATTGTTGAGGTTGGAGGGGACCTCTGGAGGTCATCCAGTCCAAACCCCTACTCACTCAGGGGACAACTAAAGCAGGTTGCTCAGTGCCATGTCCATTTAGGTTCTAAATGTATCCAAGGACAGAAACTCTGCAATCTGTCTGGGCAACCAGCCAATGTTTGACCACCCTCACTGAAAAAAGGAGTTGTTCTTTCTTACCTGATTTTGCATGGTTTTCATCTCAGCTGAAACTGATGCCAGATAAGTAAGATTTTATCATATTTTTGCTTATGTGGAGTCAGAGACTGACCAACTCATGTAGGGGTTAAGTTAGCTTATTTGGATTTAAACTGCTACGGAGGATAAGAAACATTCAAAATTAGAGTGTAAGTACCATAGATCATAAACCTATGTCTATATGGCTTGGTCACACAGAATAATAGCCCGTTTTTCTAACTGTCTGTTTTTCAAACAGATAAATTTTAGTTATGTGTAATTCATCTAGTATGGATTACAGGGAGTTTTTATGGCAGTATTGATACAGAAAATGCAATGTAAAACTATATATCCTTTCTTAGTAATTTTTGGCAGTTTGACCTAGCACTTGTACATTTGCATTGTGACATCTCTGCTGTATTTATCATTATAATAGCTTGTTACAGCCAGGGACATAACAGACAATATGGAAGGCTGGCACTACTGAAGTTCCGTTTATATCCTCCAAATGTATTCTAAGTGGTTCAAGTTGGCTTATGTTGGAATTTAAGCAAACCAAATGGTGGGCTATTTTAGGATTGCAGGAAGCCCTGAGTACTGTGTGTGCATGCGGGGTAAATCTGTTTCATATGTCACGGAATTAACTAGGT
Source organism: Lycocorax pyrrhopterus obiensis (assembly GCA_014706295.1). Classification (NCBI taxonomy): domain Eukaryota; kingdom Metazoa; phylum Chordata; class Aves; order Passeriformes; family Paradisaeidae; genus Lycocorax; species Lycocorax pyrrhopterus. The sequence goes on from JACSVZ010000004.1 coordinate 93,708,588, forward strand.
TGGAAAAGCCTTTTGAGATCATCAAGCCCAACCTATGTACAATGAGTCTAATCTGTTCTTTTTCTGTCTTCTCCCTCTGAAGAGAAGGCAGAGTCCAAGTGACTGGATATGTGTCCCATATCACTGAATATATGAGTTTGAGTCCAGTGTTGCTACACATACGCTGTATAGTGTAGCCTCACTCAATGTGATACAGGTTGCACCACACACAGAGTTCCTTTGGGCAGGCTTAGCCAATCAGCTTGTCATTATCATTCTGAACAGGATCTTCTCCTTCTCCCATGTGGCACTGGAGGCAAACAGGATTGGATTCATAACTGCTAAAAGGGAAAGGCCTTTAATAAATTTCTACATTTTGAATTATAACTGGATTTTGATTTGAAATAGAGATTTACAGTAGTTATTTTCTCCCTCTGTCATTGCTTTGATAGCAAAATGTAGTGAAAATGAACTGGGCTAGGCTGCTGGCTTCACTGAAACAGTACCATTCTTACTGAGAACAAATAAATAAATAAATAAAGTTAACATTAAAGTTAACAAATGAAGTTAATCCCACCCAATTTCTTATATAAATAAGAAATGTATTTCTTGGAATCTATGTTATTGCTTTGATACCTACTTCATACAAATTATTAAACGACATGTTTGTAAAATGCCATAGTAACTCCTATTTAAATTAATATTTTAATTACTGTGAATAAAAAACTAACAGTAAAATTATATTCTTGCATTGAATTTTAAAGGCTATATTAATCAAACAATCATCTGGGTCTAATTTGAACAGTAGTATTTCTTTTTGTGCAGCTGTTTGTGATGTACATTAAAAGACTGCTTTGTGAATAGAGAGGATTTACAAAATATCAGTCTGGAAGTGACACAATATATTTTATTATTTTCTCTCAATTGAATTGTATTTAGAGCCAAATTCTGTTTGTTCATAGAAATAGACCGAAAGGCAGGAAGACCAGATCTTAGTGATTATGGAATGGATTAAGCATCTGGGAACACCAGTTGTTGGGCTGGGGTGTTCACTCCAGCTGTGTCTTGTCTGTATGTCATGATGTGACCTCGGTGTTTATTTTCTCCCCTTCTTGTACTTTCTCTTCCATTGAAATGGTACCAGGAACATGGTCAGAAAGAGACCTCTAGGCAATAGCTATAATACAGGGTGCCACAGTCTGTTTGCCTCTGGCTGCATCTTTATTAGTACATTAAACTGTCTCCTAGAATGTGTTGGGATACCAGAACTCAATTATCTGTACTGTGACATGGTCATGCATGGTATGAGCTTGTGCCAGCTCATACCCCAGTTCCCATTCTAGAAGTTAGGATGGACCAAACACCATTCTCAATAGGCATGAACTTTATTTTGGAGACTAACCGAGCTAAATATTATGGATTAGACAGATGATGCTATGTGGTTTCGGGACTGGGGAATAGGTATTGTCACTGTTTCGTTCAGTAGTGTAAATGTAGCAAGTTCCGTGTGGATATCCTGAGGGACCAGGATTTTGTTGTAAATTGTCCTGCGATATTTTTCCACTTTAGGAGCTTTGTTGCACTCCAAAAATATCCTTTAAAGCTAGAAAAAGGGTAGCTGTAATGGAAATTAAAGGACTAAAATGTAAACCTAAACCGCACCATTGCCAACCAATTAACATATGCTCCATCTAGAACTGTAACAGCACTCAGTGTCCACCTTCATACTGTATGGACAGGGCCAAGGCATGATCCTAAGGACTGGCAAGGGATAGAATGAAATCTCCAATCTGTTAGTGTAGTTCCTGACACATTTTGGGTGAATGTCTGTTGGCACTCTTTCAAACAATGTCCTTGGTTTGAGATTCACAATTCCAATGGGGACGATTGAATATCCTCTGAAGAGTGTTTAGGTATGGATATGAGCATAGAATACTGTGTTTTGTGCCACCCTGTCCCCAGTTATTTGTATGGATACAGCTAGTGAGGTTGACTCCAGGCTAAAGACAATGTGGGTGTTGAAAGAGAGATCATAGATTTTTATGTCTAACCAATTCCTTGCCTTATACATTTGCTGATAGAATCCCATCAGTATAGAACTCTGTCTCACTGATTATTAACACTGTGTTTTTTTTGGTTTTTTCTCATGTAACACTTGCAGCTTTTGCATCTAAGGACAGATTTCATGCTGGAGAGAAGATTTATGCTTTCCTACATTTGCTGTTACACTAGCAATCTATTTTTGTTTCTACTGGGTCCTCATCAATAAACACAAATTCATTTGGATGAACAGATTGAAGTTACTGAGAAGTCTACAATCACTGCAGTATCATTAATGACACCAGGGCTTCATACAGCATACACTAAAGCACAATGGTGCCTGCAATGTCTTTTTCAGTAGGTGAGGAAAGCAGGTTTTAGAGTTACTGGCCTACCACTATACATATTTAACTGTTTTGTTTTTTTTCTGGTTTGAACTCCTGTGTGGGAAATCCTTTTTGATTCCAAGCCTCAATTTTTCACTTCTTGGCTTAGCAGATAGTGGAAAAGCTGTGGTGGCAGCTTATTTTTTCAGGGGAGAGAATGTATCAGGCCACTTGACAGTGACTCTCTGGTTGATTAAATTGTGTCAGCCACTTCCAAACAGAAAAGTCTTTTGGAAAAATGGTGAAAGAATATGACACAGGTTTTTTGAGGATAGAAGACATGAAACAGTGAAAGCCTTGGAATCCCTCAATTATGACAGATTTTCTAAAATACTGACAAGTAACATTGCATTGAACAAAGATAGTATTTGAAATACTAACTAGTGTTTATATTTACGGTATGCTTCTGAGAAGAAAATATTTTAAACATCTTGCATCAGCTAATGATGTATGATTTATTTTTTCTGCAGATTAAATCAATAATTCACAGTACTATCTGTGGGCCTTCCAGATGGCAACTTATCTGTAATAAGTCACATTCGATCAAGTAAATATGTTATGAATCAGACTGTTTTCTTGGTTTTAAGTTTTCTACTCTAACATATACAAACTTCCAAATGTCTAGGTTCAGTTACAGACTGAATGTTTGTAGCGAAACTCTATTAGATGGGATTTGGAATGGTCAATTTCTTGATTTAGGTACCATGAATTAAAGTTAAATGAGTACGGTATGATAGTAGGTTTATTTTTTCTAAAGTATTCCTAAGGAAGGAAGTAAGTTGAGATAATATACTGCAATGCATAGTTATGTTAGTGAAATTTAAAGAAAAACCATTATGTAATATTTAGAAAAATTGTAGAATATAATGTTTAAACATCATAGATAATATGAAAGGACCCTTAATCCAAGGGTTATTTAGAAAAAATCTCATAATCACAAAGCACCACAGTTTTCTACAACAGCAGTGTGTTACAAATAGAGAATTTGAGAAATTAATTCTGTGAACTGCTAATGAAACTTAATTTCCCATAGATTTCTGTCTGATATTACATAATCTTTCTATATATTATAATATTATTCTAATAATAAAACAGAATAATAATTCACATTTATCTTCCACATGTCTTTTGTCACCCTGCCTGGATGTACAAAGGGGTATATTGTGGCTACAGCCCTTAACAACAGCCCCCTTACTCAAGTAATGTGTATAAAATTCAAGCAAAGCCACCTTCTTTGGAGTTGTGATTCTTCCCATGCAGCAAGACCATAAAAGTTCAACTGTGCAAGAAAGGGGGAGTAATGAAGCAGAAAAGATAATAATATCTTGTTTTCCAATTCTTCGTGTTACGAGAGAAACTATTATTTAAAGTGATGAGAATTAAAAATGATATAACCAGGGAAAGGACTATTAAAGTTTATAAAACTTGCTTATCTAATATTTAATTTGATTTCAACCTAACTCCTAATAATGCAAGCCATTGTTGTGACAATTGTGAACATTTGGGTAATCCCCGCAAGTTACAAATACAGAGAGATCAAAAATCTCTGCAGATCTTGCAGTGTCATTCTACAACTAATGTGGTTTTTATGACCTTTTCTATTGCGTCCACCTAAAAACTTGGCTATTATGTGAAGGATAACAAAATATGTTCTCATCATTAAGTGAAAAACAATAGACTTGGACTCTGAAAACTGTAGCATTTGTTCTATCCTTGAAGACAACACTGATGATGGAGCATATTCTCTCTGTATAAGGGTGTATTGATAACCCCCAATCTTTGTATGATCTTGTCTGAAACTCTGTTGCTGAGATAGCTGAAATAGTCATGATAAATTCTATAGAAAGATTTGCACACTAAAGAAAGTAATGTTTAAATTGTACACAGAAATAAATACAAAACTGAGGTAACTCTCAGTGTGCAGATGTGATGTACGAAATTTTGCCATGAGGCTAATGTTGAAAGATTTAACTTTTCTGTAATCAAGCAATCATAAATGATTCCAACGTCAAAATCAAGAGCTAATTCAAAAAGTATAAATTGAAGAATACGTCTGACATATGATGTGAATTGCTTCTTCAAGGAAAGGAAGTGTGTGTTTATTAAATGGAATAATTGTTGATCACTGTATATCTTCCATTGGCAAATTAAAACAAGAGAATTTTAAGATAAAGAAAATAATTTAGGTCTTTTATTTAATTCCTGTAGCTTCCGTGCCTTACGCTATGCAGTACACTTTCCTTGTTACTCTGGATTTATACATTTCTAGGGATGATGTTTCTAAATCAACCCTCAGAGCATTCTGCAGGTTTGAACTTTTATATCAACAGTAAGTTCTTTGTATAGCTATTTTTTTTCTTAAACTTGAGTAACAAAAGTTGTGTTAAGTTACATAATGTATTTGAGGAAAAAACTGCAGAAAATGAAGCACGTCTCTCCCTTTTCTGCCAAACTGACTGCATTTCATGTCCACGATCCCCGGGTTTTGCCTGCCTTCACTCCAGTTCCACTAGATGGCCCCAAACGTCTTCTCAATGCATCTTTATTGCTTCAAGATGTTTTAATGTGGCATGCAGACATAAATATTTGCTCTTGGCTGAAACTTGACACACTGTGGTAGGAGTGCTAGGACTTGCCCCAGGCAGCTTTATTTATTTATAAAAAGAAAAAAGAAAAGAAAAGAAAAGAAAAGAAAAGAAAAGAAAAGAAAAGAAAAGAAAAGAGAAAAGAAAAGAAAAGAAAAGAAAAGAAAAGAAAAGAAAAGAAAAGAAAAGAAAAGAAAAGAAAAGAAAAGAAAAGAAAAAAGAAAAGAAAAGAAAAGAAAAGAAAAGAAAAGAGAGAAAAGAAAAGAAGCACATGTGTTCCTGGTAAGTGTTTTTCTTGCCACAGTGTTCTTATCCAAATAGAAAGTTAAATTTTGTAATTTGCAAGATAAATAGATCACTAACATACATTTTCTTCATCTTAGAACAACAGACTACAAAAAAAAAAAAAAGAAAAGCAGGGAACAAAGCTGTTCGATATAAAGCATTTAGATCTCAGTAGTATGAAAAATTGGTAAGTTATTAATTACTCTCTATGCCATCTAAATTATGTTAGATTCCTTATGTTACATACAAGAAGCTTCAGCTTCCTTTTTGATATACATAGACAATTTATTAGAGGTTACTCTGTCATGGAAGAAGACAGAGGGTACTTTCTAAAGCATTTTAGAGCAGGTTTGCAGCACTGCCAATGTGAAATGGCAGATTTAAGCCTAGAGTACAAAATCCCTTTTAAAGAAGAGGTGTTTTTCAGCCGTAAATTTATATATGCTGCTTTCTGTTCAATCCCTCTTTCATATTATAAGACAAGGCAATCTGCTTGCAAAATGCTGGACTCATAGTAGAAGACCAGTTACTTTTTGCATCTGTTCTTCTAAGTCTGATCTGTTCTAAGATTCATCATTGTTCTGGGTGAGAGACTAGACATGGGACTCTTGATAACAATTATGAATGGTACAAAGTAGATGATAAACCTGTTATGTCATTTATACATTCAAAATAGAAAAGGTTACTAGGAAATTATTTATTGGTAAGAATGTAATGGGTGAAACGAAAAGGAATTCTCAGTTGAGCTTCAGTATCAAAAAAGAGAAAAGATTTAATGAATGAAAGTTAATGAAAAATAAGTGAAAATTAAGTATTAAAATTACTGTCATTAGTGTTGTAGGAGAGGGAAGGAAGTGTTTTAATGTTTGAATGGGTTGTGAGTTATGGATAATCTTCAGAAGGTCCAAAAGAAACTTACACTTGTGGAATAATAGGAAGAAGAGGAAGAAGTAAAATGAAAGAAAAGAGTTCTACTTATTTAGACAAAGCTCTTAATTTCCCAGGATGTTAATGGAAATTTATTTCTTTTGTGAAATCTTCAATTTAAGTCAGAGATAATAAAATATCTTTTTCTTTATGTTTAGCATACTTCCTCTAATTATTTAATTATCAGAATCCTTACACTTTTGAGAGTCTTTGGGAAAGCCTTTATAACACAAAAATCTTGAAGAGAGAAGAAAAAAATATTCTCACTTATTCTAACTTCAACATGACTTAATGATTCTTTCTCAGTTTTTCTAAGCAACGGTTTTGCTCAGATCTATCCGTATGTTGAAAGTGTTTGTCTGGCAGCAGCAATGTTCCTAAAAGCTACAAAAAAACCCCCAACCAAACAGTACACTGGAATTTGTTATGCTGTTTTGCCATATATCTCTCAGGGCCTATGTTTCTTGAGAAGTTGTTAGGTTTTTCGCTTTCGTATTGATAACAATATTTCAAGAGTTCAGACTTGCAGACTGCAAACCAGCACATTACCACAGAAAATTTTACTTTCCATTTGCAGAGATTATTTTATAATTTTAGCATGTTAAGTGCGTCTTTAAATATGGTGCTCCCTTTCTCTTGCTTTACACAGAACCTAGCGTTCAAGGCCTTACAGACTGAGTAGGCTTACCTGTTAAATTAATTCTTTAGTTTGGAACCTGATTTTTACAACCCTGTTAACATATTCCTTTTGGTTTTTTTGTACCACAGTTTTGTGAAACATTGAAAAACCACCAATGCTCGTGCTACACTAACTTCTATATGTCTCAGACAATTTATTTCTCTTTTGAGAGGAAGTACATAATTGCAACTTTTGGAACTTTTAGCTGTGGAGACATATTTCTTCTTCATCTCTTCCGTATGTTACACATGTAGTGTAAAAACGAAGCATCTCAGTTCCCCTCATTTATTTTTAACATCATAGCTGGGTCACAGTGATATTTTCTGTGGCTCATGTTGAGTTCGTGGTCAAGCTAAGACAACACGCCTTTTGTCAGCCATCCACCACACCCTCTTAGATGTAAGCAGTTGTAGCACCTCCACTTTTCTTGTCATGATTTCCTTGTACACAGGCAATGGAGAATGAAGTTTCAACATTCCCCAAGCATTTCTCCTGTTCTGGGATTAATGCTACTACAAAAGAGGGATAGCTTATATGTCCCTTTCAGTTCCACTCAGTCAGCTGGCTGAATCAAGCTGTTTTTCTGTGTTTTCTCTTGTGTAAAACTTCCATATTTATTTCTTCGCTACTGAGACATCTTTCCACATCTTGAATATTTTATCAGAACAGTTTGTTGTTGCTGACAGTATAGACATCTGAGAGGAGATTCATATGGACATCCACTGCTGTTTGAAATCCTCTGGTTTATGCTACCTGACCTCCAGCTGCTGCTCCAGAGTGACACAAGGCTCCAGAAGTCATGCAGCCCACCTGTTGTGTGTCTCAGATTCCATGGGTATCTGAAAGTGCACTAGGCACAATGATTAAGCAGCTGAAATCTGTGTTTGTGATTATAGGTAACTTCTGGAATTTCTTTGGAGATCTTCTGAGCCTGAACAACCTGTTACAAACGTTGTACACTTTCAAAATCCTCTTTGCCTCTTATTGTGGTATTTTTGTCTCCCATAGATGGAATCCAGACTAGTGCAAGTCCACCAGATGAGTAGATCAAAAAGCTCTTATTCTGGAGGAAGTTTCTAGAACTGATTTTACAGGAAGCATGTTTTACTACAGTTACTTGCTGGATATGAAAACATTAAACTTGGAGTCCCATTCTGTGTTTTAGAAATCTGCATACTTTTCAAAACAACGTCTTCTTAAGAGAAATTAGCTTACATATGCGGACTTTCAAGAGGCTTATTCTCATCATGTTTCTGTCAGATGTTTCCCTTTAACTGTCTACACTGAAAGAGGACTTGGGAGTTAAAGCAAGCACTGGGCATCCTTACAGGAGTATGCCACAGCTCTTTAATCCCACATTGCAGCCATTAGAATCAACAGAAATTTGCCCTACCTTTGAAGACAGTGATTTTTTAGAAGTTGTATAATGTGAACCGGTTTCAACACTGAAATCTCAGTTCTTTTCATATCATGGCTTGGATATTTGATGGCTCTGAGAGCTGAAAGAAGATGGATCTTCTATGATTAGATGCATCCTTACAAATGACAGCATTCAATCTAAATAGTCAAGGTTCATAGCATTTCTTATGACACAGTGATTAACTTATCTGCCTGTCATGCTACACTATTTATTGAATCTGGACTTTTTTATTAGTCAGAATTAATCTGATGGTTATTTTACTTTTTTGTGGTCGCATATTTGGCACTGGTAGGCTTATGAAAAATATAACAAGGGTTTTCCTGCTAGATAAAAAATCTGGTGCCATAGAAGGACTTAAACTGAATGTTAATTTTCCTAATGGAAAAACCCTAGACAATGGGCTCCTTCTGGTTGAAAAAGAATTCAATAATTTTATTCTTTTCCTGTGTTTAGTATACTGCCTTCTATTTCTCATCTTGCATACTATATCACTGACATTAATTTTACTAAAAAGTTCCTGCCTTTGATTATAATTTAACTTTTGTTGTTCTTTCTTTGTTGCCATCGTAAGCATTATTTTTTCTAATTTGTGGTGAATGACTGTTTCTGTGTCTTAGAAGCTACTGTAATTAACACTCATGATGAAGTCTTGCTACTGTGTGCTGTTGAGTAGTCTAAACTGATTTTATTATGAAAATATATCTGCAGCATTGGATAGATAGTATTTGTGTACTTTCAAAATGCATATTGCTTTTTTCATGTTGAATTTTGGTCGTGATGGGAAGAAAACAAAAGTATCAATATTTCTAATGTATATTATAGGACTGTTTAAATTACATTGGGCAAAATGTCCCTTTTCCTTCTAGCCTCCCTTATTTTTTCAGCTTACGTTTAACTTTCATACTTCTCACACAGTTCCACAATTATTATTTTTAATGGCTAATTAACCAAAAGTGCATGACTTCTGATTGCTCATTTAAATTAACTAATGAGCATGAAAGACTTCATGTAACTTTGATACAGGAAAAGATGTTTTCAGTTGGCATGTTCATATCAAACTTCCTCTCAGTAATACATAAGTGACAAATTTAAGTGTCAGAAGAAAACCTGTTAGGGTGTGCTACTTTGTAATGTGTGCAGTTTTGTAATGTGAAGAAATAAGCACAGATACAACAGTACGAGTGACAGAACAAGAACAATAGTACAAGTTCTGTGCAAGAGAGAGAACAATCTATATTTACTTTTTTTTTTATAATTTGTAGTTGAAATTCACTAGTTGTTGACATGGACAGCAAAAGAGTCTAAGTTACAAAATTTATTTTGATGTTTAACTCCATCTTAAACCAGACATCCTTGGGAATTACCATGTTAGACACCAATTTTTTTTCTGCTGGAATGGTCTCATGTTACGGTACTTGACTGTTTGTTTGGAAATATTTAGGACGTTTCTGGTTGTCAGCATGAATTTTTTTTCTTTGTACCCTGCCTTTGTTATCTTAGTAATGTTTTATATTTTGGCAATTGTTTGAGACATCATTATGTCGCCATATTACAGTCTAGTTTTAGGTCTTCATTAGTTTAATGTTAAGCTTTTCTTTAAAATTTTTGTATGTTTTACAGTATTAGAACTCACAAAATAATAAAGTCCTTGGGTTCTGATATTGTGTTTATGAGTAATATACATGTATTTTATTAGTTGATGAAGGTCCTGGTTATTTCCTCAGAGGGAAATTATGTAATAATTCTGCAAGCATGTCTCCAAAAAACCAGTTAAATGATAAATTAAGGTAATTATAATAAGAAATATACATGCAGAGTGAGTAATATTTATAAGTTGTTCACATAATGATGAGTAATTTCAATACCACCAAACAGGAGAGTTCCCTCATTCATATGTTTGGTAACTTAAGAGATGGAATTGTCTCAGCATCTCATAATACTAACATTTAGACTCTGTCTGATCTAAAAAAAATGTGCTGATTAATTCATGGATCTGAGTGTAATGGTGGCCTTAAATGTAGCACATAAATGAATATCTGCTGTTCTGCTGTTTTGAAGTTCTATTAGCAATTCTTGGAGCTGCTTGATTTTTATACAAATACTGAAATTGGGTAGTAGTAATGTTAAATTTAGCCTGTGTAAAAGTGCTTATCATCTTGAATTGTCTGGAATTGAATTGCCATGCATCACAGAATAGGGAATCACAGATGTAATATGTTTAGCAAAAGATAAGCTGGTATGTTCTGTTCTAGGCAAGGTTTCTGAATGACTGTGGAAAAACTACTGTTTAGGTGTTTTACTGATCTGGCCAGATACATGGATAGTCTTTTAAATACTAGATTTTTAATGAAAATACTCAATATTTTGTCCAATTGAAGATAAGGCATAATATTTCTGTCCACAAATACACAAATATTACTTTCTTTAGAATCCTAAATTTGGAAACAATTCTGAAGATTTGTGGTCAGAGGCATTTGTTAGAGTGAAGCCATAGTGAAGCAACCTACCCTTGTCAAAATGCCTATTTTTCTTAACCATGCTAAATCTAGTTTCAGTCACATATTTCTGTCAGTATGATGGCATGAGTGGAGAGAAATAGTTATATGCTAGTCCAGTAAAACTCCTCTTCAGATCTGCGTATTTCAGTGTTTTGCACCGCCATGTTTAAGAGTTTTCTACAGTTGCTTTCTTATGTATTTTCTGTATATTGGGCAGAAATATCTATTGAGCAAAACTTTTCTATTACTCCAAAACCTGTGAACCATCTGATACTCGTTAGTGAGATGATGCATGGATGTAGCTCAGCTAGGCTTTCTTCTAAACAACATGTGATTATTGTAGTGGTTTAAACCACTACTTCTAAAACTTAGATTTTCTTGAACTGAACATATGAAAGTCTTCAGTGATGATATGCTTTTCCTAAAGCAGAAACACTTACAAAAATGCTGTTGGAAGGAACATTGCAGTGTACTGGCTTTTCATATCCATTATTAAAAATATTTTCTTAGCAACATAACTATTTAATTCTCAAAGTACATACTTCTTTAAGTGTTTTTTATATTTGTAAGGTTGAATAAGGTGCATGGACAGAACCAGGAGATATTGCTTTTTCTCTGTGTTAAACAAAACTTTCAAAAATAGACTTAACATCTGAGCAGAAGCAAGTGGGAAGGCATTCAGGTGCTGACTGATGTTGACAAGTGTTACCAGTTCTCTTCTGTCATATAAAACCATGAGATAAGAATCTTTTCTGTGAAATAATCAAGATCCATTTTTAGAGTAATTTTAAGAAATTGCTTTTACTCTGCTCCTTTGATTCCAGATTTTTATTTAGTGTTTAATAACATGATTTTCAGCCTACATTTTGTCATGGATATGCAATACAATTGTTTAGGTGATAATACTATTTTTAGTTTTAATGGTATTTCTCATTGTTACTTCATGGTTTGGCTCTTTCTTTCTTATTTTATTTAAAAGTTTAATAAAAATTTTTGATGGATCAATTGATCAAACTTAATACTATTGCCAAACTGAAATATGAATCCATCAAAATATGCCAAATATCTTTTTAAAATTGATTTTGTAACTACTGAATCACTTTTCTTTGTTATTAACCACTTTTTTTATAAGTTCCTTGACATACTTTAAATCTTAAGCAATCCTCCACAGTTTGCAGTGTCTTGCTGTGCACCCAATTAATGCATTTCGTTTGCAATTCATATTACTGTGGGGGTGGGGAGCATTACAGTAGCAAGAAGGAGAACCAAATGCTAGGTAAAGAAGCAACCTTTGTCTTCGTTCTGAAGGACAAGACAGTTATTAAGTACGTGATACAAGCTCACTTCTTATGCCTTTTGGTTCAACTGCTGTACCAATTTAATAATTTACCGATACAAACTGATACATGATTTCCATTTGAAAAAATGTGTTCTTCTGCTAGTGTTGATTCCCTAGTCAAATTTTGTTAGGGAGAATATTTTTCATAAAATGGGTAATAAATGAACTTTTTTTGCTGTTACACTGACAAGAAAGAGGATTTTCACAAATCCCATTGTTCCCATTTGGGTTCATGAGGTAAAGTCAAGGGCATGATTATGAAAGACTGCTCTCTAAGAATAAGTAAGCAAATAGATCCTGTCTTGTTCTGATTATCTTTTCTGAGGACTGGGAAAATATCTCAGTTTATTATGATACTATGATTTGGCAGTTGGATGTCATGATGTGCAAAAACAGACTGTGACAATGGGGTTTGCTCAGCCTTAAAAAACAAAGGCTTAGGGGTGACACCATTGATTTTCAATTACCTAATAAGGGAGAAGATGGATCCTGGTTGTTAATAGAGACACCTGGTGAAAGGAGAAGAGGCAACAGACACAAATTGCAATATTAGCAATTCTTATAAGATGTTAGGATGTTGGTTTTTTTCCATAATAAAATGACCAGAAGTTGCACTAGGGGAGGTTCAGATTAGTTATTAGGAAGTATTTCTTCACTGTATTTCTTCACTGAAGGGGTGGTCAGGCATTGGAATAGGCTGTCCTGGGAAGTGGTGGAGTCACTGACTCTAGAAGTGTTCAAAAAACATATGGATGTAGCCCTTGGGATTATGGTTTAGTGGTTAACATGGCTGTGCTAGGTTAACAATTGAACTTGATGACCTTAGAGGTCTTTTCCAAACTAAATGGTTTTGTGATTACTTTCTTAGTTACAAAATAATAGAAGATGATAAAGAATGACCTAGTTTTGTTTCAGCATTTAGAGAATGCAACTTATCTTTTGCTTGAAGAGATGCATTCTAAAGGAAATAGCAGAGATTGCCATTTACAATAATGTAGTTTCAGTGAAGAGGCACCTCAGCACCTCACCAGGATCTATCTGTAGTACATTCTTTGTGAATGCAGTAATTTTTGAAACAGTGAAGGGAGAGGTCCAGTATTGGTGATTCCATTGGCAGGGAATTTACCTTTTGTAAGTATCAGGATGGAAGTAGGCCTGGAACAGGCACACTCACCAACTTAGCCTTTGAAAACTTGTTAATGTGAGATGAGAGAAGGTGGAGAGATTTATATTTGTTGATGTGACATTATCCTGACTCATTTGTGGTGCAAGTGTTGAAACACCAGATCAGTTTTTTTTCCTAGAACACTGACCTTTTAGGGTGCACAAAAGAGTTCAGATTGTTCAGAAACTGTTAGTATCTCATAGATGGGAGGCAGAGAATTGAAGCCAATTATTTGCTTATATGAACCAGGATTTGCAAACAGCCTTAACTACCTGCAGCAACCGACAATTACAAATGACTTTCACGTTTCCTCTGAGAAGAACCAAACAAACCTTGGCTATTGCAAAATTTGCATCTAGGAGACAGCATGAAAATAGGTGAGCTGAAGTTTTTGGTAGACTGGCTTGAATTTAAAAAATAGTCCAAAAGAACAGAAAGACACCCACTTCCGTGGTTTCTATGCTTGCTTTCACATTGCATACCCATATTGGGTACCTACATTTGCACTCGTGATAGGAGCTGAGACAGATTTGGAGACAGACTGAAGGATCTACTTTCACGCACAGTGCATTGGACTGCCAACAATGATAGATCCAGTTTAGGAGTCCAAATAAAGAAAAATATGTGATACCAGTCATACCGGAATGAATCTAATAAAGACATCAGATTTGTTGGATCAGACATGTCTACACTTAATTGTGGTTTTGATAGATCATTACAGACGGGCTTTCAAGCTGGACTATCTAGTTGTTTTTCAAAAGCATTTAGTTTGGATTTTATTTTTACTATTGATATAGTCTATTATGATAGTTTCTGAAAAGATTAAGACTTATGATTATGATATACTGATGAACTCACATTACGCTTACCAATAATACCTTTCTGTGTGAAAGCTTTTTTCAGGCAGTATTTTTATTTTATGAAGAGCAACATGCTTTTACCTTTTGCAATATTATTTTTATTGCGTGCATGAGGTGTCATTGCTTCTATAGTGTGATTAGGCACAATATTGTAACTGCTTTCACAGTTACTGAGAGCAGATATCCTTGTGGGTTGGCATATTTTAAAGTTTGATTGCATTTTTAATTTGATGTGTTTGGCATTTTTGCTCAGCCTACTAAACTTTCCATTTATGAGTAATAATTCTTTTTAGCTCTGCTAGTATTTTTTCTTTGGAAAGTCAAGTTTGTTTTTACAGTACTCTTTTATCTGTATTGTAATAGGCCACATGGCAAATATTGAATCCTCTAACAAATAAATTTCTAAATTTTTGAACTGTTTGAATTAATTGAAAAATTACAAACTAGGTGTTCCTTTATCTATGAATCTTCCTAGTCTCTCTTAACATACCTCCATCAGCAATTCATGATACTAACACATTATATGTTCTTCCTAAAACAGCTACCCAGAAAATGTGAGAACTAAGAAAATTAAACACAGATACCTGTGGTATAAAAAAATGGATTCTGCAAACATAATTATCTATTTGTTAGTGCTTACTTGAATAACTGAAAAAACATTATGATTTACATTGCTTAGAGTTGGATTTAAAACAGCTTATAAGATAATTGTATTCCTTTGGGTTCAGGACTAATGCATAAATAACCTGATTTTTATTATAACAGTATTTTATTTGACTGTGTTAAGTATCATTTGAGTGTATTTTAAAACTGATGTGTAGTTTATGAGTTCATGAAATGAATTCACATAATTATTGAATATTGGTAATTCAGAACAATTTGTGCTATAGCACTTCGGCCTCTTACTTGTACATAAGGAACGTGAATTCGGACAAGACTTATGGTAGGCAGAAATGACTACCATTTGGAAGCCTTTCAGGGTTCTAAGTCAAGTGACTTGATGGTTTCACACCATTTGCCAGTGTCTAAATACTTTATGAAAATGTTTCACAGCAATGTCTAGGTACTTCAGAAGACACCCTGCTGATTTAATTGAAATTTCTATGATTTCTTCAAAATTTGACTGTAAAAGGCAACAGTTTCATCATCATGACATGTATTATGTTGCCACTACTTGGGTAAATTATGTTGGTTGTTTTGTGGGAGAACCTTTACTTAAAAAATTGTGATATGTGGAAAAAATGAGACAAAATGTGTACAGCTGCCTATAGTAACTGCATCAACTGTACAATACTCAGTTGTAATTCAGATTTAAATGAGTAGGATTTAGGGTTCTAATTGGAGATCTATTTTTTCACTTTATAAACCAATCACTTAGAAGTTATTTAGTGTACGCCACTTGCAGGAGGCAATAGCTCATATAGAAGGGAAACCATTAAAGTGCATCTAAAATTTAAGTTCCATGTTAATACAATCCCTTATGATGTTATAAATACTTTCACCTGGTTGAATCTCTTCAATGAGTGGAAGGAAGACTTTATTTGTATTTGTACTTTTATTTAAAATTATTAAAAAAAAATGGACCTTCATTGTAACACTTGCCATTCACAATTGTCAAATTAGAATCATAGAATCATAGAAAGGTTTCTGTTGGAAGGGACCTTACAGATCATCTGACTCCAAGGCCCTGCCATGGGCAGGGACATCTTCCACCAGACCAACTTGCTCAGAGCCCTTTCCAGCCTGACCTTGAGCACTTTCAGAGATGGAGACCACAGCCTCTCTTGGCAACCTGTTCCAGTTCCTCACTACCCTCACAGTAAAGAATTTCTTCCTCATATCTAATCTAAATCTACCCACATGCAGTTTAAAGCCATTTCACCTTGTCCTATCACTACAGACCCTTGTGAAAAGTCCCTCTCCAGCTCTTTCGTAGTCCCTCTAGGTATTGGAAGGTGATCTAAGGTTTCCCCAAAGCCTTCTCCTCTCTAGACTGAGCAGCCCCAATTCTCCCAGCCTGTCTTTCCCATGAGAGGTGCTCCAGCCCTGTGATTGTCTTTGTTCTGGACTCACTCCAACAGGTCCATGTCTGTCTTGTGTTGGAGGCCCCACAGCTGGATGCAGCACTTCAGGTGGGGTCTCACCAGAGCAGAGCAGAGGGGCAGAATCCCCACCCTCACCTGCTGCCCACACTGCTGTGGACGCAGCCCAGGATACAACTGGCCTTCTGGGCTGCAAACACGTGTTGCCAGGCCATGTGGAGTTTTTGTCCATGAATACTCCCAAGTCTTTATCCCCTGGGCTAGTCTTGATCTATTTTACAATTACTTATAATTACTAAAAGTGGAGAGTGCTCCAGAAATTACTTATAATTTTAATTTTAATTATTTATAATTTCCCTTTTAGGATTATTACAAGCAACTTCCAGAGGACCTAAGTTAAAAAAGGCAAGAGGTAGTTAAAAAATGAATTTTAAATATACATTTTAAAGATATCGCTAGGGTATGTTTCAGGTATTTTATAAAAAAATATATTGTCATAGCTATGTAATATTATAATATTACAAAAATAGCTGGCAACATAATGAATCTGTCATAATTTATGCTGGAATTCAGATTATGTGGATTTAATTATTTGCATTTAAGTAAATAAAATGTAAAAAGTTATGAAAATATATGTACATGCTTTGAATCTGAAAATAACTGAGTGTATTTTTCATATTAGTTTTGCATTTATCCTCATCACCAAATTCTCATAGTGCTTAGTTTTTTCATGTTGAATTTATTACTTCTCTGATCTGCACTAGAAACGTAAGTGATTTAATATTCATGTTTAGAAGATAAAAAAATATATTTCATTCATTTGGGATGTTTCAGGATAAAGGGAAAGACTATTCCACTTTTAAATTTCTTGTTATGCTTGTAAGGAAGTCATAGGTAAAATACACTGATCACAAAGTTTCTAGATTACTGGTCTCCTGCTTTCTTACACGTACCATGAGATTTATAGAAAAGACTTCTGGCATAAACTCAGAGACAGAGACACTAAGAGGAAAATCAAGACAGCAAATCAATTTGGGAGCCCGCATACTGGAATTAAATTAAAAATTACTTATTGTATTTTCTTTGCTCATTGTGGAGAGTTACACTTGAGTTTCACTTGCATCTAAATAGTGGATACATTTTGTGTCTTGATCAGCTGGTTGTCCTCTAAACCAAGTCTGTTCAGTCCCCTTTCATGAGGCAACCAGGGCAAGGTGCACAGGCATTTTTCAGATTACATGTGTCCGGATCATGTGGTAGCACAGAGCTGGGACATGGCCAGTGAACTCATCTGGACCTGGCTTGGAAGCTGCAAGTCACATCTAGGTCAGAGCATTAGTCATTCTCCGTAGCAATGGCACTGAAGAGGCTGCTACCTCGTGCCTGCTCCTGTTGCTGGTTTGTGCTCCTGGACTAGGTGCCTTCTTAATTCTACTGGTTGAGTCTCTTTTCATTCAGAGTGGGCTTGATTAAACTGATTAGACAGTTTTCATCACAGTTTTATTAGAGTTGCCTCTCTTTGTAGTGCAGGACTATCCACTGCAACCAGTGCAACCATTGCTGGAGAAGGACATGTAAGGAAATTTCTGGGCTTTGCATAATGGGACTTACAATAGCTGACACATCATGAAATGCTGCATAAACCAGCTAGAGAATGCTAATAAAAGGAGCATATTGGAAATATTGTCACTTTCTTAGTGCTGACATGAAACCTTGAAATAGACTCTGAAGAAAGTATTACACCGCAAGTATCCATTTCTCAGAGGTGACTATGTCCCATTACCATTTGGATATAGGGAAGTGGACCACTCTCCTGTTTTAGAAAACACAAGGAAAGCACTCAGAGAGAAGAGAGAAGTATTTTCACAAACTATTTAGCTGTCTAAGGCCTTAACTGGAAAATGGGATTCCTGAGTTCCTTATTTTTTTTTAGCTTAATTGGTTTCAAAGGCACAGCATGCATTTCTGTGAAGAGTGATGAGGCCATAGAGTACCTGGACCTCAGAGCCATCTTCCTCTCACCTGGGGAGAGCTGGGTATTCATGGAGGGAGCTCAGTACTACCCATAAAGGAATTTTTCCTTTAATGTTGTCAGTCAAAGTTTGATTTCTATGCTGGATTTATCTCATATATTTTTTAGTTAATCGGTTAATGTAGCTGTGAATAAATGTAATTGTTCTCTAAATGTTACTGAGATATTAGTTTTTTAAACAGTAAGAACTACATGGAAAGTATCTGTCATGTAATAAAAATTCCATTTATTTCTATCTATGTTGTAATTTTATTGGTTATTCTGCTGCTCCTGAATTAAGATGAATGCCATCTGTGGTTCACTTAATACTTTATATGCTTTTATTACAATCCTGCTTTTGTTTTTTGTATCATATATAAATTCATAGCTACATTCTCTAAAATTTCTCTACATGTGAAAGATCACATTATAAAAATAAAGATATAGTTTCATGATGAAAATTAGTTTCTATTTTACCTTCAATGGGATTTTTATATACAGCTATTCTATTATTATACAATTGACTTTTTCTCAATTTTTTTTGCTCTTTTTTTCTGCTAGTATATATGACGGTTCCACATGTGTTAATCATAATACTAGAAATATCACTGCACTGATTTTACACAAGCTTTGGCAACTTGTAATCCATTGGAACACTAAATCTAAATCCTGGCCTGATGCAGTTCTTGCATTGCTAACAACTAACCAGTCTAAATCTAGTCATAGCAAGCCTTGCAGCATCACAGAGTCACAGAATCGATCAGGTTGGAAAGAACCTTTGAGGTCATTGAGTCCAACATACAACCTAACACCACCTTGTCAACCAGACCATGGCACTGAGTGCCACATCCAATCTTCTCTTAAAGTAAAAGGAAGTTGTAGGTATTCAGAATTGTTTACAATCCTGATGTATTCTATTGTGTTCTGATTACTATTGTGTGAGGACTGAAATAATCTCAGAAATGGGAACAGGAACCCAGAAGGGGAATAAGCCCTTACTGATAAGGTAAATAGGGCCACAATGACAATTTGGGAACATTCTACGTTGTCCTTTTAAACTAGATCATTTCTAACTGAATAGCATGTAAAAACACTATGTGGTCTGTATGTTACCTGCATTTTGAAAGGAGCGATAACAAGTTGTTAATGGCTTCTTCTTTGAAATTGAAAGAACATATTGTAGTTTTGTATGAAATGATTTAATTTTTCTTAAAAGTACCAAGAATAGTTTAACATTTCTTAATGTGATCTGTGCATTTTACCTGCAGTTAGTGTATTTTACACAGCGACTGAAATACGAGAATATAGGCATAAAAGCTGCTTACTTTCTCACTTTTGCAAAGCCAAAATAACCTTAGAAATGAAAGTAAAAAAGATTATGGATGTAATAAATCTGAACATTGCTATTGGCTACACTAAATACAATTGGAAACAAATTGTTTTGGCGTAATTATCAATATATCAAAACTGTTTAGTCTCGATTTTGACATTTTTTGTTTATGTTTCATTAGTCAGCAAAGCCAAGTACCAGGAACCTTCCAGAAGACCTCAAGGAAAATCCATTAAAAATACAAAAATAGCAGTTGAAAAATGAAACCCAGACTTCTATGGAAAAAGGTAACCTAAGATAACATATAGGTGATGACTTAAGGCAATATAAATAAATTCTGAGATGAAGTACTGTGGAATTAATATTATTCAGTCTTGTTCTTGTCAGAACTACTCTGTCTTATACAAATACCCAACTATTTGGGATGGCAGAATAAGGTAGAACTATGAATTTTCTTCAGGATAGTGTTAACTGCAGTTTAATGAACCTGTACAGGAAATAGTGTTTAAATACGCAGGTAATCGCTTCTAATGCTAAGCTTTTAATATAGAATTTTTTTTCTGTATATGCTGCACAGCTGGATCTCTATAGATCTCAGAAATAATAGATATAACCTCCATTCTCTTCGTACCTTTATGATGAAGAGAATATACCTAGTACGACCTAGAGCTGCAGTATGGCACAACTCCACTTCAAATATCAGAAGTATCTGATGTTATTAGAAGGTAAAGTACATAAACTTTGTGTTTCATAAATGCATTTAAAAATAATTTTGTCATTCTTAACTTTCCTAAATTTGTATTTATCTTGAAGCATTTATTTTCCTTCTTCCAAGATTTAATGTGTTTTTAGACTGTAAAGAAAGAAATTATATTTCCAATATCCCATTTGCTATTTTCTGTAAAGACTGAATGATATGATGGACTGCTAAAGTCTGCTGAAACTCTTCCATGCTGGGGCATGGAAATACTGGTATGCAAATTTAACAGAAGTCGCTTGGCTGATTAACACCAGAGGATCACACTGGTGGAGGAGAGAAGTTCCCATAATCTACACTGGAAAGTTGCTGGGAAAGACAGTGTGATTTTGCTCCTCCCTGGGGAAAAGTCAGACCAATATCTTGGATTGTCTTTGCTCAAACAGCCAGGTAGGCTAGTTGGCTAATGTGGGGGAATATGCTGAGTCTCTACCAGAGTGATTTATGGAACCAGAGTGGAATCAAACCAGGGCCACTCACCCATGAACTCATACAACATTTTGTTTGATTTATTTGGTTTTTGAATGTTAACGTAATGGTAGAGAAAAGCAGAATTGTATATGCCAGACAGATGCTCAAAAGTGAGCCTGAGAGAATACTCAGGTTTTCTTTTGCTTCCTTTCTGGCAGGGTTGGAATGCGTTGTGCTGAATTTTTGTGCTACGCTGAATGGATGTATATACATTTTTAACAGAACCTCGAGCCCTGTCGCTAAAAAAAGCTGAACTGATTCTATCTATCCTGGCAAATCAGTAATTATATTAGTGATCATTAAAAGCATATAATCTTCCTCAATAAATACTTTAATAAACAGGAACATGTACAGTTTAAAAAGCCAATAGAGAAGACCACATATGAAAAATTATGATTGCATCTACTGTTAGCTCATGATCATTATGTTAAGTCATTAAATCATTAATTCATTAAATTGATTTATTGTATTAATTTTTTCTTATATTTGGTTTAATTAATAGGGCTTTTATATGCATGGATATTTTAACATCTTAGGCATTTTTATAATAGTTACAATAAAGAAAGAGCTATTTTATAATTTTATAGCACTATATCCGTGTCATTTTAAATATCTAAAAAATAGCTATTTTATTTTATATTAAAGATCTCCTTAGTGTTACTATACTTGATAAGCTGCCAAAACATATAAGTCAGAGTAGTAGATACTTTAAAAATAGGGGGAAAAAAATGGAAAATGTACAAATCAGGATACAGTAGTATTTTATTTTATCTTTATTTATATTTGGAAGGGACTGAGGTAAAAGATTACTTTTATGTTTCTTTTTTTTTAAAAAAACCATCTAATTAAATATGCTACTGTCTTTCAGTTTCAGCCCAGATGAGAGAAATTGCTGAAGGGCAATGAACTACCTTCATCTCTGAAATCTCTCACTCAGTTAATCTACCAGGTCAAACCTGTTTTGACAGTGAAATCTTTATTTTTGTATTTTAAAGGAGACTCAAACCTTGTGAAACATGCCAGACTGACAGTACAGAAAGGTGAAGTCATCTGTTTATTCACGGAAGAGATACTGCTCATCAAGTGACATCAGCACTGAAGATTTTACTAGAAAGTTCACACAGGCTTTAGCATTAAAGTACAGTTGCTTCATAATTGATTTTGCAGATCTTAATTTTAAAAACCACAGCAAAGTCTAGAAGATAGTTGCCTACTACGACTAACAACAGCACCAGGTTTATTGGTTTTTATAGTTTAGTTTCCTACTTTAGTCTTTTGTGTGTATGAAGCTGTTTTCAATCTGTTTACGTCTTCTCTTCAACTACCCATTGTGTAAGGTCAATTGAGATTATGTGCTGCCATTTTATACACATCTAGTTTGCCACTGGTTCTTTTTCGAGATGATCTTTACCACAGTAATCTATTGCGAGATAACTGCAAAGCTGTTATTTTTTTACGCTTGATGGTAAAGTAGGAAAAGATGGATCATAAAAGGAGAGGAAGAATGAGAAAGAAGGAAAGTATAGGAAGCTTATCATTTGGTAAAGCACGGGATAGGCAGATGCAGAATATAGAAATGGAAAAAGAGCTGGAGACATTAGGAGAATTCAGAAATGGAAAAAAAGATATTAGACAAAAAAAGAAAAAATAGAAACAAGTAAAACAAAAAGCAGAGAATGTTAAGTATGAATATGAGGGCACAATAAATATTTATGTAAAAATGTGCTCATTTTTAGAGTATACTAGTTATACACAATTGTGATGCTCATTTTTCTTCATTACAGCCATGGGGCTATATCAATATTTTTCTTTGCTTGGAGAACCAATATGCATAAGATCAATCTTTCAGAAAAGCTATTTTGCATTGCTAGGATGTTACATCTTTTCTTTTAATGATATTTTTCTTGGAATGTAGTAAGTTGAGTGGTTTCCAAATATATATTTTATTAATTTAATTAATAAAATTCCTGTACCTTCCTCTAAATATTGCAGCATTCTTCTCAAACAAAGCCTTCCAGTTAATTTTTATTTCTTTTCTTCTTATCCTTTTTAACTCAATGTGTTTGATGAATGTTTGTGTGTAAACCCTTTTTATCAAATCCAACACATTTGCATTTGACTTTGAAAGGTAAAACTTCCGTATTTTCATAGATAAGAGTTTATTACTTTATTCAAAGGGAAATTAAGCACTTGGACAGTGGATCAAAGCCTATGGCTTATTGTCTTCTGTTAGTCAAAATGCAGTTGCAATGACTGCATGTTAAAGGATATGAACTGAATGTGACCCAACATATTTAGCCTATGTGTCAGGACTGGAGCAAGCAAGAACTATTGATTTTGTTAAAATCTTACAGAAATGCAGAAAATGTGTTATCTGTGTTTTCATTGCTGAAGATGCTTGTTTAAATTCATTTAAATTTTAAAAAGATCAACTATTACATTATGATGCTTTGTTTCTTTAAAATAAGTATTTTCTCAATAATCTTGTAAGATAAACGTTAGTCTTTAGTGGAATAAGGTTATAATGGTCTTAGTATTGTAATTGTGATACTTTTGTCCCCTATGCTTGTTCTAATTCACTTTCATACACCAACAGTAATTTTGATTTGGCTAAATTATTTATAAGAGCTGAATGTCTTTGTGAATATGAAATTAGCATAATTCATTTTTTTACTACTTTAAGCCAGATCCTCCAGCTCTTATTTAAGCAAAAACCTTGCTGAAGTGTATACCTATGCCTGAAGCAGAGTTTTGTCTTGAATAAGTCCTTCAGATCAGATCTTTTTTTTAATAAGACATATGTAAATAACTTATTTTGTAGATATTTTGATTCATAAGTTAAAGAACTAGTATTTAATTCTTTGTATGTTACCACTGAATATAATTTAAAAATTAAGGAAGACAGTTAAGATATAATTTAATGATAAAAGTTAGAATGAAACTACAATGGGGAAAGTTTTAATGACTAGTATACAAACTCTTCAAGGAAGAACTAGATTGGCTTTATGTATGTAGGTTCCATCTGAGAATGTGCACGTAAAAGTTACAGCACATACCAGCAGTACTGTGACTGATGTTAGATTTCCTTGTTTTTTAAATGTGTTTGCGTATTTTAAATGCAAGCTGGATTTTTCATGCAGAATGTAAAGCATTTTACATTTGATCTGAACATGAAACCATTTAATGTGGTTTTGATTAAGGGGTGGAAGTGTGATTCGCATGAGGTTTTTTGCTTAGTTCTGATGTGCCTGAAATTTCAATGAACCATTTACCCAGGATATTGGTATTATTAAATGATGATGGGAGTCCTGTAGGATTCAGTAATCAAATTTTTTGTCATTATTACAGTAGTAACTGATGAAATTCCAACATCATTAAATCAGTTTCAACTGAAAATTTAAATTAATTTGACTTAACTAGTGTATACAAACAACACTCCTTTTTCCTTTTGCAACCAAAAATGAAAATGCAATACAACCACACAGATTTTCTTGTGAATACTTATGGAAGCAATTGAAATAAGTCTGTTTATGTATGTCCTTTTATCAGAAGATATTTACTTTCATTCTACCTTAAATAGTAATTTGTCTTTTACAAACTTGACTTAGACATGACTCATTCCTTAACAGCACTGGAAGAGAAAAGGCACCTCTTAGGGGTCATGCGTTGAATTCCCTGGCAGAAAATTTGGCTTCACCGAAAATAGTGTTGCGTTATAAGTGACTTTAATAATTTTAATAACATTGTAACACATATATGTTTTATGAGATAAAGATTAATCTGAAAAGCAGAGCTGCTATGTCAGAATTTCTCTGTCATTAATCATTTGTCTGTGTTACTTATGCTTAAAAGAATGCCTACACTGATTCTAGGTACACTTAAGTCAATGAATTGAGGAAAAGAAGCAGGTCTAATTTTATAGACAGCACTGTCACTGTTTTGACTATGTGAACATGAATATACCCACAGCAAATGAATGTTGAGACTGAAACCTGGGAAGGGCTGGTGCCAGTTGATGCTGAGGCAATTTAATAGTTTGCTCAATGATTTGAAAAAATTACTCAGGATTCACAAAGAAGATTTATGATCATAATTATGGTATGTACTTTTTAAGCATGGTGTTATTCAGTCACATTTGTAATCTCAGCATGGTCACTTAAGCTTCCTGTAGAATGCATGTGGAAAATTGGGAATCTCAGACTGTGATCCACAAAAGACTGAATTCCAGGTGTGTGTCATCTGAAATTGATAAGGGCAAGATGGGTCTTACAAGTCCTGGCCCTCAATACAAGTGGATTTAAACTCAGGCTTTTATGACATTATCCTAAGACACTGAGTTACGGGAGTTGGTCATAAGTCTCTTCCATTTGCTTTTAACTGAAATTTTGTTCTCATTGCATGATTAAGTAAATGCCCACTGTAGCAGGAAATACAACACAATGGTCCCTCAGACTGGGAACCAACTACTGGACACCTAGACAGTCTTCTATTTGACGTCTCTTTGCCTGCAGACCACCATGCCTACCACTGTTGCTACAAGCTGAACTTGCTGGGATTGCATTTTCTGTCATGAGAAAAGGCAAAGCCACTTATGCTATTTCCTTGTACTTAGATTCCAGCAAATCTTGAGTCTTGATGTCAAACTTGAATCCAAAGATAGAATTTGGCACTCTGTATTTGTGTGGTATATGCAAAGTGTGCATATTCATGCACAAATGCAGATATAGCCACACATATTTATAGCAAAAATTTCAGATATGATTCAGCATATCAGCACATACATTACTGGCACTTCAGTTGGTGTATTTCTGTAACTCTTAGAAAAAGTGGTAGGAATGGCATAGAAATAATTAAAACCCTTTAAAAAATGTATGAGTTACTTGAAAGATTTGCAATTGCAGTAGTTGCATATGTGAAGGCAAATATTATTTATTCATGCATTTTCAATGTGTAAAATTCCAAGTGAAACCAATGTTGAAAATGCTGATAATGGGATTTCAATTAAATATTCAGTGGATTAACAGCTATACACTTTTTGGCATAGGTTGAAGGGGATACTCTGAGGATATTCAGGAAAAGTTTTAATTAAAAACACAGATACTGTTTTCTGAACAGAAGAATTCTGGGCAGCAGGCTAAAAGAAGTACCACTAATTTGGGGTAAGTAAATGCATATTTAAAAATAAGCATAATTTCATCTAGAAAAAAATAGTACAGAAAGCGCTATTACACATCCAGCATGAGTAAACCTGGACTATTGTTATCAACATATACTTAGTAAGTAATGCCTTTCGGATACAGTTCTTTCTTACTTTGTAGGCTGTGTATGGGGGGATTGACATATTTGGAGTTTTAAAGCTCCCAACCTGTGCATCTGCATGAGAGCCTGCAAGAAATGCCTCTAGAAAGATTTTGAAAATTGCATATAGTGATAAATACAATGTCATACTCATGAACAGTAATATGCAGAGCAATAAGTAGGTTTAGTGGGAATATTTTATGTGATAAATGGAGAAAATGTATGAGAAAATGTAATGTGACTAAATATCACACTTTTCTAGTGGACAGAGTGAGTTTCAATTGACCATTTTTCTTTTTCAACCAGGAATTGGGTCATCTTGGATTCAAACCTTTTTATACCACTATGAATTTTTCCAATAATTTGATTTTCCTTTTTCAATCAGAACATAAATTAAAATAAAAATACTGAAATTAGTATTGAGACAAAAATTCTTTTCCTAGTAATACCTAGAAATTAGAAGCTAAAATAATGACTTGTTAAAGGAACTGCTCTATTTTAGAGTGACTTTGAAAATATGGTAACCTTTAATTCTGTTTTTACCACCACTGTCTGAACTCAGGCACAGATTTTCTCATTTTACCTTGTATGAGGTAGATAACATTGGTGGGAAGAGGCCCTTAGTGAGAGCTTCTGTTGATGATTTATGAGCAATAATCAAATGTGGGTCATTTTTATAGTTGTACTATCTCTGCATTACCAATTAAAATGAAGATATAATATATTCTCACTTTTAGCAGGTAATAAGCATACCTGGTATGCTTAATAACTGGTAAAATAGGGAACTCTATTGGTTAAGACTATGGTAGGTCAGCTTTGCTAGTATATGTCAGACCCATTTCCAACAGGCCTTCCCTGTGTTTTAGTGAAAGGTCAAGGAGCACACCATTCCTTGTGGGAACCTCCACTCTCCGTGGAAGGCAGCTGCCATCAATGTTTTCCAGGATCCTCCTGGGCTTTTTGTGCTTCACCTGTTGCTTCTCCAGCAATGTCAGGGTGGTTGAAGTCCCCCACAAGAACCAGGCCCTGTGACCACGAGGCTGCTCCGAGCTGCCTGTACCGGGCCTCGTCCACTCCCTCCTCCCGACCAGGAGCCAGGAGCAAACACCAAAAACAGTGTCAGCCTTGCTACTCTGCCCTTTTGTCCTACTCTGCCCTTTTATCCTAACTCATAAGCTCTCATTGCTCATCGTCCACCCCAAAACAGAGTCTGATACATTCCAACTGTTGCCTCACATAGAAGGAAACTCCACCACTGTGCTTTCCCAGTCTGTCTTTCCCAAACAGCCTGCAGCTGTTCATGACAACATTCCAATCATGTGAGCTGTCCCACAATGTCTCTGTAATTGCAATGAGATCAAAGCCCTGTGACTGCACACAGATCTCTAGTTCCTCCTGTTTGTTCCCCATACTGTGTGCATTCATGTACACAGACTTTATAGAAGTATTTGACTGTGTCAATATCCCAGTGAGGGTACAAAGGGATGCCCCACAGTCCATTCTTCTTGTTATGCCTTTGGGTACTTTTGCTTGTTGGAGGTGTCCCCTCTTTAAGCTGCATTTTGCTACTTGGGTGGTCGCAATAGTTCTCCTCTTCCCACACCTCATGTCTGTCAAGCCTGACTATGTCCCTCTCCCCTTTCAAATCTAGATTAAAGCTCTCTCAATGGCCCTGCTAAGTCCAGAACTAAGATCTTTTTTCCCTTTGATACACATGGACCCTGTGTGTTGCCATCAGGCTCAGTGTCATAGACACTGACCGATGATCAAACCCCCCAAATTCTGCTAATAACACCAGTCTCAAACCCAGGTATTAATCTGCATGATTTTCCTATTTCTTGCTCCATCATTCCCTGCAACTGGCAAGGCAGAAGAGAACACAGCTTGTGCTCCAGATCCCAAGGTCCTGAGGTCCCTCTTGATTGGCTGCAGCCTTCTTAGGACTCCATCAGTACCCAGTGGGAAAACCAGCAGTGGGTGATAATGACTGGACTGTACCAGGCTGGGACATTTCTTCTATATTCAGGGCATGCAGGTGCCACACGGAGGAAGCTCATTGCTGTCTGCGATTTTTTCGGAACAGGGTAAATGTTTGAACCAAATGACCACACACTGCTGACCAGACACCAGGTTTGATTTTTCAGAACATTGAAACCCAAATAGTTTTTACTGTGATCTTTAACTGCAAAGTGAATATTCAGCATCTGCTTATCATCCAACGGCCAAAAGTTAACCTTAGCAGTTTGGCATATAATACTTCTTACATTTGCTCAAGTGATTTTAACTGGCGTTCAGGTCATACGTTCAGGTTCTCGGCATCCTGCTGCATTAATATTGGACATTGTCCTCCCTTATCTATTAAAATGTCATTAATGGTCGGTGACAACCAGCTGGGATCTCAATATATGGGCCATTATTATGTATGCATTGATAGGATTCCACTTGCTGGACTTCAATCTTGCCTGGCTTGTGGCCATAATGCTCTTGCACATCAGCCACCTGAATCAGATCAAATGGGGTCAGTTTTCACTTGTGATTCCCTGCTCCACCTCAAGGTTTTATAGTGGATCTGGCATCATGTGGCAGGGAATTTGAAAGAAATAAGGAATAGCTTTCCCCTAGTTTGTTATCATAGTGATCACCCTCTATATTTCTATCCTATTCTTCAAGGAATACGATTAGCTTTCTAATCCATACAATGCTGTGTGGATTGGTAGCTCTCGTAAGTGTCCTCTCGAACTGTTCTTCCAATTTCAAGAATAGTGAAAGATACAATTTAGTATAGAGCGAACATGTGGAAGGCTGTACAAAATAAAAAGCTTATGGTTAGTAAGAAAAGCCACATAAATATTCTGAAGAAACACTTTAAGCTCTATCAAGTAAAAAAATCTAAAATATTTTGGATAAAACACTGTGGACATGTACTAGCAAGAAGCTGGACTATGTTTTTCTCTTACCTCCAGTGAGGTAAATTGCTTCCTGTCAATAACTTGCACCCCTGCAAAGAGATTTTCATCTTCATTTGTTGCATGTATCATATCACTTGGGCAGAACTTGTCTCATGACCATCTTGCTTAACTATCAGAATACATTTTCAGACAAACCAAGCAAATGAAGTGCACCTGCTTGATGTTCTGACTCTAGTGAACAGATTGTAAACTGTATCTGAGAAAGCAGTGTTAACAAACCACCACCTGCTAAAACATCCCTGTAAGATAAACTACCTTGGATAATTCAGTTCAGTTATAAATCTGATTAATTTCATCCACACAGGTGCTCTCAGTCTAAATCAGTACACAAAGAACACGGTTTACACTTTGGTGAGCACTGGCCCTTTCGATAACTAAATTGTTCTACTTTCTGGTATGGCATGTAAAGTTTAATCAACTTTAAGTAAGCTGAACAATCAAGAAACATATTTTATGTATACTTCTTGAGCCACACATTTTTTTAATACAGTATATTCATAACTAAAAATTTAATTTAATATAACAAAAAAAGTCAAAGTGTATCTGTATATATAAATGAATTTCTAGTTATCTTTAATACAAAGATAAAAGTTCAGTAAAACCTTGAATAAATTCTTATTTCATTGCTATTAATATTATGGATTATGGGACTTTAAAAGAGGTCAAAAGTAGTTCTAGTGTAAACAATACATGTCTTTCATGTCCGTTGAAATACCTTCTTGGAGGGTTTGCTGCTTAACCATCCCAGGGGCTTAGAGTGAACAGCCTGTAGTTCCTTGAGTCCTCCTGGTTGCCCTTTTTGAAGTATAGATGTAGCTTGAGTCTGTGGTTCAGGCTGTTACATATTAATGCAATTAGTTGAAGTTGTAGCACTGTAATTTTAATTATTTTCATGTAAGGAAGTAACAATGGGTGGTACAACTTGCAGACTGATTAAATGATATAGAGAAAGAGAAGTGTTTTAGGTTCTACTTCTTCAGTTTATAGCTTCTTTCATACAGAAATGAGTAGCACCATATGTTCAATATAAGTTCTGGTATAGAAGTAGTAGATTTTATTAAAATCCATTAAAAACATAAAACAAAGAATACATTGGGAATTTTGTACATGAGTGCTCCTACCAGTTATTTTTTTGTACAATAATAGCAAGTGCAGACAGGTCAACAGGGCCCTTTATTCCTCTTTTCATTTGCAGATGAGTATTTTTGAAAACGTATCCAATACTCTGTTCTAAGATCGCAGGTAGCAGGTTGATCATCTAAAGTGTTAAGGGTTTCTTAAAGTAACAGCTTGAAACAAGTTTGTACTGTCTGTTTTAGGAAGGGTTGGATGCTATATTTCTTGGTCACAATATTTGTATTAGACGCACCTGAATTGTAGCAAGGCTTATACAAGCAGAAGTATATGGTGCTTTTTTTTTTTAGGTGCAGTTTATACTGATTTCACAAATTAAGTAAGTTAATAGCAATAAAGGGTATTTTGCTGATCTAAATTAGTTACAATAAACTCTTTTCAGTATCAAAAAATAACTAAAAGTCATACTTTCATATGATTTTTCAGACTGACAAAAATATCTCATTTAGACACCATGAAAAAATGCAATTTGTTTCGAATGCCCTTTCAGATTTAATATAGGTTATCTTCCTAATTGTTGATAATTATTTAAGTAAGTCAGATAGGCATTTGGATGCAACAGATATTGAAAAAATAACTAAGTGATCAGTGAAGCTCATGAAAGGACTGATTGCCTTGACATTTCCATTGACTTTTTTGTATTTTGAAAGTTTGAGTTAGCTCTGATGTTATTTAAATACTGTCTAATTTTATAGCCACTTCCGTGGTGCAGGAAAAAAGCCCAGCTAAAGTAAAATAAATTATATTATTCCTTTTTTCTTCTTCTTCTTGTTACATGGCTGAAATGTACTGCACTTCTACTTTCCTTGCCACTTCTTTCTGGATAGTGTAAGTCAGATTAATAACAGGAATGTACGTTTGCTATGGTGCAATGTAGCTATGAAGTGTGCTGGGTGCAGAAGAAATGGTTTTAGTCTTTTCTAAGAGGTTTTGTTGTGCAGAGAAATCAACAGAAGCCTGGGATACAAAGACTGATTAATAATTCCAAATCTATATTAAGGAATCGGGCAACTTTTTATAAGACACAATTAATGAAGTATTAATCTTACTCAGAATATGGACTTTATCTACAGGAGTTGTTAATGAGCTCAGAATCAGACTCAGTGTTGCTTTTCCCAATGTCAAAGCCCTTCATATGCTTTCTATTTTCTTTTTCAAACACAAAAATCACTAGTGAAAGGTTTAATGTCATCCAGAAAATTTGTTTTTTGCATGGTGTATCTATTACTTTCATAGCAGAAACCATATTTCTATTGCGAACACTTTAGTAAAAGACATAAGTAGATAAATCTCTCATGGGATTGATTCAGTCTGGGAAACTCCCGTGTATCTCCTTTGTGTATAGAAGGAGCTGTGCCAAGTAGCTTAAGCTAACTTTCATAAGGCCCAGTTTAGGCAGCAGTGTTACTGCTTCTTCACTTCTAAAGGGTTAAATCAGGAAGGAATTTGAGCATGGACCATTAGTTCTTTTGTAACTGTGTATTACACACATTTGCTATATAGTGTAGAACAGTTCCATGTTTCCATTTTATGATATGGGTTGTGATAGCTACATACAGGGTAGGTCTTTATTTTGGGTAGCTGCAGCAGATGATATGAATTAAATAGTAACTTTTGTAGTGCTAAATGTGACAGAACTTCATGCTTTTTATTTAATAATTTGTGAGATCTGCATGCCCTTTACTTGTTGAAAGATTTTAGATTACGTTTTTTTTGCAGTGCTTAAAAACCATTCTGAATCTATAGATTCTGTGGCTATTGTGTTTTCATCTGCAGGATGTGGCTTAATCTTCTCTGACATTTCCATTGGGTATGATCCAGTTCTATTACTCTAACCAGTACTAGTGATATTTAAGACCCTTGTTTAACAGTGCAAAACTTGTGCTTGACTCTATGGTGCTGGAGATGAAATAAATATATTTGAAGTGAATTTCTGAATCATAGCCTGATTTATATAGATTTCCAAGTACCTACAGCCACATCACATTAGATTTGTATCAGTCTTTTAATATTTTGCATATATTCTTTGTAATTCATACTGTAGCAGTGGATGCTGCTTGTTCTTTTCTTATATGTGCAAATTTATAATAAATTTTGATCTTTTATTGATAAAAATGCTTATGAAGCATTGAAATGAAGTTCAAAAATAATGATGGATAGGGAAAATGTTATTAATTGTATTGCGTTTTTGTAAATATAATGCATATTTCCAGTAAAAATATCTCTTGTTATTTGAAATGCTTGATTCAGTCTTGAATTTATTTACACCATGTGTAAATACACAGATTTTGTACAAAAGTGTTGTGTGCAGGTAGACCTGTAAACAGAAACCACTTTCCTTTTGCTTTAAAACTGTTCTGTAACTTTTAATCATAGAGAAGTCTAGACTGATTTGTGACATATTTTTACACTGGAAACTGTAACTTGTAACATATAATGATTTTTAGAACATTTATACATTTATTTATAAAGTCAAAAGCTGAAAATTTCCTTCATAAGTAAAAATATTATTTTATTTCTTTTGAGAGATAACTTGCTGATTTTTTTTATTTAGCTAATGCCTTCTGTGTGATTTTTCCAATACTGGGATTAATTTTAGCTAATACTATCTAATCAGTGTGAGATGAGCCTATATTGCCGTACTGCTTTACTCATTCTTGGGAATTACTATTTTTGTTACTTTCAGGGCTTTTAAGGACTTTGCCAAGGAGGATTTAAGCCAATATCTGTTTATGAGGAAATGGAGAGATATGATACATATGTAAACATTTATTTACTACACAGGGCTTAATGAGAGATCAGATGGAAATAGGTCATACATATAAGTAAAATATGTATAAGAGACATGTTTGCTGCTGTTGATAAACATCTTACCCCTTTTCCAGCATTTGCTTTCAGGCTCATTCCACATTATTCCTCATTGAGTTCTGGTTTATTAAGTCTCCAGAGTTCAATGAAAATACTGTGTATCTTTGTAAAAAAGCCATTACTACTTCTGAGTTGGTACTTCTATCATTTTTCTGTAGTTCTCCATAGTATTTTTAGGTACTTGACATAGTTCCCTCGTACATCTCATTTATTTTTAAGTATTGGCAGCCTATGATGGGAAGTTCTATTGCCGCTGCACTGTTCCTTTGCCATCATCTCCCCCAGTCTGAACAGGCCCTCAGTTCAACAGCACATGTACATTCTTGATTTCCATCATTGTTAGTGACCACTTGCAAGATTTTAATGTAACCTTGTGTCATGAATTGTTTCTGAGTATATTACTGTCCTTACCTCGGTGTTGTATCTGCCGGTTACTTGACTTCACCTAGAACAAGAGAATCAAGGCTGTGATGAACCTCAAGATGCCTGAAGGCATCTCAGTTTACGTATTGTTCTGAAAGACAAACTTCTAGGAATCTGACATTTTAGTTCATAATATAAATGAACTCTCCAGTGTCTTGTAGATGGCTTTTTGTTTGCTCTCTCTTACAGGGAATTTGAATATACTGGTGGACATTTCTAATTTATAAACTGATTGACATGAGAGAAATAATTTCTGCATCTAAATGACATAATGACTTGGACACACAGAACTTTAAGCCTGACTTCTGCAAAGGTTTTTGAGCCTCTTTTTGAGTAGCCTAACAGAAACTAATAGACATGTACATGTGTGCATGTATTTACAAGATCAGGCTACAATTTTCTAAAGAATTGTTTGGGACTTTGGTATTCTGTGGGACTGTCACATGGGATGTAAGAAGAGTAATTCATGTTTTAATACTGTCTTTTAATTTTTCCATTTTAGGACTTTAGTGTTGCAGATTGAGATACAATTTGCAATAAAATACATATTTATACTGCAAGGGGCTGTCTTCTACATAATCTATTAAAATAGTGCTTTGTAAAGAAACAAGCAATAAATTATCCATCTTTCTTGCACAATTCAAAATGGAAAACCCTAATGGGTGGTTATATGATCTTTTTTTCTTTATTGGCACATATATACATGCCTCCTATTAAGCTTTGGTGGATTTGGAAAGAAGGGATTTAATTATTTATTGGCTGCTGAATATCGTATTTTTACTTCACATGTTGGTGATGATTAATTCTTTTTGTAATTTTCTGATGAATTATTTCTGTTTCTGCCTAATCAGCAGGCATACTGTGAAATATAATTGCACTTGAAAGAAAATTACGGTCTCATGAGATGAATAATTTTGATGATTAAATTACGTAGAATAAAGCAATAACATTCACATACCCAACCAAGATGACATACTCATCCTTTGTTGTGCTTTGATGACCTTCATAAAAACAGAGAGTATTTTTAGAAAAAAAATTCATATATTTCAAGTCAGACTGTATGATAAGAAATTTGAGGGATCCTAAATAAGATATAGTCTTACAGAAAATACAAAAATTTCACCTTTTTAAATTAAAAAAATATTGGTCCTGGTGTAGGTTCAACATAACGTAAATCACTGAGGTTGGAAAAAGCTCTTAAAATTGATCGAACCCCATACTTACTACTAAAGTTAATTACTGGACTTGTTCAGAAATAAATTCACAGGCTGCTGTTCATGTCAGCAGGAGGTGGAAGGGGCCTTAAAGGTCATCTGGTTCCAACTGCTCTCCCCTCTCCCCAACCCCCCCAGGCATGGATGCTGCAATATTTACAAAATGCCCACATTTTTAAGACAAGTAAGACTTTGTTTTATAAGTAGTAGATATTTGAGCATAAGTAGGCCAAACAGCTGTCTAGGTATATGTTATGAAATACCAGTATTAAAAGATTTAAAATTAAGTTTTGCTGTATTTAGTGCAGCTCATTTTGAAAGGTAAACTTCAGCCTTTATGAGAATGGCACCTTAAATTGATTTTGCAGGTTTTCCAATGAATCTGACCTCTTCAGAGTGCTAATTCTGAGTTACAGCTTCTATTTGATAACTTGCACTATAGATTGAGTGCAAAATCATGCAAATTGAGCCACAAATCACAAAAAAAGAGAGAAGAAAATTAGATTTTGGCATGCATGGATGACATTTCACAAGAAATTTCTCAAAAAATGCTTATAGTATAGATTGTTACCAAGATTGAAGTGCATGGTAGCAAATCCCCCTGGTCCAAGTAGTCATTTTTACCTCAATTCAGTGATTGCTAAATCTTGGTAGAAGAATTTCAGAAAGAAAACTGTCCTTCCAAAATAAATAATCTATTAGAACAACTCCCTGGGATTTTTAAAATGGAACTTGGAGATGGAACTTTCTGGTGATCTTTGATGCTGAGTCTCAGAAAAGGTTTTGTATGATTTTTCTGAGGAATGCTGGAGGATGTGAAGGAAAAAAAAAACCTGAATAAATGGACAGAATTAATATGTTGAGTGCAGTGCAGCTTTGCTTAAAAGAATGATTCAGTAGTCATATTTTAATACAGAATCAAATGTGGATAGCCAGAGGTTTAGCCAATGTAAGTCACTTGAAGGCATGTTGTCAGGTTATACGTAATTTATATACATTTGTATATATATGAAATAAATACAGGAACCAGTTATTTTATTTCCTGTTTCATTCAGAGCAATAAATTTCATTAAGAATTAGAATCCTCTCCTCTCCTCGCCTCCCCTCCCCTCCCCTCCCCTCCTCTCCTCTCCTCTCCCCTCTCTTCTCTTTTTCTTTTTTTTTCTTTTCAATAAAAAGAAAATCAGATACAACTTTCAAGGTCTTTGGTATGCAGGTGAATAGATTAATAATGTTTTGGAGGTTCCTTGAGTTTAAGATCCATAAATCCAGAAGATGATGTCTAAACTCTAAACAATTTAAATAGAAATATATCTATGTTTCTATCTTTAAAAAAATAAGATTAACAAACTTATTATTGTATTTATTACCATATTGCAGTAGTGTAGGTCAAGGGGAGGTGACAGCAGTGAATTTCCCAGCTGTCAGTGACCCCAATTTGAAATTAAAAAATAATAGTGCATGGAGTACTCTCTTGTTCTGGTCCCCTTCACCAAAATTTACTCAGAAGGATCCTAACACATGTCTTCAGGCATGGAGAAGTGTAGATTTTCTATTTCCATATTGGGTTGGCTTCATTATACAGCTAGAAATACCAGGAAGTTTTCATTAAATTAGGGAAGTTCTGCTGTATTTCTGAATCTACCAATCTCTTTTATGTGTCAATGAAGTTTCATCTAAAACCCACAATGATGCTACAATGTTTTGACTTTGCATGCTCTATAACTCTTGTAGAATCTTTGTCAAAAAATGGTAATAAGAATGGCAACTTTGCACAGGTTCAGGCCAAACCTGCAGACTCATATTTTTGTACAGAGATTGGACTTCTACTGTTTTTAAGTGAATGTCAGTGTGGAGAGGTGGTCTTTTAGGAGTGTGACTTACAGAATAGAATGTTAGAAGAAACTGAATCTCTCTAGGGGAAAGAATGGCATCTCCCGTAAACTGGAGATGCCACATGGTACATAGAATATAGATGCCTTGTTGTGAATATATACACTGCTTGGGCTATTTCTCCAGAATGAAATATTTAGGACTGCTGACATAAAGTGCCGAAGAACTGTAAATTGATTTTTCTGATTGGTTTGAATGTTTCAGAAATTATTTAATTCAAAACATTCTACTCTGGTGTTTCTCTTTTGGTTTGGTTTGTTTTTTGTTTAGTTGTTTGTTTTTTTAAGTTCCTGGGCCTGCTTTTGCTAATGCTTGTAACAAGGACTGTCCTGCTAACTACTTCATGTTTATTGAATGAAAGAAGATTCTGGGAAGCAAACACAGCTGGACGGTGGCACTGAAGGAAATGGCAAGTATTGTTTGAAAAATATACTTTATACTATAATTAATATGCAAGAAGACCTTTGAAAGAACCTTGACCATAGTGAAAAAACACGAACTGTTGAAAGCAGAATAAATCTTAAAAGGAAAAGCAGCAGAAGTGCAGAAGGAGCTTTCTGTGTGTGTGCAGATCTTGAATACAGCTGAAGTCATAACACTTCAAAGAGCTTTTTTACAAGAGCCTTACGTTTTGAAGACATTAGTCTGTTTCTTTTCATACCTATGAATATGCAGGTAAACGAAATCCAAATCTAGTGTGTGCTTGGGGTTATCAGTGTTTGAAAGCTCAGGGTGTTCATGGAGATGAAATGGAATCTCCCTCAAGCAGAAATTCTAGTAGTAAATGGGCTTGGTTTTTTAGTGAGACGGCAGAAATATTTGCAACAGGGATTCTGATTTTGGTAGGCTACTGGAGAGTGAGCACTCTGGTGACAGCTGGGTTGGGAGTTCTCTCATCTAGTACTAAACTTTGTCTAAGGCAGTAAAAATAAAGTAATGGTAGGTTTCCTTTGTAGTCCACTAGATATGCTTCAGCTCACAGTTCTCTAATCCTATTTTTGTGTTTTGTTTCAGAGTGAAGGTTTCATTCTATGGGAATTCTTTAAGATGAAGTAAGGCACACTCTAGAGGTGTCTGTATCACAAACGAATTAAATGAGGGAAAGTTCTTGTGGTGAGGCAAGTAGATTTCTTAAAATGTTGAAGTCCATGTAAGTTTACTCCTAATATGCTGCAGCTATTGATGCAATAGCTTAAGATTTTTTTTTTTTTTGAGTGGGGATAAGCAGAGTGTGTGTAGAAAGATTATGTAAAAGAACTCTTCTAGAAGAGAGCCAAACCTGCCAATAAGGCTAAACCACTTGGTCCATGAGCACCTATCTCTTCATGTAACTAAATATGAAGACTGCATGGAGCCAGAAGAGCAAAGAGTGATAATATTATTTGTCGATTTACCATCTTATTGGTAGTTGATTAAATCATCTAACAAGGTATTGTGATTAAGATACTGTTGCTAGGGAAGACAGTAAGATAGACTCATGCCAGTAAGATAGACAACTGCTCAAGATATTGTAAGGCAAGGTACTATGTTATTTTTTGAAGCATTTACTTCCCTGATTTAAAAAAAAAAAATCTTCTTGTTTTCATAAATTATAGCAGTTTCTATGGACAGGATTATTCATCATCTTGGGGTGGCATTTATTTTTCTCAGTTTTTTAGGGTTGCTGAGTTTTTTTTCTACTGATTCTTAATTAAGAATGGCTCTGCTCTGGCCCTTGTTGCTATGATTGATCAGCTGGCGGGAAGGTGAAAGAAGAGTATTTCTAAGAATAGAATTAGATTGACCTGTCTGTGTGATGTCCTGAATCTTGTTAATCTTATTAATTATAGGGCATTTTAGATTTTATCTCATTAGACTTCACAAATTTGTATTTTTATCCACAGTGTGTCTAAGTCTAACTTTAGCATTAACTTTGAAGTGAATAGGTGTAAATCATTGCTTTCTCTGGATTCTTCTTGTAGGATAAGTTTAGTTTAAGACCAGAAATCTCAGCCCTATCATCACAACTTAATTCAAAGATCAAATCAGTAGGTAATTAATTTGCATTTTATTTTGCATTCAGTATCAGAGGAAATTATTCCTTGATCATGTACTCAAGTAGAGAAAGATAGTGACCTCGACTGCAGTGGGCATTCTTCCTTCACAGAACTACCTGTCTTCTGTATTTCAGTGTAGCAACTATGAGGACTTTCTTTAAATTTATTTAGCAAAAATACTTGTTTTGTATTTGAGGAATATGAGTGCTTCTGAGGGTCCTTACTTGTATGCTTTCTTAATGTTTGCAGTTTTTAATCTGAATCTTTGGACTGTAATTAAGGCAATGGTTTTTAATGTAGCCTCGTCTTTCACCATTATATTATCTGTATTTGAAATGCTGGCATGTGGTTATTATTGAAGCTGAGAATGGGTTAGAACTGAACCAGAAGTTTCATTTTGAAAGTCCAGTGCATTGTAGAGCCTAGGAATGAAAGAGATGTGTTCAGTTGATTGAAAGCATTAACAGGAAACTATCCGTCCTGAGGGGCTGGAGATATTTTGAAGCAGAAACTTGACAGAAAAGATTAGAGGTAATTGTTTTCTTTATTCTCACAAAATTCAGTGCGAAAGTTTCTCATTTAACAGCTTGCCAATGACACAAAACATATTGGACAGCAATTTCATATGAACTTGGAGACCTATTAACAAAAGGTAGGGATAGAAAGCTGGAATGTTTTTCACATTACAAGTGATAAATGGATGTATTCCTCAGAGCCATCAAGAAGGTCACATTCTAATAAGATTAAATTAGTGAAGGGAGACAATAAGCATATAAGTCACCAGTTGCCTAGTTAAACAGAAGATACTGGTATACAGAAAAAGTAGGGAAACCAGAGATATTTTAATTTATTACACTGAATTCAATAAATGGTCAAATAATCTCAAGAATGGTAAAACCAGTAAAGTGTAACATACAAGAGGTCTTGTTCGGTGATGTGTATTTTGTTTTAACTCAGTTCGAATATGGGGTATTTTGTGACTGATAACCCTGTCAGTTTGAGATTAGGGACAGATTTATCACTGCACACTTATAACAAGATGTCTTGCTCAGTCACAGGCAAAACAAACAGTATAGATTAGGGCTGACCAAAATGCTGCTGAAGAAAAAAAAGACAAAACCACAACAACCACCAAACCTGTCAGTCTTGAACAATTTTTTGTTATTCTGGAAAATCATAAAGTGCGAGAGTAAACAATTTACTGCCAATTTTTAGTTGAACCTCTGAGAAAAGACTTTTTGCCTGACCTGTACTCCACTGAATGTATGCAGCAGTATCAATCCTTCTGCCTCACTCATATCTATAAGGGTAAATTCAGACTTCTAGGGTCATCAATCCTAAGTATCTTTCAAAGAACACGAGATATTAGCACTGAAATTTGATAGAGAAAGTCAGTGCTGAAATATCACAAATATACAGCTTTCTGTCATTGAAAAGGCAGTAATAAGAAAGCACTGCTGAGTATAAGAATGTTTGGCTAAATTACTTTAATACCTGGTCTACCATTCCTCACTAATTTGCACAAACAAAAAAAAAAACCTCTTTGCTTAAAGCATTTTTACATCATTCTCTTAGCAAGAATGCAGAAGAGAATTTTCTATGCTTGACTCTATTGCTTGCTACTTTGGCTAGATGTAGACACATCTTCATTGAACTTTTTGGGAACCATTATTACTGTGAGTAGTTATATGTCCAACTTTAGGTTTCACCCCATTTGCTTTTGAAAGATGTTTATGATTTGAGGAAAATAGAACTCTTTATCCTTTATATTAATGTAGTTGATATTCATAATTTATGTTAATCTACCCTCAAAAGTAATGACCTTTTCAGTAATCTACATGACTATGTTTCCCTTTAATTATGGGAACTTCTAGGAAATCAATCAGTTCTGAAAACTAAAAGCTCTTCCAGCTTAAAAGAAGCTTTTTTCATTAGACTGCTCTTTACATGTTTAGTTTTATTTTGTGTGGTGAAATGAATGGAGATTGTTAACCAGGCTGCCAAGACAGATGCTATGTGGTGAACCATGTTACAGAAAAGTAGTCGGATTATAACTGTCTTGTAATTTTTTAATGTTCTTGCCCTGTAAAGTTTACTATCCTATTAAATCTGTAGGTTACTCTTTGTTAGGAGGCTTTCATAAGATTTCCTAAATAGATGGCTGGTGGAACAATTCATCATATAAAACAATACATCTCAGAAATTCATGGTTATAATTTATTTTGTAGGGGCAGGGAATCATGAGACATATTTCTTATTTCTAAATTCAAATTAATAGACATGCCTTCCTAAATTATGTTTTTCAATTTCAAAAGCAAAATCAATATACTTAAAATTATTTGAAATAAATTTTATCCATTGCATAGTGACTCAGGCTTTTTACTCATCCCTTTTAAACATCCTGTCAATAAATCATGCTGGGTAGATAGAGAGTGATTTACATTAAACAATAATGATGGAAATATATACACCAGGAAAATGCAATTATCTGCACCAAAACCCCCAAATCAATTTCTTTACAATTATGATTGTTAGCCTCATTTTCTGTGGAAACAAAGTGTATGGGATTGTACTGTCTCCACATCTGTCCCTTTGCCTCTGCTTCCTTTCTCAATGGCTAATTTCAAGCAAATGGGATGGTATGGTTCAGAGACAATAAATTCCTACAAATTTTGATGGTCAAAGAGAAAACCTGTCTGTGAGACTCTAATACTGACTGAAAGAATGCAGCAGGATCTTGGATTTACTTGACATCAGAAAGAAATATTGCAAATCCTATACTGGGAAAGCTTCAGTTGGACTTGACTCTTTCATTATGTGTCAACACATTCATGCCTCCATTAAATTTTGTCTTTGACATAGATTCTTTGTTGTATAATGTGTTCATGCCTCAGATTTTGTGTACTTCCACTGAACAGCCAGTTGATTGTGAGACAGAGCTCATTGTAGACCAGGGCTTGGGAGGTTTAGTGCCTGCAGGAAGTGTTCTTCTCTCGTGCAATGCTATGGTATAATGCAGTACAGCCTCAATGTGCTAATTGCTTTGTGGGTAGACCTTCAACCTGCAGTGAGCCTTTGTAGGTTCTTGTTGACACTCATAGTGATTGTCCTCTTTTTGCACTCCCATGAAGGTGATCACAGGGCTGGAACACCCCTTGTATGAGGAAAAGCTGAGAGTTGTAATTATTCTGCCTGGACAAGAGGAGGCTCTGGGGAGACTTTATAGCACCCTTCCAGTACCTAAAGGAGACCTA
This sequence comes from Lycocorax pyrrhopterus obiensis, assembly GCA_014706295.1. NCBI lineage: Eukaryota > Metazoa > Chordata > Aves > Passeriformes > Paradisaeidae > Lycocorax > Lycocorax pyrrhopterus. Next base: position 93,750,451 of record JACSVZ010000004.1, read on the forward strand.
TAAGAAAAATGGAGACAGAGTTTTTTGTCCCGTTGTGACAGGACAAAGAGTAATAGTTTAAATTAAAGGATGGTTGATTTAGATTAGATGTGAGGAGGGGGTTTCTTACATGAGGGTGATGAGACACTGGCACAGGCAGCCCAGAGAGGTGGTAGATGCCCCATCCCTGGAAACATTTCCGATGAGGGTGGACAGGGCTCTAAGCCAACAGATTTGGTTGAAGACGTCCCTGCCCATTCCAGGCCCCTTGGACTAGATGGCCTTTAAAGGCTCCTTCCAACCCAAGCTATTCTAGGATTCTATGTTTGTGCTTTTCCCCTCCTTAGGGTATTTCATACTAAGATATAGGGGCTTCTATCTCTAATCCTGGGATTGCTATGCGCTGCTCTAGTCTGGCAGGAGCATTAATTGAACCAGGGCTTTTGAACTGTGCCGAACAAACCTTGGTGGTTTCAATAGAAGTAGTCACCACAGCTGATAGCAGAGTCACGAAGCTTTCAGTTGAATCCTAAGTCTCTGAAGAATATTTGGGCACTAACTACCTCGTATATGCCTTAATTTGTTTACAAATTCAAGGAGCCATCCTAACCTCCTTCCTCTTGTGATATATGCTTATGCCGCATTTATGTATTTGTTACTGTTTAAACAATAAAGACTTTATTTCTACCACCAGAAACACCAGGATCCTGGGAAGTGATCATAAAAAATGTTACAACAAACAAACTGTTGTTAAGTAAAGTGTTTATGTTAGGTAAAGAATAGAGCTCATTTCAGCTGTATATTCAAAAAGCGAAAGACATTGCCATCATAATTTTAATTGTGATTTTATTTACATTTTGGGACTGCCTGGAAGCCTCCATCAGTGTCAGTGTGCCATTATGCTATGTGAAAAACAAAGCAAAGGCACAGTCCTTATTCCAGCAAGCTAATGATTTGCGAAACTGCAGAATACCAGGACATTTTTATGTGTGCTTATGTCTGAATTAATATTATCTAACCCCTAATGTTTCTTTTTCCACTTTATGGGTTGTATCATCCATTGTTATTTTAGCAGGGTGTAGAACATTGACATGATACATTTGCCATTATTGAGATAAAGAATGAAATTATTGGAAGCACTTTTGCAATAAATAATTTTATTTTGTCAAAACTTGACAGGCAATGCTCTTTTTCTTCTTTTTCTCTCTGATGACTGGATGTGATGACTAAAGCTATTATAATCCATAGGTAAACAGAGGGGAGGAAATTATAAAAATAGTATATTTGTGACTGGAGAGCTTAAAAACAGTAGCCATAAACAAAGTCATTAATTCACTTTACAAGAAATGCATGCATATGTCATTCTGTTAGGAAAGATACTTTTATTGCTCTCACTGAAGTAATAAATCATGGCAAAAAGTGTTATGAAAATACAGCCCTGCACAGTGGGAAAAAAAAAATCATTGCTACATCTGATGACTAAAGAGAGAAAAATATGTGAGCATCATACAGAATTCTTCCTGGGTGCTGAGGAAGAACTGGAAGAAGTGGGAGCTCAGCCCACATGTAAGATATATCTCTGGGGCTCCTGGATTACCTTGCTCAGCCTGTACTCCTTTTCGCATCTCTAGCTCAGCCAGCAGTTCACTCTTGAGCAGCTCCTGTTGAAGATATTGTTCTGGCAGGGTGTCTCAGCTTCTGCCTCTTCTTGTTGGTTCATTGTTCATTGACAGGAGGTGGAGAGGAAAAAATGCGTGTAGAAGGGCAGGATATAAAAAACAGAGAACTTTTAAAATACTGCAGGGCAATTTCTTGTACCTGAGATCTGTGGTGTCGCAGTGATCTGCCTTGCACATTCCAGAAGTGGGCAGGGAATAAGTCAATACTACTAATGCAGACGGCTAAAAAAAAGAAATATTTCAGGCTGGCCCAGCGGAAAATGGAATAATTGCAACCACTGATCAAGTGATACGTGTCCCCCCTCTGGCTATATCTGTACCAGTAGCTTCAACAGTGTAAGGGAATGTACTTGAGCAGTTGAGTTTGATCAGCTGGTAAAGGAGTCACCGACCATGGTTTCAGACTATGTCAGCCAGGACCTGTTCCTGCATGTAGTGTGGGAATCAGCACAGAACTGTTCCCATTTGGAAGTTTGCATTGAAGGAGAAATTCAAATTGTAACTGCTCAGCAATGGTAATTTGTGACCAAGGAATGATCTGGTTTTAGAAGCTGTAAATTCAGCTGGGTCATACCATGATTGTCCCAGGCATGGTCCCAGATGCGCTTAATTTTCAAGTGTAAATATAATTTGTGTGTCCAGCTTTGTAACTCTAGTTCTTATCTGTTTACCTCAAAAAGGAACAGTTTTATACTTACAGCTCTGGAGGCTCATGACTGCCAGAGACCTCTAGGTGTGCTCTAAATTATTAATCAAACTAAATGTCTATGAAGACATCAAGTAAGAGATCCTGATATCTGTGATTCAGACCTTTGGATTGGCAAAAACTTCCTGCCCCATAAGCACACATTTCTTCTACTGAACTTTTAACTAGGAAAGTGTTTCTGTTAGTGCATCCACTCTAAATTCCCAAGCCATCCTGTGGCTGTCATTAATGCTAATGAACAAAGATCATGCCTCTCTTTTTCTCTTCTTCACTGACCAGAGGTGGCCACTGTGTCCCTGTACATATACAAATGCATGCTAAGACTCAGTTTTCTGTGTTTCATCTCTGGTATTCACATAAAAATATTTTTAAAGCCAGTATATTTTCCTTAAGCAAATCTTACTTCTATAGAGCTAAGCAAAGTAAAACTAGCAAAAAGAGAAGAAATATGTGTGAATAAAGAGTTAACAAAAGAATTAGTATTATCTAGTAAATCTATGCTGTATAGTCTCTTTCAGTGAAAAGATCTAGCTTCAGATCTGGTTTCTGCTCCCTTTTTGTTGTGACATTCAAATTCCCACAGTAACACTTATCAAGTGGCTTGTGTAGCTACATATGAACTAACACAATGTCCATCTGACACTGAGAATGCCAGTTACAGCTACTTAGGAGAATCCTGCCCTTAGGCTCTCTACCTCCTTGTAGGGCATAATATTGGTGAAACTGGTCACTTACACGTGTCTTTCAGGTAAGAATTGCTGACAGTTCAAGATGCAAGGTTGGTCATTCCTGACTGATCTATCTGACTGACTTGAACCTGCTGAGGCTGTCTCTCTGACAACAGCGAAAAGAAAACACACTTTTTCCTGCTGGCAAATGGACCATGAAGAGTGAGATTTTCTGTTTCTGTTCCTTGCCATCTGACCAGTGCAGTTGGCTGGAGACATGATGGAATAAATTTTCTAATAAGGAGGAAGATGAGAATGTATTCTCTCTGCAGGTGATTAAAGCCTGTACTTGGATGGTTCCTGTTGATGCTGCTCACTCTTGACAGTTAACAAGTGACTCTCCCAAGTGGTTTTCCCCACTTTTTAATAGAAGCTGCTGCTGTTATTGCTGTGGTTGAGGACTAAGCAATGGGTGCCTCCCAGCACTGCAGTCCCCAGATGCCATCCTTTCATTCGTGCTCTGAACTGGCAGTTACAAGCTTTTGTTCACAATCTGTTTCATTTAGCTGTAGAGCTGGATAGTAAGTGAAAGGGTGAGTTTTGACTTCTAACTGAAGCTAAACCTGCCAACCACCATAGGCTGTCATCGTCAGTTTGTTCCCTGGCCTCTGCTTGGTGTGAAGTAGTATTCTATTTCCTGTCCATCAGGAAAGATCCCCAAACTACATTTAGTTCTTACTATCATAGAAATTTGTAGGAAGCCTGCATCAGAAAATGTTAATTTAGAGAGAAGGAAGCACAAAGTAAAAATTTTACAATTTTACAAAATTTTTACTTTAAACTGACACTTAAAAATGAAATGTCAATTTGCATCCTGTCTTGATAAAACTTAATCTTTTTCAGATCTTTGGTTCAAAGAACTTGGGTGATATTAATTGTAAAACTGTTGATTTTTGTGTTCATTTAAATAAAACCCTGCAAATTCTTTAGATTTTTAAAAAATTGCTTCAAATTCTTAAAAGAAGACTCATTAAATGCTGGCCTGGAGTACAATTTTTCTCATGGCAGAAAGCTCTATGTCTTCACAGACAGTAATTATAGCCAAAACATTTTGTAGTGATCTGAATGACCACTGATGAGTTTATCTGGTGTAAATGGAGCATTTTGCACAACATCAGTATCATATACAATCATGGTCTGATTTGAAGGCATTATTTTTAGGCATTTTTAGCAATAGCATACAGTCAAATTATGAAGGTAATTAGGTACCTCTTGCGCTTAGTCACAGTCATTTTGTATAAACATCGTATCTCAATCTCCCATAACCATGTCTTCTTACATTTTTACAATTAGTAGTTTTCCTTTTTTATCTCAAATCTCCAAATTTGTGCACTGAGAGGCATTGATAATGTGTGAAAAGAAACAATCTATTTTCTGCACATCAATATATACAATATTTACGTTATAAGTGATAATCTCCCTCCCTCTGTGTGTGAAATAACATTTCTCAGTCATGGTGCTAAGGGTGTAAATCAAAACAGAGTCAGTCTAAAAAGTGTGCTTTTCATCCTCAAATATATAAAATATGCATATTAAATTAAAAAGCTTTGGAATTCATGAATTACTGTAGCCTGGGGTTAGTAATAATTTATATCCTATGAAATTACTTTGGTAGTTATTCATGGAAGTAACCCAACAGTAAAGCATACATATCACAGTACCATTGCAATACATCCCAGATTATTTAAAAAGGAAAAACATTTTTTTTTACCTGATATAAATCAATCCAGATGTCTTGATTCCCCCCCAGTAAAGATCAAACTGAGGTTTTCAGTCAGTGTCTAGGATGCATTTGGAATACAATATCTAATAACAAAAGCTAAGTGTGTAGGGGAAGCTTGGTGTGCATGATGGGCTCTTTGATTCTTTACATATATAAGGATTCAAATCAGTCATTTATTTGCACTGGTTTACCACAGTGTTATTTCATCTTTTCAGCTTCTGTAGACATACTGCCTGTTTTATCCAGGAAGGAAAATTCAGGCAGGAGAGTGAAAGTGAAGGTGCTATGGAAGATTTTATTTTCCCTCCAATAATTTAACTACATAAATCATGAGGAAATTTGCACTGTTGAGTACAGTTGAAACAAGTTTACACAGGGAAGCTTGGGTGGGTTTATAGAGGAGAGGGTAAATATGGTTCTGCAGTCACAGTCTGGGATGGTCTGCAGTTGAAGCAATGACAATCACTCTCATAGAGTTACTGTCATGGCCCAGGGATAATCTCGGAGGCTGCTGTAGAAGTACTGCACTGAGAGTTGTTCACTAACAGAAAGATACATTAAATCCTGGTGAACCTGAAATGTCTGGAAAATAAGAAAACATTTGTGAAATTGTGAAGAAAGTATGTACTTTTCTAGAGGATATTTTAAATTAATAAAAATTTTCTTATGCCTTTTGGGGAAATCTGTATGTTAATTCCTGTTAAATTGCCAGCATTAAGAACATAATATTTTGAGGTTAGTTTGTAAAAACCTGTCTTTCAGCCTGCCTACTTTGCCAGCTGAAGGGCCAATTCTTCTGGATAGTTTCAAGGTGCAGAAAGTCCCATTGAAGGGAGTGTGTTCTTTTGGGTAGACTGGCTTGATTCCACCACTCTCATTCTGCCAATACTCTCTCAAGACGTAGAGTTATAGAATTTTTTAGGTTCCTTCCCTCCTCTTCAGTAGCTGGGATAAAATACAATGAGTTGATTCATTTTACAAAGCTTTGCCATCTTATTCCATGCCTTTTTGAGAGACAGGAGCCAAATTATTTCTTTGAGTGAGGGTTGGACCAGAGGGCCTTCCGAACTTCCTTATGACCCAAATAATTGTGTAACTTTCTGCTTTGTGAAATGGATTTCAAGAAGTAGTGTGCTTGTAACCTGTGAGTATGGTCATTGCTCGCGGCCATGCCAGCATGCTAACTTCATCTCTGCTGTTAATCAGTGCACATGGCTGATACAGTCCCCTCACGGACTGTGCAGCAGTGTAGGCTGGACTCATTTACACCAGCACTGAAAGACGGAATTGCTAATGTTAATGAGCAGTTATGAATTGCCACAGTCAGAGCATATGCACAAGAAGACATGACAGGGTCAATACTGTACTCCCAACTGTCCAGCAACCATTTTAAATTTTGATATAGAATGATTCAGTGGCCTAAGAATTTTTCAGTGGTCTAGAAAATGAACTAAAATACAAATAATCTCACAAGTTAGGCTGTTCTTAAACAGCTTGGAAACTTGTTTGTGAAGTTGTTTATATGACATACGGATAATATGTACTATGGCCCTTATGCCATTTTAAAAAACTCACCACACTCTTTTGGAGCACCTTATCTCAGATATGATGTCTTGATCTGAATATGGCAGTAGGAATTGTGTCTAGCTGACAATCTTTGGTTTTTAAAAAGAGTGCCACAGAGAAAAATGGGTCTGTTTTTTGATACATTTTAAGAGTTTTTACATATAATGATCAAAGCTCTTCAAAACTGTTCTTAAAAATTGAATACAATATTAATTTTTAATTATTCTTTTAGAATTAACAGTTAGAATTTTTCTTACTTTTAAAATTATTTTCTTTGATTTCTTAAAATTCAGATTGTTTAAGAATGAAAATGATTGTTACAGAAGTTGCAATGACAATTATTTTTCAAGGATTGATATTATCCCAACTTTTTTTCTGTGAAAATATTTTGCTTTAAAAACTTCATAAACAAAAGAATTATCTAGCTTAATGAAGGTCAAGGGAGTTTAATTTTTATTTCATTATTACTGATATCAGTTGTTACAGATGTCTTTCATCTATCTGAATCCATTACTCTGCCCCCAAATTTTCTAGACATGTCTTTGAGCCTAACCTGAGAAAAATATCCCTGATGCAGGACTGATGTATGAAAAATACCCAAATACAACAAAAATGTCTTTGACTCAGGACATTTCCAAGTCTTTTTAGACTCTGGAAAAAGACCTGAGAGCCCTTTTCCCATTGTGGAAGTCATTTAGTGCCTTCAACACTGAGATTTTAGTCAGGATTTCCACAGTGTTTGACTTAATATTCCATGCCAGGATATTCTACTAGTTATGCACTTCGAAACTCAAATTAAATAAATAACCAGAGAAGAAAAAAAACCTGTCACAAATCCATGAAGAAATGCTTGGAAGAGGATAAGGATCAATTATTCCCATTAGTAAATGAAGGTTGAAGAAGAATTGCTTTAAAACTACAGAGAAAATATGTAGGATAAATATTATGTAAGACATTGATAGAAATTAAATCTAACAAGCAATTTAATGAGGATGGGGGAGATGGGCACGGTTAGGGATCTTCTTTTTGGAATGGTTAGTTTAATTATCACTGACAGTATGGAGGAAATGAACATATTAATGACCAACCAAGGGTTTATTCTATTTCAAATTATTCTAGAAATTCTCTTGTGGTTATATCAAGTGTGTATAAACCTCTCTCTCTTGAGATCAAAATAAAGTCGGTGATGAGTAATCTTTTCATTTCTCAAGAAGCTTTTAGGGACGGGAAAGGTATGAGCCAGAGGTTGTGTACATTTTTTCACCAAGACTTAACCTGGATGAACGGCATGCGTCTCTGAGGAGCAGCAGTCTGCCTGCTAGTCCTCAAAACTAACATAAATAATGTACGAATAGCAGTCCATTTGATCTTTTCCATGCTCTGTGACTATACATTATCACTAACAAATTTCACATACTGTCATAGATCCAGAGCTGCATTTTGTGCAGCTTTTGATAGATAGCCACTCATATTTTCTTCCACAGAGTGTGCTGAATGTGCTTCCTATCCAACTTCCATCACAGACTTCTTTGTTGCACACGCAAGTGCCCCTGTTTGACCAGGGAACTGACTAATGGTGTCTAAAAATAACTGGACTACTGTTCCCATTAATTTACAATACATACCTTAGAAAGCATCCTGTCTGCTAGAAAGCAGAAGCCAAACTAAAAGTCTAAGCAGAACTTATCTTTATGCATACTTGTTTAATGAGAAAATACCAGTCCTTGCTGGAGCTAAAGCTTAGATTATGCAATGGAAAGACAGATTGGGCCATTCTGCATTTTTTTTGCAGAGTCACACAGTTTGAAGGATATGAAGAAAAATATATGGGACAATATCTGCCTGAATCAGAGCCTCAAAACTGCATTTTTCATGCAGATTATGTTCAGGATTCTACTGTGTCCCACTGTGTGAATTTATTCACGTCTTACTGCCATTTATTGCACTAGAGTTTGCAAATGCGTAATCTCCTACCTTTCCTTTTGGTGAGCAAGGAAACAAGGAAAGGATTAGCTGAAGGAATGTAGGCAAAAGTATTCTGATGATTCTTATCCAAAGCCTCAGTTTTCACTCTTGGAAAAGTTGGTTCCTAGCTTCCATAATTATGAAGCAAGTCTTCAAAGTGATAGCTGAGCATCAATTATGAAATCACACATTCTGCTTTTGCAGAGAGGCCGATACCTTACCTCCAATTTGCAAATGATTGCATTTGTATATATGTGTATACCAATACTGGGAATGAGCAGGTCACCTCATCTACTAAGGTGCTTAACTAGGTTTCTTTATGTGCTTAGTTGTTTTCTCTCTGGAAAGATCATCCCTGTCCCAGAAGGGGTGTCAGGTGGTCAGTGGATGGCATCTATGATACTTTAACAAAATATGATTAGCCTAGTCAAACTTAAGTTTAGATTGGTGGAAAACAGGAAGATTACTTTTTTTTTTTTTAATATATTTTAAGGCTTGTGAGGCTGTCAACAGGCTTTGTGTATGCATCTAAGGACTTTGTAAGAACTATTTTGGATAATGAAGATGGCTATAAATCAGTCCCTATTATTCATGAAAACCTCAGGCAAGTCGTTTAGCCTTTGAGGAGAGAGGCCTGGGAAGCATGGGAAATCTGTTTTTTGTCAGTATGAAGAAAAATCTGGTTTTTGTATGAAACCTGTGAGATCTGAGCACATATTGTCCTAGATGTTGCAAGGAAAATTTTGGGAATAAACTCCTGATTTAGTTATTAAAGACAAGTGACTAATCAAAGTGAGTTCTGCAGCTTATTTTCCATGGAAATCCACAAATTATGTTTGCCCACATATGCATATATATGGCTAGAGCAGATAATAGGCAAAAAAACCTGCCCTAAAAATGTCTTGTGAATTACGTGGCAAATTTCTTTTTCTTCACTGATCCTATATCCAAACCCAGCTATATTACCAGTGCTGATGCATTATGACACCTTACAGAAACAGATTTAGATGTATATAGAGGTAGATACTTTGATTTGGATTGTCTCTCAGAAATAGGCCACTTAATGTATTTTTCAGTGGGAGGTCTTGTAAACTGTCTCTTAGTCACTTGCTAATTTTCTCACAATGTTATAATAATAAAAATAATAATTATTTAGTACACAGCACATTTCATTTCCAAAGTGCTTTTGCAGTACTAATTAATCCTCACTGTGAGGTTTAATGGTGCATACCAGAGAATTATATCCTGGCTGAATGCCAATTGCCAATCAACTGACAAGATTCTAATTTCAGAAGATCTCCTAAGAGGAAAAAGGCATAATTTAAATTAGCCTGGACAGCAGTGGCAGTTTTTATGGAGAGAATTCATGGGTCTTTGGAGTGCTGTGAATGTCTAGATGCTTGGTTTGAGGGTGAAATTACAAAATTCCAAAGAGATAACAACTTCAATTTCAAAAACAATTATACTAAGATCAGCTAAAGCTACTTAAAAAAAAAATTAAAAATATGTGTTTAGAAGGGTTTCTTGATTATTTAGGGATCATTAATACCCAGATCCATCATTAGATGAAAATCATAGAATCATAGAATACTAGGTTAGAAAGGACCTCAAGGATCTTCTGGCCCAACTTTTCCTGGTAAAAGCACAGTCTAGATAAGATGGCCCAGGACCCTGTCCAGCTGAATTTTGAGAGTGTCCTGTGTTGAGGAATCCACCACTTTTCTGGGAGGAGTATTCCAATGGATGAGTTTTCTCATTGTGGGAAATTTTCTTGTGTTCAAATGGAATCTCCCCAGGATTAACTTGCACCCATTACCCCTTATCTTTTCCATGGGATCCCTTGTAAAAAAGGAAGTCTCTGACTTCTTTATAGCTATTCTTTTAATATTGGATTATTCACTCTATGTCACTTGCTGGAAAACATAGGTACAAGGATTCAGTTATATGGTCCAAACCACAGTTGTAGTAGGGCAATTTGCTCCACATAATATTTTCTTTTCTTGCAAAGCTAGCACAAATATTTTCTACCCTCTGCTAGTGCCCGCACAGCACAACGGTTCATTGTAATAACCTGGGTCTGTAAAAATACCACAACAAATTGTCTTTCTTTCCCCTTCCTGATATCTAAAACAGTGAAAAAATTAAAAATTTTTAGCTTTGTTTGCTGTCCTACTAAACTAGCGGCAGCTGAGAGTGAATCATGAGGATGGTGGGGATGTTGTGAATAACTTTTCTGCTTGAGAAAAGAACATGGATGCATATCCTAAATGTGAGGTTATAGACCAAAGATAGGAGAATTTCTGACTTCTGGGCCTGTGTTGAATGCTCTGTTTTCAAGACCTATTGTGCATCGGGCTTGCTCAGGTATTCCTTGTTGGTGCGGATTGCTGGTATGTTGTCATATGAAAAGGGGAGACTGACTCAAACCCTTAGTGTTTGATTTGTCTGTCAGTGCCCCAGGAAAGCTGAGACCCTTGTGCCCGACCTGTCTGTTGGTGTCCCTTTGGGGCGCTTTGTGGGACCCTTCACTAAGCAGTCCTGCTGGATCAGAGGGTGGTTTCACTGACTTATTCAGGGTCACACCCCAAAAAGAGAAAGCCCTTCCTGAGTCCCACACGTTTACCTACTGCCAGGGAGTGCTAGCCCCTTTGAAGGACTCACATTAACAGTTTACAGAATAATACTCTTCATTAATAAAATTGTGACAGATTAAGGTTTGAGGATTGCCAGTGACAGTATCTGTCTGCAAAAATATATTCAAAGCAGTACACTAATTCAAAACACTATACAGACAAGCTCTATTCCCCAATGAAAACCAGTTTGAGGTAATCATCCAGCATGCAGAGAACATAGTTCTTACCAAATAGGTGTTCGTACGGGGGAGACAGGTTCAGCAGTTCCCAGAAGCTCTGATGGAGTCTTCTGCCAACTTCTCCCCATTCTTAACTAACTTCTGTTACCATTTCTTAATGTTTTAGGTGGAGCTTGAGTGGCTTTACTCCTACATCTTACTCAGTGAGGGGTGCTAGTACCCCGGGGGCAGATACCTCAATATAGTACCTGAGATAACCTTGGGACTGGGGACGTGCATCAGTCCAAGGAGAGTGATTTTGTCATCATTGCTGGTTCAACAGAAGGACATCTTCCTTTATCTCCCATGGTTTTCAGCTGCTGTGTGGCTTATCAGCTGGAAAGTACCAGTGAGTTCCCTCTTCTGCAAGGGTTTTGACAGAGCCTGGCCTTGGTGTCTCCACTCTGCTCCACCCTCCATTTAGGTGCTTTAGATTGTATCATGTGGGGGAGATTGGATATCCCAACAGTGTTCTATCCAGGGAGCAGCAACTGTATTTTTCCTTCTAAGTTCCGTACCATTATCTTTTTGCTCCCAGTCATGTTCCGGCTTATGTCAAAGCCTTTCATTTTGTGTCACATTCTGACAAAAGAGGATTTCTGGTGCAGAGTGTTTGGCTCTTGAAGAGAGCATAAAAATGATGTAGGGAGAGAGCTGTGCAGATACCTGCCCCCTAAGTGATTTTTTTCCTACACTATTTCATTTTATTCAGCTCATTTCAGTGCAGAAAGAAATCAGACTTTGCAAACTGTGAGCGTGGTGGTTCTCTAGGCAGCCCTAATACGTTATATTGAGAAATACCGGCAGAATTCTTCCTCAAGATGTTGAAAAAACTTGTTTAATTTCCAGTGACATTTTTACAAGTGTTTACATAATGTACAGTAGTTTCATTTGTTTAATGCAGCCAAGAAGCTGGAGAGGCAATTTTTCTAGCGTGATGTAATCAGAACTGCCACTGCTTTTTTCCTTGGGGAAAAAGAAATCCTACCAAATGTATGTACCATATTAGAGACTTCAGAAACATGAATTACTTGACAGATTGTTAGTCTCTAGCCTGTAAACACATTTAGAGTATTTTTTAAAGACATATTAGCTACCTGATAGAATGTAATAACTCCAAAGGGTTTTACTTCAGTGTGCTGTATAGATACAGCTAGGGTCTTTAAATACAACAGAAAATAATATATCTTTCAGCCAAAGGGAAAGCAGCAGTTGCCTCAGAGGTGTTGCAGTTTGTTTTACGCATCCTTGTAAATCAACATTTGTCTTCTTTAGAGCTGCAACCAGGAATGCGTCAACAGCAAAATTTTCACTGTAACAGTTTAAAACATCTCTTTGGTAGCAGAGGTAAGATTTATTTGAGTACATGGTGTAATGGTATTCTTCCCTGTGAGAGTGGTGAGGCTCTGGAACAGGTTTCCTGAAGAAGTTGTGGATGCCCCAGTCCTGGAAGTGCTCAAGGCCAGGTTAAATGGGGTCCTGGGCAACCTGGTCTAGTGGAAGGTGTCCCTACCCATGGCAGATGTGTTGGTACTCGATGATCTTTAAGGTCCCTTCCAATACAAAGCATTCTATGATTCTATAATCTGTAACTCAGTTTTCTTCATTAGAGCTAGTTGTCTACATTCCCCTTATAGCATACTGAAGATGCGATTCTTCTAATCTTATGTCTATGATAGATTAGATGTGCCACATCCTAGAATGTTTCTCTCTGCTGATAGTAACCAGGATTACTATTACAAATAGCTCCGAAACTATACATAAGTGTTTCATTATGGTGAAGCACACCAGGTAACCTCATGTCTCATGCATCCTTTCCAGTGCCTGCAGAATGTAACTGGAAGAGTAAGCATGTAAGGCTACATGAATGGGAGGCAGACTGGCTAATTGCCTGGAGACAAAAGCTTGCCTTTAAAGAATTAATGTAACATTTATGTTTGTTAAATTATGCTTTAATTTGAATTGGATTGTTTTTAGCCTCACAGAATCACAGAATATGCTGAGTTGGAAGGCACCCACGAGGACCACTGAAGTCCAAATCATAGTCCTTCACAACACCATCCCCAAGAGTCACACCATGGGCCCGAGAGCACTGTCCAAATTCTTCTTGAGTTCTGTCAGGCTTGGTTCTGTGACCACTTCCCGGGAGGAGTCTGTTTCAGTGCCCAACCACCCTCTGGGTGAAGAACCTTTTCCTAATATCCAACCATCCTCACTCTAATGGAGGATTACCTTGAATGCAAGAGTGAAGAGGTGCTGTTGCTTACTGCTTAAAGCTGGAAATTTTCTGATGAGAATCTTCAATTATAGGTTTAAAAATCAACAGAGGTGGTTTAACTGAAAATTTTCAACTAATTGGGGGTGGAATGGAACTCACACATTTATCAGGAAATAATTTTAGACTCCTAATTAGACTTTCAAACTTGATGCAGTATCATCTTTAATTATAACCCTCTTTATAACGGCTTGTTATTCATTTATGTACATAGAATTGCTTCCTTATTGCCTGATTGAGAAACTTCAGTTGGTAATTATTCTCAATTATTTGATGTGTGACTTAAGCTTTGAATCAAGTGACCAAATATAGATAAATAGTGACATTTAATATGCATGGTCTCAAGCTTCCAAAATGCTATCCTATCTGGCCTCCAACTGTTGTCCTAGGAAGGCGTGTGTCAAATCTGCTAGATCCATGTGGATATCTTAAAAATAATAAGCTGTTTCAAATGGCAATAGATGCCTATTTTTGGCACCTGAAGGGAGCCCTTACAATATACAAGGCTACTTTCAGATAAATGCAATTACAACTACAGATATTCTAATTAGGGGTTATTTTATTGCCAAGGCTTGCATATTGCACTTTGTAATAAAAGAGCCATGCAAAATAAAAAGCTGCATGATGCAATAGATATTCTTTCCTGAACACGATCTTCCTAATACTATTTACCCTTATATTCAAAGTAAACTTCCAACATATTTCCTCTCCATATCTACTTTGCATTTTCTCCATATTTTCTACACCGTAATAGTCTGATTCTTTTATTAACACCAAGCTATGACAAGTTAATACTGTTTATTTAAAAAAATGTTACTCTATGATGCCTCCTTTGATAACATCCTTTTAACTGATTATATTCAATTCTATTTGAAAAAAGGAAAGGAAAAATTAAATTCAGAAATAGTAGAGTGTAATGGTGCTCACTACCTTGAAGTTAGCAAGTGCTGGTTTAAATAATTTGAGAATTCAGACCATGCTTCATGAAGTCAGAGCCTGCTTCAATCAGAATCCTCAATTCCTCAGCACTCTGAGTTGTTAAGGTCACTGCACAAAGCACTTGGAAGGACTGTAACTTGCTGATAGTAGGAATGAGATTCTCCGCTAAATTCTCTGAGAGCAGACACCTGAATGCTTTTGATGAAATATGGAAAAGCTACATCTAAGCTTGGAATTGAAATTTAAAAGGATTTTAGAAGACATTTTCATACCATTTTATTTTCCTTCCAGTGCTTTAATGTCTTGGGGTTTAAAATTGGTCTTTGAACTAGGAAATAAAAGACTGTTGTTCAGGGAACATGGAAAAAAATACCTGCAAAAGTTGATAAAAGAGCACTAGGAAAATGGAAACATGGCACCAGTCTGTTCTCCTGGTTATGAGGACATGCAAAATAATCTGTTTTGGAAATCACATGGTACCTGTAATGGGGCTGTTGTGCATACGTATTTATAAAAAAATGTCGACATATTTGTTGATTATTTGGAGAAATTATTTCAGAGTTTAATTGTCATATTTATGTTAAGCTTTAACTTTCAGGCTTCAGTTTCTATAAGTAAATTCTAAGATATCTGAGAATTATGTAGTTGTCTATCTCTTTGCTATTTCTCTCTCTCTGCATTTGCCATCTGCTTTTTTTAGTGGAAAATCTTGAACCTTCACATTAAATCTGCATTTAAAAAAGTGAAGAAAACAACAAATGCTTAATTTTAGCCTACATTGATGTTTGCTTAATCTTATCAAAATGCTTCAGAAAGAATAATATGAGTCAAAGATGGGTTTGCCAGTTTTGATAAAGTTTTCCCACTTTACAGGTAAGGAAAACTGATAAAAATGGAAAAGTATGTCTCAGGCAGTTCAAAACTGTATTGCAGACCTCTCTTTTACATTTATTAAACATACAAAAATGTTTATTGTTTTGGTAGTTACAAAACACATTGCTTGTTCTTTGTTTCTTATTTTTGTGTGTGACCTAAAAATGCTTTGGAGATACAGAATGAAGTTAACCCTAATGATGCTTTTATTTTTAATTTCAGTTTTCAACAGTAAACACTTTGGGTCAGAAGCTGCCTTGCAATTCTTCAATTGTACAATACCTGATATAATGACCAATAGTAAGATTTGTAGGTATATCACAGTACAAATAAAAAGGAAGAATCTCTTAATGCAATATTGAAATATTAACTATTAACACAGGGAGAATTTCCTGTATTATATTCATACTAACAAATATTATTATATGAGCCAGCCTTTCTACAAGGACGGAATGCAGAACAGACCCATTACATTACTTACTCTCCAGCTGAATAACTAACAAAACCCAAAAAGTTGTTTGGATGTAGTACTAGCCTGGATGACTCTTTCCCTGTATCATGGTGGGAACTGTAACACAGTCTCGTTCTGTCTAGTTCAGACACAGCCTGTATACCATAAGATTTCATTCACATTTAAAATTATTTAAGTTTGACAAAAAATTGAGTTTTGTACTCCATACAAGTTTTTGGGGTTTGTCTTTCAAGCATCTCCTCACTCTCTGAGGACCGAGACAGTAGATACAGGTATTGACATGACAGGTCTCAATCTTCTTTGTATAATCCATTATCATCTATTGATTCATGGTTTTAATTTCTAGTGGCTTGAAGTGATGGGCTAGATTGTTAAGGCAACTTTAAAATTCTGTATGCATCAAGAAATATATAGATAGTACAAATAGTTACTGAATTCCATTTTTAACCCTACATGGAATTTTACAGAGTAACTGGTATGAACTTTTTTTTTTTTTTTAATTTGGGGCTGCATTGGTAAACAATTTCACAGAATTCTGTAGCTGTGGCTACACTGACCATTGGAGCTGTATGTGCTCTTCCAAGACAGTAGCAGTGCCACTGTCTTGCAGAATTTTGCTTTGAGCTTACACATAGCTCGGCTTTAAATACAGCAGCCAAACTGTATTGCCTAATTTAGACTTTATGCTTATTTTTGTAAGCCCAGCAGGAGAATTCAGTTAGATTCAACTACCAAAGACTAAACAGAAATTTAAGGAATGTAGGAACTGCTATACTGTGTCAAACCTGAGATTTGGTGTCCTCTTTCAGCAGTGTCTGGTGCCAGAGAGTTCAGCTGAAAGTGCCAGAATTCTCTAAAGATTTTTTCATGGGGAAATGTCTTCCCCCCAGTCTGACTAAGGTGCATATGCACTGTGTTCAAGGTTTTAGCCCTCAGAGTAATATTATTTCAGCTGAAACAATCCCTTTACCCTTGTTTTGCATTTTGATGTCACCAATTTCCCTTTGATGTTGTATAATGAGAAATGAGCCCCAGAGAAGTTGCCATTATATGGTGGTCCTCTACATTCCTTAACCTACATAAGATCCTTTCTAAAAACTTATGTTTGTAGTTTGTATTGTACAAGTTTCAACTGTGCCAACTAGGTTTCAGGATACTGTTACCTGTTGTGATGGAATTTAACCATTAGTTTTAGCATGGATCTGTGAAATAATTTGCTGTTTTATAAGTCTGATTTCTTGGAATATCCCAACTTCTACAAAGACTTCTGTTAAATTCTGCTGTATCTAATGGAATTAGATGACCTGAACTGAGTGCATTTTCCCAGATGATGAGGGATAATCACTTCATATAACAGCATTAAAATATTTAATTTCCTTCTCTGTTTATGAGGGATTGTAAAAAGCTCCTTCAGTGAATTCTGCTGTAAGTGTGATTGCTAAGCATGTGAAACATTGTAAAAGACTTTTTCTATGTTATATAAAGCATTGTTTTATGGGAATCCAGACATTTTCTGTGTGACTTTCCGATTATGATGCAGAATCCATCAGAAGATAAAACTGGATTGCAATCAAATCTTTTTAGTTTCCAGTCTGGGGTAGATTTAAAATTGTGAAGACTGTTCTCAGGCAAGAAAGCTTGCACTGTTGTAATTTCATGAGAATTTCTATATCATAATGGCATGCCTCAATATAATGTTATTTCATGAGATAATTTGTCTATCATTC
The DNA here is from genome assembly GCA_014706295.1 of Lycocorax pyrrhopterus obiensis. Taxonomy (NCBI): domain Eukaryota; kingdom Metazoa; phylum Chordata; class Aves; order Passeriformes; family Paradisaeidae; genus Lycocorax; species Lycocorax pyrrhopterus. The sequence continues at coordinate 93,767,934 of JACSVZ010000004.1, forward strand.
CTGAACGTTTTGAAAAATCCCTCATTCCAGCTGCCTCAGTCTGACAGCCTGGCAAGCTTCGTTCTGTCAAAAAATGCAATTTGTCAAAGAGGACTTCAGCTTCCATGAGCAAGTTCTGAGACCTCACTGAACAGAACAGTTGGGTAACAGAAAAACGGAGCAGGGGTAAAAGCAGTAGTTTTTCTAAGAAAAACAAGCAAGAGGTGCAGAATACTTACCCTTAGCCCTGGGAGTGGTGCACCGTAGTGGGCTATGGAACCAAGCCCTGTGATAACAAAGATATTAAAATGACCGGGTAAGCAGTGCTATTTCCAGATCTTTTGTATGTGCACACATAATTAATTTCCTTTGCCTTCTGCTGGATTCAGGTTTAAATTTCCAGGCTTCCACGTGTTTTCCTAAACTAGATATCAAATTCACATCCGCATTTTTGAACCTAACGTGGAACTTTCTCAGAGGTCTGAATGGAGAATCAAAACGACGTGTTTCTACAAAGTGGTGGTTTAAAGGTAAAGATTTCTTTTTTGTTTTGTTTTTGTTTTTGGCGACCGATTGAGAACTGTTAAATGACGTCAGCAGGAGGTTTGGGGATCCCCGCAGGACGCGGTTGCCCTGTGTGGCCGCTCGAGGCCGCTGTTTCTCCGCAGAGATGCTCTGGCAGACGGGAGGAGTGTCCGGCTCCCGCCAGCAAACCGCTTCCAGCTCGTGGCAAAGAGACTAAACGTGCTTGTACCTTCAGGAACAGCTACACTGATTATTTCTGATTTGTTTCTTCTTTTTAAAAAAAATTATTTAACGGTAAGACCTAGGTTTTGGTGTCTGGCTGAGCAGCCCTATCACAATTTAATTCTGAAAACAGGAAAAATTTACTTCATTTCCTTGAACTGTAAAGCATCTCAGAACAAATGGACACTGTTGCTGTTTTGTTTGCTATAATGCAAAGTCAAATTTGGTATCCTTTTTACAAATGTTTGTTTAGTTTAAATATTTTTAATCTGAAAAAGAAAATAAGATGCTTTTTATTGCAAAACATGTGAAAGATCTTGATTTTAAAAAATTGTATCAAATTTGAGGTGCCAGTCAAAGGTAAGCTTATATTGCTTATAACAGTCCAGTGCAGTCCTGGTTATAAACTCACTGAAGAAATTTATTCTGACAAGACAAACATCTTAAAAACTTCTCCCAGTTGGTTCTGAACTTCCTGTGGTAAATGAGAAAAACATTATTACAGTGGAAAGTTCAGGATGAGAAAAAGCACTCCTTCTTGCATGATTTCCCAGAAGGTTAAGTTTGCTTCTTCCCAGTGTTCAGTTAATGCCACAAATGTGCATCACCTGGCAAAACAAACACATCAACCCTAACAGGAGCCACTCCATAGCTCTCAGTATGTATTTTATATTGGTGTCATAGGATTGTGCAGCTGCCTGCAAAGTCACACCAATCATTGTGCTGCAGAACAGGACAGTGAGGACAGGGGGCAAAGGCAGGGGAGCTTCACCAATAGAAAGCAGAGTCCATCTGCATCAGCCCCACAACCTGTGTGTTCTTAACTGAGGAGACAGGAGAGTCATTTTCAGCCCAGTCCAACAAATGAGCACTGGAAAACACTGTTCACAAATCAGCATGATGGAGCCTAGAAATACCAGTAAGGAATGGCGTAAGGAAACATGGACAAGATTACCAAATCTAAGAATACCAGCGTGGAGGTGGACAGAATGGACCTCAGCTACCTGAGTACAATAAAGGCAGTTGGAAGTGGGTCTCTGAAGTATCAAACTTTTACATTAGAGTCAAGGTTTTATATTAATTACATAATTATATATATATTATATATATTATATATATATAATATATTGTTCCCAGAATGTTCAGCAGAGTGCATTACTGATCAGTTTGTAAATGCTTTAAAATAAATATTGGGAGACGAAAGCCCCAAAACTTGAAAATCAGACAAAGTTATAAACAAGTGTCAAAACCTCACAGAAGCATTGCAGTCAACATTAATCACAGGAAGAAGAAAATGCTTCAAAACTAAGGATTCTAAATCTCCTGATAAGTTACTAAAGTACAACGAAAGCATTTACCCCTTCCATTTGTTTATGGCTGTGGAAGGGACACCTCTCACTGCCCTTCACTCCATCCTTACTTTCATGTGGGAGATTTCTCTTGCATACATTTTAAAAATATCATTTTATTTTGTTAGTTTTCCTGCTATTTTATATTTAAGGAACAATAGCTGTATGTATTTTTTTCACTTTAAAAATGGATATTGCACTGTGTTTTTTTCTTGTTTTCTTCAGGTAATACTGATCTTCTATCGTTAGTATATTCCTTTAAAATTCATAAAGGCAAGTGCATATATGTGTTAGTTCTCTGCTCAATTTCAGATTATCTATTGCATAAACTCAATTATATATTTTTAAACTAACAGGTGTTAAGGAATTTCTTACCCTGAATTTTGTAAGCTCATTTAGCTCTGCATTTTTCTAGAAAACTGTTTTCTCTCCAAGTCCTTCCTCCAGTGTACTTGCAAGACCCTGCCTTTCATTATATCACTATTTAGTGTACAAACAAATCACAGAGTTACAGAATGACTGAGATGGAAATGGACCTCTGGAGGTCAGTTTATACAGCTTCCCCAGCTCAGCCAGGGCCAAGGATCGCCAAGGATGGAGACTTCACAACTTCTCTGGTCAACCTGTGCCAGTGTTAGACCACCCTCACAGTGACAAAGTGTTCCCTGTTGTTCAGACAGAGGCTCCTGCATTACACTTTGTGCCCATTGCTTCTGATCCTGGCACTGGGTACCACTCGAAAGAGCCTGGCTGTGTCCTCTTTGCACCTTCACTTTAGATGTATGTATGTATATACATAGATATATGTGCGTGTGTGTAATATATATATACAAACACATCATATATATGCAACATATATAATATACTATATATTATATATAGGAGGGTTCTGCATGCAATCATAAGCTTGTTGAAAGGTGGTGTGGGTGTGGGTGTGGGTGTGGGTGGGGGAGGACTGCTAGCTAGGTGATTAGAGGACTTACAGGGTTACTACTTCTAGAATAACTGGCTTTTTAAGAGACTTGCGTGAGATTTTCGTTGGCATGTTTTGTGTTAGTTAAAAGCACTGCGAGTCAAATTTATTCTCAAATTATTTGGGCAGAGGAGGGAATTACTAAATCTGGGGTTATTGTGTGGTTTACAAGAAGTGGTGCACCTCCTGGTTTTTTAGTCTAAGAGTTGTTTTCTGGCCCAAGGTCACAGACAGAGGGCTGAATTCAGAAGTGAAACTGATGATGGTGTAAGACATATACAGATGATTCAAAAGGCGTGTGAATGTGGCACTTGGGAATACGGTCTAGTGGTGAACACGGTGCTGCTGCATTAATGGTTGGACTCAACGATCTCAGGTGTCTTTTCCAACCTTAATGATTCTATGATTCTTTGTGAGACAGCACAGAACAGTTTGATGTCTTGCTTTGCTGCTCTGCTTTTCACTCATTGGTCTGTGTGGTATAACCTCTACTTTAGTCTGGAAACTATGCCTGCCTGTACCTCCTCTTCAGGCTGCAAGCATTTTTTCCTGGTGCACATGGGTATTGCTCATAGCATCATTTGTCTCATCCTTGTGCACTGACTTGCCATGCTTTCTTTCCCTCTGTGCTTTTCCAGTGGTGTAAACACATACCAAAAATGTCCAAGTGGCTGCATGTCCACAGTCAGAAGGTTCACTGTTCCAATGAACACACCAGAGATTCACATGTACTCCTTTTATTTTGTATTATATTCATATCTCATACTTTCCATGTGCTGTACTGAGTGTTTACCCTAGAGTATTTGCATGCCTATTTGGTAAGCCAGTATTTGCAAAGGAAACCTTATTTGCCCTCAAGTTATCAAATAAATATTAAATTTATGTCCAATGCCTCAGGTCCTAGCTGCAGTTTTCTTTTAGAAAAGAGGCCTCCAGTCCTTCAGTACTCTCTTACTCCCTGATAACGTATTGAATTATTTAGTTGCATCTTAACAACATCTTTGGAAAGACTAATTAAGAAAGAAATCAAGTTGTTTCCTTTTTGGCCGAAAAAACATACGCCTGTATGCCTGTAAATCAACCTGTGCTTAAAAGCTGTGCTTGAAATCTAAGCTGTATTGTAAAGGTAATGATATGTCAAAATATTTCAGAAGTAGCTGTGCACTTTGCTGGATGTTGCAGCAAGAGTTAGAAAGGGATGATGGCTGCATAAGCTGTGCCCTGATATGTGGGCCTTGGGAATCCAGCATGTTCTGTGCCTTCAGGGCCTCTCTTTTTAAGTCAGGCAACCACTGGAAGGGAAGGAAGGGGAATAATTTGAGCAAAGCAACTGCTGCTTCATTAGTTCTCATATTACTAGTGCTGTATAGCAGCCTGCATGATTACGAGTGCAAATCAACCAAACCTGTCGCCTGCTGAATTAGTGACGAAGGCTGGTCAGTAGTTTGTAACTTATCAGTTTGTGACCTTCCTGGGGTTAGGGGCACTGGCCTGACTGCTGCTGAAGGAAGAGAAAAGCTTGTGATGTCTTTCAAGTGCTCCTTAGCTTGTCAGATGCAAGGGACTGCTTATTCCTTACTGCTTCTGCCCACTTCTGAGACACGTAACAGCCGCAGTGTCTGCCACCCCTCCTGTGCAGTACTGCTACCTGAGGCAGCGTTCATCTTAAGGTCTGTCTCTCTCATATCATCTTAGTGGAAGTAAAAAACGAAAATGTGCACTTTGAGATAGAGCTTATTAATTTCTGAGTCTGTTTTTAATAGGCCAAATCCTGGGAAATCAGTAGATTGTGTTGTGAAAGGGCATTGGCATTTGGGGCTCCCAATGAGAATTGCTGCATCATATTTTAAGTGATCCTGAGCAGGATTCACACCACAAATTGTCACTGACATTAGTACAAATGTCATGGTGAGTTATGAGGTTGCCCGTAAAACTTAACTTTTCTCTGGATTGGGTCCAAGAATAGTTTTTCCCAATCAAGTCTTGAACAAAAGCTGAATTACAAATTCTGAATCAAAACCTCATGAATATATCTGCTTCTCTTCACTACAGTGATTCAAGTTCAAAGAGTACTCAGTGATTTCAGAGTATGGTCTTACAATGTCTAACTCAGGGCAGTCAGTACTTTCTAGCACATGTTCCTTCTTGCACTTTTTTTTTTTGAATCACAAATGAAGTTCAAAAGTACCTTATGGTATGATCACCATAATAGGAGGGAATTTTTTCATGAAACATGATCTTAATTACTGAAATACCACACACAGGATCTTGATAGTTCATAAAAGAGCAAAGTAACAGAAGTGTTAGGGCTTATGCAAAGATGTGATAGCAATGTGCACACTTTCTGTTCCTGTCCACAGTGATTTAGTATTTCACTGATGTAACACAAGTCTGAGCCACTATTAAAAGTAAGCTTTAAATACCAATACTTGTCCATTAGTTCAAGTCTGATTGTCAGCATACACTGTTTTCTATTATTCAGTCTGTCAAAACTATTCTTGTCAGAAGATCCCAAGAGAAGAGCAGGAAATATAGATCTGGAAGCTGCCAAGAAAAGAAAAACTTCAAGGATAAAGAGAATAAAGAGATTTTGCCTTTAAAAAATTGCTTTTAATTTTATTTTTTAATATTATTTTTTATTACTGATTGATTTGGTATAAGTGCAAGATGTTGAAAAAAATCAATTCTTGGTCTTCAGGAAAAAAGATACTTCTCTCTTAGAACCAACATGATGGTCCTGAATTGTCTGGCCTGTGTTTACTCAAGCACAGAGGGAAATATTATCTCCTAATAAAAAGTATCAAAGGTGGGACTCAACTTTAAATTCATTAAAATGTGATTCTACAGAGGAGTCCAAACTCTTGTATCCTGGCTTTTCCTATTTTAATATAATTTTAGTTTCTGTTTTAGTTGCACTTTTTTTTGAAGCATTGGAGCTGATACTCTAAGAAACAACGGTGTTCCTCCTCGGTGTTGATTGAATCATCATGACAAACATCTGAAGCTACAAATATGAGAAACCCAGTGTCTATACAGCAGATGCCTAGTGGGCAAGGTGCTCAGGCCAGTTTTGGGCATGAGGCTTAAACCTCACTGCAATAATACAGTGCACTGTCATGGCTGGGTATTCTTAAATGTGCGCTGTTGAATCCAGGACCTGTTCTTCATTACTTTATCTGTCTTGTTGAAGTACAGCCTGAGGAAGGTCTTTACTGCAATGTCTGTACTATGCTGTTGGTGAAGGCTACTCTCAGAGAAAAGAAAGTTGTTGGAAAAACATCCAGAAAAATAGCTCCCTGTCAGTGTAACAGGCTAGCTGGAGCGAGCTGAAAAAGGCACTCTGTGCTGCAGCTCCTTGTATCAGCTGAGGAGTGGCACAGCAAAGCGGAGGAGTGCATTAAAGAGAGATTTCCTGAAATAAATGTAGAGAAAGTGAGTGATATCATCTTCTATACAAGCATTTTATAGTTTAAGTGAAGCTGAATCACTGATGCTTTCTCCTGGAGAAAAAAAGAATAACCTGGACACAGATAAGACCTTTGACTGCAATCACAATAAGTACTTGTGGTTTCTGCCCCTGGGGCTACAACAACTGCATCTGGTGTCTGAGGATGACACTGTGAGAGCACTTATGCCTGCCCTCCATGCAATGCTCAACCTAATGGCCACTCACATAGGCGAACATTACAAGTGCCTGTATGCCTCCACATTTAAAAAATGGGCAGGAAACATTCATTTTATGTTTGCTGTTAAGCTTAATGATTTGTGAAATCAACAGACACAAAAATCACCCCTTTTTCCAGGTATCAAATTGAGATTATTTCTTTTTATATCCATTGCTTGCCCTTTTATCTGCTCCATTTGAGACTTTTCAGAAATGCACTTGGGTGTAATACCCTAAAACTCTTAAAGGAAATTGCTTTATCCAGTGCTTAAGGCGGGGCTGGAGAGTTGTTTTTGATCTACAAATACTGTAAAGTGACAAAATGATGACTTAGCAGGGGATGCAATGAAGCTTTACAGAGCTCATGTTGGCGGCCGTTTAGCTTTAGGTTAATGCATATTAGAGGAGGGGCTGCAATTGGTCAGCTGAGTCCTTTTTTAAATGTAAATACAGACCAGCAAAGCTCAGATCTGGTCAAACTGGTCCATACTTTTCCTCATGGTTTTGGAGTATTGAGAGCTTTGGTGTTGATTTGTTGTAAAGTAAACATAATAACAGAAACTTATTGCATGAGTATTCTGACCTAGCCTTAAGTTAACATGCAAAAGGGGTTTTTCTTTACATGTTTTGGTTATAGTAATATTTTCTATATTATAACACATATTTACTATATAATGTCACATATTTTCATACATAGCTTTCTGGTAGTTAAGGACTGAAATCCTCTTTCAGCAATGGATCAATGAAGCAAGATTAAATGTTTTGTCTAGGGTTAACTAGTCAGTCAGCGGCAGAACTACAGAAAACTGCCATTCCTACTGCTAAGCTGGGATATTCAGAGGGTCCTGTGGACCACTTTGTGAGCTGTGTTAATATGGGACTGGCTCAAAGTGCTGTTGTGTCAGTGAAGTTACTCAGGTAGTTTTACGTGTAAATCTAGTGGCAAATTTTGTGTCCAGCTAGTCTGAAAATGACTCATTACAATCTGTTTTTACAGTACATATAAATCAACAGGTCTTCCTTGCCTGCATCTCTCCTGAAGCTCCTGTACAGTATTTCCTATACAAAGTTAACTGAATATAACTGTTAAAATCCCCTTCTTCCACTAAATTAACTTCCTCACTAAAGCACAGGCTGAATAAAATTCTGTCTTCTCAGAAAGCATTACACAGAATTAAACATCAGCATAAGTGAATGAAAAATCAGCCAAGTGATTCCTGAGGGATGTGCCACACATTCTTAGTAAATTTTAAGCTTTCTATTAAAAAAAAAGCAGTGCTCTTTTTTCTTTGCTTTTGAGTGTTTTTTCATGTCATTGCTCCTTACCAAAATAGAAAAGTCTTATGGATTTCAAATCATTTGCAGTGGATTTCAATAGAAGGGCATGGATTTACTACTGTGCCTTACTGCTCTGAAACTTCATGACTAAATGCATCCTGGTAAATAAAATGGACTAGGAGCAACATTTTGGCCCTCAGGGTAACTAGCAGGCACAGCTTGTATCCTGATACCTACACTTTCTTTCCCACCCAAAGCAGGATGTCTCTTTGAAGCTCTCTTTGTATTCTGTGTTCAAATCTGTGCCTAGGTGTTGTTTGGGAGCATGAAAGCTGATTAAGTGCTCCTATATGTGGGAACCAGCTGCAGCTGAGCCTGTGCTCAGGCCCTGTTTAGTGGGATGTTACAGCTCTAGCACATGTGCACTTAAACACAACAGGTGTTAGGTTCACACTTCTTCAGCCTGTCAGAAGATTTGTTGAACTACATTCACTTGGAGGTGTCAGGAATATCACACTGGCCTTTCACTTGAAGAGAGTTATTATCTCTTAGCAGATGCTAAGACTTCTCAGAGCATCTTGCTCCTTCTGTTGTTAACTCAGGACTGTTGTACAAAGTGAAGTATCAAATGTTTTGATTATTCCTGTTTCTGCCGAGTCTTGGGACCCAATTTTTCCAATTCCTTTTATCATCTAATTGGATTCAATATTTTATATTTGATTTGACTCCAGATACGTATTTTCTTTTCTCTAACTGTATGCTTTTAGTCCTCATCATATTTTCTTTGTCCTGTTGTGGTGGGTTGGCCTTGGACGGATTCCAGATGCTCACCAAAGCCACTCTATAACTCTGCTCCTCAACTGGGCAAGGGAGAGAAAACGTAATGAAAGGCTTGAAATGGGAGCAGGGAGAGATCACTCCACAATTACTGCCATGGGTGAAACAGTCTCCCCTTGGGGAAATTAGCTCGATTTATCACCAATCAAATCAGAGTAAGATAATGAGATATAAAACTTAATCTTAAAAACACCTTCCCTTCACCCTTCCCTTCTTTCCCACCTCAACTTTACTCCTGACTTTCTCTACCTCTTCCCCCTCAGCACTGCAAGGGAATGGGGGCTACTGTCAGTTCATCACGTTGTCTGTGTCCCCTTAGGGTCACAAGTTCTGCTGGCAAACTGCTCCAGCATAGGCTTCTGTCTCTACAGAAACACAGGTCCTGCCAGGAGTGGGCTTCCCACAGGGTTGCAGCCTCCTTCGGGCATCCACCTGTTCTGACATGGGGTCCTACTTGGGCTGCAGGTGGATCTCTGCTCCACCATGGACCTCCATGGGATGTACTGTAGGCTGCAGGGGAATCTCTGCTCTGGTGCCTGAAGCACCTCCTGCTTCGTCTTCTTCCCTGACCTTGGCGTCTGCAGAGCTGATTCTCTCACCCACTGCCACTTCTCTCTCTGGATGCTGCTGCACAGTTTTTTTTTCCCTTGTTCTTAACTATATTATCCCAGAGGTGTTACCTGCTGCTGATGGGCTCAGCCTTGTCCAGTGGCAGGTCCACCTCGGAGCTGGCTGCCGTTGGCTCTGTTGGACATGGGGGAAGTTTCTGGGATCTTCTCACAGAAGCCACCCCTGTAACCATCCTGCTACCAAAGCCTGGACATCAATACACCTATCTTAAATTTGAAAATTTTCTCCTGTTTATCCTTCAAATGCTTGAATGCAATGAACTTGCATATAGAAATGAATCTACTATTTCACTGTGGTATTAGCTGTTAAAATAAAGGCTTCATTAAAAATAATTATCAGAAGTTTTGGCTTCTAGAAACATAGCCTAAGGTATAGAAGGTATAGTAACTTATTTTCCTTTATTCTTCTGCCTATGTACTTTCTGTTCATTACAGTATCATAAATCTAATGTTAACACTACTAAGATCATGTTCATGCTTTACACAAAGTTCTTCGTTAATTTAAACATACATATTATTAGTAAATGTCTCTTAAAAGTAGCTCAGATGCAGAACACCATTTGGGCATATTTATTTCAGAAAGAATACAGCAATCCTCCTCACAGTATGTAATGTGACCTTGTCCAAATTCATTTTTGAGAGATTTAAAGTAAACAGAGATCTCTTTCAATTTTTTTGCCATTTTTATGCTAGTCAAATAATTAGAGCAGAGAAATGAAAAAATGTCTTTCAAATGGTGAAAAATGCTTTTTTTCAGTGATGACAAAGACAAACTCCTTTTTCACTCTGAAAAAGGAATCTTTCATTTTGCAGTAGGGTTACAATCCAGGATTAAAGAAAAATATTACATATATCTAAACCAGTCAAGAGCTAGAATAGGTGTGGGCCATAAGTGGGACAGTCAGTGTTTGAGACCTATCTTTTCAGGAGTTCACAGTCTTTTTTACTGTAACCACGGTAACTGAGAGATGGAAATTGTCACTGGTCCTGCAGTGTCAGCCTCAAAAATTCCACAGACGAAGCCAGGCAGTATATTTATTTGGGCTTAATAACCAAAGCACTAATGTGATTTCAGCAGATACTTTAGTTGGATGAGCTGTCTAGTTGTCATTTCTTACATGTCTTTTTGATGTAATAAATACTTTGGTATGCAACACATAAATTCAGAACAGACTAAGGTAGTGAATTGTGTCATAGAATCACAGTAAAGTTAAGGTTGGAAAAGACCTCTGAGGTCATTGAGTACAACCATGAACCTAACACTGCCAGGTCCAGCACCAAGCCGTGTCCCTAAGCACCACATCTACTTCAGCGATAATAGGAAGTTAGATCCTGTTGCAGCAGATCCTGTTCACCATCACTGACAGCTCAGAATTTAATTTCAAACCATACCAGCAAATTCCAAAATTTTGTTGTGCATCTCCAGTCCTCCATAATTCTGACTCTTCATTTTTGTATGGTTAACAATCACAAAATTCCTGAAAAAAATGTACTGCCTTTTTCTTCGAATAGTGGAAATAGGTAAACCAGTCTTTGGGTACACAGGGCAGAGCACTTTGTCATGTTAATAGTCCTGTTGACTTCAATGAGACTTCCAATGCTACTGAACATTCTTGGAATGCAAAATATTTAGAAGATATAACAAGTGGAACTGGTAATGAGATTGTTTAATTTCACAGCACTGTTCATGGAGCAGCAGCAACAGGGTTTGGTAGCATAGTGCCCTGTTGGGAGGAGGCCATGCTGGGAGGGGACACATGAAGAAAAAAGTGAATAGACCTACCAGAAGAAAAGGGAGGCAAAGTGGGGGAGCAGTGTGGAAGGGAACAATGCTGGGATCACAGCTGGAGACCCTCACACTGGGGAAGAACTCCCCTGAAAGGATGGAGAGTCCTGCACCAGGGCAGAGGAGCAGTAACAGCCAAGGACCAGTGGAAGAAAAACAGCAAGAAGCAAAGGGCAGAAGAAATTGACACTGACCCGGAGCTCCTGTGCCCCCCAACACCACACTGAAGGGTTTGGCCAAACAGAGGAAGGTGAGACTGGGAAGGTGAGAAGACAGATGTTGGGTTTAGATTGAGTCTTAAAAAGGGGGAGGCAAAGTGTTGACTTAATTGTTTGCTTTTTATTTTTTTTTCAATACCAGCATCAGTAATTAGAATTTAATGTTAAAAATTGTCAGTTACTTAAATTAAGTAAAATTCCCTGAGTGAGGAGTCTTCTGCCTGCAACACACAGTTATATGTGTTATTTCACACTGTGTAGTAACTGATTATGCTTTCTAAAGGGATATATGTATTTATTTACATGGAGGAAGCAGAGTGAACTGGGGCAGTTTTATTGTATGAGAGATAGTGCCATAATATGAATGAGTGCACATTGCTAGAACAAGTGGAAAAAAAAATGGCTGGAACTGGTGGCTCCAAGAGCTGATAACAATTTTTTAAGTCCAGAGGGCTGGTGCCAGTTGCTGATTTTGTTTCTGCTTGTATTATGTTCAACTTCTCTCCAATATCAACACTTATTTTATGTCATCTGCTGCTGTATTTTATTCTAGACCTCTCTTGAACATTAGATCACCATCCTGTGGAAGAACTGTATTGTTGGGCTGCAGAATGGACTATTGTTCCATATGGAATATTAGCTGCAAGTACTGCAGAGGCTATTGCAGGAGGTTTGAATCTTAGTGGCAACGACCATTCTGGACATTACATTGTCCAGCTGAGCTGAGTGTTTGGTTTCTTGCTCAAGAAAATGTTCTTGGCTGTAGAGCAGTGTCACAGTCCTGTCCTTATTCTGCAACCTCACCTCACCCTGGATACATTCGGACAGTGGGTCACATCGCCCTGCTAAATCCATTGCCTGGGAGAGATGGCTGTGCAGCAGAAAAAAGATTGTTTTCACATTTGTATGGAAGAGAGACACTGGTGTCACATGCATATGGAAACCACTTTCAGCTAAGCTGGAGCGTAGGAGACATTACTGGTTTTATTATCATGTTCACTGCATGAGACCTGGCAGTATGAATCCACATGAATGTCAGATAGACAAATGAGAGAATAAAGTATGTGAGAACTGTGAGTTTACAGGACTGTGACCACACAGGTCTGTCTTGTTGAAAGACAGCATTTTTAATGATGAGTGTGATGGTATTTGGAAAAACAAATCGCAGTAAACTGCCAATAATTTTTTCTGTACTTTATTTATTTCTTCCATCCTTCTCTTCTTTTTCCCACTACTTTGAAGGGAAATGGTATGTAAAAGAGGGTAAATATTGTTATATAAGATGTTATTCATAAAAATCTTTTTTATAGAATCATTTTCACTCAGAGTTATTATATGTCCATTTATCACAGACGGAATGGTTGGAACTTTATTTATTTGCGTACAGTTACTAAGGTTTTAGAAAATAAGGGAAAATCCCCAAGAAGTCTCCAATTTATCCTGACTAAAGCAATTTTAGTTGACTGTTGGGGCTGTTTCTTGTGAAAGCTGCACCTGTACCATATTCTCAGGATACAGTTTTCTCAACGAAGGAGGAAGGGGACCTCTGTGTGCTGGCAGATTTCCCAGTGTACTTGTGGAGGTAGTCTGGGAGAGAGAATGGCAATCTGCTCAGCAGGCATGTAGGAGGTGTTTATAATCAAAAGCAACACTTTCAGACTCCAGTGGCAGAGGAACATATTTAGGGAGGAGAAATTTGAAAGGCAGCTGTTCTATGGATTGCAAATGCCTCAGTTTTGTGGCTGTGTGGTGCATGACCAATGGTGTTACTGCCTAGGGGAGAATGGGGAAAGAAAGGTGGCCTGTGCAAATAGGTTTAAGTATCAGAACTCTGCAGACTTGATCCCTGTGTTTGGGTGTCCTACAGACTTGGGATGGGGATAGTTCATTAACTTCTTAGTTTACCTAGGTCTTGTAAGGCAGGCTTTGAAATCCCCCACTACTTTTCATCCAGTGACTTCCCAAGTCATTTATGTTCAGCCTTCAAAGGAAATAGATAGATTAGATAGATAGATAGATGGATAGATAGATAGATAGATAGATAGATGCCTACCTAATTCCCCAAGAATCTGTCCATTAACCTCTGGGGACAGACACCATGTCTGTGGGAGCTGGAATCTGACTCTCTTTTAACTTGCTCAGAGCCTAAGCAGCTGCAGGATGCTTGTGGCTTAATCCAATTATTTAAGAGAGCAACCACAAATCAACTTTTGTATGAGAACTCATGCCCTTTAGACAGGTGGCACCAGGAACCTTATAAAAATTATCTGAGGATGACACAGTATTACTGCTAAGGCAGGTGGAATGTATGTTAGTGGCAGCCCCTTTCCAAGTGCATCACATCAGAATGAGACCAAAGACTAGAAAAACTGGCTTGAGAGCTCTACTCAGCATACGCTATAGATCTATTTGGTTTCCCATCTGTACAGTGGAGATGGTGGTCCTTCCCTGGGGCACAGGGAGATGAGGAGAAATGCATTAAATTCAGAGCTGCTCAGATAGAACAGTAATAGGGCAATAAACGAAGGAGAAATGGCATTCTGGAACTACACAGTTATTATTGCATTATGCCGTTCAGGGCAAGGGTTGTTTCCAAAAATGCCTAGCATATTTTTAGCAGCATAGATAATAAGTAATAAATAGAATTACAACTGAAGGATGTATAGGAGGGGTGTAGAAGAGAACAAGGAGGTGGTGGAGAATGAAGGGAGCCTGCTTACTGTCAGCTTTGATATATTGCAGTTTTAGTATGGTACATTTCCCTGGGCTTTCCTTTGCTTTAAAATATAGGTTGCTCTCCAACTGCTTTGTACAGAAATTGAAATCCACTCAGCAAATGAATACCTCTCCCTACTCTCCCAAACCAAGAAAAAAAGCTTCAAACATCTGCATTTATACAGAGAAAAATGGAAATGGCAGTGTTTAACTCACAAGGGTATTATGGAGGTAAATTCATTCATTTATTTGAGTGAGAAAGTATCACAGAAAAACACAAATAAATGCACCAAGCGTGAGGTTTTCTGCTTGTTACCATTTCTTATATACTTTGTAAAAAGTAACATCTCAAAACTTTAAGAACTCTGAATATAAAAATTGAACATCTCTGTGAAAAATTTTCCTAAAGAATATGGGTATATTATGTCTGAAGGACAAATTGACATTTACTATCTTAATCAGGTTAGCACACAAGTGGTAAAGCAAATAGCAGCATAAAATTGTAATACTGATCTTTCTGGTCTCCAGTCTCCGATAAAAGCACAGGAAATATGTTGCTGTGTTAATGGTTTTGGAGTGCCAGCAGATATTCACGTGGAGACAGAAAGGGAAAACTCTACTAACTGTCATTTTTATTGTGGGAGGAAACAATAACTCCATACAGGAAAAAATCAGGATCCAAACACGTAATTAATGTTACAGACACAACAGCGAGATTTCCTGATTTTAATAGCCTCAGCAGAATTCGCTATTTAGGACCCATATGAAATTAAATCCAGTTTGCAAGAAAAAAGTGTTCACACAGAAATAGTTAAATTTTTCTATTGTTTTTGCTAGTTATAACTTGCGTGTTCAATACCTGTGCAGCATATACAGAAGGCATATATTTCAGTTTATATACACATAACTAGAGTTTTAGCTTGGCTCAGTGCAAGAAAGTGGGAGTTTTAGTGCGCAAGTAAGGACTAAGTGCTCGTGTTGTTAAGTATTCCTGAGACCTGTTAAAATATATCCTCTCCTATTACAGACAGCGTGGATCAGGGAGTGCTCTAAGTACTGTGTTAAAGCTGTACAGGGAACACTTGGGGCAATAAATAAAAGTACCACCCATTTAATGTGGTAGTCATGTAATGGATGTCATGGTTAACTCACAGTGTGTGCTCAGGGCACCTTTTTATTTTGATACTGCCTATGGTCTGTTTTCTGCAACTGGAAAAATGCTTAGGTCCCAGCTGACAAAGTACAAATTTATGTAAACTTATCTTTGACATGAATCAGATACTTTGATTTAAGCAGATGTTTTGAGATGGAAATATCTTCTTGTGACAGAGATTGAAGTGTGCTCTTAACAGAACATAATTCCAAAACAAATACTCTTGCTTGGGGATATTTCCTGATCAAATAGCTTAAAAATGACTTAATATTTTTTATGTTGCATAATTTTTCACTGTTAAGATTGAAAGAAAAGCATCAGATCATGGAAATGGCAGTATTTTAATGAAAAATGTTTTAGTCTGAAAGTAGCAGAAGAGTTTGTCATCATTACTATCATTGAAGCAGAAACACTAATGTGCTTTCTTTGGGAAATAAATGTCACATACAGCATTACCATTTAGAATATACACTTCTCAAAAGTCCATACTTATAAATTTCCCTAGAAATTTTGCAGTTTTCCAAAGAGCACTCTGCGTATTCCAAAAATCACTATAGATACCACATTATCTTCCATCTGGCTACTGCATCTTATTGCAAAAGCCTGGGTTTATATAATTTCTTCCTTTGGACGATGGCAACTTATTTCTTAAGTTGTTATCCAGAACGCTCATCCCGTTTTATAACACATGGGTCTCACTGGTTACTGATTAAGTGCTCATCTGATGGGTGCTAATAGACACATTTGGTTGTTTCAGTTGTGAATGCCAGTGAAGGGAGCAGTTGACTGCATGAAACTGAGGGTGGTGTGTAGCTACATATCACAGGTCTGCCACAGCAGTGCCTAAGAACTGTTGCCATTGCCCTTTCATACATTTTAAGAGGTGACCAACGGGTTAGAACAATAAACTCTTACCACCAGAGACAAGATGAAGGAGCTCCTCAAAGCACAAGTTCTTTCTCTGTCTCTCTCTCTCTCACTCCCTCCCCTCCCATTACTCCATTCCCTGTGGCCATGTCATATTACACACAAGCATAGCAATTAGCAAGCTATCTTCAGAGTGAGAAGAAACAACAGAAGTGAGAGAGGAATGGACAGGTGGTGTGTGAAAGCATGTGTGCTCAAGCCATTCATTATCTTGAGTGCAGTATTAATTTGTAAATGTTAAATAACAGCCCAATCCTGCAGTATTTCCACAGACTGCTGGTACTGTAAAATGCTGATCAGCATTTAGAAGAACTCCCTGCCATCAGAGGCTCCAAATGTTGCACGTATCTCTTTACCCCTTACAGTCTCTTTACCCCTTACAGTCTCTTTACCTTACTCTTCTGTCCTACAAGTGTCTTAAAATGAAAGTGTTGGTCCTGTATTCCCAGCCTCCTTGTGTTGGCTCTACCATTATCTGACTAAAGGGGACAGAAAGAACTTTTTTGTGCTGGGTTTCATTTTGACTGGATCAGCTCCTCCAAGCAGCTGACTTGATAAATTTTAATAAGATGAAGCATTCGATAAGGTGTGCCTGTGAACAAGGGGGAAAACAGTGCGGCAGCATTTTTGATCTAGGGGGATTTAAGCTGGACTGTATTTGTGAATGTACAACCCC
Organism: Lycocorax pyrrhopterus obiensis; assembly: GCA_014706295.1. Taxonomy (NCBI): domain Eukaryota; kingdom Metazoa; phylum Chordata; class Aves; order Passeriformes; family Paradisaeidae; genus Lycocorax; species Lycocorax pyrrhopterus. The sequence continues at coordinate 93,784,865 of JACSVZ010000004.1, forward strand.
AGAGCTGAAGGTTTTACCCCAGCTGGCAGCTCAGCCCCATGCAGCCGCTTGCTCACTTCTTGTCTGCTCCCATTGGGGAAGAGAATCAGAAGAGTAGAAGTGAGACAGCTTGTGGGCTGAGATAAAGAAAATTTAATAGGGAACGCAAAAGCTGCTCACATAAGCAGTGCAAAACGAGTTAACTCACCAGTTTCCATGGGCAGCCAAGTGTTCAGCCATTCCCAGTAAAGCAGGGTTCCATCACACGTACTAGTGACTCAGAAAGACAAAACACCACAACTTGGAATGTGTCCACCCTTCCTTTTTCTCCCCCCTGCCTTTACATCCTGAGCATGACAACATATAGAATAGGATCTCTTTGATCTCTTGAGGTCAGTTGTCCTGGCTGTGTCCACACCAAGTGAGGCTGACGTTCAGGAGGCAAATTTAGTTTGTATGTTATGTGTCTTTAAAACAAGCAAGAAAATAAATTTTCATCTTTCGCGTTGTTTTGTGAACAGTGAATTCTCCTTATGAGTGTTTCAGGTCTTGTTTAAAAGCTCAAGTGGGACACTTATGTAGTAACTCTAACTCACCAAACTGTCTCTAGGGACAGATTTTTAGCTCAATTTTCAGATTTTCCTTCAAAGGTGCTCAACAGGAAGCAGGTAAAACAGAAGGACCTGCTAGGTTTTGACAGCTGGCTCGGCTCAGGGGTGAAAACCAGGCCAGAGCAGTCCCAAGAACTCACTGTATAAACATACTACCAGCTAAATCCTCCAGCATTATCTTGTCTCTTTGGGAGCAGTGTGATTGCTTTCCAGGGCGCAGTCCATGTGGTCCCAAGCATCCGTATAATAGCTTAAGTGGATGAAAGATGTATTCTTTTCCACCACGGTATTCAGAGCATGATTGGCTTTGTTGTAAACCAACTACAGGGTAAAATACACAGTGCAGTTAACTTTTACATACCCTGCCAGGTTTCATGAACAGTGTTTTACTGCTGATATATTTTTTGTAATTCCATGAGACTCATATCAGGTGAAAGACTGTACAATAGAAAAGTTGTAATAAAGACCAGTGATAGATTTTAGAGGATTACAATGCAGGATTTATGAGCAAGTGATTTATATGGCTTTATCACATTTGAGGTAGTAATTATGTTTGCCAATACATTTCTCAGGCAAAAACTATTTTTCATTTTAATCTTCATTTTATAACAAATGTTGTCATAAATGGCAAAAAAATAAAAAGAGAAAGACTTATCAGGATAATCTAATCTAACATAAAATGCAAACCTACCCTATGAGAAAATTTCTGATCAGCTGACACAAAAAAGTAGCTTTATCATTTGACAATGTTGGCAGATATAAAAAGTTAGTCTTTTTTTAAACGTCAAGAGACAAAATGTCTTGTTATTGTTAGTATTTCTAGGATTTTCAAGGAAATTATTAACAGAAGATAAATATTTCTTCCTCACGTCCTTTTTTAATAAGGATTTTTCTGTCAGGAAATGGAAAAAAAAATGAGAGAAAATTTGGCAACCATACATTTCCTGTCAGGATCCCATTTTTATAGCTATTCTGCCAGCATAATCTTAATCATGAAAAATGTTTAAATTTACATTGAAAGGGCTGAGGGAGTGTTAGATTTATAAGTGTCTGATATTAAGACGTGCAGCGATACAAAGAATGGAAAAGTATCAGACAAGACAAGTTTGAACTAGCACAAGGCAGATAATCTTTTAAACCTGAAGTACACACTTTACTTCTTACAGAAGTATCTTCAGGTTTCAGACAGGCCTTCAGGTCTGACATTGGAGGTTGATATATTCAGAAAGGAAGAAGAACATTTTGGGAAGCCTAAGTATAATGTGCTATTATCGGAGAACCCTTTATTAAGGGAAAATTATGTTACTTTATAACTTGTTTTGAAATAGAATTATCTTTTTAAAGAAAGGTACATTATGGAAGATTTGTAAAAGCTGCATCCACAGGTGTTTTTCTTAGAACAAAATTTCAAAGCCTACAAATCTCAAGCTTCAAGGCATGTGGTCAGTTGGGATTTCACTGTGGTGTAGATGTTGCATATACTCACGAGAATGCATATGTCACGAGAAGCTTTGCTGCCTCAGGAGCAACTGCAACTGACACATGCGGTGAGGTCCAAATTACCAGCCTAATTACCTGTGTAACATCTCCTCCACAGAGACCACCCACCTGGGAGGGAGTGAAATGCACCTCTGTAGCTCTGGCAGCTCTGCTTCCAGTACGGTATGGGCTCCCCATGTCTTGGGGCTGGAGGTCTAGAAATTAGGACTGCAAGTAAAGTATCCCCTGGCCTCCTACTTCCACTGATCCTTTTTTCCTTTCTTGGCCACCTATTTCAGGTGTTTGGGATTCCTCTTTGTATTCCTTATGGGGAAATAATATCTACCTTTCTATCACTTCAAATTCTCTTCAGATACTATACTTCAGATACTGATGGTAGGAATCAACATACAGCAGTCAGTTTTAACATCAGTATTTTGGCCACGAAAACTTTACCAAACGTTTATTCATGCTGTTCTTTTCCCTCTCCTTCCTTCTTCTAGTGAAATTAAAGGTTAACAGAAAGATACCTGAAAATAAAACTTCCCAGAGAAGAAATTGAAAAGATTTCAGTACTGATATAATATAATGAAAGGCTTTTTAAATAAACAGGAAGTAACATTCTGAACTAACAGGTGAAAATTAATTTTTGTTTTCAATTTTCAGAGTGGGAATATCGCTAAAATAAGTGTTTGGGAAGTTCAAATTTAGCCAGACAAAATCTTTTGTCAAGGTATATTTTCTCTAAAGAAAAAAAAATTCTAATCACTATTGCTCATTTTGCTTGTAATATTCTTGCTGCTCTACTTGCTGGCTCCATTAGGAGCTCAGGGTCAGTCTGAGATGCTTGTATGTTACCAACAGCAATGAAGTTGCCCCAGATACGGTGGAATCCATCTCACCCTTCTGTATCTCTGGGGTTTAAAATGCTCACATGAATTAAATCTAATTTTAAGAAGTAAACAGGTTTCAAGTGAGACATCTCGATTTTGTGATACACCATTGAAAATGCAATAGAAGGCGTTCTTGGGGAACCTATAGGAAGTCTCGGGGGGCAGTTATGGGACCTTTCAGGGAAAGGGTAGGAGGAAGCAGTGGGGAGGTCCCAAACCTTGGGCAGACCAAATAGGTACATTGTTTCAGTGCATGTGGCAGTGGCCACTGCAGCAGAGCATTTAGAGGACTAGTGGCCAGGCCTCCAGAACACCAAGGTCTAATCCTCACCCTGTGGTTATGGTGAGTTCCCATGTTCCTAATAGTTCTTAGTTTACATGTTTTAAGTTGATTGGTTTAGGAGTTCTCCACACAGTTTTATGTATAAGCTCATGTTTATGCATTTCCCTTAATTGCTTATGTATTAGTTCTAGAAAGTTCTTCCCTCCTCGACGCCCCGCTGGTTAACTCATGTACTCCCCTCCGCTAAGCCATTCCTATTGGATATTTCCCTGTTGGCTCCTCCCCCTCAGTCAATCCCCATTGGTTGTTTCCCCTTTGTTCCACCCCCGTATAAAAGGCTGTGTTCTGCCCTATCCCTGGTCTTTGTCCCTGGACCCTGCAGCTGCAGTAAACCAGCTGGAACCTATACAAAGACGCCTCTCTCGTCCTTTGCCTCCGCCGACGCGTTAACATCATCTTTGTTTGGGGCTCGCTCCTTGCGAAGGAGCCAGCTTTCCCTGCCTGCTGCAGCTGACACCAGGGACATCTGCAGCTGGATGCTGTGCTGCCTCGGGCAGCCACAACACTGTCAGTCCTTTAGGAGGTTCCTGAGGACATGATATTTTTCTGGTTTTGTATTTTTGAGAGAAGTCGATACCAGGTTTCAGAGCAAGGCTGGAATTAGTTATTTTGTTTATTACCTTGTTAGTTAATTGGCTCCGTGTTGTACAGCCACACTAAGTTCTAAAGTTGGTATGTGGTTTGTATACAACAGTTAAATTTGCAGTTTTGCTGCAGATTATAAAAAAAGACACATGGAAATTGGACCCTGATGTTCTAAAATATAGCAAATAAAGATAACCTGAGTTATCCCAGTACATAGATATTTTTTCCATGCAATTCCCTACCCTTTCTAATTGTATGAAACATAAATTTTCCTGCTAAAAATGGTCAGTGCCTTAAGTGGGGACTTAAAAATAAGACGAAAATTCCTAAGCTTTGAGGAATGATTTCATAGTTTGGTTTGATTTTTTTAAAACTGATGTAGTACCTAAAAAAATTCTTCTATTTCAACAGTATATTTTTCCCATAACATTTTAGGATATTTATATCTAATGTCATTACACACTGTAATTATGTAACTGCACATCTTAATTGCACATTCTCATTATTTCATCATGCATTCTACAACAATTAAGTAATTAGGTCTAATAGTATTAATTAGATCTAATTGTATAAATACATGACAATGGCATAAAAATGACCTTAAAGGATGGAGAAGACTTTAATCAAAATACAAAGAATACCTTATGTGTGCAATCAGAGGAATGTGGAACACTGGACTAATCCTGTGCAATGATTACTGGGGACTCCTACACTCTACGGTTCCCATTCGCCATCCCCATCCCCTCCACTGGGGAGGAGAAGACAGAAAAAATCATGAATAAATTTAAGCCCAGGAAGAAGGGAAGGTTTGGGGCAAAGTACATTTAAGATTTGGATTTGTTTCTCTTTAATTTTCCGAAGTTGAGTCTCTTTTTCCCGCGACAGTCGGTGGTGAGCAATCTCTCCCTGTCCTTACTTTGAATAATTCTTTCATTGTGTTTCCTGTCCCCTGCCCAGCTGAGGAGGACTTTGATGGAGCAGATTTTTTGGGCACCTGTTTTCCATCCAGGGTCAACCCACCACATTAGTTTTTTAGCATAGTTGTAGCCGCAGAGTCTGTCTCATGGGCTTGTCTCAGTCTTTTAGCTAAGAACATGCTTTAAGATCCAGTACTCTTGAGTCAGGTCTCATTTAGTGATGAGAGTGTTCATGGCCATCACATCGCACTTCTGTTAACGCAGCCTGGTAGTGAGGCCTCAACACTCTGTCCAGACTGTTGGGATTTGCCACTCAGAGCCTGGCAAATTCAAACATATTTTGAAATTTAGAACCTGTCAGACATTTTCCTTTCTTCCATTGACCCCTCTTGACAGAGAGTAAAGGTTTCTCTGCTACGTGTACATCTGAACTCTTGACAGAGAAAGCCTCACCTCAAAAAAGCCTGTGGTTGCCCCACGCAGCAGAGGCTGTACTCTGATTGTGGGCTTGCTCAAGAGAGGGAGGGGCATATGGGCAAGCAACAGGTGTGCAAACAATAAGACATCATTGTAACACTGAGCCATTGCAAATTTTTTGCCAATATTTTCATGTTTTCAGAAGACTGAACTGAACTAAACTGATTCTCTCTTAAAATATGAAACAATTTTGCCACAAAAATTACCTGGTTGAAAAACCCCCATAGTTTGAACAGAAAATATTTGTCCTGTTCTACTCAAATCACTTTATTTCATAAAAGAAGATTTGAAAAAAACTATTAATTGATGTATTGTGACCATACTGAGAATTCCCTTCTAAAGGGATTATGTTACCTTCTTGACTTTCAAAACTTCTTTACATAAGACAGCCAACTAAAGGAGTTGTTGCAAGGGTTTTAAAAAACCTCAGTCTCTGTTGGAGAGTCACCAAAATGATCTCTTTAATTTCTCAAGGGAATGTATACCTGTTCTTTGTAGCACAACAGAGAAGATGTCCTACCTGACAGAGCTTAAATTAATTTTGCTTTCTTTGTTTTCAACAGAAAAGCTGCACAGGATAGGAAATTAAGAGATAAGTTTTTTTTCCCATAGTAGATGCTTTCATTTTTCCTCCTAGGGATTCCTAGAAAATCACGAATAACCTAGTATTTCATTTTTTTTTTACCTAACCATATATTTAATATTTTTAAAAAATAAAGTGGAGAAGAAATACATTAATTTTACTCTGTCATAATCATACCTGTTATAAAATTTGTTCAAATTCTTCCTTTTGTGCACTTGCAAGAATGAAAATTATTAGTTCTTTACTCCCCATTCCTCTGTCTGGAATAAAAAAATATGCCAAATATATCTCTGTTCTAAGTCCTTTGGAGACAATGTTGCGAAGGGTTTGAGTGTTACTCATTGTGTGCAACCTGTAACCTCATTTTCAGCAGGATAGGGACAGAAGTTCCGTGTGCTTTTACTTAGAGCTACGGCTTTCATTAAATTTTATTACTTCTCCCTGTGGCTGTAAATAGAAGGTGTACCTTATGAAATGTAATTCCTTTTTCTGGCAGCTTGTGTGATAAAGGTGTGGCTTCTAAATGAAAGTTTATCCTACATGGAAGGAGATTGAATTGAGGATATATAGGAGAGGATTTCAGTTTTATGCTGAAACTGATCAACCTTACTGAAATAAAAATCAAAATGGTTATATATTCCAACAGAATTACTTCATTAAAGAATGAATTATCTTCTAGAACTAGCCTGCAAATGCAGGAAAGACAAGCATATGAAAATAACCTAGAGGTGCACAATGCATAAAATTAATTATTATGATTAAGAATGTTAAATTAGGTCTGGTTTGAGTCCCTGGTTTTCTGATAGGTACAAAAGTAAGGAAAACATACTTTTCTCCTATAAACTTGCCTGACTAAATAACCTCAGGATAAAACTGTAAATGCCTGTGGATTTGCTCTTTTGAGCTATTGCCATTGCACTATGCACTGTGAAGAATGGAGTAAGCTTTCTACATTGACAGTGGCCTTTTTTTAGTTCTTTACTATCCTTATTTTCTTTCTTCCACTATTGTATTTCTCATATGTCCTGTATGAAATTGACCCCTTTGCTAGCTAACATAACTCTTACTTCAGAGGTGTGAAGGTTTCAGTAATGTTTTCATTAGTCTTTTGGGAAAAAACCAAAACCATAATATCCTTAGAGCTGTGCTATACTCACCTTTGTCACTCATAATCCTTCTGTTCTTCCACTGCACTTTTTTATCATTTTATTTTCTGCACAGCTACAAATATCCATATTTATGAAGTACTCATCACCATGGTATCCAAGTACACTTCAGTTTATTAAAAGGATTATGTGACGTGACTGCTTGTAATAGCAGGGGATTAGACATGATGACGCAGGTTCCTTCTAGTCTCCTGTTTCTATAAATTAATGCCATAAAGCATTTCCCTAAAAATAGGTACCATTTGGAAGGTCACTATGTAACATCTAAATCAGCACCAGTTTTAAAAAGTACATAATGAGGTGTCCAAAGACTCTGCCTTCCCTCTTCTGGGTGGGCTGTTAGCAGCAGGTAGGAAAACTCTGCAGGCTCCTGTCGCACTTGAATGCCAGCTGTCTTGTCCTGGCTCAGGCAGTCCCAGAGTGGGGGAAAGTGTGACAGGACAAGGGATAATGGGTTTGAATTGAAAGAGGGTACATTTACATTATGTATGAGGGAGAAATTCTTTATTTAGAGGATGTTGAGGGACTGGAACAGTCTGCCCAGGGAAGCTGTGGATGCCCCATATCTGAAAGTGTTCGAGGCCAGGTTGGGTGGGGCTTTGAGCAACCGGATGTAGCGAAAGGTGTCCCTGCCCATGACCTTTGAGGTCCAACCCAAGTAACTCTATGATTCTGTGATATAGACTGTGCTGTGTACGAGCAGCTTTATGTGCAGTATGTACTGTAGTATACACCTGGCTTAGCTGAAGGCCTCTGAAACGACTCTCACAAAGGAGGGTTGATAGGCTATGCATACCTATGAATTAATCTTTCTGATTTTGTTACATTTTTCAGTGTTGTTTCAAAAGTCAAGGGTTATGTTATTAGCAATTCTTTCTGGATTGGTATTGTAGAGTAAATTTTTTGTTTTCCAGAATGGTCATTCATATTCTTGGGCCAGGCAATGAAGACATTTTAATTTGTATGGGATTGTGTTTACCAAGCAGACAGTGACAGTAGAATTATAGTTCTGTAGATCCTAACAGATTGTTATTGCACCAAATTTACACTAGTAAATCATTAGAACCATTCTGAGAGAAAGACTCTCTGTGTGTTGTAATACAAGGCTTATACTATTATATGCTTCATGCATTTTTTAAAAACATTGATAAATGGAGAGTCAAACAAAAATATAGCAAGTAAGTAATTTTAAAAAATATTGCTGTTTGCACTCTACTGAAAGTTGCTTCATTTCTAGCCTTGTGAAATTCAGGTTCGTAATGTGAAGGAGTAGGAACAGGTTCTCATGGTGACATTTCAGCCGAACAGCTCTACACGTGTTGCGTTCATCTCCTTGTACGGTGGATCAGTGCAGGGCCAGTGCTGCATGAAGTACAGCAAGAGTAAACGCCCCTTAATCTGAGACTTCAGCTTTGTTCGTTTGCAAACACAGCTCTGGTCAAACCAGCAGGAGATGCTGAAACCTCAGAAAATTGAAGTACCATCGGTCTCTGGTCCCATTTCTTTAATGGTGTGAAGTTTTTGAAGTGACATGAGACATAAGGCCTTGAAGGGCTTGTATATTTTAGGAGCATGATTTCAGCTTGGATATTGTGTCCAAGTTAGCTTTAGATCTAGCGGGTTTAGATGTGGCAAGTACGGAAGTGGCCTTGGCATGTGTTTGCTAATCAGGCAATCTTCAATCTGCTGAAATTGGTAGTGCAGCTATTTAATTTGTGTTCCAATAAGTTAGTCAAGAACACCGTTTCTAGCCAAGTACACTTCTAAGGAAGACTCCACAAGCTCTTGCATTGAATATTAAATCCTATGATCAGGATTCAGATCAAGATTCTCCTACCAAGAGAAAAGAATTGGTTTGCTGTGTTCCCACTAGAGGGAGAGGGAACATTTTTCAGTAACATAGTTTTGTAAGGCTTAGAAAGTTTAAAGACATATTAAAATGGGAAAACTTTCATTTCATCACTTAAAATGGTCTTGCTGTAGACAGAAAAAACAGCCCTAAATATTTATTGAGCCGTGGGTGTGGACAATAAATTTTTTGGCTGTTAGTTTGCTAGACTATTGTGGATATGGTATGATCACTAGTTTACTAACAGATGGACATCCTTTTAAAGCCAAGCTGTTATATATTTTTACCATTTCAGTTTGGATGGAAACCAGCTTTTTTACCTTATGTTGTGCTTTTTATTTCTTATGTCAGAGGACAAAATCACTTCCAAAATGTGCTTCTGAAAAAGAGAAACATTTCTGTAATCCATATGCACTTCTTCACCAGACCAATACTTGCCCTGGGTATTCCCCTGCTAGAACAGTAGCTCTGCCTGACCTGAGGGCCTCATTTCCTGTCCCATCCTCTTCCTTTATCAGTGGAATGCTATTCATCTGATTGAAGGCCAGGTATAACAGACTTAGGAGATGTCATGGCAGATGCCAGGCCTAGGGATATTTTGTCAGTCTTTTCTGTTTGTTCAAGTATTCTACCATTCGTTGGTTTTGCCATCTGTCACGCTTTGCCCGGTGACTCTCTTTGTTCTTACTGACTGTGTGGCAGGCTCTGCTGCCTATATTTAAATCACAGATCCTGGACCAAAATCAGAGCTGACATCCAACACTATCATTATTCACTCCTGTAAATGTAAATTTAAAATTTATGTAATATACAGTGTACTCTAGACATAAATGACTACATATTTATAGATAGATGTTTTCACTGGTTTCTTAGTAAAGAACTGCACCTCTGAATATGATAGAAGATACTACCCAGCGTATTCTAAAATTAAGTATATTGTGGGTCTATATGCCAGTTCTTTATTGATTCCAAGGGCTAATGTCAAAGACTCCTTATTGCATAAAATTTCTTGAATTATTTCAAACAGAAGAGTATCAGTGGAGGCACAGTAACTGATAAACAATGAGTTAACATCCCCTTCATTTTCCTTAGCCCAAAAAGCAAAATCTACAGTTTTTACTCAAAGGAAGAGATTGATTGAAGGAGAAAAGCAGTGTGGCTAAAGAAAGGTATGCTTAATTTTAGAATCCTTACAAAGGTAAAAAAAAAACAAACTAAAACCAGTCTGAAGTAATTAAATTGAGCTAATTGGGTGAGATCTTACAGGCAAATGTTACATAAAAAAGTGAGGAAAAGTGTTTAATTTTCAGAAGTATGGTACTAGTTACGGAGAAAGTAAGAAGAGTAAATAGAGACTGACTTGGCAAAATCACAAACTCTTTACTGACATCAAAGGATAAAAAGTAGGTGAAAAATATAAACTAAGTCAAATTGTTAAGGATGTGTGTAAGGAAATTATAAAAGGATATATCCATATAGAGCAACTAGCAGGAGACATCAAGTGTAAAGGAAAAGGTTATTTAATTCTATTACCAGGAAAAGAGATTTTTGAGGAAGATCTGCTCCTTTTCACTGATGATTGATGATGCTGAAAAGTAGCAGTATTTAATTGTTTCTTTTTCTATTGGTTTTCACAAAAAGAAATTAAAAGTTACATGGTGAAAAGCTCTTTAATACAATTATTACCACAAATTGTTGAAAGACCAAAACCACAGTACAGTGTGGAGAGATGAAGCAGATATGTTCTTATCAACTCTTTGACAAGCTCCCTCGGAGGCTAGTTACAAAAAGAATGATGACTCTTACTGGTTATTTTGTGAAGGATACCTGACAGAAAAGTGAAGGGGTGCATCATGTTATATTTTGAAAATGAAAAAGGAGAGTCAAGGAAGCATAGGTCAGGCAGGTTTTTTCTAGAAAAAGACCTTTGGGACAAATAACAAAACAAGCTTTTGTAAGTATTAGGAACATAAGAAAATGAATAGAATATATAATTTTCAAAAATTAATTGAACCAACCTAGCTCTGTAGTAGAATATTAGACCTTGTGAGCTGCTACTCCTAAAACTGTCACCTGGGATTGAATACGGATTTTGTGCAACAAGACAGAAATGTTAGGCAAGTCACACTAAGTCATGGCTGTCACCCTGCCTGGCTTCCCAGTCATTAGAAATTCCTGTTGTCATTACAGTGACTCCTTTCATGGTATCTCATTGATGTGGGTTTCTTTCCAAGGTTACAGAAAATGGAGTTTCAACCCCAAATTTATGTTTTAGCAGGCATTCTGGACAAGCACCAGGTGAAGGGTATAAATTAAATAACTTTTCAAAACTGTTTAAAGAAAATTACAAGAGAGTATAGAATGATTTTGAAAATCCTTTCCTCTGCTGTAAAGGGCAACAGAGACATTCTGACAGGTCTTTAAAAATACTTGCTATTATATGGAATTTACATGTGGAATAATGGGTACAAAGAGATGTAGATTATTTCTGTTTTACTCACTTGAGTGTGATTTGTTTGAGTCAGTGGAGGGGAGCAGCAAAGGCCAGCTGAGACATAGGAGGTTTCTCAGGGGGTAACAGAGCCAGCAGGGTGGGGACCTGGCCAGCTGGGACCCAGGTGCACATGAGCAAGGGAGCAGAGCAGACCCAGAGACCATGGCCACGTTGGACAGAGAGTGCAGAGCAGCAGCAGGTTCCTGGTGATGAGGCATGTCAGGCTGGGAGATCAGACCACAGGTCTGGATCAGGCCTGGTGAGGATAACCAGGGTCAGAGACAGACCCATCATCACTGGGCCAATAAGACTTATTAGTGCCCTCAAGGCACTTCAGCTAGACCTTGCTGTTCCTGTATGATTTATGCAAGCAAAGATGTGCAAAGGCTGCTGGCAGAAATGCCTGTTGTCCATGTCTACTTGTATATAAAACCTCAAGCCATTTTCTAAACATGTTTTGTGATTTCTTTATCTTTCTCACCTTACCTGTCATACTATTAAAACTTTTCTGTGCTGCAATTAGAGTTATAGCCAACAGTGCCTGGGAAACCTGAAAATACTCAAAAATTGCTAGTCAATTTTCATAATTTTCCAAGGCTCAGCAGTTTGTCAGAAGCTGTTACGGATGGTTTACTACTGCTCTCCAGCTACTGTAGTTGGTTCATCAGTATTTGGTATCCCTTAAATTGACTTTGCACTGGCATAAGCCAGAAGTGTTTGCAGCTTCAGCACTGATGGAGCAGGAAGGATTAAGCTCCTCTACTAAATATACACCTACTGTAACATGCATCTGACATTTGGGATAAGAGCAAGTAATATATTTTGAGCCTGCAAATCTTCTCAAACAGCTGGGACACCTGCTCCCAGGCACTAAGATTCTTTGTTTATTTTAACATTTACAGTTTTTCTCTGCCCAAAAATTCTTTGATCAAAGACTCAGAAAATGTGTACACCATGTATCAAAATAGTACAAACTGCCATAAGGACTTACTGGATTAAAACTAAAAATCCAGGCCAAAGTTTCTTATCTAAGTTTTCAAATGGACTCTGGTGCATTTGGCAAAATGTGAAAGTTCAGTTTGTGTTAGAACATGTGAGTTATTGTTGTAAACAAACTCCTCCTCAGTGGCCTCAGGGCCTCTAAAACGGACAAAAAACTTTAAAATGGAGGGAATAAATTAATTACTTAAAGAAGTCTTTGTTATTCTAAGCTGTATTTGTTTTGTCATTTGTAACAGGTACTTTTATTGCTGTGGGAACCTCCACTGCTGGATGATGTTAGAAAAGTACCTTCTAGACATCTTCCTGGTCAGCAAAATAAATGGTGAGTTTTGCCTATAAATCCTTGAAAACATTTTCCTTGTTGTTGCCAACTAATTGCTTTTCTTCCACACAGAAGTCCTTTCATAAACACTACATAGAATTTAGCCCTTGGTAGCCCTCTTGCAGGCAAATAGAGTCAAACAGGTCAGTCTGCAAGTCACTAATTTTCTAGACTAAAGCTTGTCGTCTCCCAGGAGAGAACATGTGACTTAGAAACATTTTAAGAAACTGTTCCTTTTTTTTTCTTTTTCAGTTGGCAAAAATGTGCCAGAAGTCAGTGTTGTGGCATCTATATTTCACACTTGGTTTACCAGTTCTGTCTTACATTAGTATTTAGTATCTAAACTATTAGATTTATCAAGTTCCACTGCTACAATGACTTAAAAGCTGTCACTGGCCATCACAGGCTGCGTAGTCTCTTAAGCAGATTGAGCTCTACTGCTATCACAGTATATTGGAAAATGCATTATTTTTAATTATTTCTTTGAGTTCTATTTTACTATGCTACATTATGTATGTCTATTGGTTTGAAACTAGAGGAACTTTAAGGTCCCTACCCAAACAATTCTATGATTCTACACTTATATATATTTTATACAAGATGTATGTGTAAAGTAAATAATCTGCAGGAATTTACTTATGAATTTGTTAGAAACTTTTCAGTAAAACATTTTTCAGCATTTTGGAATCTAGAATTAACATTCATAATTACCTTGACCTAAGTGAACTATATGAATTTGAAGGAAAATTGCTGCTTAATCAGAACGAATGTCAAGTACTATTTATGGTAAAGGTTTATCAAATGGACAAATACAGACTAGGAAAAGTGGAAAGGATTCTAGGGAAGGTTAGTGATCCACAAGACTGAATCCAAGCTGATAGCTGTTGCAAGCATTGTCCCCGCAACACTGCTAGGTATAAAGAGAGGCATAGTTGTACACTCCTGCAAATAACATTCAGTGGGCTTGTAATGTTCCTGGTGTCTTACCTTATAATTGAGAAGACATCTTAAGCACCCTTTTTTCACAGTCTCTACAGATATTGGAATGTGATGTTTCATTGATATAGTTTTGAGCATGGGATATGAAAAACACATGAAAAACTGAATGGGAGGTTCAGCAGTTTTTTATTATATTTTTATTTTCTTGAGGAAAAAATACAGGAGTTTATACTGTTTCAGGAAAAAAAAAAGCAATGAACTTCCTTGTTCTAATTAATCCTTTCATTGGAACTTGTGGGAGGTCTGTATGTTAGAATATCAATGTTTCCTCCACTTCACCAGGTTCTCAGGGCAGACAGCTCACTCCCCTATGGTTTTAGTGACTAAAACCAAGTGAAGGACAACAGCTGACTTTGTCCTTGTATTAATCTCCAAAGCCTTAATCAGGTATTGCTTGGATCATTTTCCCTAAAGTCATAACAAACGCAGCCAGGTAATATTGTGTGCATGACCACCTGTCAGAGACCCAGTTTTGGTGGTAACTGACTTGTTGCCTATGCTAAATATGTTTCAGTGCTAGAATACTTAAGGAAACAACCCTCTTCTGTTAGTTCTTATCTGCTACACTTGAATAGTATGCAACATGGGAAACAAAAAATATGCAGGCAAAGGCAACTCACTGAATAAAACAGTTTACATTCTGGCATAGGCATATTTAGAGATCATAACCTTACAGAGAATTCATGAATTGTACAGAGAGGTTCTTTAAATGACCAGCTATCTGTTAATAAGGAAGAATTAAGGTCTTTGAACTGTGGACAGATGCATGCAATTAGAAACAAGATCACATTATTTTTAATAATGGAATGCAAATTTACAGCAAGGGAACAGGTGCATAAATGTCACGGACCATTAAAACTTATCACAGGTGCATTATGAAGCATGTGGAGAAGCAAGTCAGTTCATTCCCCAAAGACTGCAATAGGTTTGTTATTATATAGTAAGGAATATGGCGATATTTTTGGAAAATAGCTTTTCCCCAAGTAAGAATTTTGCTGCTGGATGTGCATGATTTTTCCTCCTTAATAGTACTAATATTTCAGTTTGCTGAGCATTTTTTATTCAGACTGTGTTCTATATTAACACGTGCTATCTATGTATCTTGAGAATATGAGATATCAGTTCATATCTAACCAGCAGCTCTTACTTGCCTTTAGAGGTGTATCTCTGGACCTTGCCTTGGCTTCCTGTATGGGAACTCACTGTTAGACATAATTCTTCCAGCTTTTTGGGATGTTTGGGGATGGTTTCTCAGTAGCTCATTTGATTCATAGGGTAGGCTGGGAAATGTCATCCCCTTCTTTGGCAGTGACTGAGGAGATGGAGGAAAGGACACATATCTCCTGTGTGCCCTAACCAAGACCAAGCAGATACAGCTGAAATTTCATCAGCTGTAATGGCAGATGTGTTTTTGCTGCTCTTTGAGTATCCATACAGAAATAAAGTGTTACAGTAGAAGCACTTGGTAAAGTGCAATTTGAAGGTTTTTTAAATGTGACATTAGGAGTCCTAGCCATTAGCATTTTGAGTGCTTCCTCTGCAGAATAGCTTGGCCTAATTCCTTCTTGCTTCAAGTTGGCCTAATTCCATAAGCAACAAAGAGCTGGATTAACATTAGCAGCAATGAAGATCAGTTGCAGACTTGCAGCAGTACAATGCATAGTGAATCTGGAGAGGAAATACCCCATGTACATATCCTTAACATAATTAGACAATCTGCATTTTTTTTAAACTATTGCTGGCTCACTAAAACTTCACTTGTGTACTAACGATTACTTCATAGTAACTATCATTACTGTCCTTTTTGCCATAAGATAGATATTGGTGATTGATATAAGCAGCCAACGAGTAGGAATCTGCTCTGGGATATCTGCATCTCCTCTAGAGGCTTACTTTTTAAAGATACACTTGCAGGAAAAGGAAATAGTAGCTTTCAAGACAAAAAGAGCAAATTATGAAGAAAAGCAAGCTGAAAGTTTAAAAATTTTTTGGATCTCTAAAAACTCAATTTTGAAATGCAGTCTTGATTAAGGAGCTTTAAACTAGATTTGAAGTGGTACAGGAGTATAGCTAGGCTTGACAGATATAAGCTATGCAATGGGGACAACTGAAGGAACCACCCAAGCAGCAAAAGGAGACTTAAGAGGGGATACCTCCAATGAGTACAAGCACCCAAAGGTGTAACCATGAGACAGGACTATTGGGGTCTCCCTTTGCACCCCTGCTGGGATATTGACACACTCAAACACTTCTATGAAGTGCCTGTGCACAAATGCACACAGTTTGGGGAACAAACAGGAGGAACTATAGATCCGTGTGCAGTCACAGGGCTTTGATCTCATTGCAGTTACAGAGATGTGGTGGGACAGCTCACATGACTGGAATGTTGTCATGAAGGGCTACATGATGCTTAGGAGAGAAAGACCAGGAAGGCATGGTGTTGGAGTTGCCCTCTGTGTGATTCAACACCTGGAATGTATCGAGCTCTGTCCTGGGGTGGATGATGAGTGAGTTGAGAGCTTATGGCTTAGGACAAAAGGCCAGAGTACCAAGGGTGACACTGTTGTGGGTGTTTGTGACAGGCTGCCTCATCAGGAGGAGGGAGTGGACAAGGTCTTGTACAGGCAGCTCGGAGCAGCCTCACAGTCACAGGCCCTGGTTTTTGTGGGGGACATTAACTACCCTGACTTGGTCTAACCTGTCCAAGGATGTCAAGGACAAAAAGAATATTAAAACCAAAAGGAAAATGAAGGATAATTTGTTTTCAAAAACAAATTCAAAACCAAAACCTGTTACTAAATGGAGGGGGCACCCAGGTAACAGAGGACAGAGAAGGCAGAGCTCCTGAATGCCTTCTTTGCATTGGTCTTCACTGACAAGACCAGTTCTCAGGATTCTCTGATCCAGCAGACCAGGGTAAGGGAATGCTGAAAGTGCATTAGGAAGAGCATTGCCAGCAGGTTGAGAGAGTTCAGTTCTGGGCTCCTCAGGACAAGAGAGACATGGAGTTCCTGGAGTGGGTCCAATGGAGGGCTACAAAGATGATTAAGGGACTGGACCATGTCTCTGATGAGAAAAGGCTGAGGGAGCTGGGCCTGTTCAGCCTCAAGAAGAGATGACTGACAAGGGACCTCATCAATGTCTGTCAGTATCGGAAGGGAGGGTGTCAAGATGATGGACCAGGCTCTTCTTGGTGGTCCCAAGCAATAGGACAGGAGGCAATGGGCAGAAACCCATGCACAGGAAGTTCCACCTGAACATGAGGAAGAACTTCTTTACCGTGCAGGTGACTGAGCATGGGAACAGATTGCCCAGAGAGGCTGTGGAGTCTCCCTCCCTGGGGATATTCAAGAACTGTCTGGGCACGATCCTGTGCCATGTGCTCTGGGATGGTCCTGCTTGAGCAGGGAGGTTGGACCAGATGACCCTCCGTGATCCCTTCCAACCTGACCCATTCTGTGATTCTGTGAGAAACACAGTATATTTTGTGGAATTTCTTTCTGTATTAGTTGATACATGAAATTAACAGTATTTTAGTTCATTTTTGTTTTTTCACAATGTCTAGCCATAGAGGTTGTGTAGCCCTAAAGTTGAAAAGTGAGCATGTAAATATACTCTGTTCCACTCAAAAGAAAAATATATTTTTATTCTGACAGAAAAAATCAAATTAATGACAAAGTAAAATGAGAACATTTTTAGTCAGAAATGTTCATCTGAAAACATTCTTTAACAAGAGATATTTGTCCTGTCAAATATATTAGCTCGCTTCTTGGCTGTTGATGCAAGTTCCTCCTGTGGGATGCTCTGCACTGTGGCTGGGGTGATTCACTCTTGAGATGTCTTGGTCTTAAGCAATTTTACTCCAAGAAGGGTGCTTCTGGGGATTGTCCATTCCAGGGATCACTCCCACTACACAGCAGGGAAAAGCCTGAGCTGGGCTTGGGTCCCTTCCCAGGACCATGGACATATTTTCGTGAGCTTTGTGCTGTGAAACACCCACAAGCACATTCATTGCCAGTCTGAGGTTAGGCAGATTGTGCCTTCAGTGTGGCATTACAAAAAAAAGATTCAGTAGGTGTTGGCACTGAATAGTGTTAGGTAGAAATTTAAGGCCACTGAGCAAGTACCAGGGAGGTGGAGGAACAGGACGTTTTAAGGAACATCATAATCAGACAGCTGGAAATTATTGCACCCTGGTTGTTTGTCTTTTGATATTATTTTATATTATATATTGATGTTTTGGGGTTTTTTTTGATAGAAGCAGATAAGTTTCCTGATGTTTTCTGGAAAAAGTATTGTCCTGGTTTATAAGTGTTTATAAGCTATAAGTGTTTAATTGATAATTCAAGAAAATGACATTTTCTGAGGAAATTTTCATGTTAACAGTGATTATGGTTCCATGAACATGTTCCATATTCTTGAGAGCTTTTTTTTCTAGCACAAATTTGCATTTCTGTTGATCCAATTAAATTTAACTGTTAAAAGTCATGATCATTGAGTGTGGTGCCCATGAATTACATTAACATAGCATTCCAGACCACTGAAAATCATAGTCATATTGGTTGTTTCAGTGAAGTTTGCAAACTTTAAATCTCTTAATCTAGGCCATACACAACATGAGCAGAATAGAGCCCAAAACTACAATGATGCATTCTCTTGCCTCTGTTGAGAAGAGGGACTGCTGTTCTGGACGGCTGGTGGTGTTTCATTTTTAATATACTTATTATTTATTTATTTAAAGGGCAGTAGCTTCATACTTTAAGTGCTGAGAGTTGTAGATCTAAAGCCATTCTCATAAGTGTCAGTATGTCAGTGATATTTATTTCCAAAAAAAGGGAATAGTAAAGGTTTATTCTTCATGATCATGGCTAACCAGTTATTCAGAAACCTGGGGCTGTGAGCTGTGGACACAAAGGCTGCAGTCTGTCTTAATGACTGGAGAATGGACACCCTCACTATAGTGATGTGAAATTCCTCGAAGTACAGCTCTCTCCTCAGCAGCATCACTTCAGACATTGCAGGAGAAGTCTGTCTCAGTCAGCTACTCCTCATCCATATTCAGGCACTGAGAGCACTGTATTGTCCTGTGCTGAAAAATCAATACTGTGAATACTGTGTGGGCTGAGCCTATTTGATCTCTGTGGTTGTCATGGCTACACTTCAAGGTATTGATTCATCCACAGGGATCTCAGGGTTGGATGGTCCCTGTATTGAGGCAGAAATCTTTTGTCCTGTGAAATCTAAGCACATTCTACAGTGAACCCTGTTTCACACATTCTTAGACCACCAAAACTGGTTCGCTTTTTTTTTTCTTCTTTCTCTTCTAGGGGTATTGGTGGAAGGAGCAATTTCTCAAATATTTCCTGTAAATTCCAGCAGATTCTATTACCGATGATATTGCAGACATGATAAAACGTACAGTGAAAATTATATGGATAAAATGAAAGACACTCAAAATACTGCTGCTTTGCTTCATTGAACACAGTGAATCATGCAGACTGGGTGTATTCTCGGTGGCTGTTCCTTGGATCCTTTTGTTCATGTATTAGATCTATTATGGTCAACTTAAAGTAAATAAATTGAAAAGATTCTGATTGGAGAGGACTGTAATTTGCATTAGAACTCTATATTAGAGACTGCCATTTCATACAGTTTCATACCATTTATTCAGTATTTCATACTGTTTATTCAGTTTACTTTTTTTGTAGATGTATATACATGTACATAAGTGTATTTATAAAACAACAAGTCCAAAATTGCCTGTGAGATATATATGCCCTAATTTTATCCAGAAATCATGGCATTCTCTTTAGATACCTTTTTGTTTGTATTCATCAAAGTAACTGATCCATCTGTGCTTGCTATTGGCTTTGATTCCCTGGAACAAGTGTAACAATTTATGTAGTAATGTCTTAGCCAGTTTTACTGGCAGGGGACTGATTAAAGTAATGGTAAGGTAACACAACGAGACCAAAATACAAGTATTTGAGGTCCAAACCTCCATCAAGTAATCTAATCTCCCATGGTCTTAGATAAATTATATTTTGTATATTAGCATTTCTGAAATCAAATTGTTACTGAATAAAAAGGTGAATCTAGTGGAAATTACCAAAAAATGTGGAAGGGACATAGTTGAACTGTATCTTATATTTATAATCAAGTGTTAGATTCTATGAATATGCGGTGTTGCCTTATGTTACAGTGTAGATCTTTTTGTAAAAACAGAGGTAGATAAATCATGGGAAACAGTGTTGTTCAGCCTATTAATAGAAGAGGTGTGTTCCTAGTGTGTTGTGTGTTGAGAACACTGGGCTGCCTGACAAGGATGCAGATACACGTTTTGAAAATGTTGGCTTGGGTTTGGGTGAAAGGGTGTCCTGGTAAAGGGATAGATGCTGTTTGTATTTGCGCCATAACATTTATCAAACGTGAAGCCCCTGTCTTGTGCAGAAATGGCTTTCTCAGTAAAATTTGTCTGTTCATTCTACCCACTGACTGTGTAGAAGTCAATGGAAAATCCTGAGGAATAAAGGGAGACTTGGCTGTCTCAGCCTTCTGCTTCCTCTCTGATTGCTGCTGAGCTTCTCTGAGGGACTGTTGTTTTATTTGACTCTGGCCTCCAGCTGAATCTCTCTCCAAGGTGTGTCTTTCCTTCACTAAGGCTTGTGATGCTGAAATTTATGGAATTTTTTTTCTTCAGAGTGAGGTACTGAGGCCCCCTTGTAATTTCTGTCTATATTTCTGGTGTTAATAGCAGTAATTTTACCCAGTTTGTGTCATCTCTGCTAAGAAGCAAGAAAAATGCCTTCATGGGAAACCTACCAGGTTTCCTAAAATTTGAGCAGTTCCAAAGAATTCTGGATTGCATTTATGTGAGCCTATATTCCCTCCTGTTCCCTATTACATATGTTAGTTTTCCATCTGTGTTTTCATTCTTTGAAATCATTGATGCTGTATAAATATTGGAGATGGTTCTATACATGGAGGAAGTACTCTTAAAGATTTATTTTTCTTTGATTATCTTTGGATGTGTATGTTTGGTTAATGAGCGCTGAACTTAATTTCTTTGTTAGATCTTAAGAAGGTGTTTCTGGAGAAAAAACTGTTCTGTTTCTGATATCTAGAACAAGTTAACCTCTCTTTCTATACACAAGTGACTTTCTCCTTCCCTCCCTAGAGTTTTCTGTGCTTTTTAGTATTAATTTCTAATAGGGTGCATACTATTTAATGTCTTCAGTTTTGAACTCCCCTCTTATCTAGGTTTTTCAAATTTCAGTCATTGTCCGTGAGACATTTTCAGTAAGAAGGTGAAAACTCAGTACTTGTTATTGCTAAAGCTGTGTTCCTGAAAGAAGACAGACAGCTTCCTACAATTAATCTCATCCTGAGTTGTGCTGTATTCTAACACTGCATGTTAAGACTTTGGTTAACTCAGAAGAAAGGGTAAATGGGCATTTCAAGCTGAGGGCCAGAGCGCAGACTCTGGCAAAATATGGTATTCATGTATTCCTGAATATCTCATTTTAAATGGTCATAGAATCAGAATCTGGAGAGATGCAGGGCTCTGGAGTAACCAGTGACATGTTAGTCTCTGGTCTTTGTGAGCATCTTGCCCGGCCTATGACCAGAAGCAGTCAGAAGCCTGTTCTGGCTCTCAGTAAGCTGGAATACTCTGTCTCTTGGTGTTGTGCGTTGGCCTGGAGGCAGTGCTGTGCCAGTGACTGCAAATGTGGCTCGTATTGAACGATCTAGAAAATGGAAAGCAGGAGTTTCAATAGACTTCTTGGCCATGTGCACACAAATATACGTATATGAGGTAACTATATCTGTGACATCTGACTCCTGGATAATGACTAATGTCTGTGGAGTCAAGAATTCTTCTTAATTTTGTAAAGAAAGATCAGGATCAAGTAATAAATTATTGTTTGGGAATAATCTTTTACTATTAACAATGCCTTCCTTTAGCTATGGACACATATTTCCATTCATTGTTTTAAGCAATGTAAAAATACAATAAATAAACAATTTCTTATTTTTATCTCTTTTTTAAAGGATATATTTGACTAGTACTTTCCTACAATAACAGTAAACAGCCCTAAAACATTGCTTCCTCCTCTTTCCTAAAAAGAGGTGGAAAGCAGCGCCAGAAAATGGTTTTCAACTAGTTAAAGTAGAAAAAATATATGCTATGTGGATTGGGTGGTTCCACTCTGGTTACTACAATCAGTGTAAGAGAACAAAAGCAGATTTTCCATTTTAATGTATCTGAAGTTATGGAATTCTGTCAATAAAGATATTATATATATGATAAAAAACACCTACGGAAAAACAAACTTGAAGAGAAACATGCAGAAAACAGACTCCAGCTATTAGGTCCAGTCTGTTTTATTTTTTTTGTTTTAATTTTTTGTGAGAGGGGAACATGGTCATGACTTACTGTCTTGTAGCAGTGACTAACTGAAATAATATTTTGATTGATATGAGGTTAAAATTTATATAAATTCCATTAAATTCAGAGCATAAATTGTTAGGCTTTGTATTAATGCACTCAGAGTCAGTCCTAAGATGTTTCTTTTCAAAGTGTGCACTTGGAATGGGGTGTCGTGGTGATAAACTTGGAGAATAAGACACAGATGATGCTGTATGACAAAAGAAGCAGGAAACCTGGGACTGAGGGGAAATGAGGTAGCACTGGTGGCTGTGCCTCTGATAACTTCACCCCAAGCTCTGTATCTCCATATCTCTACTGCAAACTGGAACAGTAATAGTTAAGATCTTCTTAAAATCGTGGTGGAGTTACTGCATCTACTTTTCAAGAACAAACCTAGACAGGAAAAGCCTACTCCATCTTGTGTTGGTTTGGTTTTTTTTTGTTTTGTTTTGTTTGTTTGTTTGTTTGTTTTTTATTTGAAGTATATACTATCAAGAGAAAGCGAAAATAGTTGTATTTCAGAGACTCATAATGCTCCATCTCTCGTTACTGCCGATACTCTAGAAAGCTTTCTAGGTGTTCACAAAAACCTGTAGTTCTTTTTTTTTTGTAGGAGCCCGGGATAATTCATTCATTTATGAACTGTTTAGGGTCTGAATTTCAGCAGTAATCTGCTTAGTAGATTTTCCTATAGCTGATGAATTTTTAAGCCCTGCGAAAAGAAGCTGTTGCAACCAGCTAGTGGTCATTTCTACACAACTGCTACAGACTGAAATCTATCTGAAGAGTAGTTTAACTGCATGTTCTTTCTTGATTTATGCTTATTTCACTGGAACTAGTACGTCTAAACACGTGTGCACACATATGCAGACTCCTCACAGTACATGGTGTTTTTAAAAGTCAGAAAAGATATACCATAGAAGTGAGGTAATTCAGTTTTTGTGAGGTTAGGAGAATAATCTACACCACTGAGAGGAAAATATAACCCAAATCTTGTTATTGAAGGACTAGATACATATTTTTAGGCTTTAGCTTCTCAAGGATAATTCATTATACACTGAATACTGCCAGTGCCTGAGCCTATTTAGTGAAAATCCAACCAAATGTACAATGAATGTCATTGGCAAATGTCATACCTAAGTGTAAAGACTATAAGGAGCAAAGACTTCCCATGGGAAGTTTTACCAATGGGATAAAAAGTGTAATTTTTTATTTAATTCCACCATGCTGTATTAGAAAGCGAATTGTAAAGCAGTTGTGTTTGAACCAATTTAAAGCAGAGCAATATAATTTAGTCTGATATGTAATGAAAAAATGTGCCTTTGCCTCATCAAACCCACCAAAATGTGTATTTTTGATAATCTACGGTTAAAATTCTTGCTAACACCAGCAGGGTCTAAAGAAGAGAGAAATGGCTGTGAGGAACACCTGCAGCTTACTTCAGTTTTCTTAATTGCAAAGAGAGATCTTAGAGTACAGTTCAAATAATTTACTAATCGAATAGTCCTTTTGCAATAAACATTTGATTATGAGGAACTAAGAGAGCATCTGTTAAATTGTTTTAAATAACTATGTCACTTAATCGAAAGAGCTTCTAGAGTTAAGGTTTCCTTTAGGAAGGTTTCAGCATTTGCATCTCTTGAATGATTTATATCCCTGACATTAGCTTAATATTATGGGGGAAGACACAGTTCAACCTCCGGCGGGCTGGCATGAGATGTGAAGCTGTTCCAGGTTGAATTTTCCTTTTTAAATTTTTCATTAAATTCTCTCAGCAGGCCGCTGTTCAGCTCTGAAAGGATTTTGAACCTAATAACCATAACTGCTTCAGTCCAGCCATCAGGAAAAAAAAACAAAGGGGAAAAACTTGCTCCACTGGAAAACAAGCATTTCATCAAAACTCTGTTCCTGCTTTTACTGCAGCATAATAACGCTGAATAGGTTTGGGGCCATCAATTGTAAAATTATCATTTTTCACCAAAGCAACATTATATTAAATGCTTAATTATTCATTACTAATGCTTGTCATGGTGAAAGATTGGTCACAGCAATTTTTAAAGCAGTGGGCCTGGCTTTTCTTCCTTGAAGGTTAATGGCTGAGCCCTTGGTTTCATTACCTTCGCTAAACGTATCACACGTCATATGTCACAGCTTTGCTTTTTGCTTGCTCTCCTCTCTCTGCCTTAGTGAATAAACAGTGGCAATGCTAAAGATTTGGTAGGGTCTGTTGCATGACTTTGTTTTGGTGTTTGCAGTGGGATAAATTGTTCACCATGGCAGTAAGGATGGGTGGCAGCAGAAGTGAGGTTGGGGACTTTGTAAGATATAATCATTTTTGGCTAGGCTGAATCATTCCTGCGGGGGCATTTTTAAAATGGTAGCACTTAGCTTTAAATGGAACAAGATGCACTGAGATTATGAGCAAATTATGCAACTTGCAGAAAGCTATTTACTCATTCGAAATTACATGCATGAAATATTGATGGTGCATTAGTTACATGATGGCAATGAGAGTGGACTGCATTCAGTCTTGCTAGGTACAAGGCCACAGGATTATAGCCTTAAGCTTTTTCTCTGTAAACCTCTGAACGTTTAAGATTTGTGTTTATCAGGCCAATTTCAATATAACCTGTAAATATAGGGTGAAGGTTGTTTGGAGTTTTTCAAAACTTTAACAACATCTAAAATCCCATGTAACAAAGAGGTCATTCATTTCACAGACATGGAGAACGGTTGTATTTTTTCTATGGCTAGAAGAAATTGCTTCTTATGGTTTTTTTTTCATATTGCTATCCTTATGCACCTTTACAAGTAAGGAGTTTTGAAAACAGGGCTAGGCTGGCTATATTTTGAGCTCTTCTCCACCTCTTTCAAAGGAACAAGGTAAGCCCAGGTAACTATACTGATTAAAAAATTTGGAGAGTAAGGAACTAAAACAGTCACTGAAAATTCGGGAGTGACAGAGCACACCTGTTGGCATTATTTCCATTAATATTACCATCACTACTGGAGATTTTGTACTTGATGCTAATTATTGAACTTGATTCCTATAAATAAAGGCATCACTGTATAAATAATGAATTTTGAACCTATCCGTACATGTACTAGTGTTCTATAAATATAAATGTGGTAATTTTCAGCAAAGCTATTCAGTGCACTTTAAAGGAGATAAATAATTAATATGAATTCCATTTAGTTATTAAAGAGTCAATGTCAAGATAAAAATCATTGGAGTTTTTAACAAAATTCCCTGATTGCTAGTAGTCAGATTGATAAATGGAACCAGAATTATTTGAAATATCTGGTTCAGGCCTCACCTCTGCTGCCTCTATTAATATCCACCCTTTATATACAATGATGGAAAAAGAACATTTGGCCAGATAGAAGATGAAGGCCCAGAATTTCAATTTTTTTGCTGTCTGTGTGCTTTTAATTCAATCTAGAAATGAAAATAACTGTTTGTTTTCCAAGTTTCATTTGTAGTTAGGGGCAGCATTATCTTTCCCTTGTTTCCCCATTCTCTTATCTTAAAAAAAAGTCAGAAATTTAAAGTGCTGTAAAGGATTGTAATTATACTTTCAGTTAAGGACATATATATGTTACAGTTATATGTTTATATTAATAAAAATATTTGATAAATTAAGGCAAGAGGAGAAAATAATTATTACTGCATATCACAGAGATAACTACTGATTTAACCACTGTTGATAATAAAATTATTATTTCCTATCTGATCTTAAATCCTTTGCTGTTTATTCTATAAAGAAATGGCAGAAGGGGCAGAAGAGAACAAACGATTATTAACAGCATCGTTCTGCTGCAGCAGAACTCAGAGTATGTTGTTGGCCCAGGCGTTATTTCCTGATGAAGGTTGCCCAGACTCTTTCCTTTTGCTCATCCTTCTTTGGGAAGATTTTTACTTGTATTTACTTATTCGCATTGTGACAGTTAAGCAGAATCGACATACACAGGAAACCTTCGTCTCTTGTAAATGTAAATTTGGGTAAAACCCCAAACCTCCTTCCTCACAGTATACGAATATATTTACTTCTAAACACATCAAAAAAGAAATATGGACAAAATACTTAAGGTCTTTTTTAGAGCTTTTAAATTAAGCATAAACTATGCCCTTTCAGCATTGCATGTTTTCTCTGTCTGTAAAGGTTAGGTCACATCACAAGAAAGTCAATAATCTGCCAGCAGCATTGCCTACTGTCCTTTTTAGTTGTTTAGCACAAACATACATGAAGTACCAGTGGATCCCAAGGTTAGTCTGAACCTCTGGGAGCCCTGTGAAGGGTTTGGGAGCTACCTAAGAATAACTTAAGATTGTTGGAAATAGGAGATAAGGACAACATAATAAGACCACTGTTCAGCCTGTATTCAGAAATGCTTCTGACGCTCCTAATAATAAATGTTGGCTGCTGTACAGGCTGTGAGTTTGTTCCTGCTGTACTCTCTGGGGAAATTTGGGCGTAGGCTGAAAGAGCAAGTTCCAGTCCCACAAGAGTATTGTTGTATTAGCAGAGATGCTCAGCTCAGCTGGAGTAATGTCATGGTGCACCAATGCTGCTGTCACTGTGCACCACAGCTGCCTGGGCTATTCCTATGTTGCTCTGCTTTATGTAGTGTCAGTGTGCCCTAAAGGACATGAGGGAGGATCTTTTTGGTCCAGCATAATTTCTCTTCATTCGGAACACGTGGGCCAGAGTCAAACAATGCAATATGACTGTGAAGATTAGGAATTCAGAATATGAAATGAATATTCATCTGCTACTTTACCATCCACTCTTGATAAATAACTGGTAGTATACGTGGGGAAATATAACTGTGAATACCATGAATCTCTGGTGCTATTCCAGGAATAATATTTTTGTTAGTAAATTCCTTCCTCATCAGCTTTCTTTCTTTCTTTCTTTCTTGCTTTCTTGCTTGCTTTCTTGCTTGCTTGCTTGCTTGCTTGCTTTCTCTCTTTTTCTTGCTTTCTTGCTTTCTCGCTTTCTTGCTTTCTCTTTCCTTAATTGGGCCTAATCTGTCCTTTTAGATAAAATTGATTATATTTAATATAATATACATCTTTGCTAAATATCATGCTCTGAATGTTTAATTATTTTACATGTAGAACGTAATTAGCCATTTGTTTCCTGAACTATTTTGATTAGAGGTTCCCAACAAATAAGTAAACGGCATCAACACCACCCTTACAATTATTCTCTCACAGGAACATTGTATCATCTAAACTAGTTTAACACTGGCACTGAAAAAACCACCTCATGCTATTGTGCTGAACTCACATTTCTTTTTAAGGGTCTATCCTCAGATAGTCAGCACACTGCATCGAGTGCTTGGAGAGTAAGGGACTTACGTGGATTCTGTTCCTAGTGAACATATCCACCTCCGTCTGTCTGTTTGCTTTCATCTTGCCTGAATGAGTAGGCCAAGATTACGAGAAAAATTGGAGCAATGAAAATAAGTCAGTGTTTTCATAGTTTTCTTGCAAGCATGATGGGCGAATTAGTAAGTGGGAAGTGTCTGTCAGTCTGGTGACTTCTTGTTAACAAAGACCATCCTTTCCAGTGCAGTTCTCTTCCTAAAACCCTGCATTAAGACCTCAGAAATGCTCAGTTTCCTTCAAAGAAGGAAGTCACAGGGAAGATTGAGTGAGTTGTCGACAAACTTTTGGAGGGATTTTTGAGAGAATTTTTTTCCAATTTGTAAAAGAAGAAATTTTTTTCAGAGAGGTCCTAATTTTGAGAAAATTATTTGGGAACTGGCTTTGAGATCATGTTCACAATTTCCTATCAGAGCAGAATGGATTAAATCCATTTGATAGTCAAGTTGTGAAAACCGTGTACCTAAAAAGAACAGCTGTGTTCAGGCTCCTGATTGTACACCATCTTTCAGTTTCTAAAAAGATGGGTAGTGGGGTAGCACGTGAAAATATTTGTGCTAGAAATACCCATGCATATCATCCCGTCACCCCAGTGACATTTGGAAAGAAGGGAAGGTAATATCCAAAAGTTCAGGAAATGAATATAAATCTTGGGTAAAGTTCTGCTTCTTTTCTGCACTCTGACAGAGAAATGAAAGCTGAGCAAATCAAAACCTCCACTTCTGAAATTCTGTTGAGTCTGGGAATTTTTTGGTATAGTGTGAAATGTTTCTATTGGAAAAGACTTACCTCACAGTGATCTCAGGCTTATTTAAAGATCCTTCAAGTTAATGGAGACTAAGTGGCCCCTGATTTCTGAGCCTTTGAATTTGAAACCTTTGGGATGGAGAGATATTTGAAGAGAGGTTACAAAATTATGCTGTAATATACAAGGCACTTCAAGATGCAGAGTTTTTATAGTAAAGTTTCCTCTGGTCTCAGAAGGGAACTTGCTTTTGATATTGTTCTGATGCTTATGAAACAACTGAGGTGAAATTCTATGATTCTATGAAATGCCTAAAAATGGATGTTGGCTGCCTTCTTTTTTAAACTCGCTTTCAAAGATTGTTGCATCACTGTGGTGGGAAAATAAGACTCTTAGCAAATTTGCAACAATATCTTTCTTATCCCAGCTGTTTTCCAGAAATTCTAATGATGTAGCTGACAATTAATGATGTAACTTTTACTATTGATATGTAATGAGTTCAGAGCATTACAAGCTCTCTAATGCCAAATCATTTGCTGATGTAAGTTGAAAAGGCAGCACTAAAACTAAAGGTGGTAGACTGATCTACACCACACGAGACTAGTCAATATATTCTTATTTCATTCCACTTTTTAATATTGAAAATCTTGAGGAAAAAAAATCTGCTCTGTTCATTTCTTCTGGTGGTTCACAGTGTTATCTCTTATGCTTCCTTACAGGAGCTATGAAAAAAATATAAGATGTGACACAGAACTGTCAAACATCATGGGAATGAAACTTTCAGATATTTGTCAGTTTGCCCATATTGATCCATCCTTAGCCTGTCTGATACAATCTTCTTCACTACAGGTAAATCAGGGTAGTACAGAAGAGTCAAAAGGGGCTGTAAATGGAAGCTGGACTTCCTGTATTTTTAATTTTCCATGGATGTGCAGGAGAAATTGAAGCAATTCAAAATAATTAAGGCAAGCTAAATCATCACACAGTCTAAGTTGCCATATCAGTTGATGTAAATAATTTTTAACTTTGTGGCGTTTATTTCCTTCAGGACTTAACCTAGAGTGTATGACAAAATGTAGTGACATGCGTAGATGTATGTTTACATGAAAGCTGCGTTGTTATCCAAGATCTGTATTTTGTACAAAAAACATGGAACAGAAGCCAACCCACTATGGGATGTAAATTGCATTTGAGAGAATTCTTAATAAATTTTTAAAATTAAAATTAAATGTCTCCTTAGAATTCTTTTCTAAATCACAAAGAATTAGTCATTCTTGGGGTTTTTATTCCTTTTGAAACTTAACATTTTTTAATGCAAAATGAAGCAAATAATTTATTTATAATACATATGATAATATAAGAAAATGTTGGTATAATAGAAATAAAAAACATTTAAATGACCTGCTACAAAGAAAGATTTTAATATTTGTGGTACCTATACCTGAACACTGAGGGTTTAAAGCATCTTTCTGTTCTTAAGCTACTTGTTCTAAGCGCCATCACTGTTCAAGGAATTCTCTGTAACTCAGGTGAGAGAGACACTGACATGCAGGCATGTGCTCTGTAGTTTGAATACCAGACAGAACAAGACACTTTTTGTCTCTTAACATAGTCCAGAGCACCTGTGTCTGCAGCTGTGGCTCTACCGTGTCTTGTTCAATTCTGTGAACTTTCACATGAGGTCTGCACTCTGGGCAGGACATTTGGCTGGAGGCCTGATTCATTCACTGCTTCTGCTTTCCTGTGAAGCATCGCAGATGGCTTTTTTTAGTACTCGTGGTGTGAACCTCAGGTGCTGAATTAAGTACCCAGGTACTGAAACACTCCCTGTGCACCAGGGTATCCTCTTATCTGCCATGGGCATTTTAAAGCAATCCCAACAGCCTCCATTTAACTCTTTTGTCCCTGCAATAGGATCACAGAGCATGGTTAGAAACCTAGGTGTGTTTTTTGCTAACCACGGGAGAAGATAGGATTTGTAGTGATTCTGGACTCAGGACAAGTATCAATTGCCTGCAAGGGAAAAGTGGTCATGAGGCACTTGAGTTTTC
Organism: Lycocorax pyrrhopterus obiensis; assembly: GCA_014706295.1. Classification (NCBI taxonomy): domain Eukaryota; kingdom Metazoa; phylum Chordata; class Aves; order Passeriformes; family Paradisaeidae; genus Lycocorax; species Lycocorax pyrrhopterus. Next base: position 93,815,183 of record JACSVZ010000004.1, read on the forward strand.
ATGTTGCTTATGGGATCTCATTCCCAGATGCACAACAGAAGTAGCCTTCAATTCAAGCATGGGAAAAATTCAAAGGCAGCAACGCTAACACGGGAAATAGTTGTGCAAATAATCTATTTATTTCTTGTCTATATCAGATAATGCTGGTTTTTTGTTACTACTATGAGAGAATACCAGAAACATAATTTCCTTTCTGTTCAGACCATTCACAATATGTCAAGGCTGTGATAGGAGAATTCATGTGACAGCTTTGAATAACTAAATCGTGCAGGCTTGTGTAATAAAGAAGTGGCAGAGAGGTTTTAGCCTGAGGTCCTACAATTTTGAATAAAGAAGGACAGGCATACAAGATGCTCAGAAAGAACATGTCTTTTGTTAATTCCTAGAATTTTTAACAAAAATAAAGCAATTTTTAATGTTTTTGTTAGAAGCTCAATTATTGTATAAAGCACCCCAGAGATCTTGAGTTTTGTAGAAGTGACTTTAATTCCTTCTCCCAGTTTTGGAGGAAAGCTCAAAAAAATCAAGAGGATGCTGTCAGATTCAAAAAACCACAGATACGTAGTAGGTTTTATTGCTTTTAAATGTCAGATAATTTACATATTGTCTTTCAAGTCCATGTCATTCTCTTCTTGTATTCACAATCTGTGAAAGTTCAGGATAACAAATCTGGGCTCATCAGGCAGTGATTATGTGATCAGGCTCCATGCTGAAGTTCTGCCTGGATACTGCCAACCCTAAGCTTCCTGGTTGTCGGTTTTAACTTTTCATGCCCCACACACTGCTGACTTCCTATCAACCATGCATGCTCTCCTGTTGTTTTCCTTGTCCTGTATTCATTAGTCCCTCACCTCTGCTTCCTTTCCTTTCTTTTCCTGTTAGCCCTGTACTTAGCAAACAAGCATCCAATAATGTTTTAAAAAGGCCAAGTCCCTCTAGTAATCCCTTTTTCTACAAAGGTAAAAATCTCAGGTTGTATTGCAAGATGCTGATGCAAGCCATGGTTTTGTTCATGCTATTGAATTCTTTCTCTTCTCTATTTAAACTCTTAAGGCTTGAATTCATCTCACCAAATGCAGATGTCTCTAGTGTAAATATTCAGCTCTGAGCTAGCCATCAGAGTTTTCCTTTAGAGAGAATGCAGAAACAGGCAATTGTAGATTGTGATTCAAATAGTTCTAACACAGAGACCAAAATAGACTAGAAATCATACTTTAAATAATCCTGTTAGTTTCAAATGACCATGAAGAGAGACAAGGATGTCTCTTGTCTTGAAATGAGCCTCAGAAATTCGATAGAAGTAGCCTACCTTTATTGGGCACGCTTATGGGTACCCAACAGCATGCCAGGAAGAGTGAGGTTCTCCACACCAGGCCCGGTATTTTTGTTTATGTGATAATAATCACATGTGAGTTCTTTGTGCATCATTACTCTTCTTTGGTGTATTGATGCTTTGGCCAGACTGCTTGCTCTTTCCAGGTTTGCCAGTATCCCATTGTTACCACAGTCTTTATTCTGAAATTAGTTTCTTTCCTTCCCTACTTGGCTCCAGCTTTTCTGAATGCTTGTCTTGACCTACAGCCTTGATGCTTCTGCTGTCTTGTGTGGTGTCAAACTGCTCATCATGAAGCGATAAATTCAAATTCACTTGGAACAGAAATGGTTTTAGGGAGTAAGGCCGTGATACCCTAAACTTTCCCTGTACCTCTCTGTTCAGACAATCATCTAAGAGTTGTGCTGTTACCTCTGGAGGCAGTGCTGTGTCCCTGTAAGGAATGCTCATTTGTCTGTATACATGGCAAGGAAGTTTGTAGGGAATTTCAGGGGACAGAGAAGAGAGTTTAACTGAGGAGAATTTACTGCAGATGGAGCTAGGAGATATCTGATGACTGGGCAGGCAGCTCTAAGCCCATCCATCTCCTGTGAGTCACCTGTTTCTTCTTGGATATATTCCATATGGTGCCTTTCACCAAGAAACAGTTCTCAAGGGCAAAGCATGTAAGCTGCAGGCACAGAAGAAGAACATTTGATAACTATTAAAATAGTTTAGACTAACATAATCTACACAAGGATCATGTATCATCTACTTGACATATCTATTCTGTATGAAGCCACTGCAGCCTTCCTGTGGGTGAATACTGACAGACATGCACATCTTAGCAGAATTTGGGTCTGTACTTTTAATATTTCAACATGTAATTATAAAAGGGTAATCTGGCAACTGATAGCATTAAAAAGTATGTTTCAATGCATAGGCTAATAATTATGAAAGATAATAGGCTTTCCATGCTAAACAGCTGCTCTGGATTGGAATGTATGAACAATCTTTAATGCTAGAAGACTTTAGCTCCTATTTAACAGCTTAAAAATTTTATTTTCCACAAAAAAATCACAATTGTTTGTAATTGTTTTTTGCATGTGTGATTTATTTGACTTTTCTACCAACATATTTTGCCTTGGGATAGCCTTGGAAATGAACTGAGTCATCTTGGTGAGTTTTTCCTGATGAAATACTTTAAAATAAATTATCTTTCTAACAGGTTTATGGCTTGCCATCTGTATTAAATACATCTCTATGCAAAAACACTTCAGGCTAAATGTAAAGGAGGCTTGGGAGGTAGAATCCTTAGCAATCTTAACAGCCTGAGAGCCAGCCTGAGAGCTGGGTAGAATTCATGGTGCTGTTAGGCATATAAATTCCTTGTACTGTGCACGGGGAGGAGCAGGATGCTTCAGACAGCTGGAAGAGAATTCAGGAGAGAGGGTCTGTCTGATACTGAGGTTACAGTTCAGGACTGCTGAGCATGTCTGCCATATGGGATTCAGAATGTGTAAATTACTCTCTGAAGTCATGCATTTAGGTGTTTAAAGATAGATCAGCTTTTGTTTAAAAATAAGATAGGTTATGGAAATTAGACATTCTTGAAATGGGGTCCAACTTTTTTTCTAGGTGTCACTCAGACCAAGGAGTTCATGGACCTCTTGTGCAATGTAACATAACATGCTTGAGCATAGCAACTCATAACACACAAAAATAATGCAACATAACCAAATGTTTGAAATGATACATTTAATAAATCCAAAAATGGAAAGTTCAAATTAAAAGAGAAAATTGATTTCAGGGTATGAAGCAAATGTGGTGTGGTAAAAAAGCTGGTAGTTACTAAAACAAAATAGAATGGCTGGAAGCTTTAACAGTGGGAGAGATACTTTATGGAAGGAGATTTTAAAATTAGGATTCTAAGTTTTCCTATGAGATATGATCTTTTAACCCTAATAACCTTAATCTGTAGCATCTGAACACAAAACACTGTGTATTAGAGAAGTGATGGTGCTTGGACAATTGTAGAGAAGAAGATAATTCTAAGAAACCTGGGAGAGAGAAACAAGGATGAAGGCTGAGAGTAAGAAAGAAAGAAATAATGAAAGAAAAATTGGAAAAGGGACACCTGTATATAGTAATAAAAGGAAAGGGAAGTGTGAACTTGGAAGGCAGAACAAAACCAGCACTGGAAAGGGCACAGTGAGAGTAAATGCCAATGCCTGCCAGCAAGGTGGAGCATAAGGGGTTTGCCTGTTTGATTTGTTTTCTGAAGGAGACTCAGGGGCTCAGTGGCTGCAATGGGAGGACAGTGGCCCCCATGCCCCAAGAAAGCTTTTCCATTTGAAGTCTCTATGTTGTGTTTAAAGATAAATGAACATAAAGGACTTAGAACACAGCTATATAATGATGAATAAATTACTATTTCTTACCAGCAGAGGGAAACAAAAAAAAGAACATAAATTATGTAATAGCACCTGGAGGCTCTAAGCACAATAAAGGCTACACTGTGCTTGATGTTGCACAGACAACAAGAAGTAGCTCTCATCCAAAGGGCATTACTGTCCTGTATGTACACTCAATGTGAATTCATTTGGGACTACAAATTATACTAATCCATAGAGGGGATGTTGGCAGTAAAGCCTAATGTTGTGATTCCCAACACAGTGATTGTCTGAGTTGCGTGTGCAGTATTGACACTCAGGCCTACAAATGCAAAATTTTAAATCAAAATTTCATCTTCACAGAATGCAATATAAGTACAGTGAAATGGTACAGCAATAAACCCAGAAAAGATTAAACTCTATATCTTGCAAGCTGATTTATATACAGTGTGCTAAATAACTGACATAAGAACAAAACGACTAGCATGCATTTTTCATGTGCTAAAGCTATCTGTTTAATAGCCTCTTAGAATATCCAGGACTTCTAGCCAAGCAGAAATGAAATGTTGTATTCATTTTGTTATTGATACTTGGGAGAGGAGTGAGAAATTTTAAACAATTTCCTGATTATTTTTCTCAATGATGTCTGGGAAATGGCATCTCTCCAAGACTTTGAATTTTATTGCATCTATCAGAGCTGCTTCTGTTAAATTTAGAACTCAAAAGAAAAAGGGAGAGACCATGTTTTTTTGAAATAAAATTTCTAATAATTTTGGATGGTAAAAGAACTTTTGCTATCTGTTATTTTTAGGCCAATACACTGTGGCCTTACTGCTTTCTTTTAAAGACTGTTGTTTGCACACAACATCAGTCATAAGAGTTTATGAAGCATAAGCATTTATAAAATTTAAGGAAAAAGAAATTGCAAGTATCTCATACCTTTAAGATCACTTTCTGTTCCTTGTGATCATCATAACCCTTTGTAAATCTTTCTTAGAACAGTTTGTGGCAGAAAAATCATAAACTATTCTGCACATTAGAACTTTCAGAAATACCAGCTCCCCTGCTGTCTAATTTCAGCTTCTCCACCTTCCCATAAGACCTACCAGCCTGTCTAACAATTATTTGCTTCTATCCCCAATTAAGATGTCTTTAAGGATACTTTGTCATCTCATTTAAGAAATACCACAACATAAATGGTAGATATGAAGTTATATAGGCTTAAATACTTGCAAATCTAAGGACTCTAGGTTCTTCTGAGAAGCTTCTAAAGAAACTTCAGTGATAGAATATTGACAAAATATTTTTAGATGCAGAAAGTGCCTGATGGCTCACTGCTTCTTGGTTTGTAATCACAGGAAAGATTCTGCTGTGTACTCCAGATTACTTTTAGTCTAGTGGTCTGCCAAGCCTATCTCGCTTTTTTCTCCTCCAGAGCTGTTATAAAGAAATTGAATAAGTTGTATACTTTGAATCATTGGACCTAAAGGACTTCTTACTAGGGCATTCAAGAGTAACCGAGGAAGTCTCATAAAAATTAGAAGTTATACTGGATTTGTATAAGACATCTAATGTACTAGAAAGCTAGGAAATGGCAGATGTGCCCCCTATCAGCCAAAGGAAAGAAGGAAGCGAGGAGTGGGAAAATCAATCGATCAACTGTAAACACCCAGAAAGAAATGCAGAAAATCAGAAGCAGTAAAAATTTATGTAAATTAAGCCTTAACTTGTGTATTAAGACAATAACCTTTCCTTTCACAGCAGAGTAGCACTTACTGCATTAAAAGAACAGGGAGCAGATTTCATAAATCAACATCTGTAAGGCTTCTGATACTAATCAACATGGCTGCTATATGAATTTTAAAAACCAAACAATCTAATTAAAATATTTTTACATATATTCCCAGTTTGGGAATAGATGTGGATGCGTACATACTTGCTCAAGATTCATCACAACAGAAGAGCACAAATTAACAAATGTACTATCGTGAAAGACACACTTCACCCTCTAAAGACATTCAACAAAGTTATATACAAGGCTGTTTTACATTTAACAGGATTGACAGAACAAAGGTCATCCTCTGCCTCAGAGAGAAACCATTCCTGCCTCCACTTCCTGTAATTGGTCTGGTTCTAAATCAGCATCTCCTCCTGGGCCCAGTTCCCTCCAAACTGTGTCACCAGTATTGTCAGCCAAGAGCTGCCCTTTGATTAAACAGAGGTGGAAGAGATGAGGAGTAGAGGGCTTAAACTGAATCAAGAAAGATTTAAATCAGACATCAGGAATAACCTTTTAACAACAGGGTTAGGTAAGTGCTGCAATATATTGCTTGGAAGAAACTGTGAAGTCTTCAACCTTGGTGGTCTTTAAGAAAAGGCTAAACAAAAGTCTCCCAGATATGAGACAGATATAGCTGATTTGGCCTTGGGACAGGTCATTAAAATATCTGTTAGGGTCTTTTTAGATAGTGTTTCAGATGTTTTGATTTCTGACAGTTTTTCCTGGTTACAGTATTTGAATGCAGCCAAACATATATTATATACATCAATTGGAGGTGACTGTGACAGCCTCTAAATGTATTATGTGAACTGGAATCTGCATTTGCAGGAAAGCTTCCTGTAATCACCAAGACAGTGTAGCTGTCTGCAGCTACACTAAATTAGCAAAATTCTGCCAATCATAACAGTGCAATTCCATCCAAAAGCAGTAAGGATACATAGCCATAACTGATGGCTGAGGTTTGCTTATTTGTCCTTAAAATCTAATTTCTGCTGGTGGATGGCATGGAGGGAAAAAATTTAGTACTAATACAATGCCATATCCCATTTGACAAAATTAATTTATTGAAAACTAAATGTTCTGTGTGGTGTGCTTCTGAAAACACATTGTTTTCCTGACCTAAGTTTTAGACCTTTGAAACTGGAGCATATAGTTTTAAATAGTCAGATAAATTAAAAGCTATTTATGTTAAAGTTTCAGAGAAAAAAAAAATTGTGTGTATTTGCACCCTGGCTAGAATTCTCCAGCTTTGCACAGGCAGAAAAATACAGTTTTCAACATCAGTCTACTGGAACTGAGGCTCTTAAAACTTTCTAAGACAAATTTGTCTGAAACAGAATTGTTTCTTTTGTCATATAATCACATATTTCGATTAGAAGAATCAAAGAAACGTTTAGCTTCTGGGAAAAAGTGGTGAATTTGGATAATACCAAATCCTAAGTTTAGACAGGGTTACTTCAGAATCCAAAGGAGGCACAGGAAATATGAAAATCACTGGTGAAAAGTAATGTGGCTGTAAAAGGTCAAATTAAAATGCACATCAAAATCTACAACCCTGTAACAGTCAGCAGAGGAAAGTAGCTTAGGACATTGCTATCTAAAGTCACTTTGAATTTCTCACAAGCATTGATCATATATTTGATACCATTGGCATGAAAGCTGCTGCTGCTGGCAATTTATAACCAAGAATATGAAAAAAAAAGTAAGTCTTTATTCTGATGAATTTGTTTAGCTGCATATTAAAATATTAATCTCTGATCAACTGCTTTTCAGCTGAAAGTTCAGATAGCATACAATCTACTTTATGTAATGCTGATTATGTAGATATTTGTAATAGCTATACAATATTGAAATGCTGACAAAAATAGCTTTCAATTTACCTGACTCTCCTTGTCAGACTGTGAAGGTGAATGCTCTTTTACCCAAACTAGTTCTGATCAAAACCAGACTGAGGTCAACTGTGGGACAGGAGATTGAATGGGTTATCACTAATGTCGATTGAGAGTGATTTGGTTCAGCTGCTGCTGCATTTCAAAGGACCAGTTGGTGATTCTACAACATCAAAGAGCAGGAAGAAGTTTTAAATTAAGCTGTAGCTCTTATAACCTTGCTAATGTGGCCATACTCCACATTTTATAAACAGAAGATGAGTATGTGTTAAAACACCATATATTAATGGTATTTTTGTTAAAAGTTAATTTCAGTATGACATGACTTGATGTCAGTAGTGTTTGCCCAAGGAACCACTGAATTTGGGCAAAATTTTAATATTTGACCCCTGATAATGCTGGTGACATGCTTATGATTTAAATGATGCATAATGTAGAAACCCTCAGTTACCATTTCATTGTGTGGTAGGTGGATCAATGTGCACTCTGAAGTGATGACTTTTCCGTATTGTGCATAGAAATAAGATACTTTAAGTTTGTATTTAGGCATAAGAAACATATATTGAAAATAATGAGCTTAGAATGACATGAAATAATGTGAAATATATTTTCACTTCATTATATTCAATTTCTTATCTCACTGTATAGATATAGTAGTTAGTGATTTATAGGCTTGAAATTGTATTCAGAGGAAGTTTTAGTATCTCCTGTTTTATAATGTAGGAAAGAATATGTTGAGAGAAAAATTATCTGGAGCTGAGCCTCACTTCCAATAAAACTGTAAGTGAAAACTTAGTTTATTATTTATATTAGTCACATTTTAATTGGGCAGAATAGAATTTTTCAAGTACATATAAAAATTTTGAATCTAGAGCCAGGAGTTTCAATTACAATGCATGTATTTTCCATTTTGCTTGATTTTTTTTTTTTCCACAAATATTATGTTGAAGTCAAGATAGGTACAGGCCATATTAATAAACAATGTGCCTTTGAACTTATGGGCAATGCTTTTGATCTCAAACTTCTTTTCCTTCCAATCACCAGCCATTCTACTACTACCAGTTAATGCTGTGCTTTGCATTAATATCTGAAATAAACTAGGCTTAAATTTTGTTCTATACTTACCTGTCTTATTTGTTAGAACATCAGTCAGAAAAAATCAGTCTTTGCTGCATCTCATGTGAAAAGCTATGTTTAGGCTGTAGACCTCTCCTTTTGTTTTGATGATAGCATTTTTCATCCTTCCTTCTACTTCTTCTCCCAGTGCAGTCTTCCTGAAACTGATGGCATCTTCTAAGTGAAATAAATCTCATTTCACCACGTTAAGATTCTCCTCATCTACTGGCTTTACTCTCCAAATGAAGCATGTGGAAGTAAAAGTAAACTACTATCCAAATAACGCTCTGGTGCCGAACTCATTGCTTCTTTCTTTCTGCAAATTTGACAGTTGGTGGCAGTACGTTGAGTCTACCACATTCTATCAGTTCTGAAACCATCTATTAAAATGGAAGAATAAAGAAGTCTTCTCTCTGTTGCTTTCTAGTAGATGAAGCAGAGCCCTTCCCACAGCACTGTGAGGCTCACTTCCATGAGCCTGAGTGGATTCAGGAAGGAAGACATTCTTCATGCATACTTGTTTAGCTTCTTGCTTGATAGCAAAAGAAGGACTTGCAGTCTCAATTTCTTTCTCTGAACCACATACTTTGTCTCCAAATTAGAACTATCTTGGTGTTTTCTTTTTTTTTCTTCTCACAAGTGAACCCTCCAATTATGGAGAGCTGAAGTCCTGGACTTCTTGCAGTTTCTCTTTAATATACTGAGATCAGGTTGCCCCAGAGTGATATAAACCAGTAACTCTCATCTTTGATTACTGTCTTTGATTACCAACCCTCAATGTATTGTGAAAAAAACCCAAATAAAACCCAAAACAACTAGAGCTTTCAAACTCATGAGTTTGTAATGAATACCCATTTCTCAATTCCCTTAACACAATTTCTTATGCTTTTTGGTATGGCTTCTTATTCTCTAAGGTATTTCTTAAGATTATTTCTCTCTATATCTGTTCTTATTTTAAATCACCTTGTTTAGTTTCTTATGTCGTTTCTATAGCTTTTAAAAACAAGGGAATTGGGTTCCTCTTTAATCTCCTTTGAAGCTATCGAACTTTTATAAATATAATTTAAAGGTTCACCAGTTTTCTAGAAAACATCTGATAATGTTTATTGACGCATATTATGTGGTCCTGCAACCTTGTCTACTTTAAGTACACCTCAGACAGCCAGTTCTCTTCTGTGTATACTTCTGCTCTAATGACCTGAAGGATATTGATTCCCGATTGGTTCACAACCAACTCCTTCTTCTGTAAAGACATGGACAAAGCAGTTGTCCAACAATAGTGTGAAACTCAGCTCTGATACCAACTCTACACTGCTTCTTAGTGGCACAAAACTTTTGTTACCTGTCCTCTGCATAGATGTTTCTGTAAATGAGTTTAAATGAAGAATTATAACCTGGAATCACCTGCCCCTCAAAACTCATTTTTGTATCTGTTTATGGTGCACTATTTGGTGGTCCTGAAAGTTGCCAGTCCTGTCCTGAAGGTTGCAGAGAATGCAAGGCAAATTTGCAAAGACAGCTGACTGTGTCTGAATTATAGATAATGAGCATTTATCTTAGACTGACCTTTCGCTTTTCTTTAATGTTTCCTCCATCTTGGGAAAATCTTTGCATACTATTTTTTCAAGCTTTTCGTAGAGTATATAGTCACTTACCATTACTTATATTATGAAGAAAACATGCAGAAGCAGTGACTGAAACCAGTTAGTCTTCAAAGAATAAGTGGTAAATATATAAGAAACTATTTGAAAGCTGGATGAAATTTTGCATTATGGAAGTTGATTGAAGAAAGAAAAAAACAGACAAAAATTTTTGTTGTTGTCAGGAACATATTCAATTGAAAAGATGCTGAAGTGATGCATCAGAGACAGAAAATGGGATTCCGCTGAGGAGTGCCTTTCACAAGCTATGCTAACAGACTGGGGTGAGGTATTGCTACCAGTGTACTTCCACTGACAGATATTTTTCTTTCCTTCTGTTTCAAAGCTACAAGGAGAATATGGATTTTGGTTATTTGGCATTAGCTGGGTTAGCTCTGCTCCTGTCTTTATTTTAAAAATACGCTCATCTGTTCCATCTCTCATTTGACTGTTTAAGCATGGGCAAAATCTTCAGTTGACATAAATCAAAGAGGTATATCAAATAAGACTTCAGAGTTTTCCCTGCTGCTGTTATCCATGAGATGAACTTTGAAGGTTTCAACTTTAATGAAATGTTATAAATGCCTCAACATAATGGTTCCATTTTCTGCTATTTGCTACATGAATTTAAGGGCTAGCCTTGTTGCAGCGATGTTCCTGAAACTGTTGGAGAGAGATAAGAATACGATTGCATGCTGATGAAATCCCCAGGGCAGGAACAGTGGTTAATTATTAAATCCAGAAGATCTTACTGAGCTGGAAACCCCTTGGCATGCTGAAGCCTAGGGAAACAAGTTTTCTGCAACTTTTGTGTTTGTGTTGGAATCTAGACAAACTTCCTGGAGATGGCACAAACCTAAGTGTCTGTATCAGATTTTGGAAATGTAACAGGGGGGAAACTGAGGAAAAATTCTCAGATACCGGGGACTTAAGCCAGAGAGAAAGCCATTGTTTCACATGAGGAAGGACAGATGTTTCAGAAGCTCGGGAAAGGTAATAATGGCTGTTGAGAAGAGGGAGAAAAATGCAAAGCTTCAGAGCAGAAACTGTGTGCAGCGCCTGATTCAGAGGATTCTGAACTTTGTTCTATAGTGCTCACAAGAAAGAGGAAGCTGGGACAAGGAAACGTGTGTGTGTGTTTTAATTTTTTTTAAATTCAAATAAAATTAAAAGATACTTGTGAAATGATAATTGTCATGTGAAAAGGGGAGCTTTCCTTGACCCTTGCTGTGGGAAGATTTACTCAAACCCTAAGTATTTGATTTTTCTGTCAGTGCCCCAGAAAAGCCAAGACCCTTGTGCCCAACCAGTCTGTCAGTGTCCTGTTTTGGGGACCCTTCACTGACGTGTCCTGCTGAATGGGAGGGCAGGACTGACTTGTTCAGGGAAATGCACCAGCAGCAAAAGGGAGATGCCTCAGCAGGTATTCTCACTTTATGATCCCTCAGGGTGTCTTCCTCTTCATTTGAGTATGTTCCCACTGCTGGCAACTGCCAGCTCCTGTGAAGGATTCACACCAACAGTTTACAGAATAGTGCTCTTTATTAATATAAAATTGTGGCAGGTTACGGTTTGAGGATTGTCACTGATAGTATATGACTGCAAAAACATATTCAAAGCAATACATGTACAAGCTCTAATCCCCAGTAAAAATATTCAGCTTGCACAGAGTGTGGTTCTTATCCAATATGTGTTGCTAAGGGACAGAACACAGGTTCAGTCCATTGACTGATTCCAGCAGTTGTGATGGAGTCTTTCCTAACTTTTCTCCCATTCTCAACTTAGTTTTATACTATTTAGGTGGAGCTTGAGTGACTTCAGTCACAAATACTTTTACTTCTGATTGGTATGAAGTTCTCTTGCTTTGTTACTAAAGATACAGTCAAAAAAATATAGAGCATATGCCCTTTGAGGGCTGGTTGTTCCATGGAGGTGGGTAACTTTGGGATGGAGGTGTGCATTAATATTACAATTAGACTACAATGAATGAGTTCATCTGAGGAGAATGATTTTCCCACAGTGATTGGCTCAGCAGCAGGACATCTCCTCCCCTCTCTGCCCTGGCTGACAGGTGTTATGTGGTTTGTCAGCTGCAAAGTACCATCGAGTTTCCCTCCCTGCAACGATTTTAACAGAGCCTGTCCATGGTGTCTCCACTCTGCTCCACCCTCCGTTCCATCCCGCTTAGTGGGTGCAGGTGCTGTGGTTGCAGATTGTGGGTGTGGGAAATCACCGTGGAATAGGTTTTGAGCATGCCAACCACATTCCATCCAGGGAGCAGCAACTGCATTTTACTCTATATTTTCCATACTGTTATGACATCTGTTATGATGTGGATATAACTTGTCAGTTTCCTCTAATTTTACCCCCAGCCATCTTTCCACAGTTGGGTTTCATGGCAAGGCAATTGAGTTTGAGTTTAGGAACATATATGAAGATTTCACATTGCTGAAGCATGAACTGAAATATCTTGTACAGGTGAAATATTCTGAAATACTGCTCTTGAGCCATTAGTGACTTTGGGTGACTGTATAAGGCTTGACCAGACCTAAGGCAGCTGTGCTGTTTCCAGAAACTGTAACTTAGAAATCTTCCAACAAGGCTAAACTAAAGGTATTTAAATCTAAGCAGTTATCTGCATTTTAGGAGCACAGTGGCTTATACTGTTGGTACAGTAGTAACAACACTAATGGAAAAGGTTAAATGTGTTTTTTAAAATATCCAGAGAACCAAACTCATTACTGACAGACTCTTCTAACAACGTATTTTCCTGTTAAATTCATACAACTTCCAGCATGTAAATGATCAGCTACACTTAAGTTGCCAGATAAACACACACATTAGTTTGTTTTAAAATTAATTTTTCACACCACAGAAGAATAATTTTTTTCTGCTCTGAAAGTGATAGGGGCACCACTGTTATCTGTTTCCTTCTATATGAGTCTTTAGAAATGGTAAATTAGCTGATAAAGTATGCTGTAACTTAGCAACCTTAATTTTTAAAACTGTCGTTTATGTTCTGTATATTAATATCACGTTGTAGGAGAGAGACACAAAACTATTTAGCGTAAATGCCTGTGAATTATATCTTAAGGCAGTTCAGTTTATGCTAGCAGATATGATGAGCACTGCCTTCTGTTGTCTGCTTGTAGTCCCACTTTTCTTTTTGTTCCATGCAATGATATGATCCTACTTTACAGCATGTGGCTTCTGTACTCTGGTATTTTACGGTGTTCTCCATTATATAGTAGGGTTTTTGATAAGTAAGTCTTCCTGATCACCTTGTCTGCTGAGTTTCATAGTGGTCTGGATTCTAAATTGTATTTATTTCCCCTTGGTTTAAAGAGTCTCATGCATTGTAAGTTTTGTCTTAAGCGGAGCTTTTAATTTATAGACTTTGTAAGTGACCTCTTGTTTCTCATTCGACACTGTCAAGAATCAGAGCTTGCTGCTGTCTAGGAGCCAAGAATTTAAACCCACAGCTCACTTTTCTCAAAGGTGATTTGGCTGCAGTGAAACCATGGATAAAACTCTCCTAATGACCATTCTTTTTGCACTTAAAAAAAAAATGTTATGTTCAGAGGCCTCTGATTCTGTAACTCACCTTGGCCACAGCAACAACAATAAAACCTGCTGCAATTGTATAAGACAAATACTAAAGCAACTTGGAAGTAAAAACTGATAAAATATTCTCTTCAAATCTGAGGATAGCTATTGAGAGTTGCATAAACATCAGCCTAGCTTGCACAATGCAAAAAGACATAGGGAAAGCTCTGCACCTTGATATGTACAAGATACAATGTTGTTTAATTCAAACCATGCTACCCAAGGAAAAACTGTATTGAAATGTCTGTGCATTTTTGATCCAATTTCTTATAAATCACGTAATGTTGTTCTCTTTCTTCACAATCCCAACAAAGTTAGCATGATTGTGAAAAGCATATGCAAGGGGTCTGCTGTAACTCACACAGCACTGACAGCTGTGGACATTTTTGCTTTTTGTTGGGGCGAGAGCCCATGGAGAGGCAAACTGAAGTTCCCTCGGTCAACATGAAGGTTTTTATTGATTCATAAATTTCTTGATTAATTACAGATTGCAATGTTTGAATGGCTATTGTGGTTTGGTAAAATTTATTTTTAGCGTTAAATTCTCAAGTTAGTGTTACATTCTCATAATTCTAGTGATCTTTTAAAAATAAAGTGTGCACCTGATTGCTGTGTCAATGTGGACTCTCTAAGGTGCTTCTGGGGAAAAATGGGGTGGCAGACTCTTGCTCCTGGGAGGTTACAGGTTAAATATCAGAAAAAGTTTTAAGTACTATTGTAGTAAGTCAACTTGTATCACCTTTTAACATATTTGATTGGTGGTCACTCTAACAACATATTCAATCTAACAGATAGCTCTTCCTTTTAGAGGTGTATCACATGTATGTTGGAGGAGAAGAGGCTGGTCTGTGATAGCCCTTTGCCTCCCTTATGCCCCTTTGCCCCAGGACAAGCTCTTCCTACCATCCCACAACTTCTGAGAGAGCAGCTGTGCTGCAGCTTCCATTCACAGCATAACAAAACCCAGACACCTTATCTTCTTCATACCTGTGGCATACAGCATTTTATTTCCTTGCCAAAGGGTCAAATATATACATGGTTCTCTGTAAAAGTCCTGAGTAATCTTCTAAGAGGTTTTGTCTGTGTCTATAAAGGGATATTAAGAAAAATATGGTTTTTAAAACAATATTTATTTTAGATTACAGCTTTTCCAACTTCCTGTAACATATGTAGTGTGCTTATTCATCTTATACATTGATCTCAATTTTTATAGCCCTAAGCAGTTAAGCATCAGGGAAACTCGTATATACAACACTTATAGTAAATATTCCCTGAAGAAATAATTTTAAACAGGTATTTTAAGTTAGAGATTCTCTAACTTAAAATGTTCATGATTTTAGAAGAAAATATTATCTTATATAAGGTTACTAATTCTACAAAACACTGATGAGCTAATGAAGAACACTAAAACAAAATTTGGAAAATCACGCTACTTAGAATGAAAATTATATGTAATAAGAAATCCATAAAGGTCACTTTTGGTTCCTGGGTGAGTCATTAATGGAGAAAGTGCCAAATCCAACCAGCAAGTTATTGGCAGCAAATACATTCATTAACTCTGATGACAATTTGCATAATGTATTGAAAAGATAGTGCTTAAGCAGGGACATCTGGGAAAATGTAATCTGCATGTGCTACAAATGACCTAATTCCATCTCAGAAGAAATTGTGGGGAATGGAGAAGCTTGTAAGAAAAGAACAGATTTCTGTAGTTTATCTATTATCGTACCAGTTTGTTAATGCTTTCACAGGACTTGTTTTTCATTTATTTCAACATGAAGACAGCTGAATGGAGTTAGTGATATACAGGGTCGAGAACAACCTCTTGTGTTAACCCCAGTGTGATAGAGGTGAAGATCTTGAATAGAAGGCTGCACAGGAGTATGAGATTATCCCAAGATTCATGGTACAGGGTTGGTATCAGCTATGTCCTTAATATAAGAAATCAATAAGTGTGTTTTATGTGGATATAGGTTGGTGAATAAACCATACAGTAAAGTGGAACTTGGCACTTGCTGCAGACACGTACATTTCTGTCTTGGTATGCAAGATGCTAAACGGCAATGAGAAAGACAGGTATGTATGAAACAAATCAATAAAATGGTCTCAAATTTCACTCAGTATGTTCCTTTGCACTGTGACTGTGGCTTCCCTTTCATTTTTTTGCTTACAGAGATTGCATGTTGAAGTACATATAATTATTTGATGTTTTTCCTTCACACAATTTAAGGAAAATATTTGTCTTCTTCAGAGATCCTTCAAAACAGTACTCCTGTACAAAAAAGCAGAATGCATGTTTTTACATTTGCTTTATTTTGTGGTGTGGGTTTTTATTAAAAAAAAAAAAAAGCCCACTACATTGCTAAGTCTCTTGTGATGGTTGGATTGTTAGTGTAATCAACCTCTTCTGAAATGAATGGTGGACTAATGACTAGAGATGTGTTCAGTAACCCACAAATAATTCCTGTACCCACCCATTACTTAAAAAGAAGAGAGCAGCTTTTTCTGTGAGTGAACCAGCAGTCATTAAAAAATGACAAATTCATGTAAACAACAGTGTAAAAGTTAATGCTGCTCTTGAACAGATCTAAGCTCAGTACCAGACTTTTTGGAAAGAGGGACTTTGCTTTTATATCTGTACCCAGGTCATTTGTACATAAAGCAAGGAAAATGGCAGTGAAATAGTCCCTTAGGGCCATGGGATGTGTTCTCTTCTATCTCTGGTAGAAAACTGTTACACTCTGTTAAACAGGTAGTTTGAATGTTACCTACATTGCAGATTGGTGAGCACACTCAGGCTGTTAGGGTGCCAAGGAAGTACTAACCTGGAAGGGATATGACTGGGGAAGTGCAGTGCTGACCTCTGCTGAAGTGGAGGATGTGATCGAGAGCATCCAGTGCTATGGGAAAGTGACAGTTCTGCCTTTGAATCTCACCTGGTTTATCTTCCTCAGGTCAGAGGGTCGGTGCTGATAATTTGCTGCAATGTGTAGTCTTCCCCAGTCCCAGCTGAGAATGGTAATGGGGGTAATGGGGGTCTTCTGGACTTCTCATTATTAGTACACACGGGAGGTGCTTTGCCAGCCAACCTGAAATCTCCCTAAGCACTTCTATTTAGGCTACCATCCATATTCAGATGAATCCTGGGCAGGTGAGTAAGGCACCCTTCTGTAGTTCAAGCCACGCCTTTGTCCAAGTGTCCCCAGGAGTCTGATCCAGTAACTGTTAGCAGAACTTAGCTGTCAGTGTTGACTGTCCAACAAGTGCTGACAGGTCTGAATCAATTCAGAACACGTGGTGACGATCATTGCCAAGTAATTATAGCACTCACTCTGCTAAAGGGAAACCTTACCTCTCATCTCTGAAGAGATTTGAACAGTGTAATCCGGTTTCCATTTAAAAAGCCCTAATCACTACTTCTGGGAAGAATGCTCCAATTCTCCTAACAGGTAAAAGCTAGGCTTGGCTTCTGTCTGGCTCAGTATTAATTTTCTGAAATATTTTAGGAGCCAAAACTCACAGAATCACCAGGTTGGAAGAGACCTCCAAGATCACCGAGTCCAACCCATGCCCTAACACCACCTCAACTAAACCATGGCACTGAGTGCCACATCCAGTCTCTTTTTAAACACATCCAGGGATGGTGACTCCACCACCTCCCCAGGCAGACAATTCCAGTACTTTATCACTCTTTCAGTAAAAATTTTTTTCTTAACATCCAGCCTAAATTTCCCTTGACGCAGCTTAGACTGTGTCCTCTTGTTCTGTCAGTTGTTGCCTGGAAAAAGAGACCAACCCCCACCTGACTACAACCACCTTTCAGGAAGTAGTAGAGAGTGATAAGGTCACCTCTGAGTCTTCTTTTCTCCAGGCTAAACAACTCAAGCTCCCTCAGACGTTCCTCATAGGGCTTGTGTTCCAAGCCTTTCACCAGCCTTCTTGCCTTCTTTTGGACGCGCTCAAGCATCTCAACGTCCTTCCTGGACTGAGGGGCCCAGAACTGGACACAGTTTTCTCTCCATCATGCTATGCAAACATCACCTACTCACGTCCTCTCTTGTGCCCTCTTTTATTCCTGGTTGCAGTTTGACATCATTTCAATATGAGACACGAGGAACATTCTTATCAAGGATAGAACTTGAAGTTCAAGGATACTTTCCTTGAGTGTGTGGTTACGGGAGTGGGAGGATAAGCTCTAAACCATCTGAAGCTGAGAAAGACTTTTATTTGTCACCTTAGGGAAATGCTTTTACCTTCAAGCACCCACACAAGGTGTAATTTTTCACCTCCATTAGGAAGCTTGACCATGGCGCAATGCAGTGCTGATCCTCAGAAAGTGCCAGTTTCAGGAGAGCTGGGTTAGGAGAGCTCAAGAGACAGACGTGTTTTTTTTTTTTTTTTTTTTTTCACTGAGGTTAAGGGTGCCAGTTTAGATGGTTTAGGTCTGGAAGATATCCAGTAAGTCTGTAAAACCAGAGTGTTTTGTCATCCTTGTGGTATGATTTTAGGATTACTTCTGATAAAAAGTTGGTGGTTTGCTTTGACAGCTACTCGGTTTTGTATCAGCTGCTAAGAACTGTCCAGGCTTCTGCCAGGGGTTCTGAATTCAGTGGGGTCAGCTGAATGTGCAGACACTGTCTTGAGGTCTGCCTGGAGTAGCATTTCTACCACCCTAAGGAGGAACTAGATAGCACTGGTGAGTGAGCCAGAGCTGGAGGACTGGGACAATTTGTACCTGGTGAGAGACCAAGCAGGAGCAGCAGAATGGTGGAAGAGGAAAAGGAAGAAGGAATTTATGACTTGCTTCCCAAAACACTACTTTAAGCTTAACATGCTGATAGGATGTCCTAGATAGCATGGCAATCCTGACATATTGAAGGAAGGTTACAGTTTGGGGAGTTTAAAAATCCTATTTGGTGGTAACAACAAAAAAACTTTGATCAGAAAAAGATTGTTGTTAGTAGTTGGAAGGGAGAAGTACTAGGATGGGGCTGGTCTGCACATAACAATAGAATGGATGATACCCTCTCATGGGCTCAGTAAATAGCCATCTACACAGTATTTGTCGATTTTCTATATTAATCTAATTTTTGATAAAAGGAGAATGGCTTAAATTAGTTCCCTTAGTATCCTTACAGATCTTTGTCCAAAACCATCCCCCTTGCAGCAGCAGGGACTGGTTATATCTGGCCAGTTCACAGAGGTGCTCCAAAGAGAACAGCAGGGAGCAGCTCACAGCTGGCATTAATTTTACCACTTTGATGGTGGTGTAGATGCAGCTGGGCAGGTCTTAAGATGCATCTCGTCTCTGCAGAGTGGTGCAAGACAAGTTGGTGTCTTCACATTGAAAGTGCTGGTACTCAGCTGCAGGGACAGGGTTTCCTTTTTGAATTTTAACTGTATCAGCATTTCTTGCTACTGGGAATATGTCTGCATGGGAAAATCATCTAACATACCAGAGGGCATTAGTTCTGGCCATTGGTAATATTAGATGTTAATTTTCAACAGAAAAAGCTTTTCTCTGTTAAGGTGTTTTTGTGTGTGTGTGCAGTTTTTTTGGTTTTGTTTGGTTGGTTTTTGGTTTTTGTTTTTTTTAATTAATAAATTTGGCAAAAAGCTACGTGCTGAAATAAATTTTCAGGATGTGCATATCTCGCAGTTCTTATAGTGTACCTAATGGTAACTGGTCTTTTTATGCTCTTATTTATCTCTTTGTGTGGGCAGGTGTCCAGCTCCATGTTGGTGGGAGTGTGGGTGTGCATGAGCAGAATTCAAGATAAACATGCAACTGATGTCACCATAGAAGAAGGAGATTCTCAGTTATAACTTTGTGGATTTTTTTTTTTAATATTAACTCAGTTTGAATGACCTTTACTGATCATTTATTCTGAATGTTTTGCTCTGACACTCAAAAGATAGTAAAATCAGACAGCAAACTACAGGAATAAATATTGTTTCCCTAATCAGCCCATCTGGTCAGGACCTGGTATTTCAGTTTGGAAAGAAATTCTGACATTCTAAAAATTAATTGCATTATGAATCAAAGGGAAGCAGCAATCTCAACTCTCCTCTCAGCTTGGTGATCTTACAGCATGTTCTTTGACAATGTTACTTCTTGAATTGGTTAAAAGGTATTTCAAACATATTATTTTGATTCTTTTTTACACTTACAGTAATTATTAAGGTTAATATAAAGATTGAAATGAACCATTTAGCCTCAAAAAGGAATGACAGTAATATTTTATTTCAAAGTTTTTCTTTGAAAATTTTGTCAAGTCAGTGGGTTCTTCCAAAAAGTAAAATTTAATTAAAGCTTCATGAGCTGATGCTTTTGGTGGAAATTGTACTGCTGAGGGATTTTCAGTCAGCAACAATTACCTATTTGGATACCCTTTGTTTATTTAGATTCCTTTTTTTTAAGATATAAAAAAGCAAGGAATTAAAAAAAAATAGGTATGTAAAGTACATAAGGAGTGAAGACAATCTCATCTAACGAAGAAGCATCCACAATTGGAACACAAACACATTATTATTAAACAGACTCTTTGTACTGGGGTACTGAAATGGACTGAAATTTGCTGCGAATTTGTGTAGACCATATGATTTTTACACCCTTGCAGTGAAAAAAATATCCCCTACGTATGGGTCATGCACAAGTGAGTGTAAACAACTCTGAACTGCAATATTATTTCCTCCACGCTCCAGATTGCAGTGGTTAACAGCAACGACAAGGGATGGGAAGAAGCATATGAGCCCTCTCCCCACTGTGCTGTTTAGCAAAGTGAATTGTCTTCACAGGAGAGGTGTTCCTTCTGTGACCTCCTCTGGACTTGCTCTGATACGTCCATGTCCTTCTGATGTTGGGGCCCCTAGATCTGGATGTAGTACTTCAGGTGGCATCTCATGAGGTCAGAGCAGAGGAGGAAATCACCTCCCTTCATCTGCTGACCACAATTTTTTTGATGAAGCCCAAAATGAAGTTGGCTTTCTGATTTGCAGGTGCACACTTCTGAGCTCCTTTGCCAGAGAACTCGAGGGCATGTAGCCCCAAACACGAGGCTGTAGCTGGCCAGATTTAGTGTTAGCATTAGTCCCATTTCCAGCAAAAATATAATTTCTGTGATTGTGAAAGTTTCTTGGAGTAGATGTTGTGTTATTCATGTGGGACAATTCATGTGGCATCATAAATATGCCATCCACCTGCCTTAACCTTCTTCCAGTTCAGGTATTCCCTTTCGCATCAGCAAAATTATGGGCAATCTTTAACTTCCATTTGATCAGGCCTTAAAATTTCAGTGATTTTTTTCATTAATTAAAAGAGGTAGTTTCTACATCTTTAAGCTATGTACCATATGAACGATGAAAACTTCTTAGGGGCCTATCTTAAGCAAGCAGGGAAAAAGAACGAA
Source organism: Lycocorax pyrrhopterus obiensis (assembly GCA_014706295.1). Lineage (NCBI taxonomy): Eukaryota > Metazoa > Chordata > Aves > Passeriformes > Paradisaeidae > Lycocorax > Lycocorax pyrrhopterus. Next base: position 93,836,328 of record JACSVZ010000004.1, read on the forward strand.
GAATCCTTTACAGAGCCTGTCCCTGGTAATATTTTGCTGGATTCCCCTTTCAGGGATCAAAGACAGAAAGAAAGTAGGTCTTCTTTTACTAGTCAAATATGCATCTAGGAAACAGTTGTGGTTTTAATAGCTATGTTTGTGGAGCCATTTCAGACTGCCTCATCCAAGGTCATGGTCCTGTGCAGCCCGTACTGGAGCCATGTGCACTTCTGGAGCCCGTACTCCAGCCGTGTACCATTCGCTCCAGTGCTTTTACTTTAAGCTAACAATTTTAAAATAACTGTTTTATAATTGTTGAGGGAGCCTGATAGTACATGATCCAAAGCACACTGAAATCGGTGTGAATTTTCTCTCCAACTTCTAACAGGTTTTGGATTTGGTACATCATATGTGTAGAGAGTCGCTTGATTCCACTCTCAGTGAAGCACATTTTTACTCAAGAGTTTTGAAGCTTTTTTCTCAGTATCTGTTAATAAAACATGGATGCTTGATTTCACCAATCTGTTTTTGTAATGGGCTGGGTTCAAACTATGATCAGAGTTTGAAGATTTCCCTGGTCATTTTGAAATACTGCTGGGAAATCTGTCAACTTATCTTGTTGCTTTCTCGATGATTATTGAAGTGTAGACAAATTATGATTTCAGTTATGACTGAATTACATGACTTAAAACAGCTCTTTCATGTTTTAATCAGCATCACCATGCACAGTCTCTAGGTCATTATCACAAAAATGTGGAGCGTTTTCTTGACCAACTGGGATTTTTGCTTTTCTTTAGAGAAGGCTACATTTAGTACAAAATTGTTTGCTTTTTTTAATATACTATTCCAGATATAATTAGAATTCTGCATTATCTTCATTATTACTGCTATCTACTAGACAAAGAAATGGACTATAAATTTGATGTATGAGTATGTTTCTGTTAAGAAGAAACACACAAATTATTTCACTATTAATTTGCATTTAGTGGTATCTTAAATACTTCATATCTTTGTCTGCAATATTTGAAAAATTTATTGAGCAGCCCCACAGTAAAAGTTTACCTTTTGCAGGATTGATTTTTAAATTCATTTTGTAATTAAGTTAATCATGTGTGGCATCTGAATGCTAAATCTAATTACATAATTAGACATCTGCATTATTAACTGATCTGCAGTGACACGATAAATGCATCCTTTGAATTCCCTTGTCTTTGTACATTTGATTTACAAGTTATTTGGTGTATAGTTGATACAAGAACATATATTTCAAACGCTTTATTATTCCAAATTTATGAAGTTGAGATAAAAATGAATGATTTGACATATGGTTATTTAAGCAAATATAAGCTAGCTACAGATGATTTGTAGCATATTTCTTAAATATCACTGAAATGCAATGAATTGCTTTTTGTATAAAAACATTACATGTGAAAATTTCTTCCAAAATTAAATTATTATAGACTGGAAAAAAAATTATATTGATAGGGAAGCTGAAAAATTCAGGTGAGGCTGAAAATGCATTTAATTAACATTTAAGAATCAGTACAGAGTTGATGAATTGCAAAGAGATATTAGTCAGCAATTTCTTAGATCAAAGAGAAAATGATAAGACATAATGACAGCGAAAGACTGAAAATTTTGGACTCAATGAGGAGAAATAAGTAATTAGATCCATGAGATGAATTATAGTAGGGTTTTTAGTAGCTTTGTAATAATACTTTATAAAATTGGAGATGTCTGAATGGTGAGCAAAAACTTTCAACCTTTGCTTTTTTTTTCCTCACAAATATCCTGTGTGTTTAGGTGTGCAAACTGGATTAATTTGAAACAAAAATCAGAGATGAAGTTTGGTTTCTAGGCCCACATAAATTTCTAATTGCTTCAGTATTTGGCACACTAATAAGGAATGCAGTTCTCTTTATGCAATGAGGTGTATTTATTTGTTCATAATTTAGTGCTTAAAAATGATGAAATTAGATGATGTAGGACCTTCAGAAATCTGGAATTAGGGCACCATATAACTGTGTTGGACATTATCTACTTGGAAGGGGAGTACAAAATGCTCAAATTGATCACAGAGTCATAGAATCAACTAGGTTGGAAAAGACCTTTGAGATCATCAGATCCAACCTATGACCTACCTTGTCAACTATACCATAGCACAAAGTGCCACATCCAGTCTTAAACACCTCCAGGGAGAGCAACACCACCACCTCCCTGAGCGGCCCATTCCAATGCTCAGTCACTCTTTCTGTGAAGAGCTTCTTCCTAATATCCACCCTAAATTTCTCCTGGTGCAGCTTAAGACTATGTCCTCTTGTCCTGTCACTGGTTGTCTGGGAGAAGAGGCCAACCCCCACCAGTCTACAACCTCCTTTATGTAGTTTTAGAGAGTGATAAGGTCACCCCTGAGCTTCCTTTTTCTCCAGGCTAAACAGCCCCAGATCTATCAGCTGCTCCTCACAGGACTTGTATTCCAGATCCTCCACCAGCTTTATTACCTTTTCTGGACATGCACTAGCAGTTCAACATCCTTCCTAAATTGAGAGGCCCAGAACTGGACACAGGACTCAAGGTGTGACCTCACCAGTGCCAAGAACAGGGGAAGAATTGCTTCTCTGGTCCTGCTGGCCACACTATTCCTGATACAGGATGCCTTTGGCCTTCTTTGCTACCTGGGCACACTTTTTTGGAGTCCTTTTTTCACTAGCAAGTCTGTTCTGCCTATGGTTTGGACCATCCTGTTTCTCCTATATAGACAATGGCATTGGAACATTGACTTCCCTTCTGTGGGATTTTTGGGATTCTGTGACACAGAGATGTATATCCCAAATCTTTGACTAAAGTTAAATTTAACATACTTTACAACATTTCTATGCCTCTTTTTGTCTCTTTTTAAAATATAGATTCATTAATATCACAATATCCCTATAAGTGAATTATATTGTTTTATAATTTATTAGTGGATAAGACACAGGCACACATCTGGCCTTCAAGTGATCCATCTAGATTAATTTGCTAGGTTTTTATGTTAACTTGAATAAATTGCATAAGCTCCTGCACCCTGGGATTTTTTTTTCCATTTTCCCCCGCAATTTTTAGTACTCTATTAGTTAATATTATGATAGTTTTAGAACAGAGGTTGTCTGTCTCTGCATTTCTGGCCTGTGCATGGAAGTAACTTATTTGACCCTCCAGGCACTAAAAATGAAATGAAAATTGCCAAAAATTTACAGAAGAATAAGGAGAGCACAGAAAGACTATTTTATATAGATTCAATTTTTCAGAGAATTCATGGCAGTAACAAAGCAGAAATGGAGATTTTCTAGTACTTTTGCACATATTTTTAATGGTTGTGCTACATGTCCTCTGAGGAAAAGCTGAACTTACAGCAGTTATGTGCTGAGGATGCTGGCTGAGGGATTGTCTGTGTAAAGGTGTCAGAAAATTAAATTAAATGGAATAAAAGGAGAGTATTTCTGAAACAAAAATAATTTCCTCTAATAAAATGTTTCACATTTGACATATACGAGTTCAGTAAAAGTCAAACAGTAAAAACATTTTCAGTGTTTATTTTTACCTTCACTAACTTGGATATTCTTCCTCTAAAACTCATATCTCTTGTTCCAGGCAGTTTCTGATTCCGCCTCAGAAAGGCATGATTTTGAAATAGTAGCCATTTTCATGCATCTCCCTCCCTCCCTCCCGTTCAATCAGAGCAGATGTGTCGTTGCATACCAACCACATGCTGGAAATCTGGCAAAGCTACAGCATAGATCTTAAGTCAGCCTACACAGAGACAAGAATCTCTGCCTATGCCCATGAATACTCTGGGTCTTTTTCTTCTTGGGCCCAATGGTGCCTTCCGAATGCAGATCAGCTGAAAAAAAGCTTCAAGCTACAAAATAAGCCTCAAAGTTGGCTCACCTCCAATACCATCTGTGCTTTTAGATCTTAAACATCTATTCAGATGCGTTAACGTGTGAAAATCCATTGTTTCATTTCTAGTAGTGAGAGACAATGAAAAATAAAAGGGGAGAAAAACCACCTGCGGCACGGAAACCCCTAATATTTTTTTTCATTGAAGAGAGTATGGGGACAGAATACCACTTCTGCTGTTGGCTGTACGTGTTGTATTTCCTGAGTGAATGATGTGAAGACTAATACTATGTGATGTATAGTGACTCAAAGTGGAGTTTTGCATGTGAAAGATGTTATTCTCAAGTAATAAAATAGTTACATGGCATAAAGGCAGGCAGTTGATTTTAGGCCAAGTGTATGCATTTTATCTTGTCATCATTATGGAAAATTTATTTTTATGCTCCTTCACTTGGTAGATTCTCAGGTCTCTCTTATGTTCACAGATAAAATCCTAGATGGTGCAGAGTACTACTCCTCCTCCTACTACTGGTATAGTACTTCTTATATTTCTTCATGAAAACAGTTCATCTGTAAGAGAATACAGATAGAAGATCCATACCTATGTGTAATATTGTATATACGTAAGAGATAAAAATCCCTCTGGAATGCAGAAAAAAGTGTCATATTTCCTTTAGAGAATTTCAAATTAGTCTCTCTATTTTATAGAAAGACTCAGTCACATGTATTGTGAGTAGTTGAACATTGTGCCCTTTTCATTGTTTTTATAATATGCATTAAAATCCCATGTAAGAATTCAGCAGCTAAACTCCCCATGTTTGGTGGAAATCTTGGCACTGTGGCTACTATAGCCCCTGCTAGTGAATGTATCTTCACTTTCTGTTCGTCTCATTGCATGTTGCTTTACAAACACCTACAGCACGTCAAGTCAAGTGTGAAAGAAGTTATAATAGTTACATATGTTTTAATTCTACAAGTTGTCATTAGGTGGAATGCTACAGCTTGTGCTCTGCAGGCAAGCAGAGAAGATGATGAGAACAGTCCACTAAGACTGATTTTAAGAGGCCTTAAAATCTCTGCGTCTAGGATCTGTAAGTGTTGCCCATTTTGGAAACTGCTAAAATTACTGACCTTGCTGCAGATTTGGGATGAAGTTTTTCAATACTGGAGCCTTCCTATTTTTTTTAAGTAGCACTCTGCAATAAATCCTTCCTTGATGCCTGTTATAATACTCTTCCACAATTATTCCAGAGGTATTTCTGCCATTTGATAGAATACCATTCTGGTATTTGTGAATCCTATGTCCATTTCTCTGAGAGTATGAGATTGCTGAACTGTACAAATGTCACTGTCAGAAAAGTTGCCAGTGATTTCTCTCTCGTGATTTTCAGTTGCTGGTTCCCACTTGGGCACTCTGTAAGAGGGAAAATACAAATACTTCTCAATATTTCCCCACTTTTCTCTACCCATAATTTTTTTTTATATCTTGTTGATTATATAATGACTACTTCCCACTCCTTCAGGCTGGATTGGTGGGCATTATGTGTGCTTGTGGTACGTTTGGAACCACCAAATGCTCTGATGCTGCTGAATCCTTCCTATGTTGGATAGGACAGTTTTAAATCAGCAAAGACAGTTTTAAATCAGCAGAGGCAGTTTTAAATCAGCAGCTTCTTAGTCTGGTAGTGCAAATAATCTGAGATCATGGAAATGCTGCTGGCATTTATATGCTGCTCCTCTGATGAGACTGTCAGCTTTCTTGGCTCTTTGGAACAAATCTTTCCTTTTGGCTGTCCAAATTTTTCTTGAAATGACATAAAGTTAAATGGCTTTTACCAGGCTGAGAACTGCTTCTTCCCCTGCTTCACAACTGTTCCCTGGGCATCTGCAATATGATGTTCTGATGTTGAGGTGGAAACTGGAGACAAAAGGTGTCTTAGAGTGTACAAACGTGTAGGAGGAAATCTTTCTTATATGGGTTACCATCATTAATCTACTATTCTTTAGAGATTGGATGTGTAGTTAGTGACAGATGATTATCAAAAGGTCTTTTCTATCTGTTTTACATTCCTTTTCTTTCTCTTTGCAAAAACTTCTTTTTGAGAGAACAAGCTATTAGTATTACTTCATCTTCATGAATTCTACTTAATATTTTCTCTTTATTGACAGATGATGAGCCTGAAGTAGTAAACTGTGATGGAGATTTAATGTCAGGCCTTAACCTAGATGCATTGCCCTGTGACCACAAAAATCTTTCCATATTTTAACATTTAGATGTATGATTGCGACTTGCAAGCTCTACTTATTTATGAAAGAAATTAATTTATTCATTTGTACTTAGTATCCATCAGACACATCAGGGGTGATACCCTTCGAACAGTGAAGTTTTGTCAGCTAAGTATGCCAAAGGCTTTTCTTGAACAAGAAGTCTTTTTTAGCAAATAGTATAGCCCACAAAGGAAGCCAAGAACATCTGGAAGGTTGGCAATGTGTAAGTGCCTTTTGTTTATGATACATGTGTTAAGTGGTTTAAATGGAAAAAGAAAAAAAATCTGAAGTCTACATTTCTGCACCATGCATCTAGGGTATTTTACATTTCTGTGATTGGTTATTCCCTAATAGGATGCATCAGATGCATTTCCAAGTAAAGCAAAGATTTCATTGAAACAATATAGTAGTACTGGAGCGACTTTCCCCAGTATTTGCTGTTATAATTTTATAACTTCTGCTTTATTTTAGCTAAATATATGTTTAGTCTTTGTGGTTGTCCACTGATTTCAATAGGAGTTAGTTACACTGGACATACAATGCCTTGAGGAAACTTCTGCCATAGCATAGGATTCGTGTCCTGATATCAGTCACCTGTGCACCTTCCCTAGGGCAGTTGTCTCTTAGAAGCAGTGGACACAGATCCTGTCTGTCTAAGGCAATTAGACATCTGAGTTGAATGGTTTGATGGATGTTCTTGCCTCTCCCTCTTGACTGTATGCAGGACCTAGGAAACCAGAACATTTGTAGATTGCAGAATGCATCTGTGGAATAGGGACGAGGGAGTTAAACTATAAGAGTGGAAAAACATTGAAACTTTTATTCCTGATCACTGGCTCATTGTCATACATATGTTATTGATTTGAGTAAACAATTTTTGCTCATCAGAATGACTTAAAAAAAACCCATATAGGGCCAAAGCAGAAAAATGGTATAGTAATGTGGGTAGGGATGCATGTCATTTAACTGATAGTCTGAACTGCTGATATTTACAAAAGGAAGAATGTTGTATATTATATTTGTTACTGAATTGGATGCTAGTTCTCCTAGTGTCCTCTTCAACTTGTCAGAAATTAGTATGGTTCCAGACATATTGCAACAGGGAAGTACTCTCAGTTTTAGAAATGGAGGTTGATGAAGATTTGCTAATATGAGGACGTCTGCACCTGAGTTAGACTCTTTTATTTATTCAGTTCCTTTCTCTACCCATTTTTTTTGTCTGTAGCACATCAGGGTTCTATAATAATTTATCCATTAATAAATTAGGTTTGAATTTTCAAGTTGATAGATACTTAGATTCTGGTTTGCAGAAGAGCTGTAGATGGGAAATGCAATTGCATTCTTACAGCACGTTATATGTAGTAATAGAAATTATTTCTAGAACACCTATGACATGGAAAACTGTGATAAACAGCTGCATGTAAAAAGCACAAAACTCACAGGCTATGAAGTGACCTGTATTTACTTACAGGTACAAAAATCCACTTGTAAGGATTGGGGGCAAATGTTATAAATGTATGTTTTTACAGCAATCTCTTAAAACCTGTACTTTTGCAGCATTTAAAAGCATAACATTTAAAATATCCATTAGCTTGAGATTTTTCAAATTTGTTTTTTCCTTCTAGTTCTTGCTACTTTTACTTGCAAACATACATGGCTTTTAAAATCGTGGCATTAAACATTGAAATCGTCAACACATTTTGCAACATCTTGGAACTTTTAGGCTTTACAGTAAAGGCTAAATTTAAAGAACACAGTGCTCACCAGATTTTACAATAAAAGCATCCCTGTGCCTGTGTCTCACACCAGTGTGACATGAGATGGATGAGATGAGATGACATGACTTTCTTCCTGGGAGAATACATCAGCTGGCAGAGACCTTCACCCACATATAGGTCAGTTCTCTTTTGAACAGATGTGAGATAATTGCAAGAGGTGTGAGAGCCTACATAGCTGGGTCAGAGGGTGAATCTGCTCTTGTACAAATGCAAACTCTCAGCCAGAGTAATATTTACATATGTGGGAAAACAATTTAGCCTGATGGTTTCACAAATGAAAAAAAGGGCTGGGTTTGTCCTGGTGTCTTAGCTCCTCAACTGCCTATGAGCCTAATTGAATTTTAGCATAACTAAACTCACTGCATACTAACAGATTGCATTTCACACTGGCTCCTGTACTGTGGCAGGGAAAAGGACTTTGCTTCAGGTGCTGTTGCCTTTTCCCAATGGCCTGAATAAATGGAAACGGGAGGGGGAGCTGTGGGAACAGGAAAAAGGAAGGGAATTATTACTTTGCTTTTAATAAAGGAGGAAGAGGAAAAATTTCCATTTGTTTTAACCCTACTTGTGCTCACCTGAAAGACAGCATTGTTTGACCTAACAGAACAGGGACTAAGAAAGCGTAGGGTGGCCATGTATAAATATGCTGGGCAATGAATTTGACTTGTGACTATTGACACATGAACAACCAAGAGTAAATAGCAGACAGGAATAAACACAGACTGGAAATCTCAAGGTTTCTAGCTCATTAGAGCAACAAATTCTGCCTTCTAGTAGGAGGAAGTAAAATTTTAAGCACTGTCAAGGTAGAAATTAGCAGGTTACTGAAAAGTTTGGTGACTGAATAGCAGGGAATTGGATTCAGAATTCCAAAGTTCTCCTGGACTTTTGTGGGTTTGGGGAAGGAAAAGTAAATCAAGCTTGGTGTGGTAGACAGTCCTCTGGGAGACCTCAGTTTCTGTAAGAAAGAGCAGATTCACAAGAACCCGAAAATAACCCAAGGTATTAATGCAGTACTTATGGAGGGGTGACTCCTGCTTTAAATCTGTGTTCTGGCAGGGGAGAAGGTGGGGACCTGTGCCTTGCACGTGTGCTGTAATTGCTCTGTATGCTGGCCTCTGGGAAGGGAAGAGGGTAGCACTGCTGTAGCAAACGCCTGAAATAGCCTTGCTGTCAGCTTGTAAAGGAGGATGCACAGCTGTGAATCCTCTGAGGAATTAGCTTCTTTGTGCCACAGTTAGCTACCTAAGTGTGCTAGGACAGCAGTCTAAGAACTTGCCCAAGTATTCTTAGCTGTCCCTACTGCCCTGCTCAGATGGCTCTCTTGGTTTTGCTCTGCACACAATATGCCCGTGGTTAAAGCTTTAACTGTGATTTCCAAAGGTCTCCATGGAAACAACTTCAGCTACCTAAGCTAGCACACCTGTCTTGAGTGTCATCATCATCAACACCTATCTTTCCCTGGAGAAGGGAGTTACCAGCCTCAGTGGGTGCTACCCAGAATATGTAGATTGTGCTGAATTCCAGCATTGAATTCATTTCTACACTTCATCAGAGCAGCAAAAACTTCAATACTACAAAGAAAATCTACTTCAGTCATACAGTAGATAAAAAAAGCCAGGTAATTTCTCACCTGGTGACGGACAGAAAGAAACAGAGTTTCTTCTAAAATTACTAAGGTATTTGTATCCTACTGTGCTAGCAGTGATGTTAAACCTTCCCCCCCCCAACAGAATACATGGAAAGTGAGTATGGTATTCTTTACATTCACTTAATAGTATGAATGAGTAAAATTCAATAAATAGAACATGTACTACAGACTTATGAATTGTTCTGTTTTTGTGAGATGTTTCGTTCCTTGTAGTCCTTCATCAGATCTTCAGTCACAGTTGTTTTGCTGCCATTTAGTGAACAGTTCCCTTTTTAATAACTGGTCACATATCTTGTTAATCAAATTTAGTGAGGGCTATGGTGAAATGACATAGTAAATGTATTAAGCAATATAAAACTGCACATATAGTTAAATATATAGTTCTGATATCAAAAAATAGTTCAGTAATCAGTGTTGAGAGCATTTTTAATGATGTTAGCATTGTTACAATGATAAGAAACTATCTTAATGTCAAACTGAAATTACTTTTTCTTTTTTAGACCTGTCTTGCCATGCTACTATGTATTTTATTCTATACAATTTAGACACAAAGAGTGTACCCATGAAAGATGGGATTTTACAGAATAATAGTGGAACAGTAATTGAAAATGTTATTTCTACTGCATCATACAATTTGATCTGCTTTTGTTTAATTCACACCATAGCTAAATAATTTCCTCCTTCTAAGAAAAACATGACAAAATATTCTTATTCTAGTTGCCCTATGTCATTTGTCAGTAATTGTGTGGCTTCCCAAAGTGAGATTTTCAGTTAAAAACCCTGTTGTCTCTAATAAATGGGGTCATTTTATCCATTATTTGTGGTTGGAATGCATAATTTTAATGCTTAAATGGGAGTTTTAAAGCATCCACACAGTTAACCTGGGTTTTATCTAGAGACAAAAAGAGTAATAGCTGAAAACCAAAACAAAACTTACCTCTCCCCCTTACTCAACTAAGGCAGTAAGGCTACATTTTTAACTTGACGAGGGGATTCAAAACCAGCTACCTCTTTCACACAAGTTCAAAACCGTCTTTTCTTCAGTGATCAGTGATTGTGCTGACAAAACCAAACTCATGCCATCCCACACTTATCTACTTTGTCCTGGACTGTGACTGAATGCCAGAGCATGAAAAGCTACATAAAACCTGCACACACATGGAGTGGGTGCAATGAGAGGGAAGACGCAGGTACATGTGTAGTACTTCCACAGCGGTGGAAATCCAGGCTTCAGGCTGAAGACACACTCATAATTAAGTTTGTTGCAACTTTCTGTGCTTTTCTCGACAGTTATTGTTGCCAGTGTTTCCTGACGACTGAGGCTGGTAATGGTGTTAGTGGGACAAGCACGGCTTTTCTTATCTGAGTAACAGAGACACCGACTCTTGCATGATAATACCTAATAATAAATGTTCAGTCTTTTAGATTGTTTTCCTGCAGCATGACCCTCTTAAGAAAAGCCACTTTTTATTTTTAATTTTTAAATCATAGGACAGAAGCAGGGGCAGTCCTGCCAGACAGCAGGGCTTCTCTGTTTGCAGGAAGTTTTTGAAAGGACTGGAACCTGCCTTCTCTCTGGGCTGAGTGGGATACTTAAGCCTTACTAAAACTGAGGTTGGAAGAGAGAGAGTGAGGTGGCTACCCCACAGCTACTGCACCAGTTCTGTGAGAGGCTGGAGGATGGTGCTGGAGAGACCCTCGTGCAATTACACATTTGTATAGTTTAAACACAATCTTCTACAATAGACTGGGGAAATAGACTTTCTTTCTCTGTTGAGAGGTGGCTCATGCTGTATAAATGTCTTCATGTAATGACGCAGGAATTCTGTTAGAAGAAAACCATCAAGGATTAGAAGATGCTGAGCTACTAAGATGCTAACTGCTATTTCTAAGGACAAATATTAGTATCTAAATAAGAAATAACTAAAAAAAAAGTCTCCCAGAAAGGAGGAGACCTATCCTGGATTAAAGAACTACTGTGAACTTTTTTTACAGCCCATTTTTCTAATTTAATGCCTAGGCCTTAGGAATTTATTTTGATGTGGGCCATACTTAATCCTAATGCTAAACTCTGGCTATAAGAGGTAATTGGACAATGAATCAGCTTGTATCTACTATAAATTTTAAATTTACAGTGACAGGACCCATCTGAAGATGAGACGAACCCCTTGTGAAGAAAACGGGTATAATGAAAATCATCAAAAGAGTTCAGTGTCTTTTTTTAGTAGTACTTTAGAAAATGCCTACTTGCAAAAGTACCAGCATTATTCCTTGATACTGAATGCTCTGATAATGCATCAGATTCCATGGAAGTGATTTCTGACAGTAACTCTTTAAGAATTGTTTATCAAGTTTCTTGTCACATGAGTTTCCTTGTGACCAAAGTTTCCATGAGATAAACTTATAAATGAGCCCATCCAGCAAGAATAAAAGATTGTTCAAGACTCTAATAGGCCACAAATTGGGTTGCTGAACAATCCTCTAATCTGTTGTCTCTGTTCTTCTTTCTCTATAACTAAGACTAGGGAAAAAAAAAGCTATGAGCTGCTGTCAGTTGTAATTATTCCTAACTCAGATAAAATGTCCTGACCTGTGAGAGGTAGGTCAAATGTCAGAGAAGGCTTATGGGAAACACTAGAATGTTGAAGGATTCTAAATAAGCTTTGCAAGTATTTACCCCTTTTGTAGAAAATAGCCGTGAATTTCTAAACCAGAAAAATTATAGAAAATGTCATGTCGTGTCTACAGTGACCCTGTTCTATACTAATCCCTTGTCAGGCATATTGATGAGTTAAGTGGCTTAATAATTATTTTGCCGTCAGAGATGACACACATTGATGCCTCTTCAGCAGACACCTTTTTTATATATTTTATGCCTGGATTAGAACAGCTTAAGTCACAATGTTTACTGTTTTCTATACATATGCATTCATGATAAAACTTGAACCAACATGTTTTAATTTGGATGAAGTTGCTAATCATTCAGATCTACTAAGTATTCCATTATATGGGCATGAAATTAATAGAATCCCAAATTTTACAAAAAAAGTAATATCATTTTAAAGTACAAAAATTACTCCTCAGAACTACATTGATGCTACGTTCATAGGTTGTGATGGTGTTCATGCTGGACTAGTCACTTTCACACATGATACAGCCATTTTTCACTATAACCCCCCCTGCATCTAGTACATAAATACAGCTGAAGCAATGTGCCTAGCTTGAAGTGAAGCAGGTTAAATGTGGAGAATAGGGAGCATGATCAGCACTTACAAATGCTCCAGACTGAAGTAATTATCTTTTATGTATCATTAAATAGGATGTAAAGTCAGGGATACGTGTCAAGCAGTGAGAACCAGGATAACCAGTCCAATCTGTAGTACCCTTTTCCTTGTCCGTTAATATTATTACTCTGCTTATTTATAAAGCATTAAATGCATATTGAATGTCTTTAAAAGTTAATAGGTTGCTGGCTTGCAAGCACAGAAGAATCTTGTTGACTTACAGAATGAATTACTACTCTCCCAGTTCTTATACTGCTTGTGTAGCCAATACAAAATATCCTTTCCTTGGGGATTCTAATGGACAGGACACTTTGGCTGAATTCCCCTCCCCTTTCTCCGCTCTCCTCTTTCTTCTGTACGGAAAGATTGCCCCTGTGGTGTGCATCCAGTCTGACAGAAGTGGCTGTTATTTCCCACCTGGAATCATTAAAGGATATTGAGTTGTTACTTGATCAATTCACCTTAGTCTGACTCCACTGAAGTTTTAAGCAAAATGTATGACACATTGAGATTCTGAGGAGAGCAGAATATATTGCAAATAAGCAATTGTTGATTACTTCCTCCAGAATATTAAAATATAAACCAGTTATCTGTTGAGTCATACCAAGCTTGCTTCAATTTTTCTGCTGCTTCAAATCCATTTTAAGTCACCTGACCATTCTTCCTGTAATGCATAATAAATGGAATCACTTTAATTCTTTTAAAAAAGCATGTAAAAAAGAATCTTCAATTTTAAATGAACATAGTCTATATAGACATTAGTTTATGTAAATGGTAATGCATCCCACAGTATTTTTCTCCCGGCATTAACCACCAGGACACCCATGTGTCAGGTTCTTCCTCATTATTATTTCTTCAATGGCCTTTTCTTTAATGTTTTAGCTCATACGTTTGAGATTAAAACAGCATATTAATGCTTAAAATGCGAAAGTCAGGTTTATGTAGAAATTTTATAGACTTTTATATTCTGTAAAGATGTTCTTTGGAAGCACATAATTTGCAGGCCGTGGTTAGATGTCTGTTAGAAGAGAAAAAGATGATAATGAGTTTCAGTAGAGTTAGAGGGATTGTTGTGTTGCAGTTTTGCTTTATTTTTAAGATTTTACCAATTCTAGGGGATGAATAGGCCAGCTCTGGCTCCATCTCAGTTATATGGGACATTTCCAGATATGAGAGGTTTTATAAGGAATATTGGTCAGGTCAGTGGGACAGCTTTCACAAGTGATTTAATGAGATTTGAACAATGCTGTTCTTTAAAAAAAAAATGGTTTCAATATAGGAATATTGTTTTGGTAGCTATCCACCCATTAGCAGTCTTAAATATTAACATTAGTCCAAATGGTTGATTGTTTGCTGAGTTCATTCCAATATTTTCCTGCTACAGCTATTGCAGTCATAGAAAGAAGCTTGTAATCAATAAACAGAAGCTTTCATTTTAGACATCAATCTTTTATTCATGCATGTCTGTATTTTCAGCCTTCTAGTACTTATGCTCACAATTCTTTTTCTCTTCAATGCATGGTAGAAATAGATTGAAGTAACGTCACCAGACCTTGACACGCCATAAAACTAGGAAGCAGAAAATACTGCATATCACAAGAAAGTGTAATGTTTGATGCCTTTTTAGCTATTCTCTAAGTACTACATGGGCAGCAAAAAGGGCAGGGTCTGTCTCCTCCTGCTGTGTGGAATCAGTAATTCTCCATCTCTGCCCTTGATCAAAGCACCTGTGTACAAACTATGACTACCTACGAGAAATTACTCATTCAATAGGAGATGGCTTACCATATTAGAGTGGATAATAGATAATGTAATTTTTGCATACTGTCAACTGGCACACATTTATGCAGAAGTTTAAGATACAATGTGGTAAAAAAAACTTCTGTCCTTGGATTCCTTTCAGTTTTCCAAACTGGGCTCTTCATACTTGAAGTCACCAGTTGGGGAAAGAAATTAATACAGTTTTAAGACTGCTGCTTCTGACATATAAGGGAAAAAAGTACACTTGGACAATTGAAATTTGATCACAAAAATTGTGGCTTTTTAATACAGAGCTTCAATTTCTTCTTTTCTTTGCTTAACACACAGAAGCCAGAGTATAAGAAACTGTAAATTTCCCTTATGTCTTTTGCATCTTCACCAGCAGTTAAGTAGGTTTCTCTGAATATCTGTATTATATTGATTTCAAATAATGATATAAAAATGTTTAATTTCTGGTTTGTATGTGCCTTTATTATTATTTATATGATATGACTCAGTAAACGTAAATTTTCCTGGAAAGAGTCTGTACAGAGATGTCATCTCTTCTGCCACTGTCCATATCTCAGTGCTTGCTTCTCACTCTAAAAAAGATAATCTGTATATCCTTGAAATTAAAGTTTAGTGTTATATGAATTACACATATATAAAAAGAAACACAACTACTTTTTCATTTTATAATTATGAAATTGTAAAATAAACTCAGCAAAATTCATTCACAAGTAAAAAAGTAATTGAAGTGCTATTTTTAATAGCTATCTTGCAAAGAGAGATGATGGTAAATTTGTGAAACATTTAAATGATCAGTGTAACAACTTTTGTTTATGTAGTGTAAATATCCATTTTTGAAATATTTTTCCTGCTGATTTGAATCCAAGTCCACTAAAATAGAGAACTTCAAGATTAAAGTCTTATGGTAGTGTCAGTTATTGTTTTCACTATAAAACTTTTTTATCATATAGAACACTCAAATGTCTTTTCTCAGAGGAAAGAGAAAACCTGAAACCCAAAAGACATTGCAGAATGTGTAGAGGTTTAAATATCTGCAATGGATTTTAGGAGTTATTTGAAAAATAAATAGAATTATTATTTCCTTGTAATTTGTGAAGTCACTTTTAGTCTTGACTGCTGTACTTAGCTATTTCTGATCTGTCATTTTTCTTGGTGACAAGTAAAAATTCTAATGACCTGAAGCTCTCCAGAGGCACAACACAAGCCTGTTATTGATATGTAATAGCTTTCATTTACTACTGAATTAGGGCCCAGACCTTTTTGCTGCAGTTCAACCTTTCTTGTCTTATTTAATGAGTAGCACCCCTTCTGAATGAAAAAAAATATTACAAACTATAAATGAAAAAAGAATATTGTGTAAATATACATATAATATCTATGTAAAATAACATGTAGTAAATACCTTAAATAATACATGATTTTGTGAAAGATATTCTAACTGATCTTATAACCAACTTAAAATTCTTCGTGTGCTTAGGAGATTTGACAGGATCAAATATGTATTAGGCAGGAGCAAAATATGTAGTCGTGGTCAAGCTAGTCAGTGATAGCGTTCTGTTTCAGTCTAAGTTCTGAAAAACCCAGGTGAGATGACAGTTTAACTGTAACATGAAATTTAAAAAGAAAGAAAATGTGTAGTGAGACTTTCTTCAAACCAATAAGTCAAAAATTGGTTCTAACTTTTTAGACGTCTTGCTCCTAGGGTGATCTTATGATTGCAATTCCTGTTCCATATCTGCAGTTTTCTTCATCCCATTCTACCTCTGCAGGGTAAAAATCTCCCACAAGTGCACAAATTTTAAATAACACCTTAGCTGAAGATTATGTGTTGGCCATCAGGATGGTTAGAGAAGGACTGCTCAGAGCACACAGTAATAGCTGGCTCCAGTAAGGGCAGCTCAGTGCAGCTGAAGTGTAGAACATGTGATTTTGCCAACCATATGATGGCCAGGCTAAGTTAAAGAGCAGAGGAGGCCAAAAAAACTCTCAAACCTTCCCCTCCCCCTCCAAGAAACCAGAATTAAATTTCACTGATCAGTTCCCATCCACCCTTCGAAATGCATCCCAGAGCGTTCCGTAGCTTGTCACAGGGTCAGTACTTGTATGACAATATAATCTCTTTGTTTTTAGAATCTGTCATCCCCTGGCTGAAGGGTTTGACTCTGAGGGTGAGTACTGATAAGGATGTGGAAGCTGCTGAGGAATTCCATGCAGAATGAGGGGATCTGTTTTAAGCTGGAAGCAGCTGCATGGTCTCACTTACACCTGCCTGCCAAAAAAGGGATTTGGTGAGGCACCTCATCACAAAGGCTTCCTTACTCTCACATTTTCATCTAGATGGATAATCCTGATGGAAGGTGCAAGTTCTCATGGACTCCGTAGCAAAAACTGAACAGAGAATGGCCTGACCTGAGTATACTGTATTCTGTATATGTATTCTTCATTATTATACAGAATTAATTGATTAAATTAAGGGAAACAGTACTTAATGAAAAAAGCACGATAAGCCCCTCAAAACAACCCTGCCCAATCTTTGAGTTATTTTTCTATTATTAAGAAAAAAAACAGGTCAGAACTCTAACGATAACCATAGGTGATGTTACTGAATATTTTCTGCCCTGTAGTGGCTGTAGTTCTGATTCTTTTACTTAAGATTATATTACTGGGTTTCACAAAGGTTCCCCTTATTTTAAATCTTTGTGTTTTTAAGCTTTCTGTTTAGATTTGCTGTTTGGTTTCATCCAGAAAGATGAACCCAAAAGAAGGTGAAGGGAGGGAATTGATTCCTTTGCAGGCTTTAAGAAATATTAAAAAGCATCTTTAATGAGTGAATTTTTTTCCAAAATTTTATATTTTAGCTGTAATACTAAAATTGCTGATCATTGTAAGCTAATATTGGAATGGGAAAAAGTCCACTGTGTGATATGCTTTTGTGTTCCCCCACTGAAGTTTTGCGATTTGACATATGTGTATACATAAATCAAAAATTTTATACTTTATAGTATTGTGATTGCTGTACTGTGTAAGTTGTGTGCTTTAATTAAATCAGCTACAAGCTGAATTACTTAGTGTCCTGACTTATTTTGATATGGCACAAGTCAATTAAAATTTCTAGCTATTTATTTCAAGAAAATACAAAGAATAGTGAAGGGATTTTCTCTTATGGATAATATTCTTTTACAAAGGTTGGTAATTCTTAAAGGATCAGGAGCCTTTTTTTTGAAAATTCTAATATCTCTTTATACTTTAAAATCTAAATGAATAAAACTTCATAGCTTGCACCTAAAAACAAAGGTAACATACATCCATTACAGTGAGAGGAGAAATCTACCATTTCTTAGAGAGAGAGAGATACTAATTCTTTTGGATTTCATGGAACTACTATGGTTAGTTATATTAATTAAGGTCGTGACTAGAAATTCCTGAGAATCAGACCCTTGTATATTAGTTTGTGTAAGCACAGAGTGCCCAAGAGGGCCTACAATTTGGCAGGACAGGTTTTTGGTGAAAGAAATTGTCAGAAGCCACATGCAAGACTGACCATTCTGAGAGAAGTAAACATTCTGGTAATTTTTTTTTTATTTTTTTTTTTTTCTTTTTTTTTCTTAGAACACTATGAGTTAAAATTGTAGCATGAAGTCTGGGGTACACTATTCTATAAAATCCAGATCAAGGTATCCATATTAAGATCATGTGAAAAGTTCTGGTATAAAGCCTCAAAAAAACCCAAAATCTAAGTGTTAGTTAAGCCTGGTCCTCAGTTTTAGTATCTTCTGGAGTATTTCACTCTGCAATATTAACAAAGTTGTCCTAATTCACGTATTTTCATGTAATCAGTACATAAATCATTGCTTTTATTGGATACAATTCCAATCTTCATTCCAGGAAGAGTTTAGGGCATGGTAAAACTGTGTAACATGAACGCCCATCTTGCTTTAGTATTAAAAATATGAGATTGATGAAACTTAAATTTTGCAGAGATTTTTTTCATAAGCTTCATTTTTTTGGGGGGTTTTACTTACAGCCTGTTATTCCCAAATCCTCCTAATGGCCACACAGTCAGTTTTGTCAGTCTTGCATCTGGATGCAACAATTAGCATTAGGTTAGGGAAATTTCAAGAGGAAAGTAAAACTTGAAAAAATGTGGAAGATCAGCCAGAGTTAGTATGATCTCTCTAAGGTGAGAAAGAGTGCAATAACAGGCACAATGCATGTTGTAATTGGCGTACAAGTCTGTTCTCTTCACAAAGGTCCATTGGATAGGTCCTGCCCCTCATTCATCCTGGACTAGTGATGGGCAGTGTGATGTTTGTACAACAAGTAAGCAATTTAATCTGACCTCTGCTATGTAGAACAAAACTTCCAAATACAGGGGTTTTGTGTATTTTGGTTGGTATTTGAAAGGAGAGACACAAGGAGGAGATTAAAAACAAGAAAGAGAAGAAGAGGAGAGGAAGAAGAGTATTGATTGTCCAACATCTTTTCTTCTACAGATGCAAAATGTGCTGATAAAATGGATTTTATTCTGGTAAATATTCTTGCAAAAAGGGTGATAAATGCTGTTCTAATGGCATAAAAGTATCTTTCCAATGGGAAACAGAGAAGGAACAGCAGAGGAGAGAACAAGCAGACAACAGTCCACTAAAGAGAGGGAAGTAAAGGAGTGAGGAAGAGGAGAATGAAAGGGAAGTGAGTTTGACAACAGTTTGTAAGAGTTGGGAAACTCTGTTCTGTGTTCTGTCATCAAAAACTTGGGACTGGAGATTACCTGGAGTAGGAAGGAAAAACAAAATACCTGTTATAAGCAGGTCATACAGGTGTGCCTCACACTTAAGAGACAGTGAAGGCACAAAGACATGTTCATACCTCCTCCCTCCCACTTCCAGAAAGGACACTGTTTGCGTAAGAAAATTTTGAAACCTATCATTTCTCCTGCAGTTGAGCCTTGGGAATCCTGGTAACAGCTAGTGTTGGCATTGCACAGATGATAAAGTATGAAGATCTGTATCTTTTAAGCACACAGCCTTGGGGAAAATTATTTCTGGTTCCTTGTAGAAGACCCTTTTTTTCAAAAAAGAGGCAGGAAGAACTTGTCATCTGTGCTTCTCTTCCTTGCCCTAGAAAGATCTCGTAACACCCCTCACCTCCTATTCTTGCAAATCTGTTCTGCCGTTTCCTTCCCCTTTTCTGTCCTGATGCTAAATCTCAGACTAGTCCTGCTCCCTGGCTGGTCAGTCCTTTCTAAAATCATTGTCTACTAGCCCCTTTATTCAGTGTTCATCTTGTTTACACTATCACAGTTACTCCTCTTTTTGTCTCTGATCCCTCCTCAGCCTCATTCACTTTCCACTACGTTACTTTCTTCCACTACTCCCAATCCTGGTTATGTCTCCCATACCCTGGCCCTTTTTTGAAGCTTACTGATAGTTGTTTTTATTATTGTTGCTTTCCCTTCACCTCTCTGGTTTCCAGACTCTCTCTTTCTTAGCCAGCTTTATTTTTCTAATTCTCTCCATGCAACTTCATGTCTGACTGGTTCCTTTCCATATTTCCAGTCAGAAAAAGTCTTGCTCACACTCATGTTCTAAGATCTCCTTAGGAATAAGGAGCTCATTTTTGTATGACTTAAAAGGGAGGGAACTGTCTGTTTGTGACAACTAAGACTACAATGGGGCTCACATCTGTTTGTACCCTTTAAGTATTATTAGTCCATAAATTAAACTTTGACTTTGGTTATAATAACATCAGTTACAGGCTAGCTAAAAGCGTAAAAACAGTCACATTCTTCTGGACATTAAATTAATCACTAAGGGAACAAGTGTGGAGTGTCCTGGAGTGTGAAAGGTTTTCCTGGAAATTGTTGTACAGCTGTAAGATCTCATTTGAATACTTCTTGGGCAGAGCAGAGTGCCTATAAATTGTGTGAAATGGCAATATTTTTTTTCACTTAATTTGAATTTGGGGTCTCTTGAATTTAAATTGTCCTTACAAGGAGAAGATATGCATTAATATATATGTAATTACTTTGAATAAAATATCTTGTAGGGTTTCTACTTGTAATGGAATAGAAATCTTGACTTTATAGTAGAACAATAGCATTCTTAATGATGTGAATAGTTTCTTGATAATACTAATTACATTCACAGATAACTCTCAATTACTTTTTTATTAACATGCAAAATAATCTATTCTAGCAGTCAGTTTATTAATATATTTTACAAATGTGTTGACAACAAGCTATAACATACAGTTAGTGAATATACTATTACGTGTGCTTCATTTCATTTGTAAGTCAGATGGCCTTAATGGAACAACCAAGTTCTTTATATATAGTGACCGAATTCTTTGGAGAATCATGATCTAGTTAATTCACTAATTATAACAGCAGATATGTTGCCCTGAGATTTGCAGTCTTTTGATGTTTTCATTTCTGTGATGGAGTTCTCACGCACTTTCTGTAAACACAGTTATGTTTGGCTAACCGTTCCTTTTTGTTTCCATTCCTTCTCCTGAGGCGGAGAAGTTTGATGGACTTTTCGTTTGACCAGTGTGGTTGGAGAGGTGGTAACCTCATCCTCCAATCCACGGTCATTCCTAGGAACATATATATATGAAGTAAAATAAACAGCCTGGGGCTTTTCCTGGCTTCTTTCTGTCCTGAACTAAGCTGGGTCTGCATGGTTCTTTCATGTCCAAGTACAACACAGATACTCTATTTATAATATTTGAAAACAAAAATAGTTATTAGCCTTTCATTTTCCCACAGAAGTTGTGGATACCGCATCCCTGGAAGTGTTCAAGGCTAAGCTGGATGGTGCCCTGAGCAACCTAATCTAATATTTACGAGTGGGTGGAAGCCCTACCCATGGAGCGGGGTTGGAACTTGATGATCTTTAGGGTCCCTTCCAAGAAAAACTTTCTATGATTCTATAATTCCATAATGAGGCCTATGGAATGTTTAAAATACATCTGTTCTTAAATAGTGGTTTATTGTTAAGGTAATGTGTATTCCATTTTTTTTTTGGTTTATCTCATCATGCTTTATTGCCAGTAAGACAAGAAGTTAAATAGATATTACTGCCTCATGAGATCTCTGCCTTCTAGTCAATAGCTTATTTAAGGATTGCAAAAGCAGTCTTTAACTACAGTTTTTCTGTATTTTTGTTTTTGATAAAGTCAAAACCAGAAAACAGGGTAGTTACTGAAAATTGAAGACAGACACACCAGAAAACTGGCATCTCTTGAAACACAAAATATTCAGTGCAAATGGAAGAAAAGTTTCAAGTTATTTTCTTGTCTATCAGACCATTTTTTTTGTTGTTGGTATGGATATTTATCATGAAAATTACTAATATCTTGGCATCTACTAGTTCTACAGCTGTTCCTGGCTTTAGTTTTTCTCTTTTGCAGGAGAGGTATGATGCTGAATGCTGTCAGGATGTTGCAGATGAGACATGCCAAGGGGCAGATGCAGCTGTGGAGGTCATGCACCACCTCCTAGAAGCTTTCACACTGCATTATTTTCTTTTGCCACATTTTGGGACAAATAAATAAGTTAACAAGTTGGAACTTTAGATAGAAATAAAAGATTCCCTGCACTGTTTTCTAAATACCGCTTCCTCATGGTAAGCTCAGCAGCTATACAGTAGCCTAGAGAGCTCAAGGCAAATGATTTTTTCTTAGGAACTAAGTTTGGAAACTAAAGAGAAGTGAGTTCTCTAAATGAGAATTATAGCTCCATCATTCAGATGTTTATTTTGGGTTTTATAGGTTTTTGTTGCTGATTTGTACAGAGAAGGTTAGATGTTTTATCAAGTCTGTACTATCCTGATAATTCCTGAAATCCAGCAGTATTTTTGCGTTTACTCATATACATGTACTCAAACCCATGTCAGGAAGTATCAGGTTTCTTTCCAGTTTTTAAAAATGTTGATACTTAAATAATTTTGATCTGTCTAATTCCATAAGGTAAAGAAAGGTGGCTAGCATATGAAATATAAATTGCAACTAATTAGTAAAATACATAATTAAAGCTATAGCTTTGTCCACTTCAAGTTGTTATTATCTTGGGGAAACTCAATTTAATTTTGTAAAGGCAATGCAAGAATTGTAGTTTCACTGGTTTTCTTCACTGATTTACTTTTAAGAAATATTAATTATAGTTTATGATTCAGATCTTTGGCAGAGGGAGCACTGAATACAGAACAGAATTATCCCAGTGCAGAAACACTGTTTGGCTCTCTTTGCAAGGTAAAACTTGTTTCCCCAACAGAGGAACTTTAAAAAAATATAACTTAGTATTACTTGGGCAATTCAAGTCTGAGCTCTCTAGTGATGTAAGGATCACAGGTATGAAGTTTTGGTCTTCCCTCATGCACAAATACAGGATGATTTTTCAAATAGTGAAATAATAATTGATCAGAGATGCTCTCTGATCTTTTGCTTCATAAAGTCTTGTAAATAATCACACACTTCTTAAAGAAAAGTTCAAGCAGCTTTTCAAAACCTGATGCCAAAAACAAATTTTGCTTTTAGAGATAATCCCCAGTGGAGTGACTTGCAGCTGAATAATGTTTTGTCTTTTGTATTGACAGGTCTTAGCTTCTTTTTTCTTTCTGTTTGCTCACATCAACTTTGTTATTTTTTACTTTACAAGAAAGCAAACAGCCTGCAAATCTTTTCTGCAGACAAGTCAATACATTTTTATACTTTCTGGTGTTTTGTTTTCAGGGAAGTTCACATGGAGAGATTGGGCATGAAGCCAGATGTCCTGGAGATAATTCCTGGAGCTTCAGCAAACTGTGTGCTTACTATCAACTGCTTTGAACAAATACTTCCAAATGGCAAGCTCACTGATGCTTGTCTGTTGACCTGAGTTCAAGAGAGAGAAGACTCATGATCTGTTGTTGCCTTGGAACACTGATCCATTCTCTGATTGGACAATGGAAGAAATTTTGAAGAAGGTGAGAGTGGGGGAAGATCCTGGTATTTTGAAAGTCTGAGTGTAGATTATATTTTCCAGGGCTGAGCAATTTGAGTGATGCAGTGATGTGCTGTAATGAAAATTTTTAAAAGTCAACAGTGATTAATTTTAAATATTGAAATAATTTAGCTTCCTATTTCAAAAATTTCTGTATCAGTATAAATAACCTTAGAATCCCACTGCACTGATGAGGTGAACAAAAACCTTATTCTGAAAATACTTCTGCCTAAATCTCTGATGCTATATTATGGATTGAGCCAGAGATTTCAGCCAGCAGGGGGAACTGCAGAAACAGCCAAAGCAAGAATTGTTGTGCTGAAAGGACTAGAAATCAAATTGCCCCTGTATGTCTCTTTGAAGCCATTTTCATCCAGATCTGTGCACAAAATCACCCTCATAAGGGTTCTCATAAGATGTTTCCTTCTATCAACATCACCTGACAGAAAAAGGACATTGGGAACATATCGGAAGCAGCTACATATCAAACTGTGAGCTGTTGCAAGAAAGTTCTCGTTTTCATGCTTTCATGGATGATTAAAGCTAGATCTTATCTCTTTAGCTCACTTGTGATAATGTCATAAGATGGGTTGTCATAAACTCTCCAAAAGTTAAGATATATCACAACCACTCATTTCCCATCATTCACCAGCTAAGTTACACCATAAAATAAAAGCTGTGCTGTTCATAATAGTTGAGTCTTCATTCATTATCTTATTTCCCAGATGTTTATAAACTGGTTTGACTCAGAAATTTTCAAGCCAGAGTTCTCTAATGCAGGATGAATTTTCTCGTACCTTGTGAATTTGAACCTTACTTAAAAAATTTGTTCTTTCCTTTTTTTTTTGGCCTCTACACTGCTGGTTTCTTAAAATTAATTTTGCTAAGTACGTAATTGCAACCATCTTCTTGGGTGTTTTTCTAATCTCCATGGTGTTTTAGCCAAAGCATTAAAATACAGGATATTTTTAAGGTCAAGGTCAATTACTTAGGAATCAGAGCAGCAGTAAAGTTTGATACAAATACTCAGTGGGAATTACCAGGGGAAGTTCCTAGGGACTGGGAGAGCTAAGTATTATCTCGGGCTTGAAGAAGAAGGATTTGGAGAGCTTCAGGCTTCTCAGATTTAACTTTGATCCTTGGGAAGGTGGTGGAGTTAATAATGATGAAAGCTTTCCAAACCATGAAGGACACGATAATGGCTGGGAATAGTCAGCAGGGGTTTAGGAAGGAGAAGTCATGCCTGATGGCCTGATAATCTTCCATGACAAAATCACCAGTTCACTGGAAATGGGAGAAACACGGGATATCATTTAACTTGACTTCAACCAGATTTTGTACACTGTCCTCCATAACATCCTCATAGACAAACTGATGAAGTATAGACTTGGTAGGAGGACAGCAAGGCAGGCTGAAAACTGTCTGAACTGCTGGCTTAAAGGATTATGATTGGTGATACAAAGACCAGCTGGATGCAGGTCACTAGAGGTAGAGCCCAGGGTTTGGTTCTGGGCCATAGTTGTTTGAAATCAGGAAGCAAGCGAGCTGCGCATGGTTTGGAGTGTTTCAGTGGGAACACAAAATTGAGGAATACAATTCCTAAACCATGGCAGTATTCAAAATAAAATTTTATTTCTAAGACATTCTTTAAAATGAAGGATGGAGTGAAATAGATTTCAGTGTAACAGTTCCTGGCAAAAACTTACTATTTTGCAAATAACAGAAACATAACTTTTGATTTATTAATCTATTTTTGTGTATATATGAACATTGAGATATGCCAAATCTTTGGAATTTCTGCTTTTTCCTCACTCTCTGGCAAAGTGATGATAAAGAAGTTATGTCAAAACAGGAATTATTTCATTCTAACATGATTAAAGGTAAGTGCAGAACACTAAGGCATTAGTAGTCAAAAATGTCATCACACATGAATAGCACAGAGAAAGTGATAGCATGATTTCAGAAGTGGTGCCAGCAATTGGATTCAGTTATTCACTTTCTTCAAAGAAGTCTGGAGCCAGGGAAAGAATCAGCTGTGATCCCTGCTGCCCCTTGTGTAGTGGGTGACCCCATGATGAAGCCTTTGCAGCCCTGGACTTGAACTTGAAGGGCTGTCACAATACTTATTGGTGTTGCCACAAGCCTGTCTTGCACAGGTGGGTACCAGAGACTGAAATGTCTCCTTATATGCATGGGCAGCCACTGCTTGGGTTGCTGCTAGGACTACACAAATGTCCAGAATCCTGTTTAAATGACTGTGGAGCATATTTGTCACCTGAACAGTGCATTTGCTTTTCTCCTGAATTAAGCAATGTTTTGTGCTGGTTGAAGAGACCAATGTACATGCCTGCAAACCTCTGCTTATTGGCAGAAATAAAATTCCACTACAACTTTGAAAGAAATATAGGCTTTATTTATGGAGTATGTTTATGGTACATGTATTGCTGAACTAATTATACATTCATTTGCTTTTATTGCATATAATGATACACTATGCACGATGAATTTAGAAAGCTACACAGCTTGGATCTCTCTGTGTTGCTTAGAACACCATGAGTGGTTTGGTTCCTGGTCTTACCTTACAATCCTAAAGGGCAACAAAATTATGCAACAGGGCAGCACTAAGGCAATGGTAAGAGGGGTCCCAATCTTGGTATTCCTGTCTGCATAGACAGTTTTGAGTGAACAGGATACCACATGAACATCTGTGATTTGCCCAGAAGATCTTTGGAGATCTACCTTTGTAGATTTTACCTGTCTTCAAAGTGTATTTATATGATACATCCTTGTCCAATTTTGTGTTTGCCTGTAAGGAAGAAAACCTGTAAGGAAGATTCTGTGCTCAACTCATAACCCAGACATGATAACGCTAGAAATTCTGGAGACAATAATCTCCAACAGAAGATTATGAAATATATGTCAGATGCAAGAATCATTATTCACAGTAAGTATACTAAAATATCTGAGATATTGTATGTGCTCTTCTCAAACAAATCTGTCAGGCAAGATATTACTGCGCAGCTTCATTTTTCCACTGTGATGTGTAAAAAACTCAAGAGTTCTCTCTTTATGATGCAAACCTAAAATATTCTGAAAATAGTCAGTCACTGTAGAGCATGGCCCAGTGTTGCTAGTTCAAAGTCAAACATTTTATGTTACTGAATGGCCCTTGTCACCTGGGCAGTCAGTCTAAAGCTTGGTAATTCCCAGGTTCTCTCATCTGAGACTCAGTCTAGCTAGCAATAAGCTGAGCAATCTCAGACATATCCTGTGAAGGGGTGTGTACCTCTGGGCAATTCCAGTTCTCTCAGGGTTTGCTGTGGTGTGGTGGTTGCCAGAGCACTGTGGCACCTCCCTAGAGCAGTTGGGCTGGGCTGGTAAATGCTGCAATTGTTAAATTGGCAACCCTGGAGGGCTGCAGCTCTTCCAGCAGGACCCTGCTGCTCAGAAGCAGTGAGGAAGCTACTGAAAATGGCACTTGGGTGTACACCTGTACTTTGGCATATAGCATGGGCTATATAGCATGGATTATATAGCACAGAAGCAGATCTCCTAATTTGAAACCAGTCCTAAGCCCATTTCCAAACTGCTTTAATCAAGTACCCTGGAGACTCTTCTGTCCTGACGCCCTGAGGTCACTCTCTTGCACAGCAAATTTTTTGGTACCCCTATCTCATTGTTCATTGGGAATGAACTTTGTGTTGATCGTGGCAAACAGCCAAAGCTCTCTGAGGTGATGGACACTTGGTGAGAATGAAGAATAGTGCTGAGAATTGTGCAGATGTTAGTGGGGAGAAATACAGGGGAGAAAATGGATGGGAGTTAGCATTTCTTACTTAGATAAAACCACTCCTGTAGGTGTTCAGCCTCTATAAGTAGGTGAATGCTTTCATATGTATCAGAGAGCAGAGCTGTGACACTGATGGGTCTGATCTTTACAGCTAATGAGAGAGGGCAAAGAGGACTGAGCAGGCAGAGGATCCATTGGGATATGGAAGCAGGTTGCAGTCAAGGTGATGGGAAAGTAGGCTTGTGGCAGTGGGCAGAGTGCAAATGGTTGGTGTTGCCCTTGACTCGCGTGTGATATGTAGAATTGATTGTTGCATCCTGTTTTTGGGTTATGGTAGTGGAGACGCTTTCTGGGAGTGCCAGCTGTCCCTGTAAGCCAAAGGGTGGGTGGGAGGTGGATGGTGTGTGTGTTGATAATTGGCCTGAGTGGCTGTTGCACCAGCGTGGTAGCTCATCACTGTGCCTGCCAGGGAAAGCCTGGCTCTTCCAAATCAGGAGTCACCCTGGGGTGTCACTCTGTGGTGTGAACATGCAGGGAGTGTTATTATTCCTTGTGTTATTATTGCTTCAGAAGGAAGAGCCCTGACCTTTTTGTTGCTTTGGTAGTAGTTTCATCAAAAACCAATGCAATGGTTTAGGAGTTCAGTAGTATGTGGATCTAGATAGGAAAATGTTGTTTGAGTTAAAGGTGAAATCAGGCCTTAAACTCAGATTTGGTACAAAACTTGCTACCTGCCCTTTTTGGTATCTTAAGGGTAAAATTCTTCAGATGTAATTTTCAACTTGTCAGACTGGAGCCAAAAAGCAGTGACTTAATTAGTTTTGAATCTGATAAGAAAATGGCAAGGTTCCAGATTATTGTGACCCATGTCTGTCCTGTGACACAGGCACATCTGGAAAGAATCTCCACAGATACAGACTAATGGAAAAGAGTCCTCACCATGTCATCAGCATCACAGAATGCTTCTTCCTGTATTCAGATGTTTTCATACTTGAACAATGCCACTGATAAAGCAATGTGAATTTGATAATTTTCAACAGAAGAAGTTAAATGAAGTAAATGACACCATAGTAAATTGTGGCACTGACTACTGAAGCTGTATGTGATTTTTATCTTATATAACTTATGATTAAATGTGGAAGAAAAAAGAAGTTTTACAAACACTTTAAATCCCACTGTGAGTTCATTAGTCAAATGAGAAAGCAGTTGTAATTTTTAATAGGAATTTTTATATACCATCATAGGCCTGGAGCTGTAAACTTTAAATCCTTAATTTAAGTAACTTAATGGCTGCTGTAGCCATTAGCCTGGTGTATAATCTCAGATAAATACTAAGGTAATTTGTTTGCCTCCCAGCATTTCTGAAGTAAAGAGTGTACAGTATCACAGAAAAAGTGAGCTGTATGTTGCAAAAGAAACAGTTTTTACTGCTTTACAATGATTTCTTCAGTTTATTTTCTTACTAGGAATAGATGGTCTATCTGAAATCCAGAAAGTTAAATTATAACATGTATGAAAGTCTTTTCACATGCAGACAAAACAAGGATAAAGACATGTGAAAGTCATTATTTTCTTATACATGCTGTATGTATGATGAGTACACTGAGGTTCTGCAGCCTGTTTTTTTTTTAAAGTAAGAGCAGGTAATCAGAACACTTCCTTCTGGCCTTATGATGAGTAAGGGTATTTGTGCATGTGTGTTCAGTGGGTAGAAATTAAGATAGATTAGATAGTATTCATTTACTTCGTTATTCACTCATATTTAGAACAGCTATAAAATGAACACCCTTTCAGGCCCAGAACACATTTGCAGTTAACACATTCCCATTGCTGTGTTGCTACACTGTGACTGGATGAATTTGTCTTTCCTCACACAGATTTGGTATCACACCATCTTCCCAATTTCCTATTTTGCAAAGTTATAGTTCTTTACATCTTGAAATTTTAATGTTAGTTGTTAAAGTCCTACAATGACAGAAATTCCACTTGTTTTACTTTCTGTGTATATTTTCCTTTTAGTAATATTGTCTTCCATCATTTTATGATACAAAGTCTCATGTATTTGTGACAGTTCAATTGAGCACATTTTCCTTGTAAAATGTCAGTGATGCTCTAGAGATGGTTATGATCAGTTTAATTTAAAATGAAAGTGAATACTTGTGAATTTT
The DNA here is from genome assembly GCA_014706295.1 of Lycocorax pyrrhopterus obiensis. Lineage (NCBI taxonomy): Eukaryota > Metazoa > Chordata > Aves > Passeriformes > Paradisaeidae > Lycocorax > Lycocorax pyrrhopterus. The sequence continues at coordinate 93,865,875 of JACSVZ010000004.1, forward strand.
TTAGTTCTATGAAAGAACAAACAGGTGCATGCATTTTAAGCAATTAAGTATCTTGCATTTCACTTGGATGACACTAGATGGCCTTCCAAATATTTTTTTTGGGCGGCTGTTCTATACCGTGATATATGGAGTAGTATGGCATACATAAACTTCAGACCCAGAGTACTGCCTGCTGACCTGCTTTTTGCTCCTTATTAATCATGCTTGGGTACATAACTCTTCTAAACTAGTTTTCAGAATACCACAGAACTACACCGCACTTTTGGTTGCCTTCCATAGTAGCCTTTTATTGGTGTAGATGGCAGGGTTTTTTCCTTTCAATTTTGAGACAGGGCGAGTAAACAAATATTGTGATTAATCTGTGGTGGTTAGAGGGGGAGGAATTTTAATAAAATTAATCTGTTTAAAAACATATAATTTTGATATTGTGAATTGTATTGACCAAAAATAAGGTTTTGTCAGCATTTTTCTGAGCATGAATTATTTATTGCCAAAATAACATTTGAGAACTAAAGGCACATGAAAATTAATCTTCCACTTCCAGCCACAATTGTTGTTACTGTTAACTGTTTCAGTGATGAAAAACTCCAATTGTTCCAATTTAGCTCAACCCAAAGTGCATCCCCACTCCCTTCCAGCTGGACAAAATCAATTTCACTATCAAAACTGATATGTGTATAAAAATCACACTGAAACTACCTGATCAATAAGGTGAAGGTACTGTTAAACCGGAACAGGCAAGTTTCATCTAAACTAAAGGAATAAATTTGCCAACAGCATTATCAGGTTTCCAGTGCAACAAGTAACATGTTTTACTTTGTTAATTTGAATCCCTATGTTTACAAATTACCAAATGAGGCTTGCAGTTTATTCAGACTCATTTCTTACTGTGATTGTCGTGTCAGCATGCTTGTAGGACATTTTATGCTCATTTTCCCATTGTAGACTCTAATCCTATAATAATTTTTCTTGTGGAGAACAACTTCTGCTCAGTGCAGTATGCTCCTTATTGAGGATGTGGGCCAACTGCCACTGAAGAAAGTGGAAAGATTCCCACTGACTTGAGTTGAAATTCAAGCCCATGGGAAGCTAATCAGCACAGGAAATATGAACATACTTATCCCATTACTGTGTATTTGTGTCTAAGTAAACAGAGTACCACCAAACTTGCAAATTAAGCTGCCTCCAAAAGTTTTCCTATTTCTCATATATTGCCAGTATAGATTGACAGCACATAGAAGTAAATCAGTGGTGACATCAGACATGTGCAGTCAGTCTATGAAGCTCCACACTTAATTTGGCCCCATGCTGTTTGCCTTTTCATGTGAACTAACATGACTGATGGCCTCATGGGTAGCAATTTGTGCTAGGCTACCATGTCTGGGTTCTGTCTGAAATAAGGAGTTTAAACATTCAAGTTGTACAAGAATAGCAAGATGACTGAGACAGGGAAGCAACTATTCAAATGTTACTTCTGGTTTCATTATTCGTTTTCTTTCTTTCTTTTTATAAAATTTATGAAACACAAAGTGATAGTAGATTAAATCCCAGTCTCAGGTAGTGTGTAGATAGGAGAGTGAGATGATGCAATATTTTGTCAGCCTTCTGACTCCTGGGAGTTTCCAGTGGCAGCTATCAAATTCAAAGTGGAGGTCTGATGAATTTCCAATGGACTGTGATGCTGAAGAGACATGGTCATGTGAGGAGCCAGCTGTATTGTTTTTATTACTACTTCATAGCTCTATAATTTGCTAAAGACTGGATTGTTCTGGTTGAGGTAAGCATAAGGCTGTAGGAAGACCAGATGCTTATTTAGCTGAAAAGGTGCCTTGAAGTCAAAACCTTTTGTAATCTTTTGGGTTTTTTTTCCACTGAAAAAGGTAGTACTTTTATATAAGCTATATCTGGACTGGAAAAGTAAACAAGACCAGGCACAAATTTGATAAATAGCACATGATTGACACTATGATTTATCTATTAGTGTGCTGTTCTTGCTCAGGATGGGCCACCCTCTCTGTGGCTGAGGAGAGAAAGGAGAACAGCTACGCTGTGCTCTTTGCCTACAGGCCAAACAGTGGGCCCTAGACCATTTTATTTAGTAACAGACTGCATGAGGGGCTCAGAAAAGATCCAGATTCTCTCATTCATTTAATTAACACCTAGCATGAATTCTTATGTGATACTTTCAGAAACTGTAACTTAAGTCGGCTGTTTCTGTCAACATATTTTCAACGGCTTGCACTTGACAAATAAGTAAAAGCTATCTAAAGACATCTGGTTATTGTCTCATAATCTTGAAGAAAAATTGCAGATGGCTATAAGATAGTCTAAATCAAGATGATCCTGGAAGTCCCTTTCATCTCATAACAGAGCAGTGAAGTATTGCAAAGAGTACATCAATCTAGTTATACAATAAAATTATTATTTTTAAAAATAATATTATAGTGAGAGCTGGAGTGCTTTCTTGATGTTGCAAGTACATATAATGTGGCATAAAGTGGCAGCTATCTCCCAAGAATGAGTTCTGGTAAGAGCTTAAGACTAATCAAATTAATTTCTAAGCCCTTCTCTTTTTCCCAGCCTTAATTGACAGATAAATTGTGACAGCGCTGGCTGCAAATAATGGCATATAAACTTTGCTACAGTGTATTTCAGTTCCATGAGGAAAAGGTTAAGGCCCTCTTCGTTACACTGCCCCTTTCTGAACAAGCTCTTAGTTCAAACATCGGTGCTTTTTTTGAAGAGCTTTGATTTTGAAGCATGCCACTCTGTGGACTATGACATGTTGTAAACAAAGATTGAGTAAAATATCCAACATTATAAGTGTTACTCAAAATAGCACCCAGATAAAGAAAGATCAGGTTTCAATTCCTGCAATTAAGAGAACACGGATTGTGTGGAGATTGCATTGGGACCAGATGACTTCTCAGCTACCATCTCTGTGACTCTTCTTCTGAATCACTGTCACTGCTAGTCTATTATGATTTATTTTATTTAAAACCCAAGGCTTTTGGAACCACAGTCTGTTTATATTTTCATAGTGTCCAATGTAAAGAGTTTGTGGTCTATGACTAAGAAATGCACTAAAGAGCTATTAAAATAATAATGCATCATCTACATCATAAGTGTCATCAAATTTGTTGCTTGCCTTACTCAAATACAGAACCAGTGGTGAATTCTTATAATGGTTATACAGTATTTGTGCTGTATTTCTGGTTGTCATAGATATGAGCAGTAATATTTTATAAATTCAATATTTCTCAGCAGCATAAACAGAAGTTCAAAAGTGAGCAATGGGGGAAATTATTAAATTCCAGAGTTGAAGAACAGCTGCAGAGGACAGAGGCTGACACTGTAATGCTTGAATAAATATTGCCCAGATCTTGGTATTGAATATCCTGTTTAGTCCACCAGCCATGTCAGAATTCATCCCTGGCCTGGTTCTGTCTTTCTGCAGTGGGAGGGGCAGGAACCAAAAGGTTCTCTCTTTGCTTTGTTTTCCTTTCAGCAGAGGTTTTTATAACAAAGGTGTCTTGGTTTGTGTGACTGTTTACATGCTCACCTCAGCAGCCTTGGATGGTTAAATGCTTTTACATAGAGGAATACATCAACCACCAGCATGGGAATTCTTTGGATACACTTGAAGCAAGATAATGATTATCATAATGCTGCATCCAGCTGGACCATGCAGAGTAGCACTATCCTAAAAGAGTGGTCTGAAGCAATGGAAGCACCAGTTGTCTCCTGTCATATTGCACCTTTCATATGTTGCCAGCATGTCCTTATGAACAGTGGTTATGCTTAGATTAGCAACCAGAGACCTTGGCACCAGGAAGGACAGCAGCAAATTGGTGAACGGAACTGTATCAGCCATAACCAAAAGATGCAGGAGACCTTTCCTTTTTACAGTGAAGCTACTTTTTCCTTCCTGTTGGACAGCTAAAAGCAGTAGGACTGTGTCTCAGCTAGTGGATAGCATAGGGCAGAGGTTGCTCTCTGCCTCTAAGATTAAGTGCTGTGGTCAGGCTTACACCTATGTGGTTAAAATCTTCCCCTTGCCCCCTCCAACAGCGTGAATTAACCTGTTCTGCCCCTTGTGAACGGTCCCCTTATGAGCCCTTTGCTCCTGCTCTTTCACAAGCTGTTCCTCAGTGCCTGGCATGCCGTGTGCCACATCAGTGTGAGGAAGCCTGCTAACAATTGAACAGTATGGATGATGGCAAAATAAGGCTCAAATCCACGCACTGTTCACTGTACTACTGATGTCCTAGAGATCTTCAACATCAAACTCCCTTGAATTAGAGACATGGAGCTGCTGGTAGAGCCCCGTCAGGAAGAGGGCCTATGCAGATGCTTGCTAACCTCTGTGCATTATCCCAGCATCCTGCCCAGGAAGCTGAGCTGGGCAGCTGACACAGAAATGTAGTCGGCAGGGGTAAAAAATGGGAAGCTTGCTGTGTTCTGCTGGCTGTGCAATTAAATGGGGTTTTATCACTTCCAAGCAGAGTCTTAGCAACAATGTAGTGTCTTCTCCAGCCCAAACACTAAACTCTATCATGGCAAAGTCTCTGTACATTGAATAAAACCTGTGGTGAACGGTATAATAAACAACAATTGAAAAGAATTAAGGTATTCTTACCCTGATAGCCACCGATACAGTGTAGCTTTAACAAAGAAGATATTTTTGTATATGACTAAAGTGATTAACTTCTAATTACAACCTCTGAATAGATTTGAAAAGAATCAAACTTGAACTTCAGTGTATTTTTTAAATAACTAAAAGAGCAGTCACAAAGGGAAGAAAATCGACAGATGGAACCTAAGCTATAACATCAAAATGATCACTAAGTCTGTCACTACTTTCAGTACATCCATTTGAGTGTTCAAGATGTTGATTCAGGTATTAAGCACACTGGGTACTTAACATCCCCTTAGCATAAGTAAAGCGCGACTAATAGTTTGAAAATCTTATATTTCTATGTCATTTCACATAAATGGACACACACATATCTTAGGTCTTACATCCTCATCACTATTTCTTGCAGATATGTCACTTGTATTTGATTAATTTATATTAAAATGTAGCAATTTCTTATTGAATCTGTTTCTTAGTTCTCCATTACTTGTGTCTATATATTTATTTTTCTTTTTGCTTTAGAGAACAGCCATTTCTCTGCAGTTCGGATGTTACCCTGAGCTCTTTCCTCTGTGCTTCAAAGACATTATATCTGACACTCAATCTTTTAGCAAAAAATTAATTAGAAAAAATGAAGTAAAGTTTTTCATTGTCAACACCCTCTTGGTATGGCAGAGCACAGCAGTCCTGGCTGTAGCACCATGCTAAAATGATTTAGAATCTCTAATCATGTTAGCATGAGTGTCCCTTTACCACTAAGGGAAAGATGCTGGTAAAAAATGGCATAGAAAAGTCTGTGTCCACACTGTTAAAATCTCTTAGGTCCAAAGCAGGTTGCTTGCATCCAGCCTGTCTTTTGAGAATGGTCCCTGTCTGGGGATATCCCTGGCCTGAACTATCAAACTGTGTCCAAGAACTGTTTGGGTGTGCACACATCAGCATGGGCCAAAATTCTGGTAGCAGCAGTTTAACAGCAAAGAAAATGAGTGACTAGGAGGGATCTCCAACACTGTTTAATTTCTCAGTATGGAAGTAACCAGAAGCTATCATTCCTTTCCACATGGTCATGCAACCACAGCAAACAGGGTGTCACTAGTTTTATCATGTTAAAATGTGGTAAAAAATTCTGACAGGTAATCTTTTGTCTCCTTATGCAACAGAAAAGATGTGGCATCTTACATGCACACAGGTAGTCATATGGGCTGAAATGCATTCATAGATGGGGTTCTTTTATCATCACATCTCTGTGCTCTGGAGAACACAATGCTCTAATTGTCATTCTTCTTTATAGGCATTGCCAGTACACACTGTAATTTTTAATGCCTTTTTAAAAACTCTATCTATTTTCTGCTATGTGAAGGACCTGCATTTCATAAAGATCTGTTTTCTCATTTCCTGCATGCTCTCTGATGCTTTATTTCAAGAATATTTAATTTTTTATAATGTTCTTTCTGAAATACCTGTACTTTACTGGATTCTTTTGTTTCTGAAACACTCAGCTGAGATTGTATTTGTTTGTTTTATTTTCTTAGTCGATACTGGCAATCTCTGATCTTTGAGCTTTTTGTAAATTTAATAAGTGTGTTATTGTGTATTTAATTAAAGTACCATTTTGCCATAAGCGTATTTAGAAAAGTTCAGGGAGAAATGCTCCTATGCTACCTAGACTGAAATTCCTTCTACTTTGATTTCCTTGAAAAATGTTCTTTAGTACAAACTGCAAAATTTTTAGGTAAGTACATCTCTTGGAGGGTGCTGATCACTGTAATTCTCCTTGCTGGCTCTCCAAAATGTGACAGAACTCACCAGCCCTGGCACTAACAGCATGCTAACATGATTAGAGACTCTGTATCATTTTAGCATGGTGTTAAAGTCAGAACTGCTGTGCTCTACCATACCAAGAGGGTTCTAAATTAATGACATTAGGAGACAGAAAATTCATTGCTCCTCTTGAGGTTTTGCTCCATTCCTTAACCACCTTCATTGCTAAAAGATGCATCTTGTTTCTAATTTAAATTAATCTGCTTTGACTTTCAGTCACTACCATTTTTTTACTTTTCTGAAGTATATCAAGGTCTGAAATTCTTCCTGTACTTCAATGCTGTAATCAGGTATTCTTCCAGTGTTTTTCCTTTTTTGTTTGCTTGCTTGTTTTTCTAATTTTGCACAGTAACAATTAATGTTAACAATACACAAAAATAATAATTTATTTCATAATTCCATTTTATAAGATATATTCTTAAAATAATTTTAACCCATTTGTGAAATATTTCTAAAATCTTTTATGCATGAGAACTTGAAAGATTTAGAGATGTAGTAGGACAAAAACCAGTTTATTTTATTATCTATTTTTTTGTTTATAGATAGATTAAATCTATTTTAGAGGAAACAACTATTTTGGAGATGAGTACAGTACTCATCATCAGTAGTCAAGGTCAGATGAACAGCAGAAAAATCTCTTCTATTTTACATACTTGATTTGGAGTCATACTTCTGTGTCTAGGACTAGATGGCCTTTAGACTAGAACACTGAAGAAGTTTGCATGTAAAATTGCTTACTTACTGTCAAGAATATATATTATAATATCTGTAGAATTGGAAGTAGTCTGTATGAGTGGAAAAAAAAATATAGTGTGCATATGTGTTTACATTTAAGAAAATCAAAAAAGAATTCTGATTTCCAGCTACAGACTTGGCAACATAACCTTAATAATTCAGAACATTTTAGAACAGTTAAAAAAGTGAAGAAGAGCTTGAGATGAGGAAGTAAATAAAAATGAGGTAAGATACAACATGGTTTAACAAATACAGAATGAGTGAGGCTAATGTGATACTTTCCTAAGAGGAGATAACTGATTTTCCAGACAAGTGAACTGCAGCAGATCTCATCTATCTAGAAATACAATGCAGCCTTTGAATGCAGTGCCTCACAAGAGGTGATTAGTTCAACAGCAGTTCTATGTGTGTACATATCTGGATAAAAAAAGACTATGTTGGATGAAGTTGAAAGGGAAACTGTTGTGTTGGAAGGAAGTCATTACATAGAAATTTCTCAAAGATCCATCTTCAGACAATTATGTTTAATATTGTCATAAATAAAGTGGGCAGAGCTAGACACACGCTAGAAAAATGACTAAGGTCACAAAATAACCTTAGAAAAAAGCAGGAAGAGAATAAAATTCGGTAGGAAAACTGAATGACCACAAGAGTTGAGAGAAATAGTTTTTTTAGGAAAGAGTTTTAATAGACAGGGAATGTAGTCATGAGTTAGGGACTGAAAGTTGTTATGGTAATGGTTCTTTTTCTATACAAGACAGAATAAAAAATATGGACAAAAGTGGACAGGAAAAGAGCAAATGCGACCTGAGCAGATATTGAGCAAAGCATTTCTAGTGGTAGTAGAGAGGTACTTGTCTCATAAGACCTCTGAGTCTTGGTGTTCAAGACTGAGAAAGATACCTTTACAAAATTAGGAACAGGTGGAAAGAAAGATTGTCAAATTCCAGGAAACTTTTCCTTGAGGAGAGGCTGGAAAGGAGGCTTGCTTTCTTAGTCTTGCAAAATAGAGATTAAAAAAGGTGTGATTAATCACCAGTGGGCAGAAGGGAGAAGATGTATTTGAGTTAAATTAGTGTTGGCACAAGGACATAAATTAATTTAAATGTGAAATTAAGAGAAACCTGGGGTTTTCATGTGAATGCTGTGAAAATTTGGAACAGTCTTCTAGAAGAAAGAAGGCGAAATCTCGATTTGTTTCAGTGGAACTGTAACAATTTATTAAAAAGATTGTGTTGTAGGTTGTCTTCATTAACAGATGCCTCTTAATGAATTAAGAGCTGATGACCCGGGGGGTATTTTGTGCATGGTGTCATGTTTATCACCTTCCATTTTGATGCTTTGACCTCATTTGCAGAAGAGCACAACATCCAACAGGCTTTGCAGCCTATTCTCTGGGGAAGTGCTGCAACTTTGATGATGACTGTTAAAACTGGGCTCAAAGTTGGTGACCCAGGCTCACACAGGAGGCATGCTGCAGAGCTAGGTTTTAAATGCAAACTTTCAAAGTCCTAGATGCATGTCTTAAGCCTACAAATATCCTTTTGCTTACATCTTTGCACTTATGTTTCTTAATAAGTCTTAATTTATCTGTCATAGACCTTCTTTTCTGGCAGTAATCTAAGTGGAAGATAAGAGAGTATGTTTTTTGTCTGCTCTTGAGCTGTAATGAAATTCACAGTACAGATGCTACATAAAGGTCGTGTCTGGTTAAGCAAAACAAGGAATTAATTCACCACTTACAGTGGGCAGACAGGTGTTCAGCCATCTCCAGGAGGGCAGGGCTCCATCACACATAACAGTGACTTGGGAAGACAAACACCACCACTCTGAACGTCTTCCCTTCCTCCTTCTATTCCTAGTTTTGTATGCTAAGAGTGATGCCATATGGTATGGAATATTCCTTGGGTCAGCTGGAGTCAGTTGTCCCAGCTGTGTCCCCTCCCAGCTCCTTGTGCGTCCCCAGTCTCCTCGCTGTTCAGGCGGTATGAGAAGCAGAAAAGGCTTTGATGCTGTGTAAGTGCTGCTCAGCAATAACAAAATCATCTCTGAATTACAGACACTGTTTTTCAGCACTAATCCAAAATACAGCCTCATACCAGCCACTGTGAAGAAAGTTAACTCTACCCCAACAAAAACTGGCACAGCATATGAATATCTATTTCTCTTTTATAACATTAACTTCAAAATACCTTGAAGAAGGGTGACTTCATTACTTTCAAACTGCTTATCTCCTTCCAGCTTGGAAAATTTGTAGAAATACGTTGCATATTATTATTATTAGTTGTAGTACTCTATAGGATTTTTATGATGCATACGCAAATTATCTTTTTTCTTTTGTTGAAAAGAAGAGAATATTTCTAGTAGGACCAGCATTGCTTCAGCAAGCAGGTTTGAGGGAAAACTCTACTTTTTTTGTGGAAATCTCTCCTGGAAAAGTGTCTTTCCACTTTATGCAGTACAAATCTGTTCTGGTGTAAAGCAGGGAAATGAAAACTTAAGATATTTTTGAAAATCTTTTACAGTAGTATACTGAGTACCTAGTATGCTTGCAGAGTGATATCTGACAATTTAGAGAAGCTGATATTTCATGACAGAATAAATGTACTCAAAAGGAACATTAGGAGCATCATTTCTATCCTTTTAAACATTTCATGAATTTTGTGTTCAAATAAGCAGTCCAAAATATTAACTTGTAAGAATTTTCATTAATTTGGGAGAGCTTAACATAAACTGAGATGTTTTAAAAAGCATATCGGATTTTTATAGCCAAGTGATGAAAGAGGCTGGCTCTCAAAAAGTACTGCTGTAAAATTAAATTATTTTTCTTATAGGGTGGAAGGCAACAATATTTAAGATCCAATTTGCTTGAAAGATAAAAGCAAAAAAAAAGGCTGCAATTATTGATTTGAATCTAGAAAAAAATGAAATGCCTCCTCCCTATATCAAGTTTGATTTGCAAATTTTAAACTATTATAAAATGCTATTAAAGTATTTTAGTTTATTTTTGAGGTAATTTTGAATGACTGCTTCTCAGTGAAAGAGCTTTTGAGAGCTGCCATTTTTTTGGTTGGGCACATACCACTTGGCACATAAATGTCAATAATTTGCTTTAGACAAAAAATTTGCCACAAAATCAAGCTGCCATTCAATATTTTTAAAATTTTCTATTACTTTTGTATGCTTGACTTTTCTAGACTGCAAAAATTCATGCAAAATTTTCAGGGAAAAAAACCCTCTAAGTTGCATCTCGTTGCCAGTTTCATGGTTTTTTATGTACTAGAGTCCAGGGGCTTGAGAGTATATAAAGTGCAGTTTTCACTGGTGAAAAAAATCTTCAAAACAGGTATGGTAGGGTAGGATTGGCTGCTCATGCCATTTAAACTTCACAGACTTCTGCACAAGGTTGACAGGCCTATGGCACATTTTTAGTGTGGCAGCTGAAGGTCAGGAAGGATACCACAAAGAGCTTAAAATTGTTTGTGAGCATAACTGATGCCAAACATTTGCATGTGAGAAAACCACGCTTCTGAAGCTTAGTTTTCAATCTCATGTTTATAAATTATTAGATTATTACATTTACAAAACAATACATTATTGAGGCTCAGTGTATTAAGTTCAAATAAACACAGAGATTTAATTTTTGCTTAACTACCCCTTTACGTTTCACAACACATCGCCACATATAGAAAAGTGAATGTCTTTGAGTTCTGAAGGAAAAGAACAAAAAAATTTTCAAAACATATATTTTCCACAACTAGTTTTACTCTGAGAGATAGTGAACAATTTCATGGATACCTTTAAAACAACAACAAAAGTTTGACCAGGTCTATGATTTATATTAATTCATATACAATTGTATGCAGTTAATGCTCACATTCTAAGCCCTATAAAATGCTGGCTTCCTTCAAAGTACGCTGATATTGAAGAGAAGCACAGGTGTCTACTAATGCACTGTCTACCAAAATTTTGCAATTTATTCTTGCAAATGACTATAATACACTTTGGTTTTATACATATTGCCTACAGAGAAATTACTAATATCTCGTAACACTGTACTGCTAGTTGAAGTGCAATTTTCTTGCAAATCTGGCAGAATTAATTTTCTTAGAGACATCTAGAATAATCCTCAAGTGCTTACATTACTGTGAAATTTCTGTTTGGCAACCTCTGTGTCTCTCTGTAAGGCTCAAAGGATGAAACTTCAAGTCCTCCTTAATGGAATAAGAAGCTAAACACCATCCTAGATTATTAAATCTCTGAGTCCCACAAAATCAGTTTACTCCTTGATGAAGAACAAGCCAGCAGCTGGGCTGCTGTGTGCAGGTGAGTTGGTTAGGTACTGCTGTCAGACCTAGATTCCTGGGACTGCATCCATTAGATCCCATTGTAAACTCTCCCTTTAGCAACTGAGACAAGAAATTCTAGGATTTATGCCCTCATTGCTAGGAAAGTATATCACAAAGAAACCCCCAAAGACCCAAACCTTTTCCCATAAGGCTGTGGTCCAAACCCTCATGTTGTAGTCTGAAATGTCACTACTTAGCATTGAAAAAATAAAAACAATTTTAAAAAGACAGATTTTTATCTATGATGGAAAGGAAAACAAGGCTTGTTTTCTGGCTAGGAGTCCGATGGCCACAGCTTAGCTTGTGTCTATACAACTAAATCCTACTCCCATTCTTCCTTCCCAAACCAGTAGGACCCCTAAATCAGCAGCTGTGGGAGTGGGCACTAGCCTATATGGCCCTAAACTTGCCCCTAAACTGTGTGTGTCTGCTGTCTGGGGCACACCAGTGCTGTTTGGCCTGAGCCAAAATCTTGCCTGGGTACAGCTCAGGGATTTAGCAGCAGGGATAACTGCGAGCCGTGGTCACACTTGAGCACTGACTATGTTTATTTTGCTTTTAAAGACAACTGGGGCAGGGGAAGAGAAGGGTAGCTTGTCCTGGAAGCAGCTGGGGTTTCCTCTTTAAACTGTGAGCTGTGTGCCAGCTCAGACCCTCATCCTTTTTCCTCACCTACGCTACCGTGCCCACAGTCCTTTCTGGGGCAGATGCCTGTGCCTGGACCTGGACTTCCTTGGTCCTGAACACAGCTTGACTCATTGGCTGGACTTGGACTTTCCTCATCACCATGAACCTATCTGGAGATCCCTGGGCTTTTGGTTGACCATCGCTGACCCGCTCTGCTCACCTCATTTGAGGGCTGTGGGACAGAGCCTGGTGAGTGTTGCAAGCAGCTTCAAATACGGGATACCAAATTCGAAAAGGGAAAACTACAGTCCTATTCTCACGAGTGTCACCACTTGCTAAGTAGACATCAGCACTCTGCAGACCATCCCAATTTTTGTGCTACAGATATAACACCTCAGTGTGCCAGAGATGCATTTCAAATCGCAGCTTGGGTGGGATTTGTGTGCAAGTGTGTACAAGTAGTCAAAAAAGGTACCATTTTCTAAAGCCTTAATCTTATAATTTCATCTGCTAAGTAAGTATTTGTATTGTCATGTGGTAGTGCTTAGGTCCACATGACCTAAAGTAATTAATTGAAACACTGATCTCATATCTACCCATTTGCCAGCCTCCCTCTACTTATACACTTGCAATTTCAGCATCCATTTAGAGCATGCACATACTCTGCAATATAACCTCCTCTAACTTTTAGTCTGTCCCCTTCTTATGAATTTCAGGGAAAATAAGGCTGTAGATCTCCATCCCTACAAACTGAGAACATAAGTTATCTTTCCTTACGAAATGGAGAAATGGCCATCCTGCCATTGGAATGGTATTCTCAGGAAATTCCCCTTTTTATCTTCTCCAGATCTGAAACATGGCTTGAACACTTCCATCAGTTGTGTAAAAAAGTAACAATGGCTGTAATGGATCATCTTTGTCATTATTGGGCAAGACGAGAATCTTTCAGATAAGGAGGGGTCAAATTATAGTGTTTCTTGAATACAAAGTCCGTAATTATAAACTTCTCTTGAATATGTACAGATACTCGCTTCAATGAACAGGTCTCAAGAGTCATGCTGCAGTGTTGTAACTTTTAATGTATTTGTAACAGGCATGTAAGCTTAGAAAGTACTATCATACAGGACGATGTCTTGTGGGCATTCAGCCCAGCCTGTTCTCCTAAGACTATTTAGGCAGCATCTAAATACTTACTGTAATAATACCTCTTTTAAATTAATGCTTTAAGTTTAGGGATGAACCATGAAATTCTGCTTGAATATAATTCATATTTGTACATGTATTTGCATAGGAAAAAATATATTTGTCATATGCCTTACTATATCTAAATTAAATTCAGTAGCACCAAGTCTTACAAAACAAAAAACCAAAACCAAAGCCACCCAAACACACATTATTTGTAGTCTTAAGGCATCTTCTTTCCAAGTGTATTATCTGACAATCAGGACAGGTACACATTTCATACAACTGTGTTTTCAGGAAAAATAGAAAGGGAGAGGACAGAAAGAAACCTTTTAGTGTGACTCCATCCAGGAACTCTTTGAGCAATCAATGGCAAAAGTCAAAGGTTGTTTTATTTGCCTTTAAAGTCAATGGAGGAACAAAACTACTATAAAAGTATCCTGAGTTGAGAAGTCAATTAACACTGAAAGTAAGACTGAGCTGATTACAGGACTTACAATAGGATTTTAGGTCCCTCTTTCAAATAAAATTTGATCAATATAACCCATCTGAGCAGTCCCCAGTTTATTAGATTCTTCTGCTTAGGAGGTATTTGCAGAGTTTAATTTGTCTTAATGCTTTCTGTTGCAATACGAAGGGCGGAATCTTCTAGAAGTATATTATTTAAAGATTGATTCCTGTTCTTTTTTCACTTCAAATAGTAATCCCTAGTTAAATAAATAGATGGTTTTAAGGCTTTTTTATAACAGATTTCCATAGTTCAGTTCTGGACTTCTAAAAATGATTATTAGTCTTGGCCATTCTCTATTTATAATAATGAAATTAATGTGTACTTGCTGATACAACACTGAGAGGGAGGGCTAAGGTAGGAAATTTTAAACTGTGTTTATAGTTTTTTTCATACATCTTTTTCCCATAGATTCATGTGGACTTTTAGGATGACATTAAGCATAATTCCATTAACATTGCAACTACACTTTCTAATAAAGTATAGCAATTATGCAAATATATGTACTCCAATTATGTGATTAGACCAACAGTAATTATGTATATGCATTGCCAATTATAAGTTAAAATTACATTAAAACAAATGTCACTCAATGTAAAGAACAAAAAGAAATTTAGAGATGTGGAAATGTAAAATATGGAAATGCATGTCAAAGGTTATTGCAAGACATTCACTCATATAAATGAACATTGCTCCACCTTATCCACTTTTTCTTCTGTTTTCCAACTGGTTTTGTACCTAGGGCTACTTTCGTTGTACTCTTTTTTCACCTGTTCAAAAATACTGACTGTGAAGTGATGCAAGGTGAGGCAATATAGCCATGTGTCTCCCAAGAACTCTCTGTTAGTTACAAATTCTTCTTTAAGAAAACCAAAACCCCTTATAAGCTTGTTTTGCAACGTGATTTGAAAACGCAGCATTGGTAATGAATAGGCTAGAAGTGCTCTCAAGGCTAAAGCTGCCTTAGTTACTGAGGGTTGTGAGAGTCAGATCCTGCTGGCTAGAACTGAGCATAAAAAATTCCAGTGATTGACTTATTGCCATCAACAGTGAGCATGGATTAAACACATTTTTTCACCTGCTCACAAACTTGATTTGCTTCTCATTGACAAATTTCTGTACTACTAAATATTTTTCAAGCAGAATACATACGAGTTTGACTATTTCCCAAGACATGCCTGTTTTAAGTGCCATGAACTTACGAACTCTGATTGTAAAGGACTGTATATGCCTTGCTAGCTCGTCCCCTGAAAGCATGAGAGGACTCTTGATTTATATAGATACTCAATTTATTTAACTAAATGAGAGAGTGTTATTTATTTTTGATCTATAACCACACAAAAATCTTTGAAGTAATATATCTTGCTTTTCAAGGAGTCATGACATGTAAACAGAGGTAGCTTAAGCGGTTCATTCAGATTTAGAAGCTGTAATTTATCAAGTGCAATGTACATAGAGAAATATGCTTGGTGCAGCTAATGCAGTGAACTGAATGTTATCCTCTCCCATTCAGGATCCTTTTAACTAAGGGCATATACAGCTGCACATTTACAATATTTGGGAGCGTCAGCAATTTTTGCATCTGTAATTTGTCACTTTTAGGTGAAAAGAGAAACTAGCACATCCCCAGAGTATTTTCCTATTTAAGACACTGCAGTAGGCACAGCAGAGGGAAGAAGTTTATTTTCTTCATAAACCTGATCCTACTTTGCAGAGCTGTAATGCCAGGTTGTGGATGAAGAAATACTAGCCACATATAAAATCTTTTTCACAGTTTATTAAGCCAGATAATAAAGCATTATTTTTATTTTCTGTAACTAATCAATTGCATCAAATGCAATTCATTGTTTTGCTCTGCATAGCCTTTGTATAACAAATCTGATTGTCGGAGATTATTTAAATGTGTAACTCATGCATATATAACCCAATTTATTGTTTTAGATCTTTGTTCATGCTGGGTGTGATAATGATTCAGAAGTCTACAAGGGAGAGTAAGCATAAATTTGGTAGACAATGACTAGTCTGGCAATGGAGATATTCTACAGATTTAAGATAAGGATATGCCCTGTTGATTGTCTGTGGTGCAGAAAGAAACAATAACATGGTGTGGAAAGAAGCTTGGTGTTGGTTAAGGTTTACATAACCAGGTTTTTCAGGGGATTAAATCCTGTTTAAAGCTATTAGGCTGCATGTGATGGTGTGAAGAAGCCCATTTTTGGTCACACAGGAATACACTGAGTTCAGAGGTATGGGAAAGATGGAAAGTAAATGAACATGGTCCAGATAGACACTGAAATGTTAGGCTGAAAAAGACCAAAGTAGGTCTTTTAGGGAAAAGTAACAGATGCTTTAAAATGTAACAATAGTCAGAGTGAAGTAAAAATAAATACATTTTTTAAAGATCTCTTGAAAAGTTTGTGAAGATTTCACAAACAATGGCATATTTACATATTTTATTAATTCTCAGGAAAGAAACCCTTGTAGAACAACCAACAATAGTGTGCCATGTAAAATGAAACTATTGATTATAAGAATATTCAAACAGAATTTATAAAAAATTTCTAGCTAATTTATATAATGTTATATTTGTAATTGTACAGAATATTTGTTATGTCTGTTTATATATAAGGAGCCTAAATATATTTTATGGATTCGCGTGAAGTAGAATTTTGATATATGAAATCTACTGCTTCTATTAGAAGAAAACATCATCTTATTTGTATGGTGCTTGAGGGGTCAGAAACTTGAGGCTACATTTCATGTATCTTTTAACTAGGCTGCTTACCAGCCGACATTATTGTTTGATAAATTACCTATATCCATCATTATCAAGCTCTGCCTTAAATTTGGAGGTCAGTGGCCCTTTGCATCATGATTCACAAGACCTGACATCCCCTCATTGCTTGCGGAAATTTCCCTTCTGTTTTGTTGCTGACCCAATCCGTGCTTCCAGTTCTGCCTGCAGCTCTGCCTTACACTATTGTTTTTACTGATCGATCTCCATCTCTCCTTGGTATGTCCCTGAAATATTTCAGCTTGCTCTCCTTGATGTTCTGGGAGCAGTAATGGTTCTTTCTGCACCGCTGCAATGTATGCTCATTTGTCTTCTTTGCTGCTCTGATGTCTTCAATGTATATTAGCCACAAAGAATCTCAAAGGACTCTGATAACTTCACATTTGCTGCCTTGAGGATCCAGCTTTCACAGTTATACCTGGCAATAGATCAAATTGTCAGTGAGTATACAAGCTTGACCTTTATGAACAGGTCTCCAACCTGCCCTTTTCTCTCAGAATACCTTTTAATCTAACATCTGCTGAGTATGGTACAGCCAATCTTACCCAGATGACACCTTGTTCAGATGTTGCTATATATATGCATAATGAAGACTAGGTAGTTCCTATACTTTTCCCCTTCCCTCATGCTTTGTTTTAATCTAAATGATCCAATGTCTTTTTTTCTTATCCTTTATTTCTATGTCTGTACTTCAGTGAGTCACACCCACATTTTTTCACCAATTTATTTCTGTGGCTATATCCTAGAATTATTGCAAATTCAACTATAATTTGAAATAGACTAAAATTTTGAACCTAGATTGAAAACTCTTCACTGACTTTTTTTTTTTTCAAGTATACTTCTGAAGTGTCTAGTTTAGAGAGATCAGAGAATTAAACTTGTGACATGATTCTTTCTTATTTGGAAGTTTCCAAGTTTTTAGGAAATTACTTATATTTGCTTTCAGAAACAGATTTTATTTCCAGAAAAATTAATGAAATAATTAAAAAAATTATTTCAGTAAGGTCAATTGGTTAATGGATCATACTTTTTCAGGAGACTGATAAAAAATGGACTCCAGTGTGAGTGCAGGAATTTGTCTTTATGTAATATGTCTATCCACGACTTGGAGGAGCTGATGGAGTGCTTGCTCCTCCAGTTTAGAGATGGCATTAAATAGCAGGGGGACAGCTGATGTACTGAAAACTGCCTGTCTTTCAGAGAGTGGTGGAGAGGCTGGAGGAATGGGCTGACAGGAACCCCACACAATTCAATAAGGACAAAAGCTGAGCCGTGCATGTTGGAAGGAAGAACCCCTGACAATGATACAGGTGGGAGCCTGTCTCTGCAGGGTGCAGCTCTGCTGAAGAAGCCCTGGGGGTCCTGGTGGGCTGTGAACTGAGCCTGTGATAGAAGTAAAACCTGGCAACAGGGAAGCCAGAATTGTTCTGGATTCTGTTAGCAGAAGTATGGCCAGAAGATCAGGACCAAGTGATTAGCTCCTTCTGCTCAGCACTCGTTAAACCATTCCTAGGAAACTACATGCAATGTTGGACTCCCACTTCAATAAACTCCTTGATAAACTGCAGTGAGTTCCACGAAGGGCCACCAGGATGGTCAAAGGGAACTGGAGCACTTGATCTCTGAAAAGAAACGGAGGGAGCTGGGCTCACTCAGCTGAGAGCAGAGAGGGCTTTGGGGGAGGCCAGCAGCAGCCTCAGCGCCTGCGGGGAGGTGACTGAACGGACGGAGGCAGTTCACTCAGCAGTATGTGGCAGGGTACAAGAGGAATCAGGCCTAAGATGAAACAAGAGAGGTTCAGGCTGAAGATAAGGAAAAACTCTTTCACCATGACAGCCAAACAGTGGGCAGGTTGCCCAAAGAGGTTGTGCGGTCTCCATCCCTGGAGATTTTCCAAGACATACTTGGATAAAGCTCTGAGCAACCGAGTCTGATTGCAAAGCTGACTTTGCTTTCAGCATGAGGCTGGGCTAAAGACATTCTTAGATCCCTTCCAAAGAGAATTATTCTGCAATTCAGTGATGTGTGCAATTTCAACCCACTGTCATAGATTCACTTTCTGGTACTGCAGCAGAGTAGGAAAAGGAAACAATTGAAAAGACTTACTAAAAACTATGTGAGCAGAGCTCTGATGCACCCATGAGCTGTCTGGCAATGTTAACACTGTGCACCAGCACATCCAGCTGCAATCTGTAGATCACTCCTTAAGGTATGTAAGGTATTGCTTGTTGTAATCTTCCTCTCTCTCTTAATTTTTGGCATCTGTCCCCTAAGAGATACTGTTCCTCTGAGACTGCTTTTTGTATTAACAGACACTTTTGATAACCCCTTTCTTTATCTGAAGTGAAAAATTTAAAGAGCACACATCTATAGAACACAATTTTTAATTATTTGAAAAGAATCAGCTTGGAGGTTTTTTGGACTGTTTTTGTGCTTTCTAAGGAATATACTTGCAGATAATTCTAAGGAATTATTGTGCAAATTTATTTATTAATTATTATGCGAGTATGTTTTAGATAATAATTTTTTCTAGTGCCTGTATAAGCTTGTATTCCTTACCCTTGAAGCTTACTGTCTCATGCAATATTCTCTTCCACTCTTTTCCTGTGTCTGCATTGCACATCCTGACTGCTTGAAGAAGATAGTCATAGCCACTTTATCTGCTTAGGCTCAAGAAGCCAAGCTCTTTTAGTCCATCTTGTACGACAGACATTATATTCTGTGTTTATCTCAGAAGTCCTTTTTTTATTACTTTTAGTTGTACAAAGGTTTCTTCAATATTTGTGATCAAATGTGTACAACACTAGAGTACTTTTTATCCATTCATTGTAGAATAACACTATTACTTTCTTGGTATGACAAGAAATAAATCACTTGATGCAACATAGCAAAAAGTGTCTTTTTTCATGAATGCTTTCAGTGATTAATTCATGCACTCATGTCTACTATTCCTTCTGCCTTTGCACCTGATTGAATTCCCTACTTTACATAGAAGTTTTATCTCTGTTCCCTAATGCACAATAGTGCATTTCTCACGTTTTTATTATATTAGTTCTCAACATCAGATTTGTCTCTGGATGATACTTAACTGTCTTTTCTAATTACATTGTAGGTTATCAATGCATTTCATAAGTACATTTTCCTTTTTCTGCAAAGATATATAATGATAAAATTAAGTATGCTAAGTCCTAAAAATAGTTCTTTAGTACTTTAACTGAAAACTGTTTCATTTCAGTTCTTATAAATAGTTTTCCTGTATCCTACTCTTCACTCACTTCACACTTCTTTTGCAGAAGTTCCTTTATCTTCTTCATTAAATTTCTGTTTCTTACACTTTTATATTTAACTGATGTTTTTCGGGTCCCACATGATGTTTAATAAAAATCCAAATATGTGAGAGCTACCTTTTTGAAACCTAAATTTGTACAGCAATCAATTATGTTCTCAGAGAAAGATAGACACCTGCTCAAAGGTAATTTATTACTTCGCTGCTTTTTTGCACGTTAAGTCTTTTAGAATTGTTACTGTTAATGAAACTCTTGTATGAACTGTGGAATATCTGGCTTTGGTAACTGAACTAGACCGTGTTTTAATCTGCAAGGGCATATGCAGTAACAATGGATAATAATGTAAAAGTTTTCAGTGGACTCTATAGATTTTTTTGTTTGACCAGGTTAACATCTGTTTTACCTTAACTGTAGTACACTCTTAGGAAATGTGAGTTAAAGAGTACTACCTCCAGTTTTATTGCTTAATTTTCTCATCTAGAAAAGTCAGAAGAGCTAGATTGCTCTTTGCCCTTCGTTGCTGAGAATGTTGGAATACAGTAAAAAAGCAATGCAATGTCAGGAACAATTGTAATACCTGTACTTTTTGGACAAAATGTTCTATTCTGTATTTCACCTAGTCATGAAGATTGTAGGTAAAAAGGTGGTGCAGGTGGAAATTGTGAAGTATTCCTTTTTGCCAAGACCTGAATGTGGGAAGAGATAAGTTTCTCAAGTGCTCCAGGAGGCACAAATCTTATTGGCCCCATGCTAGCCTGCAAACAGGATTCAGAGCTTAGACTGGTTTTGGTCAAAGCAACGTTATCTTCTGGCAATGAATATAACCTCACATGCAAAAAATACACCCTGCCTAAGATGGGTTTTAATGTGAGAAAGCTTTTTCCAGACATCAGAAGCTAAATTAATTTATTAAAAAGTTTTACAAATTCTTCTTAAAATGAGTAGTAAAGGACCTACAGGATAAAAAAGATCTGCAGAAAACCAGATCTCTCACAGTGGAAATTAAGGAGTTAAGCGATGCCACATTCCTTCTGAGAGCAACTGTGTAATACTTACTGTTTGCACTCAGTGTCTGCTTAACACTTAACTCATCATTCATCTCCCTGACTCTTTTTTTTCAGCTATTTACTTTGATATGGCAATAATGGAGCCCTTTGTGGTACTGACGTGTGCACTCACCCATACATAGCAAATTAACAGAGAATCTTTCTTCTGGCCAGTTAAGTTCAAGTAGCCCACTTAGAGTCTTGGAATGAGTGTCCTTCCTGACCTTCAGGCCAGGTTGTTTCTAGAAAATGATTTAACTAGACTGGACACTAGACTAAGATGGCAGAGTCTTGTTTACTGTCCAGCTGATAGACTAAGCCTATGATAATTAAAAAAAAAAAGCAGTACTAATTGGTGACTCAAAAGTCCATTGGACCAGTAAAAATATACTACATGTTGAAACCTTTTCTTTTCTTAAAGGGCAATTTAGCCCAAATTTTCTCTAATACTATCGAAACAAAGTGCTTCAAGCAACATAAATAAACTTAGGAACAGAATGTTTTACTGCAAAAATTCAGCTGTTTCTGTATGCTTTATTTTTTCATTCATTTTGAGGACAAAGAAAGAAAATAAACAGAAAGGAAAATTTTCATAAAGGTATTCTGACTGTTGCAATTGAGTATACAAACAAAATAAAAATGTTTTAAACTCCAAATCCTTTTTCTCAAGCATGTGTTTTGACAACTGTTTAAAATACTATTTATGAAACCTAACAATATTTAACATGTTATTTTAACCCACTTATCTACATTTTTTTCAAAAGCAGCTTAGAAGTAAAACCAACAGGATATACTTTGCTGAACTGCAGATATTCTACACAGAATCAATTAATGAACTAGGATCTAATGTGTGTTTCCATATGTAACTGATAGTATATTTTGAAAGTTAACCAAGGAAATCATATTGCCTTTACCCCAAGTATTTTTAGAAAGATTAATTAAAACCCATTCAGTCAGTTGAAAAGGAAGTTAGCATAGTCTAAGTCGTGTGGTACTGTATAACACTACCGAACAGATGACAGTACTGATGTCAGTGTTTGTACATTGTACTTTTCTGAATCAACACCAGCTCATACTGGGAACTGTGTTTGTCTTGCAGTCTGTAATATGATAATTATATGAAAGACTGAATTAACAAACATAAACAAGACAAGAGATAACACAGATCTGCGTGTCTATAATTCCATCCACAGTCAGCAATGATTATACCACAGGCTGACTTTCACTATCAAAGAAAAACTATCTGAAGTTTTCTGTTTAGCAGTCCATAGTGAATCAAAGAGCACATTTTCACCAAATCCATGTCAATTTTTTAATTTGTGATTGTACATTTGAAGTATGCACTTAAACAATGTCAGTGAAAAATTATCTCCCAACATCTACTGAGTTTCCTACTCCATTTGCAGAAAGCAGTGGTGGTAATCATATTAATACCTTAGACATTCCGTATGGATGCCTGTCCATATGGGACCTGTCTCTCTTAACTGATGACAGATGAAGCCAAATGGATTTCTTAGCCTAATATTCTCAAGTTAGATGAGGTGAAATTTACATTTCAGGCTGAGTCTGCCATTTCACTATTCTCTGGGAATTGAACTATGGTCCTCCAAGGTGATATAAATGATTTTAGATTCAACAAAATGAAAATGAGATTGTAGTTTGTGTTCGAGCATGGAAGTGGATGTATAACACTCTATAGACATCAGGTTGCATAAAGTTAATAATATGAATATGTGTGAAATTGAAAAACCTTCATAAATACAGTGGATGAATCAATTAATGAATAAACCTAACAGCACTGAGTAATTTCCTAATAATCATGTGCCTAAACCCTACCAAGATCCACAACCTTGTCTTTCTATTACCTATATCTACAAGAGGTTAATTTAAGGATTACCTGAGCTGGGAACTGGACTCTGCTCAAACAAAATTGCACATAAAGCTGTTGCTGGCCTTCAGAGACAAGTGTAGGAGGGAACCTGATCTAATAGTTTCTTTTGCCCACAGAGTTTCTGCCTAGTTAATACAATCAGTCCCAGGAACAGGAGATGTAGTGTCATCTGTGTTTATCCCTGCTTGGACATGCACAGGGAAAAAACTCTGATTTCTGCCACATGCTCTGTGGCTCCCCAGAGAAGAAGCAGTGAACAGAGCTTGCTGCAGGCACTGTTTAACAGTAGTACAGAAGCTATAATTTCAAGTTTTATTGAGCTAGGCTATTCTGCTTACAGAATAGCTTTGCCTTTGCCCCAAGGAAAGGTCAACTCTGTATAAACCACACTCTGCTGTTACTGGTTGGGACAATATGCACAGACAATCTATTCCAGAACTTCATCTTCACCTGCAGAATTTTTCTTACACCAGGGTCCATCTTGCAATTCAGATGGTTATTTAAGTATACACAAAGGAGACATCTGCATGTGAGCAGCTGTTATACTCAGTGAAAATCTAGTCAATAGAGTCTGTGGAGTCCAGGGACTTAGTCAGCTGAGCATGTGTACGTGTCAAGTTTTGGCTAAGATGAACAGCTCTCTAAGTTCCACTGAATGTGATGGTAGTCTAGCTACCCAGCTGAGGTGTGGATGCCTGTTTCTCATCACTGAAATGTAAGTATGTGAAGCAGAAGCTGATTCTTACACCTTCATATCTTACGTAAGTCCACATTTCTGCAAATTTCTGAACCATGTATTCTATCCAAAGTAACCATGAGGAATAATTTCTTTCCAATATTTCTCACATTATTTTTGGACAGTTGCAATTTTTGTTTACTTTTTTTTCTAACCTAAAGAACCTCAGATTGCTTAGCATCCCCACATATTTTCTAGAGTTCTGATTGTTCCCATTGGTCTCTTCTGGTGTGTATCCAACATCTTTTCACCTTTCTTGAAGTGCATTGACTAAACCAGATAAAGTACTTCATCTGAGGCTTGACTGTGGAAAGAGTTTTAAGAGGATGTCAGTCCTCTTTATTCAACCTAGTATGACAAATGAAATGCTTTGAAATTACTTCCATGAATACTTTATTTCCCATGAAGTAAAATTACTTCAGTTGAGGAATCTTACTTGCTGACATGCATTTCAATATATTGCATAAACTTATTTAATTACTTTCCTTTGAGAGTGGTGATTCAAGTTGTAAGTCCTTGAGTGTGGCCAAAAATTTGAGCTAGATCTCCAAAGGTATTGAACAATTGGACAGGAGAAGAGCAAGCTTATTTTCTGGCCATGTTGGAATAGGACGGATAGGCTCTTCCTCCTATAATTTGGGCTGAATACCTTGACCAGAAGGAGAACTTCCATTCAGCTAAATAAGCCACTGAATCTGGAGAGACATGTAAAAGTGAACACATGCTCCCAACACTTCTTATCATCTATCATTTTCTATCATCTTATGCACCTCTCTGTACAGTCTGGGTGATGTGAACTTCACTGTTCCTTAAAAAATAAGAACTAAAGTGAGAAATATTGGTATACCTGAATCCAAGTTGTGTGTCTGGGCCTTGTCTCTCTTACTGAATCAAATATTTTCCTTTAATATTATACACTTTTTAGGTATTTTAGTAGTCAGGGGAAAATTCAATTATGAAAGGGTTGGCCTGCCGTCATGCTGGCAGTCTTCTGTCTGAGAATTAAGACTGCTACCAAATCTGTGTTCAGCAGCTGACATGCCATGTCTAGGATGTGATGACCGTGCTCTTCTCAGGGTATCTCTAGTCAAATCCTCCAGGCTCTAGCACTGACTTCTATCTAACCACAAATACCCATTTGGTGTTCCGTTTTGGTTCTGCTTGGTGCCCCATGATGCCTTTGCATGTATAGAAAAATGAAAGGAACAGAGAGGCAAAACCAGAGGCTATATGCAAAGTTAACATTAGAATGAGAAATACACAGTAAACAAAATTCAGGCTGAGTGCATTGCTCTGTCCATACATCAGCTTTCTTATGTCAAATATAGTAAGTGGTTTTCTCTTGGATGACATTGTATCTCCTGTGAAATATACAGACATAATGTTTACTTTGAAAAGTGAATACCTTTATCATAGAGGAAGTTCCATAAAACCTTTGAAAGTCTTTCATGGTTATAATGGAGTTGAGAATGTATTTAGTGTAACCAATGACAAGCAATTTAGCAATTAAAATATAGCTTCAACAAATGGAATGATACAATGCTAACAAGATTAAAAAGCCTGAGCCATTTTTCATATGCAGAAACATGTGAAAAATAATTTCTCATCTAAAAAATGCTTGAAGGCTGTATTTATAGAAAAATGAAGAATGATGGGTGTGTATTTGCAAATATGTATCTAATCTCTTACAGCCCAGACTCTGCAGTCTTGCTGTAAAAAAAAAGCCATTCTTTTGATTCTGAATATTAAAAGTTTTCTTCACATTCATTATTGGAAGAATATGTGCATACATATAATTGTCCACATATACATAACGGATATAAAGAAAGTTATCTACACCCATTTTCAATACTGTGGTCAACATGCATTTGATTTCTATGTTTTGGGGTTTCACTCTTTGTGGTTTAAATACCATATTCATTAGCACGCAAATAATCAGCACAAAACTTCTGTTTTTCTAGAGACTTGCCTGAGGGGGCAGAAATTTTATGTGTTAAGGGGGTTTTACTGAATTCTTTTTAAGAAAATGATGCCAGAAGAGGTGGATCGTGAAAGTGGATAGTGCTGACCCTTAGTACAAATGTCAAAAGAGCTCACAATTCCATCCATGTTGTTTCTGTGGGAATTGCAGCTGTAAAGAATAAAGCAAGTGGCAACTAAAAGGAAGAAAATAAGGAAGGTGGGTGAAATTTCTAAAGGTCCATCTGGTACTATTGTTTGCAATATTTAAGCTACTGAAGAACGACTGTGTTATTATTTTCTCCATCCCATTAGGGGCTCAGAGTACCTGGTCTAGTAGAAGGTTCCCTGCCCGTGGCAGGTGGCTTGGAGCTACATGATCTTTAAGGCCTCTTCCAACCCTAACCATTCCATGATTCTATGATTCTACTGTTTTAGCACCGTGCCTAGAGACCTTCCCCACTGTGGGAAATGCAGTAAGAAAAATTAATAACATGTGTTGGCGATAGCTTGTCAACATAAAAACTAGATTCCTGTTGAGTATTTCTGCTGCATGTACATTAGCATTAAGTACCACTTAAATAGAAAATTAAAAACATTCCTTTCTGTTTCAGTAGGTTAGAGTATTGAAGTTAGCTCGTTCTTTGGATATATTTCTTGTATGAGAACTTTGGTGAATAGTCCTTTCATGTGGTCTGCTTTAATTATTTTAAACCATTAAAAGCTGTGCTTGCTCATTTCAAGTTTCTCAAGGGGAAAAAAATCAATGGCTGCCTTGAAATGCATTTAAATTTAGTATTTTTGCTGAAATTCATAAATCAGATATGAGTCAGCGTAAAGGTCATTAATTACAAAGGTTGATAGTTGATCTTAGTTGATGGTATCTCTGTGTTCACATAGTCATATGCCACTTCTAGGACAGGGAAAGTATCTGAAAACAGAACTGACTGCTAAAGGACTCGAGATGTCATATAAATAAGGACAGGTGATTTACAAATTATTTCTTTCTGACTTTCCTGATTCTAGGAACCAGTACCAGAGCTCCCAATTTACTATCATGGGTTTATAAAAAGCAAATAGCTGCTTCTGTTTGCAGGTATCTCTGGGTACAACTAGACTTCATAGCATGTCAGATTCTCAATTGGATCCTGGTTCCTGGTTTTCCAGATGTGAGACTGGGCTTCACCATGGTTTCTTTCCAATATTAAATTTCTATGGAAATCAGTGCACAGAGAAATGAAGGGTGTGTGACTGTGGGTGTGTATTTTAGATTTTGTCCTGTTACAGTTTGGGATGAAGCCAACATGCACACTGGGATTCAGAAACAGAATCTCAGCATTTTAGTAGTTTAAATGCAACTCTTTCCACACGTGCAGGTCCCTGTCTCTTTTTGTCTCCCCCTGTCTCTTTTTGTTTTATTAAAACCCACCCTCATCAGTATTAGATTAGTTTTTCAACTCTCCCACCCTCACCTGGAGATGCTTTATTATTTTTACAAGGCAAAAGTTTTTCAGCCCTTATTATTGAACCCCTTTCCTTAGTTATTAAGCAGCATCTGTTTTAGCAGCATTACTTCAGTTCCAGCATCAATTTATTTTCTTCACTATCACTGGGCAACATTTTGCATATTTATTGAATCATGGGCAAAATGAAACTAAACATGCTTAAAAAAAGATCATAAAACCAACCAGGAACAAAGATTTCTAATAATGAAATGGAGTGCATTCAATGAATTAGAAAATTAAAAGAAACTTATGCTCCAAAAGCTACCAGAAGCATATTATGGCTCTAATCCAACAAATATTTGTGCACATATCTAACTTTTCTCATGTGAATAAGATTAATAACATATCTAATTAGGATTTGTAATTCAGGAATCTCTGGGAAAGAACTCTTAAGAGACAAGGCAGACAAAGGTGACAGTAATGTTTTCTGGGAGATCACAATCTTTTTCTCCTTTATACTTATATTCACCTAACCAGATACACTGTGAAGATTATATTTTGCTTAAACTCCCCTGGAAGATTTTCTGGGCTCAATAACACAATTTCTTTCTTCCTTATAATTTCCATTTTTAGATCCCAGTTTTCTGTTTTTGTCATAGAGAGCACTTATTCTACGATCTGTGCAAAATACTTGCATTATTTAATTATATGGACATTTTTCACTACATTTGATAAATTCCACAAAATGAAATTTTGTGTTCTTATTTAAAGTATTGCAGAGGAAAAAATACTAGAAATTATAGTATTATAGTTCAAAGATTATATTTATATTTATAATTCTTAATTCAAACTAAACCCAAATACCCTCTTGGAATATATACTTCTGCAAACAGAAAGTATTATGCAAGAATTACTGGATAAAATTCAATCTTTCTGCGATATAAGAAAGTCAGGCTAGATGACTGAATGGTCCATTAGGCTTTAAGAATTTACATTTATTTATTTATTTATTCACCAAATATCTGTATTTTTGTTCTAGTTGGTCAAGGCTGATAAGCAACTTGTGTTCCTATCTTGAGAAAGCATCTCAGTACAACCTCAAAAGAAGATTTTTGACTGTTTCTGTGAAGAGTACCATAGACTGAACAGAATGGTGTATTTTCAGTTATCTTTATATCATTCAAGTAGTTGAAAATTATGATTTGTTTCCAAGGTCTCTCAGCTAATGCTGTTTCAAAGGCATTTCGGCTCAGAGATCACAGCTGAAATTTTCCCTCACAGGATTCTGGAAAGGAAGTTTATCCATAATGAATAATTGCAGAAATGGAGTTATACAAATCAATAACAAATTGTACACATGACCTCTAAGAATATGTAGGGATTTCTTCTCATTAAGGATATAGATTTTTTTCATGTACACATGGAGACTTCTTTCTAGGAAAATTTAGCATGCTTTGCATGAAATATAGGAACACGAGTAATCAGAACACAATCTCAAAAAAAACCCCCAATGTCAAAAAACCAAACAAAGTTATGTTTCTAAAACCAGACCCTTAAGATGGCAATTTGACATGCCAGCCAGCTAATACTATCCAGGGACTGTGCCAGCTGCAGGTTTGACTGCCACTATGTACGTGCAATTATTGCTTGCTTTGTGTGAACAGCTTCATCATCTTTAGACTTTTCCTAACACATCACCTGGTGAAAAGCTAACCAAAGAGGACTTTCTTCAAGGTATAGTTTAACTGGGTAGTTGTAGGGATCATTTGCTGACAAAGCATCATGGAAAAAAAATGGCTGATGCTAAAGTCTTCACTTTTGCAGTTGAGAGATTGTTTGAGAATACAACCTGATATGATTTTGGGGTAACCCTGCCTACCAAGCATTTTTATGAATGTGAAAACTTGCATTTGTGTGGAGGAAACTGTCTGCATTCAGAAAAGATAATGGGTATGCACTGAAATGAGGGATGGGTTGACATAAGAATGGAAAAGATGCATCAGTTCTGGAAGCTGATCTTCATCCCAGCTAAGAAAGGGAATGATTACATTATTTTTTGCTTAATAATTCCCCATTTTCTGCATTTGATCCTTAGCTTGTGTGAAACTATTTATTCCTGTTGAATAAAGTGGAGCTATGCCAAACTAATCCATCCGAGAATCTGGCTGCCCTGTGCTCATCTGTGTAAGAAAGGTTTGTGACATGGGTTTCACCCACAGGGTTTAAATGTCTGGCTGCATTTGTTGGGTTCCTGTAACACACATATGCTTTAAAATAACCTCCCTCTCTCAATGAATTATGCTGCACTCTTGTTTGGAGTCTTTTGCAGTTTGGTTTTGAATAAAAAAATATCATACTCAAAAATAATTTTGAAACATAATTTGAAAATCTTGATTTCAGGTTCTTGATGTTTATTATAGTAGTCTGTGTTCATATAAGTTCAACCATCTATGAAGACAAAAAAAAAAGGACAATAATTCTGTGTAATAATCTCGTGTTTATGTACTATTAGTGATACATCATATTTATTTTCAGGTCAGCTAACAGAAGACTGAAGATGCAATATATCTAATTTAAAGGAATATCTAGTATGAAATACCATGCTGTGTTACTGAATATTATGTTCAACTGACTGCTTAAGGTGCAGCTTGATAATTGGCCAGTGACACTTTAATTTCTATATCAGTGTACTTTTGAATAATTTTTGGCCAGTATAATGCATTTATTCTGTGTTTAATAGGATCATTACTATTTTTCAGCAGATATAATTTTAAATTACGTACAGTCACAGGAGGACCAAATGACAACACATCCTCTGTCTTTCTTCATATAAAGAGAATTTCAGTAGAAATATTCACTGTAATGGTCAGATATTTTATAATAACAAATGATAGCGCTGGTTAACAAATTTGACATCAATAAAAAATCTTTTAAAATTCCTATAGTTTGCACTATGGTATTGTTTTGTAATGTAAATAATTTGATTTTTACTTGCATTAAGATGTGAGATGATTTAGAGAAGCATACAGAAATGTCCTAGAATCAGGCTTTATCCATTTATCACCTAAAGAACAGCATCATTTCTATTTTTTTCAGTAATGACATGTCAGCAGTTAATTCAAATATGTGGTGGCTTATGAAATCCTAGATAATTTATGTAAATCTGATGTGTACCAATAGGCATTTGATTTATTTTAGGCAGGATGCCAAAAGAAACAAAAGAAAGCATCAAATCAGGAAATGCTATAATATAAGTTTTCTGAAAGGAGTTCATTGTTCTTGTATGTTTGCTATAAGATAAAATTTTTAATTATGCAATAGTTAGGAATTCTTAGAAATTCTACATTATACTCAATTCTCCTGAGAAAAAAAATAAGGAATTTATGCTGGGAATCTGTTAGGAGTTTGTACCCTATTATCTGATGCAATATAAAATATTTTTTTTCCTTGAAATGTACATGCACACACACACGCACACACACACGTATATAATTTGTACATACATGCAGAACTGTGCAGTATAGAGTTCACATGACAGGAGTCTGTCAGAAAATAGTTGGAATTACAAAATCAAGAAAGAGGTATAAGATTCTTTTATTTGATATGCTGTGGAGAAAGAAAAGGAATCATAAATTTTAAACAACTGCAAAGTCTTCTAATCAGATGGAAAATCTAAAGTTGAGCAACTACTCTGTTACCTCACCAGTGATTTGCAAAACCATCATCCAATAAGCAGCATGACATACTCAAAATTGTAACATTTCACTATTTTAAATTGTTTCAAAATAACTGAGAAGAAAAGTCAAGAAAATGCCTCCTGGTAATAAAAAGTTACCTAGGTCTCACTTTTTTCTGAACAAAATGCTAATACTTTCTTTGCAGAATGGCTTTCTGGTTCTATTTCCTAAATGTTGTGTCACATACTAATATATGCTTAAAATACCAAATTGCATTTTTTTTCCATTTCATCATGTGCCTTTTTTGCCATCCCTTCATAAAAGGAATTAATTTTCAAACAGAACTGTGGAACTGTGGAATCAATCAAAAAATTTGTCTCATTTGCTATGAAACAATGGGTTTGTGTAAATTCAAATAGTGATAATAATGACTTGGTAATATACCTTGCTTGATAGTAAAGACCAAATTGTGGGGCCCCACCACAAGAATGATGTAGATTTGTTGGAGTGAGTCCAGAAGTGGCCACAAAGATTCTCAGAGCACTGGAGCATGTCTCCTCCTATGAAGACAGGCTGAGAGAGTTGGGATTGCTCATCCTGGAGAAAAGAAGGCTCAAGGGAGACCTTTTAGTACCTAAAGGGGCTACAGGAGAGTTGGAGAGGGACTATTTACAGGATCATGTAGAGTTAAGACAAGGCAGAATGTCTTAATACAGAAAGAGGATGGGTTTAGATTAGATGTTAGGAAGGAATTCTTCACTGTGTGGTTGGTGGGACACTGGAACAGGTTGTCTAGAGAAGCTGTGGATGCCCCATCCCTAGAAGGGTTTGAGGCCAGGTTGGATGGGGCCTTGATCAGCCTGGTCTAGTGAAGCAGGGGGTTTGGAACTAGATGACTTTTCAGGTGCTTTCCAACCTAAACCATTCTATGATTCTATGAGATTCATTTTGTATATTGTGAAACCAGAGTAGATATATAGATTTCAGAAAATATATATATACACATTCATATTTATGAAAGTATAAATGAAAGTATTTTTCCCAGACTGCTGAAGGCCTTGGGAGACTGACTAGAAACTTAATGATGGTAGGATTTGGTGAACGCTGTGAAAAAAATAATTTGCTATTCAGACACTTGTAATGGAACAGGAAGGAGGTATAATAGATGAAAATAAACTTAATGGTTTCTGTGGCAGGAGGAGGTACCAAATAAGACAACTAGTGCATTCTGCTGATAAAAAAGAACAGTTCTGCAGAAATGTCATATTGAGATCAATGTGACCATTTTAATATCAGCATTTCTGTGTACTTAGCACATTATAAATAATTGCATATGGTGATCTTTGCTTCTATGTGTACCTCAGTGTTGTAGTAGTGCCATCTAATGTTCTAATTAATGTGCAATATCTCCCAAGTCAGGCTTTCAACAGCAACAAAAAAATGCTTCCAGGAATGATGAAGTTGGCCTTACTCCAGCTGATACTGTGGCTGCTGCTCAAATAATCTCTTGTCTTTTATGGCACCATAATCAAGTTAAGAAAATCTGGACAAGATACTTGGAGTCAATCAAGTGCTTTATTTTACTTTAAAATGCTGAACAGGTGCAAGTGGGATACATTCAAAATGGTCATTAGGCAAAACTTGCTTTGAGGGAGGTGGAGCCAACATCTGTGCTTATTTTCACAGATACAAAAGAGCAGGCCTCCCAAGGAAATGTGAGCAGGATCCAAATGGATGAAGCAGCAGGACTGAATAAAGCATTCTGATTTAAGACTTTCTCTGCTTATACTAATTAGCATTTGAAAAAAAGCATGATCAATCTTTTTCTTCTCTTGGGGTAGAGAAGGAGGAGTCTGATTTAATTAAGAAGGACATTAACTCCAAGCACCTACCTAATCAAATATTAACTATCTTCAGAACAAGCAAATTATAATACTTTTATAGTGATTTAAATGTTTCCCTCTATAGCTGCATGGATCTTTTTCATGGTGCTTTTTGTTTTTACTAAAAACCCTGGTCTTAGTTTACCGTTCAGATGTTCTGTGTTTTAATGACTGGCTGATAGGACCCTCCTGCAATAGATATCTCTATTACCTCATTTTATATATATACTAGAAAATGAAAAAGGATTTTGTGTAACTGAAGTAGAAACAGGATCTTAAATCATAAAGTGACTGTTTATACGACAAGTCAAATATCTAGAAGAAAGCTGGTTTGTGTTTTTGACTCTCTTGTTCACTCTAAGAATGAAATTTCATTTCACATATTGCAACTGTTTATGACCTTCCTCATTTTCAAGTTTGAACGGTACCCTGTACAGAGTTTATCTGTCATTATTTTAAAATTATTTATTTATTATGGTGTTTGTTTTGGTGTATGGGTAACATCTGCCCTTCTGCCCCTGTCCTGGCCCTGCTGTGAATGCTGTAGTGATGTATGGTTAGATGAGAACAAAGAGGAGAGCCAAGCATCGATGGAACTACATTAACACTGGAAAATCTGGTAAGGACTATGTCTGGGCCTGCTTCTATTAGTGGGTTGTATGCAATATAAAAGCACTGGCAATTGTTTCTAGGTGATATGGTAGTGTTGCCTATTGTATTGTCATCTCGCAGAAATAGTAATCAAAAATCCTTTTTGCTGTCCTTGTAGGCCAGCACAGAACAGTGGTTTATTTGGAA
Organism: Lycocorax pyrrhopterus obiensis; assembly: GCA_014706295.1. NCBI lineage: Eukaryota > Metazoa > Chordata > Aves > Passeriformes > Paradisaeidae > Lycocorax > Lycocorax pyrrhopterus. Next base: position 93,899,249 of record JACSVZ010000004.1, read on the forward strand.
CTTCCCAATCATAAAATCCATCCTTTTAGCATTCAGGAGACTATGTGCAATACAGTCCAAGAGTGTCAGCACTTGAAGTCACTCTGAAATTTGATCATAGCCTTGAAAAGTGGCTCCCTTTTCAAATTGTTCCTTCATGCTGCCAAGATTTTACTCAAACTGTACTTGCTGTCGGTAAGTTTTGTCCAAGGTTTAACATAGTATTCTAGTTTTGAGGGCATTTTTTGGCTTGGTTCTTTAACACTGATGTAGATAAAAATTCCATTTCCAAGTGTCTTCATCTTAGTAACTGAGGACAATCTTAGTATTATTAAATTTTCTTTTTGTGCATCTTTTACACCTTAGACACCTACATAAACTTTTATGCCACTTCTTTTTCAGATTAGATATACCCTCATTCTTCTTTATAGTTTTGGTAAAAGAGATAGCATATGCATTTAACACTTGTGTCTGAGAAAGATGCATATTGTCACTGTTATAAATATGAGAGGAATTCCAGCAGAATTTTTCCTATTAGAATTCTTCAGTCCAGAAAGATATTTTCACAAGTAGCCAAAATAGCCCACATATGACATTTGGGGTGGGTTACAAAGTTCATCTACTTTTATTTTGGTAAGAAAAAATATGCTGAAGGCTGTCATTTCAGAGCTGCTATTCACTATTTTTGTTTTTCAAACTCTAGAGATACCAAATAAGACACTTTCCAGTGTGGTAGGCAGATTAATTAAAGGATCTTAACATTCAAATAGACAAAGGATATAAAGTAAGAAAATTAAATTTTATTCACCTCACATCATTAGAGAGGAACTGAGGGAGAAACTTTCAGGGTGATCTTTGTGTCACATTTTATCTCCTCATGCTTTAGAAGATATATTGACTTCTATGTCAAGAGCAATCATTTCTGTTCAAAGATATATGTGACCTTTTGTGCATCTTTGCAGGCAGAATGCAATGAAGACAAGAATAAAACACATGGCCTATTTTTGTTTGGTTTTTTTTTTTCCATTTTAACCATAATCACAAGTTTTCTGATGAATGGTACAGCTTGGTAATCTCTTCTGAAGTTAAAGCATCATCTTCTCTGTAGTTTATTTCTTTATTTTTACAGGGATTCCAGACTTGCAGTGGAACAAAATGGTGGCAACCCCAGCTATGGAGAATGGAGTTGTATCTGGATGCTCCAGATTTTTAGGGAGAGTTGCAGATGTTTAAAAACAGTGAAAATCGTACATAATGACAACCTGGAATGATTTTCTTTTCTTCCTTCTCAGTATTTTGGGCACAGAATTGACTCCTGGTTTTGGAAGGATGAAAGGAGATTTTTTTTTTTTTTACTGATTGAAAACCAGTACCATGGTCTTTAGGCAAATATAAATCTATGTTCTTCATTCTGTGACTTCTTCCCAAATCAACTCTTTCTAAATCCTTTCCTTGTGGAGGATCATCTTCTTCTCAGCTTTTGTGAGGTGGAAGGGTTGGTTAATCCCAGATTTCTTTAGAGGGATGAGTCCTCACACTCATCTATATTGTTGGAGTAATGCGCTGACAAGAACCTCATGCACCTCAAAAGGAAGTGCAATGTCCTGTAACTGAGGTGAAACAATCCTGGGCACAATTACACATGCTGGGAACCACCCAGCTAGAAAGCAGCTTTGCAAAACAATGGCCTGGGGAGCCAGGATCTTTCCAGAGCTGCCCAGTGACAGGACCAGTGGCAATGGGCACAGACCTAAACACAGAAGCTGCTATCTGAACATCAGGAAGCACTTTGTTACCATGAGGGTGATGCAGCACTGGCAGAGGTTGCTCAGGCAGGTTGTGGAGTCTCCATCCTTAGAGATAAAAAAAATGTCTTGACATGGTCCTGGACAAACAGTTCTGTGTGGTCCTACTTGAGCAGGGAGGCTTGGGCCAGGTGACCTCCAGACATTCCTGACAACTTCATCCATCCTGTGATGTCTCCAACTCCAATCTTGCAGAAAATAAAGGGGCTTGCTTGTTCACACGTGTCAGGACATCAGTACAAGGTCTATCTTTAAATAATCAGATTTGAAAATGTTAGTATTAGGACTAGTTTCTTGAAATCTGTTTCAATGCTGTACTTTTATGAAGAATGCACAAGCCCCAGGAAAAACCTGGCTATTAGCTAGTCAATTTAATTTGTATTTTTTTTCACCCAACCCTATATTCTTCGCAAATAGAACAATGTATTTTCTGTTTCATTTAGTCCCTTTAAATGCATTAATTTCCTCTTATGAGAATACAATTGCTTTTTCCTGAATAATAATTACTTATAAATAGGATTTTTCACTGAAACTGGAAAAGCACCAGTCTAAATGGTCCTTTGAGGGTGTATTTATGTGCTGTAGACTAAAGTGGATGTTTAAGAAGCCAATGTGCCACTACTCAGTCAAATGTAATTATCTCTCTTCAAAGCTAATTTCACCCTCTCAGTCATACATGTATTTGTTTTCTCTGCTCATGTGATTGATTGCCCAGAAGAATGAACCTCTTTATCCACAGGCCACCTATGCTGCTTGTCTCTTTTTGACTTTTGTGCCTCACTGTCTAAACCCTGACCCAGCTAGATAAAAACCGGCTGAAATCCTCTCTTTAGACTTGCATACATTCATCACTGAAACGTACCAGATTGTGTTCAGCATAGGAGGACATTGTATATCTTCTGTGTGATAGTGAGAATGCAACTTGATATGAAGGAATGCAATCATACTCTTACAGTTAATTTTTTTCTGTACTTTGGCAACAGCAGAAGGACTATCATTGACAGTCTGGTCTTTTAAATCTTTACTTTAGTAACTTGTTAGTGAGAGTGTGCAGGATCTAACTATTGATATTTCACTTTGTTTCCTCATGAGCTTCCGAAGCATATATATCAGCATTAAAAACCATTGAAAGTTTTATTTTCTAGGAAGAGTGAGTTAAGTGTGTGAAGTTATATTTGTGTGTACTGGGGAATGTTTGTACAGTTGTATATGTGTGTGTATATATAAAGATACACATATATCTGTGGATTTTCAGAAATGAGAGTGATCTTGATATTTCTGAATTTGTCATCAAATAACTCAAATTGTTCTCTTGAAGCCAGTTTTTACAAAGTGTTTTTACAGATTCTGAAAAACCACAGAGACTTCAGAGCTACTTAATTCTGCAAAAGGTAGTCTGTTTGGGGGGGCTGAAGCACAGGTATAAAAGGATATACAGTCAGTTATACAAAGGAACTTGGGAATGTTGACATTTAGTATTATCACACATAACATTGAAACATCTAGATAGCACATCATCTAGGTTGTTCTGAGCCTAAAATGCAGATTATTTCTCTAAATTCTTTACATGTCTAGACCATAGAGCAAATTATGGACGTCCAAAGATAATTCAGCCAGTACTTGAAAAAGGTAGCAGTGGCAAGATATGCTTAAACTGCCCACAGGAGGCGCCAGGAAGTGACTGGAACCCTTCTCTTTTGAGGCTTGCACTAGGATTTACAGCCTGGAAAACCCTCTTGTAGTTATATGCCTGTAACATCCTGACAAATGAAGTAGTCATCTCGAATGCGAAACTCCAGGCTCTAGTCCTCCTTCCAGACCGGTAGTTTGTACTCTTGGGCAATGGATCTGCAGCTTTAACTTTTCCTACAAAGATTCTGTGTATGCACAGAAACCAGTTCAAGAAACAGGAGTCTGCATAAGAAAAAGCGAGAGCAGCAGCGATTCTACAGTTTTCCACTGTCAAACTCAGAAACAATCAACCCTGTGTTCATGCTATGGACCTGAGTTACTACTGCTAGACTCCCTTGTTGCACCAATATGATCCCATCCTCCTACATGAATTTTGAAAAACTTTTCTATTCTGCAATGGATAAGGCTGCAATTTAAAATTACTTTAGCCTTAGTGGAACAAGAATTATGACAGCCATTTCTATCTTTTTCATGTGAGGAATATGAATGATGACCTAACATAAAAAAACCCACTTTTTTTTTTCTGCTAAATACAGTCTGATAGACATCAGCTGGATGAGGTCTGAATGAAATACAGCACAAAGGAACTCTGCTGTTGCTTTTTTTCCCTCAACTTCACAACTGTAAAAACAAAAGGCAAAATTAATGAAGCTGCGCAGAGTGGAAAATGAACACATCACTGATTAGATGCTTGGTTTTGTAGTTAATAGCATTTAAATAATATAATGAATAGGTGTTCTTCATGAACCAATTAGGACTTAGTGGTGTTTCTGAGGCTCAGTAGGCATGGATGTTATTATTAAAGTATTTTCATATGATTTTACAAAACAGTTTCTCTCTCAATCTTGTTTTTACAACAGTCATGCAAAACCTGTATTTTTCCATAAAAAATGTGAAATTTATGTTGTTAAAACCAGGCCAATTACTACAGTCAGTGAACACTAGCTTGTACATATCAATTATAGGAACAAAAAGCCACAACTAATGTACCCACAAACCTAAAGTCACTTTCATGGAACTAAGTGTGTGCAAACCATGTAAGACTTGAGTGAACATCAGCCTCAAGTAAGGAACTGGGGGTGGTTTGACATTCATTTGCATTGTATTTGTATACAACTTATCTCAACAAATAAGATTTATGGACCTAGCCTTCAATATAGTGCCTGAGAATACTTTTAAGAAGGATAGTTTAAAATATTGTTCCACACACTAAATACGTATTTAAATCCTAGGAACATAGTTGAAATATTTATATAAGGCAAAGTAATTTTATTTATATTTAAACCTCTTAGATCTACAGTTTAGATGGCTTTTCATTTAGACTGGGTGTAATAAAGTTTATTTCCTTATACTACAGGTGGATAAAGGAATTCTAACAGTATAATTAAAGTATGGCAACAACTATGTTGCTATCAGATTCTGATGGCTATCAAGAGAGAGAGGAAAACACAAAGAGTGGAAATTAATTCACACACTAATGAATTTTTTAATTAGTATTTAAAAACCCAAACTTCAGCAGTATATTTCCCTGTAGGGAACAGTATAGAATCATCCAGGTAATTAGACCAAGTGAAGATAATAAAACAAACTTATGGATATAATGTGAAAAAAGATGTTTGAAGGTCAACAGCAGCAATCAAAGCAAGGACAGAAATTCACTAGATGGAGATAAGGTCTCAGTACCACTATGTCCTTTCCCTTCCATTTCCCAAAAATTCTGCAAATATTCTGAATTCAAGTTAAATAATTGAAAATCTAAGTATATGGTGGTTGGCATTTCAAATCAGTGTTCAAACTCATCTGGGCATTTAAAATTATTTATAATTTTCTTCTTATTATCACTGGTAAACAAAGAAAATTCTTCAAGTATTCTGAATCACACATTCCTTTGTTTCCCAGTCCTGTTTTTTGTGTTGGGTTGTTGCCACTGAGTGTACACTGCCCACCCAGCATATGCCATCATATGCTGGCATACTATGGCTTTGCTGGAGATGAGGAAAGTCAGAAACAGTGAAATAGCCAGGATGTCTTTGTATCCCACTGATGACGGTTTGGGTAGTACATTTTCTTGTGCCTTGATGCTCTAAATGCATTTCTTACTACAGCCAAGTTGGATGGGAAGAGACAGAGAAAAAAGGGATAATCCTTGTTTCTATCCATAGACCTTCTGTTTCCTGGCCAAAGGAGTAGGTTGACTTTCCACCTTTGAAGTGCAAATAGTAACTTATTGCCTCCCTGGAGCAAGACAAAAGCAAGGAAGGAGTGAGCCTCAGATTTTGTACCATGCTTAGCTCACGGCTTAGCCTCCAGGCATGCATTAAACTAAAATAAATTAGTCAGAATTAAGTTTTTCTGACACTAAATTAACCTTTATTTTAAGAGCTTAAATTTTTTAGGCCTAAGGTTCATCTCCCTGGTTGCTTCGAATTTGGCCATGTTAGATTTCATCCTGGTTTACAGCAATGATAGTGAGTTTATATAAAGGAGTTTTGGGGAAACTCTAGGGGGCTACAGTGGTAAAGTACAATGCGTTTACAGCACGGAAGCTACTCCTCAGTACACATATAGACTAAGAAAGGGTGAGACACAAAAAAAAGCTAACCACTAAATGTTTATGGCTATGTAAAGCAAAGCCATTCTGTTGAATTGCAGCCCTCAAATTCACCCATTCCCAACCCCTGGCTCCAGTCTGGGAGTTCTGTTCACTGAAGCAACCCCTAAAGACAGTGAGTTATAGGATGACAGGCCTTTGTCTTCAAACAGAAATATGTTATTGTACTGTGATCTCATCTGTGATATCCACAGCTTGTCCTGGTTTCAGAAGCAGACTGAGCAGAAAACTCCTCCACAAGCTAAAATGAAATGCACGTTATTTTGTCTACCCCATCTGGGGTTTTGACAAGATTTAAAGCAAATCCTCCTCTGAAACTACTTGGACAATTTTTTTTCCCTAGAGAAGCAGTTCTAGAACTGTCTTGTGAATTTTCTTGGCACCCAGTATTATTCTTGTCACATATTCATTATGCCTTGCATCAGTGCATTGTTTCACCCCAAAAATATCGGTAGTTGCCATCTGTCTAGAAAACATGGGTTGATGGTAGGATAGTGACCTCACCTCCCAAGTCAATCACCAGCAATTTAAGAAGAAAGCAATGACAGCTTTGATTTCCAAATACTGGAACTGCTTGTTTATAGTAATATACTTTCTTCTAATGAATCGATCCAGAAGTATGTTTAGAGTACTTGGAATGTTATTACAAATAGGAGAATTTATTTTTCACATTTTATGCATTAATATGTTTGGCCAAATGACTTCCAGTTTTATTTCTTTCACTAAACTTTATGTGCACATTGCAAGTAGCTGTTACTTATTTTTCTGAATACATACTTCATTCCTAAATCTGTCCAGTCTTAACTACCAAATAAAAACCTCTTTTTACAAGAAAAAAAAAAACCTCTGACCTTCAATATTTCAGAAAAGTAAGCTTAAATAGAGAACTGTAAACACTTTCTTACTAAAAACTTTTTTTCTAGTTTGACAGCTGTGAAAATTAAAAGTTAATTTAGATGGAAGGGAATTCTGGTGCACTCAGTGTCACTTTTTACTTGAATGTAATTTTGTCCAGGCTTTAAAAGTTACATCTAATGCTCAAAATGAAAGGAAAATGATCAATGCTTTCAATTTTTTTTGTGTATAGGACTGGTCTCTATCAGTTCATTATGAGCTATTCTTGATGTACTTATCTACAGCCAGATCACATACAAAGAAAGCAAGTAAACAAGTATATATTAATATGAAAAAATAATTTATTTGCTTCACTGTGTCAATCTCCACTGTTTCCTCTTGGCAGTGTGGCAGTTCTCATGCAGATTATTCTATATTAATGTGAAATGTATCCTGTTAAGGAAGAGTGGGAAGGTTGCTTCTGAGGTGCTACTGTGATTTGGCACAAGCTGCTATAAAACTCAGGAATTTTCAGCACATGCCTCTCAGCCTGGAATAGACTTTTTAAAGCTTTCTGCAAGAAACACAAAGCTTGGTTCTATTTTTATTCTGGATTTAGAAGAGTGTCAAATTGCCTTATAGCAAATTTGAAAGGACAACTTAGCTCAAATACTTAATTTGTGTTTGAAGCAAGTTATATCTGGAAAGAGAAAACAGCGAAATGCTTAAATCCTGTAATGCATCAGTAATGACTATTGACTTCATGACGTGAAAAGAACAAACAAAAAGAGAAAGCAAAATGAGTTGTAAAGACCGCTATTTGACAAGCTGGTTTCTAAAAGCTGATGCATAGTGGTGCCTTGAAACACCACGTGAAGTACCAGCCTGCAGTTTAGTCTTTGAGGACAAGATGTATCTCTGGCTACCTGTCTGAGGGAAATAGCAGTTCTGCACCTTGTCTTCTGTGATCACTGTGTGTCATCAAAATATACAGATGTGGAACGTATGATGAATAACAAAATCTGAAAACCCATCAATGCCTCCAACTGCACTGTGGTTTTTGTGGAACTCTAAGCTAGGAGCTTCTCAGTGGCTGAGGCTGACCCAACAGAGCACAGCCATGGGACAGGAGAGACTTCCACCCTGTGTGATCCATGGTCTAGCTCTGCTGTGGAGAATTGCTTGGTTGCTGGGAGGCAGAACAGCCTGACTCTCTTTTTCCCCTCTCTGACTTTTTGTACTAGATGTCACCAGCTGGGGAGGGAGCAGTCAGTTGCCTCTGTCACAAGGGATGATGGGGCAGGAGAGAAGCACAGTGCCATTCAACCACGGCAGGAGAAATATATTTGGAATGGTAAAAGAGTGGGCTGATAGAAAAAGCATCTTCCTGCTTATGTGCCACTTGGCAGATCTCTGTAGAGAGCAAAAGCAGCAGTTTTTTCAATGCACCTTGTAGGGGAATAAATGCAAAAAGGCAGTGGCTGAAGCCTAAGGTGGATGTCTGTTCATAATTATAAACCGTAAGAGATCATACTGCATATCTATTATAATTCTCCTCCATTGATATTAAATAAAGGCATTAAGAAGGTGAAGTTAATCCTGTAACTACACCATACCTTTCTATACTTGCAGTACATATTTCCTGCTAAAAAGTCCCAAGTACATTTTATTGACCAAGGCCTCATTGCTCTAAAATAGACTTTACAAATAAACATTCCTATTTTTTTGGAGACGGATGCTGTCTTCACCCCTGCGGAAGATGTTTGTTATGTCCTTGAAATCACCTATTGGTGGAAAGTAGCTTAAAGTATAGTACCATTAACCTACTACAGGCTGGGAAATTACAGGCAAAATTTAGGCATATAAAATTAAATTACTCATATGACACTGGCCCAGGGTTAACTGTATGCTTAATTACATAAGTGTTGCATAATCACCACAAGATTCTGCATTTCAAAAGATTTCTTTACATAGTCACAAAATATTTTATGTGTTTTGCTACTGCTTAAAAGGTGTTTTGATGTCAGGTATCAATATGTCTACCTTACAATTGGCTTAAACTGTACAACTATCAAAGCATTCCTTTACCAACTCACTTTAACACTTCACTTAACAGAACTGCATTGGCTAAGTATTATTTAAGACTTTAATAGTAATAATGGTTCTTTTAGGAAATGCTATTAAGAATGGAAGTTATCTTAAATCATGTTAACTGTCACTGAATAATAGTAACCCATCAGTGAGTAATAGCAGCAATAAATACAGTAAAATTATTTTAAAGGCATAAGGTAAGGTCTTCATTTTATCTTTTGCAATAGTCGCAATATTCATGAATTAAATAAGATATGTGTTCCTACTGTTTGCAGGATTTTTCATTAGATGATGGTTCAATGTATTTTGTGAATGGGTTGTCGGTGAGCCATTGGCAAAAAAAATCAAAGTCAAAGCACTATTAGTGCAACTAATCTATTGAAATTATTATGCTAAAATAGTGATATTCCATAATGTTTTGATGGGTTTAATCAGTTATGTAATGTCCTGTGCATTCTTACTTACCACAGGAACTTAGATAATATTGAACTGTTTGGGCATAATAATAAATCAATTAAAAGAAAGCAGACTGTGAAAAAATCCTCTCTCTAAAAAAATCTATTTGCTTCCCTTCAGGTATGACTCTTTCATTTTTTCCATACGTTTTACATTTCTGTGTAGAACACTTTTTTTACTATTGGACATAACATGGTTTTACTGGATAGTTTATTGCCAATTAATCAGTTCAAGTGCTAGAGAAGTTGCATATTTCTGCCAAGATACCTATTTCTGTATCCAGTCTGTACTTTATAGTTCCCTTAAATTGTTAGTGTCTTTTAAAAAATCACTAGTTACTGGATAATGAGAAAATATAAAGCCAATTATGTGTTTTGATGAAGGTAGAATTAGTTTGGGAAGGATTTTAAATTAATTAAAAACACTTGTTTGGAAAAATAATAGCATTTTACCTTTCCCTGAAGGACTCTGTACCTCATATTACTGTCTTATAGATAAATACAAATATTCCATGAAAGCCCACTGTATGTCCTCCGTCACATGATGGAATTAGTGGTGGGATACACAGTTGCAGCCAGCAGATGTCAGCCAATTATGTCTTTCTCCGAACCGGTGTTTTTTTGCCTAGAATACTGGAATCCATCTGGCTGCAGTAGTCATCTAAAAGACACTGCAGTCCTAGTCTATCGTTCAGTCAATGGAAACCTGCCAAAATTTTTGTGAAGTATAATCCTTGTTTCCTACAGATAGTTATTTCTTACCATCCTCTATGTACAAAATCCTTTGAGGGGAAACTCTGTACTAGACAAACGCTGTGTGTTCTCTACTTTTTATGACTTTCTGCAAAATCTGTAGAAAGACCCATTCAGATTTAGAGGAAATATCAGCCAAGGGGGATGCCCTTTGCCAAAATACAAGATAACAGTGGAAGAGGGATGGAATCTTTATCACTTGAATATAATCCTTTGGGCACCCATTACCACAGCTAAAGTCAAGTAACCAGAGCTGCCTGATGCCTTTGAAGTTTGGCCTTGACTTCAGCTTTGCTGCTTCACTTGCCAGTCTCTCCTCTCATGCTGCTATTGAGTTAAAACATACGTAGCAAACCACCTAACTGAACCAACAAAACAGTAACACCTTGGGCAACCTCATTTGTTGCCCACTACCAGGTTTAGCAGCAGTTCCTTTGGGAGGAGCTGATAAAGCCCCCTCCTTTGGGGGCTCCTTTTGGGAGGCAAGGCCACCTGAAGAGCTGCAAATGGTCCAGAGGATTCTGCAGCTGTAAGCAGAACAGATTTGGAACACCCTGAACATATCATGACTTCTCCCATTCCTGACTGACAAAAACCTGATTGGTATTTAGGACTGCAGCACTTGAAGGAATAGCAGGTGCCCTTAAGAAACATTTAGCTTAGACAAAGCCACAGAGTCCCCATTTCATGTACCATTACAACACAGTAGCAGTCACAAAAGTCATCCCAACACCTGCATTGAATCAGCAACTGAAAACCCCAAAAGCCATAATTATAACCTGTCAGAGGAAGTGAACAGAGATCAATGATCTTGCTGGTGTTTAGGTCCCTGTATTAATGTAATTACATTAAGTGTGGGAAGGATTTTGAAGAAAAATTATCCACCTTGTTCTTCACTCTGGAATGAGGTTGACAACTGAACTTCATGGACAATTGCAAGGCAAGGTACTTGAATGTAAACTTAAGTGAAAATCCTTTGAAATTTTCATAGTCTTAGTTCTGGAAAAAGTGTATTGGGTGACTTATTAATGAAGCTGTACCAGTGTAATACATTTTGAAAAAAGTCCTTTCCAATCTTTGACAAGTGTGTGCCCTTCAAAGAAATTGCTCCTGCCCAAATCTACTGTCAGCCTGCAGATATGCTAGGAGGAGTTTGGGAAGCCATATCTTGTCTTCTGCAATTGCCATTTTGTATATGTTGGCCAGGATTTTCCAGCTCTGGGAAATGTTTTAGGTTGTATAGAGAGATAGAGATGGTCCTAGGTCATCTGTCAAACTGTGATGTGCAAACAGTTGAATTTGGGTGACTTGGCTTCCAGAAATGCAAACCTCGTCTACTGGTAGCAGAGGCAGCAATGACAGCTCTAGAGAAAGACATCGTAAAAAGGAGCTCACCACAATCTGCCAGCCCTTCTTCAAGCAGTGGGAAAGCTCAAGTAACAGGCATGTATTTTAATTAATATTTGCAGTCTTCTTTAAGCATTTGCTCTGAGTCTGTGGCAAGAACTGCAGAGAAAAATAAGTGAGAAAGGACACATATTTAACTTTTTATGAGGAGCTCTTCTCAAAGCCCTGGTCCACTGAACTCAGGAAGGTGATTTCAGCATACTGGGGCAGGTTCAGTTGCCTGAAGTTCACAATGTTGCCCTTCTGAGTAAGGCCCAAGAAGCAGCATGATATTCTAAAGTAAGCTCCACTAATTTTTCACTATGTGAAGTTAGTTTATTGGGACAGAGATTAAGAGGCAAGCACTTTCATAATGTGTACTCCTTGTATCTTCACAACGATTTTCATTTTCTTCTTCCTAATTTAGTATTTTGTTCACTGTACAGGCGGAAATGGCAGTAGTGTTATGTATGGAAGTGTTCAAGTAGGTAGACAGCTGAAATGAATGGATTCTACTAAGTTTAATAATCTTTTAAAAAAGTTTTCAGATGTAGAAAAAATGCTTCATTATAGAATAGAAACAAGAAAGGACAACAGGACAGAAAGATTTACTCCAACCCTGACTATATCTTGCATGTAATTTACCAGCTTCTCATTTAAATCTGTTCCCTGAAGTATAACCATTTGTTATATTCCTTTCTTAAGAGTAGATTAACCATTGAGTGTTGTCCACTACTTTAACACAGAATTTTTATTTTTCCAAGTATAGCTGCTGCTGACCAGTATTTTTATCTGCTGTAGTGGCCCCGTGAGATCAGGGCAGTGTGAAACGTTGAGTCCCTAGCAGGCACATTGGTTTGACACACACCTCAGCTGGTACACTCGGTTTGCTGTGACACTGGAGGGGGCCAACACTCTGTTTTCTGGCAGGCGCCTTCCTGCTCTCTGGAGCTGGCAGACAGATCAGTGGCCACGAGTTACCCCAGTTTTCACATGCAGGCTTCTCATTGCACATTAACACCCGGCCACTATCGTGTTAGCAAATAACACAGGTATTCAGTGTTTGATAAGCCAAATATTTGAACCAGGTGACATTTGAGCATTTTTACACAGTAACACTTTGAATAAGGCAGCTCTCACCGTTGCTGGGCTGCTAGCAATTGATTTCTTGTCATGCAAATGGAATGTTATCTTCGGCTGTGAAAAATCAGATTTTGGGGATGACCTGAAAATTATTTTAGTCTTATACAGATTTTGCACATATATTAGAAGATACATACAATTTTTCTGTATAAATATGTGAAAATACTTAGACCTGGCTGCAGTAAATATATATGCTTTAAGTGTGTTGTTTTACAGTTTGTGCTTTGAAAAGCTGGAAGTATAATATACATTTCCTTGGTTTGAATTTCATTTTGCTAGTGTACTCTGAGATTATGCCTTCATCTTGACTCAGAGTAGATTGAGACCTAACTTCTTAATCTGCAGCCTTTTCTATTTCTGCTCATCTCTGCCTTTTTTCAGTCCCAAGTGTTATTCTCTTTGCTCTGCTTTTAATGGAGCTTTGTCTGTCCACTACCAGTGTCTAGTCATTTGGCTTTTTTGGATCATCTTTTATAATTCTAAAACTGTAAGTGCTGGCACTTTTTCACACAGCTGCCAACCATTTGCTCTCATCTGTGGTTTCTTGCACGGTGTTACTTATGGATATTTATAAGTAAGTGTTGTAAGTACCTATATATATATCAGAAGTGAGCAATCTCATTATACAGCTATGTCACTTTAAAGATATGGTGATGTGTGTGAAACTGGTCAGATTTACTGCCACTTCATGAGTTATCATATAAAGGATGACTTACTGTGCCCCTTGACCTACATGGCTGTGGAGTAGCGTTATGCTAAATTTATTCAGCTCTAAGAGTTGGATCATTTTAGGTCCATTTCATTCATTAAAGGACTTAAACCTGTTTTAGTTAAACAGGTGTAACAATGTTATTGTTGATATATTAGAGAGAAACTGATATAATTATTCCCAGGTGGGAAGCAAGACAAACTATGCTCATATAACCTTATAAAATTCCTCTTTCTATTGTCTGTACCAATTTAACTGTTTTAATTCAAGTGTTCAAATTGATGATTAAAATAGATAGAAGTCCTCAAATAAAACCCCTCTGCCTGTCCCTTGGCAGGGATGGGGACTCTATGATTGTGTTTCTGTAAAGTCTAGTCCACATCCTCTTTCAGGCATCTGTCCCCTGCAGGCTTCACTCCCTCTGCCCACTGCACTTTAATTACTGTGAGCGAAGTGCTTATATCACATCAACCTGTAATCCTAGAAGTACTCCCTCTGTTGCTCTCTGTTTTCTTTCCTTTCAGTTAACATGAACAAACTAAACCATCTAATTAAAAACTCCTATTCTCCTAAAAATTCAGTATGTCCTTCCACAAAAGAAAGGACAGCAAAAAGATACTGGTCACATCTCTCTCCCCAGTCTAGCACAGAGATTCAGTCCTCCATGGTACAGGATCATTTAATTCCAAAGCTTTAAAATGTGTTTAACCTATTGCATGTGAATACATTAAAGAAAACAGAAATTTCCATTATCTAGGCACTCTGCAGCACTGAACTTCAAGGTGGTCCCTTAATAAAACATACCATTGATAGTCATTTTGTAGAAGGGGACAGCTGGTGCTACAGATTAAGACAGACAAGAAGTCTGAAATGTCATGAGTAGGTGAAATAAAATAGTTCTACAACTGACCTGAGTGATGGGGAGACAAAGCATGGTATTTGGAAGTCAGCAACTTCTGTACTCAATACTACTACATCTACGTTCTCTGAGACAGTATTTCAGGAGTACACTTTTTTTAGTACAAGAAGGTGCTTTTGAAAGAGCATTTCACAAGACTGTTACAAATTATGAGAAGGATAAAAAGAAATACCAGGTTTTTTGCTGTTTCCATCTGAAATGAAATAGAATAGAATATATAGGCAGATAGAATGTATAGAAAGCACCAATTCAGGTTTCTTTAAGTACAGAGATTATTTAGCTTCTAGATAAGGCAAGAGCATTTTTTATCTGCTGAGGTGGTACTGTTGGGGCAGCCCAGGCAGGTTGTGTATGTGCTTTCCTCTCTAACACAAAACTTCTAGAAACATCTCTATGGGAGAACTTGCTTATTTCTGGGTCTGGTGTTTCTATGTGGGACTGAGAAGCTGTTCAAGCAGCAGTGTACAAGCAAGAAACAACTCTGCAGTGAAAAATCTTACATAAAAATGAAGCAATTGTTCTGAATTATAATAAAAATCAGGTGTGAATCATTGTTCTTCACTACTATAATACTTTTGGTCAGATTACATTTGATTCTCACAGATAATTCTACTTGCATTTGATGATTCAGAAGAGGGTATTGGGATGATAACACTAGATTTAATGAAGCTCCCTTCTTAGGAATTTCCACACAAGATTTGACAAATATTCATGCTCTTCCCAGTACTTTTGGTGCTACTCTCTGTTTAATGAAAATTAGAGGTATGTCCAAGTGCATCATCCTATTTGTATCCTGAGAACTGACATTTAACTCATGTTTATGTAAGGCAAATAAGACATGTCAGTCAGTGTCCTTATGTTCTGTGCTGTAATAACTGAATTCAATACAATAAATTAGTGTTCTGATTAGAAACAGTTTCTTTGTAAGTTGTTATGAGGGTAGATAATGTCTCATCTTAAAAACAGACCTTCATCTTAATGAAAGCTTTCAGAGTCTAAATGTCAAGGTGACCTTATGGAACACCATGAGTTAAGTCTTTCAGTCAACATTGCACTCTGAATATACTGATTTTTTTTTTTTCTGAGAAAACTGTAGTAGAAGAGTGATCCACTCATACTAGTTTTCATTTGGTTCTGGGTATTGAAGTCATATTCTACTGGTACTGTATTTTTCCTAGATACCATTTGTATTTGTTAGGACAGGTTTGAGAAATCCTACCATTTTCCCTTTCTCTCAGAAAAAAGGTCCTATTACTTTATCTGCCAGACTGAGTGTGAATATTTAATGGATAATATGGACCTGTCTCACTTTTATTAGTAAAAAGTCCCAATTTTATTGCCATAATTGTCGCAATTTTATTGCATAATTGTCACTATTTCACATTAAAATAAACAGCACTTTTTACCGATAAATATGAAACATCTCAGAAAATATGGACAAACAGAATAATGACAGAAATATGTCCACTTTGCACACATATGCATTTTTTCTGGAGACACAAGCAAGCTTAATTCATCTCCTGTAGATTGCCTTTAAGAAGAAATTACAGTTAAACTGTATAGCAAACAAAATCTTGTTTATTTACATAAATATAATATCCTGTCACCCCGAACAGGATCAAATTGGAAATGGTTTTTATTCTCAGTGCCTTGATGCCCTTTTGATCTTGAGGTCTCTGCTGGATGTTCTCTCCAGGATACGTGCCATTGTAGTTTAGGAAAGGTTGAGCTTTCCCAACAGTTTCTCATGACTTGTCACACAGAAACTTTCCCTGGTGCAATTTAACTTAGTATACTTTTACTTTTTAAAATTTTGATGTTATTTTAAGTTCAGCACAAAAATAGTATAAAGAAGAAACAACATTTTAATTTTAGGGGACTATTGCTTTAGACTGATAATAGCAGAACAAGAGGAAACAAAACCAATATGCAATATTTGTGTTTTCTCTGCTTGCATTGACATGGCTGCCTTTCCTTGCAGAGTATTCAGGGATCTAATTAGCAATGATCAAGAAAATGCTCAATGTTTGCGTAATGGACTTAAACAGAGTTAAGCACTTGGAAATCCATAATGTAATTCAGATTCTCCTATTCCTTTAAAGTGACCTCCATTTGTTGCAGTTCTTTTTAACACACGTACACCAAGTGTGAAACAAAAAATATACATTAAAAATTTTCCCTTAACTTCAGTAAATATGGACTATCGGAGGATTAGAGTGTAAAGAAATCCACTGTATAGAAGAATGCAAGGATGCTGCCAATGGCTCATTGTCCTTTCCTACAGACATAACTATGAGAGGAAAAAGGAATTTTTAACATCTTTTGTAAGAGTAGGAGGTGTGAAGCAATTTGGTACCACAGTTCCTCGGCAAAACAGCACCCAATTTCAGACAAGAGAGTCAATTGTTCATCTGTGGGTAAGGGAAGAACACTGAACGATGACAGCTTCAGTGGATGGAGGCAGGGCTGAATGGCTGTACCTCAAGTATGCAGCCAACTGTGAGAAAATAAACAGGTTATTTATCCTCTGCTTTAGTGAAGCACCACAAAAATTGTTGTGCTTGTCTGCTTTTTCTTATAATCTCTTCTATCTATTGTCATGGATCCAAACTATTTAGTGGCTTACAATAGACCCCAATGATCTCCTTTACCTAGAGTTGTACATCTTCAGACTTCTCATGCTAGCATCTGAAAGCACTGAATGTTTCAATTTAAGACCATACTTGTCAAAAATTGATAGAACAGGTGATTTTCCTCTGAATGAAACCCAACATCACCCCTCCTCACACAGACTTTATTTTAACCAAGAGAACTAGACTGAATTAGACCAAACATATGAGAGATAAAGATGGTAAGCATGGTTTTGATGGTCATATAGGAAAAAATCACTAAAAAAAGTCAATGAAAATTTACCAAGAAAATCAGAAATACTGCTAAATCTGTGTGTATTTATAAGAGAGCCATGTACTTCAGTAACTGTGGTTTTTTCATGTATCTCTTTGTCATTACAGGGACCCCTGGTAATTTAAATTCATGACAGGAAACCACACATGGGAAATGACTACACAGCTACTTATAAAAGGCTGTATAAAGAAGTAAAATGATATCAGTGACTCCTCACCTACATCTCTTACGTTGCATCTTCTCCTCTCTTTGCTTCATGATTACTGGCTTAGTGCTGTTTTAAAGGAAAACAACACAGAAAATTAATTATGTTTGAATGTTATCAGACTTGCCTAAAGATACTGAAAGTTAACTTTAGCTTCATAATAATTTTCAAAGCTGATTTAGTAGCCTTGTCCAAAACAGGCCATACTTTTATATGCATGTTCTGTAACCCATCAAATTAAATATACCACTTAAGCTGCCTAGCATACCCAGATATTTTAGCAGGATTAAGAAATATCATTATAATTACCTACAATTAATTGAACTTTTAATGTTTGATCTTGATTTTAAATTCTTTAGCTCCAATCTCCTTTGTGTGATCTCATTTAATACGTGGAAGACCTTTGAATGAAACATGTCTCTTTAGGACATATGTCATCCATTTCTTTTCCTGATGTCTTTAATAATTGTGTCCCTGATTCCATCTTACTCTCAAACAAATGCTTTACGCTTTACACAAATGTTCCTTCTGAACCAAGGGGTCTATGCAATACAACTGAACATTTCAATGTACTGCATTATGTTCTGAACCAGAGACTAGATTAATTAAGCTTTAGTTTTGTACCGTTTCCTGTTCCAAATAAGACCAATGTATTACCAAACCCACTCTCCTGGAGAACTTTGAAATTTCAGAGGCCAAAGATATATTTACTCATGCTTGCTGCACAAGACAATTTCAATTTGTCAAAAGGGCAAGATAGAGACAATATTAAACATTAGGCTATTATTAGGCATTATGTTTACATTTATCCATATAATATTACATTCAACTTTAATGTGTGATAATGCATTCCCTACTAATAACCTTTCTGGTCACTTTTACGACCCTTGTCAGGGTCTTATCTGGGCATCTTATAATCATTAATGGGCTTTTTCTTTACTAAGCACCTAAAAGGTAGGGACATAATGGGCTCTAAAACAATAAGAATGGAGATAGAGAAGACCATGACTTATAAAGTTAAATAACTTCTGTCACACAGCAGTGATCTGCAATTTGAAAGTATATACATCCACAGTACAATCCTCTATTCTAGTCACTAATTTACACTTTGCTTATTGATTATTTAATTTGATCAAAGAAGTTATGGAATGGCAAGATTTATTCTTTTGTTTACTGATTAGTTTCATTACTGGTTTTGATGCCACTACATTTTTCTCTCTTAAAGACAGATGATTTATTTTACTAGGATTTTCAGTTGAAACATTAAGATAGTAATTACCAGTATCTGGTTTGCATTGTTCAAACATCATCACTGCAATTTTCCCTATCATCTCCTTAGCCCTTTCTGACTTTTCCAAAATAATTTCTAATAGTTTAATAAATGTATTTTTAGTAATTCCCTTAAGTATGGGAAGAAAAGTGGGCAGGTCTTCTTATGTGTATATGTTACATTTCCCAAAATACATTCATTTTTCATGAAAAACTTTATTGAAATTATTTCCTACTTATTTATAGCACTTTACTCATGCTAGAAGATTTGGTGTATGTGAAGAAATATTAAATATTCATATGTTTCAACACCTTTCAGGAAAAAAATGTCACTGAAGAGGCAGACCTCAACAACTCTACCCAGTTTTGTCTTTCATAAAACTTAAATAACAATTAACTAAGAAAGTGATTGAAGTCTAAAACACTCTCATTGGCTGCAAAAGACTTCTAAATACCATAGTGAAAATTAATCAAAATACTAACACATGTTCTCCCTGAAGGTGTGGTTATTCTTCTCTTTCAGGAGACCAGCCTAGCAAGCAATCACTGTTTCAGGGCTAAATTCTGAAGGAAACAAGTTTTAAATAAACAAATATGGGAGAGAATGGGAAAAAAAAGGTATAGGTTTTCAGACATACATTTTGGACGATGTGGGAAATTCACATCTCTACCCACTTTCTGGAAGATCCAACTGTGTCCTCCAAGCCTGATGAAGATTCTCTGTGTTTTCTTTCCTTTTAAATTAGAAGCCCTCGTGAAGTTTCCCACTCATGCTTTACCCAGGACTTTGGAAACACTGGACATCTGGGAAAGTAATCTAAGAAACTGGCAACTTCATTTACGATGTGGCAATAATCTCTGTCAACCACTGGCATTGACGAGGATATATGTATTTCTAAATTCTAAAGTGGCCAAAATTCTTCAGACTCTATTTCAGTATTTTGAGCACGATATTCATCTGTGATGGAATGATAAGTGCATCTTTCACTCATTTGGCAAAGATTCATGACTGCTGGTTGGACTCATCACTTAATTTTTTTTTTTTTTGGAGCTGTGCTCTTTCACATAATGGCCCCTTTCATTTAATGTGCAGCAAGATCAATTTGAGGTCAAGTTTTTTCTTGCAGAGTTAAGCTGAAAGCAAGTTGTTTTGAACCACGTATTACTCTTTGTCTCCTTTTTCACATTTTATATATATATCTATCTCTTTTCAAATCCTAACATAAGCTATCAGGTTGCATAAAATTCAATAGATGAATCATAGAATTTTAGTTTTTGATGTGTTTCTTTCAAACTACAAGCAACATCATGTTAAAACTTTAGATGCAGTTTAAATGAAGGGGTTACTGAGTAAAACAAGACAAGTATCATAGAGTTGGTAGCTTTTGCAGGCTATACTGTCCATGCAACTCTATAATTGAAAATCAGATATCTTTAACTTTGTATTTTTATGTAACAATTGTGCTTGATTTGTAAGGTGCACAAACTACTTGCACAACTGCTATGTTACATTGGATGTCTTCTCACCTCACCTATGCTATACCTGTGTCATGTAGCTCACCCAAATTTAATAGCATTATTGGGTAAAAGTAAGAAGGTAACAGTCAAAAGAAAGAACCTCCACACAACTAAACTGTGATTTTAATCTTCCAACAAAGAAGCTGTTTAATTTTTCTGGCACTGCATTGCACTGTAGCTCATCCTGAGTACCTTGTCTTGCTATATCTAGGAGCCTTCCCCATTCAATTAATTCAAACTCAGTTAATAAAAGAAAAATTCGTTGAAAAAAGTTTAGTAAATTGGGTCTCTAAGAGTAGTATGTTATGTTTACATAATGATATCTACTGAGAGTTATTTTGTCTCTAAAGCTGAGGAGATGTTTCTCTGACAGGAGAATTCTGACAGAAGAAACAGATTTACCACAGGGGTTTAAAACAAGCTTTTAATTTCACAGAAATATAAGGGGAAAAAAGAGAAGAAGAAGAAACATACTACAAAAATAGATTGTATGAGCCTGGTATGGCTGGTGAGGATAAAATCAAGTTCACTGACGTGTTCTATTTGCTACTGTAAGATTATCAGACCTTGTGTAGGTCTGTACTAATATCCAGGTAAATAAGTTCAAATTTTTATGTGTTTTTTCCTTTTTTTTCCCCTTCCAAATAAAACAGACTCATAGAATAAGCTGAGTTGGAAGGCTATCACAAGAATCATCAAAGTCCATCTCCTGGCCCTGCACAGGGCAGCCCCAAAATCACATGTGCCTGAGAGCATTGTCCAAACACTTAGCTCTGTCAGGCTTGGTGCTGTGACCAGTTCCCTGGGGAGCCTGCTCCAGTGCTCTGGGTGAAGAACCTTTCCCTGATATCCAACCTAAACCTCCCCTGACACAACTTCAGGCCTCCAGTTCTGTGTAGGTCACTTCTCAGTAGTATAAACATTGGCAGTAAATCAAACAATATCTCACTGTGGGAAATTCTTTCAGGCAAACAGATTAGAGCAGTCCAAGGTACGTTATACAAACAGTGGTGACACTAGAGAGCTCAAAGGTCATGAGATAAAATTAGGATAAAATCGTACAGGAAAATCTCAGTGTCCTTAGTTCTTCCCCAGTTTAATCTTCACAACAGCTTGAGAAGGAAGGCAGGAATACAAATTTCAGTTGCTGTAGTTTGAGAGATGTTCTGCAAGTCAGCATTTCTGATCACATGAAGTATCGCCACAAGTGCTATTTCTATTCAAAGTAGTTGTGTTGGACACTTCCTTGCCTGTGTGGCATATAGAGGCTCAATTCTTCAAGCAGAAAAGGTGTTCAGTCTCCTACTCATTCTTCACAGCCAGGCATACAATTGTTTTATCAATAGCTGCTGTTATGAAGCTTTTGAGAATACACGGAGTGCTGCAATGTGCAGTCATCGTTATTCCATGCTTTTCTCTGTTTTAGTTCATTTAGAAAGATATTTCAAATACAGTTCTGGGAGGAAGATGGTGACATTTTCTTTATGACCAAAAATTTATCTTCAACGTTTTCCTTGTTGGAGGTTTTCTAGTTTATATACAGTTATTGACTTGCATTCAAATAGCATACAGTTCACAGAAAATTCAATATTATTAGTTAAATATAATGCATTTTATTAACATTTTATTAACATTTTATTAGCAAAATTTGAAGCAGGAAAAAATAAAATAAATAAGGTTCTTTCCAAGAGGAAACATCAAAAATCTCTTGGTATTTCACTATCACAAACAAAATATTCTGTGTGGAATCCATACGCAAACAGTGATGTTCTGTATAATTATAACCTTCGTTTTGGTTAAGGTGATCATTATGATGAAACCATAATTAAATTATTCTATTTTAGACAAAACTCTTACAATGAAAATATTCTTTATTTTTGAAACACTAGATTATTACGGGAAAGGGCGTCAGATATTTTCAGAAGAGATAGAAACAATATATTTGAAAAAAATAGGAAGGTTTAAAGAAGACAATTTCAAAATATTTCATGACTCACAGAAAAATACAGCATTTTATTCTCCTTTCATCTTTTGTGCATTGTTAATCTTTATTATTCTTAGGCAACAGCAAAATGTTAATATCTGGATTTTAGTCAATGGGTTCAAAGGGATACTATGTACTCTTTTGCCTAAAATCAAGTGAGAAGGGCATGAGAATACTTTAAGCATAACACATAAAACAAAAAAATGCATATAAACATACAAGTCATTAGGTTAAATTAGAACATTACAAAGGCTACTCCAAATCAGGCTGATTAGTGAAGGATTCAAAAGAACTCTTGTGCCAGACCTGTGACTATAGAAGGTTTCCTAACCTGACAGAATCTTTTTAAGGTCAGTTATACAAATCAGGGCCCAGAATATTTTAGCAGCATGGAGCAAAGCAACCTTGAAGTAGCCAAAAATCTGCCCCGGTGACTTAACATTAAAGAAACATACGCATTCTCTTCTGTTTGTCAGGATTTAGTCACAAAACAGATGGATTGCTTTTACTTTTATCCAGTTTTACTGAAAATATTCTTGACTTTTTTTAGTAGATTTGTTTAGGGAGCTGAATAGGAGCTATATGGGGAAACAAAATACATTTGTAACTTTCTTATTTTATGCCCATATAATGCAGGTTGCTTGCTTCCTTGCTTACTCTGTTCCTCTCTCCACATCTCCAGCATCTCACTGTGCCTTTAGTGGAAAATTGTGTTAACTAAATCCTATTAATCTGATACTGGAATAAAAGTACAGTCAAAACTCAAGAGACTAATTCTGAACTATTGAATTTGATAGGAGTCTTGAAAGGAGTTTTGAGAAGTTAATAAATATTTTCATCAATATTGTCAAATATAATAAACTGAATACTTACAAGACTGCCTTATTTAACTTATTTCTTTACTTCTTTATGTATTTATTTAATTATTCTTCTGCTTTTGGATATTAAAAAAAGAGAATTTGGCAGATGTTGCAAGAAGAAAACTAAATGTTCCAGTTTTTTATACAGTTTTTTTACTTTAATGTTTTCTCTAATGCTAAGAAAAAAAAAAAAGCCCTTAAAGATCATTCTGTGCTGTTTTGCTACATTATTGCTTCATACATCAGTAAACTATTCAAAACCAAGTTTATTTACCTTTCCCATCTCTGGTTAGAGAGCTCAAGGTTTTAGTAAATCTCTGACCATACAGTAAAGCATAACTGAATGCTAACTCAGAATTCACTTTCCCTACTCACCACCAGTTAAATATTAGAGATTTAGAAAACACATTTGAAGCGAATACAGGAGCTAGGCAAAGGTAACTGCACAACAGCTCCTTCAGAGTCACAGTATTGGTTGGTTAACATGGGGTGATCCTGCTGCTACATCTTGTACAGAAATTTTGAAATTTCAGAAATTTCCTTAAGCAAGGAAAGAAAGATCCCATGACTTAGGACATTGTTCCGTCTTTTAAGTATTTACTTCCAAAACCCTATTGGAACATCAGATCAATGCTACCCAAATATTTTACTGAGATTGTTTTCTAAACAAATTAGTTATTCTTTTTCACCTTTAGTTTTGAAACCTTTACTGGGGAAAAGGTGTTGAACAGATTAGGCACTGGTTCCTTGAGATCTTGTTACACGTTGTTGGACGGTCAAAAAAATGTGAAGGACTGGTTAATGTAGTGACATGAGAACAGAAATTCAGGTTTTATTCTCTTCTCTGATTTCAAGTCCTTCTGCAAGCTTTCTTCTCAAAATATGGGTGAGAGCTAAAAGTTCCTGAGATAACAAATACAATGTGGCTGTCATTGGTGAGTCACTAGCACACAGTTCTCCTTCTGCCAAGGTAATTAATTCCTTTGCACACAAAATGGGGGTGAGGAGGTGGGATGAAAACACAAATGACATATTTGTTAATTTGATAAGCAGTTATGTAATTTACGGACAGACAAATGGATTACAAAGTTATTGGGACAGACAAGGTATCAAACATTAGTACTTTGATTCTGTTTCCAAGTCCCTAAAAAAATACTATATTATCCATTGTTCTTACAGATGGCCAGTTTTGCAAGGTGCCTTTCAGAATATTTTCTTTTTTCCTGAAATGTACCTTCAATTAGTTCCTTGAGTTAACTTCTCAATAAAACAGACTGTTTTAAATCTAGGAAAACATCTTCTAAAATTTTTATTGAGCACATTCAAAAAAGCTAATTTGCCCTCAGGTAGGAAGTAATGAGAAGACAACCATCACAGTTACTTGCTCATTTAGCTATAGGGAAATTAAATAATTTCTAAATACCAAAGAAACTGTTTCTCCCATTGGAACATACACATCCGTGCATGTTCACGTCTACCAAAAATAATGTTAATCTTATTATACCTGATCTGGATATGCATTTTGGAGTGCTATTGATTTTCTCTATCTGACCCTCAAAGAGAGGTGAGGAAATTCATAGCCATGGCAAGATTGATTCAAAAGAAACTACTCCAAGCAGTCAGCTTTGTTTGTGTACACTAAGTTAGAATACGTCTTTAATATTCTGGGCACAAGTTTCAACTTGAATAAAACAAAACCTTGAGAAAGAGCGTGTAAATCATTCATGAACATGGCTTCTATTTTCTTTTAACTTGTAGCTATTTACTGTAAATAGGGAAGGATAATCTCTCATGTAATGTGATCACTGTCTAATTGTAATACAAAATGTGTATCTTTCAGCATATTGGGGATAATGTTGAAATTCTGTAAAGAAAAACTGAGCTAAACTAAAATATCCCTCAGAGCAAATTTCTTGAAATGCAACATGGTTTAAGTGGGTATTTAGATCTAAACAATACGAATGATACGGAAGAAAAAAATATTACTGATTTTTTTTTCTTGGTGTTGAAAAATTCACTAGTTAATGGTAAATAATAATGACAGGCAAATGAAACAGTTTTAATTAATAAATCAGATCAGCATTTATATTTTTAGTAACAAATACTTGATACAATGCTTCTCACAAAGCTGAATTTGATTTAGACTTGGTTTGGGAAAAGTTCTTTAATGTGCAATGGTACTGAATGTCCAAGTATGAATAGTGTTGACATTGCCTCACATAAGCTGCGTGATGCAGCCTAAAAGACTGTCTTGAAATCAGTTCTTTGGAATATCTTGGGAGATAGAAAAGGATATCAGGTAGGATTTAAGAGAGAATATAGTGATATCGTTTTACACAACATAATGTTAAAAAAATGGAGGTGGATCCTAAAGGAGCCATAAGAACGATTCAGAGTCTAATAAATTAACTCAGGTCTTAAGGTCATCGACATCCTATTTGGCAAAACAAACATAAAAGCTAATATCAAATCCTTAGGCAAAATGTGAGCACAGCCCATCAGGCTTTTGTGGAGAAATATAATTACCAACTGGAACATTTTCCCAAGACATGAGTTGAATTCACAACTTTTTAAAGTCATCATAACTGAATATATCTATGGAAGATGTAATACAGTTCAAACAGAAATTACAGGTCTAATGCAGAGATTTCCAGGGATTGCTCATAGGCCTGTTTGTACAGGAAGTCAAGCCAGCCAATCATATGAGTCCCTTGGATTTTAAAGATGTATAAGTGCCAAAAATACCAACTAACTTCAGCAAGTGAGCCTTAGAACAATATTGTAGCTGACAATTATTCTAAGGGATATGTAGTTTCTTGCTTCCAAGTCGAAAAGAACAAATACTCAGTACATGCCCCTATGGCACAGGCAGCTACTACTTGAGGTTTGCTTCCTAGGGATTTTGGAAGTATTATTACGGAAGATGTTAGAGCTCTGAGTATCTGGAAGAAACCATGTAACTCTTGCCTACTGAGGATCAGCACAAAATTGAGAAGCTTCCTTTTATTTTGTAGAGATTTCATTTATAAATGCACAGTCAACTTTGAAATTCTCAGTCTGAGATTGCATGCATTCCTTTTATTATATTGCAAATTAAGGGAGAGAATAACCTTAAAATAGTCTTGGGTTCATCCCAACAGGTAAATCTGTTTGATGTTCCAGTTCAGTATCTGCATATGGTTTTAGAATAGGAAAAACCATGCAAAATTTATACAATTATGCAGAGATATGAAATGGTAGAGGGTGGAAGTTACAAAGTAGAATTCTTGTGGGTACCTGAGCTGCAGCTGCAGTTCCATACTAAGGTGCTGAGGACTATCTGCTTTGGCACTGAAGGGGTTCCTTATTGCTCCAAAACCTTGAACAACATTTTTGGTGTTAAACACATGCTAGGAAAATGATACAAGAAGCCCTCTTCATGACTTAAATTAATCAAGGCTCACTGTCTCATCCTCATGATAGGTGTCACAGCGTGGCTCAAACCCAGAGAATTAAATTCTCTTTGCTCAAAGGAAAAAAAACCACAGTGATCTTAGTCATATTGATTGCTGGGAACAGTTACTGAGTGGTGTTATCTTGCCAGACCCTTTCCAGGAAGAAAGGCTGAAGAGTGAGTCAGGCAGTGTGCTAACATTAAACGGTATGGATGACTGTGACAGTGACTAAGCCTGTGTCCTGTTTCTATCTCATATAGAAACAGCCTGACTGTAGAGACCCGGTCCCAGCCTTCTCACAGACTGTGCTTGAAAAATATGTCTGTGACGTATCTGCACGGCCTTTTAGTGACTGTTCTGTGACTTCCCAACAAGAGTTCTTTGCACAGACATTTCTGTTCCCTGTTCAGACACCCTGGTCCGGGCATGTCTGTAGTGAAGAGAGTCTGTGGACCACAACTGTGAGGAACACAATGTGACTTTCAGCCTTGGTGGCTCCTGAGATCTGTCACTTGATCAAGGTCTAGCTTCGGCTTGCTGTTGTCAGGGAACAAACTGATGTTACAGAAGGTAGAGAAGTAGTGAATATGTGAACAAATCCACAGCTTTTTGAGAATTAGGAAATATATAGGATGGCATTGTCCTACAAGGCAGTACTGAGAAGGAAGAAAATGGGACTGCAAATTGAAGACCAACTAATTGAAACAGACTAGAGGCAAGATTAACCACTGGCAAAACTAAGTGAACTTTAAGTTCACCTAAACTTAAATGAACCCCTCGATTGTTTTTCTAGTAACCATGAATATATCAGGCTGATATTCTGCCTGCTCAGCACTCTATGTCATGTGGCTAAGAGGCTTTTTATACCCTGAAACCATTATTCAGGAACTGCAACCCAAGTAATCACAGTGCATGAGTGTCATAAGAAAACTAGCACATACCGATCATATCATCACTCTTCAACTCTCAGTGGTTAGAAGCTCGTTTACTGTGTCATGTACTTGATAAGGTTTTTAAAATCTGCAATAGTTTTTGTATTCACTATGTGAAGTTATCTGGAATTTGCTTTCATTTCTCTGTAAAATCCATCAGAAATATTTTTGTTTGCTCAATCATTCTTGTCTATAATAGGGTGAGCTGCATTTAAACAGAAGATTAGCTTGGTAACTTCTTGGAATGTTGCTTTATGGTCTGTGACCATTTGGACAGTTTCTTTATACTAACAACATGCTAATATATTAGTGCAAAAACTTTGGAGTATGCTTCAGGGTTTTTTTATTATTTTTCTTGTTAAGAATAATGAAATTTGGTACTTATATTGTAGTAAATGTTTCCAACTTTTTTTCCCCCTACATTTCTTATATAAGTGTAATGTAATATATAAGAATACAGGTTATGGCTTGTTGGAATCTTAAAGTTATGTGCGTATTTTAAGCCCAACTTTAAAGCACCAGGCTTGCAGATAGGGAGGACTATGCATCCACTCTTTCAAGAGTGAAGCCAAAATTTTCAGGTTAGCCTTTTTTTTCTGAACATTCTGCCTGATTGCTCACAGCCACACCATAGGTACAAAACCTGGGTGTATGGACACAGGTTATTAGGAATGTGTAAGAGACAGGCTTTGATAAGGAGGAGAGACTCAGAGTATTAGTCTGATAAGTGTAATAGGTAGAAGCAGATGCACAACGTTTCACTTATCCCCATGGTACAGCCTACCTAAATCTGGCAAAGAAAATGTAGGCAAATGTTAGTTTTTTCACTCCAAGGCTGAGAGTTAGGCCAGGATTTAGCTGCTACCATCATGGAAAGAGAAAATGCCAAAGAGAGGAGGAGAACCAGAAGAAGCACCACTTCTGTGTGCTGTTCTTGCTGTCAGAGGTAAGGACAACGGAGAGCCATACTGCTGCCTTGGTTCAGTGCAGCACTTTCCATTCTCGGCATTCCCTGCAGCTGCAACACCCTCTTGGTGTTTGCAGCTCCCCGGGCTTCCCAGACTGTACCAAAGGCAAAGCAGGCAGTAAAACCTCATCCATTTTGCTACCCTTGCAACTCTTATAACAAGGATAATTGTCTCTTTTGTCTAGGGAGCCAGGCAATATCAAATCTCTTCCTTTCTTGCAGTAGCAATAACCTAATCACATGATTTCTCAGATACCGGGGAATCATGAAATTGAGCTACTACAAGCAAGAAACATTGGAAAGCCTTGGTTTCTGTTTGGAGCTTCACTTTCTTCCATTTTTATTGTCTGCAGAACAACTAAAGCACAAGGTGCAGATTCTGTACTTGACAAGCTACACCACAAGTATTTTATTGAAACACCTCTTGGACTGTTAGAGAAAACCAGTGACAATAGCTTGGCCATTCCTCCCCCTTGCTAAGCAGCTAATTTGGTGGCTGACAGTTTGTGGAAGTCACTTCCTTTTCTTTTGACTCTCTTACCAAAGGGAAAACAGGAGGAAGAAAAAGAGTGAAGAAAGTATTAACACAAAATAAAAAATTTTTCCTCTGGGCTCAATATGGAAAACAATATACTCACAATCTGTTGTTTCTGTTCATAAGAATTTTGCTAAGATTTCTTGTCTTTTGTGTATCATTCTTGAAAATACAACAGATCATGGAGCTGGAGATTGCAGAATATGCAGCAATCAGCAACTATGTGGTGGTTCCAGTCAGTGCTGTACATCTTCTGTGAAGACATAAAAGTCAGGACATTTGCTTATCAGCAGTAGCATCATTACTTACTGCATCTTTTGTTGCCCCAGCTCCGTCAGCAGAAGCCAAGATTTTGCCTATGTTAACAAAATATTCAGTATTTTATGTTTGATAAATTTTAAGTTTGCTGAAAGTCTCTTTGAAGTTCAATAATTTTCATAAATGCAATTATTTTCTTTCAAGACAGAAATAACTAATACATAGTAATTAGGTATTTTTTTTAAAGAGTATAGGAAAATAAGGCTTATTAAAGATTAAAATTTTCTAATAGACTAACTAATTTTATTGGGGAAAACTCGTTTTTGGACTCAGAAATCTTGCTGACATTCTAGTGTTACCAAAAGCCTATCTACATTTGCACATGCTTGTTCACTTTTACAGGTATATTGGTTTGTTTAACAAAACATTTTATATCTCCTTACTGACCTTACCTCTACATAAACGTATGTCTGCATTCTTGGCCTAGAAATGTGAAAAGGATATTGAACTTATCAAAAAATTAACATGAGAAAATATAATATATTCATAAAAAAACCAAAAGCATTTGTATATAGAGATATTTACACAATCTTTTCCCTGCAGGTATACCATGAGGAAGTAATGGAACCCACTGATTCTTAGATTTTTTTTTTTAGATTTCTACCTTCCATTTTTTCTTTTATGTTGAACTTCTTGTCCCATAAGGCAGTGTTAAGGCTACTAGAACACTTTGTGTTTCTTCCTGATACATTTGGATGTCTTTTGTGCTCAGTTAAGCTGAATTTCCTGGTTTTAAAAAGCATCTCATAACAATTGCAACACTATTGGGATTTTATACTTAAAGCTAGGAATATAGAATATAGAATCATCATTTTAATTCCAATTGTTTAATTATGTCCTTATATGTAAAAAACCACCATAAAATTACTGAACAAGAGCCCCAGAGACAAAGTCATGATGCAGTATTTCTAATAAACTTAAAGTAATGACTTTAGAAAAGTTAAATTCCTAGTTCTCAGGAAACTTATTCCATATAAGAAGAGTACATGCCACAAGTTTAATATCAGAATGAAAGACAAGATTATATTTTTCATATAAAACAAAAAGACTGAATTCCCAATTGAATGCAAAAGAAATTCAATCTTACCTAAGGAAACATGAACAGACACCAAAAAGCCATATATTGAATTTTAAATTTCTTGCCCATTCTCTTTACCTCTCTGCCTAGTGTTCTGCTTTAATTGATTTACATTTCCACTGCTTTTGTCGGAGCACCAGTAAACTGCACCTTCAGCAATCAGCAATCTATTCAGGCTAAGAAAGTTTGTGATTGTTTTAAAATACTGCACAGACTAAGTATTTCCCGTTAAGTGAAAGGCTATTTTCCCTTTCTGTATAAATCTATGACTATTGACCATCTCATAAAGGCTTCTACTATATTAAATACAACCATGACAGTGCACCAACTGAGTAATCCATTATTTTTTAACACCAATATAGGCTCTGGGGATGAATTTATTGAACTTTAAAACAGAATGTAATCAACAATCCATTTCATCTGGCTGCATAACACCCTTCTACCAATCACCCAGCGAAGCTGTCCTATTTCACTTACCCTGTCCCATTCAATGAACTGTAAGTACGTCTTTGCCTAATGATAAGGGCACTGGGGGCCATATATAATTCAGAGGCTGCTTGAAATGCATCAGCCAACTGTCCTGATATGTTAATCCACTCACTGGAGGCTTTCATTTGATGTCTAATGTAAATCCATGTTTGTAAGCTTCAGCATCATTATCATTATTATAAAAGAAGATAAAAATGAAGCAGCAGCACTGGTACTGATGACACCTGAGAACTGGTGTTGCATACAATGAAAGCTAGTTTGTAGAGTTCCCAAGTGCAAAAGAAATGAATGAACTTTTGCATAGCATTTCAAAACAAAGGAATACTCTGCTAAGCTTTTCTTTAACCTAGCTATCTGCCTTTAAAAAATATCTGTCTAGTTACTAGAAATTCAGGCTATCTTGAGAAAACAACTCTCTCACAGTGGGTGATATTCAGTCATTTCACACAGTAGAGCAATAGAAAGCAGAATATATTTGCAGAAAATTTAATTTAATTATAAGCTACTATCCAGTCCGCCAAATGAAAAATTCTCCAATGCCTTTTGCACATACAAATAGGAAAGAATGAAAAATGTATCTTGCAAGAAATTTAGGTCAATCAATTTTTTACAGTCTTTTCTTAAGCTAGCCAAGAGCTTAGTCACTAATGAAACCAGTAAACAGACGATCATGTTTCTAAAATAAATTGAAAATCTCAGATGTTGGTTAAATTAAATCTATCTGTTCATATTCAATGATCAGTACAAAATTTTACAAAGTGCTGTATGAGGTAAAATGCTAGATTAATTAAAAGCAGAGCCAAAAATAGCTAGAAATATAGTCTCTGTCTCACCCCAGACTCAAAATCTGTGATTTATTTAGTCCAGCTGGTGTCACCCATCTATCAGAGCTTTCTTTGGCCTCCTGGTAGATGCAGGAGTTTGCTGATCAGAGTAGTTGCAAACTTGAGAGCGCAGATGTATTATCCTTGTTAAAGGAGGAACAGGCATAAAGGTCCTTTAAACTCTGTGCCAGTCCAGCCAAGTTTTAGTTGTGAGGGTATTGCTTTTCTTATGAACCTCACAAAGGCAGTCCTCTCAAAGGAGCTTTAAAATTGTATAGGTTGGCAGTGGAACCCCTTCCCAATGTCATACGCTTCCATGGATAAGGTGCATTACTACTCCTTGGCATTCTCCATGCCTTATGCGAAGCAATGGGACAGCTGGTGCAAGCCTCCAAAAAAACTCAGGCTAATTCAGCTGAAGATTTTAGAGATGGGGATATTATTGATGCAGGGCAAATAAAACAGCATTTTTTAAAATTATTACTTCTTTTGCTTATGGGTAATTTTTAAAAATACCCATAAAAATAGAAAACCTTGATTGCAACCATGGCTAAATTTGTGCTTGCAGAATATTTTGGGGATTTATGTAACATAATGGTAAAGTTGCTCTGCCTTGAAAAATTCTGTTCATATGTAGCTGCTTTTCAGAACCAACTTCAGTGCAGAATAAGACTCATTAAAACTATGTTATAACTTAAAATAAGCAGGTGGAATGATTCATAAGGCTATAAGATATAAATTTAAATTAGGATTTAAATGATTGATTATTCAATGACCAACTGAAAATTGCCTTCAAAGAAAACTTAAAATTGCTTTATGTCAAATTATATCTTTAGTCTCCGGCACACACTGGACCAAATGTTCAGCAACATTCTCCCACTGGCAGCAGTGAACCACAATCTCTTCTCCAGTTGCCAGCAGAGGATGTGAGTTAGAGAAATTAGAGATCTGAGAGTGTGAGGAGGGAAAAAGGAAAGAAGGGCAAAGAGACACTGATGGTGAAACTAGGCAAAAAATTCATCTGCTCTTTCCTGGGAAGTAGTTTTCCTCTCTGAGCTGGCCCTGAGGGACTATTCTAATATAAATAAAACATAAATACTAAGTCTGAGGTTTTGTGCAGACCTTGAGGGACACCAAAAAGACAGATTAAAGAAGGAAGAGATAGCATGATAGCAGAGTGTTTGAGGCTTCTGGCTAAGATCCATGGATGGGAATGTGGATTTTGCAGTGAGCTAGTGCTGTAAATCCCACTACCTGAGCTGATCCAGCTGTAAATGAACACCTGCCTGGGCTGAGGACTTAAAGACAGCTGAATGTGACGCTAACTTCACTGCTTCTTTACTGACCTGGTGTGCTGCTGGCTACTGAATCTTATATGCCTTAATCGTGCATGTTAGGCCAGGAGCAGCCAGAGGAATTTTGGTCACACCATTCCCAATTCCCTTCAAATTTAGCTTGCGGATTGAGAGGTGTGTTGAAAAGACATTTCCTAACGATGTCAAAGAATCAGAACATCCTTTCTTGTCTATGTACAGAAA
Source organism: Lycocorax pyrrhopterus obiensis (assembly GCA_014706295.1). Lineage (NCBI taxonomy): Eukaryota > Metazoa > Chordata > Aves > Passeriformes > Paradisaeidae > Lycocorax > Lycocorax pyrrhopterus. The sequence goes on from JACSVZ010000004.1 coordinate 93,932,481, forward strand.
AAAAAGAGATAAGTTCTTTCACGAATAGAGAGCCCCCAGCTGTATGGCAAGTTATTCAATTCTATGAGCAAAAATCATTCATGATAAACAGATACATTCAAACTCCTTATTGATCCAGTTCTACCTCAATGTGATAGGTATCTCTTTCTTCTGAATTTAATGGAACTTGGATTAAACTGGGAATAGATGCTCATCTGATCAGTCAGCATAAAAAAAGAGTCTGGTCTCCAGTCATAACTACCAAACAACTTAATTTTAAGACATTGAAGATCACATACAAAATATTCCTGTATGTCCCAGGTACTTTTGCGTTAGAAGCACATTTGAAGAGAAAATTGCAATCTGCTAGCAGTCATTCCACTGCAGCAAAAAGTAGGCTAACTTCATCAAGTATGTTATTTGCTGTAAATTATTCACTCTGCAATGTTACCATGGTTACAGCTGTGTTACTTATCCTCATATAGTTTTTTTTCTTGTAGTCATTACGCTTACACTGCAAATAGTATTTTACTTTTTTCTGATCATGCCATTTGCAATATGAATAAGAAACAAGGTTCACAGGAACATCAATATTGATACTATATGCAGTATGGCTTAGGCACTGACATTAATGTTCCTCTGCATAAGGGCAGCATGACACTCATATAAAGCATATGATCAACATTATTTGGCTGTTTTTTGATTTTCATACTGATGTCAATGCATAAGGTAACTAATGAAAGCATCATAAAATAATATCAACTGTTGTATTACCATATTTGCTGTGTACATTATCATTACTGTAAAATATTGTTTTGAGGTATAATCAGAGCCAAGTGTATTAGGATAAATGTATCTCATGAGAACATTAATGAGTTAAAAAAACAAAACAAAAAATGTTTATACTAAAAATTGTGGGCCTTTTCAGTTAATTCTACTTTCCCATTATTCTTTTTCTGATTGTTCGCTAGTATAATGACCTCTCACAGGTTGATAAATTAGCTTATTATTCAATAAAAAATAACTAGTCACCCAGAGGTTTTGCAGTTCTTTGGAAGACAACAAAAACAAATTTTGAATTTGCATCTTCTCAACTGAAAAATTTTCTTTCCCTAGGAAAAAAAAGTAAGTCAGTATTCACCTCATTATACAGATCTCTGAGCTGAGACAATAAAAGTCCTAATGCAAAATGCAGTAAGATGCTGAAATCACTCCCGAAATTGCTAGAAAAGTTTTAAGTGTTGCATGTTTTGTAATCTCATTGAGCAGTTTTTATCCACAGATATGTAAGTTAGGATCTTCCTTAATTCTTTTAACTGCCTACATTTAATCAGTTGAAGTCAATGTTAAATATCTAGATAGCTTAGACTGTCTTTATTGGCAGTGGAGGAGACAGATCCCATTTGGGTATGTATTTATATGTCCTAAAGTAGATGTTTGAAATGTGTCAGCTTAACTGCATGCCAGAAGTATCTATCTCCATCAAATACAGAGATAAGATATAAATGCCTGAAGTAGAAGAAGACTAATTCTGCCAACAAAATCCTGTTCATAATGAAGCTATTATTCTGTCTCTTTTTTGTCAAGTTTGCCTTAGATCAAACAAAGCTTTAAAATCACTATTTCATTGTTAATCTCATATGCTTACATTTTATTGACAGAATATCAACACTTTCCTTAAAGTCAATGTCTGTCTTTGCAGACTTGGAAAATCGAGTAAATAAAAAAGATATTAATCCATTTGATGATTACAATTAACCAAGAGCAAATTTGGTATCTGTGTAGCAGGTCCACACTGCTTCTTACTTCTGAAATTTTGATTTACTAAAAAGTTTCAGATGAAGTGTTACATATAGCATTCCATAACACAGTCACACAAATATAGAATAGATAAGTCTTGTAGATAAGACTCTAAAACTCTTATTGCAGCAGACAGCAAAAGTCCTCCATTCGACAAACTTTACATTGACCTTTCTTTCCTGGAAGTAGGTCCACCTAGCACAAAATGAGGGAACTGGGAAAAAAATGATGATGGTTGTAATGTGCCTCAATCTTCTTCACATTAATGCCTTAACCTTTGGGCGGACACAGTTTGCTATTTGTGTTTTCAAACAAGGTACAGGAGTAAGAGAAGGATCTAAGGAGACAGGTGAGTTTTGCTGAACATAATGCTTCACTGTTAGCTCAGAAAAAAACCACACAAGGCTGAAGATGACTCAAGAAAACTATGGTTTTAAGCCTTAATTTTAAAGGTTGTAGAACAAAATAAAATGTTTTTTTCCAAATATTATTCCTATCCCACACTAGAAGAGCCTTTATTCTATCTACAAGTCTGATTGAGTTTCAAACAGGTGCTTTACTTTGAGGAATCAGGAGTAGAAGCCAGATACGGCTCAAAAGACAAAAATGAATAAAACATTCAGGTTCATCCTTCCTGCCATTTCTTCCTCTGTAGAAAAAAATAAGGTAATCTGGTAAGAAGAAATGTGTAATGTATTGGTATTCCTGTCAAGAATTTCTTCTGCATGTGTGCACCAGACCTTTAGTTCCTTGTAGGCCACTAGAAACACACTGATCTAGTTTGATTTCTGAGAGTCTGTACAGCCAACTTAGTTATTAGTCACAACATTCCATGGGCTGCTTGTTTTCCTTTCCTCAGGAGTACTCACACATATATTTTAGTCATTATCAAGGGACATGTATGTGTGTTGTAGTCATGAGCAGTTGTCCTCTGGAATGTTCAGAAACACAGGTGGCACCAAGGATCTACCATTACCATGTGTACAGCTCAGTGGAACATAAATAAGTAGGTCACGGTACCAGGCTACTGGATGAGGTGACCAGCCTCAATCACCAGCAGTCCGTCGTGTGGGACCTTCAGTGCATACATGTGCCCATTTCTCTTGCTGCAGGCACTGTCATTGTTCTTGATATATCCACATAGATCCAAAACTTACCCTTTCATTTCCATACTTTTCTCATGCTAGAATGAAATGCAGCTGTGGTAACTTCTGTTCTGGAAATTAAAACAATCTGGTCTCTATGTGTAGTTTCCATTCAAGAGCAGAGGATGGGAGAGACTGATAGAGGTGTGACAAAGCCAAGAATATTTTCTCTCTGGTTTCCTTGTTTTCTAATATATTTTGAGAAGCCATAGTCAAAAATCAGATTCTAAAGCCATGGTAACTTCTAGGTCTCCAAAATAAAGCAATGTTTAGATTGTCTATAACTCAGATATCTTGGGAGATCACCCTCCCATGTGTAGAGTGGCCAGTATGATTCTGTATGCAAATATTTAATGGAAGTTCTCCTGTATCTTCCTTTCTATACCTTTTTTTAGCTTTCAAGTGCTAACATATTAATTCTACATTTCTATCTACTTTAAAATGCATTTGACACTTGCAAAGGAGGTGACGGTAACACATAGTAGTGGTCTTTGGTCATCATCTGTGAAAACAGGTTTGTAAACTTTAAGTCTCTGTCTGTTCTGGCAAATTAAACACCATCAGGGCATGCCTCCAGCTACTGGAACTTTCTCATTTAAATTGTTAAATTATTCAAGTGGTTCAACCATTAAATGGTTAAATTATTTAAAAGGTTTTGGCATGAGTCAGTTAGCACTCTCCAAATACATATCAAGCACTGTTTTGGAATTAACTCAGTCTGGAGACTCTTCTCAAAAGTAGTTCACCTGGTCATTCTGTGTTGGAGGCTAACAGAAAGTTTAGTGGTAGAAGTTAAGCTTGTGTGTTTCTTGTAAACCCATAAAACCACCTCATTTTCCAAATTGTCTCCTCTGTTGCAGCAACTAGACTGTAAATTTTATTTTTTAATATTTTGAAAAAGTATATTTATATATATTTATTATTTTTCTCAGAATTCAACAATCAAAGCCACTAATAGAACATGTACCTGTTATTACAATGCAGCATATTCATTTAAAAATACAAGAAGCTGTGGCAACAGCTAGTAATTAAAGTTCTACTTGTATTAAGGTTCTTACTTAGTAAGATATACATGTAAGATACAACATAGAAAGGGACATAGATATGGTAGAACATATTTCAATAAATTGTGAAGTAATATTTCTGGGAATTTTCTTCCAACAACTGCTCAGTTGTAGTGACAACATAAATATATATTGCAAGTTTAAGGACAATGCAATCAGTATTATGAAAGTACTGGATATATTCTTGATTACTTCTTGCTTTTGAAAAAGGGTTTTATGGTGGGATCTGAAACAGCAAGTGAAACTGTTTTTGGAGTTACTTTGCGTAATTATTAAATCATTTACAGGAACATGGAATTACTCTGAAGTACATAATTTTTAATAGGTAGTGTCTTTTTCTTTCATTTGCCACAGGTCTGACTCTGTATCCCTGAAATGAAAGGACGATTTGCCAGTGTCCTTAGTGTCATTGGATCAGACCATAACACACCAATTCTTTTACTAAAAATGTCTTCTGGATAAATTTATTTCTGCTAAATTTATTTCATAATTGATGGTAACCAGATAAAAATAAATGTAAAATTAAATTTAAAATTAAAATTAAATGTAAAATCAAAAATAAAAAAAAATCTGATGTTCAGCAAAACTTTTAAACTTACTGATTTTTGCCTTGGTAGGTTCTAATATATTTTTTTTTCCTGTGTCATTACTCTTGCATACACTCCATTACTTAGACAGTACTCATGTTTTCTGTGCAGGAGGATAGGAAAAGGAACATTGTCATTTATTGAAATCAGATAACTCTGGCTCAGGACAACAGTTTTATTATTATTTTGCCACTGGATGTCCTAGATGAGTAGGTCATTCATGTCAAGTTTCCATTTAACCATGTGCAGAGCTGGTTTTGTGAAGTCACAGAGTCTTATTTGTAATGAAGGGATGTTCTTTTGGGACCTTTCAGTTAGTGATCATGTCACAGGACTATTCAGACACTTACTAATGTCCATAGCTTGTGTTCGAGGCCCTACCTCTTCACCTTTAGTGTTATTTTATAAATGCATGCTGCTTTGTGCTTTCATATTTATCTTAAATTCTTTATATTTGACTATCTATCAAATATGTGCACCTCATTACCTCTAAAAGCTCAGAGATTTTGTCTTGAGAGACAGCACAGCACCCTTAAACCTTGGAATTAAAACCTTCTTGAGTAAATATTGATGGATATTTCCAGTCAGTCTTCAAAATCTGTAAAACACAGTTGTCTGCAGAGCATCTATAATACAGCTATGCAAAATTTTGGGGGGGACTGGAAGCAAGACCTCTGGGTTTACCATGAAAAATAGCCATCAAGAGTAAAACTTGTAAAATAAGTAAAAAATCTTGTTCCATATCCGGTCCCATAATTCCACAGAAGTGGATAACTTCTGCTATTGATTTGCATGGTGCATGAGCATTATGTGTTTATCTCAGCAGTTAGCTGCATTACTTATGTCAGGTAGACAAGAGATATGGCCCGAGGCAAAAGTCTGGTTGTGCACATTGTTGTGACAGGTGGCCCACCCTTTATCATCATAGAGTCATAAAACGGTTTGGGTTGAGAGTGACCTTAAAGATCATCAAATTCCAATGCCTCTGACACGAGCAGGGACACCTTCCACCAGATCAGGTTGCTCAGAGCCCCATCCAGTCTGGCCTTGAACACTTTCAAGGGTGCAGCATCCATAGCTTGTATTTTTCTTGCATTTTGTTTCAGAGACAATATCATTGCTCCCAGACGAGCAGAATCATTATTGTTCTTTGGTTTTGGTGCTGCCTTACTTATTTGCAACATGTATGCCCCCAAATTAGAACATCTAGAAGCACTTGCCCCTTCCTTCTGTCTTTGTGGAAGACACTGGTACAGAGAAAAGCAGAAACATCTGCTCACAAACTCAACTTCCCAGGAAATTCCCTGAATTCCACTCAACCCACCGCAACTGTTGAAGTCACACAATTTGTTTGGGATAGATATTTTGAGGTCCAGGTAGACCATTGCACTGTTTCAGGGAATGAGAACCATGCTTAATGGTATACATTCCCTTTTCAGCACAAGTGCAAAATTCTGTTGGCATCAGGAGTTTCAGGATATAGGCCTTTCTGGAAAATCTGCAGAATGGCATAAAGCAGTGCTGAAATATTAATATGCAGATTTTATAGGTTGCTCAGACACAGCTCTAATTCCATTCTTTACTTATAGTATGAACACTCTGAAGCTGCAAAAGCTGGGACCCATAACTATTACTGTCTTGGTTTGAAAGACAGGTGTCTGTCAAGGAAGGCAGGAGCCTCCACTGAAATGGAAAATGCAACCCCCTTCCCTCCAAATTATTATAATTTTGAAATTAAGGGGCTTTCAGGCAAAGATATGAGGGGTAAGAATAACAGTATTAATACATATATATATATGTATGGCAAGGCAAACAAGCAACAATAACTCTGGCAGTAACAGCAAACAGAACCACAAACCCAGTGCCAGCCTCTCTTGGCTGTCGGGCCCTTTCCCCTTTGGTGCCGTTCCAGTCACAGCCGGCAGGGGCGCTGGCGGCTCCCGGTGAGCAGGGCGGGTGCGATGGTTCCCCCGCGGCTGCAGGGGGCGCTCCGGAGCGAGCTCGGGGAGCACGCGGTGATGGCGGCTCGGGGTCCGGGAGGGGTGGACAGAAAAGCTTCACAAACCCTCTGGGCAGCTGGTCCCGGTGCCCGGCCGGACCCTCGGGAGCAGCAGGCTGGAACAGCAGGGATGCGCACAAATCCCGGGTGGCAGACGAGATGTATCAAACTCCGGAGCTGCAGTGGGAGCGCCGGGAGGTCCCAGCCGGCAAAGGGTGTGTAGGGTTACAGTGTAGCGGAGGATCCAAGCGGTGGCGGAGGCAGGGCGGCTGCAGCCCGGCTCCCAGCAGGGCAGGGAAAGGTGGGCTTGGGAATCCCGGGTTTCTCAGGTAGAAGGAAAGCAGCCAAAAAACAGGAACCTCCCAGCTCTGACCAACTCCTTCTGAACACTGAGAGCACCAGCAGCCCAGGCCGCACCCAACCCCCCCCCAGGTGAAAAACAAGTAGCTAGTTGTACCCCTGCCCTCTGTGGCCGGCTCTTTTGTTCTTCTTAAGCACCTAGCAATTTGTCCCCCTGTCAATATATGTGGGGAAAATTCTTTAAGAGAAAAAGTAAACAGGAGAACTCCTAAACCCAGTCACCTTCTCAATGAAATGTGGAGGGGTGAAGCAGAAAGGGATTCATATTTTTTTAAGAACAAATTTATATTGTGTGTCAGGAAGGTATTATAAGAAAGTGATGAATAATTGGCATAATTTGTATCTTCTATAGCAAGGGAACTTCTGGACACTGCTGTAAATGAGATAATTTGTCATTGCTGTAAGTCTGTCCCATAGAAACACTACTGTTAATACAGCTGACACTGGCTGGCTGAAGGGAATAAGCTTTTCAATGAGATCAAACATAAATTTTATTGATGAAAATTTCAATGCAAATATAATCATTTTGTTCTTTTAATGATGGATTTCTTTTAATGAAGTTTCTAGATCTTTAAAACTGTGCTGGGCCTAACCTTATATATACTTAATCATGCAAAAAATCTACCATGCTGTCCAGAAGGCTGCAAAACTCAGGTGAGTGTTAGTATGATTTTCATATTTGCACCAAGTGAGAATACACCTCAAAATTATAAGGTGAATTCAATATTCATTTTTGAAAGATGTAATGTGTACTTCCTCTTTCTTTCACTATGATTAACAAAAAAGGTTGTCAGAAAGAAGGAGCAAAGACTAACAAAAAACTCATCCATCTCTACAGGGCCACCTGTAGGTGATTTAATTGTCAGTTGTTTAATTGTTAATTACATCTTCCACCTCAGGAAACCAATATTATCACAATAAATTGAGAAAGAAAAGCTGTATACGAATGGATTTAAAAGTTTCAAATGTACCTTTCCTTTTAGTGATCCTGTCCATATAAAATTCTTCTAACCACGTTTTTCACTACTACAAATAAATTAAAACATAAGATAAGCAGAACAAAACTCTCTTTTGAGAGGCAACAGAGCAAAATGCATTGGTAATGGTATTGCTGTGGACTTACTTCTACTCACTGCAAGTGGAATATAGCTATCTATTATGGTCAGATCCTGTTTTAGTTTTGATAGTGGGAAAGCTCCTTTGACATCAACTGAAATAGGTAGTGCTTTTAAATGCATGGATAGTTTTACAGAGCTGCTTCTGTTTAGTCCCCTGTGCTAATACAGCATCAGAGCCATTTATATGGTGAAAAGACAAGCTTACTGGAGAATTGGTGCCAAACAAAGACAAATGACACCACGGCATAATCTGAAAATGCATGAACTTCTCAATAGCTTTTAAATTGGTACAGAGAGCATGAAGCTTCTGATATCTCACTTCCATTTACTTTATTTCCTGGACTTTTTGAGTTACTGAGTGAAGGGCATGGAAAAAAGGCATTATATTGTTCTGCACAGGACTTCTAGAACCAGTTATTTTTTAAGGTAACACAAAATTAGACTCATTAGTAACAGTGTAGTCTGTAACTCTTGTGAGGCTTTTTATACCAAAGTCTTAGTGTATCTGTGAATGGACTTAAACAAAAGGAGTAACATCTGTTTTGTGTTTGCTGTTTTGTCTTCTCTGTGTTTAAAACTTAGCAGCCTGGTTGGTTTGAGTTTGAAAGATATCCAGAGAAACAATAGGTTGGCCAGTACAATTGAGAAAGCAGAGCACAGAGTGCATCATGAGGGGAAGGTCACAAGGTGGTCCTTAATTTCCCTTGGAGACAGTTCTGCAATGTTAGACCAAGGTCACATAAGTCTGCACCAATAACTTTTTTAATAAAGAAAAATTTTTAACGTCAAATGAACAAAGTGGTTTTGTTTTGTCTTTTTTTACCGCTCTTAAATCAGTGTTTTGGTCTCCCACATATGGGGATCAACTGAGATCTTGACGATAAGGCTATGCCACTTCTGGAACTTTTTCTACAAGTTTACTGCCTCGAAAGCTGAGATTTGTTCATGGAACCATGTTCAGTGGACACTTGCTGCCAGTTCAGCACTGGCTGGAGTTTGGTATCTGCCAAAGACCACAAGCCCAGGTGGACAGCTTTAGTCCAGCTGAAAAGTGACAGAAGTGAGTGATGAACAATAGATCACGGCTTCCTGGTGGAAACAACAGCACTTGGGAGGGTTGAAAAATTGCTCAGGGTTTGTCCCCTGGACTTCAACATTAGTTAAAACTGAGGAACAATCATGGACTGTAGACTAAACCAATAATTTGGAGACATATTCTTCCCTCTGCAAATGATGATAAGCATGGCTTCTGACTTTCAAACTATTTTCTCTGTCATCAACGTAGTTCAAGCCTTTTTTTTAATTCTCAGTCAAATGATGCTTTCCAAGTGATTTGCTGATAGCATCAGTCTTCTGTGGTGAAAGATAAGTTATGATAATAAAGAGACATAAATATAAACAGCTACATGACTTAAGTTGTGAGCAGTGAAAAATTAACTGATATTCACTGTTTTACGGCAGAATGGCAGATATGACAACAGTAAGACTCTGTGGTGATGTTCTTCTGTTACTTAGAGAATAAAAAATTCTTTCTGCTGTCTTCCACTGGATTAGTTATATTGATTTCATTCTTCCATTTCAGTTTATCAAAATTTCCTCAAACTACTTGGCTATCTGAAGAGTCATATGCAAAGAGTCATCTCATTCTGTAAAATGAATTTAAACACGTGGAAATTTCCATCTAAATTTACCTACCTGAAGATATATACCTTCTTAAACACCTTGCTGAGGCACATGGCTTGCAAGTACCAACTATTGATATGGAATACCAAATACTTGTGGAGAACATAGGGACTGCTCCACAGAATTAAGGTATTCCCCAAAATAATTATAACAAATTACACATTTTCTGTAATCAGGATTGCTTTCTTATTCCCTGAGCATGAAAGCCTTAATCTGTCAGTTTTCATAATTAGTTGTGAATATATTTTTTTTCTGCCATGAAAATCAAACCTTGTTAGTTTGTACTAATACCAAGTTACTAGAGTCATGTGTGTTAGACAGCACAGGGATGAGAGGGTGCTTTTTGCTCTACAAATAACACCTGGAAAAAAGTGTCAGGAATGAGGTAAGATGGTCTTCAGGTGACACTGGTGCTTTGGGGTACAGCTTACCCAACGGATAGTAGACTTACATATGAGAAACAAACTGTGTGTTTTGTAAGGTCAGATGAAGGCCAGAAGAGAATACATCCTGAGCTACAGTGACTAGAGAGCAGACAAAAAAATATTGGCTGAGCAAGCCAAAGCAGTCCAGTTCTTGCCAGGGACAGCAGAAACACTACTGCTCCCACAGCCTTGATTTGCAGTAGACATTTCTTAGATCTCCCCTTTGTTCAGATAAACCCAACTATTTTTAACTTTATTTCCCCTAACATCACAACAGAAAGTATGGACTCGGTGGATGTTTAACTCCTTAGCACATATGGACACACAAGTGTGTGCATGTTGGTTGAGCCACCAGTGGCATGAAAACTCACAGAGCATTTCAGGTCTTAAAAGGTTGACGCAAGCCACTGTATCTGGGAGAGGACCAGTGCTGCGCCTTCCCTGACTGTCCGCTGCAGATCTGGAGACCTCTGGAGTCCCTATCCATGGTTGGCGACCCTCAGGAGGGGCTGTAGAGCCACCACGCACACACCCACAGTCCCAGGAGCGATGACAGGCCCAAATGCAAGCGGCTACATCCAGGTGTACACACTGAAGATGAAGAGACAGAGAGGGGTCTTTTGTATGGGTTCTGAAGGGTTTATTCCAGCAGAAGGTCCAGTGACAAAAGACGTTACCAGGTAAGGGTCCAGGGGTTTTATAGGGGTGCAATTAACCAATCAGGTTTAGGCAAAGGGGAGGGGAGAGTACAAACAGACCAACCAGAGACAAGGTGGGAGGGTGCAGTGAGGGGGGAACCAATGGGGTATCAAACAACAGAGAACTTTCTAGAACTTATACATATTCAACAGGGTGATGCATATTCAAGAGGTCGTGCATAAAATGGGGCGGGGAAATGATGAACCAGTTGCAACTAAGTAGTTAACACAAGGGTCTGTGGGTGCTCACCTTAACCATCGAGGGAGGTATCCAACCTCTGAGCCGGCCCACCATGAGTTTAATACTGTGGTTTGGCCCTGTGGCTCACCAACAACTTGGGCAGCAGCAGCCACCCCCACAACAAAAGGTCACACCTATAATGTCTTTTAGATACCTCAAGGCATCCAATTCAAATTGGTCTCTTGGGGCCAAATGTACAATTTTCTATTTAATAGTGTCCTGTGAATATATCTGAGAGATGGAATAAAATGATAGAAATATTAATCAAGATGTAATCACTCTTTTTTAATGTATAGGAAAAGTGGAAAGTAATATTCAGTGGATTTACATGTACTAAATCAACTTTTCTGATAAGACTTAGTTGATAAAGCACTGAGAGCTCATTGAAGAATATTTACTTCCTAGCATTCAACACAGTTCCATTTTATATTGTATAGAGGGAAAGACAAGTTGTAAATAACTTCTACTTTGCGATGAAAGTTATCTCTTTAAAATATTAAAGTAGCGTCTCCCATTTAATGAAGCATATTCCTGTAAATAAAGTAGAACTTGAATTATGTTTCTTTAAATAAAAGATAAATAAAACTAGTTTAAATAATTTTCCTTATTCTTTAAAAAAATGTAAAGGAACATAGTTTTTCCACTTTATATAATCAGGGTAGGATCAGCTGCTTAGCTGACAAATGAAGGTAGAAGAAATGTATATAATTCAAAATACTTTATCTGTGATTAATAACTAGATATCGACTTTTTAGAAGACCAACACAGAGATTTATTGCTAATAGTAAGTGATTATTATTGAGGGAGGTAAAGCCTTTGTAAATGTTAGACTGCTACAGTCAATATATCTCAGTAAGACTGGCCAATACTTCATATTATACGTTAATTCAACAAATTACTTCTGGGATAAAATTAATATTAAAACTTTAACCCAAACTATTTGAGAGACTTATTCGCACTTCTAGTCCTGTCCTATGAAACTTGTGTGAAGACATCTGAGCATATCCCTTTTCTGCTCATGAATATAGTTCTTCTTGTGTCATAGTTATTCACAATAATTTCAGGGAAAGCAGAATCTTGCACTTGAACAAGAGCATAAGTGAACTTCTAGAAGTGTAAACAAGTCAAGTATCAGTTAGACAGGAGTATGAGGTTTTTTGCTCAAAAAGTTTCATCAAACCATTTCTCTTCTCAACCTGTACTGGCATGAATGCAGTGGGTGAATGACAATATTTACATCCCACCTAAGATCGCACTTGACTTTCTTTACCATTTTTCATCAATTCCATGCTAATTTCAAGATATTTTAGCCAGAGATGTTTTAGCATTTGCCTTAGACTGTCTTAGATTGAATTTCTACACTTACCTGCAATTTTTGAATCACAATTTCTGTTGGTGGCGTAAGTAGAATTCTCAAATATTTCTCCTGGGGATATTGTTCATAGTGGCTTGTCTTCTAAAACTTTGAATTTTTGATGTTTTGTTTTCAACTGTTCTGTATATCCAAGGCAAATTGAAAATGCTCATCCTTTTTCAGCAGCAATTTTTCTGTTTTATTCTTCCTCCATCTCACCACACCTGCCCCTGCCATGAGGACAAAGTTTCCATATTTTTATTATAGGTCTTAGTGGCTTAATTGCCCTTGTTAGAAAGAAATATAATCTAGCCACGTGCCTGCACCCACAGTAGCATAAGAAAATGGAAATGCATATAACTACCATACTTTCAGAAATTAAAGTGTCAGAAATTGAAGTGTTTCATTTCAGGGCCACAATATAAAAATGAGTCTTCTTGCTTTAGGGGTGTTACATATTGCATGTTTGAATTTTCAAAATAATACTATTTTGTTTACTTGCTTAAAACTTTTGTTTTCTCACTTTTTTTTTTTACTGCAAAATGAAAAGAAAGAATATGGCAAACGAAGGAAGAAAATAAAAGATCAAGAACTATTGGCTATTTTTTTGATCAGTTATGCGTATTTGAAATATTATTTGCTTTCTATGACTATGTTTATACCCCTCTACTTAACTATTGTAATCTCAGACAATTTGCAACAAAATCAGTTTATGTTAGATTTTCCATTCACAGATGGAAACAGTAAACTTTCAGGGCATATTTGGAACATAAGATGTTAAAACCCCGTATTTTTTTCAACTAGAAAATTCAATAATTGATAACAGCTGAAGGGTGGATAGTCTTGCATATATTACATATTATTTTCCAACTCTTTAATAATCACATTAAGGGAATTTTTTTTTTTTTAGTTAAATTTTTTTCTGGTTTCAGTGATATTTTGTATGAACTGTTTGTTCTCATTTAAACCTCACTGGTTTGAAATGGGAAAGTGTTTTGAACCTTGCTGTGAATTACATAAATTTTAATAAGCTTCAACTTTTTTCCTTTCTTCTGCAAGGTTGCTGCAGACATCGAGAACACTGATTTTTTAAATGTTGAAAAGTTGAACTGACAAAATTCTTTAATACTTCATATATGTGAATAAACTTTGTTTAAAAGGTAACTGCAGACAATTTATTTTTATGTATCTTACACAGTGTCATGGTATTTTTGAGGCAAGCATCGTATCATTATAGAGTGAATACTGGAAGTTATTGGTTTGGCCTTCTAACCCAGAGTTCAGGATAAAAAAATAATTTATTTTCTTCCCTGCAGTTTATATTTTTTTTATAAAGAAAACCTCATTTTAGGTACAGAATCTGGTTTTCAGCGATGTGATATTTTCACACAATTTTTTTAGCTGGCTTGACTGATTCAGACGAAGGTCAAGTGATTAGCCCAAGGTCACAGACTGAGTCATTGATTCAGTCAGATTAGAATTGAGGATTCTGCCTACTGGAGAACTTTGTTTGGGGAGATAAAGATTGTAATAAGACAGAGATATATTTCAGCACAGAATAATTTATTTTTTTCCTCCTGGTTAATATAAGTTTCACTATCTACTGCAAAACATTTTTATTTATCCAGGCTCTACAAGATTCTGGGCATCCTACTTTTCCTTTGGCTACTGACACCTTCCAGAAGTTCTTCTGGCTTCTGCTGAGAGATAATCAAATATGTTTTGACTGCAGTGGGCTCAGATTCAGATTAAAATTGGTTTCATTTCCTGTGTCCCTGTTTGCTTCAGAAAAATAATTTTAGATACCTTATCTTCATTAGGGCCAGTTGCAGAGGAGATTAATTATGCTATTTGATGAGAGCAGACAGTCAGGTGAATTATCTGCCTCTTTTACTCCACTGTATCCTATCTCCCTCCTGTGTGGAGGCCTGGTAGCAGGGAATACCTTTGTAACAGCAGAAGGCTCAGCACAGTAGCTTGGCTTCAGGTGAGGAAATGTGCAAAAACGCATCTCATTTCACTCTGCCTTTGCTTGGCTTATTTTCTTTAGTCTTCTAGTTTGTTACTTCTTCTATTTAAATACAGCCATGTCTTACGTCTTCAAGTGTGTGATATAACTGGACTGACTCCTCAGCTTGTAAACTGCAATGCAATAGAGTCACACTGAACTGTGAGCAAGAGTCCTTTGATTTGCTATGTCTGTCTTGGTCTCCTGTTCTGAGGTGCAGGGATCACCGGCCGGAGAAGGTGTAGGGGATGATGTCCAGCAGGAACCCTGTAGCTGCAAAGTTTATGCCTTTTAAACTTCTGTCAGGTGTTGTTTTATTTTCTTTTAAAAAGGAATAGAAACATCCCACCAGGTAATACCAAACTAAAATAAGTCATAAAAGGACTGATGTGTCTTTAGGTTTTAATTGGCAAGAGCAGAGCACAGCTTGTTTCCGATAAAAAGTATCAGCTGCAGTCTTCTGGTGTAAAAGTTTATGGAAAACAAGAAATGTATCATTTTCACAAGCCCTTTTGCAGTGCAGCATAGTACAGTCTAACATTTCTTTAAATTTGCAAATATATATTTAAACACCATATTGCATTCTTCTGAGAGAGGATTTTTTATTTTCCTCATCCAAGAAGAAATTCCCTGGTGTGTGTGTATATTGTTACAAATATATACTTGGTCATTTGATTTCAGCATACTGATGAAGTATGTGCATGCGTAATACAATATAAAATCCTGTGCTGTTTGTGCATGTGTTCAGCTGATAAGAAATGTGTTTCTGAACAGTTGAGATACAAGATGAAAAAAACCCATTTGTGATATAAGAGATTCAGCTTTTAAGATCCAAAGAGCCTCATTCTCATGTAACAGCTGAAAGATTAGAAACAGGGAATAAATATTCTTTTCAGAATATCTTTTTTTCTGTAAATTCATATAAGTAATATATAGAAAGTTGTGTTGTTATTTAAATAATATTGAATATACAAGTTTTGTATACACAATGCAGATGAGATAAATATTTTTCATTGTTATATGTGTTATAGTACAGATTGAGGAGTAACACGTATCATGATTTTGATACATCCAGTATCAAACAGAGATTTTTTGCAAGGGCAGCTAAAAGGCCTGAAAATACCTAAGAAATTTTGCCCGGATTGTTTTTTAAACAATAATGAACTGAGATATACGTTAATGTATTAGCTTGGTATCAAAGATGAAATTCAAGCTTTTGTGATCATATTTTTTCTTTTGGGCCTTAAGAGCTATTTGCATTATTTTTCACAGAGACTACTGCTTGCTGTATGAAAAAGAGATTTAATGTTTAGCTTTTGAACTCTGTTTAGATTTTCAAATATTGCAAAAAGTTGTAGGATTGCTATGTTGAATTCATTTGCCCTTTTTACAAGAGAACTAATAATGTTTTGTGTCTTTGATAATTTTTCCTAATTTTTGTGTGATCAACGTCTACTTCACAAAATTTTCTGGTATTGCACATTGTACAGCATTATCTGCATGTTATGTTTATTTTGAAGTACTCAGGCATAAAAATTATCTGATTATTTGAGTGGACTAGGGAATATTATGTAGATTCATTACCACAGACTCCCTTTTTAAAGATAGGGTGACAATTTAACTTCTGCGCTTCAGTTGCTCTTTTCTCTAAATTGAGGACAGCCCTCTTTACCTACCTTCACAATGTTTTCTCCGCTTAGACTGTAGATTCTTTGCACAATGAGAGCAACTCTATCATTTATCATGTTGCATTTGTTTGGGGCTTTTTACACCCTGAGAAAAACATACTCAAATATATGCTAAAATATATTTCTTTTGCCACCACTTAGAGTGACCTCAACAGGCAGAAAAAATGGGCTAAAAATAAAGCAGAACAAAAAGAAATACACCTGGATAGAAGTAACTCCATGTATTGATAAGAACAGGGGGCACAAAATGATGGATAGCAACTTGGCAGGAAGGGTCCTTGATGTCTTGGTGAACATGAAGTTACCCATAAGGCAGCACAGTGTGCTAGCAGCAAGGACAGTAAGAAAGAACCTATTGCAGACAGTTAGCCTGTGGTTCAAAGCACAAAGATAGTCCAGTGGAAAGACAGTTCCTAGTACCAGAGATTCCTCCCCAGGTTAGGGTGAGAAAAGAGGCTTCCCCCTGGATGCTTTGTGTTGCTATGTTAATGTACCCCAGTTCTGCTTTCCTGGTTGGCTGTTGGCCTCTCCGCCCCTTGTTACCTTATATGTCCCATGCCCGAGAAGGTTCTCCACTCCCTGTTTCCCCATTGGCCCTTGCCCCATCTCCACTCCCTCAGAGTTTTCCCATTGGCTCCCATTCCCTCGTCCCGCCTTCGTATGACTCCAGTGCCCTCAGATCATTGGTCTCTGGTGCTCGCCCCGCTCCCGTAGTTAAACCTGGACTCTCCATTTCTTTTGTCTTCGTCCCTGGACTCCTTCACGGTGTGGCTGCAATAGACCTCCATCCGTGGAACTCTACAGGGAGACCCTTCCCAGCTCTTTGCCGTCAACTCATATTACTGGAGCTATCCGTGTGTGTGTGCGTGTGCGTGTGTGTGAGTGTGTGGTGGTCCTGCCGAGTGGCTTCGCTAAGGAGACGCTTTTGGGAGGATCGCGGCTCCTCACTATCCAGCGCCTGCAGCAACCCGGAGCGCGATAGGAAGCCTAGTAGCATGGGAGGGAGGTGATCATTCCCCTCTACTCAGCACTGCTGAGATAGCCTGGAGTACTGTATCTGGTTCTGGGCTCCCTAGTGCAAGACAGACATGGAGACACTGGAGTGAGTCCAACAGATAGCCAGAAAGATGATTAATGGGCCAGAGCATCTGGGGAACGAAGTGGTGCTGAGGGAGCTTGAACTCTTCAGTCTGGAGAGAAGATGACTATGGGGAATAAATATCTAATGAATCATAGATATAATAAGGATCCAGGCTCATCTCAGTGATGATCAATGAAAGGATAAGTTGCAACAAGCACAAACCAATACAGGAAATTCCATTTAAATACAAGAAAATATGTTTTTACCCAGAAGGTGTTCAAACGCTGTCACAGGTTGCCCAAAGAGGCCATGAAGTCTCCATCATTGGAGATGTTTGATGTCTGACTGGACATGATCCTGAGTTGTGTGCTGTAAACAGCCCTGATCAGGGCTGTTTGGCCTAGACCTCCTCCACAGATACCTTCCAACCTCTCCCCTGCTGTGATTCTGTGATAGTCAATAGTAAAGCTGTTGTGCAAAACAACAATATCACCCACCTGGAGAAGAATCAGTCTGAAGAGTGCTGAAGTGCTGCAATACAATGTAATACTAAATTGTACTATTCGTTATAATTATGTGTCATTAAATTTTAAATACTGCAGATATGCAATCCTTTTTTTGTATTTTTTTTTCCTTTTTTATGCTTTAGGTTTGATAGCTCTAATGGGATCAGATAAAGCTGGTCACAGGGACTTGTAGTGTTGCAACCTTTGGTGGAAGTTTCCTTATTCTTCATATTCTTGCTTACTGTTTCACTTGAAATATTTCAGTGCATTTCAACCTTCAAACAGAAATCTCAGCACAAAATATAATGTCAGCAAAGCTAGGTAGCTTTGCACTGCATTTTTAGTACCATATATAGCTTTTTTCATGTCTTAAGACAGTTGTAATGAATATAGACTTCAAAGAATAAGTATTTCCATTTATTTTTTTGGGAAAGAAAAAAAAAAGACTGCTCACTTGGGATCAAACTATATGTTCTGACTTCAGTGGAAGTACCATTTCATCCACTCTTTTAATTATTTCTTGCATGAGGTCAGGATTTCAATTCACTGTATTGCTTCCAAATGCTAACACAAAATCATGCAACAATGGTTACAGTTAGTATTTCAGCAGATTCCATGGTCCCAACTTGCTTATTTCGGTTATTTATCAGACTAAACTCCATCTAATCTGCTTTTACTTCAGCCAAGTCAGTAACTCTGTTGATTTTGAGGGCTGAAGTGGTTTCCTAGTGGGGAAAAGCAACGTAAAATAAGAAAGGTAAGATCATTAGGCACCAATTAAAGCAGAGGTTTTATATTTTCACCCACTGTGCAATTGCTGCATTTAAGTATTTCATCACCCTGCAAGCCCCCAAAAGGCCACTCCTTTGCTGGTAGCATGTAGTGGTATTTGGTGCTGTTTGACTACTACTCAGTCCAGTGATTATAAAGCACCTTACCCCAGTTGCCTTCTTTATTAAGGACTAGAAATTCCCATCACAAGGAAAAGTTCTCTACCCATTGATAGGTGTGGGGACAGAAGATTTTACCTTCTTGCTGCAACCTTTTATTATAATCAAAATGAAAATGAGGGGAAAAAAAAAAGAAAAAGTAAAAATTGAGTCCTGGTCCCTGATCGCTGCTTAAAAGAATGAGGATCAGTGCAGCAGATCAGCTTCCTGCACTGGGCTTGCCCAGGTGAGGGAAAGGCTACACAAAGCTTTGCCTTTCACTTTGGCACACACACGCACACACACACACACACACACACACAAAATTAACTTATTTTTGCACCATGCTGAACCTGCTATGGTGGAAAGGCCTAAAGTGTGGAAACACGTTCACTGACAGGTGTGAACATTTGTCAGCTTACATAATGCCGTTCAGGTTTGTGATGGCAGCTGGAGAAACTCATCTTGTGGACATTGAATAGCTGCATAATCCTTTTTCTGATATTCTGCCATTGAGCAAAATGAAAGCAGAAGTGGTAAAATAAAACCAAACTCATTACTTATGGTTTTCAAAATATATAAGCTTACAAAAAGTCCAAAATGTTGAACAAAACTTTTGACCAGCTTGATGGCTTTCATTACAATGTTGTACTTCTTAAGTTCATGTACAAAAAGCAATAGTTTTACTTTTCCATCTCCTCAAAAAACACCTGTGGTCATTTTCTGAGTGACAATGCTTAGAAAAAAATGCAACAAACATCTTGATTTGATACAGAAGCCAACAAGCCAACATAATGAGTCATTTTTCTTTTTCCACAGCTGAACACCATGGAAGACCATACCATAACTATTTATCTCCAAACTGTAACTCCAGATAATGTGGAAAACCAGTCATATTTTAGAGTAATCAGATTGTTGCTCTTTGTAATAAATGCTTCTTCAGCTTCCACATAAGTGTTGCCATCAGTAAGTTACAAAACTGTAGCTGCACACAGGGTGTGACAAAGTGCAGTTTTGGTTTCTATTCCATTCTTGTATCAGTCACTCTTGAGTGTTGGCTCTTCAGTTTTGAATGAGATGCATCTTTGTAAACACAGGAAGTTACAAAACTGCACCTTCTTACATATGTAGCATACTACAGTAGTACATTAATTAAAAATTATTCAGCCGAATTTAGGTTTGCTATGGCTTATCTGGGAGCCACTAAAGGATTTCAAAACTTGTAATTTTTTTAGCCATAGTTGATAATTTTCCATTCTGATTCTTTTTTTTTTCCAGTTGTCATCAAAATTTCATCCTTCATCTACCACTGTTTCAGTTAGCTTTACTTTTCGTAGAGTTCTTAATTGTTAAAGATGGAACGATCTTGATAGTTTGAAAATTTTTTTAAGCAGCGTGAAACTTTTCATATATGTACTCATTGCTTTACTAAAATTGTTTGTCAGGTCATAACTAAAAGATTTTGCTTTTCCTGAAACTCATATTTACTGAAAACTAAAATGCAAAATATAAATGTGATGGTAGTTTTGATCATCATTGAAATAACATTAAATTGCAGGTTACGCAGGAAGAATATATTTACCTAATGTCTGTCTTTTGAAACAGGAATTTGCACTTCATGAAGAAAAACCCTCTTTATTAGGGAAAATATTCTTTTCCAGCTTTCTTGATTCTGTAGAAGGTGGGTCCCACAGCGGAGTGGGGCATCGTGGTGGGCAGGGGAAGGGGGTTGCTGAGGTGGGGAAATCCCAAGGGAGTGCCAAGATGTGCCCAGAACCAGCATCTGGCCCAAGAGTAGATGAGGAGGCATGTGTGTGTTGGGCAGGGGTAAGAACAGCCACCACCTCCCCACACACACATCAGGAATCCCTAAGGATTGCAGGTGACATGGAGCACAAACACAGGCTGGGCAAAGAATGGACATAGAGCAGCCCTGCTGACAAGGCCTTTGAGGTGTTGGTGAATGAAAAGGTGGACGTGACTTGGCGACGTCTGCTTGCAGTACAGCGAGTCAAATGTATCCTGGGCTGCATCCACAGCAGTGTGGGCAGCATGTGGGGGAAGGGGATTTTGCCCCTTTATCAGCCCTCATGAGAGCCCATCTGGAGGGCTGCATCCAACTCTGGGATCCCAAGCACAAGAAGGACATGGACCTCTTAGAGTGAGTCCAAAGGAGGGCCAAGATGATTGTAGGACTGGAGTACCAATCCTGTAAAGACAGGCTGAGAGAGTTGGGATTGTTCAGCCTGGAGTAGACAAAACTCATTGTGTTCTTTCAATATATAAAGGGGGCTTCTAACAAAAGGGATGCTTTTTACTAAACTGGAAGGGAATGGATGTAGTTTGGATGTAAGAATGAAATTTTTCATGAGGAGAGTGGTGAGACACTGGAACAGGCTACCCAGGGAAGTCATGGATGCCTCATCACTGCAAGTGTTCAAAAACAGATTGGATGGGTCTTTGAGCAATCTGATGTAGTAGAAGATGTCTCTGCCCATGACAGGAGGGTTGGACTAGATGATGTTTCAAGTGTCTTCCAACCCAAACCATTCTATAATTGTATGAAATGCAGGAATATGAATCAAAAATGTTCATGAAAGGAGAAGAAAAAAAGAGAGCTCCTTAATTTTAGAAGAAAGAATTCAAAGGAAGATGAGGTAATATCACATTCTGTCTGGAGGAAAGTGGGACTATTACCACAGGTAATAATGTAGGGTCAAGAGTATGAAGCCTGGCTAACTATCAGTAGTATAAATGCACTAATGAATACAAGAGCAACTTGACAGGGTAATGTTACTCACAGCATCACAGAATATTCTGAGGTGGAAGGGACCCACAGTGATCATTGTGTCCAACCGTTAAGTAAATGGCCCATATGGGGATTGAACTCACAAGCTCGGTGTTATTAGCACCAGGTTCTAACAACTGAGCTGATCTCAGTGGCTGCAGTAATCACGCAAGGGCATGGACTCTGCACACACGGTGGAAAAAGTGCAAAGCCTTTATTGCGCACCCAAAGTTCTCCTAAATACCAGCACCTAACAGGATATCACACCATATAAACAGGAAAGATGTTCACCGCAGTGTCCCCCAATCACCTGGGGTATTGCACAGATATTACCTATTATGGTAACAGGTAAACAATACCCTATAAGGTCACAGACTACAATTATCACTTCCCATAGGTCCAACACTGTCCACAAACCCACAATCCTCTCTCAGCTGATCTCCAGTGACCTGGATGCACTCCCAGGGTCACCTCTGGGTCCAAGAAAGAGGCTCTCTCTCCGGCCCTCAGGGCCTATCTCTCTTCCAGCACATAGTGCACCCCAACAAGTGGCAAGATTGAAAACTCTATGTTTGACCCTCTAAGATAGAAATATGACTAAAATTGATGAATTTGAAGAAAAGAACACTGGATTATCACTGAAGTTTTCTGAATGCATTTTCCCGGTGCCTGTGGTTTCCTGGGACGTGCTGTCTGTCCCTAGGAAGGCGTGAAAGTTACTGCGTCTCAGTTTTCTAGATTTTTTATCCCTTTTCTGTGTAGCAGAAGGTGTGAGATGGATGTAAAACCTGTAGTAAGCTAAAGGTGTGCTTTAGCCACTGCATCCGGAGTAGGACTGTAGGAATTTTTCACCACAATATATCGCCATATGGGATATTGTCGGTGCTGGAAAATTTTCAGAGAGCCACAACTATTATTGAACAGTATCCTCATGCTTTAGGAAGAAATGACAACATTCTCAGCACAAGCAGAATTTATACTCAATATCTGTCAACATTAAGGAAGGTATTTCAAAAAATGGGAGCTAAATAGCCTCGGGTGCAATTTTTTTTTTTTTTTTAATGAGACAAGGAATTATATAGTTGAGCTGCAGAAAAAGTAAGGAGGATATTCACCCTATGGCAAAACTTGCCAGTTCTCTGGGTTGAAGACTCCAAGTTATATAATTCTCTCTGTGCCAAATTATAGCACATTCCTCCCAAATTTGTTGATCTCTTCAGTGCTTTAACATTATCAACAGAGGACCTGGAGCCTTTGTAATGTTAAAAACATGAGAAAGAGCTTTCTAGATGTCTGAATAGCTACATAAGCCCTTTGACTTTTTGTTTTGACTTGACAATTTTATCTATCATGGTACTTCATTTAGTATAAAGAAACCTTTGTCTGATAATATGCTTCCTAAGGAAAACTAAACACGTTTTGTTCTCAAGTAACAGTAGAATCACTCAATTAAAATATTCTTTTCAAAAGTGTTGAAAAATTGTAACACAATAAGATTTTCTGCTGCTGCTGTAATTTGGCTTACCAGCCCATACATATGAGCTTGAATATCACTCTAAACATGATATCTGATCACTGCAAAAGAGATCCAAGCTCTTCCTTGACATGTGGTGATCCTGGTTCTCTGTTGCACAGCTTCCAGAAAAGGCTGGAGATTGATGCTTCACATCAAAGTAGTAGTAAGAGTGGAGGGAGATGGAAGAACCTAGGAAAATGACTGCTGGAAAACTCAAATTCTTTCTCAGGCTGGGGATCTATTGTATCATGCAGAAAAGTTTAAGGATAAGATATTGTTCCCCTGGACTGAAAATATTGTTCCCCTGGATTGTTTAGTCCTTACCAAAATCTTGCTTGCTTCCATAGTCAAAGAGAGTGACCAAGAATAATGTAAAGGGAAACTCAGCAAGAGAAAAATACACCTTTTAGAGAACCCATAGGCAGAACACCTTTGCAGAGCCTAAAGCACGTGCCTATGAAGTACTTTTGGTTGACCAGATGAAATGTGCTGTGCAAGTTCAGGATACCATTATTTTTCCTTAACTCTCCATGATGTACCTGATGGTAACTGTGCTTTATGTATTGTTCTTGAAGAGGATGTTGGGTTTTTTTGGTGACTTTCATTGCCCAGAGAAGTTGTGGGTGCCCCATCCCTGCAAGTGTTCAAGGCCGGGCTGGAACTCTAAGCAACCTGGTCTAGTGGAAAGTGTCCCTGCACACAACAGTGGAGTTGGAATTAGGTGATCCTTAAGGTCCCTTCCATTCCAAACCATTCTATGGTTCTATGACTCATCCCCCCTGAAAGCCTTAGCCTAAATTGTGTATGATTAGCTGTGTTACAGGAGGTTGAAAAAATACTGTCATATTTCTCCATTTCAAATAATCCCAGCTGCTGTATGCGTCTTGAAATTCTACATGCTGTAGAATGCTTTCAAAAGTCTGGCTGAATGATAATAAGGTACTGTCTAAATAAGAAAACAACTTACATGTCCTTTTCTTTCTCATTTGATTTCAGATTTTTCAGTATTTACCTGCATTTTTGTAATGGACTATGAGTTTATTACTTGATTTTGGTAGATCATTGAAGTCTGTGACACGGGAAGAGTTCTGAGGTATAAATGAAAAGTTTATTCACCAACAAGCTGTTACAGATGCCGTGACAGTTGCCCTTCAAAACCAAAGTTCAGGTGCTCTGCTCTTTGTGTCATCTGTGTAAGATGACGCAAAGTTTTCTGAGTTTATTTTTTGTCGCAGAAATTGCATGCCTCCTTTGTGGATGGTTATTTTTCACTGAACAAGTGGAAAGAACTTAATGAGGTGCCATGTGTCAGATCTGGAGTCAGATTAAAAGCAAATAATTAAACTATATCCCTTCCCTATCAAAACAGATTGTGATATATTTGTGAAAGGAAGCTGAATCTGACATACTGTGTTTTGACAGACTTTTGGGACAATGCTGTGATTTAACCCCAGCCAGCAACTAAGCCCTACACAGCCTCTAGATCACTTTCCCCAGTGGGATGGGGGAGACAATGGAAGAAAATTTGTGAGTTGAAATAGAGACAGTTTAATAGGTAAAGCAAAACCACGTGGGCAAGCAAAGCAAGCTGAGAAATTAATTCACCACTTCGTTTTGGCAGGCAGGATTTCAGACATCCCCAGGAAAGCAGAGTCCCATCACATGTAATTGTGACTTGAGAAGACAAACACATTCCAAATGTTCCCCTTTCTTCTTCTTGCCCAGCCTTATATGCTGAGTATGCCACCATGTGGTGTGGGTTATCTATTGGGTCAGTTGGGATCAGCTGTCCTGACTGTGTCTCCTCCCAGCATCTTGTGCACCCCCAGCCTCCTGACTGGTGGGGTGGATTAAGGTGCAGAAAAGGCCTTGGCTCTGTGAGAGCACTCATCAGCAATTACAAAAACATTCCTGAATTATCGAGAGTGTTTTCCCAAAGCATAGCCCCATACTAGCTGCTATGAGGAAAATTAAATTTCACCTAGCCAAACCCAGCACTATCAGTCATGCTCCAGCAGTATCACATTTAAAAGTTGCAGTTGGGTCACAACAACCCCATGCAGGGCCACAGGCTGGGGGAAGAGTGGCTGGAAGGCTGTCCTGTGTGTTTGTTGGCAGCAGCTGAACTTGAGTCAGTTTGTTCCCAGGTGGTCAAGAAGGCCAATGGCACCTGGCCTGTATTAACAATAGTGTGGCCAGCACTAGGGAAGTGATTGTCCCTCTGTACTTGACACTGGTGAGGTCACACCTAGAGTCCTGTGTCCAGCTTTTTGGCCTCTCACTACAAGAAAGACATTGAGGGGCTGGAGCAAGTCCAGAGAAGAGCAACAGAGCTGGTGAAGAGTCTGGAGAGTTGAGTCATATGAGGATCAGCTGAGGAAGCTGGGATTGTTTAGCCTGGAGAAAAGGAGGCTCAGAGGAGACCTTATTGCTCTCTACAACTGCCTGAAAGGAAGGTGTAGCCAGGTGGGGTCAGTCTCTTCTCCCAGTTAACATGCAACAGGACAAGAGGAAATGGCCTCAAGCTGCACCAGGGTGGGTTCATGTTGGATGTCAGAAAGAATTTTTTCACTGAAAGGGTGGCTGAGCATTGTAATGGGCTGCCCAGGGAGGTGATGGAGTCACCATCCCTGGAAATGTTTGAGAAACAACTGGACATGGCACCCAGTGCTATGGTTTATTTGGCATGGTGGTTCAGTCAAAGGTTCGACTTGATGATCGTGGAGGTCTTTTCCAACTTAATGGTTCTATGATTCTCCTCATACAAAACACAAGATTTAAGCTGTAATGAATTCATGTTTTATACTGGGAATAAAATCAGAGTCACATGTTTCTGAATGCCTGACAGGGTTTGAAATCCTTTCGGTTTTATATTGGTTTCGGGTATGTAATAGGCTAACTCTGCTTTTGCAGATAATTTGCAATCCACTGACTCCAAGTGAGAGTGTTCTACAATGTATTTCTTGCAATAAATTCACGTCACTGTGTCATATGTCAGAGAATGACATGCAAAACTGTTGGAAAGTCACATTTTCATAACAAAATTTTTGACAATGTACCATATGTGGGTGACTTGCAGCTATGCTTTTAACACAAAGTACCAGGGAGTACATGCTCAACTGGCAAATAGTGAGAGTCTGCCTATTCCCAATTGTCTTGAAAATTTACCTTTGGGTATCATCTTTATTTACCATTCCTGATGCTGAAATACTTGTCACTTGAGGGCAGGATCCTATTAGTTTATCACAATAGGATACATGCACATTTGCCTCTACAGATAGTTTGGTAAGCATAGATATTCAGAAAAACAGGGAAGACTTTGACTAATAGACTCTGTAAGCCCAGCTCTTCCAAAAAAGTCTCAAAAATCTCAACAAACAGCAATAAAGGCAACAGAACTAGCACAGCCTTGTTCCTGCAATTAAATATGCTTTATGTCTACATGCATGTCAGGTTGGATAGCAAACTTTTATATTTATTATTTCACAAAGGACACCACCATATTCAGAAGGTCTCCTGTTTTTCTGAAATGCTACCAATTTTTTGAATGGTTTTTATTCATTGGTTTGAATGTGTGCACAATTAAATTTGAATCATCTGAGGGGGTTTTCCAAGGTAAACTGGACAGTTCATCTAAAGAGATTTCCAACACAAGATGTCCAGCTGCACCTATGAAACATTTTTCTCCATCCAGTAGATTTCTAACACTTAAAAGAAATGACTGGTTCATCTAGCCTTCATAATCTTAGGCAGCTTGTTTTTTGTTTTGTTTTTAATAAATTATTCTTGCTTGTTTATTATAAATTATTCTTGGTGGTTTTATGTTTTTTATGTTTTTCTTCCAATTGCTTGTTCTCTTACTCCATGAGGAACTGAGGTTAGGTTGTTTCCTGTACTGTGTCCAGTCAGGAGTTCAAATAAGATTCTAGATTCTAGATAAACGAGACTATAGCACCCAATAAAAGATTTTTTTTTAACATAGCGTACGAAAAATCTATGCCACCAGTGCCATAAGTGCCCAAATGATTGTGGCAGATGCCTGATCCAGTCTTGGGTTAAAGGATCTTTTCATTCAACTGATGCAAATAGAGTTTCTGACACTGTAGTTCTTGCATCCTCTGTGAAGTAATAATTACATGGTGTGTGTGTGTTGGTCTCCATTATCTACTTAATGGCTTACCTATTGTTAAGGTATATGACTAATCATAGGTTTTAACAGCCTATATAATCCAAACAATACCAAGAAATATTTGCATTCAATACCCCATTTTATACTGTAAAAAACGGCATATACATGTTTAATTTTAAATTTTTTTTTACATTAGTATTGTACACCAATAGGATTATTGTTAAGGTCTAAACTGCAGTGTTATTTATTTCTCTGAAACAATTGTCTGTAAAGAAATGAAGTTCATAAGTTACTCGGGAGTAGAGACTGAGAGTTTCACAAGCAGAGCTATCTTGATGGAATCAGTCACAGTCTGGGGTGCAAATGTGAGTAGACAGAGAAAAATGAAATGGCACAGGTGCAATATGGAGTGTCTGCACACAGGCACAGAAGTCCAATTCTTCAGCAATGATACATATACTCAGAACAGTTGCACTGTACACAGTTAATCCAGCATATCTGATACTGGACTTTCACAGCCCCCTACATATTGAAGGAACATTTTAAATTCCCCGTTTCCTCTTAGAAAATATACTTTCCTCTAGGAGTATGTGATATATCAAGTTTTTATCACTAGTTAATTTTGTAGACTTCAGGCATGATACTGCAGCCATACGCAGGTATTCTACTTCTGCAGAATTTCATGGAAATTAATGGAGTATGGTACCTAAGTTAGTGTAGTCTAAGGACATCATTGCTTTATCTTCTGATTCCTGCTGTATATAAATGCTTCTCTTGGCATTTTTTTAGTTCATTGTTGTAAGCTTAATAGCTTAACACATTTGAGCAATTTTTCACAGGTACAGGTATACATGTGCTTATGTATTTTCAAGGGTAAGGTCTAGACAAGATTTGCATAGATGCCTTTCTAAACATTTTGCTGTAGAGCATGTAATTTTAATACTATCTGTCAATTACTTACTGTGTGTTATATTTATCATGCATACATTTGTAATAATGAGGTGTCTAGGAGTAGATTTTTTTGTTTTGTTTTACTTTAAAATTTGTAGTTTCAATAGCACTGAAATATTTACAGTGTTGAACATGGAACAGACATTAATTTTTTCATTCTATACTTTAATTCCTGTACTGTATTGTTCTTCTGTAATTTTTGCTATAAACAATAGACTTATATGAAAAAAACCTCATTTTTTTCCCCCTACAATGAAAATCTCTGCTTCCAGGCTAACAAAAAACCTATTCCAGGCTTCGGCTTCTGATTTTCTAAGTGCTGTTAAATTCCTTTTTGTACATCCCCAGTCATTAGTAGCTAAAACTGCTGACACAGTAATTTACACATTATGAGCAGAGTAGGTAAAGCAATGTATATTTTTATTTATTAGTGGTATCATGATGTTAACAAGATCTTCACATTCCACAAAGCCTGCATATATGGTAATATTTTCCTGATTAAAACCAGGTTATTTCCCATTACAATATGACAGCTGAACAAGCACAGGTACCTCAGCCTCTCCTCACAGGGCAAGTACCCCCCTCCCTGACCATCTTGATTAGTCCTTCGCTGAACTCCCTACTGTTTACTGATTTCCTTCTCACACTGGGATCCCAGAGCCAGATGCAGTGTGCTGGCTGTGTCTACAGAGTGCTGACTGCAGGGCTGCTGCGGGACTGCACCAGAGTGGGAAGTTGGTGTGAAGATCGGCTAATACTGAATCCCCTTCTCATCACTGCAGCAATTTTGTTATGGATTCTCATATCCATCTACACATATGTACTGAAACTACTGCATACATATCCTCTTAAAGCCATAAGAGAAGCACATAAAGATTTATGTCTCTCCTTTCTGGACTGTCTACATCTTCAGGACGGCTAAAATGCAGCCTAAGAACAGCTGAATTTGGAGTTGTAAGAACTCAGTAGTGACCTTGTTCCCATCATTTTTTTTTTTGCCACTTTCTCACTGTGTTTGTTCCATAAACTGTAAAGTAAGGCTAATGAAACAGGGTATCCTGTTTAAAATGCTTGGAGCAGTTTCATTGAAAAGTGATATAAAATTGCTAGCGGTGGTGTTATACACTGAGCAGTCTGAGGATGCTCATTCTGCTTTTACAGATATTGTGATTTACCACCTCAGTCTGAGGATAGAGGCAATCTTGAAACTTCTAACATTCCTAAATTTGCTAGGATTTTTTCAAGCACACGGATGGCATTTTAATCACACTGCTCATTTAATCTCTTACGTTTGTGATTTCCTCCTTACTGATGGAGTGGCTGATATGTAGAAATTCAATTAATTTTCTTTCATCATCTGTTACAGCTTAACCAACCTTACAGGGAACATTTGAGCACAGAGATGAAGATGGTTGAATTCTATTCTATACTTTGGATAGAGAGTCATAGTCCATTAGAAAGCCCCGGCAGGTCACATATTTTTACCCAGACAGATCATTCTACTACAGTTTTGTTTATGATTTAAATGCTTTTTTAGTACAATAGATAACCATGTACCATTATTATCATGTCTAGCTTTCTGTTTCAGTTTTCATTCTCTAAATGTTTTTTTATCAACTAGCACTCTTCAAGTTGATGTTAAACAGAAAACCAAAAGATTACAGCTTTCTCGTGACAGGGATAATATACATAGACTTGCTTTTGCAGTATATTCATGAGGTTAAATGACATAGTACTCACTCTTTCTTCATTATTATCTTCATTTTAAGTCCAGAGACCTTTTCTCTATTAGCATATCAGTGAAAAAAACATGTATGGATAAAAATTTTCCTGCACAAGAAGTGCATAAATCTCTGTTTACAATTGAAATCCCATTTATTATATCCCAGGCGAGTCTAATTGGGATGTAGCATAGCTTATGTTTAACCTTCCTTCAAGTAAGGAAGAGTTATAAGCTTCATTAATTTGGGGATGTATTTTGGAAAAGTGTGTTGTCTAAAAAATTACCACTGAAGTAAGTAGACCAGTGCTAATTAATGAAATGAATTTCAGGGAAGTCAAGCTTTTAATTCTTCTCTGTTAGTTCAAATGATTTGTCAAATATATATACTGACAATTAAGAGCTGTCAAATAAATAAATAAATAAATAAATATTTTTATCTATCTATCTATCTATCTAAGATTGTCATTCTCTCATTTAACTACCAAGATGAACCTGAGAAAGTATGGTGTCAACACTGGAACCTGACAATGGTCATGAGGTTAAAAATTCATGAGATAATTCAATATTGAAGGTCTCTAACCTGCTGAAGTCAGAGTGAGCTATGGTATCAGACCAGGTTTATGAGGGCTTTATCCATTTAGGTCTTGAAAAGCTGCTTATTTGAAGGAAAATGCTACCCACTACTGAGTGGGTAGTTTTTTAAAAATAGTTCAAAATGCAGTGTTTTCACTAGAAATTAATGTCTGAAGTAGGACACAGTCACACCCAGTAACGAATTTCAAAGGAAATTACCTCTTTTGATTTAGGAGGCAAATACATATTAATACTTACCCCTTGGAATAAATTAGATAAATTCGCACTAGAAAAGAGTTTTTGTGACTTTCTGATAGTCAGGGAACAATTCCCTATGGAACAATTTACCAGGGCTTCTACATTTGGATTCTTCATCTTATTCATAATAAATTCTTATGCTATAACTAGGTATTCTTTTAAAAGATAAGCCTTAGATCTAACAGGACTAAATTTTGGAAAATCCTGTAACTAATTAGATCAGACTATCTCCACAGAGTGATCTTTTATTCTTTATGACACATGAAAAATTTGTGATGATTAGAATTATGATCTTAATATGATTGCTTACTTGTCTTTACATTAATAAGACATAATCTTTCTCTTTTTAAGAATTCCTACTCCACAGAAAAGACTGGTGATTCTACAAGCAGAGTACAACTTAAACATTATTTATATTAAAACTAAATAACTTTTAGAAACCTGTAGCTTGTGCACATTCTAGCTGTACAAATATATAACTCCTAAGTCCTAGAATGACACCTGTCATTGACATTAGCAATAGATGTGGATGTTGCAGTATAAAAAGCTTGAATTTCAAAACAGGATGCACACAGGCTGCATTTCTAACCAAAATAAATAGAACAACAGGAGGACAGTCTAGTTTAAACATGTCTTTGTAGTTTCTACTTTTAAGAACTTTCAGAAGGTAACTTCAGTTCACAGCAATTGCTCCACTTTCAGAAATTTTTGTGCTAAAGCATTGACACCTTGATGGAGGAAAGATCAGAGGTTAATCAGTGGACTTTCCTATTTAAAGATGTAAATATATAGAATTGGAAGTATAAAACATGAAGGGCTTAATTTAAAGATGGTATCCACTATAGAGCTAATTATAAGTAAAACTACTGAAATCTATATTGCATGTGAATGTCTCCTTGGTACTTCAGGCATTTTTGTCCTTGTCTCAGGCAGCTTGTCTGCTTTAAGTGCTAGCTAGAATATTTTTTGAGCAACTTAAATAAATAACAGCTAAATGTATTTTCTTTTTACTTTTTCCCCCATAGGTCCTTTTTCCTTGCTTCTATGCCTGTGTAATTTCTTTCCTGTATTATCTCTCCTCAATATGGCACTAGAGCCCTGATATGTATAACTCTGAGCTTCCCAAATTCATTGAGGCTGTTTTCCAGTTCGAAGTAGAACTCTTCATACAAGCAGAATTGTTTGCAGGACTGTGAAGTTGATGTGGGGAGCAGGAGCAGCAGGTTTTTGTGGTGGGATGAGCCCAGCTAGGTGACAGCAATGCTCAGGATTGTATGCACACACCCCTGGCTGTTAAGTTAGAAGGACTTCTTTAAAAAACAAAACAAAACATTTTTTTCCTGTATCTCAACTGTAATTGAAGACCAGAATCTCACACCTGACATACTTTTGGAAGAAAAATGCCTTTACAGTGTTATGTTTAACAGCCTCATGATCTATCACAAATGTGGGCAGTAGTAACAGCTGCCAGCAGGTTTCTTGGACAGAGGACTGTACAATTTTATAAATTAGCAGACATTGAGCATTAGGACAACATTTGCACATAGTTTCAGGCACAATTTTAAATAACTTTTTTCCAACCATTCAGTGGAGCAGGAGGGCCTCTGGGACTTCTTTACACTTGCTTCTTCCCTTCTTTCTGCTGTTTCAAGTATGGCAAAAAACAAGATCACTCAGGTTTTTTTCCATCTTAGAGCACAGAGGTGAACTTACTACCCTCTGGTTTCATGGAGTATGTGCCAGGTCTGGCTGGCATGCAGTTAATTTTCTTCATAGCAGCCCATATGGTTCTCTGCTTTGAACTGGTGTCTAAAACAGTGCTGTTATCAATGTTTTGGCTGTTACTAAATATTACTTGAACACAGTCAAGGATTTCTCTCCTTCCCTCACTGCTACCTCCTTCCTTTTTCCCCTTAGTGAAGGGGTGGGCAAAAAGTTGGGAGGGGGAAGCTGACCCATACTGACCCAAAGGGATATTCAGTATCATAAGATGTTGTGGGAAAGGAGAAGAAAGGGGGAAAGCCTGTGCCTGTTGCATTTGTGTTCTGAAGCAATTGTTATTGTGTACTGAGGCCCTGCTTTCCAGAAAAGGGCTAGCAGGAAGTAGTGAGCAAATTCCTCTTACTACTTTGCTGTGCACAGTTTTGCTTTCATTATCAAATTGTCGTTATCGAGATCCATAAGCCTTTCAACCTTATTCCTATTTTTACCCCATCCTGTGTGAGAAGGGAAAGAGTGAATGGCTGTGCTAGTGTTTGGAAGCTGGCCAGGATCAGTCATCTCCAGGGTACGTGCTCAGCTTTGGTAGTACAGCTTCAAAGTCTCTGAGTGCACGTTTGACCCTGAGGAGAGACAAGCTCTTAGATCTGCTCTGCTCTCTCTTTAGTGGCCCTTAGTCCACTGAGCTAATAGCTTCATGAAGTTATGGCCTAAAAGCAACATGATTTAATTTCCATAAAATTGTAGAACCTTGTGGCCTTTACTAAAAGAGATGGCAAGTACTGGGGTTTGGTTTACCCTAAACCTCTGTTGTATAGCTAGACATCATTTGCAGGTTTGTCACCAAATCTCATTTTGTAATCTGAGGAGGATTCATGGGTGTGGGTGGTGCTGATCTTTGATTGTCTTCAGCTGTCAAGGTAAGAGAAGAAAACCACAGTCTAGTTTAATATTTTTAGTGACAGTTCTGGTGGTTTTTTGTTTTCTTTTTTTTTTAAATACACACATAGCCATTATGGGGCTCTTCTATAAAAATGCATTTTCTTTTTCTATGTGTTTGCATAAACACAGAAAATTACACAGAAATTCATGTTTCCTATCCTACCCATACCAACTCTTGCCCTTTGTTTTCACACAAAGAACTATAAAAAAAGAACAAAATACAAGTGACAGTATAAGCTCACTAGCTACACACCAGGCACAAGGCTGCTAATGTCAAAATGTTAAAGCAAGCATTTGGATGCAAAATAGACATGTCTGCTCTTTGTTCAGATAGCTTATTACATCTGAAAAATTGGGGTGCCAATTTATAACTTTTTAAGGCAGGGAATGCATTGACACTTAATTCTATGAAATGACAAACAGATCTGTGGATGCCTATGAAATGTTGTAAGATTGGAATCCTATGCTAACATAATTAGTATTGATACCGCTGTTCCTAGTCAGTCTTATTCCAGGGAGTCTAAAAGGTAATTCCAAGAAAAGAAAAACACTATTCCATTTCCAAGTTGCAGATATTTTGTATTTGTAAGCCACTCAAATTGGTTTTCAAAATTCTGCAGAAACAATAGGAGACCAATATTCACACAGAAGAATCAGAAGGGGAAAAAACTGTTTTAATTTTTAAGAAATGTTTGGTCAATTGAACTTCTTGTCTCCCTCAACAGTTTCTGCTTCAGTTCAAACAATCCTGCATTTAAAACTAGACCTTAGAGAAATTATTTATGTCTTTTACTGCATTTCTTCCTGGTTTACTCATAAACGATGAAATTCATCTTTGTTTTGACAGCCAGTAAAGGCCTATGCCTCACTTAAGTCTTGCAAACAGGATTTAGGTGGTCACTAGAAGTGTTCACAATTTGGTCTGCCAGTAGTGTATTTGATCCTGCTCAAGTAAATTGAGCAGAAATACAAATCAGAGACTCTGCTGTCTCCTTGTTCCCCTGTCCCAGGCTCATGTAGACTTTCTTAGAAACTGTTTTGCTGAGAAAGAAGGCTATATTTTTGTTTAGACCAGAGACCTTTGATTTACTTTCCAATTACATGTATTCCTCTTGAACTATGAGACTTGAAAGTTCTTTTGCTTGTTTTCTCTGTGTACCCAGGTACCACACAAAATGATGGAACTGGAAAACAAGGATTTGGATGTTGCTGTCCTTAATCAGGCAGTGTTTCCAATTTACTTCAATCTCAAGGACAGACTCTTCGGGTCCTTTTCAATAACCTGTACAGATTGCCTGAGCATGTGTTTAAATTGTTTGCCATGTTTAAATTTGCTGAATTTCCCCAGTATTGTCGTCACAGAAAAAACTCAACGTTTCTTCTTATGTGGGTTTTTTAAAGATGCAAGTGTCAGAACATGCATGTGCATTTTTGTCAGTCATTTTTTTGAGAATACTCTTCAGGGAGATTGTTTTTATTTGAAGGTAAACAGCCATGCTGGTGTTCAGTTGAAATCCATGCTCCCTGCCAATAAATAATGTGTAAAAAGAATCCTTATTTACTATAGAAACTTTGCTAAAGAGACTTTCTAGACTATTAAAGTATTTCTGTTTAACTGGAGGCAAGAAAAAAATTGCACATAATCAAAGGTTCTTTAACTGGGTCATAATGAATGATAATAAATTCTGTCATTTTATTAATGGAAAAACTAATCCTGTGGAATAACTAAGTTTTATTTTGATAATAAACAAAATCAAATTAAGACAAATTTTTATAATGTATGGAAATGTATTCCTCTTTTTTAAAAGGAACAAGAAAAAATGTAAATATCTAGTAATTTCTTCTGAAGTAAGTAGGAAAAATGTTTGAAATTAAATGGAAGGCAAATATACTTTTCAGCACAATAAGCATATCCTATTCTCTTGATCTAAATATTTCCTTATCTCTTAATCTTTGACTAGTTTCCACTTTTTGAGAAATACAACTCCTGATTTATTTAAAAGTAGAGTTCTTAAGCAAATTCAGAAAGAACTGATCTATGCTCTCTCAAATACAAGTACAAATAGAAAATGCTGTACAATAGTAAGGCAACATGATGTTTTGAAGATGAGATTACAGACCTACTGCTCTACTGATATAACCAGAAATTAATTCCTGTATGCGTGCTGTTAATATCAGTAACACCCTTCTTTCCCTCTGAAATGTCAAAACTTGCAAAGTAGAAAACTTGCAAATTATTAATGATAAAAACTGAACTATACATGAATATTAGGTAAATGAAGCTGATTTTGAAACAAGCTGCCACTCTACTCAGCCCTGGTGATGCCACATCTGGAATGCTGTGTCCAGTTTTGGGCTCCTCAGGACAAGACAGACATAGATTACCTGGAGTGGGTCCAGCGAGGGGCTATAAAGGAGATTAACAGACTGGAGCATCTCTCTTATGAGGAAAGGCTGAGGGAGCTGGGCCTGTTCAGCCTTGAGGAGAGACAACTGGAGAGGGAAGATGACAATGTACGCAAGTAGCTGAAGTGGGGTGTCAGAGGATGGAGGTAGGTTCTGCTCAGTGGTGCCCAGCAATAGGACAAGAGGCCATGGACAGAAACTGATGTGCAGAAGCTCCCCCTGACCATGAGGAACAATTTCTTTACTGTGTGGGTAACCAAGCACTGAAAAAGATTGCCCAGAGAGGCTGTGGAGTCTCCCTCACTGGAGATATTCAAGAACAATATGAACACAATGCTGAGCCATGTGCTCTGGGATGGTCTTGCTTGAGCAGGGAGGCTGGACCAGATGACCCTCCATGGTCCCTTCCAACCTGACCCATTCTGTGATTCTGTAAAAATCTCCATAATCATTTGCACCATGAGCAAACATCAATTTTAAAAGTAATAAGACATATGTGTACTATTGTCTAGCAGATGTTTTGCTTTTTAATGCTCATTAAATCATTAGACTGTATCATAAGACTGTATACTGGAATACCAGAGCCATCCTTAAGTGATGATTATAACTTCTGTCCTTACTAGTTAACAATAATTGGTTCACTGTCCTTCATCTTTATACAGCTGGGGTTTTTTGTGTCACACTGATTGTTCATCTTTTTGCTATATAACCCAGCAAAAAATTACCTTTATTTTGGCCCAGGCCATCATACTGACCTTCTTATTGCTATGTCGTGGGAATTTTGTCTAATGAATAATACATAAAAGACAAATTAAACAGATCTTGCTGAATAACCTAATACATAGTCCCTGAAGAATAACACTATTCTTCTCCTCCAAGAGATTAGCTTTGGAGTATGTGCTAATTTCCTGCAAAGGCCCTCTGCTTCCTGGCTGGATACCAGTTTAGCTGCTTTCGAGAGCTCTGAGAAGAAAGGCAATGATGAAAGACGATGAAAGTTGCGGTGGTAGAAGTGGGGCATAGTCTGCTTTATCTCAACAAGTTTCAGATTTGGAGCTGACTCTTCAAGTTTCAATTTATCCTAACCCCTAGGATTTCAATTTTTATGTCCCAATGAGGAGAAAAAGCTCAAGGTCTGCTTAGACTCAGATGAATTATTTTTTATTAATGCATAAGGAATCATGTTTAGCTAAGGCAGCTCACCTATAGAGTTCAATGGAGCAAAGACGTAAAAAGGGAACAATGTTTTGTATTTTTATAAACAATTTTAACTGTCCTCATTTCCAAAAAACTCTTGGCAGTGCCACAAAATGATCACCACCAAAAGACTTCTAATAATACGTAACAGAAAGGATAGGTGAAGAATTCTTCAGAATAAAATTATATGTAAGTATAAATAAATTATTTCTATTCTTTTGACGTGCTAGTGGTCTGCTCTTGTTGGTTTGAATGCTCTAATCCAATTTAATTTTACAGTTTTGACTAGTCAATTTTTTCCTCTTGCAATGTGGAAAGGAAAGATAATTTACTCTTTTTCCAAAAACAACAAGTAGTAAAAGATCTTTGGCTTCATGTAAGCAGATGTGGGCTTTTTTGGGTCTTTTTTTACAGTGCATAAATATTACGAGAATTAGAATGATGATGTTTGTATTCAGAAAATGTGCAACTCTGCAATGATGCATATACTATACTGTCCAAATAAAAATATACCTAACAAACCATTTCAAATGGTTTTCATTTTCATAAAGTTAACACTAATGAGACAGTATCATATGTTTTGGATTAGACTGCTTCATCTGTGATAAAATACATTTAGTAGATTCTACTTAAATACATCATTCTCTATGGTTATATGTATTTATACGTATTCTGTTAGTTTTATGATGCAAAATTACTCTTCTCAAACTAGTGCAAAACTTACATTCAAAGGTAAAAAGGTACTTCTATAAAAATAAGACAGCTTATAGAAGATGTCCATTCTGTTCTTACTGGAAATCACATCTTCTCTAGAAATTTAGGAGTGGAAGAACTAGAACACAATGGAAAAACTACACCGTTGCTGTATAACTCCATCAAAGCTGATGTAGTTACAGTCAATGCAGATCAAGCTTATACTTTCTAAATGCTATATTTATAAAGGAGATGTTTTTTCTTGCTTTTTTTTTTAAACTATGGTGATTTGTTTGAATGGCCTTGTTGAAAAAAAAAGTTTTTCATGTGTTATGGTTAAAATGGTACAAACATTGTCTTTAAATTCTGCTTTTCCCTTTAATGTGTACTGGTGGGCTTTGGTCATAGAAACTGGATTGTACAATGAAAAACAGACTCCCAAGTAATTTTGTGAATTATTTTATCCTCAGCAGCATCTTAAACCTGCTTGAATAGTTTCAGATATTGCCTTTAAACTTCAATTTTCTTGTACATCTGAGTACACCTGTGCACACAGATATAAAATTTTTATATTTTCCTTTTCTGAAAACTTAATCAATATTCAGTCAAAAATGAATTTTTTCAGTTTTTATGACCCATCGGGGATTACTTAGCAATACCTGGTGTAAGATGGAAGAGCTTGTATATACATGTATATAATATTGAATTCTGCATGTATTATATTAATGTTGCTGCAGCAAATGACATGGACAGACAAGCAGACCTTCTAACCATGAGTTCCTAACAATATATTTGTGTGCAGGAGATGTACGTTTTTCTGGCCTTTCCATTAAGGATGAAATAAAACTTCTGTTCACACACATGGGTGGATATGATGTACTTCTGGAAAGGAATGCAAGGCAAGGTTTGCAGACTTCTTATTCTTCCCCTACTCTTCGACCAGTGATGAAAGGTTTTGAATGGAAGGACTGTGCCAAGGATTTTAGGCCTTTTGTCACTGGCAAGGATCATGGTTTTGGAGAGTATCTGAACATCATTTCCTTGTCTCCTACTCACATGGCCAGGAAAGCATGTTCTCACAGGTGGGGATGCCTTGTGGTTCACAATAAAAGTCAAAACTAAAATGTTGTATCAAGGTGCATTTTATCTCAACAAGTCCTCTGGAGTCTCTCAAAACTTCTCTGCTTGTTCTTCATTTTCTCTCTCAAACACCTGTCCATGCTCGTGGGGGAAGGATGGTAGCAGGGAATATAGCCATTTCACTGAACCTCCCCCAGTAATATACTGGCTAGCGTGTTTAAAAATATAAACAGATGTTGGTTTGAAGTCAGGGACTAGAATTAGAAGTAGCTAAACTAATTCAGATTTGTACTATGGATACATCATTAGGTGTTAAATATGTTGGAACAAGTTTGACAGGTTTTCTCTGTCACTAATATGCTGAGGTGAGCAGCCTGATGCTGGCACAATCAGCAGCAGAGCTCTCCAGCTCCAGTGTGGTGCCCAAGGGGATTTCCTGAACAGGGGAACCTCAAGGGGAGCCAAGACCCCACAGCTCGAGCAAGAGTGGCTGACGGGACATGAGTGGGATCAGGAACAATGGTGACCAAGTCCCCACACATGTGTAAAGCAGTCCCTGGAGGGCACTGTGACCAGGGCAGGCAAACAGAGTGGGCTCTGCTGACTTGACCAGATAGCAGCAGTATCTGCCTGGCAGAAGGCCGTGACCTCTCTAAGCTGTGCACCAGCCACAACAAACACAGTTTCTCAGACAGAGCTCTTTTGGGAGCACACTGCCACCCCAGCGCTGTGCTATAGGGTGAGCCTGGCTCTTCTGTCAGCTCAGCCAGCAGCAGTGAGCACCCCTGTGTGAGGCACTCCCGGGTAGAGGAACCCTTCTGCTCACTGACGGAGCTGCAGGAGGAGGGGACTTGATTGAGGAGTATCGAGGAGTGCCACAGAGACATACATAAAGACATGAAGAGAAAGCTTCATACCCTGGTACAGATCTTGGATGATTATCCATTTTTTATTTCTCGGGTGGGCAGAGATGGTTGCACAAGGACAGCAACCGAGAAATCTCAGGGCCTTGGGATGACAGGCCAAGGGATCAGGAACACAAGTAGTGTTCTCTGTCCTTCCAGCTGTGGGGAATGATGAGTGAAATACCAGGAGGAGACGGCAGATCAATACCTGGATCTGAGCCTGGTGTCATCAGAAGAATTTGGGGTTTTTTTTTTGTTCATGTGTCAGTTTAAAAGACATCAGGCCTGCTGACGACACACAGGGTACACCTGACTCAAAAAGGTCAAAAGAATCTTTTCATAGGACTTAACAGATCCCACAGAAAGAGCTTTAAACTAGATTGGGAGGGGGAAATGGAGAAAATCAAGCTCACTAGAGATTAGTCAGCAGGTGAGTGTTTAAGGGAGAGTGTACTAGCAAGGTCCTTCAATCTGCCGTCTCAGTAGAGGTAGGGAATGGAGATTTATGTGTCAACAAAGACACAAGGGTTATTGATGAGATGGAAGTCATGGAAGTGCCTGAGAACTCTCATGGCTTCT
Source organism: Lycocorax pyrrhopterus obiensis (assembly GCA_014706295.1). Lineage (NCBI taxonomy): Eukaryota > Metazoa > Chordata > Aves > Passeriformes > Paradisaeidae > Lycocorax > Lycocorax pyrrhopterus. The sequence continues at coordinate 93,972,605 of JACSVZ010000004.1, forward strand.
TCTCCTCGAAAGGTGGCGGGATCAACAACCTGACTGAAGTGCACCTACACCATTGGTGCAGCTGTGCCTCTGCAGCCCATGGAGGGCCATGGGGATGCAGAGATCCATCTGCAGCCCGTGGAGGAGACCCAGACCAGAGCAGGTGGATGCCTGAGAGGAGGTTGTGACCCTGTGGGAGGCCCGTGCTGGAGCAAGGTCCTGGCAGTCACCTGCAGACCCATGGAGAGAGGAGCCCACACTGGAGCAGGTTGGCTGGTGGAACTTGTGGCCTTCTCACAGAAGCCACCTCTGTAGCCCCTCCGCTTCCAAAACCTGGCTACACAAACCCAATACATTTGCAAATTTACACTTTTATTTTGTGAGCTATTCAATAATAAAGGAAATTTAAGAACAAGTCTGTGGTAATGAAGGTCTTGACTTTACAGCTATATCTGGAACACGAACTATCATATCTTTGGCTCCTCCAACAATAAACTGAGATGAAAGAAATAACATACAATTAATACTCCAGAAAAGTAGGAAAATCCCTGCTGTTTGGAAAGTAACTCCATGAGCCAGCTGGGACTTGTGTTCACAAAGAGGTCATGAATGTCCTTTGGCTAGAACTTTTGGGTATAACTTGTTTATAGTATCTATGATGAAGAAGATGATGTCTATATGCCGTAGAAGATGTAAAAGCAGAAATACTTGTATTGTGTTCAATAAATCTCTAATAATTTTTTACTACTGTGGTGAGATTGTGGAGAGAGAATGATTTTGCTCTTTTGGCCTAAAGGGAGTTCAGGCAAGTCTGATTAGAACAGAAGGGTCTCAACATGCACACTAGGGCATGACCAGCCTCTACCAAGCTCATATTATGTCGCCAGCACTGTTGAAAGAAGACCCTTAGGGAAAAGTATAAAAATGTAGTAGGAATTTCTCATTATTCCCCAGGTGCACTGTCCCAGACTTCATCATTTGTGTCTTTGGGGTTTCTGCCCACAATTGGTACACATAATAGACTCTTCACCCATGAAGTTGGCTAATCATGCTATGGTTACAGCATGACAAATGACCAAAATGAATTGCAGTTGGACTATTAATCATGTAAAGAAATGTCCATTTTTATTTGGGGATTTTATCCTTGATAATTTTTCAGTGATTAGTTTTTTTAGGTGAATCTCAGTTCTAATTAAAACAAGCCCTTACTGCCCATTCTCTTTCTCCATGTTACTCACGGATCATATTTCATATCCTTTCAAGTTATTTTTTTTCCTCTCTTTACTGGGTCTGTACAGTTCTGGGTCTGTACTATTCTGGATCCAAATATCAGGAGAAAATGGAGTTGTGGCAGAAAGGCACAGCAGGTAAACTACTTTTGGGAAAAGTGAAGGTGGGGTTATGTTATGTTCACCACAAATGCTTTTTAGCACTTGAAAGGTTTTGTTGTTTTTTCTGAAACTCACCAGCTGACAGCCCTAAAAACTGCTTCCATGTGAAGCAAAGCAAAAGAGCACAGTTCATGTTATGGTAGACAGAATCCGTGAAGAAATCTCAGGTTAAATGTGGTTTTGAAGAGATAGAACTGAAATTTATTGTATAATGAACATACATAACAATACACAGAACCTTTTCTATCAACAAATCAAATTATTTTCCTGTCTGAAATATTTCAGTGCAGTGTTGCCCCCATGTGAAGATTCGCAATGAAGGAAATTTAAAGTTTTGGTAATTAATAAAATATCCTCTTCAAAATGCTGGATATCAAAAATAGGGCCCGTATTTTTCATCTTTATAATCTTTAAGTATGTTTCCCTGTGTCATTGCAGCATTCATTCTTGTAATTACATTTTTATTAGGGATTTCCCCAAGCTGTGGTCTATTGTTTTAATTACTGTAATTGAATATACAATCATTCATTAATACTTATATTAAATAAACTACACATGCCATTTAAAAGATTAGTCAAACAGGTGGGAAAATTTCTGATAAATATTGCAGTTTCATTATCAGAGTCAGACCAGTTTATTTTGGGTTTTTTTTGCTTTTTAAAAATTAATTCTTTATTTGCATGGGAGTTTATACATGGTTTCAGGAAAATTTAATTATTAAAATCTACAGTGTGTTGTTTGATATTTCAATTTTCTACCTATTTTCTGATCATTAAAATCAATGGTATGCTTTTATGCATTGGTAAACTATTTAGATGCCTCAACTCAAGGTATTTCCTCATTTCAGTTCAGAATAAGGGAGTTTGGGAGCTGTAGTTCCCAAATAGACTCAGGAAAGTGGACTTCAACAAAATGTGCCAGAGGGAAGAAAAAATCAAGAAATATTCTCAGCTGTTGTTGGCCTTTCTATGGGGTAAAAGTTGAGTGATACAAATATCTAAAAGAAACTATTTTGGCTGACGATCAGGGAGGAGGACTGTATAGGAAAAGAGAACAAAGAGCTTCTAGGGCTTAGAACAAGGAAGGAATGAACATTTTAGGTTAAGACACACATTTTGAAGCTAACATTGTGTTGAAAAATTGGAAAAGGACAGTCCAGCCTAGAAATAGGATAAAAGGGACTGAGGACTCATTCACAAGTTCAAATTCTCAGATACAGTGAGAAGCAACTTATTTGCTCTGCTGTGGAATAAGAATTGGTATGAGGTCTGTGAAACCTCACAAGGCAGCTCATCCATCTTATTTCTCAAACCAACACAGGTCAAAGGGCATCCACTGTTTACTTCAAAGGAGTTTTTTGATGCTTTGGGAATAATGAGCTTTCTGTACAACCAGAAATGAAATCCCATCTCTAATGGGAATAAAGGGAAGCTGAGATAATATTGGGTACCAGCGCTCCATGAATATGATTTCAGGGGACAGTTTTCATGCATATTGCTTGCTGGTTATTGAATAACTCAGGTTTGCTGATATGGAATAGGCCAACACGCAGTTAACCCTGCACAAAAATTGTAAATGAGTTTGAAACAGTATTTTAAAAAGGAAACTTTTCCCATTTGTAAAATAAAAAGGGCTTTTTTTTAAAAAAAAATAGTACTTTCACAAGATTCTGAAATAGGAAAGCAAGAGAGTGTTTTAATTGCATCTGTTTTCAGAAATGCTGGTAGAGACAGTTTAGCTTTCTAGACAGAATTGCAAAAATAACAGGGGTTAGGTGAAATAATCTGAAAATTTAAACATTCTTCATGCTACTATAAATTCTTTCAGAAGATTACGCTTTTGGTAAAAAGTGGTTGGTGGGGGAAGAGACAATTTTTATTTTTTTTAATGTAATAGATATTGAAGCCTATTTTGTAGTATTTGAACATTTTGTTAATCCATCTTTGAAGTATTTATGTTCTTTTCTGTCGTTTTATTTGTGAAATCCACTATGATAGGATGATACAGATACTTTTCACTAACTTTCCTCACAGAACATCTTATTAACAAAAAGTACCCTGAAATCGAAACAGTTCTAGCTACAAAACAGGAACTTATAACTTGGCTGGGACTGCTGCTCAGTTTTTCACTCTACCTTTTGAATGAGATGTGTAAATCAGAATCACTAACCTAATGTACTTTTTGAATTGCACGATATGCTTCTTCGCTGTCCTCAATATAATGTATTTCACTATATTTCCCTCCCTATATGTCTCCTGAGTTTCAGAGTTGATGGGAAAGCTTCCATGAGTTACTGAACATGGTAGGGTCACAATGGTGTGTGTGCACTATCAATTTGGTGAATTATCCTTCAAATCTTGCTTTCAGCAAGTTTTTATGTCTCTGAAATTTCACACAGGCAATCCGCTTGTTCCTATAAGAGCTGACCAGTTTTTGGAGAAATTTATCTGGTTATACTCATATTGGCACAGATACTATGGAAGTTTCAGGGCTTTATGATAGAGACTGTGAATTAGAACATGAAGTAAAAGGGCAGCCAAGTTTTCGAAAATGGATAAAGAACTTGGAAATCATACTGAGAGGGATTTCAGGCAATATTTGTCTCTCTATTGAATCAAAGGTGAGCCATAGGAAGGTGGCTTTCCAACATTCAAATAATCTTTGTTTATACTGTCCATGGTGCATTACTAAATTGCTATTCTTGCATTAGTTGTAATCTTTTTATGTATGAGGCTTCATTCTTACATAAGAGCTTATGCAGTTGAGCCTTAAGTGATGAATTCATGGGGTCAAAGTGACCAAGGCAAAGGATATTAGGACAAGAAATAGTTTTCTGACCCGGAGAAACTTTAAAACCGTCTTTTCACTACTTGACATTGGGCTTGCTTCAGGTAATTAGTATTTAGAAGATAGATTATTTCTCTATTTAGTCATAGTCAACCAGTCCTGGCCATTCAGACTGAGATAGGTGATCAGTCTTTATGGACACTGGCAGGTGCCTCTGAAGGTAGAGGGCCCAGATCAAATGAGGGTTTCCTTAGTGCAATATGTCTTTTTCATACCTCCTGGGGAGCAGGCATCCAACATGCAGTTAATGGGAACTCTTAGGTCTAGAACTAAGATGTAATAAACATTTATTCTCTTAGTTTTCAGAACACACATTCATCTACCCAGAAACAACAAAAGTGGTAGTAAAAATATGAAAAGTTAGAACAATGCTTGAAAAAGAAAAAAATTGGGTTAAGTCTTTCCTTCTTATTTCCCCCGAAGTGGTTTGAACATGGAATCATAAAATCATTAAGGTTGGAAAAGACCTCCAAGATCATAAATTCCAAACAATAACCCAGCACCATTGTGTTTGCCACTAAACCATATCCTCAAGTGTCACATCCACACACTTTTAGAACACTTTCAGAAATGGTGACTCCACCACTTCCCTGGGCAGCCAGTTACAATTCTTAACCATTCTTTCAGTGAAGAAATTCTGCTTGCTCTCCAACATGAACCCACCCTGGTGCAGCTTGAGACCATTTCCTCTTGTCCTGTCACTGGTTACCTGGAAGAAGAGACTGACCCCCACCTGGCTACACCCTCCGTTCAGATAGTGGTAGAGAGCAATAAGTCCTCCCCTGAACCTCTTCTTCCCCAGGCTAAACAATTCCAGCTCCCTTCAGCCGCTCCTCATGTGGCTTCCTCTCTAGACTCTTCATCAGCTTCACTGACCTTCTCTGGACACAATCCAGCAGTGCCCAAGTTCCCATGTAATGATGATATCCAGTCTTCCAAAGCCTTCTCTAAACAAAAGATTAAAGCATGCTCTGGAATGTTGCCCTCACCGAATCTGTCCTTTATGCAGAAGAGATTATAAAATTGAGGTGGCACTCCTCCCACGCCCGTGCTTAAGGCTCTCTCTGTAATGAAGTGGTGGAGGAATTCTGGCCTCTATCCTGGTTCCTAAAGCTGTTGATGTGTCTTACTGGTGATTGTTAAACAGAAACTGTACAAGAGGTCTCTGAGAGAAGAGATGACAATACAGTATCTCTCTTTCTCCATCTCGGAAAAAGAACAATTTCCTTCAACGACCTTCAGAGTTGCTTTCTAGCAGAAGATATCACCATAGATTGCAGCATCTGGGTAGTGCAGATGCTATATCATTTCCATAAAAACATTACAGGAACTATTAACTTCAAAAACAATGATATTTTATTCCCCTTCATATTAATAACCATGATGTTAGTTATGATGTTCAAACTTCTGTTAATTGAGAAGTCTGACCTTCCATTCCTTTTTGTGTTTGAAAAATGAAAGCAGTTTTTTGTGCTTTGTTGCATCAGAATTGAATTACAGAACCTGAATCCTTTTCAGAAACTCAATCTGCATCATGATTGGTTCAGGAGAAAAATTGGGCTCTTTAAAGATCCTCATGTCAACATAAACAACTTTTTTTTCTGAGTTTTGTGTGAAGTGCCTCATATTTTTGCACAGATTAGATTTCTAGAGAAGTGTGTTCCCATCTTATGACTCAGCTGTTCAGCCTGTCTGTATTTCTTTAGCTGAACAATAAACTAAGATAATACATATACAATCAACTAATAATAAACTATTGTTTTGACTGTATGGCTGAATATAAGCTTACAGTCTGCCATAAATTGAGAGTAGTGGTTACAAGTTTTCTGATTTAAGATACTTTGTATGAAGTTGATGACTCGTATGAAGTTGATAACAGTAATATGCAAAATACAGTAGCAAATAAATTACTATCAAGCATAACTGTATTTCTAACATTTCTATCTGTAATAAGTACAGTTTCTGAAAAATTACTGCTAGAAGAAGTTATTGAGCCCTTGTTGGGGTCCCTCGGACCACTTGGGGTCCGCCCGCTCTCTGTCACGGCATGCCTGCCCAATGGGCAGACGACTCTGAGAGCAAAGACCAGTCCGTGGGCGAGACCCGGTTCTGAGCCCACACCACTTCTCCAGAAAGTTCTGTTAAGTTCGGTTGTTCATAGGTTTGTTCTGTAAATTCCCTCCTCTGTAACCTGGCCATTGGTTCTGTGTCTCCGGGATCCCCCTCCAGGCTTACCTTGTATTGGTTGTTTGTTCTGTACCACCCCTGTAGAAAACCTAGGTAACCCTGGCCCTCCTCGGCCATTTCCATACCCCTTTTTCGGGGAAATAAACCCCTGGAAGATTTCACGGACTGTCCCTCTCCCTTGCCTCTTTCGCCCCCAGAATTCCTGAGAGACTGAGACCTTCAGGTCCCCTCGCTTTGGGTGCCCTGCTGACACCGAGCCAGTGCAGCCCGTTCCACGCGGCCGCCGGGATGTGACACGTTTCAGTGCCTGTCTGCAGGAAGGTCACTGTAGCCTCCTAGGTGGGACGAGTACCCCCCGAGGCCGACCCATCTCTCAGGGAAGTGACAAGCCCTCATTGACAGTATAATATTTTAGGATAGTTAAGAATTCTGTCCTGTCTAATCAGAAGCACAATATCAAATGAACAGGTAGACGTGAAACTAGTTACAAATATTATGAGGTTGGGTAGCTTGAGAAGAAATAGAGAAATGTCTTGTAAAAGTTTTTGTAAGTAACTTCAGTCATACATAAAAGGAAACTTTATTTCAAAAGTCGAAAATCTCTACTCTTCAAAACTGGTCAAATCTGTACTACTCAAATTCCCTGTAGGTTTTCTGGGCTTCAGTAATCCCATAAATATGTTAATTAGAAAACTATTGACTGTTTTAACACCTTTCTGTTCTTGGCTGATGCAGATCCAGCTTTTAGGACAAACAAATCTTCAGTTGTGATGTGTGTGTCTTACATAACTAGCAGTTGCCCAGCATGTTTTCTTTCCAAAGAAATGTGCATATTAAAAATGTATGAGGAGTCAACACAGATCTTCATTTTGTTCAAGTCAGTGGTCAAGAACGTGGTAAAAGGGCTGGAATCCTTCCTTTATTTTCCAGCTCCTCCATCTTAAGTTGTGAGATTCAATGCTTTAATTATATTTTTCCAAGGAATAACATCTCAGCACATTTTAAATATCAAAATCCCAGATATATCTGTCAGAATACTCTGATAAGTCTTGTGCTCCCATTGCTCCTGTCCAGTTTTGTTCAGCAAGACACTTGAAATAATCTCTAAATTATCAGTGTACCTTGAGAAGACAGCTCAACTTAGTTGATTATATAAATAACAGTGGTCTGTGGTGCTCAGCTTATGTTTCCACATGTCTCCTCTGTCTTGGACAGATGTTAGAGATTCTGATGTTCTGTGGTGGATTGCACTCTGCCTTGGGACTGCCTATACAGACCTAAAAAGATACAGACATCTGCAGACAATATCCCAACACAGATTTAAAGACAAGGCAATAATGCACCACCACCCACAAATGTCCATTCCTGACCAGGGAGTACAGAACATAGAATGACTTATTTAGACTTGAAGTGTTTAATTTTAGAAGCTAAGGTAGATGTAATAAGTACCATTAATCTGGAAAAATGTAAGGAAGTCATGTAAGCTATATCTACAACCAACATCATAGCAGCTTGGAATGAAAGAATAAATGCTCTCTTTGCAGTTTGTATTCTTCTGTGACTAGGTGGCTCCCAGCAAGGAAGCTTGGACCGTAAAGAATATGTTTTTGCATCAAACTCTTTTCTGTCTTTCATACACTTAAAATGTATTTCTTTGCTATACATGGCACTTATGCTTTTACATTATAAATCCTTACAAAACTATTTTATTACAGACATCAAAACGAGCTCTCATCCCAGAGAGAGAGTCATGGGAGTATTTCACATTTGTGTTATTTCTTCAAAAAACCAGACAGAACCTGAAGAAAACTCTGGACAGAAATTACTGGATGTGAAAGAAGATTCCAGCAACTCCCTCCCAGAGATCCTGTGGCCCCCAAAAGACTGTGTAGCCTTAACTGGGCAATAAGAAGTAAAAAGAACAAATAAGCTTCCAACATTGAATAAAATATGGGAAATACCAATTCGTGTATGGGAGAGCTCTGGGAAACAAGAAAACCAGCAGGATACACATATGTGACAGATAGGATGTGGGTCATCTTAGAATGGTCACACAACAATTCTATTCTTATTTGACTCTCCCCATTGTGTCTAAAGGGAAGATGAATAACAGAGCATTTCAATAATTACAGCCCGAGACCTAGGAGATTTGACTGTCACTCCTGTTCAGCTGTAGTCTCTCCTATATCTGGTGAAGTCAGGGAAAAATCATTAATGTCTGGATTCCTCACATTAAATTTAGGCACTAATGGAAGATTAGATTGTCAATGGAGAAAAAACCAAACACTCCCACAGGGTCAGGGGTATTCAGATGGGCTGAACCACTGACTATTTATTGGGTGAAAAGATTCCTGTCTTCTTCACCTCAAACAAATGCGTAAAGGTGGATGTGATGTGTTTGGACTTTGGAGGCTTCTTTTGGGTTCCCATACCTAATGAGAATGCTGTGAGAATAAATACTTTTAAAAGTTTTTGGCTATGACATTATGTATCTTAACTGTACAATGATCTAATACATGGTGATACTGTGCCTTACAGTGACCAGTATGAAGAGTCTCTAATTTTATCTGGATCACCAGGGTACAAATAGAAGTTTTCTGATATTGCTTTCCTTCACATTTACTAAACTTTCTCCACCACACACAGAGACACTTTTATTTGACCTTGCACTGGAGACCAGCCTGTGTCTGAATATTTTGACTTGTTGAACAGCCAGCATCTGTAGCCAGGGCCTTGCATAACCTCTAAGACCACAGATGTTTTTAGCTGGATGGGACTCAAAATTTTCTTTTGCCAGTTTTTAAGGTTTTCTGCCCAAACATCTACTTTGTTTATGCACCAGTATCATCAACAAGACTGGCATGGCCCTGGAAATATATTGCCTAACTAATACAGGAGAGTTAATTGAGGAGAGATAAAACACACATAGTATACTTCTGCAAAGCCCAACTATTAGGAGTCTGATTGTACTTCTGTTTGCACAGTTGAAAGCTGGGAACAATTCCGCTAAAGTTAACAGTTATATAGAATGCAAGTGGTGTTAATTGAGAGAAGAAACAGGCTCTTTACTTCCTCTGGGCTTTCATAGTCTCATTATAGCTTTAACATACAGATTCAGGGTGGGGGCCACAAGGGTTCTGCTAGATCTAAGCATTTCCTGTCAAAATCACAAGTGGCAGAATGTTTTTCTTGAAATCTGAAGAGGTTGCAAGCACTACCAAAGATTGCAATTACTTAGAGAAGGCTATTTTTAATAATAAACCCAAAAACCAGCAAACTCTCAGTCTGCTCACCTTGAGAGGCTGCAAATACTCTAGATAGAATCAGTATTTAACGGGATGGCCACTGGTCTTCCTCTTATGCTGCACATCTTCAGGTAACTGCAAAGATAAATATCTTTAAAACAGGTCTTACTAGGAAAAAAACCCAAAACAATAAACCCTAGAAAGTTTATAGGGTACTTGTGTATTGGTAATATCCTTACTATGTTTTTTTTCTAGTTTTAAAACTGAAACTTCAAATTGTTTGTGCTCTACTGGCAACCTGATTTTAGAAGAGAAAAACAGAAAGATGGGATGACACAGTCATCTATCCCTAGTAGAAAACTATGAAAAGACTGGTGCTAGTTTTGGAGGTAATTTATGAGATCTGCGCAATAAATGGCTTCTTTGAGGTCTAGAATTTAACATGGGGCTTTACCACAGAATTTTCTTGCTTATACATGCTGAGAAGTCCCTTGGCTCACTGAAGCTGATAGTTATAATCCAAGGAGATACACTCTAGCTATTTCCTATCCCTGAAAGCCTCAGCACTGTTTCCCAGGGGGACCACAACATGAGCAGACCAGAGTCCATGTATAAGGCACGTACCCACCTCTGTCGGTGTCGGCACCTTTCAATGGTCTGTAATTTGTGTGCCAGCTCATGCTATAAAAAGCCAGGCTGCATTAGCATTTCTCCAGTATGCCAGCCCTTTCTCTCTCAACCATCTTCTATATCTGGCAATAGCTGTAACTCTTTGGTGGTTTTTAGCTTATTTTTCTTTAGTTAGTCCTTATTCTGTCAAAGTCCTGAAATTATGTTATAGCCATTTACAATAGCATAGTCTTGCTCAATGAAGTGCATACACCACTCCTGTGATTTTAGCAGGAGTGAATTTTAACACCATCTTGCTTAGCTGGAAAGAGAACAGGATACAGCTGCAATGCTGACATCTCAAACAAAAATCACAAGCTGGAAGTTTAGAAAAATCTCCAGCTACTTGGCCTTTCTATATAGAAATAGTATTATTTCTTCAGGTCCTGCACCCATTCCCTTCTCTTTCAGAACAACTGGATAGTAGAAGGCAAACGAAAAGGAAAAATGACGCCTTTCCACCTCTGCCTAGAACCAGTCAGAAAGTGAGAGCTTATCCCATCCTTACACTTGTTTTTCTACCTTTCTCAATGTCCTTGGTTGGGGAAGATGAAATTGTAGCAAACCCAAAGAAATGAGAAGCTGGAGCTATTTCTAAAGTTTGTTTTTTTTTTTTTTTTTTTAAAAATTCAGAAAAGTCACCAAGCAATATAGATCAACAAAACACCCAGCAACCTTTGCATAGTTTCTAACACAGATTGAGATTTTCAATTAAATGTGTATCTAATGCATATCTAATCCAATAAGCCAACCAGCCTTACTCAATAGAATTCATTATATTAATCAGGCTGTAGATATGAACTAGCATTCTTCTTAAATCAGAATTTAAACAAAAAGCTAACATTTTAAAATCTCTGTTGGAAATAAATGCAAGGTTTTCAATGGTAGTCTGCCATTCTCAAAACAGAAATTAAAGCATGTAAGCCAAAATTTAAAGACCCAAAATGGCAGGACTGTAAGCAAATGTGCTGTTCTAATTCTCCAGTCCTGTATTTTCAAATGGTATTTGGGCAAGTCAGATAAGAGCTGGTGGCTGTCTCCAGTCTGTTCCATATGAAAAATAATTCTGTTATACAACACCCCAAAACAACAAACCAGACTTGATACTCTGTATGACAAAATATTCTATGTCTCACTTGTTATATGGGGATGTATGTGGTTTGGGATCTTCCAAAAATGTAACTAAATTGCCCCTGTCATTCCATGGTTTCCATACAATTTATTGAGCTGTGATAGTAAATAACCCACAGGTCCTCCCAAACTCAAACTGTCACCATGTTGATGTTCCTCGTTACTGGAAAAGAATGGGTCTGCATCTTTTCAAAATTCAACTGCTCAGTGTCTTGGGTGTTTCTTACAAGCATGCTGTGATCCAAAAATTCCTCTAAATGAAAGGAATACCACTTGTAACACAGTCAGCATTCATCCACTGGCACCCATCCACATTGCTTGGGGAAGGTCTGTCATAAAGTAGGACATACACCACATACCACAGCACCTGTCTGTAAGTTCCTCCTGGGCTCTATTTTTCAGCATTTTGGCCCTCAAAATATGACTTTCTGCAGTATTTTTCAGTTTAGTCCATCTCAAATAACATGGAAATGATGTTGCAGAGCACGTGTCTCTATAGCATGAAGCTGAATGGATGAATTACATGCCTGGTTATGAATTGGTGCGAAGCCTGCTGGCACACTCTTGGAGATCTACAGATAGAGGGAGACAACCCTGCCTAGGTCTCTGCCATACATGTCATTGGAAAGGAGTTTAGATGTGTTTTACTGTATTTTAGAAAATAGACGTCTCATATCTTAATAGACTAATTTAAATATTTGACTTGTATTCTGAGAAGAGGACTAGGTTTTTGGAGGAGGGTGCCAATCTTATAGCTTTGTATATCTTTAAATACTTTTAAAAATGCCCAAATATATACATGAATGACTTTAAAATCAATTTCAAACATTGGCAAAATTATACTGTACTTTACCTTAAATATAAGTGCTTTTTACCACTGTTAGCTGGATCCTCAGCATCCGTTATTTATATCCACATCCCTTCAATTTTCTTTAGTGAGAACAAATTAGAGAAAAATACTCAGGGCAGCATTCATCTGTAGACTGTCCTCTTTCTAAGCCTTAGGACACACAATAAGTCAAGTGATTTAGATTAATTTTTTATATATTTAAAAAGTAATCCAAAAGTTAGTTTAATTTTTACAAACATGACTGAAATCTTAGCCCTTTCAAAATTTCATTCTCCTTTGATAGAGTTGGAGTTCTGCTTTTTGTTTGTTTAAGTTGTTTTTATTTAAATGCTTATATATTATTTAAAATTCAGGAATTTTGTGCAGGCTAACATTTTTTGCTAGGAGAGAAATATTGTCTTAATGCTACAAAAGCTATTCTGCTCTATACAACTTGCCACACATCACACTCTAATTTAATTGTGAAAGAAAAAATGGTTAAACTTAGGATGCTAGACTACAAAAGTACCTCTATCACGTTTCCTCAACTGTGATAGATGTTTAATTCCACAGTTCAGACTGAGAGGAAAATTATTTACCTCTCTAACTAGTTAGACAGTTCAAAAAGTTGGTTAATTCATGATGTCACAGACCAAGGTCTTTTGAGGTTGGATTAAAAAAAAAGAACTGATGAAATACAGTGGAGTACTCTTCCACTCTGAAGCAGATTTTTTTCCTCACAAAATACAGAGTATCTATTTATCAGGAGGACAATAACAGCTGTTACATTAAATTTATAGGATTTTTACGAGAAATTGAGAGGAAGGCTTTTGAATTTTTATACCAAAATTATCCATGTAATGATGGAATATGGGTGATTTCATAGTGCTTACTCCAACTGTTAGCTACATCATCTAAAACCTTGTTTAGCATCTTCCTGAATGTATGATGACATTGTTTCTGTACCCCACTGTAACAGTGATATCAGCACTAAAGAATAATTCCCAGGAAAACTCTTAATAAAATAAAAAAAGGATTGATAGACATTTTACGTGTCCGTGCTTGATATTGCAGATTTATGGTGGAAGAAGGCAAAACTTGAAAAGTCTTTCTCTGAAATATACTTTGTTTGCCTAACTACTTACAAGTAGAATTTTCCAAATACACTTTCTTTCCAAGCAGGGAATTTTTTCCCCATCCGTCAATAGTAAATTTGATTTTCTGTTATTTTGCTTGGATCTTTCAGAAGCACTGAACCATGCCTAAGTTCCTGTTACACTGGGGAGGGCAAACACAACCTTCTGAAGGGCCGTGTTGCTAGTTGTTTATAGGAATACCTTCTCAATAATATTAGTAGAACTTATTTACTGCCTCCCTCAAAGAAAGTAGGATGCCAAAGCAACCTTTCCATGTGAATCAGTAACTGTACTCCTTGATTATGTCCTGCTGTTTTCGCTTCATAAATGCGATTTGCAGTAGCACCTTACCTACATCAAAGACTGTAGCCCATTGATGAGAAATCAGGTTACTGCGGCTGGGTGACTTCTGATGGGACCTGATCAAAGGGCCAAAAGCTATCAGCTCAGACAGGCACCTCTTTTCCTTTTGTTTGAGTCCGGAAATGAGAGAGCTGATAGCTGTCTTTTGGTCCTAATCAGTACCACTCTGCTTGACAGGAGATGAAAGGGTGCACCAATTATGGCTGGTAATAGCTGACTACTATTTGCACTCATTGCTGTGGCTATCATTACAAATTACATGATACTCTTTACCTGAAGTTTAGGGAAATATTTCACTACAGCAAAATTTTGGCTAATATTACCACTTAGTCATTTTGTACACCAAGAAGACCCTAAAGTAGAAATTCTTCCAAAAATAAATTCAGCATGATACAATCACATGAGAGAGCCCAAGAACTCACATAATGATAACAGCTGGGAATTTATTTTAGTACATTATATGAAGAATATTCAACCCCTCCATCCCACCTAATAAAGCTGTGAGTATATGCCTCCCAAATACAAATCTGCGTGTATGATGACAACATGAAAAGGCAAAGATATTATATCAGTAGCCGTGAATTGTAAGCCTATAATTATATCAAGTTGTTCTGGAGGCAAGAAATCACAAGCTTTTTTATTTCTACCACATTAACATGAGATGCCAACCTTTTAATAGTACTATGAGTCCAGTAAGGTATAATTAATGGGAAGAAAAATGAAAAGAGAGATTGAGAATCATTGTTTGAGGCAGCAACCTTGCAAAGTCTTCCAGTCTACTAAGGCAATCTGTCAGTCATTGTCCTCACAACCAAAATCCACAGCAAGTAAATAAAGGATGTTTAAGTCCTAACATATCAAGAAAGTGGAGTACTGAGAAGTGTTGGAAGATAAATAAGGAGAAGGAAAAAAGGCCAGTATTTCTATAAATGTACAAGTAATAGCAAAAGATGCATGAGACAGTTTCTAAATGTTTCATCCATCAGTGGCACACGAAACATTCAATGATTAAATACTGTTCTTTTGCAAACAAGGTTCAAAACCAAGGCAAATTCTGATGTCAGAACTCAATCATGCATATTGAGATATATATATATATATACATATATATATGTGTTTATGCTTATGTGTCTATATGGTGTGATTTTCCTGCAACCCTACCTTCAGGGCATTCTGACACTGAATTTTACATATTATCAGAGAGGAACTTCTGTGTCATTAATGAATTCAACATCAATTAGCTCTTATTCTTGCAGGAACTCATGGTATTGCCTTCCCTAGCAATACGTGTCTTGAGTTCTTTACCCTAAGCAGGTAAAAGGTCTGCAGTAGGTTTTTTCCTGAAGAGGCCACATTATATTTCTTTTCAGAACTAGAATCTACTAACATTTTTGAAAGGTATGAACTAAAATTTGGAATAAATTTATTCTTGTGACATTTGTTTATGAGGAACAGACAGACGACTTCAGTGAGGAACTGAAATCAATTTAACCTGGAATAATCCTAGGACTATTATGGGAAATAGTAGAAATTGATTTGGAACTGTTTGATGTGTACCCAGATGTCATGAATGAAAGAATGAAAGATGTCCACATAAGCAGCTCCCTTTACTCCTGCACACAGACACAAACAGTTTCATTCATTTGATTAGGGTTCCTGAACAGGGATCCTGAATAGAGAATGACTCCTGAGTTTATGAGGACTCCTGAATTCATTAGGATTCCTGAGTACACAGTTCTTGTTTGTGAAGTGTCTGATCCAAGGCTTGGTTCATGAGTTCTCTCCAGCATTCACTGTACACTGTTCAACCATTAAAGCACACAATTTTTGTACTGAACTATTAGTACCAACTATTACACATTAAAAAATTCAGCTTGGATGTGTCTTCTTCAACTCAATCATGTTGAAATATATTTAAAAATCAGATGCAATTGCATTATTTACAAGTATTTTTATACCATATGAAACCTTTAGTACAGAAAATAATCAAGAAAGGCCCTTATGGTAAGACATACTCCCATGAAAATCCTTTTCCTCATGTTTAACAGTTAGAGGTCCATTTAGACCTGGTTTTGACTACCTGAGAGCCTTCATGAAGTCTGGTGTTTAGTGTTGGTTTAGTTTCATTATATTTTTTACTGGTTTAGACCCAGAGGTCAGTAGATCCTTATTTCCATCAATAGCCAGTGTGACTTCTTACAGAGGAAAAAGTCTGAGAACCTGCACTGACGTAAAGATCTCTGTGTATTTTGTGGGCATTGTGAGACTTACTAGGGGATAACTGAAGTTCAGAAATCTTTAATGCACTCCCTTTTTAGTGTTAATGTCTCTTTGTTTCCCTACCAGAGTGTTGCATTGCCTTTTTTTTTTTTTTTTAATATGAATTATAAAGAGAGAAAATAAGGGATATTTTTGGTCTTACTTTTTTTCCCCCCTTGAGATTACACCTTTTCTATGTGTGCTTGTCTGTAGTTAAAAGAAAAAAACAACTGCTGAAGGAGGAAAGGAAAAGGGAGGGAGAAAAGATAATTATTGGGCACTACTACGTAATTCTTCAACCTCTTTAAATTAATAGTTAATATT
The DNA here is from genome assembly GCA_014706295.1 of Lycocorax pyrrhopterus obiensis. NCBI lineage: Eukaryota > Metazoa > Chordata > Aves > Passeriformes > Paradisaeidae > Lycocorax > Lycocorax pyrrhopterus. Next base: position 93,988,965 of record JACSVZ010000004.1, read on the forward strand.
TTAGACCAATTTTATAACTGTTTATAGCTACCATACCGTTTCTATATCAAGAATTTTGCTGTATTTTTAGGTATTTCAGACACCTACTACAGCAAGAATATGTCTTTTTAATTTACTTATTGAACTCAATAAGAACCATAGTAGATTCATCGATGGTGTAAAATCAATATTCTAATTACAGCAACACCAAGGGTATATACCATATTAAAAAGAAACCTTAACTTCATGTCTGTAGCAATTGCAAAACTACTTATGAAGCATGTGCGACAGATAAATGACTTTTGACAGCAACTCTATTTAATTTTGCTGTTGTACTCAGAAGTAGCAATTTGTTTAATGGGCAGTAACAGACATTCTGAAGCACAATACACATAATAAAAGCTCACTAATGTTTATCCAGGTCCAGGTTAGTAAATAGTGCAGAAGCTGTTCTATTTTGAAGAAGAACAAAACTACCAGATTACTGTAGTAAATCAACACTTGAAAACAAAGACTCATTTTTTCTGGTCTTTCGTTACATCAGATGTTTGAAATACTGTGTTTCTAATGAAATGTATCAGTGTTATATATGATACAGTAAATCTAATTCTTGTAACTTTCTTTTTGGTAGAGTAATCATGTTTTACATTTCCCATCACACAACCAAATTTAATTTTATATAATATTACATTAAAAAAAGAAGTTTCTAGCTAGTTCCAAGGAAAGTTATAGCTGAAATGCTAAATTCACTGTAACTAATTCTGTTTCTGCCTACAGTGCTCATCATGTGGCTATCACATACCCTAAGTGTGTCTGGCAGTGTTCTCATTGCGATTTGTGAAGAAGCTTTCTCTACATAAGCCTTAGTCTGAGAAAAGTAAATTTTCCTGAATTTTTAGTGACTACCTAAAGAAGAGTTTAGTGGTACTTTTTAAGTGTAGAGAATAGGATTTTCCAGAAGGTAATGTAGAGTGAACAGTGTACAGTCATCTTGATTTTTAAAATTGTTATTGGGCTATCAGCTGGTCTTTTCTTATGTCAGCATTTCCCTCCATATTACTTTGGCATGGAACTCATAATTCCCTGTAGTTGCAAAGATCTTAGATAAATGGTTTACTGGTATTATACCTGAAAAGTTTCACTCATCCTGAAACATTTTTAATATCCATTAGGAATATTAATTTATGCATTGTTGTCTGCTACTTAACAGTTTCTGAGAACTCTAACAGTTATTATTTTACCAAATTTTTATTTTCTTAATTTTTTTATACTCATAAGTTATTTCCATTTCATATACAGAAATATATTTGTACATACACACACACACAAAAAACATACACATGCATTTCTATATATGCTTGTTGAGTGTACATATATATATTTTTACTGATATATACACATATAGATGGATATATGCACTAAAGTAGTACCTAATAAAACAAAAATCGTGACTTCAAGTCAGGTTCATTCAGGTTGAATTGTCCTTAACTTTAGGAATACATAAGGGACTTCCTTGAAGTTTTCAACAGCCTCAAAACACAACTCAGTGAAATTCATAACTCTAAAACAAGTTGGCTTCCTTATCAGTCTTATTGCACTTATCATTGCAAAATCAGTGAAACTGGACAAAATATGCTGGTGAGAGATTTGCAGTGGAGAAAAATCACCTGTCAGTAGCTGTTTCAAAACATTACTCTTCCACTCTCCCCGTTGTAATCTTTTATTAATGAATTTGGCACTACTTTGCTATAGGAGGGAGCAGAGGTTACTCATCAGTGCCACTATAACTTGCTTGTGTATATTTGATGATGGCACAGATCCATAGAAAATCTCTCTTGAATCTTTTTCTCATTAGAGGGTACAGACACAAAGAACTGTTTTTGATTTATATTAGGATATTTCTCACTGGGTCACTGTTGAGATGTATCTTGCAGGAGAACCAGTGTTCATTCAGCATATTTTCAGGACAGGTACAAACCTTTTTTGTGAAGTTTTTGACAGAATTGACAGGGTAAAAAATAAATTATAAGAAAGCCACCTCAAAACCTTCCCTGCTGGACAACTGCAGTTATGTACTTATGCAGATGTCACTGGGACTTGTGAAAAACTATTCTAATAAAGAAACATGAAATTGAGTAATTCTACCAAAAAAGTAGATACAGTTTTATTTCTGGTGGCCATGTAGTGATTAATGCTGTAATTTGTGCTGGCTGATTGATTTTGACTAATGTAGGCATCTTCAAGCTACTGAAACTTCCCATCTCAGTGCCCCAAATGCTTTTCTTGCCCTTTTAAAAAGTGGTGTCTGCTCCATCAGGTTTGACTCAGGCTACCCAAGTAGTCTTCCCAGACTTCATATAGTCAGTAGGCAGATGCTTCCACAAGGAATCAAAGTGACCTGAAAGGAAAACCTGTATGAGGAAAAAGCCCCTCTATATAGACAGTAGGCAGTTAGATGTGGTAAGATAATATAAAAAGTGGAAGACATTGGTTCAAAATACTTCATAAGTTCACTTGTAAGGTTTAAGAGCTACTATCCCAGCGTTACCTCTTTGTGTCTGTTCTTTTTTTTCATCAGATAACTGCTGAATAACATCAGAAGTAGTTGTAGGTATTCTGCTTTTTGAGTCAGTCCTAAAAAGATTTCTAAGGCTATTTATATCAATTATTGGGTCTGTTGAGGAAAAGGTGATGCATAAAAATAGCCAGCCTATATATTTCTGTCTACCATGCCATGCTGTAGTGAGTGGCAGGATTGTGTCATTACTCTCATGAGATTCAAACTGGCAACATGCTTATGGTGCAGTAAGGTATCTCCTACCCTGGGCCGTGCAGTGGGCAGCTCTGCTTTCGGGTTCTTCTCCACAGTGTGCACTGTGCCACAGCTAGAAGGAGATGTTTTGAAGGTGCCCCTAAACTCTGTTCAAGTGCTTCTTGTCATTCCCAAGCAGAAATTAAAATCAACAGCAGCACTTCACATACGAAGTAGCCACTGGCTTCCTTTCTATAAAGGTGAAAAAGGGCACCCAGGGTCTGAAATCACCTTTTCAGCCAGCAGCAGAATTGACCAGAACCTCCTCCTCCCCTCAGACCACTTGAGGTGAAGTGTCTGCTGTCCCCTGAAGATGCATTTGTCTCCACTGCCTAGAGAAACCTACCTCACAAAAACAGAAGAGGCAAATAAACACAGTTCTGTGGTTTGACTTAACCAGGTGAGGATGCTACTAATTCCAGCTAAGATCTAAATTTAGGCGCAGATATGACAGTAGTGGGTCAGTAGCAGGTACAGGCAAAAAGACTAGGGCTAAACCACAGCATAATGTGCCCCGTAAGCGCAACCTTCGGCATTTAGAGTTCAAACTTCTGTGGGCTAATCTGTACCTTCTGTCCAGGCTGCTCTCAGTTAACATTCTCTCTAATATTTTCACCATATAGAGTGAATATTGTTTGAAATACACTGCTGAAAAACAGTGTGTTTTCTTCAGTCACTAGTATGGGTCTGTATTTTGGATTTGTGATGGAAATCGTGTTGGTAATAAAAAGATGTTTTGCCTACTGCTGAGCAGTACTAACACGGAGTCAAGGGCTTTTCTGCTCCTCTCCCCACCCCACCAGTTAGGAGGCTGGGGATTCACAAAACGTGGGAAGGGGACAAAGTCAGGACAGCTGACCTCAACTGACCCAAGGGGTACCCCATAACACACAGAATTATGCTCAGCATGTAAAACTGGGGGAACCGCTGCTCAGGGACAGACTGGGCATGAGTTGGTTGGTGGTGAGCAGGTGTTTTCATTTGTATGGATTGTCTTTCTTGGGTTTAATTTTTCTCTGTTATTTTTATTTCACTTTAATTATAATTTCTATGATATTTATTATTATTATTATTATTTGTGTTTTTATTTTAATTATTAGACTATTTATATCTCAACCCATGAGGTTGGTTTTTTTTCACTTTTACCATTCTGATTCTTTTTCCCCAACCGAGTGGGGTGAGTGAGAGCTGTGTGAAGCTTGGCTGCCAGCTGGGGTTAAGTCACAACACCCGACATGCTGAAAGATGCAAGCATGCATAAACCCTTCCCATCCCAGATGTTCCATCCTTGCCTTTTTCTCTGAATTTTCTTCTATTTTCAGTTATTCTAGCTCATGAACACAGAGAGCTTCTCCCTCCTTGGTAAATTGCATTGGGTTTTCATGGGAAGGTTTTAATAGCATGGTGGCTACAGGGGTGGCTTCTATTAGAAGCTTCCAGAAGCTTCCCACCGTGTCCGACAGAACCAACCCTGTCTGGCTCCAAGCCAAGCAAAAACCAAGCCCGTCAGCAACGGTGGTACCGTTGGGATAATACAGTTAAGAATGGGGAAAAAACCCCCTGTGCAACAGCAGCAGGGAGAGAAGTGAGAATGTGTGAGAGAAACAGTCCTGCAGACACCAAGGTCGGTGCAGAATGAGGAGATGCTCCAGGCACTGGAGCTGAGATTCCTCTGCAGCCTGTGGTGCAGCCCATGGTGAGGCAGCTGCACCCCTGCAGCCCATGGAGGTCCACAGTAGAGCAGAGATCCACCTGCAGCCCATGGAGGATCCCATGTCAGAGCAGGTGGATGCCCAAAGGAGGCTGTAACCCTGTGGGAAGTGTGTGCTGGAGCAGGATCCTGGTAGGACCTGTGTCCCCAAGGAGAGAGGAGCCCACGCCAGAGCAGTTTGCTGGCAGGACTTGTGACCCTGTGGAGGACTCATGCTGGACCAGCTGTTCCTGAAGGACTGCACCCCATTTGAGGGACCCGTGCTGGAGTAGGGGAAGAGTGTGAGGAGTCCCTCTCCTGAGGAGGAAGGAGCAGCAGAGGCATTGTGTGATGAACTGAGCATAAGGTTCCTTCCCAGTCTCCCTGTGCTGCTAGGGGAGACTGTGGGGAGCGAGGTAGAGAAAATAAGGGGTGAAGTTTAGTCCAGGAAGAAGGGAGGGAGGGGGGAAGTTGTTTTAAGATTTGGTGTTATTTCCCATAAGCCTACCCTGATTTCATCGGTTATAAATTAAACAAATTTCCCCAACTCGAGTCTATTTTACCCATAATGGTCACTGTTGAGTGATCTCCTCCTGCCCTTATCTTAACCTGCAAGAATTTTGTTATATTTCTTCTCCTCTGCCCAGCTGAGGAGAGGAGTGACAGAGAGGCTTTGGTGGGCAGCTGGCATCCAGCCAGAGTCAACCCACCCCAAAAGTACACGCCGAAAAAGCACTGACTAAAATGACCAAAAGCTGGGCAGTGGATTCCATATTCTGTTTGCCATGACAAAGTCCTCAGGCTAAAACCAGACATGTTCCATACATACATCATTTCAGGAGCATTTTTGTGACATTTATCTGTGTCTTTATGCCACCAGCTTTTGTGCTTGGCTGTAGATTGAAGCTGAATTTAGAGATGGAGGTAGAGATCTTAAATGCAGTAAATTCCAGCAGTGTTGGGAAAAGTGGGTTGCTGCATAGAGGAAACAGAGCTTGAATTCATCCTTTGTTGGTTATCAGAGACTCCACATCTGAGATCACTCTGAAATCCAAACTGTGCTGAACATATACTTCATTAATTGCATTGGTCACAGAACAACTTATATATAAGCTGCTGCTAAGTAACCTGCAAGGTTTTTAGAGAGAAATAAAATCTCTTATTAGGCTAGCTGATACAGTTGTAAAAAATGGACCTGTCTCAGTCACATAAGTTATCTTTTGTGTAGGCATTCTAATCTTTTGTGTAGACATTCTTAAAGCAGATGGAGAAGGGGTGTATGTTGATTTAACTTTGGCTGTTTTGACTGCTGTGGTTTAAATAAACTGGCCTCAAAATTACTTAATGTGGTATTAGCTTGGATACAGAGAAGGCTTGAGTAAGAGAAGGTAAATACAGCTCCATGTAGCTACAGCCACTTCCATTTAAAATCCCCTAAGACCACCTGCAATCGTAGCAGAACTGTTAAAGAACTTTAAGAAATCTTGTAATTCAATCTTGTTCCTGAGAGTCATTCTATTATGAAATCAAATTATGATTTCTACAGGGTCATACCAAACAAATCTGGAGAAGAGCCAGAGAAGACTCTGGGGAGACCTAGTTGCAGCCTTTCAGTACTTAAATGGAGATTATAAAAGAGATGGAGAGCAACTTTTTACATAGGCAGTTAGTGATAGGACAAGGGGGAACAATTTTAGACTTAAAGAGGGGAAATTTGTATTAGATGAAGAAGATTTTTACTCAGAGGGTGGTGAGGCACTGGAAGAGGCTGTCCAGAATAGTTTTGGATGCCCCATCCCTGTAAGTATTCAAGGACAGGTTGAATGGGTCCTGACCAACCTGGTCTAGTGGAAGGTTTGGAAAGATAGGAAAAAAGAGTCATTATTTGTATTAGCTCTGTCTGTATTACACATTGCAGTGCCATGTAGAGAGCTAAGAGCTAGCCAGGAATTAGGAATCAGCAAAAGGCTCCTTCCAGTTCCGTAGGAAGCAGACTTATAGCCAGCACTGACACCTTCACAAAGCTACACTGCCGTACACAAAGTCCCTCAGACTTGGTAAGGAAGGGTGCACTTGTCCAGCAAGACCAGCTCAACAACGAATCAGAAATGTAGCAAACGTGAGCTTCGTCTGCTTCCCAAGTTGCATTCTTTTTATGGAGATTTACATTCAAGAATGCTAGTAATGCTGAAAAAGGTTTTTGTTGAATCAAATCCACTTGAAAGTCTGCATACTTTATTAACGTCTTTAATTACTTTATTCATCCCAAAAAACCCTCAATCATGTTTATCTTGAGAGGGATTTTTATCCTTCGAAGATCATTGTCTATTTAGATATCTCATTGTGCACTGTCTAGAAATGATTAGGGCAAGTCACTTTCGTGTTCAAAGTTACCAATTTGTAAAAGAATTTTGTCTTCGGAACACTTTAACACCATTGGGTGTCTGTGATATATCTGACCTCAGTGTCCCAAAAGCAGCAGAGGTATGCAGGAGGCCACATCTGTGACTAGCAAAGGACATTGAGGGAAAGATGTAAGTCTCTTGGACATTTTCTTGGAGGCAAATGTGATTCAGAATTTCCAGCATCTGCCACCTATTTGTTCTAGAAACTTTGATCCTATGGATGGCAATAGTTAATATCTTAATTCTATTCTTCTATCAAAATTAGAGCACATATATATTTTCTGTGAAAATAGAGCTATTGCTAATTCACACTGCATTGGACCTCCAAGACTGAATGAAAGACTGGAAACACAGCTCTTCTGAGAAGTGTGTATGCAGTTTAAACAGGTTTCGCAGAAGAAGGAAGAAAATAAAGCAGTCGTAATCATACACTTTAAAAAAAAATCAGTAATTAATAGGATAACAACAAAATATAGCAATTTTTTTCTGAAAACTAACATGAATGGGATATTTACTAAAACTAAAGAAGTAGAAAATTTAAGGCTGATAAATGGAGGCTTCTTTTTTTGTATAAAACGTGTAATTAAGTGGTGAATTCCCTGCCATGGAAAGTTTATTAGCAAGGATTTCAGAACTACCCAAATTGATCATGAGTCTGATCAACATTTTGTATGATTTATTAAATTTTGGGGTTTTTTTCGGACTCTGAATTGATGGCTAAGCTGCAGAGAAATTGGAAATATATAATTTTGGAGCATAAGGATTTGGAAATACGTAATTTTGGAGCCTCTCCTTTCTACATCTCCCAAGTAAGACTTCTCTGGAGTATTTGTACTTGATCACTGGAGCTGGGATGCTGCATTACGTGACTATGCTTCATCAGGCCTGTCTGTAAATACAAAGTAAAAAGGAATCACACAACAGGAAGAGAGATCAGAGTATGGGAGGAATTATATATCACACTTGTCTACTATAAAGCAAACCCTTGAAAACATAGGAATTCTCCTTTTAGTGCAGAGATTAGGTTTAAGCATTCAGCAAACCTGAAATACTTGACAGCAACCCTGAAAAAGTAATTACCTTGAAGAAAAGACCTATTGAGTTCAACTGAAATTAAAAAAAACACTTTGTTTGCAATAGGTCAAACTATTGAACCTATTGAAATAGGTTTCTCTGCCTTCAGTATATTTGAAGTTACCCTTGAGTTTTTTATGATTTTTCTGGTTTTATCAGAAGATTTTTTAACAATCATACCTAGGTCTCTAAACTCAAACATAAGACTTCATGATGTCTTCTTATGATGCAAATACAAAGCTTTAGCAGTCTTGTCTGAAAACTGACATTCCTGCTGACTCAAAATAGCACAGACACCACCAGTCTTTTTGCACAAAACTTTGTACAGCTAGGATCTAACTTGCAAAGGTTCAAAGATCCCAAATGCTGTGGACTTCATTCTAAATCAGTATGGAATAATATCGATATCTTATTGATATTTTACACAAGGATACTTCTCACAGTGGGTCACAAATGCAGTCAGTACTGTAACTACAGGCAAGAGGCTTTTTCAGTTAGAGATTGGTTTACATTTGGAGACAAAGGCTTCATGTCCTTTCCTATATTTTATTTCCTTTAGTCATAGTTGTCCATGATAATTAAATGTGAAAAATCCCTTTCCACTTCTGTTGAGCTCTTAGAACCAGTGAGTTGCATGGTATAATAATTCCACAGGCCAATGACACGTGGAGAAAGCTTGGTATTTTATCACATTGTGTCTCTCCATTCTGTATTTCTTATCACACTCTTAATTTCTCTTCTATTTTGAGAATGGGAAAAATTCTGGACCTACCCTAGCATTTTTAATAAGACAATGCTAGTGCATGACTGGACTTTTTGACTTCCTTCTTCTCTATCCATAAAAATTTAGGAAGTTAAATCAATTGGAGAATATGATTTTTATAATCTGCAGATTCATCAAGGAATGAAAAAATTTCTTGGTGTTTTAGTTTAAATCATTCAATTTAAAGAAGACTATTGTGGCCTGGAATTATATTTTTTGGCCTGGAGCATATTTTGTTTCAATATTAAATATTACCAGGATTATCAATGATTTTATAAATGATTAAAAATTTCATGTCACAACACATTTTTGTGTTTGTATATTGTTACATATTCAAAGGAGTTTTAGAAGTGTCATCTATTTATTTCTGTGGACACTAAAAAAAATAATTGATGCATAAAGATTTTTCATCATTGTCAAGTCCCTTGCAATGATTTCAAATTCAGTCAATACTGATAGAAGTATATGATAATAATAGTGGTATAACTAATTAGGGAATAATATTTTAAAACATTTTTTCTTTAGAAATTTGCTCTTATGAATGATTATTCTTATTTAACTACATTTTACATTACAAGATAGAATTTGAGATTTAATGACAGCAAACGTTGCCAGGTTAGAGATTTTACGTATGGTTGACTTAGACTGGAACACCAACCACAATCACGCATGTCGGCTTTCTTAAGTTTTATCAGTATTATGCAGCTGTTGCCTTTCCTGGAGAAAGTGCCAGCAAAACATAATGAGGTTACAGTGAACTCCAAAAAGCAAAAACTTTCAAAGCAAAATCACAGAGCACTACTGCTGAAACCCCAGTCAGTCTTATTGCTTATTTACATAATATTACTGTAAAAGCTTTGCCTTAGGATTTTACTTTGAAAACTTGTCCTCTCTGGGGAGTCTTCACAACACTGCCTGTTTGTTTCTCTCCAGAATTCACACCACACTGATAAGTTTTAAGAAAGCTAAAATATGGGACTGTAGAAGCTTTTTCACCCTAGGCACAGCAATAAAGACAGCCTTGACTGGCCACAGTTATGCCAATCTAGGTGTATTTCCTCCTTCCTTAGGTAAGTGAGATACTTGACTTCTGAGTTACTGCTTCTGCATTGAATGTACTGTTCAGCAGGGCTGTGTCTAACAACCACAATAAACCAGTTTTACTGAGGTTAGATCCTAATTTCTGAAAGAACTGACTTCTCAACAGCTAGTTTGTATGCTGTTTGAATGAGGAGCACACCAGCTTGTTGAGCTGTGGTTTCATGTTGCTGTGACACTTGCAAATTGCTTGGTTGTACATCTTTCACCTTTCACCCTAGAAACTGTTCTTATGAACGTTTAGGCACCTCATTGCTAAGACCTGTGGAAGTCTAAAATCAGCAAGAATTCCCATCCAACAGAATTTATACCTGCATCTTTTTTGAAGCAGCAGCAAATGCATTTTGCATAGTCATATCTGATTTGTTTGAAATTTAAATAAATTTATTGATTCTAGAAGTCTCCAAACTGGAAATCACTCCAGAACAGTATAGATGTTTTGACTGTTTTATTGGTTTTTGACTGTTATTTGACCATTTTATAATTTGAACACTTTTAATTGTGTGTGTGTATTCCTGTACACACATAGTTTTTAAATTTGCAAAGTAGATGGCTGGATTGAGGCTGAGATGTACTCCTGGACAGATTTAATCTTATTCCAACTCTAGTGGTAACTTCATTCTGTTTATAGCAGTATTAACAGAAATATGTTGTGCTATCTTTCTTATAGTTCATTGTAAGGACTTGAGATATTTAATAAATGAAGACTATGGTAAATACCCCTTCCTCTTCCCAAATGATTTTGAGTGTATTTTTTTCTCGGAAGGTATGCACATTTCACAGCAGGGAGCATTTATCATGTGTGATGTTGTAAATGAGTGAATTGACTGTACCTTTCACGCAATTAAGTCTCCATCAGGAAACAGTTTTACTTTTCTAGTTTGTCCATCATGATGTGCTTAATTTGGCATTCACTATCTTTTAAATACATCACTTTGCACATCAAGACAATTCCCTGTTGCTGCAATTTTACAGGTAGCTTTTGTATTTTTTACACTTAAACAATAGTATAGTGTTTTCTGGTGCTTTTTTTTTTCCATAAAATTTGCTTAATATCTTTTTCTGTAGAGAAGGGATTGCAGAAAACACATTTGGGAAAAGGGAACTGAGTAAATTTCTCAGGCAAATTACTCTTGTAACAGCAGCTAATGTTTACTTGTTTGTATGTCTGTGCAGTAAACTCTAGTTTTGGTTTTTATACTCGGCAATATTAGTGTTCCACTACTTTTTTATTAAATACAGATCAGTCTCTCCCATCTTTATTGGGTTCTAGTAGAAAAATCATTTTTATTCCATTTCATTTCCACCATCAAAATTCATTGTGAACACCAATAGGAATTGAAATATTACAATTCTTCTGTTTACTTCCAAACAAGAAATCCATTACTGATCATTAGCTGTCATTTTTTTCAAATTTCTTAGATTAATTAATATTCCCATGGTGCCAAGGTCATCAGCAAAAAATTATGACTTGGTTTGTTAAATTCGTATCCCTTGAAAATACAACTTGTTTCAAAAAATAAAACATTTCACATTGATATTAGACAGGTACAATTCCTTATTATAATTCTTTTCATGTACTATTAGTGACACAGGCATTAAAATAGAATTCCCATGAATAAGAAACAAGACAAAATTCTGGTTTTATTTCAATTCAACACAATTTAAGCCATATTTCAAGAATAATGTAGTGCATTAATGCACAAAAAGAGAAAGAATTTCTAATCTACATTTGTAATATATCATTCTATTGTACTGACTCTTTCGGCTTTTCTTAGAAGGAAAGTTCTTATGATTTAACAGCTATTTGGAGACCTGAACTAAATAAATCGAAAATTGATGCTGCAATTCAATTCTTACTGAGCAAAGTAAAATCTCTGTTCCCTCTGAAGACATAGTTTTGTTATCATATTTACATTTTTAGATTTGAGGTTTTTCAGTAATTCATATTCAGTGACAGAAATAATCTGTTGTTATGATTTGATTTTTATTTCCAAGTTCATGGTGTTAATACCTTTTTCCAATTCTCCTACTCATTATCCATGTTGATTTTGTCATAGTTACCGTCCTGAAGCCTGAAGTCAAATATTCAGTTAGCTTCTGGTCTGTACCTATAAAGTCTTAATCTCTAATCCACTGGCACTGCTTTCTTGCTCAACTTCTCTTGTTTCATTTATATTGCTAAATAACCTTTTACTGCTTGTTTTCATTTCCTTTGGAAGGTCTAACTCAGCTTGACTGCTGGAAATTCTCACTTTATCCCTTTGCTTTCTGGCCTCCCAAGATGTAGTTTTCTTTGCTGGTTAACTCTTTTTTATAATTTTTCCTATAATTTCTCCCTAGATCAGAAATATGATGGGAATAGAAATTAATCCATGCACACCTGGATCCCTTCAGCTAAAATTTAATCATCACATAAACCACGATTTTGAGATCATTTGTGCCCTAGGTTAACAGAAATAACGTCTCCTTCCAATAGATTTAGCTGACTTTACCAACAAAATTCTTAACTTCTTAGTGATGTCCCCTTAAGTTTCCCCCTGCACATTGTGAAGCTTCTTATAGAATTAGTTGTATGTATTCTTCAATTGAAATGGAATCAGTTTGTGATTCCATGGGCTAAAGATATTTACCTAATTACTTCCCCCATTTTCATTTAAAATAGAATCCATTCTTCTTTCTTTAAAAAACCTTTGGTGCAGAAAGACATGAAAACTCAGCTAGGATTTTTTCTTACTGGGCCAAATTTTATCTGCTAATAACTGGAGCCCGAATACCTTATTTTCCATTAGTTGTATTTAAAAGGTAGAAGTATTAAAAGAGTCTGATTCTTCCGTCAATAAAATTCTGGTTTTCATAGCTTATAATATTTTTGTTCATACTGGAATGTGGACTTGAATTTTCCACACCAGGTGTCTGCCTCAGGCTAATCTTCCTCTTTATTGTAGCACTAGCAACAAATCCAGATGAAAGATTTGGGCAGATTCCTATGGAGTGAAGTCTGGCCCATTTTGATTACAAACATGTCCCAAGAGCAAAAGGACTGGACCATTGGTGTTCCTTTGTAGAAAACTGGAGGTTAAGATCTTGAGAAATTTGTAAAAGGACACTAAATTCCAAAGCCCCCTTCTCTGTGGCCACTAAATGCACATTATACCAACAGAAAAATATGAGGAACCTTTCATGGTGAATTTCCCAGCATGTTCAAGTTAAGAGTTAAATTAAGGTGCAGAAATGTGCTGTTGTAGACTTCAAGTTTTCCAGCTTCTTGGTGGTCACCCTGAGTGTCAACAACATGCTGCATGCCAGATTTTGTGATTATGCTGATACCCTACATTGTAACATTACTGTACTTTATGTACATAGTTGTAAAAGGTAATCCATTTTATTCCTGATTTTTTGAGAAAATGCTACTTGCTAATACATAGGTAACTGCTTCAATAATTTTATATTTGGAATAGGGCACAGGAAGAAGAGGCCACAAGTCAGCCTTGGAGTAAAACCAAATATTACGTGTGCTGGTTAAGTGAAAATCTCCAGTCCAGTCTGGTATTTGAGGCTGTGATCCTTTGAGTAAAGTAATCTCTTGGTATATAATTAATGATTTGTGTAAAAGAGGGCTGAACTGAATTTGCACCAAATGTTTCTAATTTCCTGGTTTGTTTTTTTTTTTTCTATTTGATTTGCACCCTGAAGAACAGTATTAGCCAAAGATTTTATTTTGTGTTTTTACTACTCCTGTTACTCTTAATTTTTTAAATTCAGTTCCGTTTTCTTTAAAAGCTGGAGAAGTAAATCCTTTTAGCTATTACTAATTGGATCCGGGTTTAGAATGCAAGTTTGAGGCATGAATGAGCAGGGCTTTACATATGTCTCCTACATGCAGGGTTACTGACCTGAAGGCACTCTTAAATTTACACAGGTCAGTGAAGTCACTAATTTGTAGGGTGAAGTCTTGCCTGTGAAGACTGGTGAAATAAATAGATTCTGCATGTTACAAAAGTAGTATTTGACTCACTATTCCCTGCAGAATTCCTTGTAATCTCACACAAATGGTGAAAATGCAAATCTCATATACACTTGCATAAAACGTTCCTTACCAGTCAGAAGTACTCAATTTTTTCCACGAGGCGTGAGTGTGTACTGTGTATGGCATTGGATCAGCATCATTTTGTATGGCATCTCTGCACACCACTGGGAGGATACTGTCTGTGTCCTGGTAAAGAGGAGGAAAAGCAGTATTTTTAGACGGGTTGCTCATTTCATAGGGTTTCAGGTGAAATTCATCTGTTCACCCAGAATCCATCCAGGTTAAATTAATCTGTTTTTTTTCAGAAGTGCATTCCAGGACCTTTAGAGCGAAGTCCACAAAATCCTAATTTGGAGGGTTTCTGTCTGACTTAATCTGTGATTGAATTCTGTGTAAAGATGAATTATAGACATGATAGATGTGAGTCATGCGGTTGATATTGATCTAGGATAAAAACTTTCTGAAAGGTTACATTTACTTATTTGAGATGTTTTTCCTTTCCCTGCTTAGTGACCAGTGGCATATGGGGGCAGCAGCAGCTCAATCCATATTTGGAAAATTATAAGGGTAATTAATTGTACACTGATTTTCTAGAAATCTATAGACCACCCTGAACTAAAGCATTTTAGATCACATAAATCTGACAAAAATGTGAAATGTATTTAACCACATACAAACATTTTAAAAACATGTTTTAAAAATATTATTAGGTGTTACTCCATTGGAAGGTGTTTCAGCATTTACTTTATATATACTGGCTTTGGCTGATCTTGGTTGTACTTTTTTTATCGGTTTTGGCGTTTTAATTTCCTGTTTTATTGTCATTCGTTAAGACTTTTGTTTTATTTTGCTAAATTTAAGTTTTTTACTTTTCCCTAAAAATTTGTGTAGTTATAAGTGAACTATGGGCCTGTTCCATGCATATAATGGGAAATTCTTGATGAACTCAGGACAAAGGATGCACTTTAATCAGGCTTCAGAAACTGTTTGCTGTCTGTACAATGGAGCGGTGAAATTGCAGTCTTGTCAGAAATGCAATGTCACTTCTACATCTATGTCACTTCATAAATTTTAAAACAGAGCATTCCCTAGTGTGTAGGTAAGCAATTTTTATCTATATATATTAACAGACTATTGTCTGAAAAGTAGACAAGGTTTTCTAAATGATTATTAATAACCACCAGTTGCACAGGTCAGGAGTTGACCAATAGGCTTCGTTGTTTGTCTGAAAAATCACAAATAAGTACTGAAAAGGTAAGAGACTCTAGGCAGCATGTGGTATGGTTAAAGAAATGCAGAGAATATGGACATGAAGTGTCATCTAGCAGTTGTTCTGTCTCAGAGCAAGGAAATCAACCTCTTTTTTTGATTTTTCTTGATATGTATATCTTTTAAATTCCTCCTGTGATGTTGGCTTCAACACTTTCAAACGTAACTTAGTCCATTGCATAACTGCTATAATAAAATTTTTTATACTTGAAGTTGGAATTTTCCTTGCTTGGAAGAAAAGCAATTTTTTTTTCCCAGATTCAGTATATGTGAATAAAACCGGTTATTTACCACTTTAATATTATATTCTGCCCTCAGTTCTCTTTTTTATGGACCCCTTTTTTTTTCAATCATTATTCATATATCTTAGAATATTTTTTGGCCTTTTTTTTTGTCTTTGTCTGGAGTTCCCTTCCTATCCCAGTGTATTGGATCCATCTTATAAGGACTTCACCAATACTAGATGTGGACTCCCTTTCAATACACCCTAACAGTGACACTCAAGCCTCGCAGGTGGCCGTATGTATCATTAATGTTCATAGAAGTAAGATTTCCCCCTTTCTGATACACCATCTCATCTTTCTGAAATCTCTCTACCCAACAAAGTTCTCATTCTTTCCTCATGCATTTGATTTCTCCTTTCCATGTTTAGTACCATGTGCATTTCTATATTCAGATCTTTGTGGCTTCTCCATTTTTCCCAAGATCAGCTTGAATTCCAGTTCTGCCTTTTGAAATGAAATCCTTCACAAGTTGTTGTCATTCACGAACTTTCTACATACACCTACATTATTAGCTAAAATATTGAATAATATCAGGTCAGTCTTGTGAAGGGCATAATGTAATATATTCTATCCATTCTTCAACAAGCTATTATCAAGCTTTCTGGGCAAGATTTTACAGCAGCTTTACTCAAACCATATTTTCCCAGTTGGTTTATGAGTGTCATGTGAATCTGACACCTATTACTTTCTTGGATCTTGTTATCCTGTCAAAGAAATTGAATTACATTGACATGAGTTATTCTTGACAAATTCATGTTGGTGCATTTTGTCTTTAGGTGAATACAAATTGATTGTTTAATAATTTGCTTCAGTTATCTTTCTATCAAAGAAAAGCTGACTCTTCTGTAGTTCCCTGTGTCCCTTTTAACCTCCCACGCTTTTTCTCTGACTTTCTAGAACTTGTTCACCTTCCACAGACCTCTCTCATTTCTCCTACACCTGTAAAGAAAGGCTTTGACTAACTCTATATGTACTTTGGGGTGATGCTTGTCAAGTCGTAACAACTTGAATATATTCAAATTATTTAATTGATCATTACACTCTCAGGCTGATGTTCCTATATCCTCATTATTAATAATTAAGTTAAGCATCTGGACACAGTTAGCTTTTTTGTGAAGACTGAACCAGAAAAAGCTTTAAACATTTCATGCTTCCTTTAAAAGTCCATTAGTTGCTCAGTTTTCTCATCATATTTGTTTCTATTTTTCACTTTTATCTATTGTTTTATAGAACTTTCTTCCATGTATTTTATAATTGTAATATATATTCCATGTTATATTTTCTTTATTTCCTCCCATATACTTTTGCTATTCATTAGTCTTTAGTTTTAGTGACGTTTTTCAGAATATTTTTTATAGTAAGATTTTCCTTGGTTTTGATTCTTAGATTATTCATATTTCATTATCTCATTATTAAAAACTACTAATGCAAGCATATAAGACATTCCTTATATTTTCTTATGAGCTGCAAAAGTTTTTATTGCACTTTTCACATTGTCTTTTTCACAGATATAAATGCCTTATAAAATCAGCATTGAGAGACTTACACAGGAATCTATTACTGCAGTGATACAAGGCCAGCTCTCCTTTTTGTTACGTGGGGAACAAAGAGAAGTGCTACTTTTGCTACAGATCAAGCCTGTCTGACCACCTGATGAGAACATCAGCTCTGTGGAAGAGGCCAAAGCTCTTAAAGGAATATGGCAGCAGAAGATGTGGAGTTTTTCCCGGTCTTGAAGAAATTAGAAAAAAATCTAATTGCACTTGGAAAGGAGAAGAACTGGCCTGTGTGTTTTACAGTAAATTGTTTCTGGATAAAATAAAAATTATCTAAAGAAAAATATTGCTAATTATAAATCCTGTTTTCCCTGCTTCAGCTGATGGTTTTAAGGTCTTTCCTGCATGCTTTTCATTTGACTCTTTAACTGTTCAGTTCCTAACTAGTAATTGTCCCTAAAATCAACCTTATCTTTTTAGAAAATATTTAAAAGCATAATTTTGTTTCCAGTGAGGAAGTTCTGGCACCACCCATCCAGTAAACATTAACGACGGAGCAACTTTGGAATTATATATTTAATCACCAGTTACCTTTAGTTGCTTTATACAGCTCAAGCTTTTGGTAGTGTCTGGAAATAGATGCTGGTTGTTAGATAGAGACTTACTATTTACTACTAGCAATTGTTAGAATTCCGTGTTCTATGTTTCACCTACATGCAACATTCTCCTTCTTACATTGCTTAGGCATGTTTGGTTTATCCTGACCCTGATGAATTTGGTATACAAATTGCTTAAATGATCATGCACTATTCCAATCATTCCTAGAGAGAAAGTATTACTGAGGCTCTGTAAAGTCTGGGAAAACTGTAGATATGTATAAATATGATGAGCAACCTATCCATGTGCACCTATGAGTATCTTTTCTGAAGGCTAAGGACTATTCTTCGAAAGTAATCAGAAAATAAAGGTCTTCTACTTTAAATATGGCAATGATCATCTATTCATTCTTGTGTCCTTTACAAGATCATCGGTTAGGTTGGAGGTACACCAGATATAAATTTTTCGAAGTATCAGAATGTTTCAGTCTTTTCTGCTACCTTTCTCCAACATTTTTGGGCATTAAATTGTCAAGTCCATGTGTTACCTGGGGGAGACTAACATGTCAGCATTTCTCCAGACCCTACAGTTTGTTTTTAGCACAAACATTAATGCTACCAGATTGTCTCATTTTGTTACTTAATATTTGCATTTCTGTCATCAGACTGGCATGAGCGGTGGGACTATTTTAATTAAAATATTATGTTTTGGTTTTTTTCCACGAAGGAGAAGCATTTGTCTTTGTTCAAAGCAAAACCTTAAACAGTTAAAAGATAAAAAAAAAAATAAAAAGCGAACCACTCAAAAGCCTAATAGGAGTAGTTTCCTTGACTCTGAAAGTATCAATCCACTTCCCCTTGCTTCCTTTCACACTAAACAACCGAGCTAAAATCTGAAAAAACACACTTTTACGCATTGCCTTACAAATAGCTGCTAGTCCCAGTTTTCCGCAGCTGCCCTTCTAATGCTCACTGGGCCATTAGCCCACCTTTCCCCAGGCTTACTGCCAGCACAGCCCACCTGGCTGTTTTGCAGCAGAACCACAAGTATTTGATTAACTGAAAGAACCCTACTACAACAAAGCAGACACAAAAGGAAAAACAGGGAATGGAAGGACACAAAATTTTTTTTTGTTCTTTGAGTAACATTAATTTGACAAATCATCTTGTCACATTGACAGGATTACTTTCAGAGACTACAAACAAAATATATAATACATATATATGTATGTACTCGACTAAGTACATCAATAAAAAGCCAAATAGAGCCTCTGTTTCAAAGTCTGCTTTTTTTTTTTTTTTTCTTTTGGTTAAAAAAGTTTCCGTGTCCCTTTCACATGGAACATCCTGCAATACTAACTTCTGGCCCTGATGAGGCACTTGGTTGTTCAGTGTTAGAAGAAGAATCTGGCACCAATATCCTGGCTAATATCTCAGCCTGGTAACCTCGTGATTCCTGTTCTGAGCGTCCATAACATGATCTGTCTTTGATCAGAGTAATTTTTTCTAGAAGTTGTGTTTATAAGTCGTGCCCTGTACTTGCTCAGCAAAGGCATAGCAAATGCAAATGTATTTCTGAATAGCATGTTTGGTTCAAGGACCTGAGTGGTAGCACTGTGTGGGGTTCCAGGCCGGCGGTGTAGTGGGAATCACAGACCACCCAAAGTGCCCCTGAAGAGATGCTTTCTTCCTGTAAAGGTAGGAGCTAATTGATCTGAATCTGTTTAAAAATGGAGAAGGGCTGGTGGAAGGTGTGCAAGTCAGAGGCTGTCTTGGACATGTCTGCCACAAATGAGAGTTTTCAATTCTTCCTGTAGTAAGGAAAAGGTCAACAAAACCTCTACCTAGTCTGGAGGACAGATGTTGACCTATTCAAGACATTTGTTCAGAGAATCCCCACGAAACAGTCCTTAATAACCAAGGGGTCCAGGAAGGCTGGACACAATGAAGAAGGAAGTCTTAAAACGCACAGGAGCAAGACATCTTTATGTACCAAAAGATGAGCTGTTGGGGAAGAAGACCTTCCTGGCTGAGCAGGGAGCTTTTGCTGGAACTCAGGTGAAAAAAGAGTTTATGACCTCTGGAAGAAGGGGCAGACAAGAATACAAGGATGATTTTAGGTCTTGGAGTGAGAAAATTAGAAAAGCAAAAACTCAGCTGGAACTCAACCTGGCCACTGCTGTGAAAGACAATGGAAAGTGTTTGTATAAATGTCCTGGGTTGCAGTGTATTCTATTACCATCCTCATGAGCTGTTGAAACCAGGTGGGGCAGTGTTTCCTTGCCTCCTACCTCTGGACTATCTTCTGATAGTCAATGCCTTGCCTCATGACTCATCATCCCATTGTGAGATGCTCTACCCAGAGGGAGGAACCAAGCATTCCATCCTGAATATAATCTGTGATTCTGAACACCACAGACACCCCTTTCCACTGGATTCCCAGAGGACAGGAGCTACGTAGCCACCACTGGACCTTCCGAGGAAGAGCAGACCCTTTCTGCAGGATCACCGCTTCAACAGAACCACATCCATCACTTCAGGAGGACTGCAGCCACCATTTTATTGGACTGCTACAGCCACCCTGACTAACAGGGTGTCAGGTTGTATCCTGACTCTGTCAGTTTGAACCAGTGTTTTCTGCCTTTATTTACTTTTTTTTTTAATTTCCCTATTAAATTGTCATTCTGACTTGGTGCCTCCCACTGGTTTGTCTTCAAGCTAGTACAATAAAGACATTAACAACAAAAAGATAGCCCAGGAAAATCTCCATCCTTTTTTGGATGTGGGGGAGAACACGGTAACCAAGGATGAGGAAGAGGCTGAGGTACTTAATGACGTCTTTGCCTCAGTCTTTAACAGAAAGACTGATCATCCTCAGGGCAATCAGCCCCCTTAGCTGGTAGACCGGGATGAGGAGCATATGTACCACCTGCCATCCAGGAGGAAGTAGTTAGTGACCTGCTGAGTCACTTAGACACTCATGAGTCTGTTGGGCCAGATGGGATTCATCCAAAGGTACTGAGGGAGCTGGCAGAGAAGCTTGCCAAGCCACTTTCCACCATTTATCATCAGTTGTGGTTAACTAGGGAGGTTCCAGAGGACTGGAGCTAAGCCAATGTGACAGCCATCAACAGGAAGGGTCAGAAGAAGAATCCAGGGAACTATCAGCCTCTCAGCATGACCTTGATGCTGGGGAAGGTCGTGGAACAGATCATCTTGAGTACCATCATGCAACATGTACAGGACAACCAGATGATCAGGCCTAGCCAGGATGGGTTTAGGAAAGGCAGGTCCTGCTTGACCAGCTTGATCTCCTTTCAGTACCAGGTGACTTGCCTAGTGGATAAGGGAAAGACTGTGGATGTTGTGTATCTGGACTTTAGTAAAGCCTTTGTTTCTATCTCCCACAGCATTCTCCTGGAGAAGCTGGCAGCCCACAGCTTAGGCAGGTACACCCTTTGCTGGATTAAAACTGGCTGGATGGCCAGGCCCAGAAAGTGCTGGTGAATGGTACCACACACTGGTGGCCAGTCACTAGAGAGCTTCTGCAGTGCTCAGTATTGACCAGTTCTGTTTAATATCTATAGATGATCTGCATGAGGGGATCAAGGGCACCCTCACTCAGTTTGCTGACAACACCAAGTTGGGTGGGAGTGTTGCTCTGCTGGAGGGCAGGAAGGCTCTGCAGAGGGATCTGAACAGGCTGGATCAATGGGCTGAGGCCAGTTGTATGAGGTTCAACAAGGCCAAGTGCTGGGTCCTGCACCAGGGTCTCACAACTCCAGGCAGTGCTACAGGCTGGGGACAAAGTGGCTGGAAAGCTGCCTCGTGGAAAAGGACCTGGGGGTGCTGGTTGATGGCAGCTGAACATGAGCCAGCAGTGAGCCCAGCTGCCCAAGAAGGCTGATGGCATCCTGGCCTCTGTCAGCAATAGGGTAGCCAGCAGGGCAAGGGCAGTGATTGTCCTCCTGTGCTTGGCACCAGTGAGGCCACCTCAAATCCAGTTCTGGCCCCTCACTACATTGAGGGGCTGGAGAGTGTCCAGAGAAGGGTAACAGAGCTGGTGAAGGGTCTAAGAGTAAGTCATATGAGGAATGGCTGAGGGAGTGGGTTTTGTTTAGTCTGGAGAAATGCAAGCTCAGAAGAGACTTTAATGCTCTCTACAACTGCCTGAAAGGAGATTGTAGCCAGGTGAAGTTTGGTCTTTTCTCTCAGGTAACGAGTGACAGGACAAGAGGAATTGGCCTCAAGCTGCACCACGTGAGGTTCAGGTTGGACAGCCAGAAGAATTCTTTCACTGACAGGACTGTCAAGTATTGGAACGGGCTGACCAGGGAAGTGATGGAGTCACCATCTCTGGAAGCATTTAAGAAACAACTGGACATGTCACTTACTGCTATGATTTATTTGGCATGGTGGTGTTCAGTCAAAGGTTGGATTTGATGATCTTGGAGGTCTTTTCCAAACTTAATAATTCTATGATTCTATGAAGAGTACTTTTTAGTAAAAAACACGTCTAAATGTGTCACTGTAGATTGAAGACTCAGCCTACAGGTGATTCTGTTCCTGCCCACAAACACAATAGTTTCTGAAAATATTACTGAATAAGTATGATATTTACAGTGGTATAAATAAGAAAAAACATTAAAATATATTATCTTAGTGCTTATTTTATAGGTCATACAATACCAACAGAGGTTCTAGCATGCTTATTTTTTCAGTTGTGTTAAGGGTACTTTTTCTTAAAATCTTAATTTAACAGTCCAGTAATTAGAGTGGAGTTTTTTAGCTCTTATGAAATTTTAGATACTCTTCCATAGGCAACAAATGGGAGCTGATGAATATCAGCTGTGCCAAGCCTTTCTAACTTGAACATACTTCGACATGATCAGAGTATTGGGTATTCAGTTTTTCAGCTTTTTGTAGAATAATTGCTTAATTTGAGTGGGAAATACAGCAGATATTTAGCATTTTAAATATTAGAGTGGTTTTTTTTCCTAAACAATGCTGCAACAGATTAGCTGCTGTTTTATATTCCGACTTTCCCTCTGCTATTATGCATATATAATTAAACATACTGATATTAAAGTTATACTTTCAAACTTCAGCAAATAAATATACATATATATATATATGTTTTCTCAGTCTTTGTTAAGGCTAAGTTCCCAGTTTCTGTATCATGGCCATTATACATAGCATGCTCCACCCCAGCCCTCCATCACTGACAAAGAACAGCACTTTTTCCTCAGGAAAGAGTCTGGGGATCACCACAGCCAGTTGTATTTCAGCCCCTCACTTAGCTGTTGATTGACCCGCTGTTAAAGCAGAAAAATACATCCCAAATGAGGCAGTAGAACACACGGTTCCTTCTTGCAAGAGTTACCCAGTCATAGGCCAGTCCTGAAGACTACTGTTCTTCTGAGTTGACTGTGCAGTGTTAGTAAACAGTAAGTTTTCCATCGAGTAACCACTGTCTCCAGCTTCTGGATGCATCTGGGTTTCCCAGCAGGGTGCCTAAAATCACCATTTCCTTCCCACTGTTCCTCCCCATCTCGTCTCGTTCTTTGGCCTTAACAAAGCCAAATGTTTCAGTGTGAAGCAGGTGTGTTACACATGTGCTGTTGAACATCTGGCCAATCCTCTGTGGGGGCCAGAAAAGTGTGCAAATCCTAGAATGGGCAACACGCCAGGAAAGAATATGAATAGCTAGCTCTGTAAGCAAATTATTTCTGGTCTCAGTTGAAATCCAGGCTTACAGCTCTCTCATTCTCCATTAGCCCACTCACTTGGGGTTTTGATCTGCCTAAGTTTAAAGGCAGAGTATACATAATATGATTTATTTTATGCAAGTTCTAGAAAAATATTCATTTACACACATTTTCACACCTTGAAACAATTATGATCCCAAGAGTAGTGGGGTTATAAAGAAAATTAGTAAGAGGGAAAATGTCATTTTAGGTCTCAAATACTGCTATGCATTCCTGACTTGCTTTGAAATTGTGGCGTGTGTGCATTTGATTGGGTAGTCTGCTCTTTCCTTCTATATAATATGTGACTTTGATCACACATTTACATGAAACACAAGTAATTGCTTCTTCCTTTCTTCATACTTTGCACTGCTTTCATCAAATTGTATTTTTATAGACTTCTAGGTGAATCATATCTTAACATTTTCATTCTGCTAGTCCCTTGAGGCTTTATTCCAGATCAGATATAAAACCAGAGGAATGTGTTTTCTGAATCAAATAATGTTGCAGCTCACATAGGGGAAAGGTTCATCTGGAGAACTGATCTCAAATGTCAGGATGATAGAAATCAAATGGAGTAAATGCTATGGCATTATAGTTTTTTCCCAACTCTCATGAGCAAGTGGTGAGATTTTGATATTGTCAAACTGGAACTTTTGCTTTAATTTGATCTCTAATCAAGAACCTCTAGTAATGTCCATTTAAACTGTATTTTTCTGACATATATGAATCACGTTGAAGATGTGGCCAGAAACTCAAAAAGAAAGTTGTGTTCCAAACAGAACTTTGATTTCACTCCATGCCCTTTCTGAAGTTCTTAATGCATAAAGTGCATGAAATGCAATGAACAGTGTAAAAGTCAACTTCCGTGATGAAAGTCTTACTGGGATTCTGCCTCAGAGTTAAGAATCTCTGATTTACATCCTTTGTGCTCAGACATGAGGTAAGACTTGGTAAATTATGTTAAATCCTCAGAGAGAGAGATATGGTAAGCAAATAGTATTTTTTATTTCTGGAAAATGCAGAGTTCTTGAGGAATCTACTACATTTATAAATCAATACAGATTTCATCAAAATTAATAATGACAGCACTAAAAATTTAATCACATTAAACGCATATAGATATGTTCTTTAATATTTGCTTGATTTTGCTTTACCAGAGGCATAGTAAGAAAAATGTATTTTAAGTAGAATTTTTTTAATGCAATTATAATCCTAGAATTCTTAATTTTTAAATAGGGTTTTTAATGGAGTTGCAGAGATGGAAGGCTGTTGCTTTCAGTAAGTTACTAACTTTTCTTTCTTTTTATGAACTTTTAGTAGTCAGAATAAACTATAGAAAACTTCTTCCAACTTGATGTAACAAATCCAGTGAGGACTTGCAAATATCAAGCCAGGATATATATTCTGGAGTATGTACTGAACACTTCAGTAGATGTTCAGTTTTGCACCAGATTCTTTTCTGCACTCTTGGGATGGGAACTTTTACTATTGCACTACCCATCTCATTTCTGTTGTCCAGCAGCATCTGGCAGCCCTTGCCTCCCTCCTAGCCACCAGAATCTCACAGAATCTCTGCTTCTGACAGGCACAGATGTCTTTTACTCGACTTTGCTGTCTTCTCTCCTGCTCGTGGCCCTGCAGACTTCTCTATTCTTCATTCTCCACCACTATTCTTCAGTGTCTTTCTCAATTTTTAGGACAGAGTAAGGAAACACCCAGCAGCCTGGTAGCTGTGGTGGCACAAACATTTGTGGGCTTGCTGTCTAGGGAGATCACTTAGAGATCCATCTCCAACAGCTGAATTCTTTGTAGTTAAAGCCAAACCATTTTGTAAAGGTGAAACTGGGGGCAAATATGGCACAGCTGCAGTACTACAAAACTCTTTTCATGTGGTGTAGTGATATAGTGTCAGAGCAACATCAAAAGCACACTACCTTATTTGTTAACACAATAACCTGCAGTGATAGAGAGAATGTGAAAGGTTTACTATAGAAAAAATATATAGACTTTTCAGCAGGAGCAAGTAAGAGAGTGCTCAAGAACGACTGTTTCAATTGCTTGGATTTCTTTTGATTCATTTTCAGGATCTTGGAGACCCCTTAAAGATGTCTTTCATTCTCTTGAGAGGAATGTAAAGCATTATTACCAGGAACAGTATGTTTTATTAGTTTTAGAGCTGCAGATACAAAAAGTGAAAAAAGCCCAAGCTACTATTCAGAAATAGAAAACCAGAAATCTGGAGAACTATGCTCTTAAACCTAAAATGTCTTTAACGGCTTTTACAGTGAAAAAAATGATATTGTGCAAATCTTAAATTGGGTTTCCTTGTGATATATTACAGCTTGACTAATTTTTCATTCAGACTCTCTCATTTCTTTCATGCTGAAGTTTTATTTTTTTTTATTTATAGCTATGGTTAACAATGCAACAACCAGTTTGTACTAAGCAAATTAGGAGGAGTTGTTACATGATGAAATCTTCAGTGAAAATGTGTAGAATTTAAATTTATGTATAAATATGTACTTATGTATATAATAAAAACAAAGAAAACCTTTAACAAAAAAATAAAAATAACCTTTTTTAAAAAATCATTCAGATGGTCCTTTACAGAAAGTTATTCCTGCTGAGCTCAAGTTCTTTTCCTTTATGATAAAATAATGCTTTCTATATGTTGAGGCAGGACAAGTACAAGGAAACATAATTCATGTGAAAAAAAAATATTTTATTTGTAGAACGATGCTAACTCTAACCTATTTTTTTAAAATTGTACCTTTGTACAAACGCTATTCTGTCTTACTATACTATTATCACAATTTTTACCTTTCAATGTTCAGGGCAGTTGGTGCACGTTGCAACATTGTGCTATAAACCAATCAATTGTGCTGTGTATAGGTACTGTTAAAACCAAAGCAAACTAGCTTAATTTTACCAGCATGAAAACAGGGGGCTCTTATATTAATAAGCTATTATACGCTTTCAATAAAAGAGAAAATTGCTGCCTTGATAGATCTGTAAACTTTCTTACTACCTTTTTTGCTTGAAATCTTGTTCTAAGACCTGTGGCTTGGGTCATTTTCTCTTTAAAAAACTGGGAAGTAGATTTTGAAAGAAGATACATACAACTCTGAACTCATACTAATTCTATTTCATCTCAAGGCATATAATTGAGTCAGAAAAAATAATTTTGCAACATTTACACCTGAGAACATATTGTTTTGCCAACTGAGTGCGAGGAATTGAAGCCTGATAATTGAGTGCAAAAAACCTCATGACAATATTCTTAAAAAAAAAACCCATACCCCCAAAAAACTAAAGAGTGCATAATGTTTTCAGCATATTTTGACTATTTCGTCTAGTTCAGTTTTCATACAATCAAACTTTTTTTTTGGCCCCCATTCTTCTATATCTTTAAATGACATCTGCTAAGGTCTCACAGCTGTTGATCTCAGATGAAAAGCAGCATAGGAATGATAACAGAAGACATTAAGGTATGTTTAGGATATGTGAAATTTGCATGCATTATACAATCAGCTAGATTAAAAGAATATTATTGGGGTCAGTAAGTCAGATGCTTGATATTTAAGAGATGACAGATTCATAGCCACACAAACCATCCAAATTTCTACGCCTTTGGCAATCCACTGAGAATAAAGAGAACATTTCTATGTATTATGGATATTCATCTCAGCTTTGGAAGCTCCGGGACATCCACAGGATAAAGTCAAAAAAGTTGGTGGTATTGCTGATGCTGTATCAATGTCTTGGCAACATTCTTACCCTTGAATGACTTACATTGAAATTTCGTGGCAACATTTTGGTGGCAGAGGGGGCGGGGGGCTACAGGGGTGGCTTCTCTGAGAAGCTGCCCGGAGCTTCCCGCCTGTTCTACAGAGCCAACACCAGCCGGGTCCAAGATAGACCTGCTGCTGAGCAAGGCCAAGCCCAACAGAGTAAATTTACATGAGGAAGAAGTTCCAGATAACACACAGAAGAGATAGAATTGAAAAGAAACACCAAAAGACAGCGTGGTCCCTGGACTGGGTGAGGTCGAACAATGACCTGTGAAGTGGCTTGTGGTGCTCATCTGCTCTCAACAGCCAAGAATCTGTCTGGCTACCCAGTGCTAGCACAAGTAAAGGGCGGGGAAGCAAGGAGGCTCTGGGAGGTTATGCTATGGCTGCTGACTACCCAATCAATGTAGGTTGAAAGTTGTCTTTGGCAGTAAACCATGCATTTAAATTTCTTTCTGCTGGAGGGTAAACACAGGATTAATTTGGGCTAGGGCTATAATTTGATTAAAGAAGATAATTCATAAATCACTCAGATTGTTTCAAAAAGAAATTAATTACACGTGTTTGATGGAGAGGGTTTAGTTGCCTGTGAATGGAGATGTAGACTAGAAAAACAAGGTGTGTTTTTAACTATGTTATGGAGAAAGGACAACATTGAGAAAGATGATAATGAAGGACAGGCAGAAGAACAAAATCATGGAGAAAGAGTCACAGAGAGAAATTAAGCATGAGAATGGGTTGAATAGCTGGATGAGTGGTATAATAGTCAGGGTGCCTGTCCTTATCAGCTTTTTTCCTCTTACATCTCTGTCAAAATACAAGTGAACAAGGTGTTTTCCTATTTTACTTGCTCTATTAGATGTTATAGTTGAAATGGCAGAGAGATCTCTGAAGCTGGAACATCAGAGACATCCCTGATTTCACCCCAACCTTGACATTTCCTTCTTAGTTCTAAACTGGAAAAACTTACTCTTGGTGAGGATCTGTAAATAGAAATGAAGAAAACATTCACCAAAAGCTATCCTTGCCAACAGAATTCAGCTGAGTTTTGGCATACCTGCATTGTGGAGTTGAATTCATGACCCCAGAGAGATATTTGCAGTCCCTGAGCAATATATAGGAAAGTAAGGTGCCAAGGAACTGGATTTATAACAGTCAGCATTGAATGGGATTGAACATCTAAACCAGCAAGTGGCGAATACTAAAGTGTTTCTGCAATCCACTTTTCTCCTGAGTTTTATGCTCTTCACTGTGCCTGTGAGGATGAAATTCACAGCCTAAAATCTTCACATAATTTAAGATGCTGAGCCGTCCTACTAGGTGACTAATATACTCTAAAATATAACGGTAGTAGTATTAGTGTCCAATGGTTGTAAACCATTTATAATAGTTTTTTGGTTTGAACACTCACCTGTGAAATGTATCTTGCAGAGGGAGATCAAACCCTCACTTCCAAGAAAAATGTCCTAGCTATTAAACAGAAGTAAGACTTGTAGCAGTGCTTGGGCCTGAGCCCAGAATCTATGACTCTTATGTGCAATGTCTCTTCTGTGGGCTTCTAAGAGAATGCTTCCACTATGAATTGGGGAAAAATCCTAAAATTTTGATGTCCTTTTTGTGCAGTGTAGCATGAGTAGGAATGGTAGAGCATGTCTTCATATGTCATCAAGTTTGATGTTTAGTTCAGGTTCTGGGGTACTTGAAATACAGGTTTTGGACTCCTTCTTCTGTCCCTCACCATTTTCCCTCACAATTGTCTGTGTACCTTCAAGACTTTCTAGACAGTTTGAAGGGAATTTTGTCAAATAGCTTCTGCTTTAAACTTGTATTAATATATCCTTCGAGTGAAGTACCATGTAAAGATTCTGAGTAATTACTTCCTCCTCCTGCAAAAATAAACCCGTCTGAGGTGATGTTTTTGAGGTCTTTACTTATCAAGAAGGCATTGCTTTCAAATGTCATACAGCGTCTGAAATCCGGCACTGTTATTACTAAGGAGTCATGTATATTTAAACATAGGGGTGCCCTAAAAAGTATGTGTTCACTGAGATTTTCTTAAAATCCTCTATGTACTATAGGAACATGATAAGATATATTAAACATGCAATTTTAGGACGAAATGACCAAGGGGACTCTCATATATAAAACTGCAGATATCCCAGGAACTTATGGAGTTCACACAATTGGTCATTTAGCAAAAGACTAAACCACGGAGTTTTTTAAGGTTTTTATCATAAAATCATATAATGGCTTGTGTTGGAAGGGATCTTAAAGATCATCTAGTTCCAACCCTGCTATCATAACCAGGGGCACTTTCCACTAAATCAGGCTGTTCAGGGCCCCATCCAACCTGTCCTTGGGCACTTCCAGGGATGGGGTATCCCCAGCTTCCCTGGGCAACACCTCAACAGCCTCTGAGTTACAGAGTTGTTTCTAATCCAAATCTCTCCTCTTTGGCTTTAAAGCCATGCACCCCTTCTCCTATCACTATCTGCCCACGTAAACAGTCACTCTCCATCTTTCTTGCTTTAGTTACTGAAGGATGCAGTGAAGTCTCCCTGGAGCCTTCTCTTCTCCAAGCTGAACAATCCCAGATCTCTCAACACCCTTCACAGGAAAGGTGTTGCAGTCCTCGGACAATCTTCGTGGCCTCCTCTGGACCGACTTCAACAGGTCCATGTCTTTTCTGTGCCAGGGACTCCGGACTTGAATACAGCACTCCAGGTAGTGTCTCATGAGGGCCGAGTGGAGAGGGAGAATCATCTCCCTCGACTTGCTGGTCACACTTCTTTTGGTGTGGCCCAAGGATGCTGTTGGGCTTCTGGGCTATGAGCAGACATTGCCTGCTCATCTCATGTTTTCTGTCCACAAGCATCCCCAAGTCCTTCTCTGGAGGATTGCTCTCAATGGGTTCTTCTCCCAGTCTGTACTCATCTCTGGGATTGCCCTGGCCCACCTGCATTACCTTGCACTTGAACTCGTTGAACCTCATGTTGTTCTTCTGAACTCACTTCTGAAGTTTTATCCAGGTTCCCCTGGATGGCATCTCATCCTTCAGGTGTTTGATTTGCCCTGCTCAGCTTGGTGTCATCTGCAAACTTGCTGAGGGTGTATTCTATGCCTCTGCCTGTGTCATTGATGAAGACATTGAAGAGCACTGGTCCCAAGACAGAGCCCTGAGGGACACCACCTGTACCAGCCTCCACCTGGACATAAAGCCATTGACCACAACTCTCTGGCTGTGTCCGTCCAGCCAACTCCTTATCTACTGAACTGTCCACCCTTCGAATATATATCTCCTCAATACAGAGATGATGATGTCATGAGGGACCATGTTGAGGGCCTCACAGATGTCTAGGTAGATGACATCAATCAGTTATCTCACAGGTCATGGCTCTACTTATCCCCCTAATATATTATAGTTGCTTAAAATAGAAGATTTACCTTCCTTTTTCAGCCCTTTTGAAGAGTAAAGAAACTTAAATATGGAGGTATCTAACTCTTAGGAGCTTAAGATCATCTGGTATCACCTTTTTTAGGACCTAAGTATTAAGGAGGCATTCCTAGTATATGTGTACCCTGGAAAATTTAATTAACATATAGCTTAATGATTTGTTTCCTGATTCTCAGATATGCGTGTAACTGCTTGACCTTCCAGAAAACACCTTAACAAAGTAAATTGGGAAAAGCTGTACTGTAACAGTGTATTCTAATATAATGGTTCACCTTTGGTCTTGACAGGGTGTCTGTGGCACCAGTTCAACATAACATTTAAATGTATGCAAATGACAAGCATGATTCACTGCTTGGAGGCATCCCTGGAAGCCTTTCCAAAGGACCTTCAGATCAGGGCAGTCTAAAAGGCCCTGCTATTTTGCTGATTAAGCCTTGAAGATACTGCTTTGAAAATATTCTCCTGAAGGAAATTTAAGTTATCCTCAGTATAATTAGAACTTTGTCTGCATGTATTTAATTCCCCCCCTCCTTTCTGTGGATTTTCTTCGTTGGTTATTTGTTGTCAGGCTATTACATATTCACAGCATGCATCAGCCTGACCGCAGAAAGGTTCTTTTACCATAAATGTTGGGTGTTCTTCTCACTAAATGTTGTTGAAGCTATTTATACTCTTTTTACATATTTATAGAAGAGTCTGTTTGTACCTCAGTGGTAGCATCTTCCCACTGCAGAAGACTTAATCCATCCGAATTTACTGGGAAGTTACAGGATTGCCTCAGCTGTTGGGTGAATCCCTGCAGACTGTTTTGATACTCACATGCTTCTTCTCTTGCTAAGGCAGATAAATGAAATCAGAACGAGAATTGCACCCACTGTCCTAGCAAAGCACTGTGAACTCGAGATGTTTGTGGAGCAGAAAGGGAATGTGTATCCAAACTGGTACCATGGCAGGGCTGCTCATCACGCTGCTATGATTAATTTGCTGGGAGAACATGAACTGGACAGTTTTTGCATCATGAAGAGGAAAACAATTAACCATTTTCAGTATTGGACTATGTGATGGGCTGCAGTAGTGAACTCTTTTCCTCCAGATATGCAGATATGCAGTTTTTCTCAGTAGTTTACAATGAACACATTATTGTACTTTAAATATTCTTCAGACTTGTTTTGCATATGACAATATATCTTTCCCACATCTTTCTAAGACATGAGAAGTACTAATTTAAAAAAATCTTAGTTTTTTGGTTCTTGTTTTTTTTTAAATATAGCACAGCTATATCAGCTGTGGATACTGGTTTGATTTCAAATCCAGAAACCACAATAAAGGCTGTTTTCCTTACATCAGATGTGGTGATTAATACGTGGTAGTTTTGGGCTCCAGATTTTTACAGCTCTGTTAATTGATCATGAGCCAGAGCCTGGGGCTGTATAATTAATTTAGCTGGGAAATTAATGCAGGAAATGGCTTCTAGATTTGATTGGTTTAAAAATCTATGAATACACTTATTTAATCCTTTTGAATTAAACTTGGTGCCAAAAAAATTATGTTAACTACATCTGCAATTTCATAACTTCAGGGCAGTATTCTTTTCTGCCTTTAAACTCAGTGATATTTGCACAAAATAGAGTCATCTTAGACAATCCAGTAAAAGGTCTCTCTGCCCCTGTTTAGAGAAGCTGGATTTCCTGTGCCTTTGGTGTGACACTTATAGACACAGACATTAGACTCACCAGGATCTAGGGAGTGGAAATCCTTACTTACAGCTTAAGAGTGAGTTGCTGTGCCTGTGCAAAAGCCCTCTGAGGTAAATCAAGCTTATTGTGGGTGCAGCTTAAACCTGCACGTTGTAGAATGGGAGCAGTGATTCTTTTCTGTTCATCTGAATCTTATGTATTGTGCCTAAAGTATGAGAAAGCAGGTATTTTCTTTCTTCCTTCTATTCTGAGATTGAATGAGGTCTCCAAAGAAGATTAGAAATGCTATAACAAAAACATCCTTGAAAAGAGGGTAAGAAGTGACTAAATGCTCTCTAATTCTGAGTTCATGCACTGCCTTCCCATAACTCAGGAAAATAATCAGTCAGCAATTATACTGAAGTCAGCATAATTAAAGTCAGTGCAGTCAGTCAGGGTACTGGACACCAGCAATCAAGTTTAGGCTTAGTGAATAGGTGAAGATACCAAGTGTTTTGAGAAACGTTACTTTGTTTTGGTTTAAATCTGTAATTAATAGGTACTACTTTAAGTCACACACTATATCCATCTCATTCTGTCTTGGGTTATGTTTGTCATGTGATACCACATAAAATGACTCTTACTCAGCAAGTTGTAGGTCTTCATAGAATTATTTTAGGGCTGCTTTTTCTCATAGAAGGGAGGCAAAGTGGGAAGTGACATTAAAAAGCCAAAGGAGAAGAAAACCATGATGAACAAATAAAAGTGGAATAAGAAATAGTTTTCTCAGGACTGTGTTGCACTTTAATTGTATTTAGACTTGTCAAAGACAAAGAACCTTAATCAAGGGACCTTTAATGATTCTGTATGTGGGGCATTACATATTTTCTTAGGGAAAAAGGCAAGGCAAAATAAAGGGCCCAGTACCAAAGTGCATCAGGCTTCAGTAATAAATAAACGCAGACTGAACATAATTGGGGTGAAAGGTTATGGTTGTACAATTAAAGTTGTTATCCTAAGGTGATGTCCTAACATTACTAGCACTGCCAAGAGGCAAATCTCTATTCCAGCTTTTAAAAACAAGCTTATGTGAATGGAGGGAAAATCCTTTACTGCTTTATTTACTTTATTTGGGAGCTACAGAAATGCTAGACCGGAACTGTGTGTCTCACCTTCCTCACAGTTCTTGTTAACGTATAATGGAGCAAAGTGAGATGTCAATGTACACATATCTGCATATCATCCTAAAGCAGCAGCAGATGATCAAATTAGAAAAAAAATAAATACTGTTGCTCTGGGAATGAAACAGTTTTAGTCTTAACACTGAACATGAACTAAAAGCTTCCACATTCTAAAATTCCTTTTTAATTCATTGTAAGAGTGTGGTAAAAGAAACTTTTAAATCAGGATAAACTGTTCTGAAAAGAGACCTCTTGTAACATTTTTCTATGGTCTTGCTTCTATCTCCATGAGTTATCAATCCAAACCTTATCAATTATAGAAGTTCAACCAAAAAAATCAGTGTTTATTCCAAGAAAGCATTCCAAAATTTGAACTCAAATAAAATTATGCGTGCTTCAAATAAATCTAAGACTTCTTCCAGATATACTTTTTCTTTAGTCAATGGATTTAATGAAATAATCTTTAGAAAATGGAAGAATCTAGTCAACATTTCAGACATGACAGGTAGAGTTATAAAGATGAGTAATACTTAGGAAGGAGTTAGGAAGTTTGTAGAACAAAACATTAGCAGGGTTTATTTTACTCCTAGTCATCTATTTTCATCCTTTGCAAGTTCTTCTTTTGACTGATATACTCATTACTTCCTTTCTGGGAGGAAGTTGAGGTTTCCTTCTTTGCCACCACAAGCATTGGTAATAAAGGGCTTAACAAGGGTATATAATAAGGGCTTGATTTTCTTCCATTGGTGTTGACTGAAAAAGTTGTAACTGGGGCAGTTTCTTTTTCTTCCTCTGTGACTTGTTGTCATTTACATCTTTATGAAAAGCACAACCACTGTCATTACGTTTAGCTCACATTTAACCTGTTTGCTCTGTTGCCAGTTCAGTGTAATGCACTGTTTGTGGGACTCTGTGTCAGCACCTTCTATGGAGGTGTACGATTTTAAGAAAATTAGCACCGTGAACACACTAGGATCTAGGTTATGATCCCATCCTGTGCTTTTTATTCAGCCATAACTTCAATCCAGCTTTGTATGAAATGTTGCAATGTTAGCGCCAAAAAATTCTATTTTTCATTATGGGGCTGTGCCAGAAATGTCAACACTGAGGGCTTTGGATCAGCTTTTCTTGTGTCCCGCACAATTGCACATTATGTTGTCTATAGAATAATTTCAGGAGTGCCTTTCTTCACAGTGAGCGATAAAATTGTATGTAAAATTCTGATGGGCAAGTAAAAGTGAAATATAAACTGTGATGCTGATATTTATTTGGAGAATCATCCATTTAGATTTCCCTCAACAGGCCTTGTTTGCCTGTCTCAAACTTTGTTTCTGGGCAGAGATTGAAAGATATATTTCTGTGGGGAATGCAGGCTGTATCTAACACCTCTGCTGTGTCTGAGCTCACAGGAGTTCAGTGCACACACAGGGAATGTCATGCAAATCCAACACTCTACACCACCCTGGGCAATATATTTCTGTGAAAAAAATTCCTGGGCAAAATATTTTTATTTGCCTTTTTCTTTTTTTTTTTTCAAGGGAGGAGGTAGGTAACACTGAACATCACTTTGAGCAAGACTCTGGTGTACAGTAGTTTACTGACACTATTTTGGTCAAAAATATGAAACAAGTACTGGAACTTAAATCCTATTCACAGATAGGTCTGTAGTAAGTTTTTCATCTTATTCATTGAGTTAAATATTCAAAAAACATATATCTACACAAATCTATGTATTTTCTAATAAATTTTCTGTGAATCCCAAGTCTCAGCGCAGAGCAATAAAATGCAGGATGCTGAGGCTTTTTGCCCTTTTCATCAAATCGTACCCTCAGCAGGACAGATGTGCAGTTCTAAACCTCTGAGGTTACAGCTAGTGACACTTCCAGGTGCTTGGAGGCATTAGTTCAGATCCAATGTGAGTGGCTGTAATATTGCTCCATATCATGTGAAGAAATGACTGCAGACAGGTGAAAGCCAACACAACAGTTTCCAGCTCCTCATCTGTACCTGACACACAGTGCAGAACCCAGACCTGTGGTTTGTCGATAGTTTTGAAGGGGGATGCAGAATGATGACAAGTGAAATTAAGGTTCCTCACTTATTAAAGACAGAAGTGAAATTTGTCTAGGAAAAGTGATGGGTGCTCCCTGTCTTCCATAGACATGTCTGAATTTTAAGCCACTCGGTGGTGTGTGCACTGCCAGTCATGTTAGTGAGGGTGAGCATCATGAAGGAAGTATAGTGTTGTATGGCTGGTAAAGTAGGGGGAAATAACACAATGCTTGCATTGAATAAAGGCAGTTAAAAAAGTTGTGACAATTATTTTGAGTAACTGATTGCAAGACCTTAATTGCAGTGCAGAACAAAAAACCCCAAGACATTACCTTAAGCAAGGTGAAAAATTGACCTTCTGTTTATCCTAATGTGTTCATCATAACAGTTCTGATGGGTCCTCTTCTACAACTTTTGTACCCTGAGGGGTTAACAGAAGTATTAATAACATGGATATCAAAGACTCATGCTGGTGCCTCCAGTGCTGGTCACTGTTCCTTTCAGGAGTGTTAGTGACAGCACCACTTTAAAGCACAGAGCCTTGGTGATAAAGCTCCTGTTCAGTTTGATGCATGAGAATTGTACTTTCTGCATTACTGCAGACAATGGAATCATTAACTCACTATCAATCACGAGGCTCTCAGCACAGCCTGCTCTCTAACAAGAAGCCATGGGGCATAAGTTATAAATAGCAGACATAAGTCAACCCCCTTGACCAGTTGTAATTGTGTAAGAAGGATTGCAAACTGAGTTTGGTTGTCTGCCCAGGCTTTCCGAAGCACACCAGTGTGCACATGGAAATTCATCCACAAATGTCCTGTTTTATTAGAAGGCTCTGAGGGATGGAACTGCAATTGGGTACCTTCTTCTCCTTTTCCAAATAATCATTTTAGAAGTCTTGAGTATCTCTCAGTTTGAGGTAGCTTTTTCTGTTGTAACAAGATAGATTGAGTTATTTTGAGTTTCTGAAGTATTGTGAAGCCTGATTCTCTCTGTTGTTCCATTGTCTGTGCTGGGGGAGTGCCACAGAGAGCAAATGTGTATGGGTAATAAATAAATTTACGTTGTTGTGGATACCAAGACTATTACACCTTGATAGGCCCTCAGACATAGGTGTTTTAATTATTAGAGTTTTTTATTTCTACATTTGCAGATTGGTTCCATGAGACTTGTTAAATGGATGGATTCATACAGTACTCTTCTCACTTTACTGATTCTCTTCCATGGAAAGCAAATGAAAGCTATTTTAATTGCCTTTCTTAGAGGGAATGAGATCCCAAACAAGATGCAATCTCTTTTTATAGTTCTCTTTGTTACCTGGCAGGAAGGGCTAGTATAAGGTTTTAAAAGTAGGCAATTCTGACATAAAAGTAGGGTGGTCAAGGTCTGTGATTCTTCAGTGACTTCCACTGACAGCTTTATCAAAATTAAATTGCCCACTCTTCGATTCTGTAGTAGAAATCCTGAGAGAAGGTTGCGGTGAAATAGCTCACTGTTTTGAGTTGAAATGTACTCCATCCCTCATGCAAAGGGATTTTCTGTAGCAAAGGAGTGTAATTTACACCTTCCTGTGACAGTCTTTGTGACTTTGACCTGGAAAGTAAAAAAGAATCCAGGCATACTTATTGAAGGTTGCTATAAATAGATTTAAATGCAGAGGCTTATCTTAAGCTTAACAATGAGTTGTCTTTACAGTGCTAACAAACTAGACCACACAGCTTTGTTTTGATTTTTACCTGAAGTAGAGACCTGTGTGGTCTAGATGGATGATATCAATTGCATTTGAAAGCCTGATAAAATGGAATGCAGATGATTTATCTAGCTAGTAACAACCTCTCCATAAAAGACACAGTCATTAGTAAACCTTGGCATATATATATCATTCTTATTCTTGTGAATGCATTGTAAATGCCTTTTTTAAATGCATGCATCTTCCTTACTTTCAGGATCTTTTTCCCAGTGGTTGAGAGCAGTGGATTTTGGTGATTTTTCTGCAATTTACTGTGAGACAAACAGTAACTGAAGCATGCTCTGCAGATAAGAATGCATTAATCAGTGTTGCATACTCACACACACACACACACACACACACACACACATGCAATTCTATGTGCTGCTTCTGTCAGTGGCTGAAAAATTTACTGGTTGAGAAAGTACTATATTAAAATAAATGAAAACTATTGTTTAAAACTCTGGTGCCTTGAGAACAGTGCCTTCAAACAGATAAAACCACTCCAGAATTCCAGGTAATCATGCGGTGCCCCTACTGTGGTAAGACCATGCTACTCTATGTGAATAGTTTAACATGTAAGATGCCACAGTATATGACTCCTTTAAAGCTGCTGTTCCCTAGAACCTATATTTCATAAACCTACGTGAAGAATAGGCAATACATGATTATCACTGAGCATGGTTTCCGTGTGCTACAGAAAATTATTTGAAACTGGTTGGAAAGGAAATTTGAAACATGAGTGCAGTGAGAGAGGTCATAGGGACGTTAATATGACCATGTTTAGTAAGAAACATTCTCTTAAAACTCCCTAGCTGGCAACATGCACGTGGATATATGCATAACTATTGCTGAATAATAGACACAAGGAAAACTTTTCCAGCATTTTTCAAAGAAATATAAAATTTGAATGAAGTAAAAAATTGCCAGAGAGGAAACATTTGATTTTTGTATTTTAATAATGTTTATTTCTCCTACGTGCCAGCTTGTGACACATTCTGATTTCTAAATGTGTAATTTTGATGTTAAAAGGTGGAGTTTCTCAATCTGACACTTGTGAACCTTTGTTCCACACCTGTGATTGATTTATTTTGGCCCAAACTTGAGAAGTCAGGACAAGGGAAAGAAATTGTTGTAATTTTTGTGAGATTTAGAAGCACAAAGATGCAAAAACTCATGTTTGCTATGTATGAATATTTAGTACATGTATCACTTGAAGCTGCTAAAACCAGGTCTCAGGGTAGTGAATTCACTCCCATTGTACATTGATTCTCTCATGACAAACTGAGAATTACTGCAGAACCATAACTCGTGGGTGCTTGTAGAGACGATGTGATTTGAGCCATTGGCAGGAATCTAAGTAGTCCCCTTTCCTCGGCTGCATGCATTCCACCTGCCTTGCAGAGCACAGCTACAGCTCGCATTTTCAGAAAGCCAGCGAGCATTATTTTGCTTATATTGCAAATAGATTGTTGATGTTTCCAGCAGAGCAAGGGTCAAATTTTGTACAATGTTTTGTGTGGTCAGAAGAGGAAGATGACTAAATACTTTTCTATTTTTCTCTTTTTGGACTGCCCCAGAGAGGTCGCTTGACTTTTCTAACTGATGACATCCTCTCCTTTTGCTTATAGCAGTTTCATCCATCTCCTGATATTCTCTCCTCCCCTGATTTCCTCTTTTGAGGTCAAACTGCTTCTTTTAAGGCGTCTCCATTGCCAAAGGGAGCTGTTGAAAATGGGAGAATTGTGCTCCTTGTCTCTAGTCTACTACTCCATAGTACAGATCAGAGTTTTTCTAGCTAACTGTAATTTTCATCTTGAGATTTATGCCCAGGCTGAGTTCAAGAGTAGGCAAGTTGTGTTTGTGGTTTGTATAACCACAAGCAGCTGGAGAAGACCCATTAGAAAACAAAGGACTCCTTACATCTGAGCCTGTCCAGTATCTGCACAGGCAACCACAGCGGCTTGCATCAGTTTTTCACATGCAGCCTTCAGGGACTCTGAGGGAAACCATATGATATGCAGGCACACTGGGTGTGTTGTGCCCATGACTGCTTTCTGAAACTGGCGCAGACAGCTCTCTTCTGCTTGTGGATGCATTATGGCAATGACTTTTAACTGCATGGCCGCAGACTGACAGTTTTGCAAGGACAGTGGTGGTTGTACGAGCAGCAAATTATATAAGAGGGGATGAAATATAAGTCCTCTCCTAAGTAAGGCACTTGCCTAACCCTCGGGAGAGCTTTATTTCCCTTTTGAATTCCCATAGTATTTTAAGGAAAGGGGGCCTTTATTCCTAGTATTTGACAATGTCACATTGTTTTACTCTGGAGCTGTACTGTTTTATGATGTAGTTCTTACATTGCTCCAATGCTGTGTGTATTAGGCTCTGCAACACCAAACAGAAGTACAGAGCCTTCGGTTTCAAATGATATTACATGCTGTATTCCCTCCCTTTATCTTTTTCACCGAAGAGTCCAACACAAATCAAGACTGAAATCAAATGTTTTGTAAAAAAAAAACAAAACTCAAACAAACTAGCAACAATAAAATGGCAGCCAACACATAGTTTTCTTCTAAGTATTGTACTAGTGTGATTAGTATATGAATGAGCCTCAAGTGCCCAAACTTCCTGGCTACCACAGACTCAATTTCTTGTAAAAACATGGGTTATTTCTTTAGCTTTAGCAATAGATTTTACTAGAGTGGTAGCAGTGATCAACAAGACTCAGTTGGGAGAGATGCTGAGGTAATATTCTTTTCTTCCATATAGTAAGAGGAATTAACCTTCTTAAACTGTCTTTCTGTACTGTTCTGATGTGGGAATAAGAATGAATATTGCCCACCGCTATTACCCTAGGTGGGAAATCCAAGGCGAGACAAAAGGAGTTTTAAGACAAAAATGTTTGCATGTACTGATAAAGTTAAGACCTGTTTTTGCAAGAGGGAAAGTTAAAGAAACTCTGCTTTCTGAACCAGCATCCCCCAAACTCTGCTTCATGAGAAGCAGCTATGCTGAGGTAGCTTTGACACAACATAAGCTTGTTTGTCAAGAGTGTCCCATTATATAGGCCCTGATGGTTTTTAAAATTTGGAGTTTTCATACACTTAGCACTAAGAGAGAGAACAAAAGCCTAATGATTGATTTTATGCAATCATTAGGGAGTTTTTTAACACAAGGTGGACACACTGAAGATTTAAACTGATAATCACATTTTATTAGTATTCCTGAAGTCTTTATTTAGGCTATGGAGATTCATCTGTACAAGGCAGTCTTTTGGTTTCAAAACTGGAACTCAAGTAAAAATTGCATTTTCTATACATTAACTTAACAGACACTATTTTTGAAAAGGAATATTTTATGCTTTTATGCTAAAGGACAAAAAAAAGTCTATGATTTAGTTGAGTTTAAGGAACGTGGGGCATGTAGATGATTTGTCTGTGACTATAAAGACATAACAATATGTAGTAACATATAATAAAATTCTACAGGAAGATAAAATTATTACTGTATCAACAATAAACAGAAAGGAAATACCAGGCATTTTAAACTGCTCAAGTATT
This sequence comes from Lycocorax pyrrhopterus obiensis, assembly GCA_014706295.1. Classification (NCBI taxonomy): domain Eukaryota; kingdom Metazoa; phylum Chordata; class Aves; order Passeriformes; family Paradisaeidae; genus Lycocorax; species Lycocorax pyrrhopterus. The sequence goes on from JACSVZ010000004.1 coordinate 94,029,657, forward strand.
CTATAAAATAATGAAATACATTAAGGAAAATTATTGTATAATTTGAGTTCAAATTCAAACAAAATTAATTTTTTTCTCATAGGGAAATTTGCTTATAACTCAACAGATATATGGTTTGTGTGCATTTGAAAGATATACATTGCACACAAATATATCATATATGTGCATATATATATGCATATATATACATAAGAAATAACTTCTGGAGGGCAATAATATGCCACTTCAAGCATTATTAAAATGAAAAATAATCTATTTATTTTTTAGAAAATATTAACTACTGGCATGTACATAATTCAAAATACTGGTGTCATAGACACTGCTAAGAGACTGTGATCTTGTCCTTGATCCTTGGGAACCCTAACACCCAATAAAACCCTAATAGAAATACTCCACCTACTAAAGTACAAATTCAAAGAAATAAAAAAAGGAACACATTCCATCTGCTGCAGAAGTATCAAATATGTCAACTAAAAACTGATCTAAAGCTTATTGAAGTCAATGACAGTTAATTGTCACTTAATTAACTTTGATGAGTTGTTAATCAAACCCCTAATTTACACTGGATCTGTGGACTCCTTTGTTTTTCAAGTGAGATTCATATATATTAACATCTGCTGAATCCTCCTGTAAATTTTCTCTTCTACCAGAATGTCTATAATTGACCTGTTTTCCAGGGAAGCCATGGAAAAGTAAAATTAGAATTAAAGTTTTGCTTGGGAATTCTATGCACATATTTGGGAGGCCATGAATGTAGCAATAAGTAAACAAACATCAAAAGAATTGACATATAATTAACTTTTATAGAAATGAGTGGGCTGCTGAGTAGCAATAGGACAAAATATTGTGAAAACCAAAACAAAATAACATCAGTCTATTGAATCTAATATCCTTTCAAAGCTAGTCTGTCATTTCCAGAGCTAGCTAGAAAAGTTCTCCTGATGAGACTGGAGTAAAACTGCCTGTGGACATAGGTATATTTCAGTGACACTTTCTTTTCAGAAACAGAAATAAAATGAGGCATGGAATACTATGAAAATTTTAATTTTTTTTCTTTTATTCTTTCTAAAATGTGTATCAAAATCCACTTTGAGACATATCTTCTGTGTAGAAAATGATATTTGATGATTCCTATTGCGTCAGAATGAAAGCGAGGTTTGAAATAACTGCATGGCCCATGAAATGGAATTCTACTTGTAGTCTAAATCTATAAATTTCCATGTAAGTTAGAACTTCATCTTCAAAGCACTCTCAGAAGCACTAACTTCTCTCTGGACATCTTAAAAGAGAAAAACATCTCTTACTTGATAGTATATTGTGGCTTAGATGTAAAGTGGTCAAACGTTTACCAGGTGGCACATTTGAATGGCTTTCCTGGCTGTATCTGTTTCAGAGTATGTAAGACTTTTTAATGCTGCCTTTATGCTGGAAAGCCACATTATCCTTTTCCTGTGGTGGAATAACTTTTATAGAAATAGCAGTGGATACTATGGAAACCCTAGACGTTAGTGCTTAAACTGTAATTACTGTCTGGTCATTAGTAATTCTTTCATGAAGTATTGCAGAGCATATCCTTTGAGCACAAAAAATAAAAATAAAAATAAATAAAAAAAAAAAAAAGAAGAAACAACGCTTCTCAGCAAATGCAATAGACCAGATCTTCAATTCTGGGATATTTGATTGTCACCATATTGGCCCCAAAGGCCTGACTCATCAAGACTACTTCCCATTTCATTAATAGAGCAATATATATAAAATAGCAACATGTATGATATGTCTAGACTTTTTTCCACATTCCTAACTTCACTTGTCCAGATTTGTTGTTGTTATCAAAATGTTTCCATTACTAAAAGCTCACTAAAACATTTTCTTTTTACATGAATATTATGACAGTTTATGAAATAAAATGTTTTTCTGCACTGGCCTTCATGGCCATGCGTGTGGTCTAGTTGAAGCATCTGTTTTTCAAATAATTAGAGAATGTTAAAACTCATTAGAATAATTATTTAAATCAGTATTACTAATAAGAGAATGAGGTTGCCGAAAAAAAGTTGAAGAAATTTTAACTTCTATGATTTTGAGGGTTTTTTAATTCTAAAACCTTTGTGAAGTTACAAGTGATGAGTTAACTCGATTTCTTGTGCATAGGTCATTGTAATCAATAGATGTCTTTCCACTGACCTAGATGCACGTTGATTCTGTAGCCCTGTAATGCAGCCAAATCATTTATATGAAAGCCTAATGAAGTAATGAGATAAAAAATGCTGACTTGTATTATCTTTGCATGCTTCATGTGTGTGGTGCTGCAATACAATATCATTGAGATGGTATGTAGGTATTACTCTTCAGAAAACCTTGAAGTGGATTGCATCAGCAATACGATATATTTACATTTGCATTTTTATTGGCTTTATGTGGCAAGGTTTTGGGGCGCATTTTGCAGGGATGACTCTGCGAAAAGACACCAGAAACTGCCCCCATGTGCGACAAAGTCAGTGCCAGCTGGCTTCAAGAGGGACTTCCTACTGGGTACCTCAGGCCAAAGCTGAGCCAGGCAGAAACAGCAGGAGTGCCTCTGGGATAATATATTTAAGATAAGGTAAAATCCACTGCACAGCAGCAGCTGGGAAAGGAGTGAGAATATGTAAAAGAAACAGCCCTGCAGACACCAGGGTCACTGGAGAAGGAGGGGGAGGAGGCACTTCAGGTGCTGGAGCTGAGATTCCCCTGCAGCCCCTGGTGCAGCCCATGGTGAGGCAGGTGTGCCCCTGCAGCCCGTGGAGGCCCATGTGGGAGCAGGGACCCACCTAGGCCCACGAAGGATCCATGCTGGGGCAGGTGTTTGCCTGAAGGAGGCTGTGACCCCTTGGGAAGCTCACACTGCAGCAGGCTCCTGGTAGGACCTCTATCCCTATGAAGGGAAGAGTCCATGCTGGAGCAGGTTTGCTGGCAAGACTTGTGACCCTGCAGGGGACCACACTGGTGCAGCCTGTGCCTGAAGATCCCCATGGAAAACTGCAGCTTGTGGGAAGCGCTCACACTGGAGAAGTTCGTGGAGGACTGTCTCCTGTGGGAGGGCCCTCATGCTGAAGCGGGGCAAGAGTAGGAGGAGTCCTCTTGAGGAGGAAGAAGCAAAAGAGACAAAGTCTGATGAACTGACAAAGCCTCCCACTCCCTGTCCCCTGTGCCACTTGGGGCAAGGAGGTAAAAGACTTGTCAGTGAATTTGAGCCCAGGAAGAAGGGAGGAGAGGAGAGATGTTTTTTAGGTTTGTTCTTATTTCTTGCTATTCTACTCTGTTATTCATTGATAGTAAATTTAATTTCACCAAGTGGAGCCTGTTTTGCCCATGATTGTAATTGGTAAGTAATCTCCCTGTCCTTATCTTGACTTATGAATATTTTGTCATGTTTTCCCCCCTCTGTCTTGTTGGTAGAGGGAAAAGTGATAGAGAAGTGTGGTGGGCACCTGACAGCCATACAAGGTCAACTGACCAGGGTATTATAACAATATTATATCACCTTAACCCTGTCAGAACGTTCAATGTCTTGGATGCTTATCACTGGGTGAACAAGTTGTATGTAAACTCAGTTATATACCCTATATACTGTTATATACCTTTTCTCTTCTTTTTTTTTTTAATGAACTCCACTGATGAATGCAAGAGATCCAGAGGTTCCAGTATGCATTTGTGAAAATACTCTCTGGAGTTCAAATTGCATTTTGAAAGCCAGCATGACTGCATGGATGGTAGGCACTGTAATTATGTGGCTTTCCTTCTGAGAAGAATCTCCTTCTGAGCACCAGGGACTGCATGTGGCATTTAATGGAAGAGGAAATTCAGGAATGATCAATGGCTGGATAATCTTGTCTTTTGAGTAGAAAAGGGAACCAGAAAAAGCTGTTGGAGAAAGACTAAGCCAGCACAAACATGTGACCAAAGACAGCCTGCTTATGTTTATGGCTGGGATGACTAAATGAAGACTTTCTCATTTTCTCAAATACTTCTAACCCTTAGAGTGTCTTAGTCAGATATGATGTATATTCAGAGAGAGCAAAGTAGTAGAAATAGGATTTTTTTTGGTTGGTTTGATAAGGGTTTTTTTGGGTTTTCTTTTTGTTTGTTTGTTTTCTTGTGTTTTGCTTCAAGAAGACTTCTACATCCTTTTTGCACTTTTTCACTATCCTAACCGTGACCTACTAAAGTGACCATGAAGGAATATTTTTTAAAAGTGAGATTGATTTAATTAAATAAATTTTAAAAAAGAGCAACTCTTTTTTTTTTTCAATTCTGTATCAGATTGCTGTTTTGTCTACATGGTGTTCCAAAGCTACTTGGAAATTTCACTTTTTACATGCCATCTGTTTAAGTGTTGCATCTTGTGGGAAGCTGTCCATGTTGCCTGTCATTTCATGTCTAGTCATGGTTATAAGGGACTAGGTTTTACTCTACTATCACTCAATAAAAAAAAGAAAATTCTGAATATTTCTTCCTCTGGTAGTGAAACAGAGATACAGTTTCGGTTCATATAGCAAATTCCACCTTTTCTGGTGGAAAACTAAAACTAGTTTTCAAAAAAGCAGGATAACTGTTCACGTGGAATAGTGGAAGAATTTAATTAAGGAAAAGTCGGGGTAGTTTTCTGTTTTAGGGTTAGATTTCTGGCTAGTGTGAGTCAAGACAATTTTATTTAAGTTTCAAGACATCTAATAGTAAAAGACCATAAATCACTCCTGTGGTTTTCTCTTCTGACTCTTTAATTAAAAAGCATTTATGTGGTCAGAAGAAGAGACACACGAACACACATGGAGTAAATGGCATAAATGCCACATTAAAGACTGTCACTAGTCCTAAAAGAACTTTTGAGGATGAAGAAAGAGTACATAACTTTTTTTGGCGCTATACTGGCCATTACATATTTCAATGTGAGCACGGCAAGAGTTTAAATTGTTTTTCTTCCAAGAAAGACAATTTTAGGATACCATAAAATTATGCAATGCAACCTCTGTGATGTTTCTGTCAGTTGTACTGTTGTATACATATCTGACTTATAAAGCCTGTTATGCCAAATAATGCTTTTTCTATTGCTATAGAAAAAGTATATTTTACTGTTTTTTCTTGGAATCTGCAGAACTTCTGTTAGTTCAGGTTATTTGCTAACACCATTAGGCACCCTCTCTTTGGGATAATGGATTTGTCACTTTCAGGGTTAAGAGGTTTAGGTCTTTTCTGTAATGTGTCAACTTATCAAATGGAAAAGATGTAATGCACAGAGAGTTACATCACAAATGTTCTTAAGGTTGGACGGAGATAGCCTGAGCTCCTACAAAGTGAAGGACAGCTTCTGCAGCTATTGGCCCTCATAGAGTGGCTTCCTCTGAGCCAAGGCAGCTTTCTTACCCTGTAGGCTCAGACATCCAAGACCCACAGTAAGGGTCAAATAGAGATTGGAAGGATGAAAAGAGGAAAGCATAAGTCTGTGTTTAAAATGTTTATTGTCTTGGAAATGCAGTTAAAATAAAAAATATTGCAAAACAAATAATTTAGAGCTAAACAAGTGAGTTCCTCAGGAAAGGTTAATGAGAAGTGGCTGCAAACGTTTAGTTGGCAGAGCTAACTGCTGTTACATGCCTACATAACCTAGTTCCTTGAGAAGGGAGAGTGGGTTTTTAGTCTGCCACTAGTAAAAGCAGCCAGTTGTTTTTTCTCTCTTTCTGAAAGAACGAAGAAAGTGCTGGGTCTTCGCTTTCCTTGACTGGTGGTTCCATAGGAAGAGGGAGAAGTTTATAGGAAGTTCAAAAGGAAATAGTTCTTCCATTAATTGATTTAAAATAACTTAATCTGTGCAAGTAAAATGAATTGGTAGCTCCTGGAAGTGTAATGGAATCAATGTTTTTGTATAAACATGAATACAGATATATGAGCACATGCACATATATATGTATCATAGCACACAGAGATAACTACAATTCTTTCTGTATTTTCTTGGAATTTCTTTGTGATGATGAGAAATATGAGAATATTCAAAGCAGCCTCAGCAGCATTAATTTTACTTCACTGACACTTCACTGCAATGCATAGTTTTTTCTTAAATAATCCAATATTATGCTTTCTCCCCTTCGCAGGATGTCCTCATTTCAGAACTTTTATTGCCTTTTATTCTTCACTTCTCGTCAGGGAAAGTCACAATCTTTTGAACAGTTTCAAAGGCTCCAGTAGATTTTATAAATCCTCAATTGAACATACAAATATTTCTTGATATGGAACAAACCTGAAACATAAAAAAAAGTCTGTGGGTTTCCACTTCAGGGCTGGAAACCTTGGTACAAATTCATCAGTGAATTTATGTTAGTCTCCTGGATAACATAAATCAAGGCAGAAAACTTCAGTATTTGAATGTGAAATATTAAGGTGCCATATTAATGGCATGTACAAACTAAAGTTATGGCTCAGCCTAACTTAAAATATATAAATTACTGAAACAGTTAGGATTTTGGTGGCCGTTTTTGTTTGGAATTAAGTGCAGTGAGGATCCAGCCAAGACTTTCTATTTTCTCAAATACCTCTAACCCTTAGAGTATCTTAGGCAGATATGATGGATATTCAGAGAGAGCAAATGGAATACATGGGACTGAAATACTGCCTGTTATCTGATTATCGTAATCTCAGATTTAACACAACTTCCTGTGGCTGATGCCTCCTCAAAATGTAAGGGGTAAAACATGAGCAACCTGCCTGTTTCTAGTAACACAGTATCCTGCTAGCTGCATGTTTTCCTTTTACAAGCCTAGGTTACTTTATATTAAATGAGAATTGTCATGACATAGAAGCATAATTGAGGCAATGTGCATAAAAAGGGGAAATTACAAACATTTCTATTATCTTTTAAAATAATAGCACTTCGAAGAGCTGAATTAAAGTATCTACATAATATTAAGACAGAACTGATGACAGAAGGTCATAAGTTGTCATTGTATACTAAACATTGTAGTCAGTCCAAACAACCTCATATTCAAATGTGGTGACAAGTTCTAAATCTCCAGCTGTGAGAGTAACACAGAAAAAGGACTCAGGCATGAAAATAACTGCAAAATATACAATGAAAGAGTGTTTTCTTCAATTCAGCTAAATGTATTTTTGTTGTCTAAATAATTTGTTTATCTATAATCTATTGAGTAGGACTACATCAAATTTTCCAACCAAACTTCTTTTTTTGGCAAAAATTGAAATAAAAATTGGTGGTTTTGTTTGATTTTTTTGTTTTTTTTTTTTAATTTATTTTACTAGCTGATTTTCATTTGTGTTGTGAGCTGTGGAACACAGCAGGATTATTATTGAGAAGTTCTTATGTTGCTAGTCTTTTAGAATGACGCCATTGTGGTTGACATTGTTGATATTCATGCGAAAAACTGTTTTGGTTGTGACCAGGTCCGTGTTTTGTCTCCAGCGGTGGCTATGAGCAGAAGAGATAGTGTACACATACTTGATAGGGTTCTCCAGATCTACCGCTGGTTGTAGGAAGGACTGCTGCCTTTTGATCAGCCTTGCTCCTTGGGGTCTCATTTGGTGACACCTCGTTTTCAAGTAGCCTGTGGCAGGTCAACCCCAGCCCACCCACATCACTCACAGCTTTGAAACCCTCTTTTATGGCTTACTTAAAACTGCTTGTTCTCCAGATGGAAGAACCCTAAGTTACCCAAGAGTTCCTGGTGGAGAAGCCATTCCCTGTGCTGGATCATCAGACTCAGCTGGTCACATAGAGAGACAGCTAAACAGTCATATATGATACTAAGCCATAGAAATACAGATGGCAGATGCAAGGTGGAAAAAGGCTTCAAGATTAAAAAAGAAAAGTGATTATTGATGCCAAGACAGCATACACAGTTATTTGAAGGCAGGGAATTAGAAAGACACAAATGATGACAAGAGAAGAGAGATGAGAGAGGGCATATGTCCACGTCACAGGGCTAGGCACAAAGGGAAACACAGTGAAAAAAGAGCTGGAGGAAGCAGGCAATCAGAAGACAAGTCTTTCAAGAAAACTAGTTTTGAATATTCAAATGTTCCTGATTTGACCACACCTGTGACTCCTACACTTTGGGACCATTGCTTATTCATTACTGCAGCTCTTTTCTAAAGATTAGTTTGCTCTTAAGACCACCATCACAAGCACTATGGTATATTAAATCATGAAGTAAAGGACACTGTATGCTCTAAATTGAATGAGATTTTCAAGCGAAAAAGAAAAATTTCCAGTTTTATGTTGGCACATCTCGGGACACAAATTCTGTCAGATCTGCAATCCTTTGCTTTTCTTCTTTCTGTGGTTATTTAGGCATAAGTTTGGGGTTATTTTTCCTTCTGGGGAAGTTGGCAGGTTAATGCAACTTTTTTTTCAACTTCTTTTTTTGAAGAAGTCCGGCAGCTTTTCTTCAAGACATTCATATTCTAGACTAGCTTGATCCCTAAAATCTCATTTCATTCCCTATGAGGCCAGCTTGCTACGTTTGTAGTCACAGTATAAGACAAGTGATATTGCAGGAGTTGCCCATATTTCTAGTTAGTGGATAATTTCTAGTTATCTCATTTCCAAAATGAGATAATCTGGGTAGCACAAGGAGACTGTGATCAGTATTAAAGAAGTCATGCTTTGGACCTGACAGTTTCAAAAGTCTGTAGAGTGTGCAGCACAACAAATGCTGCCACTATTTTAAAGCTAAATTGAGGGTCTAGAAATTTGTCGTTATGAAGATTGTTAAGATTTTGGTTTCAATATCCCAGAAGCAAATAGAATACAGATCGTTCAATACTGAACTGTCACGTAGAAGAGAAGTGGGAAAAAACGTGAATTCATTTAGAGAAGATTTATTTGGTTTGTGTAATAGGGAGTGCAAAACAGTAAGAGCCCAGTTGCCTTGCTGTCACCTGCCTCCAGGGTAGAATCAATTGCCTGGGAAGACCTTTTTTTTTATATATAGCTGGAGTTCAACATGAGGCTGTGAGTGCCCCAGGTGGCAGGGTCATTTGTTCATTAGTGACTTTTCACAATAAACAATTGTGGTCCTGTGACATGACAACAGTAACTTAAAAGGGGTGATGAAGAAAAGCAAAGAAATCCTAACATCCAGAACTCTTAAGAAGACCTCCACGAAAGTCCTATAAATCCTGAGAAACACTAGTCAAGAGTATGGCAACAGGAGCAAATAACGTGGTAAAAGCCTATTATGTTATTCAGTTGCAGCCTAGCTGATTTACTTTGTAAAGAACTTCTTTAAATTTCTTTTAATTTAAAACAGAATCTGGTATCAATGCTCACATCACACTATGTGCTTCAGGCAGAGATTTAACTTTTACATGGTTGCTTTGTTCTCCTTTTTTTTCCTCTTAATGCAAAGCCTCCAGATGATCTGAAGGATGGATTCCAACGGGTACTGTGTTGCTAATTTATGAAATATGTGCCTTTTAGAGATTATTTTGTTGAAATTAGTGTAAGCACTGGTGATGCAAGATAAGAAGAAAGAGCATTACACTGCTTATGCATTTCTTCTGAAGTTTGAAAATCCTATTTAGAGACCAACTTTAACATGATTTAAGACTTCCAGCAGTGTTCCTGGAAGCATAAATAAGTAAAGCTTGAAGTTGTGAAAGTGGGTGTATTTCAGCTTCCTACTTCTTTTTGTGAGTGTGGAATGCAAAAGTGAAACTCAGATTCAACTGAATTTAAAGCTCTGGTGCTTGGCATTTGCTGACTGTGTGCCAACAGCATGACCACACTTTAAAAGGAAGCAGTAAGAGGGAGGAAGAAGAATCTTTGAAAGTGTATTGCTATGGGGTTGAGTTTACCTCTTTAATAACTGTTAAATAACCAACAAATAATTATCCTGAGTTTTTCTGTTAAAATAAGTATTTGTCTTATTTTTGTTACTTTTTCAGTAAAAGAGTGAAGCATCAGCTGAACATTTTCTAAATCCTTTATCTAATGCCAGTTATGAATTCTGAATAGCTTACTCTGCCTGGTACCACCCCCTGGGTATCTCTGAACATAACTTTATGGACCAGTTACATTGTAGAGGTAGTAAGCAAAGGGTAAGTAGCACTAGAAGTCTGCATACCAATGCCATCTGTTTCTAAATACTGCAGTATAAGAAACTTGATCTGCTCTTTGATAATTCTGTTACTCGGGAAGGGTAAGAAGGAAAGCTGTTTTACCTTTTATCCAGCAAGTACCTTTCAGAAAAAAATCCCTTTAAGAGATATGGGGAAAATCTGACTATTGAATCTTTGACTTTTTTTTTTCCTTATGTATCCCTACTGGTTTTAGTAAAGTTTCAGCATAAGTTAAATTTCAGGGTTTAGCCTGTGACACAATGCACATAATCATAGTACAAGTATGTCTTGTGTTCCATTATGTCTTTCTTAGACTGTTTGTCATAATGGTTTCTCTTACCCAAGGAAGAGATTGAAGATTTAGCCACTGTTTACATTAGACATACTTCAGGAGTGCTTTAAACGTGTTTCATTTTAAGAACGTGAATAAAGAAGGCCCAAATGTCCTCCTCAATCCAAGATATTTTCATTAACTTCTTAATTTTCTCCTCTGAGATTTGAAATGCTCTATTTCTTAAAAATTTCAGCTTGAAGAAGTGTAAGAGCATGTACCATGATGATATTTCTGACCAGTCTAACCTTTCAGGACGCTTCAGCAAGATTTTACCATTTCCAGTAGTGGTGGAATTTCTGAAACAGGGAAGACTTCCATTTATCCCAGAACACAGAATACTTTGCTTAATGTATTTATCTTGAAGCATCACCACTTTAATAGGTTTTATTGGTTGTTTTGAGTAAATAGCACTTCCTTTTGTAACTATTTATGTACTTTGAAAAGTCCTCAGTCTGATACAGAAGAGATATATTCAAATCCTGAAATTTTAGTGGTGTAGCAAGTGAATCTTGCTGAATTCTATTTGTGACATTTAAGAGAAAAGTAATAAAATGTTAGATTGGTTTTATAAAATTCTGAATAAAAGGGTATAAGAAGAGATGCTCTGGTTTAGAGTGGACCATTTAGCCAGTATTCTGTCTTTAAGAACATGCATGTCCTTCACTAAGAGCGGCAGTTACGGGATGTGGGTCAAGCGTCCATAATTCATCCCTAATGCTTTCCTGGCCTCCATGTATTTTCAGCTCAGGAGATTTCCTGAGCTTGATGATGTTTATTTCTTTACTAACTTCCATTACATATATTTTAATAGAGTCAAAGAATTAAAATTTTCACCTCTGTGTTGGGTTTAAGTGACAAATTTTTAGTGGTAGAGGGACTTCATGTTTTGTCCATGATGGTAATAGGTAAGTGATTTCCCTGTCCTTATCTTGACCCACAGATTTTTTCATCTGATTTTCTTTCCCCATACTGTTGAGGAAGGGGACTGAGAGAACATCTGGGTGAGCACCTGGTGGCCAGCCAAGATTGAACAACCACAACGTCCCTTCTCTTTTCCTAGATTAAATAAGTTTACATCCATCATTATTTTATTGTGGGTTGTTAACAATGTTTTCTGAACTTTTCCTCTTTTCTTCCTGCACACTAACAGATTCACAGTTTTCCTGAAGTGTCTTGACATGGATTTTGACTCCAACTAAGTTTCCCTGAGATAATGAACAACTGTGGTTTTCACATTCGTATTACTGATGCATCCAAGGATTAGATTTGCTGTATTCATCCTTACTTTTCTGTTTGTAAGCTGACAATAAACCTTCAGGTTCCTCTTTCCCCAACCAGTTGATATGTACCAGCCTAAGGGGTTGCTGTTGAAACATGATCTGAACCCTAAGAAATCTAGATAGGTTGAACCTCAGTTTTACAACAAATCTTGCTACCTGAACTGGACAAGTATTCTTGTTTGACTGACCTTTCTGCCTCAGTTCCCTTCCTATGTCTCTCAATTTATTATGTTCTTTACATTGCAAGCTTTGCAGATTGGGACTGAATGTGTATATGCAATGTCTAGTACAGGACTGTGATTTAAGCTGGGTTCAGTACTACCAATAAAAATAAATCTTGCCGTATTGGCTTTCTTGGCATTCAGTGGAAAGGCTGGTGTTTCTGCTGTTGATGACTGAGAATGGTAAATAAAAGGACATACGTCTATGGAATAATACTTTTCCACTATGCAAAAACACAGAAGTATGTTGCATTGTATTTAGGATGTGTATTTCTAGAATAATGCTTAAAAAAGAAAAAAGGTAGCATGATATTTTATTTAGCTTAGTTTAGACAGCATGTAAAGTAGAGATGATAGAGGAAACTTAGGCTGGACAGAATACTTCACATCTTCAAAGTGCTGTGCCAGCTATAACTAATTAAACCTCACAGTAGGCAAAATGTTTTCTTGGAAGTAAACCAAGAGTATTTAGATAAGAAGAAAAAAAACCCCACAGGTCGAATAGTTCTAACAAATACCTCATTTTTTTTCTTCCAGTTTGGCTGTTTGACAAAAACATTTCTTCTGTAATGGAGGAAAAAACATTTATGTCTTTTTAACACTTTCTGAATATAAATTTTTGATTGAAAAGTCATATTTTTCTTGCGGTGTAAAAGAAACCCTACAAGAACTCTCTTACATACATTAAGGTGCTAAAAATCAGAGAGGTAATAGCGGGTATCTGAACAGAGGTCTAAAGGTTCATTATGCAAATGGCAGCCAAGTCCATATCATGTTAGCTTGGTCAGTGCAAACCAGAAAAACAAGTTCACATCGACTTCGTGAGAACTTAAGCAGCAGCAACATGAAAGATCTCACTTTCATTAGGAAAACACGTAACTTTATCCAGAGATGAAGGAAAAGTAATTTCAGGTTTAGATTTTAAAAGAGCAAGAAAAGGACCAGAGGCAATTGCACATTTAACAGACAGAGTTAGCTTAGGCTTGAACCTTTTGAAGATTATTTAAGCTACTGTTTTAATCAATTATCTTAATGTCAAGCAAGAACTTGTGCTGGATAGTACCAGGTTTTCCAGCTTGTTTCTTTTCTTTTCCTCATGTGACTGTTCAAGGAAGTATAGGATCTTGCACAGTTTTTGCTAGAGTGACCATAGTCTCTGAAGTAAATTTAGTCAAGGTCTAACAAACCAGAAAGGCTTCAGTCCTGAAAATTTAATTTGAACTTTTAAAAGTGTATTAGATGTACTTATCTTAACCTTAATTTCTTGATTTCTTGCCCAAAAAAGTGTTGTGCTGTAGCCTATGTAGCATTATGTTTGTACAGCTTTCAGTAGTCTCACTATTTTTACACTTTAAGGTATGAAGGAATCATACATCAAACTACCTTACCAAAGAGGCCAAGATAGAGAAATGTGAAGAAAGAATGCTTCATAAGTGTGAATTGTTGTAGTTATCAATCTTATGAGAATGAACATAATGTGAGTATTCAGAACAACTAGATGAAATCTTTGATAATTTTGCTGTAATTGAAAGCTTTAAATATGGTGCAGTCACCATAAAATTCTACCTGCCTGCTTGTTAAAATTCATTTAAGATGGTCATTTGTGGTAAACATTGGCATTTCTGAATTATCCTGTTGTATGAGAGATTATCGTTTTAAAGAGAAACTTTTATTTAAATTTAAGTGCACCCAGTGTAACAGACCAACTTACTGTGATTTGTTCACAGGCTTGAGACTCTTCCTCACTGGACAGAATTAATTTATGGCTCACTTAAACTGAGCTGATCTGACCAGGAATGTATACTGACCCTTTCCTCTTGTTTCATTAGTACTCTTATTATCTTTTCTAAATCTTGAGAGTTTTTCTTTGTGAAAATGAATACAACGCACATTGGCTGGCTGAACAAAGAGGTGTATTCTCCCTGAACCAAGCGTGAACATATATAAAATCTAGTGCCACTACATTCTAGGTTTTCCCCAGTTTTGAGTGTACTTCAAGCGTTCAGTTGCTTGCTAATAAATTTAAAATGCATATGGTGGAATCTTGTAACACTTAGAGGTGCCTATTTTTTATTTGAAAAATAAATTGAGTATCACTCTTTTAAGTGTAACTCATTTTCCAATTATTTTTAATTGCTGTAAAAATTTAAAAAATAGAAGGAAATAAAATTACTTTATACTATTCAGGTTATTCTGTAAAGTACAACCTGGCATAGATTTTATTACTTTACACTTTGAGGTTCCATTAGGAGAAATGGTTGTCTACCAATCTTTTGAGGGATTCTCCTCAACAATATCTCCTCAAAAGGTGTCCCCTAGGTCCAAACCCCTTATTTTCAACCCCAAATGGTTTTTTTTTAATGACAAATAGTTCTTTACTAATGCTGTCTAACACTTATAATTTTTCCAGAGTTTCAAATGTCAGAGCTATACTGGAAAACCACAGTAGTTCTCCCACTGTGAAATATAGACAGTGGCAATAGAGAATGCATGATTCTTCTAAATATGCAATTTAAAAAAAATAGTTTTTTAAAAGATATTCTTCAAAGGAACTTGCCCAGAATTTTTCCCTGGTGTGTTTTGTTACTGTTGCATGATGTAAAATGACAATATCTCAGAAATCAATTTGGCACAAATATTAAAATATATTCTGAACAGGGTATATAAGAAGTGAGATAACAGATAGTATGGACAGAGAAGCAAATATTTAAGCTTAATCAGCATAACAGGTTAACAACTTCTCTACAAGTCATGGAAAAGAGGAGATGGAGGGAAGAATTTTTTTCAAGATGGTAATATGATATTGCATATAATTATGGGGATTTCTCAATCAAAAAGAGCAGAAACAGAAAAGTACTTGTTCAGACACTGAAAACGATGATAGTATGGAAGCTAACATTTCTGGCTGTCAGCCACAAGACTCAAAATTTTGACAATGTTCACAAATATAGTGTGATGGGATAGTTAGAAAAAAATATTTCTGTGGATTTTGCTCTATTTTAAGGGATATTAGAAATTAGTAGAGTATGCTCACTTCTAAAACATCTTTCTTGTGATGAGAAAATTTCAGATGTTCATGGTACACTTTTCTTTCCGTGGAAGGTTCAACAGTGAAACACACTCTGTGGTATCTTCAGGGTGTATTTATGTGATGGGACAAGAAAAAGAAACAGGCTTGGAATGCAAGGAGAGTTGCAACAAAATACTGCAATTAGCAGCTGCAAAGCTTTGAATGCCAAAACTCATTTCCAAGAAATGAAATTCTAAGATTTCCTTACTTTTTCAGCTGTTGGTAAATTAAATAAATAAATGAAAGGTGTGTTGTATGCCTTAGAGAAGAAAACTAATGCAAAGTTCCTTACTCCTGAAATGCATCATGACATTATTTCCACTATCCTCACATTGATTTGTGTTTTAAAATTCAGTGATTTTACATTTTCAAGTGTCTTGAGAATAAATTCTTCCTGATGTAATTTGCCTCTGATTTGAGGTAAACCTTTTTATGACTTGATAGGTTGTATTTAGCTATTTTATTATATGTGAGGAGAAGGTGAAAATGATGCCTAAAATTTTGCGTTTCTCAGAGTTTAATTTTTGGAAACTTCTCTCATATTTAGAAAGTTCTAAGTCCATCAAGCCAATCTAGCTTCATCCTTTAGCACTGATATCTCAATCAGCTGGTTTGAATTCAGAATGCTTAGAACAAAACAGGAGGTGAGGAAACTACTAATACACTAATTTGAGTACATTAATTTACCTACCCTGAAATGCAAGGATCAGGCCATTACTATCATTTTACATTGCTGTATGTTGGCTGGAACAAAAGAACTGTATTAGTGTAGCACAATTTGACTGTTCCTGCCTGCTAGCATACAAACTGTTTTCATGCCCCTTTAGGAACCTTCAGATTAATACTTTGTTTTATTGCTTTGCAGGCCTAGTCAGTGCCACTGAATTTATGCACGTTTGTGCATAGATATTCATCTTAGCCGAAGACAGTACTTTGCAATGCAATTTACAGTGGAATCAAATTCATAAGTACCATGAAATTAATCAGACCAGTGTACATGTTGAAGCCATTTCTTTCAGTAGTATAAGCACCAATGAAGTGAGGATGATGAAAGCAATTTAAAACCTCGACTACCTAGAGATGTGCTTGTTGACTTGAACAGCTTCAATAGCTCCTTCTTCTCCCTTGGGTCCCTCTTGAGGTCCCAGTCCAGTTCAAGTGTGTCAAATTAATGCAGTTTTATTTTGATTTGGATACTTGCTCTATTAAAAGCCCCAACAAACAAAAAAAAGCAATAACAACAACAAAAACAAAACCCCTAGGGAATCATTATATACACCCCTACCAGGCTATTTGCATTTTGATTCACGTGACACTTTTATTCTGTTCAAGTAGTTTGCTCTACATATTACTGAAGAGCAATCTGTACCATATCATAAAGTAATACAAATCACTTTTCCACTGAGAAGAGCTAATAAGTCTTTCATCATTTTTATTACTAAATCCTTATTGGAAAAAATAAATTCTGTGCACTCAAGCATAATTTTACCTTATGTCTTAATGTTTGTTTGTTAACAAAATGTAATTGTCCTTTCCATCACTTTTGCCGAGTGTGTGGGGACAGCTTCTGCCTGCCATCTCCTGAAAACTGAAAAAGTTTTGTTATAATTTGAAAATTGCACAGGCAATTCACTTTTATTCACTTCTCACAATTTCAATTGTTTTCTACTGGAAGTTACTGAAATGAAAATATACTTGTCCGTGAAGGGAAGAAAACCATGCATTTTTGTTTTCTTTCACAAAAAAGATCCAGCAACATGAGTTCAATTTCAGTTACAAGGAGCAAAATATTTAACATAGTAGAAAATTCCTTTTAATGGACACAGGCTGAAGAAATGGGTCACTGTGCAAGAGACACACGGGCATACAGGAGAGAGTTCAACAAAGGGACACAAGGGTGCTTGAGGGACTGGGGTACCACATATGTGAGGGAAGGCTGAGAGAGCTGGGACCATTGAGCCTAGAGAAGAGAAGGCTCAGGAAGGATCTTATGAATCTATGTAAATACCTGAAAGGAGGTTGCAATGTATGTGAATACTGAAGGGAGGCTGTTTTTGGTGGTTGCCAGTCACAGGAACAACAGGCACAAACCGAAAGGCAAGAGGGACTGTCTGAACATCAGGAAACACATTTTTGCTCAAAGGATGATGGAATACAGGTTGCTAAAGCAGGCTGTGAACTCTTTATCCCTGGAGATATTACAAATAAAGCCCCGGGCAACTGGCTTTGGGTCATCCTACGTGACCAGGGGAGTTGGACCAAATGACTTTCATAGAACCCTTCCAAACTCAACCATTATGAAATTCTGCAATTCTGTAACACACAGTCTACAATTTTTATCACAGTTACATGGCTTAGGATCCATGATCCAACAGTTCCTATTAATTTACAGCAGAAATATGCTCCAGCTCTGAGAGATGCTTTGAAAAATCTCTCCCATTAGCATGGTAGATCAACACTGACACTTGTATTTTTTTTTTTACTTGGTTTCCAGTGTACTTAGGATTCTACATTTTCAAACTTTTGCCAAGTCTTTTTTCATGTGTCCTCTGCTTTGTATTTGAAGCTGTTCATTTGAGGGACTACTGTTTCATAAAATTACGTGTGGCTGTTTTCTTATGTCCCAAACCTCATCATTACTGACATAAAAGCTGTACATAGATCTCAAATGATCCATGAACAAAAGTAAGTTTTTGCAAATGCTGTGATCTCTAGAGGCAGATTAGGCTGCTATTGATTTAGTGGCAAGAGTCTAATAGTAATAATGGCAATATAGAATCATTGGCTGAGTACACATTCCTCTAAAGACGTTAGGTACAATTAGGTTAAGGATGAAGGATCATTTGACTGATATAACTCAAGAATTCATGAGTTTGTAGAGATTTGGAAGTGCCTTGAAACAAAAAAGAAAACGAACAAAATGCTCTGTTTTGAATCATCCCATTTTATATATTCTTACAACATATTTTTCTGATAATTTTTAATGCAGTGATTATGAAATACTGGTCCAGAAATATGTTTTGGTGAGATATGATGTGTTATGTGGGATTGACTTTTCGTCTTTCCATAAAATGATGACTGTTCTCATTGCTCTTTGCATCTTCCTGAGGAGTGGAAGTGCAGAAGGAGTTACTGAGCTGTTCTCCCTGGTATACATTGACAGGACGTGTGGGGTTGTTTCGAAGCTGTGCCAGTGAGGATTAGACTGGATATTAGGAAGCATTTGTTTACAGTAAGGGTGGTCAAACACTACCACAGGCTTTCTAGAGTGGTGATCGTTGCCCCAAATGTGTCAGTGTTTAAGAGGCATTTGGACAATGCCCTTAGCAACATTTTTAACTGTTGGTCAGCCCAGAAGTGGTTGGGCAGTTGGACAATCATCAGATTGTTGTAGTTTCCCTTGAATTGAAATATTCTATTCTATTACACTTTTCTGAAAAATTTTCTCATCTACTTTTGCTATGCTTTTAGATAAGTGGCTCCTAAAATAGACAGTAAGACTGTTAAATAAAGTAAAATGTAAATTTCTGGTCACAGAAGGGACAGGATATAGAGCTTCATACAATTTCTTTTGAGATGTATGCCAGCTTATGAAAAAGTTCTTGGGGAATGATGCTTGCCATTCTCTGCCATAATATTCTGTTCATTATTACATGATATAAAATATTCTAGAGTTGGCTATATTTTACATGTTCCAAAAATTGTCTTGGTGTATACACATAGTTTTTTATGTGTCAAGGATTTTTAAGATCTTCCTAATACAAGGTAGGTTCTTTATATATGTTTCACTACTGTTCAGACAACAAATCAAAAGAGACACCTCAGAAAACAAGTGTTTTGGCTGAAACAGTCATCTGAGATTTGCCACATTGCTTGATTTCCTAACTTGCTGTAGTTTTTCTGCACAGGCTTCAGTAAGCCTGAGAGTGTGAGGTTATCTAGTTTAAGACATATAAAACAAAAAAAGCATTGTTTGAGTTCCTGAAAGTAATTTCATTCAAAGACAGAGTCGAGAAGACTACCTTTTCGATGTGCTTGTCTTTCTCTATTAACCATAGCAAGAACAAAGAAAATTAGCTAAGATTAAATATCTACTTTTTGAATAGCAAAGATTTAATGAAGGAAAGTGTTCTTTGGTTTCCTTGGTTGATACAGCTTACTCGTGGACAACAGAGACTTAGATGTGACCTGACAATACTATATTTCCCTTAACCGTCCCTTTTATAGTACAACTTTACTGAGCTGATTTTGATGTTTACCACTGAGTGAGATGAACTGTACATATGAGGTAAGTGGCTAGATCTTTTGTTTTGCTATGAAGGAATTTAGAGGACAAGTTATATGCATTAGTCTAAATGATAAGCATCTTGCTGGAATTGATTTTTCAGTTTTCCTTTCTCTAAAATACTATGGAGAATATCATCCTTTCTTATTATCTTTATTATTTTATATTAGCTTTTTAGAGACTGTGTTTTTCATAGGGAGTTGTATTTTATTACGGCTTATGTTTTATTATCTTTCACCTAACAGGAATGATTTTGTGTAGACACAAAAGGATGAATATAATAAACTGTCAGAGTCTTCTAGTTTCAGAGCTACATATTCAGAATTTAAGAAATTAATTGTTAATAATTAAGAATAAAACAATTAAGTTACTAAATTAGGAATTATTTTTGTTGTAGTAACAAGTTATTTCAAGGTTATTTCTGCATGCATCAGGGCCTTGTTTCCTAAGCTTTGCAAGGGTGATCTTGAATTCTGCAGAAGAGATTTCCAGATTGGGAAAGCCAACCATAAACAAGTTCTGCAGTATTTCTCTGTTTCCATTTTCCCTGTACGCTACATTCTACAAAGTAATGTAAATGTGCAGACCCTACATGCCAATATAAACTCACACTGATCGCTTTGCAGGCTCACAGCCAACATTTGTATTATCAACAGTAAGTATCATGGAGAGGCTGTGTGCAGTCATACTTCAAATTAGATTAAGAAATTAATACTTAATATGTCATGATTTATAATAGTGTATTTTCTTGACAACAGTGTTAGGCTAATTGTTTCAATTAGGTTGGAATTCATTGCTTGTTACTGGGAATTCATATTGATTAAGAGATTAGATACCAGAAAGTATGCAACAATTTTATTGCTTCCCAGCAGTAAAATAGATTGCCAATTTAAAGACTTTTCCAGTGCAACTCACTATTTACAACACCTTTACGCAAAGTCCTGCATAATTCAGGGATTTTATTTGTCTGTGTTTGTGGTCCCTGACTAAACAATACATTTTGGAGGATTCATAGAATATTAAATTCGAAGATTGGGATTATAAAATCATATAACTAAGGGTTACTTAATGCAAACTGTATTGGTAATTTAAACTATGTCAAATATTCATAAAAGATTTTCAATCCTTCAACCCAGTTACTAATTAATTTGAACTATCATATACAAAGCCAGTATGAGTAAGACCTTAGACAAATAGTTTCTTAAAGTGCTTGTTGAGATCTCTTCCTCTGAGCATCTGACTAAGGTTCTTTTGGTCTATCCTGCCTGTTGAAGCTATGCCTGTGTTTCTCTAATCCTATTTCTGATGAAGTCTAAGGAGTAAAGAACAGACATCGGTATTTTCGTTCATTCTTATGTCTCATAGTTTTGAGTGGAATAAGAATGGTGTCCACTTCTCTTGGACAGCTCATAAACTGATTTTTCTTTTGTGCCCAGTCATCCCACTCAGTAGTTAGAATAAGCATATATATGAAGTATCTTTCAGTGCTTGAATTTTTGATAGCTTTTGTACATGGTGTTGGAGATTTTGATTTGTCAGTCAGGAAAACCAGCTTGGTTTACGTTAATGGGTCTCATGTGCCGCGGTGGAGGTTGATACTGCAAACACTTCTCTTGTCTACTTGTGGGTTGTATTGCTGGAAAATGTTTTTTTGAAAATTTAATTTTCAAACCAAAGCCAAAACCTTCACTTCAATAGAATGATGTAGGGCACCCCTTCCTTTAAGGAAAATATGCAAGTTTCTGATACTAGGAGAAATGTCATCTTGCCACCTTCTAAAATGCCAAGTCATATCTTGACCTATTTCCCTTGGTACCCACAGAACTCCCAATACTGTGGAGCAGCACAATCTGGGGATCTGCAATTTCTCTCTGGAGGAAGACGTACGTCCTCCGGTGTTTGGTGAGTCTTCTGCCAATTTGGAAGCACCTGTGTTCTAAGAGGAGACTGAAGGGAGAGTGAAACACTTTATCCTCTTGAGAGAGGTGGGGCAGGGACATGACTCTACTATGAACTGTTGAATAATAGATTGGCTCCTGTGTGAGGACCATCTTTCACCTTCTCCTCTGCAACTACATGAGGCTGTGAGACAAAACAGATCTAAGCTTGTTCCTTGCCCTAGGCTGTTTTAGAATGTATGTGACCTTCCAGGTAGCTGATTGGTGCCATGGTCTTTCCTTCTTAGAGAAGCCATTCACTGGACACCATTGGTATTGGGGAATTCCTTGTGAGAGATCCAGAAGCAGTAGAAGTGCAGCCACAGGTGTTGCATACAGAGTGTGTCATATTCTGGGAAGTTCTGTGAGTGGGTTCTTGAGCTAAATGCAAAGTGTAGGGCTTGACAGACCTGATTAAACCATTACCTCGTATCTTGTAATAAGAGGAAAAGAGACCAGAACTTGTTCTTTCAATGAAGAATTTTTTTTTTATTCAAGGTTGAGTAGAAGATCAGGAGACATTTGTTTTTATGCAAATATTGTTAAACATATTATTATTCATTCTCAAAAAATCAAATCAAATCAAAGTGAATACCGTATTAAACAGCCAGTGAGAGAAAGTAGGAAATTCAGCCCAAATTATTTTGTTCTTTAGACGATATACTGCCTGCAATGGTTACAGCTATGGACTTTAAATGACTTGCATGGGATATTGATTCAAATTGCCTTAAACATAGCAGGCAAAAAGCAATTACATTAAAGAAAATTAAATTTAAACACCATGACTCTGACTGCCAATGGGTGGAAGCTCTTATACAGAAAAGCAGAACGTATGTCATCTTTAGGGTTTCCAAATTTGCCAAGTGTAAAATTGACATTTGTGGCGGCTCCTGCATGCTGTGGCACAGTTACTTGCAAGAGTTTGCTGGGTGTACTATGGTAAATCATGAGACTAAACTTCATCCCAGGTTTCGTATTTTTGCCAGTGGGTAGCTGTTACTACATAATTCAAATGTATGGTAAATGTTAAAGGATTCTAATCCCCTTCATTAAAATAGAGTCCCACAATCTAAAGAGGTGCTTTGCTTGCCTTTCCAGGCTAGGCACTTGCTTGTTACACACTCTTCACGTTTGACAGCTGGTGTTTCTGCTAACTCTGAGGAAATAATTTAAAGTGTCTGGTTTTTTGGTTTTGGATTTTTTTTTTAATAGGGGAATAAACATTTTGGCACTTTATTAAAGAATACTGAAAAATTTCACAGAAATTACTTTCCACAGAATAAGGCCCTTTATCTAAACAACTTTTGCCTCCTGTTTTAGAACATGTCTATTCATTAAGGTCAAACTGTGTGCTTGGATCACCAGAGGGAGACTTTCCTGTAATGCATGAGTTCCTCTATAAAGTTGCTGAAGCCATAGCTACCAGACTCCTGAGACCTTCCAGGAAAAAAATGTACGTAAGAGTTAAAGTGTTAGATAAACAAAACTGTTCAATGAAGAAAAGTCTTCCCAGAGAAGTTGGCCTCTGACTCACCAGAAAGCCTGGAAATGTGTAAACTAACTCTGAACAAGCTACATGCAGTCTGCAAGATAAACCTGACCTTGCTCTGTAGGTTGAGTCTACACGAACTGAATGCCTTGCAGCTTGGTGTCTCCCTTCACATCAGTACCTCCCAGATATATTTTCCTTGTTAAAAAAAAAAAAAAAAAGGAAACAGGCTAGAGTCAGACTGCATCAAGATTAAAGGTTTTAGAAATACCTCTAGGATGTTTATACATTCAGTGAGATCCTCAGTGACTGGAGAGATTTATAAAGGGTGCCTTTATCCAAGCTGTGGTCCACCCTTGAAGGTCATATCCAGGTCAAGCAGCAGTTCCAATGCATAGTGATTTAGAATAAGGGGATACCAGATTTTTTAAAGAAAACACAGAAGATCCCAAAATTAAATTTTAATATGGATAGATATTAGGAAAATTTCTGTTATCATTGACTTCTGCCTGTTTTGAAATGCTAAAGCTAGCTTTTTTAGCTGACATGCTTTTAGAATTAACTTAATTTTACTTCAACATTCTATTGTGCTTTGTTGCTGTACGTGTTTGGCAAACAAAAAACTATTCACTTTTCAAAGTCACTGGATTGCTATCAAAGAGCAAGATGCCATGATCACAAGGAATCCAGGAACAGTGAGAACTTTCCTCACAAAGGTGCAGGAGCTAGGTTGTCAGTTGATGTCTTGATATCCTGGGTTTGGCAGAAAATCCACCCATGAAAACATTGACTACCATCTCTCTAGCAAGCAAAAGAAAATAATAGAGGATCCAAAACTGGAAATTCACTTTTGAACACTCTTAAAAGTAGTGAGTTTATGATCTCCAAAAGAGATATTCATAACTAACATGGAAAAGAGTGGGTTGGCCAGGGACTGGAGGGTGTTTCACCAAGTCAGCATAGATAAGAGTAAAATTTAACTCAATAATTTTTGTTGTTTGATTGTTTGAATGGTCCCAAGCTTTGTCCTGGCCCAGGCTGACCAGCACAGTCCCAAACTAATATTGGGCACAGGATAGCACCTAGCACAGGCAGGGACAATTTCCAACAGACAGTTTTACTGTTGGTATCTGAATGTTAGCACCTTTTTTCTTTGTTAATATTGTCTTTCCCTCTTTAAATGGCCATCATACTTTAAAGGAGTATAGCGGTCAACAATGCTTTTAGAGGTGGTGTTTTTAGGAAGTGTTTCTGGAAATATGGACTCTGAGCTAGGAGTCTGTATTAGCACCTAGAACATTTTTATGTATGAATATCAGACCATGAGTTAGATGTTTCAGTGTCCAATGCAGACCTAACACTTGGATCTTGACAAACTATTTCTGAAATTTGGCCAACGGCTTCATTCATGTGAATAAAGATAAGAAATTGATTTTTAATTTGGCCTACTCTGTGGTAGTCTTAAAAGCGCAGTACAATTGGACATCCAGGGAAAGACACTAACAGCAGATACCTTTGCTAAATACTTTTACCAACTAATTGAATAAACAGAACCTATCATAAACATGAATGACTTCTAACTGCATTCAACTTCTTCCATATATTATTCATAAATAATTATCTTTGCCCAGAGAACTCTGAGGACAAAACTAAATGGAAATGTGAATACGTTATTTTGAAACTCTTATGTTTCTATGTACATTTATTTTTACTGTATCTATTGTGAGCCCTTATCAGCAGGTTTATATATATTAAAGAAACAAATGGAATTTTTCTGTGATCACTGCGCATGCTCTTTCTTAACTCAGTGTAAGTGTGAGTACAAACTTGTTGGAAAGCTAAAAAGTTATTCTAATTAATCCCTTAGAGAACAGTTAGTAGAGCTGAGGATATAAAATTTAAACCTCCCAGGTGGGTTTTTGTATAACAGTCTCATAGAGCACTAATAAAAGCACTATACTTCTCCTAAGAGCTAATGCACTTGTAAAACAACCAGAGCGTAAAATATTTGTGTAATAATCAGGAGAACGAAGCAGAAGACTGTTTAAATAAATACCACTTGTCAAGGAGAATAGATTCTTAGAACGGTTCTCTCCCTTTCTCTTCTGTTAACATTTCTAGTTGTTGTGCTTTATGACTCTGTTTTACAAGGCATGATCATTTTTTATTGTTTGCTTGTCTGGTTTGGTTTTCAGAGACAGTGAATTAAATTTGCATTTGGACAGACTTGTGTGATGGATTTAAGTGAGGCTACTAACATGCTCAAAGTTAATCTGAGTGGTTTTGAGGTCGAAGAAATACAACTGGCAACAAAAAAATTGGTTGTTAATTTTCAAATAACTTTGTATTCAAGTGGAAATTTCCAATAGAAAATACAAGGTAAAAAACCAAACCAATGACAACAACCACCAAAAATCCACATGCCCACAACTATCAATGATGCTTCCCCTTGGATTTGGGAAACATCAGAAAAAAAAAACTAAAACTCTTTAGCTATATTTGACTTGAAAATTTGCAAAGGCAATAAAAACATGCCTTGACCTTCTCTACTGAGGAGAAGGGTTGCATAATGAGAGTACAGGGGAGGAACACAGACACTAGACACATTTACCAGACATAACAGTCCAAGTATTTGGCTTCTTAGGTATACTTACCTGTTCAGCTAAGAAAAAGATTTGTGCAGCTTATAGCTGGTGATGAAGATGAATGTAAGCATGGATGTTAATTTGCCTCTTGTGAGTTTGTCTTGTCCCTCTGTTCAACCAGTGTAAGACTCCCTTCTCCCAGACTTTTTCTGCCTGTTGGCCATCTCCTCCTGTGATGTCCTGCAGAATTCCAAAGTGCTTCTTTTGACAGTAGCCACTGCCTCGTGGGAGATTCCATCATTGCTGGAGGATGTAAAGGCTCATTTTTCCCAGCCTTTCAGGTAGAATGTAGCATGGCCCAACATAAGTGACCAACAGGCTTTGGGGAAATATATTCAGCAACCGCAAGGCTTTCTTTTAAAGCCTTCAAATAATTAATTGTTGAATGTTAATTACTGAATGGCTCCCTGTTCTGACAGCACCTCCAAACACCTCTTTTACTTTAGCACTCAGAAGGTCTCTTCTCTCAAACATCCAGAGCAAAGACATTTGAAGACATCAGATGACAGTGTTGTATATATCAGACTGAGAAGTACATTTGAACTAAGTAAAGAAGGAAGAAGGCAATCTCTAACAGTACAGAAATTTATAAGTTTAAAAAGTTAAAGAATATATTATCTATTTTTTGTCTTTCACACAGACACACAATCAGCAGTGAGTTGGCAGAGGTGGATGTGTGTGTATTTTGACCCTCAAAACATCCAGTTGTGATACTTCGTTGAGTCTAAATATCAAAGAAGCAGTGTTTCTTGTATTTTCTGATATAATTAATTAAATTTTGCTGCTCCAAATTAGTTTTGCAGAGGAAAAGCTGCGGCATTTTTACTTATTTATTTTCAATATTTTGAGTGAAGGACTGCTACTAAGTAAGAGAAGGGAATTTAAAGTAGAAATGTGATGTTTATCAAGGAAACTAACACTGGAGAGAAAAGGCATACCATGAACTATGTCATATGAACATATGTCATAATATTAAATTCTAAATGCTTTCCCCCCCCCTTATTTGTTTTTTTTTATTTTGGGTTTGAAAAGTGGCTAAATTTTAACCACCAGAGATTGACTTAAGTGCATTGATAGCAGATCTGATTAATTTTGTAATCAAGAAGGTATATTTCACAAATAAATGGTGCTTCTTTCAAGTGAGATTGGAAGTATTATTAACACTTACAAGTGCCTCAGAGATATTGTGTTTTCAAAAGGAAGCAGTTAAGACAGCATGTGCAAATGGTTTGGATATTCAACCTCTTCCAGGGAACCCTTAGTACTTGCTTAAACCTTTGCAAAAAGAAATCAAAAACTGTCAGGGTGTGTCAGTGAGCTGTTATTAAGTTCTGGGAGATTTTTTAGAACTGATTTTAAACAAATCATATGTTTTGGACTTCATCTTGTTTCTGAACATGCCTGCTAAGGTCCAAATATTATAGCTCACAACTTTCCTTGCAGAAACAGCAGGCAAAACAGAAGCTTTAACGAGCTCCACCCTGGGTTTTTCCTGCAAACGTAAAATTTGCCTGTGCTGCAGTAGTTGCATCAGCAGTTTTTGCAGACAAGACAGTCTCAGCAATGACATAAAAACTGGTAATTATGGGCAACTGAGTCATATCCTTCCAATGTAAACTGGCCTTACGCTTCCTCTGACTGAAGTTCATGCACTGAAACTTGAGGTGGCACAAAATGAGGTCATATGGTATGTGATCCCCATTCTCTTGTGCACTAACTCTGCATGGACTGTGAAATAATGTTGTATAGGCATATTTGTAATGATTGTTCATGAAGAGTGTGTGTTTGAGGTTGCAGCAGTGATTACTGCACGATACATTGTTTCCAGAAGATGTGGTGAACTTACAAAAAGTGTATCTTAGTTAAAATATCCTGCAATAGTCCTGGGTAGTCAAATCTTTGTACTTCTGCCTACTGATTTCGTCAAGCAGAAAACCAAAAGCAAAACATTTGACATATCATCCACTTTTCCTGAGAGATGACTCTTACAGCAGCAGGGTGCTGGCTAATGCACTGGTATTGATTCATGGATCTACTGCATTGGTCTGTAATTTTAAGATGCTTTGACAGATGTCATAGGTCAAGGATCTGTCTATTATCTGGCAAAGATAAGTGTAAACTATGCAAATAGATGTTTTTCTAAATTTTCTACTGTTCTCCTTCATAAATGCGACCTTTTCATTTAAAGTCTTATAGGTACAAAGTGTTGCTGCCAAAAGAAATCTCCTTAGGCTTAACAAGAAATAAGGGGTGAGTTTTTAATGCTGTGATTATCTAATGAGCTGCTGCTGAGTTGTCTATCATCCTAACTTTAGTTTGCACTCCTTGGCATGCTTTGGCAATGGCAGAAATAATGGGTAAATATAGGAACATCCAGAGGCTGGGGTCCTATTACTGCCAGAGCAGCAGTAGGAGCAGCAATACCAGGCTATTGAAAATTCCCAAGATTTGCTGAGATGGCAGAAGGGAGAGGAGCAGACAACACTTCTTCCCTCTTCAGTCACACTTTGATGAAATCTGTCCTAAGCAATAGCGAAACAAGCCAATGAGCAGTAAGACTGACCCTTCTTTGTGGTTGTCTGTGTTTTTAGCAGGGATGTCACCTCACAGAGTTTTGCCCTGTGACAATTTTCATCCTTCCAGACCAAGCTTAGACATGGGTTTGGGTGAGAGTATGCACCAAAATTTCTTCTCAACAGGCAGTGCAAAGGGTGCCACCTCTTCCTGGGGAGGACGTAGCTTAGCTGTGGAGATGCAAGCTATGCTGTGACAGGACAGTAGAATAATATGTGTCCCATTTTATTTCTGGTACAGAAGCAGCCTCAAATGGCATAGGGATTGCTTGGGGCTGTTCCATGCCCCGCAAATTACTTCTCTCCATTAAAGTCTGGCATAAGGGTTCATTCCAGTTTTCTGGTTAAGGCAACATAAAGGGATGAAGAGCTTTCAGAGGTGAGGAAAGGGAAGGAGAGGTAACAGCTACTTTTGTTCTTTGTTTTACCTCCTGCTTTGGACATCCATGGACATGTCCAGACTGTGTGATGACTTTTCAGCTTTGTATGGCGATGGAAATAGCCTTGGCTGTACAGAGCAAGAGGAGAAGCAGAGGACAGAGAGCTGGTCATGCTCTGCTCTCACTTAAAGAGCAACCTCCTTTGTGTGGCAGTGCACTAGAATAAGGGTTCTGTCACAGCTGTCTTGCAGAGCTGAAAGTTCAGGAGAGAAGAATATTAGCAATGTACGACAGGGATGGGATGAGGTTTAATACAGTCAAGATTTCTACCCTAGCACAAAAAGAAAAAAAAAGGGAAATTCATGTATAATAATAACAATACATTGTTTCCTCACATTCCATAATCAAGAATATGAAGATTAGGATATGTCTCTAGATTTTGTGCATCTTGGATACATTAAATTTCTCTGTGGGGTCGTATGCTATCTTTTCCACAGGATCCCTCTCTTCTCTGCTCAGTATAGCTGTACAAGTGAGCAAATGGGTTGCCTATGTGTGAAACAAGCCTGGTACTTCTTAACTTAGAAATTATTCAAGTTGCCAACATTCATCACAAATTATTTAACTTTACAGTAGCATTTTCTGTACACAGTCTTTATACATCTGTTAAATACCGTGATCCTGCTTTAGAAACAGCTTTTAAAGTGATATAAATTAGATTTTCTTCACTTCTTTAAGTCTCACTTACTCCATCTTTACCCATGTGTTAAGGAGTCTCAGTCTAAATGGCATGCTGAGGAGATACAGAAAAATGGAAATTAAGTAACCGATCTCTTTTATGTTACACCTCCTTCCGGCTTCTAAGCATGTAAATTATAAAGAGACTACCTTTCACATCAGTAAAGTGTCTGTAATTAGACCTAAGTGACTGCAAGCAAGCCTGAGTCACACTCCTTATACATTGCTTCTTAATTTGGCACACTTTCAAATTTATCTGATCATCACATCTAAGCTTCATATCATTACATCTAGACATTGCACAAGAGCTACAAAAAAGGCTGAACCGTACATGAAGCTTTCAACTGTGTTTGCCCTTAGCTGTAGAGAAACAACTCTTTCCCTTCCCCGAACAAGAGGTGCCAGAGGTATAGATTAGCTAATGATATGGCCTTGGTAATAGAGCCCAAATAACATTTAGTGACCATATTTTAACAGTAAGAAGAAATAAATTGTGAGGTATAGAACTACAAGAAAGTAGTTTGTCCTACAAAAAAAAAGAATGTCAAGTGTTCTGCTTTTCTGATCAGTGCCACTGATTTTGCAAATCTGCTGATCTAAGAGACCTGAAGGAAATAAATGCTAACTTATCAAGAAATATATTTTCAGCATAGACACGATAAGCGTTTTCCTCCAAATAGCATATTTCGGAGAAAGGAGAGAACACTGTTAAAATAGTATGAATTTGTGATCACTAGAAAGAACTATTTTACTAAAGTCTGGTTCACTTAACAGTGCTCTCTCTTGTTTAGATGACATAAAGAGCATTTTAAATACTCTTTTATAAGCTGATTGTCTCACAAATTTCTGTTTGCTATTTTGCTCACAGTTGTAATAAAGTTTGCTGCTGCCTTTTGCTATGCTGATGGATCTATTGTACATTGTCCTGGAGACAGCCTCAGTGAATGACGTGGGTTACAAAGGGGCTCCCCAAAGTGTTTGTATTTTATTTGGGCAATTTCATTTTTCTGGTTTATAATGTGTTCCTAAAAATAAGTGCACTGGGATGGGAAGATGTCACAATGGAGGGAGGAAAGTGGTTAAACGACTTTTTTTCTAAGTCAAAATGAATGCAGAGCAATGAAATTTTATTCTTCAGAATTGTACCCTCTCGTCAAAGACTCGCAAACTCAGTTCATTGCTGATGTCCATGTGATACCTTTTTCTCTTTACTCAATTCTTTCTTCTGTAAGTTTGGGTTTGCTCAGAGAAGGTCTGATTTATCCCATTTAAAAAGTGGAGATGTACAGCTGTGCATGTCTGGCAGGCCGGATGACCTTACTTGCCTATGAAAATGTCAGTGTCTCTCAGGACTTCATGGTTTTAAATTTTTGAACTAACATTTGAAGTTTTGGTTAGTGACCTAACTCATCCTTTTGTATTTCAATCCAAGTTCTTGGTTCAATATTTGAAAATACAACAGTGTACACACTGACTATGCATAATACTGAATCAGAAACTCCACTTTAAGCAGATACAGACATCCTTTCCAAACTGGAATAGTCCTGATTTACTTCAGTCTGTTTTACATTCGTTCTTGAGTGTGCTACTGTCTCAAATGCAGAAAAAAATATTTCTCCAACCAACTTTTTTGAAAGGGTAAATATGTAACTTGAAAAAAGACCAAATACAGAATCTTTAAAGTCTACCAAGACTTCTTTATGTTGATATTTATTAAAATCTGAATCCTCTTGGATTAATAGTATGTTTCTAAAACCCAATTTATCCTAATTCTTTTACAAATGCTGAATTTTCTCTCAGTAATAGCACTGTGTTCACATTTCTGTGTTGAAGCAATTGTTTGAATTTGCTAAGACTACTTTTGCTAGATTCAGGTATTCATGTTCTCTTTTAAGCCAGAATCTGTTTTTTGTTGATTTAAAATGGGCATTTGGATAGTTTACTGACTAAATTATAATTTGGACCAGTAGTGCTCACCATTTTATGATCTCAAATCTCTCAAGCTAGTTCTTTTTTCTTTTGACTCTGATAAGAGATTTTTTTTAGTTGTTGATAACATGTTACTTGTTTTGCAACACGTATAGCAGCTTCCTAGAAATGTAATGTGAGGAACACAAGTTCGTGGTGGACACCATGTGACAGGAAATTCAGTTTTGAGCTGCCTTTTGAGTGCATGAGGGAGAGAAGAGGACCTCTGAATGTAGCAGTCCCTAAGAGTCCCCAGAGTCTCTAATAGCTGTCAGAAAAAATGATACTAATTAAAATTAACTATGTTCCTTGCCAAGTGGTGAGGCATCTGACTGCACATTAGTGAGGAAATGGATGATTGTGTACTTTAAAGGCTTCCCTTTAATTTCCATCTCTGTAGACTGGTTTCACATTGGAGTAGCTCTATTGTCTGGGTTGGAAAAACATGTGATTTTCACAGATGAAGTCTTACATGGGCGAATACCACAAATAACACCTGAATAGTCCAGTCCTCTGGTGACAAAAATGGGAGCCTTCTATGTGACAGTAAAGCTGCACTACTGTACGACAGCACTTAGAGTTATGACATTTATTTGCCTGTGAAACCCTTGCAATTCTCTTGCCTGAAAAGCAGGGCATTTTCTCTACTGCTTTCCTTTTTCATCTGCTACAACACAGGGACATCTCTGGAAACAATACAGTGCTCTGGAAACGGGGATCCGAGCAGTGCAGGTTTTAAGAGAAATAAATGGTTCCTCTTCCCATATATATTTGCAAATACATATCCTAAGAAGAGAGAAAGGGGAAGGGAGAGAGATGATGTCTTCCATATGACAGCTTTCTGGATGGAATCTAAAGTCTAAAGCACAAGAAAATTTTCATTAACATTCTGATTGCATGTCATTTTGATTCACACTCCCTAAGCAAGTTAATTTGGGCTGCAGCCAACCTTCTTACAGTGTGATGACAACACAACAAGCTTCACCGCCTCTTTTCATTGCTAATGATTCCTTGAGTGACAGTCGTGGTCTCTGAGCTCGGCACGACTCTTCACCCTGCAGCGACCTGCAGTGTCAGAGCTGCCTCTGCCCTTGGCCCCCGCTGGGCTCTCTGCAGCAAGGACATTCTACCATGTCAGGAGGACAGCAAAAACGGGGAAGGTCTGCTCAGGACTGCACTCAGAGAATCTGATGCTTTCTGTGCATGTTGCTGTGGTATAAAAGCCACAGTGGGTCATTTGATCTACTCCCAGTGCCTCCACCCTTTCACACTAAACAAAAAAGGGACAAAGAAAAAAAATCTTCACCTCAACACCGGCTTCTTTGTGAAAATTGCACCTGTGACATGCTTCCCCCTCAAATGTTTTCAGTAATCTATGGTCTTCAATTTTATCAAAGGTTTTAGTCAGAATAGTCTTGATGGAACCATGGAGGCTTCATACTCACCAAATATTGAAAATTGTTGATTGTCACTTCAAGCTTTGCTAGCATGGGAAATATTTTACCAACTTGCTCTTGTGTATAGGTGCTATAATGTCTGATCTATTTCAATCCCTTTCCTCTATGGTAGCAGTTTATTCTGGGACCTATTGAGCTGCCTATGTGTAAAGGATAGTTATTCTAATAATTCTTAAACTCGTGTTTATAAAACACAGGTAATGCTTTGGAAATCCTAAATATGTCATTGTTTATTTCCCTGTTGAGAAAACCTAGGCATCCTCTTATCAGGGTTTGGGAAATCTAAATTTATGTGTAGATTTTAAAGAACACTGTAAAACTATCCCTCGAGGAACTGTGTCTTACTGGAGGACTGCTGCAGTACCCTTAAAGTCAAGGGAAATGTATGGGCTGTTAATGATCTTTGGATTGATTATACATATACAATGCCCCCCACCCCCAATCCCATTAATTTCAGTGGAATAATACTGTAAATATGAAAAAAGGTCTCTAGAGCTGCACATATTCATTGCAATGGGAGATAGATGCTTGGTTGAGCATTTTTCAGCTGTGTTGAAAGTTCTGGTGACATGAATAGAGATTTGGCTAGAGCTCCAGCAAAGGAGTGGTGAAATAGGGAAAATGTTCACACTTATAGCATCTTAAAAATGAAAAACACTTGCTTAAGTGTCTTCTCCTGAAGTTCTCATTGGTTGTGCTCCTTTTGAGGCCCAAATATGACTAGTTTGCTAGTAAATCAAATGGTACTTGGACTGATTCTCCGGAACTACTAATAATTGCTTTATTACTATAGTCCATCCTAGTTTACCTTCCACAATACAAGTAATCTGCATATCCCTGCTAAGCATGGGTCTTGGGCCATGCTTAACTCACCATACGTGCCAAAGAACTGCCTGAGAGGGTGCAAGTAGTCCAAAAAACTGTGAGGTGAAGGTTTATCAATGTAAGTGTACACAAAAATTGAATTCCAGTACTGTTAGAAATCTTGGTACAGTGGAATTTGTTTATGTATATGTGTGTGTATACATACATGCAGAGATGTATCAGGATAAAGGTGAAAGCAATAAGGAGAATAAGAAAGCAGCTTAGTCAAGGTGAAGACAAAGTGCATGTCTTGGTTGAGTGTGGTGTCTGAGGGATCTCTTCTACTTGTTAGGGAGTGTCAGCACTCCTGTGCCCGTGGAAATATCACAAGCTTCTGACGTGCTGTCAGTAATAGACAACTAGACCATTTTTTCCTCTGGTTGCTGTTACTATGAATTTTCCTAATGGCACGACTGGTTTCACAGGCTATAGGCATATTTAGAAGCAGTGTCTGTTTGCTTATAAAAGCAAGGGATTAACTATTATGTAGAACACCCACATGAACTACCTGGGAGGTCCACTGAGAGCCAAGGACTTCTATTTAAGTATAAAAATACCTCGAGCACTGGCTTTGTAAATATGGGCAAATGAAAGAGCAGTGGAGACTCATTAGATCATATTTTTGCCATGTGGAACACAATTATGTTTTAAAACCTTTGCTTTTCCAAGTTAGAGTGTGCTGCCATCCTTCTGCTGCCTTTGCTTCTTTTATATCTGGCATTAACAGCAGGATGTTTTGGCTTCATATCTGGCATAAGAAGCAAAGGTGGAGCAGCTCCAGTGTCAACAACCAGAGGCAGATTCAGCACTGAGAACTGCTACAATTTATAGTCCTTTCTAGCACAAACCAAGATCTGTGGAGCAGCTGATTATACATTATATTTCAGTCATAAAATACTACCCATAAAAATACTGTTAATAGTGAATGAAAGATATTGCTTTGCACATAATAAGAATTGTGTTTTATTTGCAGTTGAGGAAGGAAGGCCAGAAAGGCATGGGTTGGACATTTCCACTGTTCCTAGGCAAGGTCATGATTTTTCCACATATAATATCTACTAGGTAAAAGTGACTGTTCTTACTACATCTGGCCATGCTCCAACCTTTGCTGTGCAGTTTTCTTATTTAGAATTGAGGGTTTAATTTTGCAGCTTCTTTAATTTCCTTTTTGATGCAAATATGCATGAGCCATTTCTCTGTGCACAAGAAGTTTAGCATAATAAAAGCAATAGGGTGAATGTCTAGTTACTGAACAGACCACGGATTTCATCCATTTCATATCTGGATTTGAAGTGTGGATTACTTAAAAATGCATTTATTAAGTCTGACCTACTTTTTAATCTTCAATATTTCACTGTGGTTTCTTTACAATATGGGGAGCTCAAGGATCTGCATGTTCCTGCCTGTTCATACTCAAGTTGCTGTAATCAGTACAGGGAAGCAACATTCATTTGCAGTAGGCAGTATCTCTCAATAGACTGTCCACAGGGCTGGGAACTGGCAATTTCTCAATTCAAGTTTTGTCAGTAGTGCTGTCTTAGGAGGGCTGATCATCTTTTCTGAATCTTTCTATTTGCAAGCACTGGGTTTCATGTGCTTATATTTGCAATTGTGCTAAGAAAAACTGACTTTGGGTGATGCTTGTCATGCTCAACCTCTTCTCAACAAAAAATGTGTGGAAACTGATTTACTGTTATCTCAAAATAGTAGCAGCTTTCATAAGTCTTACAAAAATAATTGCAATATGAATGAGACAAGTACTAAAATTATTGAGAGAGGAAATTAATATTGGCAGTCCTTTGCCATCTTATTAAAAATCAAACAGAAGTAATAACCAAAATTTATAAAGTGTGACTAGAAAAGGAAAACAGTAACCAAGATTAAAGAAAAGACAGTGATAAGTATTTAAGGTGATGAAACAGCAAATAAAAGAAAGGAAAGAGAGACAAGATTGCTAGTTGCTACTAAATGTGATGCAAAAGCAAAGTTAAGCAAAATAGTATGCTGATCTGAGATGTGTCTTAGACATTTAAGCAATAGGAAGATAGCACCTCTTAAACAAAATACAGGCCTGTAAATTTTTAAGCACATGAATTATTTCACTTTTGTCTAAAGACTGAAAGACTCTTAGTGGATTTATGCATCCCACAACGACAGTAGCTGATGCAATGTTATTTCTCCTCTGATGGAAAATTATGATGGAATGATTGTCTTTGCTAGTAATGAACAGATGCAGAAAACACTTTCGGAAATTAATTTGAGGTTTTGAAAGAATATGGCCAAAATACCTGTATCTATGAGATCTGAGGTTTACTGGTGTAGACACTTAAGAGGCACAAATTTCAAATTTACACATACAAAACTAAATTTGTTGAAACCAATTCTTAAAGTCTGAGACAATCCCAGATTACAGTATCTACATGCTTAGTATAAGCGTATATGTATTTGAGATATAATCCCATTACTATCCTTTAAACTAGCATTGATTTTATAAAATGGAAAAAAGACGCTTACTTTGTTCCTGAGCTTCACTACAGCTCATCTTTCTATGTCTTACATGCTTCCACGTATCTGATTTCTGGCAAAAACAAATGCTCAGAAGCTTCCTAAGAAGATGTGCCTACTATTAGAGCAAATTGGTTTTAAAAGAAACCTGAATTCAGGTAATTCAATTTGCCCTTAAAGTCAATAAGGCAGGTGGAGTTAGATCTGAGGAACATGTTGAATCTCTACTCTCTTCCTCGAATTTATTACTTCAGGAAAGGTCAGATGTGGGGCAGTGGTGCACTTTTATGCAATGGCATTAGTGTCACATGAACAACTGCCCCTTCTGCGAAAAAAAACCCCAAACACCAATACTGAGCTTCAAGAGTGTTGACCAAGTATCCTTAAAGAGAGTGAATCCATAACATTGACATTGACATATAGCAACAACGTAGATGAATATTTTCAAACAGCTACTATGTACATGTAAAGAATACCTATGGTTATTAAAAAAAAAATTAAAATTGAGTACCAGTTATGCTGTATAAACTGTCTGAAGACATTCTTCTTTCAATAGTGCTGTTTTATTGCCCATAAGTTTTTGAAGTATCATAGCCCAAAAAAATTGTCAACTTGGTACTCATAAGATGGTATGCAAAAAAGTATTGAGAAGTCTTTTTTCATTTATCTGGTTTTGTTTTGTTTTCCCTGTTTCCAACTGTTATTAGCTAGCTGGCCTGCCTGGATTTTAGATGGTGACAGTTGAGAACAGTTTGTTCTTAGCCTTGCATTGCAGGACTGTCAATATTATTCACCACGTGAGAGCACTGTCAGCCTTATTTCCACCATTCTGTTAGTGAGCATTCAATGGCTTGTGGATCAGCAACAGTGATGTCAACTGTTAACCACATCTACTTTTCTGGCTGTTGCTTCTGGTTTCTCACTGATCACAGGCTTTATTGGAATCTCTGCTTGACAGGAGCAAGCCAAGAAATGAAGTTAAAGCTTTGTGCTGCCTCAGAAGTAAAATGATGTTTCTTTAGATAGAGTGCTATCTCTAGCTCTAATAGGTACATTTGTTTCCATAGAAGAAGCTCTGCAGTGAAAAAAATACAAGGTTTAACTATCATGGTGAGCTATAAAGCCCAATATAGGACATATGTTGAACAAGAAAAAGGTTGCGCTGTAGCACATATATTTAAATAGACTGAGAGTTCATTCTTGTGAAACTGCTGTTCGTTGGGGCTGCACAATAACAACATATGCAACCATCAAAGCACTTCTCAGCTTGCTCATTCTGACATGGGGTATGTGGCAAAGATGCAATCTGGTCCATAGTAAAAGTCAATGTATTTGCTAGGATGCAGACATAGCAGTTTGGTTATGACTGCATGCTTCATTGTTCACAGAAGAAACGTGTCAAGTGTGATTGCATTCTTCGTGCCTACTGTGAGGTTTTCAATACTTGAAATACGTTTATTTCTTTTTTATGGTCTTATAATAGAATAGGGTGGTTTTGTATTTTAGTATAGAATGAAAAAGTTTTGCTCTTTGTAGCATTATGTTATAGCTACTAGTGAATTTTGAACCAGACAGCTGTGTGTTTATTGCAGTGGGGGAACAGAAAATCCTAGGCATGTACAGACCATGGTGCTGCGGTTGAGTGGTAATTAGCAACCAAACTTCTTCATTCTGATAACTAAAAATCTATTTCACAATGATCCTGATGAGGTTGTATGTTTCCTGGAAAAATGACTTTGTTGGTGTCTTATATATTTTCTAAGCCAAAAAAATAGTACTTTGCGTTAAACCCTTTTTTAGAACTGTTCCCAACCAGTAATTTTACAGTTTGCTTACTACATTTATGACTGAGATAAATCAAAGTCATGTGTCTCATATACACAAGTGGAAAAGATGAGTTTGACCAGGACATATCAGAGAATACACCAGGGAATATATATTAATGGAAGTGAAGAGATTGCCTGAACTTGAAAGCAATGTACCATTAAGGGCAGAATTAGGACCCTGATTTCATGTACTTACTTTGCTGTGGTTTTAAGAATTCATTCAGTGTTTATGTCAGGACCTTGTGATTGATTAATAGTTTATTTTCTTTCTCTCATGCCAATAATTTCATACTAATAGTAATTTTGATACCTTGAAAGACCCTTTTTCTGGAGATGCAGCCCCATGAGAGTTTGTAAGCCTGGGTCTCTGTATGATTGTCAGGCACATGTATTATTTTGTATAAATCAGGAAATTAATAGCCTAATTTTATAGTTTCTGTCACAAAATGGTATAGGATATATCACCTCAATTTTGCATATTTTATCCATTTATCCATTCTCTACAAGAATAGTCTTCTGCACATAGCTCTCTATCTGTGTTATCTTTTCTTCATAAAAAAACCCTCTATTTTGCACATGAAACTTTCTGGATATTTTTCAGGGGTTTTTAATATATTTTGAGTAGTTCTTATTACTTGAGAGTTAGCAACGTTGATTCTTGCTGTCTTGCTGTCTGATTGACTGTCATGATACAACAGCAGAAGCCTGGCTATCAGAGGAGGCAGTTGTTTCTTACCTGAAAAGTGACTAGAAAAGATTTTATCAGTGAAAAGGCAGAAAATGGAAAGTTGAATTGGAAATCTTCTTCCACAAATAGAATAATATAGACTTCATTAAAGGGATAAGCATACAGAACAGTTTCTCTCCTTGTGTCTCTTAACAGACCAGCAGGAGCAGGAAGAAAACTTAAGTTATGTGACAGGGCAATTCATCCAGTGTCCAAACAGAAGGAAACAAACATACTCGCATTCCTATTTTTTTCCCATGAATTCATCACTTTTGCACCACCCCTTATTTTTGTTAGAAGCCTCTCTGGGAAATTATATTTTAAATTCTTCCTAAAGCATAAAATTGGGATGGTTGAAGGTTCTGCTCAGCAGAATATGCCCTAGACTTCAAAAGTTAGGATCAGTGATTCTGTTGTTTTCATGCACAGGTGGTACAGAAGCACACTGAATTTATCCCAAGCAGGTCAGTGGAGTCAAGAGGGTGTTGGGGAAAAAGCTGCCCTATTGCTTGCTGGATCAGAGTACCTACGGAAATATAATCCTCCTGGGACCTGATGTGTGGTCAGTACTGGGGACACAGAGAAGGATTTAGTAGATTTATAGGTCCTGTTTCTCGAAACGCTGCTGTCTTGGAGAGTTTCTAAAGGATAAACATAACATAATCAATTCCTTCCCCTGCCACATGCTGCAGGTCGTTGGTTCTTTGCTCAGGGCCATGCTAAAAGTCACAGTCTTACCCTCAGTAAACGTCAAAATAGATGGCTCTACTAGGAATATAGTCTTCCTTTCTAAGAAACCATTCTCAAATTCAGAAGAATGTCCTGCAGGTTTGGAAAGCTTCCTTTGTGAAGATTTTTTGGATTTGTTGTGGTATGCTAAGGAATATCAGAGTGGGAGGTTCAGGATGTAGAACAGAAGTTTCCAAGCTCCGAGTAGATTAAAACCCGATTTGTAGTAGATGTGTCCAGAAAGGAAGGGGGAAGAAAAACAAACTAAACAAAACCATATAAACTATTTTTAAACATTAAAGTAAATAGCAATAATAACTCCTCAGAACCTGTGTGCAGTTTCAGCTTCCACTTGCTCAGAATCTGTGTCTAATCACTGACTAATGCTGCTAAGCACTGGAAACCTCATTTGCAGGAGCACAGCTGTGAAGGAGATAGCAAAAAAAGGGAGAGCTTAAAAGACAGTAGAGTTTGTGCTTGAAACTTTGCCTTCCAGTTTGCTTCCTGGGTCACTTTAACTCTGTCTAGTATTCCGGTCACAATATGCTAGAGGTGGCAGCAGCAAAAAAACGTCCTTTGTTCTTGATGATGATTTCTTTGCAAACAAGCTATTTTGCATCTATACCAGTGAGGAAAAACATGCCAAGGAAGCAGAAAGCTAACTGACAACCAAATAGGTTAATTTGAGTATGGGGTACCCAGAGTAGTGTTATGCTCTTTACTCCTTGCTTGCTGATTATGCAGAGCTCCACAACCAGGAAGAACAAAGTTGCCCTTCTCTTCTGCTAGGACCCACACCTTAAAGCCTTAATTCCTTATCTGAACTAACTCTGGAGAAATATATTACCGAAAAGAAACTGGGAAGCATGGTTTTCATATGGGTCAACTAACTGCTCAGACTCATATTTCTAAAACAGTCTCTTGAACTTGCCTATTAAAAAAATAGGATATCTGATAGTTTTAAGGAGGTATATTAAAGGGCTGGATAAAAGGTGCATCTTTGATCAAGAAGTACCTGAGATGCTAAAAAGATTAGCCAGATAGAGGGGTGAGATCCCTACGTTTTGGAGTACTAGTACACATCTTCTTCGAAAGGCCTTGCATTTGTCATTCCCTCCCAAGGGAGCATCCCCAGTGAATGTGGCCATCACTCTATTCTTAATTATGATCTGATAGAAAAGGGAATAATGAGGAAAATTCTTATTCTATATGCTTTTCTGAAATAGTCATAACACTTAAATACAGCTCTAACATGAGTGTATGTGCCCACATGTCTTCAAGGAACTTCCCTTACACTGAGTTGATCCATAGTCTCAATTACTCTAATCCTTCCTCACCCCCTGAAAACCAACCATGAACAAAATGCCTTTGTAAAAGTACTTTCCCTATAGGTTGAATTTGATTGGTAATTTATTGGTCTGAGAAAGAGTGAAGATAGAGAGAAATCAATATATACATTCCATCAGGCATCCAGATATTCAGTACTACTAATGAAATTTGGTTTAAAAACCCCCAGCATGCTCATCAAAGGTACAGTCTGCCCTGGTCCTGTTTAGAGGGAGTGTATATGACACATTCTAATCTAGAGACTACAAATTTTTAGCCTAAACAATTTTATGATTTTATACTTCTATTATTTTGAATCAGACTTATTGTATGTGGGTATGTGTAATTTGATGGTAACTGATCCAGGATTTCTCAGGTGGTTAAAAACCTTCTTGTCAAACAGATGTGAGATAATTTGATCATTTTATCACAAATTAATAAATACAAAATAAATCAGAAAATGTTGTATTTCTAATAGGACTTTAGAAACATTAATGATTTGCATTTGGAAGTTTACAACATGAGGCATATTCTCTCTATCAAGATAAATCTCTAATGCCTCCTTAACTATTAAATCCTTGAAACCTTGAAAGACCCTTTCAAGGTGGCAACAAGTCAAATGCAAGTTCAGACCCACAAGCTTAGTACTAGTGGGAACTGAAAGAAAAAGGCACAGAAAGAAAGAAAGAAAGAAAGAAAGAAAGAAAGAAAGAAAGAAAGAAAGAAAGAAAGAAAGAAAGAAAGAAAGAAAGAAAAGAAGAAAGAAAAGAAAGGAAGAAAGAAAGAAAACACCATCACCACACATCCTTCATTAGTTCATATCTATTTATCAAATAAATCAATAAAATGTTACTGTAACAAAATTGTCATGATGACTTCTTTTGTTGTATATTAGGTCTGATGGGTAATAATTATTTATAAAAAATTCAAATATCTTTATGAATTCTATAGCTTGTGCTAGTCAGCTGAACTTCTTAAGGAAGAAGAACTCATGTTCTAATATAGTTATTAAAAATACTCTGTGGTCTGATAGACTTTCTATACTTCTGATGCAAATCTTCAAATCCTGTTATAATCAGGGGAGCTTTCTGGAGTTATACAAAGTATGGATACAGTGTTTGCACAGAATGTATTTTTAGTGATAGCTTTTTAAAATTCAGTAAAGGAAAAATAAACAAAACGAAAATTGAACAGATGAAAAACAGAAGCAATTACAACACTTTAAAATGGCCTTTGTTATATTTTTGGAATTTTGTGATGACTTTAAAAAGAATGATAGATTTGCCCAGAATAACTCCAAAACACCTGTTTATATGCTTACCCATTATTTAAAACCATTACATGTTTTTTAAATTGCTTCTACCTATAAATATGCAAAGGGGTGTTGGACACAGTGTTAGAGTCTGAAGGCAAGTAGAATGACATACAGCTAAACACTAAAATAAGGGTTTGCTTCCAGGGAAAAGATGTAACTTTTGATGTTTACTCAAATCTTTTATGTTCTCATACTAGTGAAAAAATTAATTACCAGACATTTTCTTGTCTTAGACATACAACTAGGTTTAAAATGCTTAAAATATAAACAGGAAAATGAGACGTTACATATTACAAAACATTTTACCCAGTAGCAAAACCTGGTGGAAGTAGCCAGAAGTCTGAAACAAAGACCAAAAAGGCAGAATGTAAAATAAAATAATTTTTTTTTCGGTCATCTTCCTGTGTATGGGATCAGTATTTTATCATTACAAGATTCTGACTTGTGGTCCTAGTTCTCTACTAGAATTTAAATTCCGGCAGTGTTATCCTGTCAGCGTTGAAGGCCAGCAGCATGCTGTGTTATGTCTGCATGGGCACAGCCAGTGCACTGAGATAGGGCTTGCCCCTCCCTTACTTGCCACTTAGACTGCACCTAGGACCTGGTTTGGGCCCGTAGTTCAAGAAGATCACTGAAAAACTAGAGTTCAACAGAAGGCACAAAGATGTTTGGGAGTCTGGAGCACTTATCTTGTGAGAAGAGTCTTAGTTTAACTTGTGCAGCCTGGAGCAGAGAGGGGCTTCAGGGGACCTAAGAGGAGCTAACCAGTTGCAATGGGGAGGATATCAAGAAGGTAAGTATTTAGTGAAGTGTGTACCAGGAAAAGAAGAATCAGTCATCATAAATTGCAATAAAGGGAGGTTCTGAGTGTAAGTACAGAAAAATGTTCACTATGAGGATGTTGAGACAAGGCACCAGGCAACCCAAGAAGCTCCAGGATCTCTGCTCTCAGAGGTCTGCACAACATGGCTAAACAAAGCTCTAGGTAGCATGGTCTTAATTTGGTGCTGATCTTGCCTTGAGGAAACATTTGAACTAGTTGACTTCCCAATGTCCCATACAGCATGAATTGTCCTCTGTCTGCTTCCAGGATCTACTGCTTCCTTCAGGATTGCTCTAAAACATGCTGCTGCATTTTGCATAATGCTTCCTTAACACATTAAGTCCCTGTAGTAAGGAACATAATTCAGGTTTCCCCCAGTCCCTTGAGGTTGCTCTGTATTCTTGAGGGAATGGGACAGTTATCCCAAAAATAAATATCTAATTAAAGTCGGTGACTTAATGCAGGCTTTCACATTGATTTCCATAAGAAATCATGGTTATTTTTGACTTCCTATTGTGTTATTTTAATATCATTATTTAATCTCACCTTCTTGTGTTCAATTTCTATGTTGTTGAAGCACAAAAGTCTAAGACCAGACATTATGGAATACCCTGAGTGAATTGCAATTTTGCAAGAGGCCATCAGCGTACTAGCACAGCCCTTCGTCACTTCAGCCAATTAGAAGAATTGTTTTGGTGACAGCCGCCAGGAGGTGGTGACACAGGTTTTACCATTGGGTTTTGCAGGGCTTTACTGAGAGCAGAGAAACAATGACACTTGGAACAGCAGCAAACCTCACATTTGGAAAAAGCTAAATCCATATGCCAGAAAAGTGGCAGCTTTATCCTAATGAGGATATGATTTTCGCAGCCTAACAGGGGTTTGAGTACTGGATTTCCCCAACTTCAGTTTTGGAAAGAGTGGTATTCTTTTGTTGAAAGCTTTCAGTAGCCCTGCTCTGGAGGCTACATGGGAAATCTTTGAATACTCCAAATGCAAAAAGTAGGAACCAAATCACAGGATTTTAAAATGGGAAATTTTAGACAATATTAGCAGTACTGTCTCCACCTTCAACTTAAAATGTTAAGTAGATAAAGTGCCAAAAGATGGCATTAATTACATGCAGTACTGTTTCAGAGTCTTGTGCCAGTTAAATATATTAATGAAAACTGTACGAGAATTCTCCACTGTGGGTTTTACAACTGAAAACTGACAATTTTCATTGTTAATGTTAATCACAATTTTTCTTTTCACTGACAATCTTAGTCTATACTGGATTAGGACTTGGTTATGAATAGGTGTTTTACAGTCCCCAAATAATGCATTAGGTGAAAGACAGTGAGAATAAGGGGGAGCAGAGCAGGAGCAGATAACAATAGAATGTGAACATTTCTTTTAGTGACTCATTCACCAGAGAGACATACAGTCTCAGTGGATGAATTTTAGCCCTAATTAGGACATTGTCAGTGGAATAGTTACTGTCCTAATCAGGAACTGTGGCAGACAAGTGGTTTGTT
Organism: Lycocorax pyrrhopterus obiensis; assembly: GCA_014706295.1. NCBI lineage: Eukaryota > Metazoa > Chordata > Aves > Passeriformes > Paradisaeidae > Lycocorax > Lycocorax pyrrhopterus. The sequence goes on from JACSVZ010000004.1 coordinate 94,073,773, forward strand.
AGACAGGTTATAAAAGATAGACAATGCATAATAAAGTCACCAGAGACCAGACAGCATATTGATGATGATCCCAGTGCTCTTTCTAATACTATCCTTTGCATTGAAATTTGGGGGCTATTCCTCTGATAAATGTGCTCCTTACTGTACAACTGTGACCTTTGAACGCCTTCGTTAACATACAACACGCTTCCATTTGATGCCAGGATAGCATACAGAGCCTTACAGAAAGACTAGTGTTATTATTTTTTGTCGTCTGCAGAATAATCATGCAAATATGCCAATGACTGTAATTGTTGATTGGTTTATGTCCTGACCACTTGAACTCAGTTTTACAAGCTGTTTTGTGCTGTATTTCATTTTAGGAAGAGTGTAGGAATCTCACAGTAGCATAAACCCAAACAACCAAACTCCAAAAAACAACCATTAAAATTGTTCCAATGCCCATAGCCATAGTATTTCTCATCACATGGTTTCCTCAGGCAGAATTGTTTAAGTCTGGGTGCACCAAGATTCTAGGGAGCGACAGACAGTATTTGTCTTCTACTTAAGGCTGCCTGAGATTTTTCAAGTAGATCTTACAGCTGAGCTCTCTAATGGCCCTGTGTACTCAGAGCTTGCTTAACAGCCTGAGGGTAGGAAAGCTCTACAGAAAAACCTGGCCAGACTCTACCAGTGGGCTGAAGACAACCGCAGGAGGTTCGATAAGGCAAAGTGCGGGGTCCTGCCCTTGGGTCACAACAACCCCAGGCAGCTTTACGAGCTGGGGGAGGAGTGGCTTGAGAGCTGTTCGGTAGAAAGGACTTGGGGGTGCTGGTTGACAGACGGCTGAACAGGAGCCAGTGTGGGCCCTGGTGGTCAACAGGCCAATGGTATCCTGGCCTGTATCAAGAGCAGGACTAGGGAAGTGATCATCCCCCTGTACTTGGCATTGGTGAGGCCACGCCTTGAGTACTGCATTCAGTTTTGGGCCACTCACTTCAAAAAGGATATTGAGGTACTGGAGCATGTCCAGAGAAGGACAATAAGGCTCCTGACAGGACTAGAGAACATGTCCTGTGAGGAACAGCTGAGGGAGCTGGGTTTGTTTAGTCTCAGGAAGAGGAGACTCAGGAGGACCTCATCGCTCTCTACGACTGCCTGAAAGGAGGTTGTAGTGAGGTGGGGGTCAGTCTCTTCTGCCCTGCCTGCAGTGAGAGGACAAGAGGAAATGACCTTAAGCTGAGACAGGCAAGATTCAGATTACATATTAAAAAAAAAAAAAAATCACTGTTGGAGTGATCAGGCATAGGAATAGATTGCCCAGGTGGGTGGTAAAGTAACCATCCCGGGAGGTATTTAAGAGGTGCCTATATCTGGCACTAGGTGATGTGGTTTAGTGCTTTAAGGGTTACAATGGTAGTGCTGGGTTGATGGTTGGACTTGATGATCTTAAAGGTCACTTCCAACTTTGAAAATTTTATGATTCTAACATACTAATGGTAATTTCAGCAATTGTAGTGGTGAGAAAACTCAACTAGCAACATGTGCCAAGGAAAGCGGGTTGACGCCCTTTTTCATGCCAAGTACAATTATCCTACAGCTACCTGAAACAGAAACAGAGGAAATTATCTAGGTAAAAAAAATTACATAAGAAAGATTTTTAATCCTGATAGTATTGTCATGAACATTCCCCATCTTTCCCACAGTACAGAGATGGGCTGTGTGCTTGTTAGGAAGGCAGAATTTAGGTCAGGAAGTTTCTGGCCTTTAAGGCATGCAGCTTATGGAAATTAAACCCCCATATCCCATCTTGTGACTTACTACTCATCAGGTTAGGACATTTCAGGAGATTACACATTTAGTTGATAATGGTAAAACAAAGGGCAAATATTATTTCAGGTAGGGTCATTCATCATAACTGGGAATATGGTCACGTGGAATATTGTCATCCTCTGAACAAGAATGAATGAAGGTGGACTTTTTCAATCCATCAGAATCCAAGAACATTGATCTACTTTGCCTTGCTTTATTTCTGAAATTATGTCTGAAATTATTTATTAAAGTATTTCCTGTTTTCCTAATTTTATTACTTGCTTCTTTCCCCATTTTCTCAGCACTGCTTTAAGAAAACTGCTGCTTGACCTTCTGTCTTGACGCTGAGACCTGTGGGAAATCAGTAAATTGCCTAGCATGACAGCAGACCATGCACTAACATAGGGGAAAACCTAGGTGAAATAAATTCAGCTTCTGATACCTGACCTGGCTCACATCCATCAAAGATGATGTGCAGAGGGTGTGGTCTTGTAGACAGATGCATCCAAGCTGGTGGAATCATTTTAGAAACAATTCTTTTGAGATAAATGACACCAAGGGCTGAATGAGAAACCATATGTTGTCAGGATTATGGAAGACAGACAAGGAACTGGGAGCTACTTTTCCAGTCTGTGAGACTTACATGACTAGCAGCTGGGAGCTGAGAAATATGAAGTGGAAGTCAGTAGACCTTCTTACTGAGACTGACATCATCAATGTGTTAGTGTGAATGTGTCCAGAACTCATGGTCCAAGACCAGCATCCACACAAGGAAAAGTGCACAGACAGGTTTTGACACTGAGACAGATTCAGAAAAGGCTACAAGGATTTCTTGGAATCCAGAAAACTTATCTTTATTGTGAGAGACTGAGGAAGTCCAGTGTATTTAATTTATCCTCTTGTGAAATATTCTCTTGAAAAATAGCTTACTGAGGGTCCACAAATCTTTCTTCTTGCCATGTAAGTATTCTGCCCTGGAAATCCAAAGTGTTTGTGTCTAAGAAGATGAAAGCTTTCTTATATAGGACATCTTTTCAAAACAGGATAGTGATAGGGCCAAGTCTGACATCTGGTTATCTGACACCAGAAAAAATTCAACTGAAATAACTTCAGTCTTGTCAACACTGGGAAAGCAATCTTTTTCAATAAAGGTTGACTCAGTCAACTTCTTGTGTTCTAAGTTAAACAGAATTAATTCAGATTCTATAGGCCAAATCTTAGATGGTTAAAGAATGACACTTTAAAGTCAGTATTACAAATATATAATTGATAAATAATTAATCAGCTAACTTTAATTTACTAGGTGAAAGTAAAAAGTAGTAGAAGTAGGTAGCTGTCAGCCTGCCCCTGCCTACCAATCACCCACAGGTTGTCCCATGAAGTCCCCTCATTAATGCCTCGTTCAGGTATTATTAATAAAAGTAGTGTATAGATGCAGTGGAGGAAAAAATTAAGTCCTGTGTTACCTCCAGAGTTAATGGTCAAACAGTTCTTATCATGGAAGGCGACAGCCTCTGTGACTGTTGTTATTTACACACAGCTCACTTCTGTCTGGTGAAAAATCTGATGTGGTGGTGAAGGTCTTCCAGTGGCTCAGTTGCTAAGAGATAGGAGAATTTGCTTTGATGCAGATAATAAACAGCTGTTTACACAGCATGTTTTCACATGCTTTAATAGGATCACTTTGCTTATTTGGGTTTTTTCCCTACTGGTTGCACTGTGTTAACATCTGTCAAACAACAAATAGCATTATCTGAAATGTATTAATATTAATGAAGATGCTATTTTTGTCATGGGAAGGACATGAAAGTAAATCTCATAAAAACTTTTGTATTTTAATATCTTTTCTCATTTGAGGAAGTTTATCTATTCCTCACATGATTTCTTCACCCATATGTGTTTATGAGTGATTTTATTCCGTAACTCAAAATCACACTAAGCATAGCTAACACTTAAATGGTTTCATGATTTCTTAAGTCTTGAGGTCACAGGTTATGACTGTGTTGTCATATCTGGCATAAACACAAGCGATGCAATTTCATTAAGTATTTAATGGAATGGACCTATTTATGTCTTTTGAGTGATCTAAAGCATATCTTTCAAGAAAGGTACAGCCAATCTTGTATGAAAGGTCTTAAGTGAGGAAGAAAACCCTGTATCCATAAGAAGTTCCTGTGCTTAATCACATTTGAAGTTTAAAAATGTGCATCTTAACTGTAGTGTGAATATAGCTTTGCTTTCAGACACTGAATACTTTTTAGTGCCTTGATCTGAGGATGACAAGTTAGAGCACGTGGTATGTGGCAATACAGTTGGAGGTACATCACAGCATCTTTGTGCAGCTTTCTTTAGCATTCTTTAGCAAGTTTTAGAATTATAAGAACTCTCCTCCACAAATTTACTTGGAATCCTAGTGCAGCTATACATACCCTGTGGACAGTGGGTCACTAAAATTCTTTCTGGATGTCTTATCTTTGCTTCACCATCACCATTTTGGAAGTATTATTTCTCCTGGATACTGTGGCTATCAGCCTGTGGCCAATATTTATTTTGTGTATGTCAAGTAGAATTGTGCACTTGATTGCATTAGCTTTTGCCCATTTGGAGCTTTACATGAGTAGTTTAACAATACTCCTGCTTCAATGACTTTAACATAAAAGCCTGATTCTGTAATTCTTTGCTTCTAATGGATACAAAAAACAGCAATGCAGGTGTGTGCAGCTCTTGAAAATAGCTATCAGTAGTAATTTCATATTGTACACAGTAAAAATATAAAATTGTCTTGCTGTTCTGTAACACTTACAGTTTCCAGAGCTGACAGACCTAAAGTAAGTAAAATAACAGCTTTTTCCAATTTTCATGTGAAAGCTTCAGGTTTTTATTCCCATAGCCTATTTTCATTTTTCTTTTTAGCACAACATAATCTGTTTTCATCATACCATTTTTTTCCCACAAACCAACTGAACTGCAATTCGTGAATACTAACTAAAGAGAAGTTGATGTTTTTAATTTTTTTTAAATTCAAAAGAAATTTTGATGTTAATAACAAGAGTTTCCTAAAAAAAGGGAAAACAAATACACGCATATATATACACTAGTCTATAAATGGATAAAAATAATTTTTTCCTAGTCCTTCCTCAGTCCCATCATTTAATTTTCTGATAAAGATCACTGGAAATTTTAAAGGAATGTTGGAGATTATAATTAATACTATTTTCCTCAGCACATCTCTTAATTTTATGCTTATTAACTCTGAAATAAGCTTTTCTGTTCATTTTGGTCTTATTCATTCCTGGCCATCTAGACTGTGATCCTCACCTGCTGGTTATTTCCAGCTACCAGACTTGGCATCTCAGCAGTCTCCAAAAGTTAAATGTGTCTTTTATTTCAATACACTTATCATAAATATATGAAGTTGGGTTTCGGATTTGGTTTTTTTTCTTATATCCGTGTTCCAGTGTGAGGAGTCCCACACATTGTTGTAGGTCATTTTACATATTACTATACAACAGTTGATAAGCATGGTAACAAATTTATTATATGAGATTAGAGACTTTTCTACACTTGAAAGTTAGTTTAAGTTAATTTTGGAGTAAGGTAAGGTGTGAATTTTAAGTGTGGTAACTATTTCTGTCCGTGTGCTGAAAAGTGAGGGTATGACAGGGCTGGATATTTGGGCACAGTATTTCCTTCAAAAGCTTTTATAATAACAGTATGATGGGGTATAAAGATCTTGTATAAAATGGCTGCAACTTGAATCAGTACCAAGACTGTTATTGTCTGTTTTAATTTTAAAAATATCTTATTGCTAAAAGAAAGTGATATGAACATCGTGTCGTTGCAAGATGGATATATGTTTAACAGTACATTTAGCTAATGCCTGTGTCCTGTAAAAAACACAGTATGCAGCTGGAATTATCTATATCTTTTAGGTATTATTCTGAAATAAACCATAAATCAGCATGGAAATGATGTATAAAGAAAAGCAAGAATCTATTATTTTTATTTTTAATTTTTTTCTTAATTTCATATCAAAAGAGTTAGCAAAGAGATGTGTTGAAGGACCCACTTAATATATTGTGATGGTGCAGATTTACCCTACTTCTCAAGGTGGGATTGAAGCTTGTGGACTTAGAAACTTCATCTATCTAGGCTCAGTATAAAGGTCAGGCAACATGACAGGGACCTGCAGCAGACTTGCATCAGAAGTACTACTTTTAACAGTTTGATTGTTGGTGAGTTTTTCAATTTCCTTTATTAGCTGGTCTCTGGAAGCATAGCTCAGCATTTCACAGCTTTTGATCTTTACTCTCTCACTGCTTTGGATGTCTGGTAACGCTAAAGAACAAATTATAATTGCAAGAATCTTGAATAATCTGCTGTCTTTAAACAGCAATGCAATTTGGGCTAATCAGGGGGATATAAACGGCTTTCGGGAAGAACTTCAGTGAGCACCATGTGTTCAAAGAGGGGTTCTGATTCCAGATTCAGCAGAGTTTGGCAGGAGATGGGAGCATCTCAGAAGCGCCCTGCAGCTTTGAGTTATCAGCTCTGGCAAGTCCATTACCAATTCCAGATCACAGCTGCCTCCCCTCCTTGCTGAGCTCACCTGGTGTGGTGGGTCCTGCTGTGTAAGGGAGAACATCACCTGCAAGGAGAGAGGGAGGCTGCTGAGGTTCTGCATTCTGCTGGGTATGGGGGCTCCAGCATCCAAATGCAAAGTCTTTACTCTGTGAGTGCAGAACGTGGCTCTGGATTTCCAGAGAGCTCAAAGTAACTTGGGATGCAGCATTGAAAACCTGGCCTGGTAGAGAGCTAAGGCACTGCTGGCTGCAGACATATCCTGCATTTATGGAGAACAGCACCCATGGAGATAGCTGCTTCATAGTGCAGTGGGAATAACAGTATAAGTGACCTGATATGTTTTCCCTGAGTTTGTCTAGCTCCCTGCTTCAGGCATTTGCCTCAGGGATAATGCAATCTGTTTTTATACAGCAGTAGTAGCCACCTAAACAAAAACCTACTCAGGAATCACAGCAAATGTTCAAAAATTACAGCAAAAACTACCAGACTGTCTTGCAGAGAGGTGCTTCCACATGTCTTGGTGTTAGACTTCGCTGCTTGTGAAAATTTTACAAAAAAATAAATTGGCACTAATTTCTGAGTCTCAGCTGTAGTCAGGCTGTGTGCTTGAAGCTGACACTTTCTTGCGTCTAGAATTTTGAGGTGTCTTCATTAAAGGTATGTTTGGCTGTTGCATGCATGAAATGAGCTTTACTGGCTGTGTCTGTGCAATCTGCCCTGAGCAAAGAGGAATCCAGGGAGAAAACTGTCTTGCTTAGTTTCTAGAAGCTAAAGAACAATAAACTGGCATAATCTTCTCACTGACTTCAATGAAAAGGAAAGTTGAAAGCAGTAAGCAGAGCCTACCTGCTTCTCCCGTGACACCATTTAAAGTGTTTGAAGACTGCATCAATTTACTCTCTTTTACTGGGGTGAGACTAGGCAGGGACTTGGCAGAGAATCTACTGCTTTCCTTTTGTTACATTGGTGCTGAAATGAATGTTACAAGCTGGCATCTCTTCTATTTGGGACATAATATTGTAATAAGCAAACAAATGATGCATCTCTAAAATCATGTACAAAGAACTTACTCTGGTTAAATGTATTTATTGGGTATTATGTGTCAACTTTAATTGTGTTGCTCTTCTCTTTGTCTAAATTGACTAAAATTACTTTTACCGATATTATATAATAAATTCCAAAATAATCACATTTTGCTACAGCATTTAGTGCCAAGCACTTTTCTGGACAGTGCAGCCTCTGTTTTTGTAAAAGCTGTGTTCCTAGCCACCTGGCACCTCATTCTCAATTCATGTGCATTTAGTTACAGCTGGCACAAAAAGCAGAGTTTTCCAAGGACACTCTGCAGACTTGTCCAGTGGAAATTATAACCTCTATAAAACTTTTTCGCCATCAAATTTTGTTTTCTCAGGCCTGTTTTGTCAGATCATGGCCTTGGGTAGAAGTGCTGGAGCTGCCAGTGTGACATGTCTAACTAGAATTACATCGAAGGTAACCAAACAGCTTCTAAATAGCAGAGACTTTTCCTTCTGTTGATTCCACTGCATGGTCAGCATTAACGACATTCAATTATTCTCATAGAGGTAAGCTGCCCCCCCCCCCCCCCCAGTTTTTGTTTTCAAATTTCTAAATTTTTTGTTGGTGTCTTGGAATTTGCTGGTTTTGTTGTTTTGTTGGTTTTTTCAGTTTTTTTACCATTGCAGAAATTTTAATGACATTTAAGATTTGTCTGAGGGGTATATCCAGAGACTTCAACTCTTTAGAGTGTGCCAGAAAATTAGGAACAGTGTTAAAACAGTAGACAATCAATCTACAAAACAGCATATATAATGTAGTTAAAAATAATGACAATTCCTTTAAAAAATAATAAAAAAAAAACCTTATAGCCTCAGAATATGTCCTTGTCACATTTAGTAATGTTTTTCTCCAGGCATGTGATTGCAGTAATTCTGTCAGGATGCCAGAAGAGTGAGACTCTTGCCCAGGAAGGTAAAATGATTTGTACAGACCAGTCTGGGAGAGCAGTGGCATCAGGAGAAATAGATTAGAGGCCTTCCGAGCTCCAAGCAAGTGTCCGAGCAATTCAGTGCCAGAGGTTTTCCACAGTCCTTCCAATGCTCCCAGGAGCACTCGGGAGGTAAGATCCTGTGCAGTGCAAACAACACATTACTGGAGTCCTCATTGGTTTCCTAAACATATTGACAAATATCTACCATGTTCTGCCACAAGTATCTTTTTACAATATTCTGACTTAACACAACTGATATTTTAAAGTTTGGATTATTTGGACTGTTTAATATGTTTAATATATATAATTTGAAATGCGAATTTTGTGCGTATGCAGTCGGAGAATATACCATCAGTCAGTCAGAAGGTTCTCAAGTTACACAAATTGGTTCAGCTCCTGGGTCTAAAGCATTGTTTTTTTCATCTTGAGATTCTTAAGTGAACAGCTAAAACAGACATTGAACTCACAGTAATGATTTGCAGTCAAGTGGGGAGTGTAAGTTTGTGCTCCTCACTTGCAAGATAGTATAAGTTGTGAAAGAGGCTGCATTTACAAAGAGGCATACAAGAAAGTTGTTAGTGCTCTATAAATCAGACAATAGAATCAAACCAAATTAATGGAATTAGAAAAGAATCCCACTTCTGTAGGTTTCTCTGCTCATGCTACAGTATTATAGTAATCATGACAGAAGTAGTAACGGCAACTTTATACAAAGTGAAAATTAGAGTGAAAATCTGCAACGGAATGCATCTTTAAAAAGCGACCTATTTGAAATTGTACAATCAGCCTGAAGTTTGAAGATGAACAAGGAAAAGTAGGATTTCCTGCAAATGCCTTGCAAGGCACTTCCTCCAAGCAGGGAGTACTCTAAAAATCCCATTATGCCATAGTGGTTTGCTTTGTGCTTCAGTATAATGAGCCTCAAAGTAATAAACCCCCAAATTAGCAAAAAATAACCATTCCAAGCAAATGGAAAGTAGAATATCTTTTCAATTGGGTGTTGGATTTTTTTAAAAATTTGTAATAATGAATTAATATATTGCATTGCTAAAACTTCTCTCAATGACTGCATATGAGCACTCAATTGATGTGACATTTTTACGGCCAGTACCTCTTAGATATTATTTTAAAAACTATCTCCATCTCAGTTTTTCTACTTGGTTGCACAGATGTAAACCAGAAGCAATGCAGCTGAAGTTAACAAAGCTCAAATTCTGTAAAACCAACCTAGAAGACAGAAGAATTAAGTTATGGAGCCTCTTTCTCTTCCATTTCATGATAGAGTAAAAACACTGCAAAACTATTGGACTGACTGGAAATCTATGTCATTTACATGAATATGAATAGAGAGTAGACAATTTGTTATTTTCAGTAGCCAGTAATAACTGTGGCCTTATGTCTTACCGTATAAAACCTATGCTCTCCATAGCTCCTGTCCATGCAGAACTGGCACACATAAGTGGCAGATTAAAGTTCTAGTAGAACTGAACCTCTGTTGCATAGGTTACTATTACAGACCCGGGGCTATGATTTGCAGTCAGATTCTTAAATTTAAGGACTAACATGTACACACTGAATGCTTAAGTTCTTATGAAGTTATTTTAAAACAAGTCAGCATGATCAGTAGATCCTAAAGAATTATTCAGCTTACCAGCCATCAGATATCTATTTCACAATGAGAAAAACAGCTTTTCTAGTCTGTGTTAGTTCTGCACTGACAAATTTAGGGGTGTGTGTGCCAATATAACAGGATGGTTTGCTAACATCAAAGTGAAATATTTCAGAGACATGACACAGCACTGCCTGCTCCTGTTCTAGACAGCACCAGTCCCTATGAAAAGGCCATTTGAAAAAGTAGATAGAGCTTGGAGCGCATGTACATTCTTTTCCTCCTCTTACATAGAGTACTAATTTTTTTATCAGTTTACACTCACCTTGCCCAGCTGCCTTAAAAGGAATGAAGTGGAGAATTCAGAGAAGGCACAAGAAGGCAGAAAGAGGCTTTGAAAAAAACTTCTCAGAAATCAAGTCCCATACATTCTTTACTCTCTCATATGAAAGAGAGAAACTGTCCCCATACCAGGAGTATTGAGAAATTATTCTCTTTCATGTGATAGCAAATATTGATGAAAGGGATGAAGGCACTCTAGATATATCACTATAAATCACTTTGGGATAAACTGCTAACAGTTAGGCATACTTTGTACATAATACCAATAATGTATAGTGATATTAATAATATCAAAAATCCCTGCTTGGGATTCCAAGAAATATATGGAATTACAATATTTTTATAGCTTATAAATTAAATTTTAATGCATAAGAAATGTAAAGATTATAGTATGAGAAGGACTCAAAAAACCTGAATGTGTTTCTCCAAACTGCCTATCCCACAAACCTTCAGACTGAAGTGGTTAATTATTAGTCCATTTATTTTTAATATGATTAGTTATTCTTGATGGGGCTTCCTCATCCATTATTTCATGTGCCAGTACTGAATATTTTTCTTTCAACAGCATTAACAAAAATTGCTGTATATGAAGTGACAGTGCTATCTTCTTTTTTTTATTCTTTTTTTTTTCACAGTTCTAAGGAAAAAAGCTTTGATTTGTGATTTACTGATGTAGTTATTTGTTCACTATTTCAGGCTTCATATGTTCATTCCACTTTCCTTAACATTTTCTGTGAGTGCCATCAATGAGTTTTCAGTGCTCTTCTTCCAAGTTATTTGCTATTTATCTATTTCATGAGGAAGTTTCTCAAGACTGTGATCTAAAGCCAGGCTACCAAAAGAAAAAAAATTACTTTTACCTTTTAAGTGTTTATAAAAGTTCCGCATTGCTAAATCTAAGTGTTCGGGTTTATTCTTATCTGAATGGCTGTTAGCTGACTTAATCCATTAGATTCATCTGCTTTTCTTCAGGATGTAATTTAGCAAGCAGAGCAACACTCTGCTCTCCATTCAGACTGCAGAGTTCACCAAGGAAATTGTACAATAGCCAGTGCAATTGCTTTCTCTAACACCATTTCAAAGGATGAGAGAACATGCTGGAAACCTTAGATCATGTCTTATCCTGCTGTCAGCTGCATGCAGACCCCAGGCATAGAACAGCCTTATTGGCCATGGCCATTTGAGAAAGCCTAATCTCAGTCTATGATTTTAGAGGTCTACTTATTTGATGCTTCACTCTTCCCTGATTGTGGTGATGGATGCCATGCTGCACTCAAGAATAATGAATTTGTTTCAGATCTCTGAAGAATCAGTGGTTATGGCTTCCACCTAAAGCTGATTTTATATGCCAGGGCTTTCTACATAAATGTTAGGTATCACCTTGCTGACACTAAGATGAAATTTATCAGGAAAGTGGAAAATAAGGACTTTTGTACTCTGTGAACGTCTTTAATGGATACTTTACATTGTTCTGAAAATGTTTATATGTCACATTTAGAGACTATCCTTCCCAAGGATCATCTCAGCAGGCACTTTAAAAAGGATTGCACATATCACTGCATAGACTCCATTCAGTCCACCTTGTTTGGGTTTAATCCTGACTGTGTCAACCATTCAGTCCTAATTGATGCAGGACTATATCTTGGTTTGTGTCTTCTGTGAAAGTATATGAAAAATCTCATCCACTTCTCTTTATGTCAGAATTAAGGTACAAATTTCAGAAGAGGTGGAAATTTGTCCAAATGCTGTACAGATGCTTCCCTCTGTTCTCATCACTGCCACAATCTTGGTGTCTCTTTTGTCTGCCTTCAGATTAGATTACTTTATAAATAAAGTTGTTTTTTATATAAAAGAAACTCATCTTCTGTACCAATATAATGTGGTCTTAATTGTATTAGACTGCAAAGACATAGACAAAAGCATGGCTGTATTGTTCAGATTTGAGATTAAAGTTCTCTTTCCTTTCTTATGATAAACCAAATGGCATGGATATTTTGTGAAAGTATTTGCCCTCAGCAATTTCCTATTTTAAATTCATAAATGCAGTGTACTGTATAAGAAAAAAACAAAACAAAATGAAACAAAACCCAACTTTTCCCTGTGCCATATAGTACACATATAATACACAGGGTCCTGTGGAGGTCACCTGAAGTGCATGACCCATTTTGAATTCCTTCAGTTTGCATGATTTTGTCAGGCTTAAGCTGATGATTTTGACAATATTTCTCAGCATCCTCTGCTGAACATTTAAAACTGGCTTCCTACTGCTTTTCATACTGATGCTAGCTTGATGAAGTGAAGTCATAATTAAACAAAAAACATCCCATAGATAATTATAAAGTATTAGTCAGCCTATCATTTGAGCTGCCTGCAGGCATTTTAAATGCTTGTTTTTGTTTGTGTTATGTGGCTTTTCTATAATACTAATAACTTTATTTTTCTTGTACATCTTTCTCTAATTCCTCTCAGATGATGTCAGTTTATGAGACTAGTTTAATTCCCTCAGATGTCTTTCCAGGACTCAGTGGCCTCACTCTGCAGGATTGGACACTTGGAATGTGCAAGTGTGCAGTAAACTTCCTGCCTCTTTCTATCAGCTCTCCCGAGGTGCTTTCTGCAAGTCCAAATCTGTGAGGGAAGAAACTGCAATGATGCCAGAAAGCTGCTCTGAAGTCCCTGATGATTCTCAGAAGCTATTTTGCTTGTGGGGTCATTCAATTATGGCTGAAATTAGTTCAGTGATTAATTTTGGCTTGCAAGTATAAAAATAGAAAATATTTTGAAATTGAGGGCTGTACTCAAACTGTAATTTGAATACATTGAAGAATGGTTCCAACTGTGGGGTCTGGGGGCTGTTCTATTTTTAACATAAATGCTGAGACTGCAGACTTGTGTCAAGACCTCCCTGCTGAAAACTTCAAAGGCATTCCTTCCAGGCAGAGAGTTTATTCTAGAAGAGTGGAAGTTCCTCCTTGAGGTTTAAAGGGTCATTGCTAGAAAACTCATTATCTGTAGGGACTGGTGACTTGGGTAAAAATCTGAAAAATAGTATTAATATTGCCCATGTTCACAAGGTTACAGGATGTGGGCATTAGTCGAGAAATTGAATAAGGGGTAGAAAATTTTTTGGGGGAGGGAGAGGGAGTGGGATGAGGTGTGTGAATGTGCTTACAGTATAAAGAAAGAGATTTTTCAAGTGTAGCAAACATTTTTTACTCAATGCATCTAAACTTGATCTCAAAGTCAAACCAAGGCTGGTGTCAAAACTGCTTTCAAAGAGCTATGAAGGAATGAGGGAAGATTCCTTGTTGTTGGGGAAAAGTCCAGATGTGGTGGAAAGTCAGCCAGATATTTATTAGCTAAACTTTCTTTTTCCTGTACTTTGTACAGGGACAGATAGGATATCAGGAGGTAAGATGCCCCAAGACCGGAAGAATGGAGCTGAGGTTAAACGCTTTCTATATATACAGACCACTCAGTACCAGCAGTACTCCTTCCTTTTCAGAAAATTGTAATTTTCTCCTCAGTAGCACTGCCTGCTTCAATATCTACAGTCAATTGCTTGCTCCTTCCATTCAACATGCTCTTCTAGTCAGAAGCACATACGCCAAAAGACTAATTAAAGTTATAGCGTGATTAACTCTGTGAGTTGGGTACCACCACATGCAGTTCCAGAACCTAAAACAGTGAGAGCAGAACTTTCTTGTGTGAAAAAGAAAACTTTCTCAGTGGTTGATGCCATCTGACAGCAAGGTACAGAATGGCTCCCACCGACCCAGCAACCTGACCTTTTTTCTTGTGCATATTATATCATTAACACACTTCAGAAAACTAATGAGTATATAAAAGTAAAAAACAAAAAAAACCCCTCAAAAACATATCCCACCCATCTTTTTCTCACGGACAAGGATAAGAAAGCAAACATTTGGCAGGCATCAATCACAGTGCATGTCACTTAGTTGAAGTGAAATCTGTGAGAACCTCTGGAGGTCAGGACCTATATATACTGAATGCTCAGGCCATATCTGTTCTCACAGAGCTACCTATCAGTGCTAAATCTAGGGCACAGGTTACACTGACAGGCAGGCAGAATATTTAACCAGTTTGTACGTACCCTAGAGAAGAACAATTTATGTCTATATTTAGCAAGTTAAGCATTTTCAGGTACTCTTGTCAGTACTACAAAATTTCTGGAATGACTGTTGACACACTTTTGGCCTGAGTCTTCCCAGGCAATCTTCCCAGAATTTTGTTTGCAAAATTTGAGTGTTAACACAGGGAAGGCAGTATTCCCGAAAATCAGACCAGATATTCTGAAGAGGGAGCAGAGAGGGTTTGGTCCCCTTTAGTCTTGAAAGAGAGAATAGGTGCTGACACTGTGTCAGTTAACCAGTAGAATGAGGTGTATTGTCTAAGCATGCTGAGCCCCTGACCCACTACTGAATCAGAAGGAAAAATATTGGCCATTGTATTTCTTGCCACCTCCCATGTGGAAATGTGTCTTTTTTGCACACTTGCTTTCTGTACAATCACAAAATGGTTGAAATGGTATTTTTTTTCAAAATATTTTCATTTTGTTTCAACATATGTTACTAAATTCAATATTCAGCAAAAGATTAAGAGAGCTTATTGGCAAATTTATGTGTATGTGTAGAGTTCACAATAAGTAAAGAAACAACTAAAACTGGCTCTTCTAGACCTTTGCTGTCAATGAAAAATGAAAGCTAAAAGGTCCTATTTCAAAACAATGAATATTAGGATTGTTTTTCTGACTGTTGTACCAGTAACAAGTAACTGGAGTACCAGTAACTAAATGGGAATGTATCATCTGTTTCACAGATTTATGTTAGACTCTCATCCTGATAGTATCACAATTTATTAAAGAAGAACATAGATTGAAAATGTGAGTTCTGATTGAAATTAATTTAAATATAATTATTATCATCCATGTGAGACTAAAATGGCTTCTCACCATTTATATTTTGAGTTGAGATGGAATCACTTTTCTTCCACTCAGGTTTTCTTACATTCGCTCCATATGAATGTAATTACACTCATGGGGATCCTTCAACCTCTATATTTTGGTCCCTCAACTGCAGCCGTAAGTATGATGCGATTTTAATAATATTTGTGCTATGTAATGGCTTGTAATAGGCTCCAGAACTATTTTACTTTCTAAAATGTACTCCCCCAAAGGATTCAACAGCAAAGTGTACGTATCAGCTACATGGAAAATAACTACCATAGAGTCTGAAGCTTTTAAAGTTAATGCTATAATACTAAAATATTGGAGTATTTCACTTTATGACATGAAAAGCCTTTACAGTATTTTAATGCTGCAATTATTTTTAGTTAAATGATAATGGCTGCTGGTTGTCATTGTTTCCTGATTGAATGTTATAGAATGTTATCCAATTTTTAGGACTTTTTTACTTTATATTTTTCTTTCACCTACTAAAGAGTAAAAAAAAGTATAACTTAAAATCAACAAGTTAAAATAACTCTGCTCTAACTCCAACTGAGATACTTTGGATTCTTAAAACTCAAACATTTCCCAAGAGACTTGAAAAGTCACTTGGAAAATATAAGTGCAAGTGTCCTAAGATATATAGATATAGATATAGATATAGATGATATAGATATAGATAGATATAGATATAGATATAGATATAACCCGTCTCTTTTTATTTTGAAGTTTAAAAGAGAAGATATTAAGGGTTGCATTGTATTGTCATGATCAAACTGATTTTTTTCATGTTCTCTGTAGTTTGTATTTTATTTTGCATTTTTTATTTAACCAAAAAATTCTCAAAATATTCTTCAAATTTATTGTTAGTTGAATCTAGACATAGATATGAATTTAATTTTTGTATGTGGCATCTAAAGACTAATCTTGCTATGTCCTCACAGATGACCCTGCTTGGATTTAGTGTCATTGCATTGACAGTCAAACCTCCACCCACATGCTCTCTCACTCCCTCTCCACAACATGATGTTGGGGTAGAAAAAAAGGTGAAAAAGCTCATGATTAGAGATAGATACAGAGAAATCACGTGCCAGTTACTACCGCAGGCAAAACAGAATTAATGTGGGGACAATTAAATTTATTGCCAAGTAAAAACGATTTGTACAATGAGAAACAAAGTTAAACAACACCTCCATCCCACCTTTTTCCTTTTCCCCTGTAAGACTCAACTTCACTCCATTGCCAAGTCCTCTACCTCTCCTACCCCACGAGGCGCAGGGGGATGGGGAATGAGGACTGTGGTAAGACCACAATATCTCTGCTCTAGAGCTCCTTCTCCCTCACGCTTTTCCCCTGCCTCTGTGTGGGTCCTTCCACGGGCTGCAGGGAAACACCTCCTTCACCATGGTGCCTCCGCGGGCTGCAGGGCAACCTCTGTTCCAGCACATGGACCATCTTCTCCAGTTCCTTCTCCCATCTTAATGTTCCCAAAGTTGTTTCTTCCATTCCCCCCCACTGCTCCTTGATGTCATCTGGTGATTTTGCCATTTCTTAAATATCTTCCCCAGTGCCACACCCACCTTGTGTTAGGGGCTCAGCTGTGACCTGTGATGGGTGGCTGGATCCGGCTGGATCCGGCTGGAACCGGCTGCGTCCGGCTGGGGCAGCCCCGGCCTCCCCTCACAGAGCCCGGCTGCTGCCCCAGCCTGGGTATCTGCAACCCATAAAAATGTCCTGTGCTTTTAAATAAAGAGCTTCAAATATTCGTGAGGTTTTGTTTCTTAGAAATATCTAGGTGCAGTGGAATTATATTTTGCATTGTTCTGAAAGAATTAAGTATCTGTATTTGGAATTTTTTGCACTTGTTAACTGTTTCCTTGTTTCTTCCTCTTTCTTAGGAGCTCATAAATAGTCAGAAAAAAAGAAACATTATTTTTTTCCCTGATTCAGCCTGGATATTCTGAATGATCAGAGGATCCAGAAATGAGTGGATTATACCACAAAATGGCGTAGTGTCTTAAAACCAGAAGTGTGGTGCAGTCTATGATTCTATGACACTTTAAAATAACTGTGTAAATATCAGTGGATCAGCCATGATCTTTCTAAAAGTTTCCACCCTGCGAACTCCTGGATGATTTTGAAATCTCTAGGCACAACCAACATCAAAATAGCTGAAAATTTTATTGTAAAGGGTAGGATTATGAAGACATGTTTATAGGACATCCTCTAGTTAAGTCTCAAAGAACGTGAGAAGTAATTCCATGCAGATACATGGCTGAAAATTGCAATCACATGACACATTTTTATCTTTGATCAGTAATTAAAGGGTTTTGTTTCTTTTCATTCCGCACTAGTTTCCTTCTCAATTTCCTGCAGTCATTCAGGTTAATCAATGATTTAATCATGTTATCCTTCCATCAGTTTAGTCTCAAATTCTTTTGTGGGATTTTTGCAGTTTAATAGAGCTAATTTTCAAGTTAGAAAGATCTGAAGAGATCAAGATTAAGATCTATCAAGACCCCACATAATTATCCACTATTGATTTGCAGTCCTGAATGTAAAATCTCTGACTTTCATTTGAGATCTTTCTGTCTGTTTTCATGGATGCCTTCTCATTCTATCTGAGGATCTTGTTTAGGGAGATCATTTTTCCCTTGCTTTGTTTCTCATTTCCCATGACAATCTTCAGCATAGTAAGAGCAGGATCAAATATCTAATGACATTCAGAAATTACAGATCAAGCCTTCAGTTTTACCATTTGCTCTGAATGCTCAAAATTTCATTCTGCATCTGCTCCATTAAAGGGCCCTGATAATCTTCTGTCCAAATGAAACAAGATGTAGGACTTTCAATTCACACTTATTATTGCCATCCTTCCTATAAACACTCTTCCTCAACAATAGATGATAAAAGGAATGAGAAGTAATTACACTGATGCAATTATTTTAAATAGAATGAAATAATTCTGAAATCATTTATTTGAGGCTCAACATTTTGACAGTAAGAGGTTTTATTGGGTAAATGACTGCACAATTGTTGCTTACCTTAGGATCAGATCTTGCATTTCCTAGTGCTGCAGAAAGCCACATTGGGTATGACAATCATTTTGATGTTTTTCATGTCTTACTAGTGGGACAGGATTAATAGTTACATCTAATAAGCAACATGTATTTGTGTCATAGATTTAAGCAGTGATAATGATATTTTCTTGTTTTCTTTCTGTTTGCTTCCTGTTAATCCCTAATATTTATTTTTTTCAAATGGTTATTAATGTGCTGGTTTCATAGAGCTATTTTCAATATGATTATAATCTCATTTTTGAATGGGAATAGTAAGAGTAGAGCTCATCACTCTATATGTATGTCAAAGCTTGTTTTAGTCCTTCTACATTTCTTTGCATTTATCACATCCAGTCTTGGCTGTTGATTATTGCCCATATTCTTAATACTGTAAGAAATTCCTGCAAATTTCCACATATGACTTTTAGTTTTATCACCCTGAATAACATATAAATAAACTTTGTCACTTCACTGTTTGTTCTTTTTCTACCTCAATATAATCAAAACCACATCCAGGCATAGATGCCATTGGGATCTAACTGGAACTTCTATTGAAAAACCTGCCATTGATTCCTACCTTTTGCTTTATCCTTCAACAAGGAATTAATTGAATTAGACTTTTGAAAAGACTCTTAACAAAATAATCTTTAAAGATTTCAGAGTTTGCTGTTTATCATTGAATTATTTATTTTTTCCAAGAACTCTTAACACACCTGCAACGAGTCTCCATTACAATATCCAATCTATTTCTCCGCCATCATATCATAGTTATGTAGCATCTGCTAATTCTGCTCATTCTTATAATTTCAACCAATTTACTTGGTATGGAAGTTTTACTTTATTGATTTCTTTCTCCCTAGACATTACTTTACAATTTGGCATCACATTTATCACCTTCCAATCTCCACATACTAATGCTGTTTTAAGTGTTAATGTGCTCTGCAGAACTTAATATTTTGATGGTTTTTTCAAGTTTTTGGGTGACTCTTTATTTGTTCTATTCTTCTTTTTTTATTAAAAAAAATTCTTTTGTTCCTTTTGCTGTTCTTCTGGCTAGTTTCCATTAGAAAATTATTGCAGTCTGGGAATCCTTCCTTATATCAAGGAATTAATTTAGATTTTCTAGCATGAGCCTGTATTTTCATTTAATTTAGTTTCAAATTACCATATGTCTTGGTGTGCAATATATTTCAATTAAGCACAGATCACAGACTGCTTATGTGTTAAACTGAACCTTCAAAAGATAAAATAAATTGCATAGATGTACACAAACATTTAGCAGAGCTGGTAAAAAGTAATTAATACTTATGACAGGAAATTTCCTTCAAACCCAACATCTGAAATGAGAACTCCAGAATATATGATTAAAGAAAATATACACCAACCAAGTCTAGCTTAGATATATAAATTTTAGTTTTGGGGAAAAAAAATAACCTGAGATTTTCAGGATGGTTCTTAAAGGATGGCAATTTCCTCTTTAAGGACTTCAAGCAATTACACCAACTTTTGAGACACCTCTTAACAAAATATTCCCACAGGTATTTTACAGAACTGTAGGTTTTTTCAAGCTGTAGCATCTGCCTTTGAGCTTTGCTCTGACTCCCTTAGGCCAAGAGCTCATGAATCATTATTTTACCTGCCTGCTGAGAAAGGCAAGAGGGACTGATTCAGTTTATGTGGGCTGATTCATTCTCTCCTTATTCCCTTTCCATAAATAGGCCCAAAAGTATTGTTTACTCTAATTTCTTCTCAAATTCTCCCCTATAATCCTGCAGATTTGCTCTTGGTAGAGGAGGAAATTGAAAGGGACAAGAGGTTGACTCGTTGGGGTTTTTTTTACAAAAAAAAAAAAGAGGGAGGTTGTGCATGAAAGACTGAGTAAGAGAGGAGAAAAGCAAAGGATAATACCAGGAAATTTGAACCATGTGTATAGTGGCAGAGATAGCTGGTGTCTACAGGTGGTTTCTATGCAAAATTTGAGTACTCCAGACAGCACAAGTGTGCCAGGAAAAGAAAAAAGGGAGGTGGGGGAGGAGAAGGAAAGAGGGAACACTTAAAAGTAATTAAGAAAGATCTCTTTTTGGTTTCAGTGAAAAAGCCCAGTCCTTTGCAGCGTGCCTTGTGGTGTCTTCTCCGTTTCACTTTGTTCTGTTAACTTTTAAAACTGTGTTTGGTTTTGTGTTCCTCAATTCGAACACATGGAGAGAGTGACTGCAAAAGACACTGTGAAAGTTTTAACTGGCAATTAGAAGACAAATAGGACAGTTTGAAACAATACCTATTGGTTGTCACTGTTTTTCTGTTAGTTTCTCTTGTGCTAACTTGATTTCCTGTCTTTACCTTTCTTAACATGCATGAGAATCCCTCTCTTTCTTAAATATTTTTACACAAATATTCCATGTTTCATACAAATTATTATTCAAAGCCGTAGTTTGTTTCTTCCCGTGCAGTTAATGGACAAAGATTTCATCATTAACAGGTGCATACAGCTGTGCGATGTTAATCCTCTTTCAATTCAGAGCAAGAAGGCAAAATTCACTGACTTTTACAGTTGCTAGTTTTGAAGGTGTCTCCTTGGAGTGACACTGAGGTCTTTAAGACTGGTCTCACAAATGCTTTGCCCTGCATCTTGGTGTCAGAACAGATTACCTTAGGTTTTCATACATGTTACACAGTTGAGTAAGCTGAGAGTACATCAGTAGTCTGATTCTCATATATCAATTGAAACCTGTTAGCTGGATTCAAATATGTTTGAAAAAAATTTTAACTTTAAAGATGCATTAATGTAATAGATTTGTGCAGAACTAGTTGCATATATAATATTAGAAAGCCTCAGACTTTTTCTTTCTTTCTAGGTTTTGCTTTGATGATGCTGAAGAACACTTGAAAACAATTGATGAATGCAAGTTTGTGCATCTTTTTCTCCATCTAATTAATTAAGCACAACCATTTCTCTTGAGAGCCAGCTGTCAACACTGATAAATAAATAAATAATACACCAGATTTTTCATGCTGTCCAGTATATCTCATTTCTGTGTATTTTTATAATTGTATATATGTGTAATTTTTCAAATGCTAATTTCAGTTGTTAGGTTTTAAAAGTCCTGTGAAGACAGCTACTAACTGATGTTTTTGTAGGAAAAGCATCCCATGTTCTTGTCTGTTTTCAAAGAAATATAACCTGTGCGTGCAGTTCTTCTCTTTTTTGCTTCTGAAAGATTTTAATCCATATGCATATTTTTTTCCATAGAAATTATTTTTAGAAAATAAAACCTTGAAGGTTTGTGTACACTGTAGAACATACTGGAATTTTGTCACACCTATTAGCTAAATTTGAGACCTCACAAATTCAGAGAAACCCACTAATAAAGAAAATATTTTCTGTTTTAAAAAGAAATATGTACCATATACTTTTACAGTAATCTTTTCTGGTTTCAGTGCCTCTTGAATTTATTTCTCATAAATGAAATCATTAAAACCATCTGAGAATATTGATGATGAAAGCTCTTTGAAACAGTGACACTCGTCATGTTCTCATCCGCCTCTTGTGAAATGCTGTTGACACAAAAGTCTAAATTATTTCCTATGCTCAATTTTCTGGAATATCCATTTTTCCAAAGAGCAAAGTCATATTCTAGCTTGCTATTTTTAATGCTAAGAACAAAGGTTAGCTTGAAGTCAGTATCCATAATCATATTTTACACTTTACTTTAGCAACTGTAGCTGAAATGGTTAGAAAGATTTGGTTTTGGTTTAACATGGGGTTAAAGGAGAACAACAGGTACTTGGAATTTTCTGTTTAAACTATCCTAAGCATGGTGTGTGATAGACACCAATGCAGGAGATGACCTTGCTATTTCCATGGATGCAGATAGATTGTACCCAAGAAAATATACACACAAGCCTTCTGGAACTTCTAAGGCTCAGGCTGTGCTTAAGGCGACTCCCCAATGGGAAGATCTATTGCCTTGTGAAAATATTTAGCAGATGTGCTACCCACCTTTGCTTCTTTGCAAAGTTGTTGAGTTTAAGATCCCTCACTTTGCTAATCAGTTCGAGCTCTGCTGAGTTTAGTAGAAATAGTCTCCACCTCAAGGCTAACAGTGAGCTGAGAGGCAGAAACGTGTCTTGCTCTGTTAGTTGCATTTCCTACAGGATGAAGGTGTTTCAGCTATGGGTAGTACATAGGAAGATTCTTTAGTTTCACTGTTGAGGAAGGGTTACAGCACTGAGAGAGTTGAGGACCATCCCAAGCAGGCTGCCCTCAAAAAGTTTTTTCCAAGGATGCAGGGGCGACAATAATGGGAGTATTTGGAGGATGGCTGGTGTTGATCGATTCATCCTGCCTGATATTGGACACTTATATGAGATGTTAAAGAAAACAGTCCCTTAATAGTCAGTGTATCAAAGTTCTTATTCAGTACTTATATGGTGGGTGGGATTAGGAGTCCCTCCTGCCATATTTCCTAATGGTCTGTTTCTCTTTCACAGAAGACATCTTTATGTAAATAACCATTCTCTGTGAGAGAAGTGCATGAAGATTAAATTGCAGATAACAGAATAGAAACATGCAATCACTAACATTGGAAAAGACCTCCAAGATCATCAAGTTCAACCTTTGACTGAACACCTCCATGTCAACTAAACCATAACACGAACTGCCACATCCAGTAGTTTCTTGAACACTTCCAGGGATGGTGACTCCACAGGTTGATGATTTATTTTATTTTGGGTTGGGTCTTTTTTCCTCTCCAGGATTCTTTTTCCAATAAACTGTTCTTAGGCCTGTCTGCCTTCTTAAGTCTCTTTTCTGTCTGTCTGAGATGACTGTAAATCAGATGGGACCTTGCCAGGGTATTGTGTATCACAACTCACACAATGAAGCAATTCTTGTTATCCAGCAAGGCTGTCCGAGAAGAGGGCTAGTCATGGCTTACAGCTTCTCAGCCTTCCCAGAGGCAGTGTCAGACAATTGGCCTTGCAGGGCACAAAGCCAACTTTTCTGTCAGCACGGCTGTGTTCATGACTAGGAGCAAGATGCAGAGATGAATCACCAGTGTGCCCTGGCAGCCAAGAGGGCAAACTGCACCCTGGGATGCATCAAACATAGCATCACCAGCCTGTCAAAAGAGGTGATTGTCCCTCTGTATTCAGCATTGGTGCTGCCTCACCTGGAGTGCTGTCTGCAGGTCTGGACTTCATGTAATGCCCTAGTCCACTTGGTTGCTTAGGGGAAGCTAGTTATATTTATGCTGGGCAATGCATGGGAAAAGCAAGAAAATTCTAAGGACGTTCAATAATGACTTTTATCTGCAAACTTTAGAACATTCCAATGAAACAAGGCATTTGGAAAACTTTAAATTAGAAATCTTTAAAATGTCCAGACAAAATAAGGCATCCACAAACCTTAACTTGGCAAACTTTGAAACTTGAGGAGAAGGTAGAAGAAAGAAAAAGAGAAAAAAAAAAAAAAAAGAGAGAAAAAGCTAGATAGTCATCACGCTGGGATTCAGCACCTTTTAAATTCAGGGTAGTGGAGCACACCATGTGGTGCACGTGCCACCATCCGTTTATCTGTTCCAGTCCCCTAGAGCCCTCCCCCAGCCAAGCTTACGCTAATTTCAGCACTAAAGTCTTGCACCTGTGTTTCACACAGAGACAGAATATTCCTAGTGGTCCCATGTTGTCAAGCTGCCTTCATTACAGTGCTGACCAGGAGCTAACATTTCAAATGTGCCTACGCCACATAGTGCAGTGTGAAAGGGCTCAAGGGGGTTGGGGGAGCAATGCACTGTCGCACCTACAACCCCTGTTCTGCCACCACTTCCCACATGGTCGTTTTGAGCCAGTCAACTGTTCCTCTGGTCTCCTACCCCACCATTAAAGAAGAATGTGAAGGTCCTTGAGTGCATCCAGAAGAGGACCACAAAGCTGGTGAAAAAGCTGGAAGGCATGTCCTGTGAGGAGTGGCAGAAGATAGTGGATTGTCTAGTTTAGAGAACAGAAGACTGAAGGGCAAGTTCATTGCTCTTCCTGAGGAGGGCAAGTGGAGAGGGATGCACTGAGCTGTTCTTCCTGGTATCCCGTGACAGGACAAGTGGGATTGGTTCACTGCCCCAGTGGATATTCAGACTTGCCATTATGAAGCATTTCTTCTCTGCAATGGTGGGCAAACAGTGGAACAGGCTTCCTAAAGAGGTGATTGGTGCCCCAAACCTGTCACTGTTTAAGAGGCATTTGTACAATGCCTTTTACAGCATGGTTTAACTAATGGTCAGCCCTGAATTAGTCAAGCAGTTGGACTAGATGGTCATTGTGGGTACCTTCCAACTGAAATATTCTATTCTATTCTATTCTATTCTATTCTATTCTATTCTATTCTATTCTATTCTATTCTATTCTATTCTATTCGGAGCAGCTAAATTCCAGGCAAAAGCCACATGCAGGCTTTAGTGAGTACAGCCTTGACTGAAGACTTCTGGAAAAATGCAACACTGTACCTCAACTCTGAGTGGTTTGTTACCAAAGTCAAGCCTACAGGGCCAATTAGGTATACATGTTTAGTCTGTTTCCTGTGTGATGGGAAGGTTTTTTTTTTTTTTATCCAGCAGAGACTGAGTGCTGAGGAGACCTGTGTGAACAGCAGGAGTGAAAAGTAGGAGTCTGTCTTTTTTTCTGGGCAATACCTACTTACTTTGACCGCAAATATCTTCCTGACCTTTTGATACAAATTCATCCAACCCTCAAAAATGAATGAAAATGTTCCCTAAGTTCTCTGTCTCTTTATTGTCTCTTTCTGGTGGAAGCCAACAGGTATTACACTAGTGGCTGAAGGAAGCATGCTTTTCTCTACATTTTTAAAAAGAATTCAGAGCTGTACTTAAAGATGTGGAAAACTGGGTGTTTGCTGAAGCCTGCTGCTTCTTTTGGCATTCCGCAAGCACCCAGATTCATATTTTCTTTATTGTCCTCAGGTACACATGCTTGGGGACTTCTGAGTCCTTGCATATCAATTAGTCCATCTTGTTTTCAGACACTGGAGAGTCAACAGCACAAAAAACCCCCTCATGACAATGATAGATTTCTAAACATCAGGAATTTAAATAGGAGGAGACACTTTGGAGGACATTAAATCCAGCCTCCTGCTCAAAGTGGGGCTACCTTCACAGTTAGTCTGGATTGCTAAAGTAGTTTTCCAACGAAGTATTGAAAATCTCCAAGAACAGAGATTCTGAAACTTCTCTTGGTGTGCAGCACTTGACCACTCTCATAGAAATATTTTTTTTCTTACATTTAATTGTAATTTCCACTGTTGTGACTTGTAACTCTTACCCCTTGTTTTAACTTCTGAGGAGTTCCAAGCCCTCTACAGATGTCGCGTGAGCACCTTGGGATGGAATAGGCTCTGCTATTTGGATAAAGCTGTGAGTTAAATGACTTGTTCAAGACCAATCATCAACTAAAAGTCAGAACCCAAGGTCAAATTGTGTAATTATCCAGTAGACAAATTGACATCTCTCATTCTGTTATAAAAGAAAGAAATGAAAACAATAAAAAACCCACAACATGAGTGGCTTTTGTTTTTCTTGAGACATCTGTGATTACTTATGGTAAGAGTTGCTCAAAGTGCAGTTGTCAAACCAAAAAAATGTTTGAAATTTCAGCTTTTCTTTTTTTTTCACTCTGGAATAGTTTCCAAACTATTTCCATAAGCTGAGAATGTATTTAGTATTTGTAAGTATTTGCTAAGTCTTTTCAAGTTTTCAGATTTAGCAAATTAGCCAGACTGCAATTTGTTTCTGCACTGTTCACCTCAGCTTTTTACTTCTGTGAATGTCTGATTGTTTTTTCTTTTTGAAGGCTGTCAAACTTTGAAGACAGTAAGACGACTGGCAATCTGACTATAGTGAATAGGAAGGCAGTGATATTCATTGCAAATTCCTCAAAGTGTCAAGATTTACAAACATATTCATGAATACTCATCTGTTGTCTGAACATCTGCTAACTGTATATAGATTTGTTCCATAAACTCACTAAACAGAAATCAGTCTGGTTCTCATGGTCAGTATCGTTACTGTCACCAATGGAGTATTCATCTGAGGTGCTGGCGGATCTCAGACTTCTCCTAAACACAGCTGAGCCCAAGTTCCAACTAGGGTGAGAAAAAGGCTCAAAATTTTCTCCAGGAAGATGAGGCAAATATTGATAAATAAATTGCTCAAAAATATCCAGGAAGCATATACCAAATATAGAAACAATTCTACTGATTCCAGTATGGAGCTTTGCAAGTAATTTCAGATGCAATTTGTGCTCTCACTAATTTTTAACAGCTTTCTCCCCAATTGTAAACCAGTTCTATTTACAGAAATAGACACAATGTACACATTTCCTATGGATTGTACCTAGCTTGCTGAATTTGTCGGACAATATGTTAGACTCGATAGTACAAGCCAGCAGTTTCCAGTCATTTACCTTTCAGAAATAATATTGGGTTTTGTGTTGTCATTGTTGTTGGGTTGTGGTCTGTTTGTTTGTTTGTTTGTTTTTACTAGGGAATGGGAAGGAAGAATTATAGCTGCATTTGCTGGGATAGAAGGACAGAGATCTGTGGTCAAACATTAATGCTGCCAGGCAGGGCACTTAAAGGCAAACAAAGGCACTTTTCAGTCTGTGGGGTTGGAATCCAGTGTCATGTCTCAGAAGTCCCTCAGGGTGGGGCAGACATACTGCTGCAGAACCGCACTTGCTGAACACCAAAGAGGTGTTCACAGAAAGCAAAAAATTAGAAAATTTTAAAAAATAATAGAAAATCCTGCCTCTCCATAGTAATGTTTCAAATTCCTTCAGTGTCCCAAGCTCAGTTGCATTTTGAAATATTTTTTAGAATATTGCAGTAGCTAGAGAAAGTAAAAAAAAACCCAAGACTGCTTATGTTTCTGTTGATTTCTTTCTGATAAATACTGCAGTGTAATGGTTCTGACCTGCATTTGTGTACCTAACACAGTGTAAAGGTCAACAGACATTTATTTAAGAGACAATCTCCTATTCCTTTAGGTGGAATAGCCAGCACACCTTCAGGTCCTTCTACTGTCACATCTGTTGCCTAGAAATTTAATTTTTACTATATCTGCATTAGTTCAAATTCTGTGGTGAATTTCAGTTGTGGGTAACTGTGATGAATTTCAGTGGTGGGTAATCTAATTCAGATTTTTTTTAACTTCTTCAACAGACATGAACACCTACAATAAACTGAAGTCCAACTGGTTTACTTCTTTTCATATTAGAAAGTTAAGTTAGAAAACCAAGCCAGCAGCCCAAGCGAATTCAAGATAAAAATCCTGTATTATGGTTTATAGAATATAAACGAGAATTTAATTTCATATTCATATAAATAATGTTAACTAGTAATATAGTTTTGTGGTGAGAATACTATTTTTCCAGCAGCTCACATTTCTTTGACATTCTGCAAAGTCATCTGTCTTACAGAAGGGATAGTTGCTGTCTGTGTCACAAGTAGTTCCAGGCAGTAGCAGAAGCCCGATTCCTCTGCTGTATAAAAGCTACAAAAGCAAGCCTAAGCTAAAGGATGTTCTAAATCAGCGATATCAGTTATAGGTCACTTAACAGCTTCTGTTGTCAAGATGAAAGAGGTCTGAGTCACAGGCGTGCACACACAAGCACAAGTGTCATGTCACCATAACCTCTTTATGTGCTATGCCTGGAATGAAGAACAAACGTATCCATATTGCAACCTTTTTTTTCTTGAGAAAATCACAAAGGGATCAGATATACCGTTAAGTGAGAAAATATTACAACTGCTAGGTAGCTTTGACTTTACACTCTGCATTTCTTTATATTAATTTAATCCTATTACTATAATTCTTCTCTTTTGAAGACTTTTACACCTCTCAAATATTTGTAAATTTATTTCTATGCTCAGCAGCCTGTAAGCCAACCTAAACATACTTAAGAATTGTAGTCATTCCTGTATGGAGACATGAGAAATGACATACACCAAGATGCCCTAGGTAAGACTGCTAACAGAGTACTGATGAATGGTGACCCACATAGGGAAGGTCATCTAATGCTCAACACCTGCACATTTCTGCTTATCATCTGAAACTGAAATGCCTGTGATTTTCCCCCTCTTCTATACCCTGTCTAAAGCTCTATGTTGCTCTGTTATTAAAGGCAAATACATTACACTTCTAGGGACTTTGAACAGGATTTGTTTTGCAAAATATTACTCGGTATTCTGTGCTGTGTGTTTTCTCACTGATGAGAGGCTGCCTTCAGCAAAGAAGCAGCTTTGGAGGGGATACCGTGCAAGAAAAATTTTCCTGCAGACTATACTCACTGTCTGGTAAAAAAGGGAGAAATGGAATAAATTACAAGCCAGGGAACAGCAAAGCATCTCAGCTGCTTGTCTCTATCAACCTGGCTATCACAGAAGTGAGAAAGCTTAAAAAGAATAAGAAAAATGAACAAAATCGAGCAGGAGACATTGTTTGGAGGAAAAATGAGGGAGCTAGATGGCATAGGTAAAAGCCTGAGAATCTGGCTGTTAGTCAGAGGTAAGGCATGTTGGCACCTGCAGCAGATCACCTAGTGGGAAAGAAAACCGATCACTCTACTTTACAGCTTGAGGAAATGTAGCAGGCACCATCAGGCTTTGCATTATGGTGTCTGGAGCCCTGGTTTTGATCAGCCTCCTTGACACTTGTGAGGAAGCATGCTGTTATCAATTTGTAATCCTGTGCTGTTATTTGTAGCTCTTACTTGGGTCTGTTTTGTAGTTGAGTAACAAGCCTTGGGGTCATCACCTTGTTTCTGTATATTTGGATATTTTCTGTACAGGATATGACAGTTTTTCAAGTGCTGCAAAACTATGCAAAATGGTTAACCTAGAAACAGTAGTAAACTTGTTTGTAAGGAAGGGTAAAACTAAGGAAGGAGATAGAATCTAACTTTAGAATAATTTCACTGGTTGTGATAGGTATAATGTTCCCATTCCTTAGCCTTGGGCTCTATTACAACCATTGGTGGTGTTTCATAGTATGCCACACTGGAATAAGGCCTAGGCAACTACAGGATGCACATCTAATAGAAATCAGAAATATTTTCTTATTATCTGCTTACAAAAAATGGCTGTTCCAAATAAAATCATTATTAATGAATTCTCTATGGCAAAGTCACCATCCCCAGATAACTGATTCCTACATCTGGATTTCAGTTGCAGCTGAGCAGTTAAAGTAACATAAGCCTCCTCATGTTATTTTGAAAGCTGTATTTCATGGCACCATCCATTCCTTTATAGTTTGGTTACTGGAGAAACAGTAATTTTTATTTAATTATTTTTATCTCTTGCATACCCATTCAATTATCCATCCAGGATATTTTTCCTCTTGTTCAAGTTCTCTCATCCAAGCAATTAAAATAGCTCGTGGCTTTTACAGCATCCAGAACTTGCCCTGACCTTTTTTCTCTCAGCTTAATGCAAATCAGCTAATATTTTTTTTCAATAGTGTTATATGAGCTTAAAACGGATGCAATGTCTAGAGTCATGTTCACTGTTGCACTGATACCTCCATAGAAGAAAATGATAATTTTATTTTTGGGATCTTTTGCATGTTTATTTAGATATGCTTTTCACAGTTTAAATTGCTGTTTCAACCAGCTGAAAGTAGTGATGAATATAAACGGATTTCTTAACACTGAGCTGGGCTTAACTTTGGAAAATATTCCAACCAAAAATATTTGCCCACCTTTACTTGGAATACTTTATGTCATGCTGCCTTTAAGTATACACCTATGTCAGGTTTAATATGAAGTGCATGTTCTGCATGCAAAAATCAGAAAAGGAGCTAATGGGTAGCGGAGAAACATCCTCAGGAAAAAAAAAAAGTGAAAACTGGAGCAGAGAAAGAAGGTGAGCAAATAGTAAAAAAAAAATTCCAATGGTTTGGACACACAAGCAAACTTTTATGTGTCAGCAGGTTTATGGTAACTGTTCATGTGTGTGACCTAAGCCCCAGCAAATGCAAATACTATCTCAGTAAAAGAAGGCTAAGCCAACTTGAATTAGCTTGAAGCTTGAGTTCATACACATGGATGGTCAGCAAAGCTTAGCTGATGTACAGGATTTTTTCCCCTCCTTTTACTTTTTTACTTGTTGGGGTTTTGCCTCGACTGCAAAGGTAACTGACACTGAGATGACTTGAGAGTCTACCCTCCGCTGTTGTACGGACAGTTTAGCTGCTGCTGATCAGCTCCAGAAATACTGAAGTTTGTGAGCTGGCATGTTCTAGGTAAGATCAGCCCTGGTTTACTTCAGGTTGTTCCTGCTAATGAGCTGAGTGTCTGTGTGGGAGCTGTGTGAGGAGATGGCTAAGCTTATCTAATGTCTTTTTCCTGGTAAAAGGGTTGTTTTTCTTGCTCCCGGCTATGTGCTCCTGCCACTTCATGCTGCTCTGGCACTGCCTGACCCTTTGACAAGCCAATTCAGGTCACTGGGCTGGCAGAAAACAAACCAAGCAGAAAGAATGGAATATTTTTTCTGCTGGCTTAATGACCAAAATTGAATCAGCAAAGAATCTGCTGAGCAGATCTAGTGCAGCTGCAGAAAAGAGCAGGATCATGCAATTATGGAGAAGGGCAGAGGAGAGAAGGCAACTCTTTTTATTTGAGAAATCATCTCAGTCTGTCTTGTTGAACTGCATGGTGAGTTGTCAAGGAGCATGACAAAAGAAAGGGAAAAAACCTCTTTTTCCTGTTAGTTGTGGATATTAAAAGTGGGAAACTCAAAAAACTGAGGCTTAGCAGATGCTTGTCTCCCAAAACTTGATTAGGAGCAATGCACAGTCTCTGTTTGGTTTAACAGAACTGCAGCAAAGCACCAGTTCAAGTCTTCACCCCTGGACTTTGTTGCCTGGTGGTCAATGAGATAATTTTCTCCTACTAACAAACAAAAACCATATGGCTTAACAGGTGATTGCTTTTCTAAAAATAATAGAAACTTTATAGATACGTTTTAGGAAGTATTTTTTTTACTCTAACTACAAGGCTGAACAAATTACTTTTCCTGTCTTAATCTTCATTCACTTCATCACAATTTCCTGAGAAGAAAGATCTGATTAATTCTGAGCTACTTTTCCACTGGCTGTTCCGGCTAGGAACATAGTAATTCCTCCTGTGCTGGCCACACCATGTAGTTGTGCCTCCTTCCATTCTTTACACTTAGACACATTAGCAAACTCTAAACTAGAGCTGCAAACTCTGCAGCTCTAGTTTTGCTATTTTGGCCCTCGGAAATATGCAGACAGCACTGAAACTAAGCACTTTTTAATCTCAAATTATGTTCCTAAGTAGTTTCTTCTCCTGCCTCTCTGATTATAGAAGTCCTGTAAAGAGATGCTTCTCAGATCTTGCAAGACACCTTGGCACAAATCCCTGACCCTTTTTTCTACTCTCCTCTAGGTGCTAACTTTTGCACTTTAATCTTCATCTTTGATTACACTTACTCTTTACCTCGGTCACATTTAAGGAGTTGGTTGGCCATAGTGTCTATGCACTATTGTAACCACAAAGTTTACAGTATGACTCCTTAACAGAAATGCCTCTCACACAATAGCACAGCCTATCTAAATCAAGTTTGCTTCAGGCCTGGTGACTGATACCTTCTATTTGTCTCTTCTTCACTCAACCAGATGTCAACATTCACCCTTGTTTAACCTTCCCTCCCCTCTGCTCTTCCTGAAGAGGTTTACTTTAGCTATCAGACTTTCCCCCTGAAAACATTTTGACAATAGAAGTCTTACATTACCTTGGGATTCTCCTTCTACAAATGAGATATTGGAATAACTTGTTTCCAGTTTTGTTTGTTTTAATAACTGGATTTATGTATTTTAGCTGGAAAAGAGTGCAGACATCAGAGATGAGAGAATTAGTTACACATTTGTTGCAAGGAGCACTTTCTTCTGATAAGCTGATTTTGAATAGAGTTAGTGGGCTTCAATTTCTGTTCTTCCGTGCAGAATTAAAATTGGCCTGAAAATGGTATTTTAGTGCCCTGAACAGAAAAAGTTGGAGTTTCAAGTAACAGCAAATGCAAAATAAATATCACCCAGCTTTTTGAATCTGATAGGCACTCTGCAAACTGGACAAACTTGGATTGAAATAATCTACAGCCTTGTAAATCTATTTGGTGGTATTCTTGGATGGCAGAACTCTGCCTGTATTTTACATACGCCTTTCCCTTCTAATTATTCATTAGGATATATCTTTTTTTTTGACTAGCCTGAGTACAAATTACTTCTGTTATGGTAAGAGAAAATGTGTGGTATTTTTGGTCCTGTTAACTGATATTCACATGTTTAGATGATGTTCTAAAAGATAAGACCTATGTAAACTTTAAACATTTAACTTTTGAGTTAATGAGCTTGTTGACTTAAAAAAACCTCCTCCTTTGGAGCTCAGAATTGAACTGGCTATATATATACAAGACTCAGAAGGGATTTAAGAGAAATATGTTTTGTCATGGTGCAAAACATTGACTAAAGCCAAAACAACCAGCACTACATCCAGAAGAACTTCCTGTTATCGTGTCCTATGATTGTACCTCAGAAATGAGTATCTCAGACTCCTTAAATATAAATTTATGTAGAATTAGGAAATATCCAATTGGTATTTCCCTGCTTAAACTTCTAAGGACAAGCAGTTCATTTCCAATAACTTATGATTTTTGAGTGTTGCTTAACTCAGGACTTCACAGGTTCCATCAAAAATGTTCTGAGCTAGCTCCTAAGGTGCTATAGATTGGTATAATTTAACTGGGGGAAAAAATATATGGGCAATACTGATTGATTACCTTCTCCGTTAACACACAGGTGATTATTGCCACATATGTTTGATTAAGGGAATAAATTTGCTGTTAATTGATTTCACATTTCACCTGAACATCCTTATCTAATGCAGTAACCAATATAACCCAATCCAGGAGTAGATCCAACAGTGCTCGCTGGACTAATGACTGAAATCTCATCAGCTCTAATGAACTTGGAAATAGGCCCGTGAAAATTAATAGCTGATTTTTTAAATCATTACCATTTTACTAAACAGGTACTTTTTACCCAGTGTGCATTTATCTCATGTAATTTTGTATCAAATATATCAGATTATTATAATTCTGCAGCACATTATGATTCTATTAGAAAAAATGTCTACATTTTTCATCACTGGTTTCACATTTTTGCTTAATATAGTCAGAGGTTTGAGGCTGATGCAAATGCCTCACATCTGTTTTTTTAGTTCAGTGTTAGTTATGCATTTCTGGATCTCCTTCATTATTTCTCTTAATAGTGGGGGTGCATGCATCACTTTTGTCTATTCCACCTCTTTATACTACTACTACTACTACTGTGAATCTGAACTGGAAGGCTAACTCCTACTCCTGGCAAATGCTGACCCCAGGGCTAAGCGTTTGAATTTGCAGCACCGAGTGTTAGAATGAGTGTGAGACCAACCTTCACACTTCAGAAACTTGCCAGTTGGCAGGTTATACTGCCTGTCTGTTTCTCATTCTGTTGTGCCCTCTGCAGTCTGCCACCCTACATCCCACAGTCTTTTTTGTCAACAATTTGTCAACCTAATAGTTTGTACCTGAGAAATTGCCTTCTGACCTATCAACAAGTATTGAAATCCACAGAACGGTTGTTCCAGTGAGATAAAAGTTTCCAGTACGCTTGGCCAATGAAGTATGACTGGAAATATTTGTTGTAAGTTAGCAGACACTTATGAAAAAACGAGTATGTGGGCATGGATTTGTTCCATGTAGTTCTATGCTTTTGCTATGAGTTATTTTATAAAGCTCATGAAAATGAATTGAATATAAGTGATTTAGTATCAAACAAAAAAAATTACTAGAGTGTTTTGAGTTCTTCCAGCTCTATATCTTAATAATTTTAAGCAATAACCTCAGAAAGCTATATCTTGGGACATTGAACCTCCATTTCTTGATACCTGCTTTCCTGCAGTGTACTTCTGGAATCATGAACAGAAAAGACACTGCAGATGCCACTAAGTATTGCCATGAAGTGAACAGCTGGATAGTTTTGCTGGGTTTTTTGTAGAGAGAGTTCAAGACCATATATGTATTAAGCTCTGTTGGAGCTTGGAGAGTGAATCAGTTCACTTTGAATCAGAAGATAGTTTCTAAATATTAAGCTGATTCACTCTTAAGATTCTTTTGCCTGTACCTTCAACAGCTCTGATGGAGTCTTTTGAGGTTGGGGTGATGGAATGCTGGAGCAGACTGTCAAGAGAGATTGCAGAGTTTCTACCCTTGGAGATATTCTGGACTGGACATGGTCCTAGGCAGCTTTTTCTGGCAGTTTCTACTCTGAACAGTGGGGATGGGACTAGATGATCTCCGCAGTTGCTGTCCAACCTAAGTAGTGCTGTGATTGTGTGAATCTAATCTGCTTTGCCATTTTCCTGTTTTCCACCAAGAAATGCTGAATTGACAGTTTTAGTACAGCTGGTTTGGTATGCAAAAAGCAGATCTGGGGAAGAATTTTTGATGATTTTCCTCAGGGTGAAAAATAATGACACCACTGGAAATCCAGAGCAGCATCCGGAAGCAGTTCAGCTCAGCACTTCTGCCTGCCTGGCTGAGGAGAGTCCTTGGTGAATCACCAGGGTGTTCAGAGCTTTCTGTAACAGTTTTTCATCCTTACTCACAGCACCAGGGTTTATTTGCCACCACATTAAGATTTTTTTTATTTTTTCAGATTCCTTTCCATATTTTTGGTGGTTCTTTGGTTTTTATTTTTCTCCAGAGGATACCCTGTAAGTAACCAGAAGGACAGCTCTGCCTGTTCTGGTCTGAGGAGCAGCTTATACTGTTTCTCTGCCAGATAGGATTCCTGAAGGTTTTAACAGGCAGCTGAAGTTTCTGTGCTTTTTTAGTTTTTGTGACAATAACTGAAGAACTGCAACTGAGGGCTCTTACAGGAAGATGATTTCTGGAGAGTCCTTCCACCAAATACCAGAACTGCATCTGCAAATACCAAAGCCAGAGAAAGAGGTAAGAGTCATCATGGTCTTCAATAAGAATTTTTATTCAGGGTTTCCAGTTTTAGGCAGAACTTCCTGAAGCCTTGAAGATGTGTGCACAACTACAAGAGTATTTCAGTACAAAGTAGCTTGCATCAAGTCTGCTTCTCCCTCCCTGATCAGCTTCCCTTTTAAAAAAAGGCTTGGAAAAAAAATCTCAGTTATTGCGTTCAAAACAGGTGACACCAGTTCCAGCCAGCTCCAGAAAATACTAACTATTCTTTTGTAAAAAGAGTCTATGATCTGAACCTTTCTCATTCTGAAATTCTCTTAGCAAAAGAAATTGAATGACAAAGAAAGGTAATTTCTTGTCCTTGATAACAATACTTCACAGCTGTGGCCCTTGTAACAGTGAAGTGTGCTGTGTGCGATGGGTGTACAGCTTTACTTGGGGAAGTTGGCTGAAAATACTTAAGCATTTTGCATGAGCAGATGGAATATGTGGACATTTTTAAAACAGGAACAAATGTATGAATTTAATTACAAAGTGGTTTGACAAGTACTTGTTCACTCATTGCATAATTTTCTAAAGAAACTTGGAACAATTAATCGTTTCAGAGGTGATGTTAAGTAGATTTAATGAATGTCTTTTTGTTATCATATCAGAAATCTTATTAAAAACTTCATGTAAAGGGTTTAAAGTGTTTTGGTTTTGTTCTGCTATTGTACGCTGATCACTTTGGCAGCCCTCAGATATGCACATATATTTATAAACAAAAAGGGAAAAAAAGCAAGCCTAAAGACGATTTATTGTACATTTTACTCACTACAGATATTTTACCTTTATAGGGCTCACTGGTGAACAACCAACCAGTCCAGACAGCCATGAGACTCCTTGCCTTGATTGAAATTGCTGCATCTGTGAGGTATATGTCAAAGTTACAATTTGAAATATTTGTAGTTAAAATCAGATTTTTTGAAGCTATTCATGTAGGTACATAAACAAAATGGCTGCACTATTAAACTCATCATCCATTTATACCTTTTGACAGTTATTAGGGATGCCTGAAACTGCCCAGTTCTACAGTGAGCACTAAGAAATCAGAGGACCTGTTCAAGCATTTCCTCTCAGTGAAATTGGTAGTTCTGGATATGCTTTTGTGTTTGCTTTTATGAATAAAACCTCAAAATGTATCCTGCAGTGCGCTTGTTACATTTTGAAAGTGAAAAGGAACTCTTGTTTATACCTTGCAAATAACAAGACAATACCTCTATTATTTGTCACTAAGTCTCTGTAAGAGCTTGGAATTTATTTCCATATATGTATTAATTAACTTTAGTATCTTTGCATTCTTATTCTTTCTAAAACAGCCTTTACAAAGCTGGTGGCAAAATACATTAAAATACTATTTTACCTATATCTGCTCTATTATACTGACATTTGTTTTAATCCATTTTCTCTAACAGTGCGTAATCAGGGGAAAAAAGGAATCTCCATAAAATTATTCTTATTCTATCAATATTTTTTTATTGTCCTTAGCAATGCAGAAGCAATTTCAGTCTCATTGTGTACTCAGTGTGTACTCTTCATATGTACTCAGTAATCCCACAAGTGAAATGAGACTTCCCTTTAACCACGTATCAAAGATTAAAATGTATTTTCCCAAAGTCATATTTGGGCCATGTATAAAAATATTCCTGAACTGAATTTTTTCCCAACCTGTTTATTGGCAGATCATCTCAATCTTGATCTAGGTAACAGCAGGAGCTTTTTAAACCTTCACAAGGAAAGCTGTGATGATGCAGACTTCAATTACAAGGAAAGGGAAAGGGAAAGGGAAAGGGGAAAGGAAAGGGAAAGGGGAAAGGGAAAGGAAAGGGAAAGGGAAGGAAAGGGAAAGGGAAAGGGAAAGGGAAAGGGAAAGGAAAGGAAAGGAAAGGAAAGGAAAGGAAAGGAAAGGAAAGGAAAGGAAAGGAAAGGAAAGGAAAGGAAAGGAAAGGAAAGGAAAGGAAAAAGTATGCTAGGCTTTTCTAGGAGTATAAAATAAGGTAATGAACCTTTACATGCAAACCTGGAAATAATTTCATGTTAAATAAGGCATAACTGGTAATATAGCAAATTCTTCAGCACAAATTTTTTCAGCTCCTCATTTCCTTTGTTTTTGGCACTTTTAGTGAGGAGTTGAAAGTGTTGGCACCCTGAGAGCACCAAGTGGCCTTCACTGCCCTAACCAGCCCCAAATGGGATACATGCACACACACAAATGATGTGAAGTCCTCTTAGAGGATGGACAGACTACTGCAGGTACACCTATATGCCATGCTGAGGATACAGGCAAATTTGGGGCCAGGACTCGCTTGCTCCCACTGACTCACAGTGTAGGCAGAATAAATGGGCTCTGGATTGCATCTTACAGTGCAAAATAGTCTTGTTAAGCAAGTTGGCAAGAGGAACTAATCTGATTTTTTTAATGAAAGAAATTTAGCAAAGAAGCTATCTTTTAAATGTCCCATGAGCAAAGGCTGACTTTTCAATGAGGATGGCTTTATTTTTTTTTTTAAAAATCGAGTTTT
This sequence comes from Lycocorax pyrrhopterus obiensis, assembly GCA_014706295.1. NCBI lineage: Eukaryota > Metazoa > Chordata > Aves > Passeriformes > Paradisaeidae > Lycocorax > Lycocorax pyrrhopterus. The sequence continues at coordinate 94,111,758 of JACSVZ010000004.1, forward strand.
TATCAAAAATGTTTTCAAATGAGGTAAGAAACAACCATCTGCTTTCCATTTCTGTGGCTGAATACCTAGAGAAACCTAATGAGTTTTGGAAAAAGTTTTTCGTTTAGTTATGTAGATTCTATGATAGTTTTTTTTGAACAAATAATAATAATAATAATAATAATAATAAAACCCCAACTTTTCTTTTTTTCTTAAGAAAACTTTTTTTTCAAAGGTAAGAATGCCAAAAGAGCTTTGTACTTGACAGCCTGGATATAGAATTCACCAATGTGGGTGGTCATATGCATCACTATCAAAGGGATATTATTTTGGAAAACATAGAGTCTTGACCCTCACAAGTATTTAGTTTGACATATTGTATAATGCAGGGCATGTATTTTCCCCCTTTAATATCTGTATGAACAAAGACATTCCTCATTGAAAAGAAACAATGGTATTTGATTAAAAATAAGATCTAAAACAACCATCCCAGTAATGGAGCACTCCTGGAAATCAACACTGAATATTTTTAATTCTTATTTAAACTCAGTACAAAGCAGCATAATTTCTTTTTGAAGTGGGTAAGAGTTTAATGTGACTCACAAATTTTACCTGCCTCCTTTGAACTCTCACTAATTTACTATTTTGATAAATCACTCCAGTGTCACATTGTGGCAATAGTGACAAATAGGTAATGGCTCCATTTTTCTATTTTGTGTCCTGTTTATACAGTTGATGATCATGCTAGCTCTCTTGACTGCAGCATTTTGTACAGGGATCTGCACATAATCCACGAAGATCTCTAAAAGCCTTGCCATCCCATGTAAGGATAGGGTACCTATCCTGTGTGTTTGACCTGCACACTCTGAGTGACCTCTCTTTTTTGTTTGCAGATAGATAACTTTACACTTGGTAGTAAATATGTCAAATGATAGCTAATCCATCACACCTCTAGGTAAACTGTTCTAATGATTGATTACTACTGATGTTAAATTGTTTGGTTTATTTGCAATCTGATTTGATCTGCCCTCAGATTCCAGTCTCTATGGATTATGTCAGATGATAATTCAAAAATGCTGTTAAATCATATCTTTTTCTCTCATGAACAACTTGTAGAGCATTTGAAAGACATCTTTGGACATCTTCATTTAAAAGAATGTTTAGTGAGGCATTTTTGTCATAATCCTTTTTTTTTATCTCCTCATTTCTGCAGACTTTCCTGTTTGTCAATCGGCTTTTCGAGTACCTGATACTAGAGCTAAACACTGCATTCCAGTAGTGTTCTTCCTATATACAAAGGTGTCATAACTCTCAAATCCTGTATATAATTTCTCACTCACACTGAGGGATTGCAGTTGATTTTCTGTCTGAACCACTCCATTGCAGGTTCACATTAAGTTTATTACCTGACATAACTCTTAGAATCATTGCTTTCCAAAAGACAATCTACCAAATGGGAGAAACCTGTAATCGTTATTCCTACATGTGGCAAGCCACTGTATTAAACCTTGTGAAGAAGCTGAATGGGGGCTGGTCTTTGAAACTGTTATAAGACACTAATAGGATTAGGCCTTTCTACATGCAATCGCCTTTTGAAAATACTTCAATGAGTTTCAACTTACTTAACACCTGTTGATTGATTTTTTCCTTGACTTTAAAACATTAAAATACTATGAACTACTAATTTTAAAAGTCAGTGTTTATTAATCAATTTCTAGATTTCATTAAAGTGTTTGTATTTCCTGGCTAAAACTCAGTTATCATAAAATAACTCATCATTTAAATCTGTTCTGTGTTCAGCTTCTAACCTGATGGCTTCAGCTTGAAACTTAAGTTACTTGTCTAACAAGTGCATTGTGCACATGTAAACCCATTTAATAATATCACCCTTTTGGCATCTCATTGTCTGGGATTTCATGTGTTTTCAGCTCTCAGAAAGTCCTTGCATGGAGACCCCCTTTTCCTAGTTCTTCCTGAACTCTTGAGACTAATGACGAAGATATGCTGATTTTGAATGGAACCATTTTTGCCTTTGTTGCAGAATCCATTTTTGACTTAAACACTCAGATCTCTGCTGGCTTGGACATATGGCTGCTGCCAGTAAGACATGGTGACATAAGAGCTTTTCCTGACGTTCTAATTCAGTATTAGCCTAGTCCTTGTGTCAATTAAGATAGGCTAGAGGATAATTTATTTCATCCTAATAGCATGATTTCTCTCCTATCTTCCATGCATTTGGATTGCTTCCAGTGTGTTTTCTCCTTACTGCATGTTAGAGCAGATATGAAGACTAGAAGTTGAAGCTATCCCCTGAGTAGGCAGTAAATCTCTATACATTTTTTTGTTTTCTGTTTGAGGCTTGAGACTGGTTCTTTCAGATGTCCTGACTACAGTGGGCAAATTGTCTGCTTGTATTGCATTTAAAGATTTACAATTTGACATGCCTTGTTGGATATTGACTTGAATGATGTTGGACCTTGAAACTTGTGTACACAAGATATGCTCATTCCATATTCTTCCAACAAGAATATGGGTAGCTCTGAGCAGACAAACAGAAGTTTAAAACATGCACTCAAGTACAAAGAAGAAGCACATTTTATTCACAAAATGAATGATAGAAGCATAATAGTGTTAAATGTGAAGATTTGATATGACAATAAAATGAAACTTCTGGTAGTGTTCATTCTCTCAGAATTAATCAGCAGTGTGAAATTTAATTTGGCTGCCTGCAACCTGTCTGTTCTACTGATTGTTTTAATTGCCTATTGCCTAATGTGAGGAATCAAAGGGACATATGGAGACAAAATTCTATAGTCAGGTGAGCAGTTTCCTTTCTGTGATTTAGATGACACAGTGGGGTGAGTGGTGATAGGAGACAGTGAAGCAAAATTTTAACATTTTTTTCAGTGTTAAAATGTCCCCAAGTAGGCTGTATTCATACGCACTCCTGGCTGTTTGATGTCTCTTGTGTGAAGAAAATCTGTGGTATGTCTTAAGTGGTGAGAAAGTTGAGTTTAGTGTTGTCCGGCATCACTGTTGCATTGCAGTGTGATTGAAATACAGTACTGAATCTGGCCCTGAGGGAACACATTGCTACAGACACTTTAGGTGGACAGAAATTGTCTTCCAAGACAGATTTTTATGCATCCTGAACTTGACTGATATCATATGCACTTATCTACTCCAAAAATTTCAGCAACAATCAAAGTTCACCAAAATGTACTTCCCTCTGGTGCTTACAGTTTTTGTACCTGGTTTATGCAAGTATGACTACTTTAATCATAATCCACCCCCACGCCACATTTTTTTTAATTAATAATAAAAAAAAATAGAGCTTGAGTGCGGAGTTTGGAAAGGGGTCAAAACAAAGTAGACATGAATTTGTCATTTAGGTGGTACAAAGAAGTGATTGTGGCCCTTTCCAGAGGGGAGTGAAATCTCATCAAATTGAGAAGGTTAACTCCTTGCACTCATGGAGATATTGTTACTGCACAACTTCAGCTCTTATCATTGCAGACCACCAGGAAGGGAGCTCCAGCTCGCTGTCCATTGGGCCCTTTGACCTTCTTGCTGACTACAGGTGAGTCTGTGCTTTCTACATGTGTGCATGTGCCTTCTATTAAGTACAGGCACGCTGGGAAGTAAATGGACACTATGATATCCTTTTAGTTTTAGGAAGCATTGAGATGGGAAATACGAGAAACAATTATCTAGGTTAATTTCACACTTTGTTAAACTTGATTTAAGAAAAGAAATCTGTGTTTAAAAGGCACAGTGATTTTTGTTTGAAAATTATTGTATGGTAGTTCTCACAATCAGTCATTATATGACCACTGTAAATAGCAAAGATAATTTTGAATAGAAAGTGTCAGGAGTGGCAGATTAGAATTTCCTTTGCCTAGAAGTCACATTACCATCTTGTTTCCAGCATTTTTCTCTTATGCACTACCTATGTAAATTTAGATTTGATCTATGACAACATAGTTGGGATTTAATTCTGGAATAAATGAAAAATAAATCATAAGTATCTGCAGTGAGGACAGTGAAGCAATGCCATTGCTACTGATCTGAGAATCAGGCAGAAAACATCTTCTACAGAAAGGTGTAATTTTTTAGCCTGATCTTCTGTATATTTATGGTACAAGTGAGATTATTCATGCACATTTAGTTTTAGTCTTGTAGCCATGTTAATCTGAATTAAGTTTATTGCTCTGTAGTAAGTATAGTGAGGGTAAAAATATTAGATTCATTGTGAAATTAGTAAGCATTACTGAAATCACAGATAACAGACTGAATAAAGGAAAAAAGGAGATAGAAACTTAACCAAGGAAAGATTTTAGTGATTATATCCCTCTGTATATGTTTCTGTTATTCTTTCCTCAATATACTCAATAATTTCTACATTAAATAACTTTTTGTTGAAAAATTTAACTATATCTTTATAAGTGTTTGCAAAAGATTCTCTAAGCTTTGCTTGGTTCTCCAGAAACTGTTTAAGGAAACAGCAAGAATATTTTGCTTTGCTGAACATATGATCTTCTCAAATTCACCAATTTAAAAAACTATATTAAGTGCTGTTTCTTTGCATACCACACATTGTTTTCAGTGAAATTTAGTCTCTTTGCACCTAGAATTTTCAGTAAACATATTTTCATTTCATAGTTGATTTGAAAAGTGCTGGGGTATTGACTTGATGTGCCCTTCAAAACACTCTCAGGTGTACTTACAGGAAACTTAGGTACTTATTTCAGGAGACCTTTGCCAGATACCTGATATGTTAGTAAGCATTGGATCTAAGGAAGACTTGATTGCTAACACTTAATATTTTGCTAGGACCTAGAAATTGGAGATCATAGCCTCCTTGTCTGTGTGTTTCTTGGTAAATAATAAAATCTCTGCCTGCAACTCTCCTTCTCTTCCTAGGTTAGGGTTTAAATGGGTCAACAAGGTAGCAGGAGTAAAGATGAATTTGGAAAGTACAGTTTTAGCTCTAGACTTGTACACATTATGTTTGACCAAATTATGAAAATTTAAATTGGTTTTCCTTTAAAATCACAAATCAAATGCGGAAGTTAATGAAGAAAAGTTTATTCGTATATCTGTAGTGCACTAGTACTGACTGAAACAATTGCACTCACACAAGAGGACTACTTTTAAAATAAGTGTTACCTGTACAAGTTTAAAAATGCAAACTGGGTAGAATAGTCCCAGTGTAAAATACCAAAATATCAATATTCAGTGTGAATAGTGTACATGTCCATTTAGTTATAATGGCCTTGTACTAGTGCATTTTCACACGTGAATATTTATGTGACTAACTGGAGTCTGAAATTACCTGTTTGTGTGTGCTTTTGCTTAACAATGTAGCAGTGAATGTGGTTTTCCTACTTATTTATAAAACAGGCAAGTAGTTTCCAATTGCACTCTGTACTTTTCTACCAGAAACTTACAGATGGACACTAAGAACTTTTACTTCATTTTATAAAGCACTTTTGAACTGTTTGGAAGTTCACCCAGGGAAAAAACCAAGATTTTATCAATGCAGCTAGATGTTTATGAGGACGTCATGCTACATACAAATTGAAAGGTGTTATGTTATCTTGACTCTGGAAAAGGAAAAATTTGTACTTATAACCCAGCTTGAAGGCCTCCAGTACTGTCTGACAGCAAAGCCCTCTGGCATTCAGAGCACAGAGCTCTCCATTGTCTGACATCCTGGAAGCAGCCTGCTGAGGATGGAAACTCAAGCAACCTTTAATTTCACAAATATTTGTTTTTATCTTTTACTGTGTCCTGCAGACACTTTTCTGTCTTTCGCCCTTGAAAGTCCTCTAATTAGTCATGGAATGAACAGCTAAGAATCAGAACATAGTCTGGGAGAGTTATTTATATTCCTTGAAATACCCCTACAATGTTTTAGATTGTTCTTTTCTTCCACAAATCAATTGAGTTTTGGCGGCAATTTTACCTAATTAAGGGCTAAAAACCTTCTGTATAAGGATCTCAATATCTTGTCTTAATTGCTTCTCTGCAAAAAATGGCTTAGTTTAATGACTTCTCAGTTCTGTCAGTACACGTATATTTCTTAGTAAGATGCTTTCCTTCTCTATAGTGTCGTGCATGCAGCATTCATCGAAAGGTGAGTGGGCATTGTGCATTCACCAGAGATCATGTGGGTGGTCAACTACTTATTTGTTGAAAGGTTCTATTAGGAAGTAGAAGGGCTAACACTGGAGGGAAGGGTAAACCCTGAAAGATGCAAGCAAAACCAAATCATGTTATTTCTTTGCTTGTCACTATTTTTTTCAGAACTAGCATCATGAGAGCTGGGGAGGCTTACAGTTACCTAAATGCAACTCCTGCATGAATTAGAGGGTTGCTGCAAAGGAAGCAGCACCATCAAGGAGAAACTGCAAAGAATGGTAATTACAGATGTCCTCGGCTAATGGCTGGTGGTGAGATAAGTGTCTTTTCCTTGTCTCATTCTGTGCATATACCTTTCTTCCGAAAGGGAGCAGCTTTGCATGGCAGCCAAGGGTTACAATATGTTTTGCTTTTTGCAGCTGTAGGATCATTTTCATGATGCACATTTTCGCTTGGAAATCCTGTGAAAGTACCAGGTATTTGCTGATGGTTGGGGATGCGGATAGAAGAAAAAACAGCAAAATTGCTAGAACTTTGCCAGCGAAGAGGGAGCTTTTAACATTTAGTTGTTGCTTACTTTTTTTACATACAATCTCTGCAGATCCTTTGCAGATCAATATTTGAATTTTATACTAACAGATTTATTAGAATTCATGCTGTATGCCAGCCATCTTACAGAAGATTTGTGTTGCAGTTATGGTAAAGTCTCTACTAACTTTTAAGACCAGATTTTAAAGCAAAGTAGGATTTTGAAAAGTTTTGTCTTGGTTTAGGTAGTTCATCCCTTCAGATACATAAAGGCTATTACCACGAAGGCTTTCAAATACTGATGCCTATTGTGATCCTCAGATTCCCAAGGGTACCTGAAAATCTGATCCTTAATTCCTCAAGAATAATATATGAAGCTGCCACTGGCATTGTTACTTTGTATGTTCATAACCTTTAGCAATAATATGATAGCTCATTGTTTGCCTTCTTTAGGAGTAAAGGCTCCTTGTGCATAATTTATTGTATAAATAAAGAATTGTGCTGTGTTTATTTTAGCCAACAGTTGTATGCAGCTGGACCTGTAATATAAGAAAGATATTTAAGCCTTTTTTCTTTCATTTAGTTGGTTTTTTTCTTTAGGTGGAAGAAGTATCAAGAAGTAAGTTTTGTCAATCTCTTCCTTTTTTAAAGCAATTAGATATGAAAATGCATGAAGAGGAGCTGAGGCCATAGTTAAACCCTGTCTGATGGGAGGGAGATTGCATCATAGTTGCCTAAATGTGTATGTGTGAGCAATTGGGAAATATGAAAGGGTCAGCACTGTTTGAGATGTGGTGAAATAGATTAATATGGGAATATATCAAAGCAGTGGATGCAGAGAAGAGCAGAGGGGAAAGGAAAAAGAACTACTAGAGCAGAGACCTTCAAAATACTGGGAAAAAACCCTGGAAAACTGTGCATCTATGTTTTATAGTCACTCTGTTTTGTGTCTCCTTAATGGATTGTGTTTAATGGACAGATGGGGCTGTTGACCAAGGCCAAAATACTTATGATATTTTTTCTAGTAAATAAAGTTCTTTCCCTTTAGGCTTTTTTTTAAATTCCAGTTTTAATGAGGCTTCCCTTCACTGGTGCCAAGAAGTGCCTGATTTGCATGTGCAAATTCAAGATTAATATGTGTGAACTTCATTAGATTTATTAATCTGTTGTTGCCTATGAAGAATGTATTGCTTTTTTTTCCTTCTAGGATTATGTGTTATATGCTTAGATGACTTAAATACACAGGATTTTTGTGTCAGCTGTGATTATGAGGTTTTGGACTATTTTAAATCAAGTATTAAAATTAATTTTTTTAAGAGAATTTATAAGCTTCCATGTTTTTCCTTTTTTTTCTTTTCTTCCTTCTGGGCTTAAAAAAAAGGCAATGCAATTGTTTGTGTTCAATGAACACACGGTATTTCGAGACTGTCTCTCAAAATAGCTATTCAAATTGGAATGCTGTAGAATTTTATAATTGCTCTGGACCTCTGAGTCATCTGCAGAAATATTTTTAATGATCAATCGACCATAAAACTCATAACTTTTATTTGAGGTCCCTCAAGAACAAATTGATTCTGTGTTTCCATATGAATAAGGAAAATATCCTTCTAGTTAGGGATTTGCATTAAAAGGTAAAGAAATAGGGAAACAAGGAGCAGTTCTGATTTGGAAGGGTGAAACATCCTACACCAATAGTGCAATAAGATTATTAAAAGGGAGTGTTTGATTAATTTTCAGTGTACCCTTCATACATATGATCACAGCTTTCACCTGAGAAAGTGAGGGGTAAAACAATTTCTTCCCTTACCTGCAATTCCCTCTCAGCACACGATTAAAGGCTTATACAAAGAGGCAGGAGAAAATTCATTAACTTGGTAACCACACAGTTTTACCCAACACTACTGATGCTGAAGCTGGAATATATGCATGTGTAACTTAGAAACAAATTTCACATTTTAGTATTAGTGGCAGATGAGTTGCATTGGTAATTCCATCCACTGCAGCCTGTCTAAAATAACTATATGCAGCTATTCATGCATGTAATTTGGCTACCTGATTCATTAACATTTAAACAGTCTGTTAGGCAATGACCATAAATTAGATGCCTTGCAGATCCTTGGCAAAAGTATATTTAACAGCCATCGATACACTAAAGCCTTGTCAAGAAAAAATTGCCTACATGCTATGCTGTAACAAACATGCATGTTTTGTGTTACGTCAGAGTGTGCCCTTTCAAGGATGGCATCTAATATCACTGGGGCCATAGAGAAATACTGTGATTGTATGGGAGGAGGGCAAACACACTGCACTTAGTTGCAGGTAAATGCTAATGGGACTATCTGTGTCTGGAAAGAGCTGATGATGTAGAGTCTAATCCAGAATGCTTTTAAAGCAATAGAAATGTTCCCATTGATGGAAGATAAAGGACTCCACAACCTCCCACTGAAAGGAGTTCCAGTCCCTTGAAACATGTTTTTAGTACCGTTATGTTCCCCTGACACAGACCAGTGGCTTGAGGAAGGAGCTGGGAACACCTCATCCTGTTTTATCCCCCAAGGGTTGATATCCTCATTTTTTATCAGGCAATATAGGCTGTTTAGAATGTTATACTGTGGCAGTGGGGCGTACATGTTACTCCAGAGTCATTCATCTGTGGATCATTCTCCCTTCTGTCACAGCTCCTTCATGATTGTGCCTCTACCACTGTGTCATACTTCATGCTTGGAACTCACCTTGGACAGGACCATCCCCATCACCTTCATCTTTCCTGGTAAATATGTTCAGTTCTGGCAATGAACCCTAGCACCAGGCTGAAGGGTACACAACCGGGCTTGTAGATGTTACAAAATCCTGCATATATGCTGCATACCTTGGGTTTTGTTCTGTGCCATGAGAGCGTGTGAAGGAGCTTAAGGACAAAAAAATCTGATGAGATACTGATTAAGTTACGGCAGAGGGAGTCAGACCTGGTACTGATATTGTGTGCTGTAAAAGACCTTCAGACCAGCCACACTCAAAACCATACTGAAGTGCTTTTTGAACAAGAATTGGCATAATTCAATTTCTTTCCAATGTGGATGATGAGGGAAAGGGACCAGGTCCTTATACAGCAAGCTAATTCAAATCTCGATACGTGAAAACAATAATTTGAAGATTTTCACGTCTATATGCCCAGTGGGCTTTAATCACTTGATACAGTAACTACACAGGCAATACTAGTCTAAAAGTTAAAATGGAGAACAGTTGAAGAGAAACAAGAACTTCTGCCATTCCTGTGTAATATCTGTGACTATTTTTGGTGGCTTGCAGCCAACAACAGAATCCCTGTACTTACATCATCAGGTGCTACTGTGGTTCCAGTTCTAGAAACTGTTTCCATGTGTTTCAGGAACCTAATTATGGTAACTGAAATGACTATTGTTTTGTTACAAATCACTTATTTGAATAGATTTTGGCCTGTTGGTGTATTGTAATCCCACAACAGAAATTTGCCCATTTTTTTACGCTCAAAATTACTTGTAAACTACTGGCAGGTCTGGCGTTTGGGTTGTTTCTGTAATACTGGAAGGGGTTCCCAGGTAGTTTTCCCGTTGTTGGGTTGGACAAGCTGAAGGTCACTTTTCCAAATGGTTGAATTAACTTTGGCTCTGGAAAGTTGGTTTTAGTCCTGGTCATGCAATGCACTCCCATCTTGTGATGGCCAGCCAGCAGATCAGTTATGGGCTAAATAAGCCAAGATCCTAGGGGCATTTCAAGTCAATATTTTTTAACTACTTAAAGAGCAAGTCTGAAAAAGTGTGTTAGGAACCCACCTGAGTGGCAGATTAATGCTCTGTTCTAACCTCATTAACAGCTCAATATATTGCTGATCATGAGGACAGACTGTTTCACAGGCCACATGCAAGACCATTTTTTTGTCCTCAGGAAAGGCAGAACCCATAAAAATAAGAGTTCTTCACAACATTCAGCTGATCAAACCAATTGATTTTACTGATACCTAGAACAATATTTCCCAGCAAACTCTTTGGGAAAGTGAGGATTTGTGGACTGATTCGAATATATATTGTAACACCCACATTTGGAGTTTACTACTGCCTTTAAAACAGAAATGGCAACTAGACTCTGGAGCAGTCCTTACTGTGTTTTTCATAAACTTTTAGATGCCACAGATGTTTTAGACTTGTTAAAAGCCTTAAGAATATTTCCACAGTGCTTTAATTCTTTACTACTACCATGAATTTTTATAGTTCTACTGTACTGATCTTTTTTGAGATGTTTCAAAACATTAAAAATTAAATAACTTTTTTAATTACTCTGATGTTATTGGACATTTATATTGTCTTTTACACTAGAACTTTGTTTCATAAACAGCTATACTATTTGGGGGGGAAAATAAGCAGAAACAGAGACATGTTTGCAATAACTTTTTGTGACTTCTTTTCCTCTTTGCTTTCCTCTCGATTGTAATTAGAGTATTGATTAGATCGGTATGACTAGTCCATTTCTAAATGAACATAACCTGTTTTGACTGGTTAAATCGGTAATCAGGAAGTGTTTTCTGATTTCTTTAGTATTTTGTACTCTTTAGAGAGTAACCTACAGAAAAATAATTTGGTGCTTCTGTGGACATAATGAATGCATGGGTGATATCTTCTCAATTTAAACTTCATCTCCTTTCTGACAACTGATACAGTTCAGTGAATTCAGGATTAATCATCAGTGTTGGTTTTGACTGTTGATAAATACAACCCTTAAAAAGGGTAAACACTGGAATATATCTTTGAGAAGATAATGTTGCCAGATATTGTTAGATTTATTTTATATTAAATTTCAGTACCTTATTTATCATCAGAGACATGGTCTCTGATATTTTAAAAACCAGTATTTTAAAAATCACTGCACTGCCATGGAATAGAGACATCCATGTGCAAACATCTTTTATTTTCTAGCTATTCTGTATAGTTTTTCTAATTCTCTGAAGGATAATTGCATTTTTCTAGTGTGCAAATAACTACTGATAGTTTTAGAACTGTTCCCATAAACAGTTCTTTCCTAGTAATGCTTTCAAATCTCTGAAATTCAACACATTTATTGCAAGAATAATTCCACCTAGACATAAGCTAGCATATTTCTGGTGAAGTAAGTGGAATTTTGCAAAAATTTATCAAGCAAATTGCTTCATAATTTACATTCCATAATGTTAATGCAGATTCCTTTGTCATGAAATATTATCCAGTTTCTAAAATTATCACTCTTTCATGATGCAAAGCAAACATATTTTTCAGTTTATATTTAGATGTGGGAAGAGAAAGGCATAGGCTGCTTATTTATTACTGAATGTTCTTGTTAACTCTTAACATATTACATTTGTTGTATCTATCATCATTATGTATAGAAATACACCACAATGGCCCCAGTCTCCCACAAGTAAAATATTCTCTAAGCTATTGAAAAAAAATAATATGAAAAAAGAGTATGGATATTTGTTGGATATGAAGCTCATTCTGTGGGAATGCTTGGCTTTTTGCCTCATCCAGCCTAACATCCTCGTTCCTTGGAGATTTCCTTTTTAGTTTATTGCATCGACCCAGAAGGCCTACCTCTGTCTTTCCTAGATATTTCTGATTTTCTCATGTTTGCCCCTTGAGAAATTACTGTGAGTTCAGTGTAGAGATGGAAGTTGTACTTTGAAGAACGGCAGCATCATCCTCAAAGCACTGCTGCATGTAGGGTTCTCTGAGCTCGCTGTGTTCACAGGAGCTGTAAGTCTTACAGCTGTGAACACATCTGGACCTATGACCATGTCAGCTGCTAGTAAGGAGCAGTCCTTCTACGCATCTCTCTTCTATGTTTCATGTTCAAGGGTATCTGGGAGTCAGTCCATGTTCATTTAACTCCAGGTTATGAGCCAATACAAACAACAAAATAGTGCCCTATGACTAAGATCAGGATTCTGCTGTGGTAGGAGAACAGCAAGAAACAGGAGATCTGCGCAAGCAGGTCTGTGCAAGTAAGAGTGTGTGTTAAATGCTTAAATCTGTATATGCAAATATGCAACACCTAAATTAGCAAATCAAGGTGTATTCAGTTCACACACTGAAATTAGGAAAGTTGTTGGCTTTTTTCCTTGCCTTGTCCCCCTTTTTTAGCTTCAGATCTTTTCCAAATCTACAATAAGTGATTTTGAACAATGGCTGAGTCTTAATCTGTTCCATTTAAATTATTTAGCATTCATTTATACAATACTGGAACATTTTATTTCGGGATATAACATTTATCATGGATTTTTTTTTTTCAAGAAGAAGCATATAACTCTCAAGATGAAGTTGTTTGTTACACAGTTTTTTTCCATATTTAGCTTGTTCAATCAGGCATTAGTGGTTGTCAGTTATAGTAATACAGACGCCCTGCATTACTGGACACCTTTGAGTTCTGTCAAAGCTCATGGTGTGCAGAGGAATCCTACACAGACTGTAAAAGCAAGGTTGGTGTGCTGGCTGTATTTGGCATTCACTACAGGAGAACCCAAGTAGTGTAGGACAGATGCTCTGAGTGAGAATGACATCACATGTCTGCAAAGGTAAGGTTTCTTTTTGCCCTTAGACATTTCTTGAGACATGAGAATTTATTGAAGTGCATATTGTTTCAAATGGCTAGGAAGGGAGATCAGCTGCTATGGTGGAAACAAGACAAACACTGAAACATCAAAAAGGGGGCAGGTATATCTTTAGGAAAAAAAAAAAGAAAAGCAAGTCATATTTTTATAACAAAAAAGATGGAAACGAGTAATAGAACCTGACTGCTGTATCTGTGTAGCTCAAGGGAACCAAGGGAGAGATGGGACTGAACTTGTCCCATACTGGTGAGCAAATCAAATCCCTGGTGCATTTTCATCAACTGTCAGAAACAGAGAGATATTTCTTTGGGGCCAGGCAGGAAATTAGGCTATTAAGTTACAGCTTTTTCACAGAGCTCTTGTCATTCTCTTCTCCTATTCTACAGATGTTCTATCAAAGCAAGTCATTGTAACCATTTATCTTTCCAAACTTAAAATACCTTTTCCAGAGCTAATTTTTTCCCTCAGTACTTGAGGTCTTTGTACTTTGTGTCTTGGTTCCCTGATCTTGTATGGATCTAAGATTAATTTGCACTAGCAAGGAGTTCAACAACAAAATCAATTTCAATTGGGTCAGGTGAGGTCACTCCCAGCTCAGCAGTGTGAGGAAAAAAAAAAGGATTATTTTCATTCTGGGAACACCACTACTTTAGTATGGAGGGAAAAAACATTGTCTATTAAAGACCTTTACAATAATTTTCATAACATTGGAACCGATTAATTTTTTTGTTTACTTTCTGCAACTTTAGTATAGTCATCTATATGCAAATAATTTGAGTTACAGAATGCTTTTGTATTCTTTAAAGGGAATGGAATAGAATTTGTTAGCTGACTGGTAGCATTTCACAAAAAACGTGGCACTGTCAAATCGATACAGAAATACCTTTGATAGATCTTTTTATATCCTTGACACATAGACAGTGTAAATTAAACAGCAACATTCCCTCTGTCAGGTATTCCATGCACCATATCACAAATAGGCAGTTTTAATGGAAATTTAATTTACAGCTTAAAGAAAATATTTTAGACAAAAAAAAGTTTAAATGTTTAGAATTTAATTCACAAGGAAACCCCAACCTGTTTACAGAATCTGTTCTTTAGTGTCTATTTTATCTAATAGCTTTGAAAGAAAGCAAAAAAAAAGGAAGCAGCATCAGCTCAAATGCTTAATAAAGAATTAGTATTTAATGTGCACCGGCTCTTAATTATTTGTTCCATCAGGTAGAGAATACCAGCTAAGAAAATGCGCATGTTTGTGCCAGTTCATTCAGACAGCGCCAGATTTCCAGGTGAGTTAGAGCTGTTGTTTCCTTTAGGACAGCTGTGCAAACTGTTGCTAACTGAAGACCTGGTTTGCACAGGCTAAGAGGAAGGAAAAGTTGCTTAACTGAAATTACTGGGCCATATCATTGTTTCTGCTTTGTGCATCTTAAATTTTTGTATAATCTGCGTTGAAGAGTAACAAATATGATTTTAGTATTTTTAAGTTAAATTTTGTATTCTGATGTCTGATTTAAAGGTTCTATGTATTTATGCCCAATAGAAAAAAAGGGAGTGAAGTATGTCAAAAGGCTACCTTATGGAAATGCAACTGTCTTAAAAAATAAAAGGAAGGTATTGGAATAATTTCAATTGTGCTGTAGCAGTCCTGACTTCAGGTGTTGACCTCAATCAGTTTCATTATATGCAAAAAGATTCAGATTTTCTGGGTCAAATTCTCCCCAAGTGTATTTTCCCTGAATTCTGTGGAGTAACACCAAAAATGGATGTGGCCTACTGATCTCAAATTTCTTCCATTTCCTTTTTGTGTGATCAAAACATGTAAAATGAAATAATGCTACTAATAATTCCTTAGAGAAAAAGATACTAGAGATATGTTTCTTTATTCAAGAGTTTGAGCTAAATCCTCTGTCTATATATACATAATTTTGTTCTTTTTACAAGCTTAGATGATTAACTATCCGAACATCATTGGAAAAAAACAACCAAAACAAACCCTAACATGAAAAGTCTATAGCCAAAATTTATTTTATTGCAAAAAAATTAAAATCGTTTCTTCCCTTAGTCATGGACAGAGTTCTTAACAACTGTAAAATTAGCTCTTGACTGACCTTGAACTGGTAATAGACAAGGTTTAGTACAACCAAATTTGCCTTCATTGTCATGGATTCAGTGTTTAAATAGATACTTCCCTTTCAAAATATCACTGATTGTTACTCAAATTATGGCACTTCAGAGAGCATTGAAAAAGTATTCCTAAATGTCATGGTATTTGATAGCAACACATTTTAGGCTTTACACTTCCATAACACTTAAATTTTCAAAGGGCTGAGTGAAGACTCCCTGATTATTTTCGCATCATTCTGAACTAAGAGTAGTTCAGGATTAATATCTCTCTATTACAGATGAAAAAATGGACACAAAGAGTGTAAAAGCTGGATCTGTACACATAATTGCCAAATTGCCCTTTCAGGCCAAAACTGTTATTCCAATGGTTCATAATGCAAGATATTCCTAAGTTTCCACTGTAAAATTATATAGATCTTTAAAGTAGAATCTTGCACCTACCTGCATTAGTGTGAACACTTTGTAAGCATATAAATTTGAGACAAGTGTATATCACTACTTCCAGAGAACACTTCAGTTTATAGCTAGCTGTTGCCTAAGTGGTTCCTAAGAAAGCTTTAAATAGCCCTTATAATGTGGTCTTAGAAATGTAAATTTTTTAATTATGTATTTTTATATCATTTACATTTTGAATTATCTTTAAAATTTATAAAGTAAAATAATTTAAAATTTATATAGTTTATACAAAATGTAATTTTAATTTTTGGCTGTACTGGATTTGCACACTAGCATTTGTATTAAATTTAGATTAAGTGATATCTTGAATTGCACCATTTTTCCTTTAGGGATTAATACAAAGTCCATTTGAAGTTAGTTTGCTTTGGCTTAGATGCAGGAGAGATCACTGCATCTCCCATTATAGTTAACAAAAAGGATCCTCAGATTTTATTAGCTGTTGGAGAACATCTACAAAGAAGTAGTTCACATGACAAGCTTCTCGGTAGGACACCAATAGCAGAAGTACTACAGGCTTTTTTATAAGCAAATAAAGACTTTTTAGAGGACTACTTGGAGCTGAAAGCCAATGTTTAGTCTAGGTTCTGAAAACAATCAGACTGGAGTCTGATGAGCACAAAGACAGGAATGTAAAATGAAATTTCTGAATAGGTCAGGAGGTTGTTATGATAATCACAACTATTTGAGTGATGGGTATACTTGCATACCTGCTTTTTCACAGCAGAGACCTGTGTTAGAGACAGAAACTCAGTGAGATCTCTGGGTCTTACTTGGCTTTACATTGGTGGAATGCAACTGGATTAAATGAACCTATTCCTTATTTACAGTAGCAATCACAGACCAGACTGGCCTGGTATTTTCCAGCAAGTCATGGAACTGTGGACTTGATTATTTGTGAGCAAAGTAGTACTTGGATGGATAAGCATACTTGCTAACAGCTGGGCTAAAATAGCTAAACACAGATGAGATAAATTCCATTCTGCTCGCTTAATTCTTGCTGTTTCAATTAGATGTGTTGTTTTTCTCACTCTGTCTCAACCCCTTCTATTATTTTTCCTATTTGTATCACACTGCATCACTGAGCAGGCTACACAGCTATCAGTTTCTCTACTTGAAATGAGAACATTGCAAAAGATGATGGAGATGACTTCTTAATATTAAGCTGATAAAGCATATAAAGCTCTTTTGTACTAAATGGCCTGGAGAGTTCCTAATAATATCTGTAAATTTTTCAAGATATCGGGTCTACTAAAAATGTTGAATAAACAAGTCTCTATTAACTGTACACAATGTTCATGAATTAATGTTTCCATGTAGTGAAGCAATTTATGTTTCCATTGGAATATACTGGGAAAGTGACAAATATTTCTTTGGAACTAAATTGCTTAACCTAATCCACCAATTACCATTTGCAGAAGAAAGAATACATTTGTATTTTTATTAAAAGATTTCTGCTCCCCAGCAGACATTTGTATTGCCAGAGTATTACTTTATCTTCAGAGTACAGGTATATAAACTGGAGACAAAATCTCACACAAGGATAACATGAAGACAAGTTCAGGGGAATGATATGGTAAAACGGAACACATCTTGGGGGAAATACCCTTTAGGGACAATTTTACTAAAATTTTACCCCAGGCACAGCAATAATGTAGACAGATTAATCTGCATGCAAGTAAACAAATCCATCTTCAGTAGTGTGAATTTAAGAAGAATTATGTGTCTGTGGATGTTTCTGACGATGGGAATGATATCTATTCAGTTAGATTTGAAATCATAGATTGTTTTTTAAGGATTAATGTTTTATGGTTATTTAACAGGTACCATTTATAGTATTTCTTTCTCTACCTTCTTCTCTTTATGCTTCATTTTGATTTTCAATTAAATTGACAAAATATTGCACTTTTTATTGATACCGTATTTTTCACCCACTCAAGCTACTTTTGCTTTAGTCTAACATCACTGAATTCTAAGGTCATAGAACAAAACAATTCATGTCATAGATCTCTTGTTGCTGTTGCTCTAGCAATACTTTCACCTCACTTAGCTTCTGTAGTCTTTAGTAATCTTATAAAGACACCAAACTTGGAATTTCCATTAGCTGTTCTAGAATCCATAGAAAGAGATTGATGCATTCTAGGAAATGTTAAGCTCATTGATCTGAGTGGTTGGAATGAAATTTATGTATTTAGACAAAGAGAATGAAAATGGAGAAAAAGGAGACATACTCTGGCATGAATGATACAAAGTAAGAACTTGGGGGAAAAGTGGATACAGAGCTCATATGCACAAAAAATTATAAACTGTAATTTCAAAGAGATAGGTAAAATATATAGTTTTTCAATTAAATATGTTAATATTTTAAGTTAAGGTGCTTTCGAAACTTTGCTTTCTGGAGAAACAATGTGAGTAAGAAGCTGCCATAATTTAATGTTTGGGTTACTACCACTTCAGAATATCAAAATTAGAGGTATCATTTCATACATGGTAGTGAACATTTTCCCATACCTGGGACAAAGAAATCATTACAAAATTGCTAAGATGAATGCAGAAATAATTATTGCTGGAAATTAGAGTGACGAATATCAATGAAATTTAATATACTTTTTGATCTTATATCTTATTATGACTATGTATGAAGAAAACTAGTGATGAGATCAGTAATAAAATAAATACAATCTCACATAAATATGATGAAATATGGGCACAAAATACTAATATTAGTTTAATTTTAGATGTAGAAATCATTTGGATGTAATCAAATAATTGATACATCTTTTTTTCTGTCCATGTGTTTGAAATAGCCAGTTTTGAAGGCAACTTTGGACAGAGGGATGTTTCTCTCCCTTCAAATAATGTGTTTTCTGAAGTTGAACTCAGACAGCTGATTTCTGTTGATGTGAATGTCAATTCTTATCAATGATATTTAGTAGCATTTCCTTTGCTAAGCTCTGACTCCAATCTCCCAATTGTGAATTCACCTCCTATTCATCTGTTTCATGTCACACCAATGGATTTTGAATGACCTTCTTAGGATTCTTATCCTTACAAAGCCCTTGGCAAGCATCTCCTATGCTAATTTTCATCAACTTCCATTTCTTTTTCTTTTTTTTTTTTATCATGAGCTTTCATAAGTGTTTTCTCAGCTGATCCATGAAATCTCAGTGCACCCAATGACACTTGATATATTATAGAGTATTCGAGTCAACCCCAGAGATCAAATCATGGTGATAGGCTAAATAAAGCATTTCAAAAATAACAATTGTTTAGCTGAACCTTGCTGATAAGATCCAGTCAAAGAGACTGAAGATTTTCAATTGAGAATGCTCTTTTTAGTTTAACTAATTAAAATTTGTTATTTTTTTGTTCAAGTTAATGCTGTTGAGATTATTATTGTGCATTGCTACCTTATTTTTACATTAAAGATATTAGATCTTTTCGTCTTTTCATGTTGCTAATGGAAAATAGTTTTCTTGTAGGTATAAAATTGATGCAAAAGGACAAAGTAAAATGTATTTTGTCTTATGCTGGATTGTTTTCTAGAATATTTTTTTTATTTATGAAACATATAGAGAAAGAACATATTAACTTGTCACATCTTTTTACCCTTCTAAGACTACTCAAATGAGCAGTTTAAAACATAATTATTATCATTTAGGTTTTATAACATTTGTTTCTCATTCACAGTTTTTTCTGGTTTGGCAAATAAAGAAAAACAAGCTGCATCTTTTCAGTATGCTTTGGATATTTCTGATTTCTGCTTTCTCTTTCTAATTCTTTCAGATTTTTTTTGTACCTTTATTCTGGGGTTAGAATTGGCCTTTTATTGACTCTTGAACCTTAAATGGTGAATTATATTCAGAAAAAAAAACCCAAAGAACAACAACAAAAAAAACCCAACCAAATCTGGTTCTGGGCCCAGCTTGCTCCAGGTGGTACCCTAAAAGAGCTTAATGTCTGGCTTAAGACAAGTCTGATATTCAGACTGGTTTTTTGACTTTCCCATCTACCTTGTCCACTCCTGCAGAAAAAGTCTCCTCACTCTTGCTGTTGCAGGACATCATGTGAGTGTACTCAGTTTTCCCTTTTCCTCATTTAATGAAAAGTTTCAGGGTCAGGGCCAGTTCCCACCAAATATGCAGATAATTGTGAAGTATATGAAAGCATATAAGAACTTAAACAAACCACCATGTCCTTCCTGACTCTATTTCACAAAAAGAAGACATAAACCCAATGCTCTTGAATGTTTGAAAAATGCCTAGTGCAAATCTTCCTAGAATTTCAAAGGACTGTTTTGTGATTGAGCTCTGAAAACCGGAGTAAAGCCTGATTACTGTAAAGGGAGGACAGAATCTTATTTCTACCAGAAATTAATCCAGTGCAGCTCTCTACCCCTTCAGGAACAGGGGACTGTCTTTGGAAAGTCATGTCACTTCTTTCCACCTTAGTTTTGCTTAATGAGGGGGTGCTGGAATGAAAGGAAAAGGCAAATTATGCTGGGCCATCCTAGGCAGCGTGAGTGTTTCTGCAGCTTTTATTAACCACTAAATCATGACTCTGAGATATTTACATTACTTGATCTTCAGCTATCTGTCCCTATATGTTACAGGGGAGTAGTGATAAACAGAAGTCAGTACTGTCAGACCCAAATATTACACAAAACATATTGAGCAGCCAACTTAAACCTCAGTCTTCTGGGCATACATAGTTCCCTCTGAACACAAAGAGTTATACCAAGCCTCAATATGGATACATTTATACTGTATTTCATTAAATAGTTCAGTCTGGTTTTCCTACTAAAGGTCCTGAACTGAGACAGGCCTTTACTGCAGTCACGTGAATAACTACAAACGATAAAGAAGAGCATGGGCTGTTAATCTACCAAGGAGGAGAAGAAAAGACTGTTAATGTGACAGCCTTAAGTGGATCCTGGAGTGCCCAGCTAAACGCGCCTCCTAAATTTCCACCTTTGTTTGCTACCCAAGGACTTTTACCTTATATGCTTTAGGCTAAGGCCTTGGTTCTGGAGCTGTGGGGATATTTCCTTGTCAAGATATGTGTTCAGAATTTATTAACAGTAAAGCAATATTGTTTCTTCCTCTTAAACATTCAACCCCTGATGCAGCCAAGTTCAGCTGTGTATATGAATTCACCATTTTCATAGACAGGAAACATTTCTGTTAAAAAGTTAATCTGCAAGGAAAAGACTGGAGCTTGTTCACTGTTATAGAGTTCAACTAAAGGCCAATAATCCAATATATGTGTGTTGGGGAAGCAAGAGGGGAGGATAAAGAGGTAGAAACCTATCTTTCCGTAGGAAAGAAATAAAAATAGCAGCAAATGTTATCATTTTCAGATTGTTACTAGCAACAGAGAGACGTGATCCAAATAACAAGTGAATGACTGCATACACTGGTGCAAGATAAAGACCACAGATAGAAATTTGATTAAGTATTATTATCAGTCAGCGCACAGAGAATGGCAGCCAGCCAACAGAGCATTCACTTTTCTGTCCCTCTCTGTCTCTGGCAGACTGCTTATGCAGGTTGTCATAAAGGTAACCTGGAGATAGGACTGCATGGCAGATAGCAGTCATAATTTTCTGCATGCAGGGTCTCCTTAAACATGACTCTCATTGTTGCAGACACAAAATTTGTGTCTGGCAGCTTGAACTGTTCTGCTTTTTTGTTGGTTATATTCTTAGATTTTTGATTATTACTATTCTTCCACCTAAATGTTGAGATTTATAGCCTGTGTAAACTTATTCATATCTACCCTGTGACCTTTCTGCCACTAAAAAGAAAAATATTGATGTTGGAGTGAGAAAACACAAATAGTGCTTCTCCACTATCCTTCGATTTTTTTTTATTATTTTACTTTTTATCTAAATTTGTACTGGGAGCAGAATTTTAAATTATTCTTCATTCTTTCTCTGATGCAGGTGAAATGGGAAGGGGTAAACCATGTTGATGAATACACAAATCTGTGTTTCTTCCGCTTTCCAATGCATATAACTGTATAAACTCTAAAGGAGAAACAGATAGGAAGGACAGAGGCAAACTGCATTCATCCTGGAGAAAGTGGATAGAGTACTCTAGGCTTTGTTTTAGGATTATTAGTGATACTTAGCTCTTGTACTTTATTTGTTTAGATGCTGCCACCATAATATTTACTGGATATATACAACAATGTCTGTAATCAAAGATAGCATAAATTCCTATGAATCTGATGTATGAAAACTGGAAAGAGTTAGAGCAAACTGGAACCCTGAAAACAAGCATTGTGCAGACATTTGCTCAGAATATGGCCAGCTCCAGGAATTTTTGTCCACTCTCCATCTTTTTACAAAGCATCCTATGAACAACTATTGGACAGCGATGCAAATGAATGTTCTAAACTGATGTAACAACATCACCAAATTAAAATGATGATTCCTCTTGGACAGAGATTCTTCCATTTAACTACTTAATGGAAATCAAATGCAATGTAGGGAGCTGTAAGAGGAACCTATTAAGTTCTATTACATTACATAACTGAAATGCGTCTGATGTTTTCTCCCCAAACTTCTAGTTGTACAGACACGTGTGTATTGTGCCACTATCAAATCTTGCTTGAGTAATTCAAATTAAAATTGTTTTCTTAATTTAGCCATGTGTTCTTGAAAACAAAAAATGGGACAGCCAGTTTCAATCCATTTCTGAGCCTAGTTCTGGGTCATTGAGTTGCACTTTTTTTCATAGAAGATGGAAATGTGAAAAACAAGAAGACAAATTACTTGATTGTTTTAGCTGGATGCAGGTTCGTTGGAGACAGGCTTAGTTTTGACCATGTTTGGCTGTTGCCTGTTCATTTTACAGAATCACAGGACGGGTCATGTTGGAAGGGACAACAGTGGGTCATCTGGTCCAACCTCCCTGCTCAAGCAGGGTTGTCCTAGACCACATTGCACACTATTGTGTCCAGACAGTTCTCCACAGCCTCTCTGGGCAATCTGTTCCAGTGCTCAGTCACCTGCACAGTAAAGTTCTTCCTCATGTTCAGGGGGAAATTCCTGTGCATCAGTTTCTGCCCCTTGCTGCCAAGCAGAGCCTGGCTCCATCCTCTTGCCGCCCCCCTTCAGATACTTATAGACATTGATGAGGTCCCATTTCTGTTGTCTCTTCTTGGGGCTGAAAGGCCCAGCTCCCTCAGCTTTTTCTCATAAGGGAGATGCTCCAGTTGCCTTATTGTGTTTGTTTTCTTCCACTGGACCTGCTCCAGATGCTCCACATCTCTCTCATCCTGAGGAGCCCAGAACTGGACACAGCACTCCAGATGTGGCATCACCAGGGCTGAGTAGAAGGACAGGATCACTCCCCCTGCTGGCAAAGCTCTTCCCAATGCACCCCAGGATACATTTGGCCTTCTTGGCCACAAGAACACACTGCTGGCTCGTGGACCGCTTGTTGGCCACCAGGACCCCCAGGTCCTTCTCTGCAGAGCTGCTTCCCAACAGGTCAGCCCCAGCCTGTACAGGTCCATGGGGGGTTGTTCCTCCCCAGGTGCAGGACCCTTCATTTGCCCTTGTTGAATTTCGTAAGGTTCTTCTCTGCCCATCTCTCCAACCTGTCAAGGTCCCGGCCACTCCTCACAGTTATTTGCCAATTAATACCTGACATAGAAATGCTCTGTTTCAGGCACTAGGGGAAGCTTCTGAGTAAGAAAATGCTGCTTATTTTCAGAAAAAATCCCGTGTTGTCTACACAGTATGTGCTATTTCTATATTCTACGCAATTCTGATATATTCATAGATACCAACTTGGATTTCATCACTGAAAAAGCACAGTGGAGGGCAGCTCAGAAATCAGTGAGTCATCAAACGAATGTAGCTCAATAGTTTTTGTTTTCCCTTTGTTTCAGCCTAATGGGCACAAGTTTTGTTTAAGGGGATTTATCACTTCTGTCACAACTTTTGTGATAGCTGTAGTGTTCTTGGAGAAAATTTCATGTAGCTGTTGAAAGTGGTTCTGTTCCCTGAGACCTAACCACCAGCTTCTGGCACACAAGTTCTGCAAATAATACTCTTTGTAGTGTCTCAGAATGTTGCCCAGATGCTTTTTAAATGCTTTTTAAAAAGAGTCTACAGCAGTTGTTTTAATTAGTAGGATTTGTAACTCCAAAAATTGACCAGAGTGTGTAAATTTTTCTTATTCATCTTGCTATATGTGCATGTCATTCTGTACTGGGTAACTAATCAGAGTTAAGCTGCTTCAGAAGATGGGAGGCAAGTTTCTTGGGACCTTGATGCATAGTGTCTATACATCACTACAGGTTTTTTTTTTTCCTTAAAATGTTATAAACCTTGACCCCATGACAAGGTACTTCTTTCTTGTCTCAGAAAAAGGAAAAAAGAAGAAAAAAAATTAGTTGTGTTGTCTTTACTAAATATCAAGCTTGGTAAATTTATTGCACATTTCTAGAATCCTGCTCTTAGAATTGCAATTTATCAGCATTTCCTGCATTGTTCCACAGATTTGTATTATACTGCTTTGAGTAACTTAATCATCCTTGTATTTCACCCCCAATGGCTAAGTTCCAGTATTGAAAGGAAAAATCTGCAAAACTATCTCCCCCTCTTTCTTTTTATGAGTCTTTTTGTGTATAAATAGATAGTATTTTTTAATATGGAGAAAGTTATTAAGTCATGATTATGTTGATCAAGGAAAGGAATAAAATTGATGGAATCCTGAAGAAGATCAACAGGAAGAAAAGCCAGAAGCTTACTGAAACAGCAAGATGATTTGTGGTGGGTTCTGACAGCAGACCACAAAGGAGCTTTATAACACTTTCACTGCAAATTGACCTAATTCTCTGTCATAATCTACTTAGGCTGATGAGGTTTCCACCTATCTTCAGGCATAAAATGTAGTCATTCCTTTCTAGCTGATAATCAGCATGTTTATTACTCATTCCTGTTGCTTAAAGACAGTATTTTCAGAAACAGTCCTGCACTACTAAAGTCATCAGTGATTCTGGAATAGCAAGAGAATAACTTCAGTCTTTGCTATGGGAGCTGTTTAACAAATCTAAAAATGTTAATCATGTTCAGGGCATTGTCACTTCCAGGGAACAGCGATTACTTTCAGTGACGTGCCCAGAAGCAATCTATTTAGTTTTCTTTTCATATAAAATTGGGAAATAATGAAGGTTTTATTAAATGAAACTTAAT
Organism: Lycocorax pyrrhopterus obiensis; assembly: GCA_014706295.1. Taxonomy (NCBI): domain Eukaryota; kingdom Metazoa; phylum Chordata; class Aves; order Passeriformes; family Paradisaeidae; genus Lycocorax; species Lycocorax pyrrhopterus. The sequence continues at coordinate 94,136,816 of JACSVZ010000004.1, forward strand.
TCACCACAATAGGGACTTCAGATGTACCTGTTCCCACTACCAAGGGATGAAGTATAATTTAATAACAGTCTCTTTAGATTAGTTCTGTCTATTTGAATGTCACATTATTAACTGACTCCATGTCATAGTGTGTAGATTCCAGAGACTGCTGTTTCAGGCTTTGTTGTTTTTTTTTAAAAAGAATCCTACATTGATGGTTTGTAAACTACATTATTACAGTAACAAACCCGTAGGATAAGAACAGCTAAAATGGTGATCTAAGCTTTTTGGCTGTCATCCAAAGCACTAAGACTTAGTAGATTGCTAATGCTGTCTAGCAATGGTGTGTTTTTCCTGCCACAATGACAGCTGCTGAGAGATTTTCTGTTATTATCTTACTATTTTTTTAAACATTAAAGTGTAATGATTTACTAGCCTATAATATGGTAGTAATGTGTGAATCACTGTGGCTCCATTTGTATACTCAGGAACATCTGTTTTACAGGTGTGAATATATGGATTTTGCTAATTAATACCTGGTGGTACAGTTTCTCAGTGAGGGTATAAAGATGAAAATAGAGAAAAGTCCTTATCTATACGATGTTATTTCAGGTCCCTGGGAAATAAAAAGCAGGCAATGCATACTTGGATTATTTTTTATTGTTGTTTTCACTGGCTATTTCTTCGGTTTGTTTTATTTTACCATCCTCATAATATCTCCTAGTACCTAGCCAGGAGATATTTTGCTGAGGAGGTTTGTAAAGAAGTAACTTTTAGTCATATATGACAGAAAAGCTTTTTGTTTTTAAATAATAATTTCAGTTAACGGTCTCAAGGACATAGTTAAGTACCATAATAATGAATGACCACTTACCAGCTGAGTCCTTCTCTGTGTCCACATGCATGTTCTCCTTCTGGGCAGTGTGCAGGACTTGGTGAGCCCCTCTAACCTTGCAGGCTAAGACTGAGGATGAGAACCATTACCAGATCCAGCTCCTGAGTTGGAGCTGCAATCCAGACTTGCTGTATATTTTTCATAGTCTCGCCCCCAGTGGTCAGATGGGCCTCCCTCTCCTCATTTTGGTACTCTAGCTCCTTTGGTAAACAATGTTTAAGAAGTTTCAAAAACAGGACTCTGGAGTTATAGAGAGGGGTGAGGGAACTGAACGTAGAAAATGGACGGAGAAAGAAACACTGTCTTAAATCCTTCCCTTGCAATTAAACTCCTTCATTCTCTTGAAGAAAATATATTAAAATTTCCCTTCCTTCCTTCCTTCCTTCCTTCCTTCCTTCCTTCCTTCCTTCCTTCCTTCCTTCCTTCCATTTTTTTCCCCTGTGCCTGTAGAACTTAATGGAGTAGCAGGTTTTTATGGTATACCTTTGTAGAATGATTTAGAAAAGCCATACAGGTCTGCTAAAAAATCTATGCCTTTTAAGTACACTCCATTTAGTTATATAGGTTTAGTCTATATTCAATTCTGTGAAGCAATATCCTTCAGTTCACTATTTCTGATGCTATGAGCAGCGACCTTACACCACAGACAGTATTTCTGGGATTTATAGATGTAAAGGTCTAAACCGGGAAAGCCATTGTCCAGAGAAACCCATATTTTACAGCTTCCAGAAGATTAGCCTGTCTGCATCACACTGGATAAGGAAATTCAGTTGAAAAAGTCAAATTGATTTCTTCACACTGAGAACATGGATCATAGGCTCACAAGACAATTAGTTTAGAAGGGGTCCCATGGGATCATAGAATCCTAGAATGGTTTGGGCTGGAAGTGGCCTTTAAAGGTCATCTAGTCCAGCCCCCCTGAAATGAGCAGGGATGCTTTAACTACATCAGGTTTCCCAGAGCCCCCATCCAATCAGACCTTGAATGTCTCCAGAGATGGGGCATCTACCACCTCTCTGGAAAATGTGTTCCAGTATTTTACCACCCTCATTGTAAAAAACCTATTCCTAATATGTAATCTAAATTGACCTCCCTTCAGTTGAAACTTTTATCTCTTTTCCAGTTGCAACAGGCCCCACAAAATTCTCTGGCCGCGTTTTTCTCACAGACCCCCTTTGGGTACTAGAAAGCTGCAGTTAGGTCACCTTGACGCTTTCTCTTCTCCAGGCTGAACAATCCCAGTTCTCTTAGCCTTTCCTCATCGGAGGAAATCTCTGTGGCCTCCTCTGGAGCCCTCCAAGAGGTCAATGTCCATTCTGTCCTGGGGGCACCCCAGAGCTGGACACAGTACCCTAGGTAGGGTCTCATGAGAGCAGAGGTTCATAATCACCTTGTTTGACTTTCTGGGATGTCCAACCCCTTCTCGAAGGAGGACTAATTTAAGGTCAGGTTCCTTATGGCACTGTCCAGGTCAGTTTTGACTCTCTCTAAAGATAGAGAGGTGAAGCAACATGGACAACCTGTCCAAGTGTTTTATCAGCTGTGAATTTTTTTCCCTAGGATCTGCACTATAGTAAAGGTAAATGAAACATTTATTCTGGAAAAAAGCAACATAATTTATTATAAAAAATCAGTATTTGAGAATAATGGATGAATCATATTTCTAGAATCTGAAATCAAATAATTCTGTCAAGTGTCATTTTGCAAAGACAAGCTAGTAAACAAATTTACCAAAAATAATCACTGCAAGAAACACCTGATCTGAGTCCAGATTAGTGATAGTTTCAGTTGAGTGAGGTCTTCACACTGAACAATGAAGTTTAATAGCTGACCTTTTCATGTGGAGCTATGATAAGTAGATTGAGAAGGGTCCAAATAGTGCAACTGTTTCCATTCAGAAATTCAAACATAAGGAAAAAAAACCAAGCCCCCAGATTAATTACTTCTGCAGTTGTCAGGACTAAACTGAGCGAGTTTTTTACAATCAAGATATGTAAATCTTTTCATTATAAAAAAAGAATGATGCAATTGCTAGTTAGAAAATAAAGCAGAAAAAAAATGAAACATATGTACTAATGTCAAATCCCTACTTTCAGCCATGAGAGGTGCAGGTTCAAATTTATCCTCATTTCCTTTGTGATTGTGGGAAAACAATGAAAATTTAATTTCTTATTCTATGGCATTCTTTCTTTTGGTCTTATTTCCTAAGCTCATCGACTGCATCAGTCTAGTTTCTTTTTCCTTCACTACTTCCTCTGCAGAATCATGACCTTTCTAGAAAGTGTATTCATCTAGAATCATAGAATAATTTAGGTTGGAAAACTCCTTTCAGATCATCAAGTCTAAGTGTCTTTGAATAGCTGACCTAAAACAATTTACCTGGTATCAACACAATGCTCATAGTTAAACTGTCAAGCCTATGGGATTCTTAAAAGGATCACTGCCCATAAGGATCTCTTATGATCAGAACTTTACCTGAAGATGGTGATCCAGACACAAATATCATAGAGCTGTTATTATTACACAATCAGCCTCCACCACTGCTGTTGAAGCTTGCCCAAGTCTTTCAAGGAACGGGAAATTTATCATTCCAAGAAGTCAGGCAGTGAACCTGCAAGAAGACACTTGATTCATGAACCACATCAAAGAAATTAACTGACTACGACAACAGAAGGAAGGCATGAGGAATATTTGCTCCAGAGTCTGTTTAGGCATTTTATAGTAAAGAAAAAATTCCAGTGATGGTGCAAAAGCAGCAGAAACAGAGACAGGAGCCCAGGACTATCCTTCTGTATGGGAAGAGAACAAATGCAAACTTGCAACTTCTTTCCTGTTACTGTCTTGGCTATGCAGTGTTTCAGGCTGTGAAGATGGAAAGCCTAATTCTAGTTTAAATGCTTCTATGAGGATTATAAATTCTACTTTAACAGCCAAAAGCTGAGATTTTGGCTCATGCTGTACTCAGCACCTCACTCTTTTGGAGTTGGAGGTTTGCTGATTTTGACTAAATTCTACTCGTTCTAACCGCGTTAGGTCCACTGACTATATTCTTTCTTTCTTTTTCTTTCTTTCTCCCTTTCTTTCTCTTTCTTTCTCTCTTTCTCTCCTTACTTTTCTTTCTTTCTTGCTTTCTTTCTTTTTCTTTCTCTCTCTCTTTCTTTCTTTCTTTCTTTCTTTCTTTCTTTCTTTCTTCTCTCTTTCTCTCTTTCTCTCTTTCTCTCTTTCTCTCTCTTTCTTCCTTTCTTTCTTTCTTTCTTTCTTTCTTTCTTTCTTTCTTTCTTTCTTTCTTTCTTTTTCTTTCTTCCTTTCTATTAATTTTTAATGAATCAACATCTGGGAATAAACTTTGCATCTCTGTTATTGCAATTACTATAAATGCCAGAAGGATCCTGAAGCAAAGAATTGATAATTTATGTTCTATGAAGCATTAGAATGTATGTTTATTCCATTGACATATTCAATATATATTTCAGATGATTAGTGCAGATATTAACTCTTTTCTCTCTTGTGAACAAGCTAAATCTTACCCCAAATAAAGTTTTAGTAAACAACAGATTGGTTGGTGTGGCAAAATGGTATACACACACCTACCACTGCCACCCCTCCCACCCCAGCTGTTTAGCATGATTCTTGGCAGGTTTCTTTTGTGAAAAAATGGGCCAGTGCTCACAACCTCTGACTGAGGATAGAGCCACATGACTGTGAGGCTACCTGGGAAGCAACACAGGACAGAGTTGCTGGAGACGGCATAATATTTTGGGTCTACAATATAAGGAAAAACTGCAAAGGTGCAACGTAAGAACAAAAGACAGGATATTTTAGTGCTAAAAAACCCTCAGTGCTATGACTCTTCTTTCAAGTTTTTTTTTTTATTTTAAAAAGCCTTAAAAGAGGAATATTAAAAATTCACTTCAATCCTGGATATAAAGAGAGGATTAAGGATGAAGGGACTTGTAATTTGGGAAAGGTAAGTGATAACTAACTCAGTGTCATGAGTGAGAGGTTTTACTAAGTTATTAATTTGTGCCAGTCAATCACCTCACAGTCATTAAATTCAGTATGAAGCAATGGTTTAGATCAATTCCTCAGAAAACTTTGTCAGCCCAAAATTACTTCTCTCTCATCTACACTTATTTTGTATGAATCTTTTGCAGACAAATTTTAATCATATGGTTCTGTGAAAGAGGCATAAAACTAACAATTACCTGCATTGCTGTTGACAGCAAAATTAATGGCTTATTATTTTCTGAATAGAGTTAATCTGGTTTTTGAATAGGATGAGAGAATGCTACTGAAAATGAGGTAAGCACCACTAGGGCAGAGCTGTGATTCCTCATCAAGCCTTCCAGAGATTATCTCAGGGAGAAGATTTGAACAATATGTTGATTATCTTACAGTTGCCAGTATTGAGACTTCTGTACTAAACACATTGCTTTGCTCTCTATTTTATAAAAACGGTAAGGCTTTTGCCATACAAAATGTGCTTTAGAGGGGTGGAGGGGGAAGCCTTCCATGTTTATTCTTTGGAGCTTTTGTAATGGAGCACATTGAACTGCAGCAAAAAATAACAGCTCCTTCAGAGCAGGCTGCAGGAAATCTCGCTGCACAATTTTGAAGAGTAAATTGCAGCAAAAACCTTTGGGATGAACTAACAGCACAGAATCCAACACTAACTTCAAAATCATGGAGGCACAATTTTTTTACAATGAGAAGCAACTAATTTGACTTGAGATGTTATGTAAAATTCTTCCTTTGAACTTCCCCTATTGTCCACAGAGGCCTACAGGGTTTTCTAGACAGCAGTTCACCTAAATCCCACTTTGCATGTACCTGGTTTGTACCACTAACTCCACAGTATGTAATCAGTTCTTGTATATATGTGTAAGTTGTAGCTTTCTCACTCTGTACAAATATCAGTTGCTGCAGCTGTAGGATCATGTTGAGAAAATGATACCTCCTACAGTATCTCACTTATTAGCAGAGAAAAGCACAATAAAATATTTGTATGTTTATAATAACATTTTAATATATATAACTAAGCAAGTTTGTAAACGATTATGTGGACTGCCCAGGGCTTGATAAGTGAGAAATCAGATGTTGATATTTTAAAAGAAAAACCTGTCCACATATTTCATTGTCACCATTGTGCTCTAGTCTAAATCTATTTTGGCTCATACAACAGTTTGAAACAAAAGCTAATGGTTTACTTGAGGTGTTCCTGATAAAGCTGTATTTTTAATCCTAATAATCTCTTTTTTTATTTCTTTTTCTAGAAAACGTGAGTGAAGATAAGGAAAGGCAACAGAGAGGGGCTGTGAAAACATCAGTGCAATGAACAATTCCACAAAGCAAACTCAATTCAGGGCAATAATAGATTGACCTGTTAGGTGACCTGGCTTGAGAAGAAAACAGACATGCTGTCAGGTACCTATAAAACAGGCAGAAATACACAGTTCATCCAAAATAGAAAAGGAAAGTATTTCTATGTGCAGGTCCTAGATAGTTGTCATCACTGGTAATGTCTTTCCTTTAATTTTCTGCAGTCTGTTGAGAAGAGGTGAAAAAGCAGCCTGAGACACTGAATATTAGAAAAGGTAATAATACTTTCAAAGATTAGGTAATGCAGAGAAACTTCCATAGAAAACAAGACAGCAGAAATTAACAGGACAATAAGTGAACTCAATACTAATTTTAAAATTTACTAAATTTGTATTATTTTAGTAATGAAATCAACCAAGAAGATTAAAATGAAGGATAAAACAGAAGGAAATTTTTTGGCATGCATTTTCAGATTTGAGGAACCATAGCTATTCTACTGGTTCCCTTTGATTAAAATTTGAGAAAGAGACTAGACCTCACTTCTCCCACATTCAATCTCACAAGGAAGAGGACAGACCATTTGTAAAGTATTTGTAGTACTAAGAACTAACCCCTGCCAAGATTAAATGATTGAAACTGAGAAGTCAGTGATGTTTTGTAGCTCTCAAAACATACGGATAGAATCTCATTTTAAAGCCTATTTAAAGCTAGGTAAAAGAAAGGAAGAAAAATTTGGCTGCACTAATGATCACATAGATCTTTCCCACCTCTGGTTGTATGACTAGATGATTTATCATAATGAAATAATGATAAATGAGAAGGAAAAGTAGGAAATATGGTAGTTAAATGTCAGCTGCATAGAGTGAGCCCAATAATGCAGTATCCTAGTACAAAACTATTTTCCTGAGAATTTTGGTTGCTGCCACAAGCAGAGAGTTGCTATTTAGTAGGTGCTATAAGAGAAGAAAACTTTGTTGAGTGTTTGACATTAATGAAAAATTATTTTCTAAGACTCTGACATAAAATAATCACTTCTTTACTCTAGGAGATGGGAGTGCATATGGACATTGGATTGCACGGTGATGTTTCTACTGAGTCATGGAATTTGGATAAATAGACAAAGAATCTGGCTCTCTGAGTTCAGCTGAAAGATTTAAATTAAATCAGTGTCTTCACTAATTTTGAGTATTACCTAAATTAATCTTCCTGTGTATATTTACAGGAACTAATAATACTACGTGAGATACTGAGCAGTGAGGTTCTTATTTTCATTTTGTGGGAACTGAACAGAGATGTTCACATGAATGACATCTTGCCGGTTGAGTAAGGATCAGCAGACGGATACATGAACAGACAACGTGCATTTGAAATACTTTTGGGTGCAAAATATTATATACAAGCAAAAAGCAGAAATGAAAGTCACAAGCACCCAAAAAAACCCTCCAAAAATCCCAACCAACCTGAAAAGCCATCCTTTTTTCACTGATTCAGTAATTAACTATTAATTTTTTAACTTTGAAAATTCAGCAAAGGTATTGCAATGCTTTCCATTCAAAGCAGGTTTTGACTTATTTTTCACATCCTGTGGCACAGCAACATGAATATGAGCCAGCACATTTAATTGCCCTCGAAGAGTAACCTCTGGTAATAGAAAGTGTTCCTACACTCAGATACTTTTCCCTTGACTTCATTTGGGCTAATGCACATATGACAAAATCCCAGTGTGCCACTCCCTTGCATTTCCTTAATGTCTGACCTCACACAGCTGTTTATTATTAAGAGACATTTGCCACTACTGTGCATATTGCCATACGCTGTCTCTGCAGTCAGGATATTTTTATCCCAAATACTTGAATTTACAAATAAGAGAGAAATGAATGCCTTGCATCAGCTTTAATTTTATAATGCAGTGACCCATTCTACCACTGTGTAATAACAGGTCCCACTGTGACAATTAAAACAAATCACCCTACAGAGGATGTCATTAGATACATTCATGCCTCATCAGTAACTGAATTGTCTTTTATTATATATTTGAAAGAAAGGTATATAATTTTACCCTGGCTTCCCCAAAGAACAAAATGATTTATAAAAAATCTCCCATCTTCTTGATGTACTGTGAAAATGAAATAGGAATGAAATGAAATAAAAATTTTAATTAAGAATAAAAGGACTCTTGGCCACTAAATAAAATACAAGTGTGTAGACAATTTTGAACCATTAACAATGGATCTAATATGAAGCTAAGTTCCCAGGCATCGCTGCACCTATTATGTCTTCTGTTTTGAAGAAACTAGAACTAGAAAGAAGTAAATGGAAAAATGAATTCTGCTAGCTCATGTTGCATGCTGATCATTTTACCTAATGTGAGAACCTCTTTTCCAGTGCATTAGATCTAAACCCATCAGGGGATGTTACCATGGCTGCCAGAATGGTACATACTTCCCCAAGCCTCATCCCATCTCCATGAGCAGTGCTGTACAGGTAGCAACAGTGCTACAGGAGTAACTGCAATACTGTCAACTTGTCAGTGCTTTCTACGAACAGCTAAACTATTTCTCTGATAGATCTTTACATTCTCACTTCTGGGAACACTTGGAATTAGTGTTGTAACTGAACAACATTTTCATTTATATATTTTATTGAGATGCTTCTGAACTCTTTTTTCTGTTCCCAAGCAGGTAGGACACTTATGGTTGAGATTCATCTCATTAACTTTAGACATCTTCAATGTAGACATCTACATCTGAACTAGTCACTTGAGACTTACTTTGTAGTCAACAGAGAGCTATAAACACTTTTAAAAGGTGATTCAGCTGACCTATTTGAGTCACTTGGTAGCAGAGCATCCATTAAAAAGACCAGTTCATGGTTAGATGAGCATATTTAGTTGTCTCTGCTTGGTCAGATGAATCCCACTGAGAGTTCAAACCCTATATCTAGGTGCTTATACAAATTGGGGAGAGGAAGTGATGTTTTGTTTCCCTGCATCCTGTAACTTGCAAAACTCAAGTTGTGCACTGTGTCTTTTGGCTTGTTTTGTTTGCCTCAAACCCATACCATGCCAGTAAGTAATCACATACTTGCTCAATGGAATGATCCCTGGAGTGAGCCACAGATAAGTTTGCCTGTTGCCTCACAGGGCAATATTGAAGCCTGACAGCATTTTCCTGGCATGTCTTTTATTGTTCCATGAGATGGTTCCTGAGAGCTGTTTCCTTTACAGACAAGTAAGTACAGGCTGGAGTTAAACTCGTATTTCCTTACAGTCTAAATGTTTTTGACTGGAACATGTGACATAAAGCCATAGAAACATGGAATGGCTTTGGTTCAAACAGACTTTATAGATCATCAAGTTTCAAGTCCCCTGCCGTAGGTAGGGACACCTTCCACTAGACCAGGTTGCTCAAAGCCCCATCCAACCTGGCACTGAACACTTCCAAGGATGCGACATCCACAAATTCTCTGGGCCACCTGTTCCAGTGCCTCACCACCCTCACAGTCTAGAATTTCTTCCTAATATTTGTCTAAACCTGCTCTCTTTTGGTTTAAAACCATCCCCCCTTCTCCTGTCACTAAATGGCTTTGTAAAAAGTCCCTCTCCAGTTTTGTGTAGCCCCACTTGAGGTACTGGCAGTCTGCTACAAGGCCACACCAGAGCCCTCCCTTCTCTGGGAATATCTGTCTCTCAGCCTGCTCTCATAGATGCTTCAGGTGCTCATAGGTGTTTCCTCCCTGATCTGATCATCTTTCTAGCCTCCTCTGGACTTTTCCTACTGGTCCACGTCCTTCTTGTGCTGGGGCCACAGAGGTGGATGCAGCACTGCAGATGGGGGTCTCACAAGAGCAAAGCAGAGGGGAGAACCTCCTTCCTCAACCTGCTGGTCACGCCTCTTCTGATGCAGCCCAGGATATGATTTGTTTCCAGAGCACATTGTTGACTCATGTCATGCCTCTCATCCCCCACCACCCCCAAGTCCTTCTCAGCAGGGCTGCTCTCGATCTCTTCTCTGTCCACCGTGTGTTTGTGCTTGGCTTAGCAAACCATGAACTCCCAGACCATATTCCTTCCAATTCTTGACCCTGTCTCATCTGTCTCATACAGTGTTCATGTCCTTACTGTCCTACATAAAAGACCTGTCTGGCTCTTGTTGCTGCTCTTCAATGATTTGTGCTGCAGGAAAAGGGAAGAAGGAGGACAGAACTGGGACAAATACATTAGCTCTTACTTGGAGTTACTGCATCACATAATCCACAACCAATGTCACTACCTGTCTCACTTGCAACAGCTCTAATGGATACGACAGGTTTCCTAAAAAAACACTCTCACTGAAGTAAATGGCATTACAATCTTTGTGTTTAATTAGGCTTTCCCCACTGGATTGGATTTCCTTGCCTTTCTGAGTACAAAGCACAACAGGCCATGCTGCAAAGACTGAAAGTAAGTCAAAACTGTGACACTTTTCCCCTTTCACATCTGTGCATCTCTTGCTCTTCCTAAAAAAGGCAAACTAATGGATAGTCTAATGCTGTCAAATGGCCTAACTAATAACTGGATTTACATTTCTGTACCTTTGGATGGATTCATTTAATTCCTTTTAAAACTCTGATTCTTACTGCAGATAAGCCATCAGTGTGCTTAACAGGATATTAAAAGTAGAAAGCAAATGTAGAATAGGAGGTTCATTAGAAAACACTTTTTCCAAATGTGGAAGCTGAACACCAGATGCCGTTTTGCATAATAAAAGCAGTCAATGATTAGCCCTTAGAGGTCTGTGATCCCTGAATAATAACCCATTTTTCAACCTTGTCTGTTATTTTTCTCTCTTACTCTAAATTTTCAGCTTTAGGACTAGTCCATTTAAATATTCACATAAATAGTCCATTTAAATATTCACATAAACCAAATTACGGTAATTCCTTTTACTCTTTTAAAAATGTGATTTTCCAGAGTTTATTCAAAAGGAAAAAAAAATTCTACACCAAAAAAATCATCTTTAGGAGTAATAAAAACTTTGGACACACTGAAAAAAAAATCAAAAGTAGTAATAAAATTCCTAAGTGAAAGGAAAACACTTGGATGTTGGGCCATCCCATCTGGTACAAACCCAGAGGAAGTCAAGAATATACAAAGTGTCAGGTTCTCCTGACACTTAACTCCTGGCTTTGAGTCCCAGTGAAGAAAAATGGAGTTCTTTATCTCCAGGAAAGATGCTGTAATCATTATCCTCCTTGAGTTCAAAAATGGCATTTTGGGCATGTGGACCTATTTGAAGAATGGTGGCTTTCTAATTTGTTTCATCAGCTTTGCGTTTGGGAGTAGGAAATAGCAGACATGGCATGATCAAACTCGGATGATTTGACTCTTAGCGCTTATATCAGCTTCTGAGCCTCCCCAGGTCCATCTGCTGATTGTAGATGTTTATGCCACAGCAGATATCGATCTGACTCCCCTTCTGTGTGAGAGCTAAAGTGACACTTCCCACCATAGGTGGGAAAAAGGAGCCTGTCCTCAAAAAGAGCAAAGGAACAGAGTGAGTGCAGGGGGACATTGCAACAGAAGTTAGGCAAAACCCCAGCCTTCAGGAGATGGAAGTTGCTGGGAAGAACTTCTCTATGAAGAACTTAAAGTCAATTTGTCTTGTTTGCCATGTCTAATGAGCACTGTTCACTTTAGACTGGTGCCATGCAAGACAAACAGTGTACAAACAAAGACAGCAGAGCACAAACTCATGGCCCAGGAGAACCCTATTACGGTATCTTTTCAAGCTTCTGCAATTACAAGAACTAAAGGTTCAGTGCAATTATGGACAAACAGAAACATACTGCAGCAACAGTATACCAATAAGTATTTTCATTTTAGTGACAGTTATCTGTAGTCTGTTGTGTCTGCAAGCTGGTGGCAAGACACTAGAACAAACTTACCAGCCCATATGGTGCCTGGAATCAAGTATTTCTGTGCTTCATGTTATAACAGAGAAGGTTGAAAACAAGAAAACCTCCTGTGGTTCAGATGATGCTTCCATGTGAAGTCAAGAGGTTAAGAACTCAAGGTTCTTGAGTTAACAGGAGTTTTAACAACTTTTTAGTGGCTGATGTTCATTTCTTGCATATATTTTGTGCGTGTGTATGTGTATCTATATATATATACAATAAATATATAAGTGAAAAATAAATTCAGGGTCACTGACTTGAGAAGGAAATCACCTTTGCAAGAGGAAATTTCGAAAACGATATTTTATAAAGAAATCTCTTTTTTATGCTACATTGTTAGGCTGTTGCCTGGCTTGGGACGACTTGTACAGAAGGTACTAGAGTATGATATTCAGCTAAAGTCCCAGTTTATCAGCTGATACCAAACTTTTCCTGAGCTTGTTCACAACGCAACTTCTCTCTGAAACACTTTGCCAGTTTGAGTAGCACACAAACATTTATATGCTTTTGAATTGGCAGTTAGATATTAGGGCCTGTAATGAAGATATTTCAGATACTAGGAGTAAGACAAAACACAACTATTAGTATAATAGCTCTGTCTATAATTTACACAATCTCAAAGATTTTATTGTATGCTTTCAGTGCAACCTAATAGCAATTCTCTCTCAGAATAAGTTACAATTAAACACAATCTCAGTGGGAATCATAGTCAAAAAAAAATGCAAAAGGCAGCCGTAGTGGAGTACAAGGGCTGAAATAACGTATCATTGTATACTTAATGTCATAAAAGAGGTTGATTCCTATTGATTCTTTGACAGGACTTTTTCATTCCATGTTAAAGCTTTTATTTTGGCGGGTAGCACCAGGTGGCACTGTTACATAATCATCTACTTTTTTGTTTTTTTTTTTTTTTTTCTCAGCAGAACAAGGTTCCAGTGTGGGGAAGACATGCTTCAACCAGGGGGACAGTGCAAGGCTTTACGGAGGGAGAAGCTAAGGCAGGCAGCAAAGAATCTTGTTTTGTACCCACACTTCCCTTTCACTGAAATTTTTATCATCAGATTTACCCCCAGGCAATAACACCAAATACAGATTCCCAGAAAAGAACATTTCTAGTTAGCTGTGAGCAACCCTGTCCAAGGAATTGTGCATGACTAAATAAAACAAGATTTACTTAGTGTTTACTAAGTTACTTCATCACAGCATTCCACATTTATAGTCCGTTTTTCCAAAGCCCCAGGTATTTTATAGTGCTCGACAGAAAGATGAGAAATGGAATAGAGGTATAGAAGGAACCAGTTACAATGGGATTATGACATTAAATCTGTCACTTGGAGACATGTGAGTACCAGAATGTTTTGTGGTACTGGGTACTGTGACACTGAATATTTTCAGCTCCCCATTCCTGAGGATTGTCACAGCGCCAGTGTGACAGTTTTGCCACTTGCACTTACATCACTTTTATCACAGATTTCAATCAGTAAAAATAAACAAAATTTTTTAAAAAGTTCAAGGCAAATAACATCTTTCCTAACATTAGAAAAAAAAAAAAAAAAAACAAGGCATAAGGTAATAGGTATTTACTAATATTTACCTCTCCCCCAAGGGCAGAAAGAAAAGCTTCTCTGTCTTTCTGTTATCTGTTTCATAAATCCTTCAGGTACTCTTACAGAGATTCAGTTCTTATGCAAATTTTCCACCTTAGAGAAGAACCCAGTCTGGGAAAGCAGGCTTATCTTTAAATTGTGGGTGTTTTTTTTCTTTTTCTTTCTTTCTTTTCTTCTCCAGGCAGTTTTATTTTTATCTAGTTAATTTCATAACTATGATCTACATCCAAACTTTGCCTCCTACCTGTCCAGCTCTATCAGCAAGTAATCAAGGTTGAGTATTCTTTTAGCCTTATGCAGAGCATTACAAATGGTGAGGGAATGGTGGTGAGTCTCCTCACATGCAGAATTTTGCTTTTCATTCAACACCTACAGGCTAGAACAACAAGCTGTGCAGCTGTGGAATTTATATACTCCATACCTGACCTCAGCCTCTGCTTGAGTAAATTTATTTATTTATTTATTTAAGTTGGTATTGACTTTGGGGTGCCAAAACTAAGCGTCTCTTTCATTAATTAAACTATCACAAGGATTCCATGCCTCAAACGTAAAACAGGTGTGACATATATCCTCTTTACTTTGTATATGCTTTAATAAAGCCTTGTAAATTTTCAGACCATCTATCTTGAAATTCACATTTGTTCATTAAATATTAGAATAATGAATATAGGAGGGCAAATAATACAACATAAAGAATAACATGACATATTGCTTGAGTCAACTGCTTAACCAAAACGACAGCTCAGAAGAGGGAAGAATGCAGGTATCTTAGCTGACTGCCAAGGTGTTTCTGAGACACTGGTAGGCACAGGGTAATGATGATCCAGTGAATAACATGCAGGAACGGAAATGAAACTCAAAACTAGATTGGTAAAAATTGTCCCCCTTCCTGAATGATGTGAGATTCATCAGCTTCAAGGAAATGATGTAAAAATGCAAGGGCTACTCAGGCCAGAGAAAATACAGTCAGTCAGTCAGGGCTTTTCAACTTTTCATTTCCATCAGTACAACCAAGGTTTGGCTTCGCTGCATTCTAGATTTACAATGGCACTATTAAAGCCAAGAAGTCGGGCTAGTGGGGCATATGAGTATAGATAACAGTTGCAAGAAAAAGTGTGGTGTTTAGAATACCTTCTAGTTGTTTATAACAGCCTCCCTGACTGAGTTTATTGATCTGAAGGCAAAGCTAGTGGAAAAAGAAACATATTTCTCAGATGCCTTATAACTCCCTGGTAAAACCTAAACCTCATGTTAAGGTTAAATGGAAATCCAAAGTTGGATTCATGGCAATCTTGCAATTAATTTGTTGCAGTTTTCTGGCAATACTGTATTTCTGGAGGAATCTAGGACCTGTTAGAATGTATAGCAGACAAAAACAATGAGGAGGGAAATGAGGGAACACGCTAACTAAAAAGATGAGGGGAAAGAAAAATCACAGTTAATGATTCCAGGAAGAATCCCTGTCCAAGAAACTGAATACCTCATATTCCTTCCCATGGCTTCAGACCAAGGTTTCTGAGAACTTGTCTGCTTGTCAGACATAATCACCCCTTTAAAACATAAACAGAAATCATCACTGCTTGCCACACTGGAAAAACATAGATACCATTAAAAGTCTATTTTCTAATATTCAGTGTAGAAATGCAGCATAAAAATTTAAATAATACTGCAGATATTTAATCTTCTTTCCCTTTGCCCAAAGCTGGAGTTCACTTTATAAACTCTCATTTGTCAATGATAAATTTGATTGTGGTGTGAGAACTCTAGACTGGTATGTAAATTCATTACAAATTGTACCAAATAAAAGAGTGGATTGCTGTCAGAATCTTGTCTTTACAGAATGGGTGTATTATGCAGTTACACAACAAATGCAGGACAGGGCCCATGCGTGTCTGTCCTTGATCACCCTTGCCTGATTTGTCCTTCCCTGATGTATCTCCAAACAGGCAGAATGGGCAAAATTGTGAGAGAAGCTGATACTTTTTGATTTTAAGTCTGCTGGCCTGTGTCCTGGATCACATCACAGAAGCTATTATATACCTTTATCACTGTAATACCATTGAAAGTGTTAAGTCACTGGGAGGGAAAGCTGCATATGGGAAGTGTGTTGCACTGGCAAGTGTCACTAGTCAAGAGGAAGAATAACCATTTCCTGCAGTACCTGTTATTCCTCAGAGCTCTCTCAAACATGCTTAGCACATAAAATCTGACAAGATTAAAACCTCAGGTGGTATGGCTTCAGGCAAAGGAGAAATTCAGTTACCTGTCAGTAGTAATAATAAAGAGATGACTGAAACCACCACAACACTGTCTCTGTCTTTCCCCTGGATTACCTCTGTTTTAAGTTACATGTATTGAGCATTTATTCCCTGTGTCTACTGATGAAAGAATAAGTTAATGCTGTGCAAAGAAAAAGCAAGCCTTAAATCTATTTTATGGGTTGACTATGTTTCTTTGAATACTTTTTATGACATTTTTTCTTTTCTGTTTGCTCTCTTTTAAACTGAGCTATAAAAAACTAACAGCTTCCAAAGTCATTAGCAGGTATGTGATTCTCAAATGCATTTCTTAATTTTCTTTTGAGGTGCATGCATCTTATGAGGCAAATTAAAGATTTCAGCTGAACCATAAATATGGCCCACTTCAGCTCCCACCAAAAATCAGTCTCATTGTCATCAGGTATTCCTACATCAATATCTATTTCCTTTTAATAGAGACTATAGTCTACTTTTTTGATACAGTGTGCTGAAAGGCTACAACTATGTCCTATTTTTTGATCACCTACACCATCATTTTCAAAAAAATTCACACATAATGAATGCAGATATATTTTTAATACCTATACTAATAATACACATTTTAAACTCCTTTTGCACTGCGTTTTCAGATGAAACTGTTTTTTGTTTTTCCCAATTAAATCCTCTCTGAATGTTCTGGTTTTTACCGGGTTGGCTGTGAAACATATCCTTTCCCATCAAATGGATTGGGATTTTTCTCTGAAGTAAGAAGAGTAGAAAGCAGATTTTCTCCTGTAGATGGCTTGATTTTCCTAAAAATTAAAAACAGAATTTCCAGTCCTTTAGGACAGCAGTACTTTTGTTTTATAGAGTTTATTGTGATTTTTTTTTTTGTATGCCTTTAATGCATCAGTGACTGACTGACAGTCAGGGAACTAAAAATGCAACAGCCATATGACTGCTACAATTCATTTCCATCCCTTTGAAATGAAAGTTGTTTGGCAAAACCTGGGGAAAAAGATTTAAAGCCAGAGATCCATTTAACATGTCCCTACTGGTGGAGAAAGGATTCCTCCAGGTGGAATTCGACACATATCCAGTCAAGTTTTTAAATGGTAAGTCTGGTCACTTGCATAGCAAATACACAAAGATAAATAGGGCACATCTTTGATGTAGGCCTTTAAAAAAAAAAAAAAAGACAGATTGTGGGCCACTTAACCAGATGCCATAGGGTCTACACAGGGCTTCTGTAATCTTGTTTTTGTAACTGCTGCATCTATTAAAAAGGAACAGAGGCCAGAATGCTTGTAAATGAGAACATCATCTTCTCAACACAGCCTCCCTTTTGGAAGTTTTCCATTTGCTTGTTACTGAGTGATATCCCTCAGTCATCAGTACATTAACATTTTACCAAGGGTTTTTTTCAGTTTCAGTTTAAAAGCTCTTTTTTTTGCTTTCTTGTTGGACCCCAGCTAGATATTTATGCTATTTCTTCTCCCTGAAGTACGCAGTAAAGTCTTTGATTCTGTGACCTTAAGAGGCATGTGCAAAAATGTGAGTCCTTTGTACAGCATTTTGGTGGTAGAACTTCTCTTCTAATAGTGTTAGATGAAGATAGGTGAGAAATTCTGTTGAGATTTAGAATAACATTACAATAAATAATTGTGCTGTACAAAGCCTTGGCTAAAGCACTTCTTCAAATGTGTTGGACTGTGGCAAAACAATTTTGAAACTGTGTTAAACTAATTTATATAAGCCAGCAGAATTTTAAAATACACCTGGTTTTGCTTGTAGGCCATATGGGTTTCTTCCTTTCCTCAATGAAATCACAGTTTAGCTTTCTTTATATATGGACATTTGGGGTTACAAAACTCAATAAATAAATTAACACTGTCATATATATATGTATATATATATATATATATATTACTACAGAAGAAATGCTTTTCCATAGGACTCATGCTAGTAATAAGAGACTGCTGAAACATTGTCTGCTTTCCACAACTGCTGCAGTACAGTCTTGGCATGGCTTCCTCTGTCATTATTCATCAGACAGAATGGTAGATTACATCATTCAGAGTGGATTCTTTCCCTAAACATGACTTAAACTGTAACACCTATCAGTTTTGCCATTTATTTTTCACCATGGGAATTGAAGGGACTTTTCCACTTCCAAAAATTTACAAAAGATTGATTCTCTGCACCACTTACGTTTGACAGCTTCTTTCTCAAAAGAATTTTCATGAAACTTTCATTACTAAGTTAAGCCTATGGTTCATGTTTTGTGGAAGCTCAGCCATCAAGTAAGGATCCCAAAAGATGTTTCAAATTCACTTTGCTAAACCTTTCTAGAGTATGGGGTAAGTTCAATTGTTCACTTGAGAGGATCTTTGAATCTGAAGTGCAGCTAAATCTATTGCACATTTAGCCAAGGACTAAAGATGTGCCTTTTTTTTAATATTTGAAGTTTGACTGATAATATTTTTAAGAAAGCAAATGGAAATTTGAGAAAGCGGATGGCAAAAGAACTAATCACTTAAAATCTGACTTAATTCACATGTCCTTGAACAATTAAAGAAGTCATATGGTCCAAAGGTGAGGAGAATCATTGGCTGCATTTAAATGAAATCTAGTGCTCCAGGAGACACCAAGACTGGGATGTAGTAACTGACATAAGTGCATAATCAGTACAGAAAAGTCATCAGGCTTTAGGTAATCGCATTGGTTCCCTGAAAAATCTCTAGATAAATGAAGGTGTGCATGAATGTGATTGACAGAAGCCAGGAAGCACAGCAGGGATCACCTGAGCTAAGCAGCAAGACACACTGAAGGATGGTGTCTGTGTCAGTACCACCCAGAACCTTTATGTCAGAAATGGAGCTGCAGACAGCTTAAAGATTAAGTAATACTTGAGTTGGGATGCAGAAGTCCTAAATTTTAATCCAGAGAAAGTTAAACCAGTCTTCATTCAAACAGCTTGCTATAAAAGTATAACTCAAGACTTTATGAGAATTTCTTTTGATTAATTGCATGGAGAATCACATCTGACAACCACAGAAGCACATGATTAAGATGTCACATATGATGTTATTTTGAAGTCCACTAACAGCACAAATTTGAGCAAATCACCCAATAGTGTTTATTTACTGGGCATGTGTTTGGCATGGAGTAACTAAACTCTTTCTAGGGGAAACTAAATTGGAAACTGCTTGGAAAGTGCCTACCAAACACATCATGAATCCTTACAAAGGCCTGATCCACTCTTTGGTCTTCTGGATAGTTTCAAATCATGTATGATGGAGATGTTATATTCAGGTCGCTACACTAATCCTCTTCTAGGTAAATGAAGAAAGATGATTCAGCACTGACTCTTGGTCTACTGGTGTAATCCTGTTGCTAAAAAACCACATTTTGTTGCAAATGTTGCTCCTCTTGGCTCTCTCGAGTTGTGTTGCCACAGTAAGATAAAAATGAAATTGGTCAGACTTTGTGGATGGTCTAACTGCATTCTCTAAATCCTTATTTTTGAATCTAGTCCATAATGAATATGAAAGGTGGTTGTAGTCAGGTGGGGGTTGGTCTCTTTTTCCAGGCAACAACTGACAGAACAAGAGGACACAGTCTCAAGCTGTGCCAAGGGAAATTTATGTTGGATGTTAGGAAAAAAAGTTTTTTCTGAAAGAGTGATAAAATACTGGAATTGTCTGCCCAGGGAGGTGGTGGAGTCACCATCCCTGGATGTGTTCAAAAAAAGATTGGATGTTGCACTCAGTGCCATGGTTTAGTTGAGGTGGTGTTAGGGCATGGGTTGGACTTGGTGATCTTGGAGGTCTCTTCCAACCTGGTGATTCTGTGTGTGGTTTTGTGTGATTATTGAAGAGGATGTTGCTCACAGATACTGCAGTGATGTTCAGGGACTTAGCTGATAAGGTGACTGGGCAAAGAGGGCAGAGTCTCTTGGTTTGCTCTTACTGAAAAAGGAGAAGAAAATACTGTTGCCTCTCATGTGCAAACAATTCAAAGGGCTTGGTTAAATCAGAAAGCCCAAATGCAGGTGCTGCCATTAACTCTTTTTGCAGTTCTTGTAAGGCAGTTTGGCGCTCAGAAATCCACACTAATTGTCTCTTCTAGAGCTTCATAAAGAGGCTGCACTAAAGATCTGTAATTTAAAATCTACAACCCGCACCACCCAACCACTCCTAGAAAGCTTTGCAATTCCTGGACATTGCGAGGTTCTCAAGAAACAAACCACTACACAGTCTGAATGCACAGTGGGGTTTAATTTCTTCGTTACAATCATTTCACCAATGACTTCATAAAAGATTTGCATCTTTTTCTTAATTATTTGCTGGATAAAGTGCTTTTTAATCAAAGGCAAAAATAACAAGAAATGTCTTATTTTCAGGTACTTTCTAACAAAATCTAAAGAAAAAAAATCCAGGGAAAAGCTCCTATCTAACATATCTAGCCTTCAGTTTAAGATGTGTAAGAATAAGCCATAAAAACTTTAGCTGAAAGATTTCCAAGTGTTATTTAAGTAGACAAAAGTTATTCAAGTATTATCCATATACAGTGTCCTGTGTGGCCCAAGAGTGAAATAACAACTAGGGCAGAAGTACAGGCTATTTTTTCTGACTACTCTTTTGCTTGGCAGTTTGGAACACAAATTAATGCCAATTTTAAATAGTAGCTCTTGTAATTTGCACATCTCTTTAATTTGTCTGAAAAAGAGTTGTAAATTTGTGGAGAATCTTATTCTTTGTACTACAGCATCTTTCAGATGCTTCATATCTGAGCTTTATTTGATCCTGTGGTATATAACCATCCATTTCAATTCCTCTTGTTTTTCACTGGTGTTAGAAAGATAATAAGTCTCTGTCCACTTTTAAAGGCTCTAAAAATGTTTTGAGGTGTTCATATTTTCAATCTATGTATTATTTTTATTGTTTGTTACTTTCAGACTCTCTTCTCAACTACAGAAAAAAAAAACCTGAAGTGATATGCTTTGAACAGCTTTTACAGTAAATGAGGCAGAGAAATCAGCAGGGAGGGTATTACAGGAGAATGAATAGCTGAAACTTTCTGTTTGAATTGTGTTCATGCTGAATTTCTCCCCAGGATTGTATTTGACCCTTTTCATGGTCAGCTTGAATATGTTTTTATAGAATCATAGAATCGTTTAGTTTGGAAAAGGCCTCTAAGGGCATTGAGTCCAACTGCTAACCCAGCAGTGCCAAGTCCAGCACTAAACCATGTCCCCAAGGGCCAGGTACGTCTATATGTCCTTTAAATGCCTCCAGGGACGGTGACTCCACCACTTCCCTGGGCGGCCTGTTCTAATGCTTGACAGCCCCTTCAGCTAAGACATTTTTCCCAATATCCAGTCTAAACCTCCCCTGGCACAACTTGAGGCCATTTCCTCTTGTCCTACTGTTTGTCACTTGCGAGAAGAGACCAACCCCCACCTTACTACAACCTCCTTTCAGGCGGTTGTAGGGAGTAATAAGGTCCCCCCTGAGCCTCCTCCAGGCTAAACAATCCCAACTCCCTCAGCTGCTCCTCACAGGGTATATGCTCCAGACCTTGCCCTGGATTCATTGTGCTTTTCTGGACCCACTCCAGCCCCTCAATGTTCTTCTTGCAGTGAGGGGCCAAAAAATGAAACACAGGATTTGAGGTGCAACCTCACTAGTGCAGAGCGGTGATCCCTGCCTTGGCCCTGCTGGCCACACTATTTTTGATACAAGCCACAATGCCGCTGGCCTTTTTGGCCACCTGGGCACACTGCTTGGTGTTCAGCTGCTGTCAAAAATGCCCCCAGGCCCTTTTCTGCTGGGAAGCTTTCCAAGTTACTCTTTCCCAAGCCTGTAGCCATGTGTGGGTTTGTTGTGACCCAACTGCTGGCCCTGGCACTTTGCCTTGTAACATCGCTGCCACTGTGGTTGAAGTCTAAGGTCTCTGCATAACTTCACCTAACAAAGCCTGACTATTCCAAATACATTTGTCATCCTGGTCCCAGGTAGGGTCTTTCTGCTTGTATCCATTACCAAGGCATTCTACATTTCTCTTTTTTTTTGTTTATAGGTATAGGAAAGACTACTGCCACAAATCATATTGGAAAGCCGGCCTTACAGGATTGCTTTCAGACCACGAAACATGGATTTTGCCTATCAGCAAAGCTAAGTCTCGCTTTCTGATGATATTGATAGTGGTGCTGTTCCATTTTAACTCAGCAGTTTCTGCTGAGCCTTGTCACGTTTCTTTCCAGAAGCTTATTCGACCTCCCTGTCCAGTCTCCTTTAACTCTCCTGTGGAAACACACTTAAAAAAAAAAAAAAATCAAGTTTAATTTACTTTCTCATTATCCCAATAGCATTTGCATGCCATTCACACCAGTTGCATAAAGGGCTTACTAGCCTTTACTTACCCTAGGTTTGAGCACAGCCTTGGCTTTGCTGCTTCTCCGCCTGGCTCAGCAGGCAGGCAGTGATTGCCCTCCATGCCGGTTGTGGCCAGCTGTCTCCTGCCCTTTGGCGTGCACAGGCTTTACCTCTCCTCCCCAGAGCTTCGGGCCACCGAGCCCTGGGCAGTGCTTCTCTTTCAATTGACCACGCTGCTTGGGGAGTCATGTCAGAGCTTCAAAAAGCTTCCCACAGCTTTATCATAGCGACGCTACTGCTTGGCTTGGCTTTCCCCAGCCGGCTGCTTCACGGCTCCATTTCTGCAGCTGTCCGTGCCCTACCGAGGCACAGCTTGCAGCCTTCTCTTCCTCTAGGCCGTCTGCTTTGTGATACTGCTCCCGGCTGTGTTTTTCTTCTTCTGACGGCTGAGGTCACAGGAAAAAGCATTCTTTTCAGATGCGGCTGTATTTTTTAATGCTTCCAACCGAATACACAGTTAGTCTCTCTGAAAATACAGTGTGCAAGTAATTGAAATTGCATTCAAATTTCTTTGGAATAATTGTGCAAAAGTTTAGTTACCATGCAGGTCTTCTACTGCTGCAAGGAGAAAACACTGAACAAAACTCTGACATAGGGAATAAAGTCTGACAATCATCAGTGATCCCAGTACAGAATGTAACAAAAGAGGCTTTCTTCTGCCTGTGTGTTAAAGATCTAGGCACTATTAAGACAGTAGAATTTACGTTAAAATATTTTTTTTTTAATTTTCCCTTGTTTCTGCTAAATGCTTAAAGGAATTCTGCATTCATTTTCAGTTTCACTCCTTACCAAATTAAAATAAATCAGTTATATACTGACAAATAACAAAGTATTTCTGCTTAAGATCAGCGTATTTGCTCTCGAATGTTTGTCATAGGTGGATGAATGTGACTTTGTAGCATGGAATTTTTAATTTGTCTTTGACCTGGACATAGTTGGACTAGGGCCCAGTTCATTTTGAATATGGCTAGACTAAATTGTTGGTTTATTAAAACAAACAAACAAAACCCAGAATGAAATATTTTAGCTATTTCTGTTGAGATCTCCTCTCTGTAATGTGCCAGATTACAGATGTGCAGTAATATTATAAATTCATGTACCACTATATACATTGTGATGTGTCCATATGATGGACATTACCTTCAATTTCAAATCAAGGATCAGATTTATGATGTTTTCTGAGTTATTGCTAAATAAAAACACAGCTAAGGTGTACTTTTTAGAACTACATGTGATAGTCCTTACTGTTAATTTTTTTCTTCCCTGACATGACTTTGGCCTCTGCTAGCCAAGCACTCTTGCAGGAGATGTGTGGTAGATTCCAGGCAGGCAAGCTGGACAAAGGCAACCTGGGCGCAGCTTTCAAAGCAATTCAGATCCTTCAAAATAAAAGAAAAAAAACCACAAAAAAACCACAACTCAACCAAACAAACCCAAACTTACAAAGAACGTTCTCTTCCCATACTATCAAAGTTTTATCTCTGATACATATTCACTGTGGATGAGAGTTTATGACAGAAAGGTATCAATGATACTGTCATGAAAAAGTTGTTGTAGAGACTGAATATTTTCAAGAAATAAATTTAAAATTAAACGGATCCTAATTTTACCTGTATTTTTCCATTTTAAGGATATTTAAGTACAGTCAACTGCCTGTTAAAAATACTGTAATTAACAGAAGTAAATACCATATAAGAAAGGAGTTTGTGCACAAGTGAGGGGAAAATTGAGGAATGAAAACTATTATGCAAGCCACACTAATCCCTCTTGCCTTGCAATTAGAAACTTGCAAAAAAAGCCAAAGAGGTTGTGAACGAGAAGATGCTTGTGTTATATGTAATTCATATTATTTGTTACTTGGTTTTATTTAATTTGGCAACAAATCACTTCTCTTAGGAAATGTTTGGGATTTATTTATTACTACTTTCCATTTACCTGAAATTATTACTGTAACAGTCTGAGATCAGGACCAGCCTTGCGTCTCTCTGGCAAGCCCAGCAATTACCAGTTATTTGTTGTGTTAAATTCAGAAACAACATTGGGCATCCTACTTGGATGTAAAATACTTTGAGTAAACAAAGCTCATGCTTTCCATATCTTCACAACCAGTCACTTTTTACAATCATTTACATCAGTATAAAGTTGTAGAAAACTATCAGAAGTTCTTCTATACATTTTGTTGTGGCTGAATTATCAATCTGAAGTGGAAGAAAACTGGATTTGCTCTGTAGAGAGAAAACTTATTGTAGGTTATAATTAGTGTGTCCTATTTTAGGACTCGAAACCAAACACTCTAAAGAAAGCAAAGCTAAGTTAAATACCTAGCCAAAACACTATTATGTAGATTTCAAAGACGGATAATTATAGCAGTAATATATTTAAAAGTTTCTTGTTTTGTTTCTTTTCCATTCACGTATTCAGGCACAGCACAAATCACGGTTCTATATAGTACATTTTTGTTATCATTTTACCAGCTAGGAAATTTCACAGAGTGCTAAGAACTTGCTTTTGTTACACTCTTAGTCACAACCTCTGAGTTATAGTTGTCAGCTGCTTCCCCCAGTTTCGTTTCTACAGAACTGCTGCTTGCTCCACTGTTCCCTGTCTTACTTGCATGGTTGTTCTTAAAGAAGTACAAAGTTTTCATTTGTACATGTGAAACTTCATCCTGGTTTTTGCTTCTTTCTGCAGCACGTCAGGGTAGATGAACTTCTAACCTGGCAGCCCTTCTCAATATGTCTTATAATTTTTCACTTAATGCAATATTTGTAGTCTCTACTCAATCATCTAACGAAAATAGTGAATAATACCAGACCAACCTTAGACCTCACTTGCCACATTTGTTGGGTTGCAGCACTGATAACTACTCTCCAAGTATTGCTCTCCCAACAACTGTGCATTCACTTTACAGTGGATTCTTTTCTAAGCTACATTTTGTCTGCTTTTATGAGTGTATTGTCTGAACCAGCGTAAAGCCTGAGACACTAATGTATGACATCTGCTGCTTTTCTCCTATCCGTGAGACTTGTTATCCTGTCTTAAAAGTAAATAGGCTTGTTCTGACATGTTGTGCTTTTGACAAGACCGCCCTGGGTGCTATTTACCTCCTTATGGTCTTTTAGTAATTCTTTTTTCTCTGATGAAAAGTTCCCGGCTTTTTCCAGGAACTGAAGTTAGGATAACTGGTCTACAATTTCCTGGTCTACCAGTCTTCGGAATTCTGTTTCCACAATTTCTCAGAAAAAAAGTTTTACTAATGACTCTGAAATTACTTCAGCCAGTCCTCTAAGTATGCTAGAATGAATATCCTTGGCTGATCCCATTATGAAATAATCCAGTTTATATACGACTTGAATTTTTTTCTTTTCTTATTTTCCCCTTAATTGTCACCATACTTTAACATTCTATAATGATTTAGAGGAAGAATGTAGGCAAAAGGACAGGTTTCTGAAGACTAGATTTTGCCAATTTCAATATAGTTTTTCCCCATGGAACATTGTTCCTTAATACAGTGTAAATTCTTTCAAAATAAGGAAAGAAAACCTCTGAAAGAGATGGAGGAACAAAGACGATGGCACAGATGTCACATGCAGAGGTGCACCAAGTCAAACTATTAATAGACATTACCCTTCAGTGGGAAAATATGAAATAAGATTATAAGGATAAATGTAAGAGAGCACAGATCCTTTGCAATATCTAGTTTAATTAAAAGTGGCATTACTCTTGATTCATGTAGAGGTACACCAAGCCAAATACAGAAGGACTCATTTGTACACATGAATATAGAGATAAACACTTGAATGAGTGAGGAGAAAAAGTGGTCACATACAAAAGAACATAAAAGCCAGGTGAAAGGACAGAAAAATGTGTGCAAGTCTACATATTATACATTGCTTTATGCTGTCTGGCTAGTTTGTACACTGAGTATTTGAAGAACTTCCCATAATGACACAATTTCTTTGAACACCCTCAGGGAGACAGAAGTTTAGTCTTACTTGAATTTAGACATTTTTTAATGCAAATATTTATCCTTAACACAGTCCCCTTAAGCTTCCTTTTAGGCAATGGGAGCAAATACTTATGGCACCGATGATGTGCTTCTGCTTAAGCCATCAATGTTCAGGTGAGATGAATTATGTTCATCTGTCTGGAGAAGGGGAAGCTGAGGTTTCGTGACCCAAGCCACTGGTTAGCCGGATAGAGAACGAATCTCCTCCTTCTCCTGTAGGAGAGGACCAAAGGCCATTCTCCTCCAATTCTACACACACGCACACGTGTACACACACATGCCTATGTGTGCATGGATATGCAAATGTCTTATTTATATTTAAAGAATTACTTTCCTCAAACAGGCATACATTTACTGCTCTTAGCAATGCGGAGGAAGTCCTCACTTTCCCTTTTTATGCATGAGATCCTCTGTTTCCGTCAAGCCTCCTGCCACTGCAACTGAACAGAGTAATCCTCAGCTTCAGGAGTCAGAACATTTTTCTTCCACTGTGACACTTTCCACATTGTCAGGTGTTCCTTACTTCATTTTACATGGATTCAATATCCTTGATGTTTTACTGGGAATTTCCAGTTTTAAACACAGACTCAAGCTTAGTCAAATCCCTTCCAAAACAATGGTAAACAATCACATTTATGTTTTATGGGGATATTCTCTTCATTACCCACTCCTCTCAATTTCTTCATATTCGACCAAAAGTTGGCCCAGATTAATCTTATAATATCATAAGTTTTGATTAAAGTTTCTAGTGGTAGCAAACACGAAATCTAACAAAATATTCCTAGAGTCTGTTCTGTTACAGATCTTTTATATAGCTCATCTTACATTGTATGACTTTGAAATAGATGAGCTTTGCCTCTTGCTTCAAATAAGCTTAAAAATACTAACAAATGCATTTGTTGCTCACATTATTAAACACAATCTATAAGCCACATTAAACTTGTCAGGGGAAGATACCTCAAAATCAAAGAATACCTGTTCTTCAAATTCACTAACTAGCAACAGAATTGCAGAGCTTCATCCACTTCAGTCTTAGTCTAACATGAAACATCTCTTTAAAATGTATTCCTGACACCAAAAATATCTGCTTCATATCAGCATGTTTTTAATAACATTAAGTGAAACCTTATCCATGTTCAACTTCAATGCATTAGAATCAAGAGTAATGCCACTTTTAATTAAACTAGGTATTGCAAAGGATCTGTGCTCTCTTACATTTATCCTTATAATCTTATTTCATATTTTCCCACTGAAGTATGTTTATTAATAGTGCTATAGAGATTTTGGCAGCAGGGCTTCTTAGATCTTCTAATAACCTTTTGAGCCTAAGATTGCTTCCTTTCATACTCAAGCAAATCCTCTACCTTTAAGGAATGTTTCACTTTATTCAAACCCTTTCTTTTTTCTTTGACTACCCTTTAATAATTCTTCTCCTAAAAAGTACTGATAAATTGCTTTGCTCCATACACAATCTAGAAATAGCTGAAACGGGCCACAGTCATACCTAGAGAAAAAGCTTCTTTCTATTGTCAGCGACAGTTTCCATAAGTTCTTTAAAATAGAGAGAATAAAAGGGGATCCAGACAACCTTTTGAACTCTATCTTTTCTCTACTGCTCTATCAATTTTGAAGGCAGCTATAGATGAATAAACATTGGAAAATGGTCACTCCATCTCTAGTAAAATCGATTTTATACTGTAAAACCAACCTCTAATATTTACTTTCAACTTTCTCTGAATTTATGTGATGCATGAGTGCTTAGCAGTAAAACTGTTAAAACTATCCACTACTCACCATTTCAAGTGGATTGTATTATAACCATCCACCGTGGTTTTTTCCTCAAAACCTTTTTCCTATGGATACTTTCACACACAGACAAGGATTTGTATCTAAACTTGTCACCATAGCTACCTGCTGTGACTTGTATTCGTATATTTAGAGCTGAGTTTATCCTGTATGTAAATTATATTTTTTTGTTAAGGATTTGCCCTCTTAGTAGCCATCTTCTCATTTTGAATTTGCTTTGATGTAATCATACAATAATCCCAATAATTTTTAAACTTCCATAATGTACAGCCAAGTCATTAAATATGCTTGCATCAACTATTGAATGTATTGACTGATCAGTATCAATTTATTTATAACAATATATTTATTAAGATATGAAAATATTTTTTTAAATCCAGTCACTCCTTTCCCATTATAAAAATTCTACAAAATGCCAATTTACAATCTGCTAAGCACTAAAATCTCAAATAATTAAATGAAAAACTCAGATGAGGAAATTAATAAGCAACCTGGTCTGATTTAAAGGCTGTCCCTGCTTTGAGCACTGGTTTGGACTAGAAGACATTCAAAGGTCCATTTCAACACGAGTTATGCTCTGATTCCATGATGTTGTAACTTAGACATTTATATGCTAGTATCCAGAAATGTCTTCACTAACCATAGCATAGGAGCATCATCCCTGGATTTTGTACCCTTATATCTCTATTAAGAAATGGCTCATGCAGCTACTCTCTATTTCATAGCAGCATCATAATTCGTTTTTACTCTTCTTTCAAAGCCAACCATGCCCTGACTCCTGGGAGAACAAGAAAAATAAATAAAACTTATTTCGAAAGAAAACAAAGCACAAGAGCATTACATAAATTGAGAATCTCTATCTCATCTCTTTCTGGGGTTTAGAAATATTACTCAGATGTTCCTAGAAAAATGGAGGAAATTTTCCATTCTCACAAAATTATTTCTAGGCTCATGAGGCAAGTTATCATTCTCCTGTGTATTCTAATGGTTTTGCTCATAAGACATAACACTGAGGTCCTGGCTTTAGCTAAAATGAGAGAGACAACTTCCAAACAACTGAGTAATGATTCCCTGAAGGAATCACTCCAGGATAATTTCAGCATGAACCACCTGTTCATCATGTTGTACAGATTTTTGAGCTCACCAGATATGAAGATCCCTGTTTCTGTAGTTGATCTCTTCTTAAGTAAATGAAGATAGTTTGGTGAGCTTTTTAAAGTTTTATAACAAGACATGTTAAAAAAATAAGACTTCAGAATAAAGCTAATTTTAGGCCCTTAAAAAGTTCGTTTGTTTTTATGCCAGTAATACAGTTATACCTTTCACAGGAAATTGGATTCTTGTTTCCTTGAACTTTCTTTACCACTTATTATTTGAAATCCTCATTCTCAGAATAGCTGTATTGCAGCAGAATCTAGAAAGATACTAATACACACTGAGGATTTTTGTCTGTTGCTTCTGGGGAGTAAAATAGAGAAAGGAATAACATCCTGATATATGTTTTAAATATGAAAAGGTTTTGAAAGATAAGAATGTAGAGTGCAGAAGTCATAAAAATATTATGTCTGCCACCAGCTGCTCAAATGTCTTAAAACTTCTGAAGCTCTTGGCTTCAGGGCTTGGAAAAGCCATCCCAGTCTCCAAGTTATTTCTGCTAAATACAGAAACACAATATTACCCAGCTTCAGGACAGAGAGTCAAGGATCAGCTCCCGTCTAGGGCACTGATCTATTGAGTCACTTTCCAGGTTTCTGTGGCTCTATAAACCTTCCAAACTTTTGTCCTTTCTTACTGTGATCTTGTCAGTACCAAGATGGTAACCTGCTATTGTTCTTCCAAGTGCTTGGCATAGTAGGGCACTGATTTCAGCTGGGATTTCTAGATGCCACTGTACAAATGGTAGTACAAAGAGTGGTAAAACTGCCTTGTAAATGTGTTCCACATGTGTAGAAATGTTCCTGTCCAGCTCTTTTATCCTAATACCCCAGTATCAGCTGAACAAGCTCTGAGCACACAGCAGAGGAGAATATAACACAGAAAACAAGTGTGTGCGTAAAATGTACCCTAACAGACATAGTGTGCTGGTTTAGGAAGGAAGAATGGAGAGCTTGAATTCCACTCAGGAGATGATTAAGGAACCAATAGAGTCAATGTAAAAGTGAATGGATGCAAAAACAAAATTATAAAAAGTAAGTGAACTTTTGCAGCAAAGTAGAATGAGGACTTGTCATTCATATACCACTGACAAATGCCCAGACCATTGGTTATGGCGGTAGCATTCACTTAGAAAAGAAATTTTTTTTGGTCTTGATATTCATAACATGTACGTAAGAAATATTAGAGGAGATTCTGGTGGTGGGAGAACTCTTTAAGAAGGAAAAAATCCTGGCTGTATTTTTGGATTCCTTCTCTTCTTATATGCTTTATATTCCATGTGAAACCATGAACATGCAAATTTGATTATTCATACAACAGTCAGGTGGATTTAAGAGTCTTAAGGCCTTTAATGAGTGACTTCCCAGTGTAGTAAGCCTGGGAATTAATGAGTCCCTCTTACTTGTAATTTCTGCGGGGAAGGTAGCCGAGAACAACTTCTATAAATCACTGATATCATGTCAGCCTGTCAGGATTTGTCTACATGTGAAATTAGTTCTCATGAAGTACAGGTCATAATTTACTGGAAACCAGCTCCACTGAACTAACTTCTGTATTTGTGCATAGTCACTCATGCAGTGTGGGACATGCAAGGTATCCCTTCTTTCAGAGAAGGATAAGGTAATTCACCAGAAATCCATCACACTCTGCTAGTTTAGTGGATGGAAATGAAAAGATACACCCATCCAGCCAGAAGGAGTGAGAGACAGTCTGGAAATCATAGACAAGTGTTTTAAAAATAGAATAAATGTATCTACTAGGAAAGTGTTTTAGCTTGGCCATAACCTGCACTGTTCCCTCTGTTTAACATCTGGAAAGAAATTGGCTTGTTTGTAGCCAGTTCAGATTATGGATGAAAGAATAAATCTTCTTCTGCATCAGTGCTTGTAAATGTACCCTCAGAATTCATTAAGGGTAATTGCAGGAGGCAGAGAAAAGGAAAAGTAACAAGACAGCAGCTGAAATACTATAAATTAATACCTAAATTTATAGAAAAATTAAAATTTATTCTTAAATGCAGCAGGGTTCAGAATCTATGCTTACTGTTGCAGCTGTTGTTTGTTATAATAGTTAAGGATATAAATGCCACTTTATCATTGTTACACAAGATGAATTCATAAACTGTTTAAACACGGCCATCAATGCGTCCAAGAGTCTAGTCACATAAAATCATCATATTTAACTCTTCTGATAAATAAGAGGAAAAAAAGAGTATAAGATTCTTTTCTAAGAAGAATTTTTGTTTCTTCTCTAGTTATCTTGTTTCCACTATGAGAAAACCGATTAGAGACATCTGCGGACTAGAACTAGTGTATAAACTCATAATGTAGGTTCAGGATAAAACTCATGTTTTAACTCAGTGAAAACACTGTGGTTTTGATGTCTTCTTGTCTTTGATACTTGGGAAATGAAATTCAGAAGCCAAGGAATGGAAACACTTGTGCTGTTTGGAAAAAAAAAAAGCAGAAGCTGCAAATAAACAATAAGACACAAGAAACTGGAAGAATCTAAATGACAACACGAAGACGAAAATGCACATATGAGACCTACTCAGCTCTTTTATAAAGTCCTGTGTAGAAGAGATTTATTTTAATAGTATATTGTTGCAGGCATGTAAGTTTAGTATTGATTAATAGAAAATTGCTGTATTTAGTTACAAGACCGTCAGCACTTCTGACACATAAAAAATAGATCATTGCAAATGTACATACGAGCCTTATGAGCTGTGTATTTTGAATATGTATTCACTTCTCTAAGTAGATATTAGTACTGGGTACTTCATTGCATATGATACCTGGATATGTGCAGAAATCAAATACACCAGAAACTGAGACATGCAGCTACATTAGGCAGAAACAGAAAGTAATCTTTATTCTATAAAGACACCTAAAATAATTTTTTGCAGTTTTTTTTTAAATTGGGATGGTAGAGAAATTGAAATTTTTATTTCATTTAAAATATTTCTAGTGTCTTTGAAAGTAGTATTCTAAGTGGAGGCTATTTTTCTAAAAGCTGAAACAAAAAATTGTTATTTAATAAAATAAAAAAATACAAAACTATTTTTAAGTTCATTGTCCAGTAAATATGTTTATATGGCATTTTCATAGTAAATGCCACAGATTTTCATAGATTCCTGCATAGTGGGTGTATGTTTGGACCCACAAAGGAACGAAAACCTTTTACATAAATTTAGAAGTATTTCTCAGAATTCTATTATTAGTAAAAATACAGGACTTCAGATTGTACAGCTACACTACTTTATTCCTAAATAGTACTAAATTATGGCTGAAAGGACATTCTAGACATTTGGGAACAAAGATCAAAGAACATGGAATCATAATGGAGTTTTCAGAAATCAGAGTGGGATTTCAGTGAGACCTACCTCGTGCTCATGCATTTTTAGGTGGTATCTCAAGCAGGCTGGCTGTGCCTCCAGTACCAGGCATCCCACTGAAACAAATGTGGGGTTTTCATGTGATAAGAAGCAGTAAGTTATTTGGAAACAATTAGTTATTTTATCTCGCTATTTTTCTTTTGCCGATAGCTAACAAAACCAGAAATTACACAAAGAGAATGAAACACTGCTTTTCTAAACATGTGGATCGGTGGTACAAGTAGCTATGGTTGGTTGCTTTTTTTTTATTTCTAATTCTTCAAAATTACTAATAAAGATGTAAGACAATATTGCATTACACTTGCTATGGTAAGTGGTATAGAATAGCTTTCCTACTGTAGTCTGCTTTAGTCCTGTAGAAACTGGGAAAAAATATATTATCGTAGTCTGTATTATTATTCTGTTCCTTCAGAGGAACTGGTCTGTTTAAAATATCTTATTGAGTAGGAAATTGCTCTAATGCACATAGTGAAATAAGTACTTTTAGAGGGAGACAGTGGAAATTATTATCTATATGAGTATGTGTGAATCTGAGTGTACACAGTGCTTCTAAAATTACAGTAAATAGCATATTTGTGACTAGAATTTGGATGCTGGGTACTGGTGTGTGCTCAAATTAAACTAGATAGATTCTCTTTTACGTAATTGTAAAATACTACCGTTTTTTACCTCTGTGAGGTTTTCAAGCCCATCTACTGTTAGGCTGATTTTTGCTCTGAAACCCTCAGTTCAATATCTCATCTAAAAATCATTTGACTCTCTGTAGTGGAATCATGAATGTTCTCATTATCTGTATAAATACTGAATGTAATTCAAAGCCTGCAATGCTTCTGGTCTCCTCAATTTAAAACCATAACACAATTAATGAGAAAGTTACTCACTTTCTTGAAATCATTGATCAGCTGGGTATTCTTTGAGTGTGGTGGGTTACGTAGACACAATAATTTTCTTTTTTTTTCATTCAGATGGCAATATTTTGGTGGTAATTATGTTCTGTGTAGTTTGTTATTGACTTTCTTTACTTGCTTTTGATATATTAATTTTACTACAGGGTACTTTTATCTGTTCAGAATTTTATTCATTATTTATTGTTATATAGTAACATATGGTTCTTATAATAAATTCGAAGTTTTATAATAGGAAGAGGAAACACATAGCAGAAAGAAACAAGGAAAGAAAAGAATTTCATTCCATTAAGAAGATGTCAGTTGCATATATACATGTATATATATAATATAAAATTAAATTCTATCAATTTGATGGCAGTTTTTTGAAAGGACAGATTTTAATTTTTTATTTTGAAATGCTTTTCTCTTTTTAATCACTTTTATTGCCCTAGGTTATTAAGTTCTATTTCCAGCTTAAAGCAGAGCTTTTAGTCAGCAGTATGGATCCAATATATCAAATTTTCTTCCTGGAAAATGTGGAATTTGGGACTTCAAATGTTTTCCTTACTTGAAAAAATAAGAAATATTCATGGATTCTTTTAAAACTGTAGTTTTAATTATCTAACTCTGTGTTCATAATGGCCACTGCTTCCAGCAGAAAATCTGTTTTGATGCCTGCTCTGAAAGGTGATAATGGATACCTGATCCCAAAATGAAATGTCATGTTTGATTGCATCACAACATTGTGATTGCATTATGCTCAGAAAAGAAACAGGGTGCAGCGATATACAATATCAAGTGAGAGCCAGCAGTAAGTGTTTTTCCCATTTCTCTCTACACTAGATTAGGTTTATGGTACTCCTGTAGTTAGAATAACTTAAGGAATCACCTGTTCCGATCCTTTCCTGAGTGACAGACCCAAAGCAGAGAGCAAGCTGTGTGCCCACAGCCTGTGCTCATGTTTTGGTGGCTCTTTGCTATGAGAAGTCCAGCAGCCCCCTTGGGTAGGGTGTGCACTCAACAGGGTCTCACTTCTCATGGTCACCCTCACTGCATGACAAGATAACATGGGCACATCCAGTGTCTAGACAAAGGTGCCTTTGAATTAGAGAACCATACACATCTTTTATTAAAATGTCTCTGCAATTATAGAAGACAATAATGATGATATCTGACGACAACATCTGATTTTGATGTGTTTTTATAGCACTAGCCTCTGCTGTGTTCTTAAGAAGGTTTCTTGTCCTTTACAGGACATAATCTGATTCAGAAGCTACCATGATTTTATACAATGATCTGTTTAGATCCCATTGGATACAGTAAATAAAAAGAACTGTGCTGTCAGCTGAAAGTTACAGTTTATTTTAAAAGCTTACTGTAAAATCTTAGGAAAAGGAAAAACCTTCAAAAATATTTCTCTTCTGCTGGCTTCTATTGCTAAGATGATAGTAAAGGGAATTGACAGCAGAAAAGTGTATTTGACTGAGGCATTTTATGGGATTTGATTATCTGTTTAATCCTGGCACTTTCTTGCATAGCTCAATCTAGAGGACTTGATGTTTCACATTGTAATACAGTTTTGTAGAGAAAAAGTTTAGTAGAGGTAATGGATTCTCAGACATGCACTTCTGAGGAGAAAAAGTCAGAGAAGAGATGGTATAAACTACTAAAGGCGTTACAAAGAGTATGCTCCATTATATTCTATGAAACTAACTGAACATTGAGGGCACACATTATCTCAGCTATAGAGGAGTCTCCCTCCTTCTGTGAGCAATTCTCTGGTGGCAGAAATTAATCTCAAGTGAAAATTTGACTTTTTGAGCAACTGATTAAACATGCTTTACCCATTGAAATGTTCTAAAAGGTGGATTAATGTTACTCTCTCCATTTGACTGACTGGTAAACTGAACAGCTGTGGGATTAAAAGCTGTGCTCAAAAATCTTCATTTCACAGGCCCTAAAGCTTGACACTCAGCTAAAGTTCAATTCTCTGCAGTATGTATTAAGCTCCTTAGAACAAGAGAAACATTGTACCTGTAAGCAGAAATACTCCTCAGGACAAAATCCAGCATCAATTCAGAATAAATTTTATACTTTTGAGCAGATCAAAATTTTTTGTGATTATC
This sequence comes from Lycocorax pyrrhopterus obiensis, assembly GCA_014706295.1. Lineage (NCBI taxonomy): Eukaryota > Metazoa > Chordata > Aves > Passeriformes > Paradisaeidae > Lycocorax > Lycocorax pyrrhopterus. The sequence goes on from JACSVZ010000004.1 coordinate 94,172,604, forward strand.
ATTTGTCTTTCATCGTCATTGTGCCAGTTACAGATAGTTGTGCCTGATACACAAGAGGGGCAGTCACGCTCCTGTGGAGCACTCAGAAAATTGCTCGAAATTTTTCCCATGGCATAAGTATGGGTGAGAAACTAGACTGGTGCAATATTCTGAGACAACAGCAGACCGATAAAACACACACTGATAAAACGTCTCAGGGGTATGGACAGAAAAGGATTGAACTTACTAAGACGTGCTGTGGTTTAGATGTGGTGTCAAGCAAACGTGCATGGACAAATTCTGGGTCTGATCACTAGGCAGAAGAAGGTGATGAGGAAGGCATACAGGTTATCTGATAAGACTGAGTAGTCAGCTTCTCTCTCTGTGTCACTGTCCATATTTATTTATGGATACACTCCAGATGATACATTCCAAAGCTTTGCTATAGCAGACTAAGCACCAGTTGGAGAGAAAAAATTATTGAAGCTAAGGGATACTTCTGGCACAGGAGCTATGGGTATGAAAATATTGGATCATCTACCAGAAAAATAAGAAGCAAGTCCCTACTAGCACAACAGTGATGCGCCGAGACAACTCGGTTCCTCCCACAGGAGGAGAAGGAAAAACCTAACTGTTTAACTAAACTTGACAAGCTTATGAAGGCCCTGCATGATGCAAGAGCTGGGCACTGCGTTTAACTCCATCAAAAGTCACTTCCAGTCCTATGTTCATGTTATAGACTTGAGTTATAGTACTGTCACCAATCATCAAGGAAGCCAAGAAAAATTTAGCTCTGGTTTTTGATTTAGTTCTTAATTCCTCATTAAGAGAGAAGGAAGATTTGTGAAATTAAATGATAGGGAAAGTTTATACTAGCCTGTATGACTTGCATTTTTAACAGTCCTCTGACTTTACTTCTTGAGGCTTCTTATAATTTTTAAGCTTGATGTCACGTGTTGTTTTCAAATGTTGTGAGAACACCTTTTCTTTGCTCTGAAATTATCAGAAATGTGACCTATAACACAAGAGATAAGAGGACTACCTGACTGAACGCCCTTTAAAACCAGAACTCCCTTTAATATATATTAAGAAAATAAGGATACTAAAATCAGGTCTGATGTGAAAGAATTCTAAAGTTTTCTTTTGCTTGGCATATATTTGAAATTAGGTTCTTTGTGATTTAGTGTTTATTTTGAAGACAGGCAGAACTTTGGTTTAATCAAATATATCAAGTATCTTCATAAGTCTTCTGTAGAAAGAAGTCTAAGTTACAGTGAAACATAAAATGACAAAAGATTCAGGATATTGAATTTCTCTAGAGAAGTATCAGCCCTGGAAGAGACCTGGTTTCCAAGTGCTGGAAGAGAGTAAGATGCTAGAACCAACCCTCCAGAGATGAAATTTCAACACCTTTGACTCACAAATTACTATTAAATTAGACTGCCAATCCCTGCAGCAACTGCAAATTATGTTAGCAGTATTAAAGATGGCAAAATTATACCTTTAAAAAAAAATTCTGTACACACAGCCTCAGGTTTGTTTTGCCATGTTTACCTTGAATTTACCTATAAATCTATGCCAAAAGATCAAACTGATTCTATGTATATTCAGGGGACTGATATAACTGAGAAAATGAATGCCATGTTATGTTGTAAGCAAGGAGGTCTGTAAGCAAAAGTGAGGAAAAATGACCAAAGGTTGAACAGTTTGTGAGAGTTCAAAGACATTGCTTTACAAAGGTGAGTAAACTAGACCACTGCCTTGGAGGATGTCATCAGTCAAGACAGGAGTTGATCAGATTGCACCTGTTTCTAGAATGACTCATATTCAGCAATTAGCCCAGAGTACTGCTAAGGTATATAGAAGAAACTCAGCTTTGTTTGCTGCTGTGAAAAGGAGGAAGCCCTCACTAATTAGTTGCATTTGTAGATTTCATATTAAGAAAAACACTTCTAAAATCCTCCAAATATAATTTCCTACTTAAAACCCATATGGTCTCTTTGTACAGACTGTAGAGTGAAGTCATATTATCAATTGGTGTAGTCAATTTGAAGAGGAGAAAATTAAATTAACACTTGGACCATTAAAACCTTTTTTTTAAAAAAGTGGCCCATTGCTCCAAAGTGAATGATTTGCAGCAGTGTAATGATATTCAGGGGAACTAAATGAATTGTCTGCAGAGGATATGTTTTAAGTATACATCTGATGAAGAATTCAGGGATCATAATTTTGTATTTTATATTACTGTATTTGCTACACAGAAGGAAGTTCTTACTTAAGTCAGATGTAGTTTTTTCAATAACCTCAGTCATAACAACATTTTGCCTGCATTCTCTAACCTGATAGGTTTATAGACAATAAAATATGACAAAATAACACAACATCCTTCTTATTCTAGTGCTTACTGTCTTCACAAGATAAGCCTCATCTTTATATAAAATTATTGCAGGAGTGACATATTGAGATACATACCAGAGAGACGGTTAAAGTTTCTCCAGCATAAGACAGTCAAAGAACCATCGGAGCTGAGATTTGAATTAGTGTTGAAAACAGTGATGATAATACAGAGTTGTTTTTTTTTTTTATCATTGGGCAAGGCTTACACAGAGCCAAGGCCTTTTCTGCTTTTCGTACTGCCACAGTGAGTGGTGAGGAGGCTGGGGGTGCATAGGAGGTTGGGAGCAGACACAGCTGGGACAGGTGACCCAGACTGACCAGAGGAATATTCCAGACCATATGACATCATGCTCAATATATAAAGTGGGGGGAGGAAGAAGAAGAAAGGCGGGACTTTTGAAGTGATGGTGTTTGTCTTCCCAAGTAACCACTGTATGTGATAGGTCCCCTCTCTCCTGGAGATGGCTGAACTGCCCTTGGGAAGCAGTGAATTTATTCCTTGTTTTGGTTTGTTTGCATTGTGGTTTTTGCTTTTCCTTTTAAACTGAATTTATCTCAACCCATGGGTTCGCTATCTTTTACGCTTCCTATTCTCTCCCCAGTCCAACTGCTGGACAATGACAGAATGGCTGTGTGGGGCTTGTCTGCTGGCTGGGGTTAAACCACAACCTGGGTATGGGGTCATCTCTGTCAAAAATGAATCATGTTAAAAAGTCTAACTAGTCATCTGAAGTAACCTGAACATATATATACAAGAACTGATATTTGTTGACTTGTTAGGACAGAATTTTTGACAAAAGAAATTGAAATTTTCGCCATGAAGGACCAGCAACTATGCATGCTGTACATAGGTATACAAACCTTAAAGAGCATTCACAGTCACAGGATACCAATAATAGTTGGGATTGATGGGTTCACAGAATCACAGAATCATTTCATTTGGAAAAGAGCTCTGAGATCATTAAGTCCAACCTTTGACTGACCACCACCATGTCCGATACACTATGGCACTAAGTGCCATGTCCAGTCATTTCTTGAGCAACTCCAGGAACAGTGACTCCACCACCTCCATGGGCAGTCCATTTCAATGATTAACAACCCTTTCGGTGAAGATATTCCTCCTGATGTCCAGCCTGAATCTGCCTTGGCACAGCTTGACCTGTGATAAATTATAGTTCTTCTAACTAACAAGAAAGAAAATTCCAGGAGATGCTTCTTCCTCGAAAATATGAGATACAGTTTTTCTTTTGCTGTGGTATAAAGTCGGTAGCAAAGCTGGAGCTAGCAGTGGGGGAACTAGAAGGCCAGACATGCATCTCCAGCTATTTAATCACAAGCGTATTCCTACATCCTGTGTTCCTGACTATGGAAGTGAAGAATATTGTTGAAGGCTAGCTGATGAATGCTCTGTCACAGCTAGAGCTGGCAAAAAGCTGCATTTTTTGACAGCAAGAACTTAGGGAATATTTATCGTTCAGGTCTGAGAAAGCTGATTTGTTTCAGACTGGCTGGGGTAATGTTAGAGCAAATAGATTATGTAGATACATCTTTTAGCCACTTTGATTTTGGTGTTTCCTATCAGTCCCAGTCATTCCACTGGTTTCTGTGTGACACTACTCGCTAAAGAGCTGGTGCTGCCTTGGTTTCTGTCTCTTGTGGATGACAATTGTCACCACGTCTCACAACAGCTTGCAAAGGTATAGCACCTTTTTCTGTGCCCTTACAGGTGTTGGGGGTTTTAGGAGTTCTCCTGTTTTTCTTTTTCTCTTAAAGAATTTTTCCCATATATGTTACCAGGGGGACAAATCACTGGGTGCTTAAGAACAACAAAAGAGCCGGCCACAGAGGGCGGGGGTGCAACTAGCTACTTGTTTTCACCTGGGGGGTGGGGGAGTGGGGTTTGCTGGTGCCCTCAGTGTGAAGAAGGTGTGGGTCAGAGCTGGAGGTTCCTTCTTTTTTCGGCTGTTTTTCCTTCTACCTGAGAAACCCGGATTCCCAAGCCCACCTTTCCTTGCCCTGCTGGGAGCCAGGCTGCAGCCGCTCCGCTCTCCGCTGCTTGGACCCTTCGCTACCCTATAACCCTACACACCCTTTGCTGGCTGAGACCTCCCGGAGCTCCCGCTGCAGCTCCGGAGTTTGATACATCTCGTCTGCCCCCCGGGATCTGTGCTCGTCTCTGCTGCTCCAGCCTGCTGCTCCCGAGGGTCCGGCCGGACACCAGGACCAGCTGCCCAGAGGGTTTGTTGAAGCTTTTTTTTTCGTCCATCCTTTCCCGGGACCCCGAGCCGCCCCTGCCAGCTGTGACTGTGGCTGCACCGAAGCGGGGGAGGGGTGCCCGACAGCCGAGAGGGGCTGGCCCTGGGTTTGTGGTTGTGTTTGCTGTTACTGCCATAGTTATTGTTGTTTGTTTGCCTTGTTATATATATATATATTAGTAAAGAACTGTTATTCCTACTCCTCATACCTTTGCCTGAAAGCCCTTTAATTTCAAAATTATAGTAATTTGGAGGGAAGGGGGTTGCATTTTCCATTTCAGGGGAGGCTCCTGCCTTCTTTGACAGACACCTGTCTTTCAAACCAGGACAACAGGGCAGGCAGAGAGTAATCTCACTTTTTCAGTGCTTCCTCAATCTTAGGATCTCCTACAGCAAAGAAAAATGGTGTTCAAGGGTCAGACCTTAAAAGCACTGGCAGAGGGCTAACACTGACTAATCATCACTTTCACTTACAGAAAAAACTTTTACTGCCTGTCTGATTGCCAAGTGATTTTGAAACCTTACAAACATTTTTATTTTAACTTCTGGTAGGAGAGTTGGATTTATGTTAGACCCAAAAGTGCTCTGATGATAGTTTTATGGAACGATACAGATCATTTACTTCTGTAAGTTAGAAGCTGAGCTTCTGTGCTCTGTCTATACTCCTAAACGTGGTAGGAAGATGTGTCAATATGATGGCTGATTGGATAGCTACAACTATCTTGCAAATTTAGAAATGTCTGCAAGCGAACTAAAAACTGCACTACAGAATAATCCCACATGTAAAGTACTGATAATTAAACCCCTCTGACAATTACATCATACATTATCAGGATTAGCCAGATCCATTACTCATCGCTGGTGCTTCGAACAAAACAAAGCTGGTTCGCTAGGAACTGTCAGCTGAGCAGATGCTCCTATGGAAGAAAGCAGCCAAGCACTGTTTATGTAATACGAGCAGCAGCATGCTGCAGAAAGATATTGCTCCAGCTTGCACAGTGTTCCTGGAGTTTAGAAACTAGAAAAGGCAAAAATCTGAAAGCACCATATTGACTATACCATATTTGAATACCAATTTATTTGCATATTCTTTTTCTCTGCTATAATTATGCTTTGATGAAACCCTTTTTAGTGTATTTAAAGCACACATCTTTGCATTTCTCCTGTTTATAAAAATTAAAGACAATAATACACAGAACACAGAGGAAAAAAGATAAGGGTTTTAGTTATTATAAAGGAATACTCTTTAATTGCAGGAGTTTATATTAAAGACTGGAGTTAAAAATAAAATGTACGGAAATTTTTTGCAAGGACTTTTGTGTCGGGATGCTTTTTTGGTGGTGGTTTTTGGGCTTTTGGGGTTTTGCTGTTGGCTTTTGGTTAGGGTTTTTTGTGGTTTGATTGTTTTGTTGGGGTTTTTTTGCTGTTTGTTTGTTTGTTTTGTTGTTGTTTTGGCTTTTTTTTTTTTGTTAAATTGACAGAAAAAAAATTCCAAAATGGAGTTTTCTGAGGAGAGAAGGTTTTTTCCTCACCCTGCTCCCGCTACCAGTTTCTTGCCTGTGTAAGGATGTGGAAGGCAAAAGTCGGTGTGTAAGAAGAATACCCTGCTTTTATAGTGTTTAACTGGTGGAAACTGCCCTAAGATGTTTTCATTTTCTGAAACAAAATATTTTATCTGACTGCTTGGTGAGGGCTATGATAAAGAATATAAGTCTAGGGGACCTGTTCCAAATAAGGAGCGTTCTTCAGAGGCTAACAGCATTTAAGCATCCACATTTTAGAGATGATGTCTTACTCTGTCCCAGAATAAGGAGACTTCAATTCTCTTCACAGAGTAATTGAGGGCTTCATGTGAAGTGTGTGTGTGGTGAGGATGCCCTTTTGGGTTTTGGTTGTTGTTGTTTTCTTTAAGGCAGTTTTCAGATAACCATAGTCCTTTGGGCTTCAGAGAAATTCCAGAGATGTGTCCAGCTGCTAACTAGTAGATACTGAAAAGCTCGTGGGAAGTCTTGGTATATACTAAGTTTTGTCAGTCAGGTGCAAGTTAAGGAAATAGGGATTTACCTGTATAAGCATTGGACACTGGGAGATTCAGGATACAATCCCTCTTAAAATCTGAAAGATATTTCAGTTGGAACCTTTGCAATAAATATGCGTCCAGGCCTATAACACATAAAACTTTTAATTGTGATTCACATATTCCTTTTAAAACTTTATTCCTTTGTTTGCTGTCGTGTGGTGCCAGTGATCATTGCCACTGACATGAGCCCAAGGAGTGACACTAAAAATGTCTGAGTAGTCTGGGACATGGGCTTCAGTTAGTGATCTGTGTCAATTTAAAGCCTCTATGTCCTGTGCCAGAATAAGGTTGGGAAAGTCTCAGGTGCTGCAGTTCTCAGCCTGGACTCTTTAATGCAAAGCCATCCTAATCTGTAGGTTAAGCTGACAGACTGTGATCTGTGTTGGGTGGAGTGCAGCTTCATTCTTTATTTCATCTTCACTTCTGTGAGGGTGACAATCACTGGTAGAAACACAGGGTAAAGAAATGGGCACAGTTTTGCCATTAACCATTGTGCTTCGACAAGCAGCTGCATTTACAAAACCTCAAATCTGTTATTGAAACATACTTTCCAGTCATCCACTGTGTGACAATTATTATGGGGCTTTCTCCCTGTTTACAGATGAAGTCACCATGTTATTAATGAAGAAGTGAGGGTAAGGGAGGCATATGGAAAATGATCAAATACTCCACTAAGTATGGTAATATTTTGTATTGATGATTGCGGAGTCTTTACTAACTTTATGACGAGATATAGTACTCTCCAAGAGTGTGCTCAGGCTGTTTTGCTTTCAATAATCTATTAACAATAATACAAAAGAATAATACAAAAGAAGGAAATTTGCTTTGTCACTCCGTAATGAGTCATGTTATGTGTTTGGTCTTTTTTTGTGGATATTTTGATTATACTAACTTGGGCTGTGAAATATTTGCGGATACCAAGGATTATAAACACGTATGATCTGATCGAGGATGAGTGCTCATAGCCAGAAGTTTAAAATTAATCTTTTTTTATTCAGCCTTTTTTGCTTATCTACAGTCACCTGATATTAATTCTTTTCCTGTATAAGCTGTGCTCTATTTCCATTTTGGGATCTGGATATATGCCTGGGAATCGATTACATTAATGTTGCAAAGATCCTGGTGTACACCAACATTGGCTCTGTTATCTCACAGTCTTTTTTGTTTTCATAGTGAGAAAATGCAAATATAGAGACTGTAGAATAATCACCCATCGTGTGCTTCAGATATAATTTCAGATGAACCATTGATGACCACAGACCTGACTCACAGAGGAGAACAGCACACAAGTCAAGTTTAGAAGTTGAACACATTGACAAGATAGAATAAAAGGTTAAGATGGTTTATGCAAGGTGTGCCATCCAAGTTCCATATTTACCTTTTCAAGAGTCACTGGCAAGGGGAAAGCCTCTGCAGAAAGTGATTCTGCCGTTCTAGGGTAGGTATCCCAAACAGCAAGAACAAGACACTTTCCTGTATGTGGCTCTCTCACTTCACCAACCAGAGATAAGTCCGGATGATGTACTTAAACCAGGCAAATAACTTTCAAACCACTGTCAGGTGAGGTGAATCCTATCTGCAAATTATTGTGTGGTTGCAGAAAGGTAACACAAAAGAAATCAGGAACACTTCTGAATGGTAGGCTACCCTGTTGACTTCAAGAATTTGGTCCTTGAAAGCCATTTTGTGTTTTGAATCCCATTTTACAGATAACGATACTGAGGCATGAAGTAATTCTGGCATTCAGGAATATTCTTTATGAGACTGGTCTTAAATTTTAAGACCACTCTTTTGCAGAATTAGGAATGAATATTCAGTGAGTGCACAAAGCCAATAAAAGCAGCAGCGTTGCTTCTGAGAAGTTGGCTGCCCGGAGTTCCCTGGCTCACTCTGGGAAGTGACACATGACACCTCCTGTGTGCCAAGGGCAGCCTGCAAGCTGAGGGATGTCTAGAGAAGTAATACACTTTTCCTTTGCTTCCTCAGCTTGTTCCATTGCTTCCTCTGTGGTTTCCAGCTTGATAGAAAGCAGGTTTTTTAAAAGGTAAATATAGTTCACATAGAAGTTAAATTTCCTGGGGCATCTTTCCATTCAAGCATGACTACTGTGCTGTGCATTCACATGCAGCATGAGTTTATAGTCTCATTACTTGGCACAAGCTATGAATAAAGTAATCTTAACCAATAGGTGTAGGAAGAAATGCATTTTGAACCTTTGCTCTTGCTATGGTAGCATCCCCTGAGGAAAAATCAGATGCTATGTTTCTGGGAAGAACAAAGACACAAAGCATTCCCCTGGCTGTTGGAGATGCTCCCATGCCAATCTGTGGCAGTAAATGGTACCAGCCAGCTGCAAAAAGGGGTCTTGGCACCAGCAGGACTCTCCCCGAGAGAGTCTCCGTGTGCTCTGCACGTCACCTCACGTATGGCTGTGCTTACGAGACAGTCAAGCCCAATTAAAAACATGACTGGAGGGTGTTGCCAGAAAGAGCAGTTTAGTGACTGCAATTAAACTGGTTGCTAATTATGGGGTAGGATTTCTTTTTTTTTTCCTAAATGGATAATTTGTTTCACAGAATGCAGTCTGTGAGCACACGTGTGAGTGCTTCTGTGTGTGCAGAGAAAATACTTCTCCAAAAATACTTTCTTTTTTCATTAGCTATTTCCTTTCCCTCCTTGCTTCTCTTAGTTTTCAAACTGTAAGTTATACTTATTCAACACCTCTATCACAACTCAGACCAATATTGCTCACAAAATTTTTAATTTCTTTCACCAGGGCTGCATTAGTCTTCTGGTGCTCATCTGTGGAGGTCACTGAGGGCCTCACAGTCATTTGGCTGCATGTTAATCTTGAATCCTTCAGCAGATTCTGGACTGCTATGGATAATTTTCTTTTTATTGTTGTTCTTTAATTAAACAGAAAATGATAAATTGTTTATGTCTATTGTGAAGTCTACAAATACTCGCTTCTTGGTTCATCACCATTACTATATGACATATGAAAAGAATGGAATGGGGTAGATTAATGAAGCCGCATGCTGGTCACAGTTTTGCTGAGAAACCTCAGATATCTGCAATCTGACAGCTCTTTAGACAGTGCTGTCTGGCCTGATCAGATGTCTCTGGGTTGTGACCAAAACCCAGTGGCTTATTTCTTTAAAAAACACACTTTTCAAAATTATGCATGAAAGATATTGACCATTGCTGTGCAAATCATAATAAAATAAGAAGTCTACTTAATTCCTCTAATGTGAAAAAGATATAAAATGCAGGATGAGATCTTTAGACAAAAGAAAATTAAAACTGCCTACTACAAAGCACATTAAGCACTAGTCAGAAGAACTGTAGGCACCACGTAGAATTCTACTTTCTCTGATGTAGGAAGACTGTGGGCAGCAGCTGCAGTGATTGCTGGACATTTGAGGATCTTTGAAGGTGCTTTCCACAGTCAGAAAACTGAATTGCATCCACTTACCCTCTTTTCATTCTGCTTTTGACTTTTTGCCTTTCACTTCTATCAAGCATACTCTCAGCCTTTTTTTCTGTCTGTGGATGAACTCCTGTTGCTTAGTTTGCTCTCACATGTGCTGTTCTATTGAATACTGGGGATGTAACTTTCCATCACTAAGGCATTTATATCAATGTAAAGGGGATATAAAAAGTTATTTTATGACCAAAACTTGGTCATACTTGTTTCATCCTTGTGCAAATGACAAAAGTGGAGAAAGAAGCCAAACTGTTGCAAAATTAGGATTTTTAATGGGAATAGGATTTATGCGCAGTGATACAGGTTTTACTAGCACAGGCAGTGACCTGTTTTTCTTTCCTCCTTTCTCTGTTTTGTAAAAGTATTCCCGTCACTAATGTTCCCCTGTTTCAGGGCCTGCCAGTGGCAAATCCAAATGGTCCATTAACTGTGAAGTCAGTTGTCAGTTCTTCTCTCCTGCCTCTAGTTTGGCACACTTCTGAGTGACTCGCTTCATTGACTGCACAGTGACTCTTCACTGCAGAAATAAACCTTGGGTCACATATCTTGAGGTTGATTCAAACTACAGTATTTTCTGTCAGATAAGTTGGCATATTTTTTTAATAGAAGCAAACTGGTAACGTACACTACATGATGATTTAATAGCAAACATCCAGATTCAGGTTTAAACCGCAATGGGCAAAATAAAATCAAGATTATGCTGAAGGACATATGCATTCAAATATGTCTTTTTGAGCTTAAGGGACCATGATTGTTGGATAAGCGTGTGATTTTGTTGTGCAACTGGAAGATGTAATATGGTATATTTGGTTACATTTAGTGGTTGCTTAGTGTTTATGGGAATGATGAGAATAAAATTTTTATTCCTTCCCTTGCCATCTCACATCTTCTCTACACAGACCCATGGTGCAAAGCAATACTGGTTCTTGCAATTATAGTAACTCACTTGAGAGAATTGACCCATTCTCTAGAACTCATAGAAAAATAAAAGTAGTATTTGCTGTCAATGGACTCCACAATGATTTTGTTCCCTTAGATGATAGCTCCTTCAACCTACTGATTCTGCACTGCTTTTAAACTTCTTGTCTTTCAGCGTATTCTGAAAATGCATCTGTAGAGATAGGATGGATGTTTCTTCTCTTTCTTACAAGAAAAAGTTTGTAAGGTTATTTCATACTTTCCTAAATGCAGCAGGGAAGAGACTGAAGTTTTTCCTGGTGAAAAATGATTCCTGTATATACTTTGTCCTGCAGTTCATTTTCTTATGGTCAGTTTGGCTTGTTTTTCACTCTAAGCTACTGTACTCTTGATTGCTTCAAGTTTGTAAATGACTCTGTTCTCAAAATCCACTCTAAGTGAACAAAAAGGTAAAGTCAAAGATAAAGAAGTCAGTTATGGCATAAGAGCTGGGCAGAAAGATTTGCTCCCTGGTATGGTTAACAGAGATACTTTTTCAATTATCAGATCAGGATTTGATATTGCCTGGACTGTCTGTAAATCAGTTTGCATTGACTCGTTTTCTGAAAATATTTTAACTTTAACATAAAATACTGAATTTTAAGTGTTGTGATCTTTTCCCAACATGTGTGGGAAAGCATATGGAAATCTTTGAAAAGCAGAATGATTTTTGTATTTATAGCTTCCATAATAAGTACAGAGGAGATAGGTATTGTGGGAAAAATACCCACATTAAAACAAACAGACAAGAATACTTTTCCCCTAACAGTTATTTTTACTTCATTCCAAATGCTTCTGTAAACATAAAGAAATAAGCAATCTCTTCCACTTTTAATTAGAAATTTTAAATATTATTGTTATGGTTATGTATTTTATATACAACAGCAACAGTGGCAGCCTGTTTAGACTGTTGTGGTTTTTCTCCTCGTGTTCATCTCTCATTAGGAAAATGTGCTCTAATTTAGTTGGAAAAAATGTCTTTTCCCACTGATGCTAGTAAGATTTTGGAAAATGTCGAGTAGTTAAGAAGAGAAAACTTGCTCATTGCTCAAAAGAATGCTTCAGTCCTAGGCCATGGACTTTCCTGTTACTCCTACTTTGACTTCCCACAGGATATTCCTGTCTCAAAGCCTTACTTTAAAATAAATAAATAAGCACTATTGTTAATCTTCATTTGAGAGAGAATCCATGGAACACAAAAATGCATATTTATTTAACAAGACTCAGCAGTGCACTTCAGGTTATTTTGTTCCTGCATACAAATTTCGTCATTAGCAGGGACATTCAGATCACGAAGGTGTCACTGCACGGTGTTATGCACAATTGATTACATATATCTGCTGCTGAAAGTTAATACAGTTCATCTAACTGTAAGCCTTGCTCAATGATGTACACACAGAATCACTATAGTTAAAAAAGGAAATTCACCTCCTGATAAAGTAAATCATTTAGATGTGTTCTTTTGTACTAAATTTTTGTCGACTTTAGAAAGGCTGTTCTAACCCGAGATATTAACCGGTTACTGAGCCACAGAGAATGTCTCACCCAAAGGTGCTTCTCTAAAGGGTTTCCTTGGGTAGTTTTCCATTTTCATTTCAGGTAAATTGCTATATAGTTATTCCAGAACTTAAATAACAGATGATGGAGAGAGAGTTCCAGACATCTATTCTTAATTCAGGATGTGTTTAACCCAGGCTGAATACATGCAGCATAGTTTAGAGGAAGATAAGGACACTATGGCTATTTCTTTGCATTCAATAATTGAAGACTTAGGAATATGTATATACTAAAAAAAAACTCCTCTCCAATTTATGGCTATTTAATATGAATATAAATTCCCCTTTTGATGTGCCTAAAAGGTGAAGTTATAAAGCACAGTCCCTGCTGAAGACAGAATTATACCTGGAAAACAGTGGTCCTGTAAATTATAAAGATAGCTTCATCTTTTTTGTGAAGATAAATTTGCACCTTTTTTGTTTCCCATGACCCCCTATTTTATTCAAACATATGTATCTTGCTCCTGGAGTCAGAATTTTCCTTGTGGGAATATATTGCAAATGCTAAATGGAATAGTGATTTCTTTTTGTCATTAAACTTAAATGAACATTTTTCTCCAGAGTTTTGAAAAATCCTGTTGTTTCTTTTTCTTCCCCAAACAATTTGGTTATTTTGCTCTGCTCTTATTCTGTACATAATCCATTTTTCCCTCTTTAAAACTGATCCATTACCTTAGAAGAAAACAATCTAAACCCTCTGCAGTGAACGTATAAAGCAAATGACCAGTTTGTCTGTTATTCTCATGATAAAACAATCTTATCACACATGGTTTTGCTAATGAAGAAAAATTGCAGAATATGAGATAATCATGAAATACATGTTGTGTGAAAATTATCCATATTCTAAATTTTCAGAACAATAATATAATTTAATTTAGTTATAATTAGATACACTCAAGAAAATAGTTCTATCAATGAAGTAGATAGCTTTGTCTGCATCTTCATGAATTTTCAGGAAATGACATTAAATGGGTTTATTCTTAGCTGACAGCACAGATTTGGTGCTGATACCTAGTTTATCTACATATGTAATTTATTTTTTTTAGGTGTTCTGCTAGGTTATGGTAATATATGCAAAATTAGTTCTAACTAATTAGGTACAAAGATGTAGTGTTCACATGTGATGATCAGATTCTGATTCTGATTCTGATCTCCTCTATAGTTGCTGACATATTAATTTTAATGAAGATAACTAGGTATAACGAGGATAGAATTTTTCTTCCACTTCTTTTTTTAAATTTTTTTTACACTTTCCTTCTAAACACTGACTAAGCTATCTGTTAAAATATAGCTAACCTTATTAGTGCAAGGCTATACACAGTGTGCTGCAGGTGAAGTATGGAGGGAGATGCAAAGGAATAAATGGCCATTTTTTTCAACATGACCTGGCACCTGCAGGTCATGTTTGTTTCAAACCTGGTTTAAAGCTGTTTTATACCCAGAGATTATTGTGTAAGTCCACTGTGATCACCTACAATGACATCCCTTATAATCGTAAAATCCATGAATTAATCTTTTTTCTGTCTGAAGACTGTCTCTCTAAAACTAGCCGAACAAGTCTACCTCCAAATTTTACTTATTAATCTCATTTTGAGGCAGTTTTATAGATTCAGGAGATTTCTTTTAAACTTCTGCTCTCCAAGGACAGCAGAAATTTAATAAGGTATGTAGAATGTAATCAAGTAATGCTTTATCCTTCTGTTCTGTAAGTCAGACTGATCATCTTTTGATTTTGCTGTGAAACATTTCCATTTTTTATGTGTCCTTGAAATTTCCCTGTGAGATCTTTGAAATCTATAACATCCCTGAAATGTGCTCAGATGAAAAGAGTTAGCATTCCAGTGCTAACTGCTGCCAAATGCAGATGCAATCTGACCTCCCTCTGCTGCTTCACCTTCTGTAATTATACACCCCAGGATCACCTTTTTGACCCTTCAATTGCAATTGCCTCTACCATCAGCAATTCCTTTACAAAGGCTGCATCTAAGTTTAACTGCAAGAGAACACCAGGAGATACCCCAGATCCTGCTTGCTCCTTGTATAACGAGATCATGTGCTTAGATTTCACCTACATGGAGACAGGGATGTGGGAAATGGCTGGTGACTTTCTAGATAGCATGCTAATGGAAAGCCAGGATGAGGCAGGGGTCAGCACCTGTATCTGGGAATTCAGAAACCCTCCTGGACTTTAGATTCCAGAGATAATCAAAGAAGTTTCTTCCTGATGTTGCCTCTTACATTGTTTGATTCTGAGTATATTTCCTGTACAACAAGGTCTGGAGTTTGTCCTCTGCATTATTTACTTTTGTGCTGTGTTACCTTTTATCAACAGAGATTTTCTGATTTAGTTCAGATAACTTCTACAACTCCTCTGAAATGCAAATATATAAATAAAATCCTCATATTTAGTGGGAATTAGGTAGCATGTCTCCAAATGTTGTTTTTGGTTTTGGTTTTTTTTTTTTTGCCTTGCCAAATTTTTATTTCCTTAAAGTAATCAGAATATCCTACATTGCTAAGTGAGATGCTGGCAGAAGCATCAATACATAGTCATTTATTAGCACAAATTTTAATCACAGAATCACCACGTTGGAAGAGACCTCTAAGATCATCAAGTCCAACCCATGCTCTAACCTCAACTAAACCATGGCATCGAGTGTCGCATCAAATCTTTTTTTAAACACATCCAGGGATGGTGATTCCACCACCTCCCTGGGCAGACAAAGCCCGCACTTCACCACTCTTTCTGTGAAAAACTTTTTCCTAATATCGAACCTAAATTTCCTTTGGCGCAGCTTGAGTCTGTGTCCTCTTGTTCTGTCAGTTGCTGCCCTTTAGACAAAACCAGCAAGTTAGTTAAACAAGAGTTGTTTGTATAAACATTTGTGAATTGTCACTAATTGCCTTCCATATCTTCAGTTTTTTTATTACTCTGGTACCTTGTTATTAATCCGAGTATTTTGCCTGCTTGTTTCTGTGTCACAGCCTGATAGTAACTTAGGTTGTACCACTTAAGTAGTGGCACATTTTATCTTTTCCAGGTTTTTCAGAGCTTTCATGATGCCCAAAGATGTAATAAAAATGAGCAATGATGGTCCAGAGAACTCCTTTCTACAATATTTCTTTAGAAGTTCTTTTGCACAGGTTTTCCAGACCTGCTGATCCTACATGTTTTTTTAAACTAGTATTCCATGTTTGGTTATTAATGACTGAAATAAAAATCACTACCAAGCTTTTCCCAAGGGCACAAGAGATGTATTTACTGACCACTTCTGCCGTTCCTAAGATCTTATCATTATTAATAAGAATTCTACCGGCTCTAATAATGAATTAATGCCACTATTGGAATTATTTTTGTTTCTAAAATGCCCCCTCCATACTCTTGCTGGTATCTCTGCTGACTATAGATTTTTCCAGGAATTATTTTCATCCCTTTACCCGTTTTCTACAAACCCAGTTTTCTGATTTGTATTTGCTGCTAGCATTTTTCTTTTTTCCATTTGTTAAATTTTAAAGCCATTGTTAATCCTCTTTAAATTAGATTGTGCTAATATTTTTTAAGTTGTCCTCTGTCTGCTGAGTGTTTAATAAAGATCCAGTCATCACTCATGAATTTCTGATTATTTTCTATCCTCTCTGATGATGTTGCACATATTTGTTTTAAGACCATTTTATTTATTTTATCTAGAGTGCCGAATTTAAGTATTACTGGTAAGGACTGGTGTCTTCATGTGATTATGGCATGAACACAGTACTGAAGATATTACTGCTCATTAATTTTGTGATTAGCTGTTATCTAAGTCAAGGCACCCTGAACAGTGTTATTCCATGGCTTGTTTAGGAAGTCATCAGTATTGTCTGTGGTGTGTCTAGAAACAACAGTTAAATATAGGTCCAGCTTGTGCCATCCTAATGTGCCATGTGCTCCTGGGGTCTTATTTAGGACTGACAGAGCCCTCAAAGGGCCTCGTGGCTGCAAGGAGTTTGCATGGGATCAATAGACTCCCCTGAGAGGAAAACAGGTGTTGGGAGAGTATTGGGAAGGTGGTGAATTAGCACATACGCTTGTTCTGATTTTATTACGTAATTATTCAGTAATCCACAAGGGAAATGGACCCTTTTTTGATGGATCCTTAAGACAGTCCAGCTCTCTTAGATTATGTCTTAGAGGTCATGGAGACAACAATCAGTATCTTTGTTTCATGTCATCACTAGTGCCTGATCTTTCAAGTGAGAACTCATGGAAAAAAAACTGACTAAATTTAGCCTTGATCCTACACATGCTTCTTAAAAGAACACATCTTAAGTATTTATCAGTGCTCTTGAAAATGCAGATACATTGCACAGTGAACACAGAAGAGGTGCTCTTCCCAATGTGCTCCATCCCTGGGGAGTGGTGCAGTAATTCTGTATGGCCAAAGGAAAACAAAGTCCCATTTCCATTTGCCTTCCAGTCAATATTTCTGTGTTTGTATGTGTATAAGACATGTACCTTAGTGGATAGGGATGCACACATCACTTGTCAAAATGGGATTTTTTTTGCCCATATTTAAGAAGTCTTCTGAAATCTCTGCAATTTCACAGATTTCCAATACACTACCCGAGGAGTAAGAACTACTTAACATCATATAGATTAATAGACCTGAGGTCTGTAACGAGCCCATGTTAATAAGCAGAGAATCAGTAAGAATCATTATTCTGTGGTCATGGATAAAAAGCTGTTCAAGTCTAGGACAATAGTTTATTTTGCAGTTTTCCTTTACCCTTTTTAGAATAAAATAGGCAGGTAGGAAATTTTGTTACTACTAACTGGAAAACTAGCTTACCTGGAAGATTTTCATTTTGGAATTTCCGCCCTGCAGAAACTTGTATCCTTTCCTTGCCAAATGGCACATCTCAAATGAGATCCCCATCTCCTAGAGCAAAATGATGTACTGCACTAAAAATAGATCTAGATTGGTACCATAGAAAGTGAGATGCCAGCAATAACCCATTTGACCAGATCAATATGCCTGCTCCAAAACTGTCAAAGGCTATGGAGTTGTTCAAAGAGCATTCTCCAGGAAATAACTAACCTCTTACTTCTTCTCACAGTTGCACTCACTTCTCCAATGTTTCTTGTCTAACTGATGTCAGAAGGGTCATAATACTGTTATTAGAAGCTTTCCCTTCTTAAAAGGAAAAAAAAAATATCTATGAAAATTGCAGTAATTGAAATTGGCCTTCCTGAACTGTCCAAAAATTGTTAGTTAACTTAATTATTTCCAGTGTTCAGTGTCTATGATTAACTCCTCAAGGAATACTAGTTTTGATGACTCTTTTCCAAAAATAATCACTTGATGTTTAACCGTAGTAAATTGAAACATGTCTTTATGGGAGGAAAATGAAAACATTCACATAAGCTTCCTGAATTCTTCTGCTCAGTGCTGTGATATAAATTGGAGATTTGCAATACGCTTGTGCACAAATAAAACACACTCACAGAAATCAACACATTCATGTTCCTCTTTTCTTTGCAAGTGTGTACACACAGGAGATATTGCCATGCTTCATAACTTTGCACTCTCCCTTTGAAAGTTTAGATTAAATGGTAATGTACCTGATCCAAGGCTAATGTGAAGGGACTAATATGTTTCCTGATTTTTGACAGGGAGAGGGAAAATCTATGTTCATAATAAGCTAAACCACATATTTTACTGGAAATTACATATGTAGAATGATTTTATAAAAATGAGTTTGTCATTCTTTTCCGATGAAGTTCACTATGATAGGGCATCAAATTAATCTTTTATAGATTTGTGTTTGTGGTATTGGCTTGTAATGATTTGTGGTTGTTTTCTTCCAACGAAGTAAACTTCTGTGGAACATGGAGATGGCCATGAATGTTACAATCACAGAGTCTAAAGAAACTCTTCTCCTTGGGACTGATAGTCTCACACCAGGGTGATTTTTCTGGGTCAGTTCAACTGTGTTGGCAGTCATTCTTTCACTGCCACGTGTCTCCTGCCAGTTAGCATTGATTGAACTGGTGGCACCTAAAGAAAGCCCATCAGTGTGAGTCCAGAAATTCAGGTTTCCAATGGGAAACCTCTCTGCAAGGAAGCAGAGAATCCTCTTAAGAACACATTGTCTTTTCTGCATCCCTCTTTGGAGTCTTAGAGCAATGGAAGAGATTAAATATCTGTTCCTTAAGAAAGAGTTTAATAACACAGCACCTTTATAATTTAAATTTAGGTGTTCTTGTTCGGCAGTTTGTGTATTAAGCTCTGTTCTTGGCCCCTCCATAGGGCAGGTACGCCCTTGCCTCTTGTGGCAGTCGTCACTGGGATAGTGTCCTTGAGAGGATGACAGAACCTGAACTCCACCAAATCCACAGAGCCATGCAAAGACAGTAATAACAAGATCAGATCAGATAAAGTATGTTTAACTTTATCAAATACATTATTATAATAAAGAGGTTTCAACATTTCTGCTAAATCATCTCCCTTGTGCCTAGATGGAGGCAGTTCCTTATGAAAGGAAAAGCAGGAAGGAGGGAAGCAGAGACTTTAGGGGTCCTGCAGGTTTCAGGATGGCACTTGCACAAAGAGAAGCAAAGTGCTTGTCTTACGGTTTTGTGCAGGGCACAGATTCTTCTTTCCTACTTCCAAGATCAGCTGAGTTCAAAACACAGGTGTCCTGGTTTCGGCCAGGGCAGGGTTAACTTTCTGCAGTAGCTGGAAGAGGGCATGACCAGGACCCTGATGGCATTTGATATTATCTCACATATTTTCCAGGGCAGGGGAGGAAACACGGCAGGGTTTTTTCTGTGCAAATTGTTTCTTTAGACATAGATGTATATAATCTTATACCTTCTGCTATTAACATTATTGCTGTTACTGTTGGTTTTCTTATCTCATTGCTGTTTCTAGTAAATGGTTCTTATCTCCACCCATGGTCTTTGCCTTTTGTACCTCCCATGGAGGGGGAATGGCATGTGGTCCTTTTAATGGGAGTACTAAATTGGAGAATACCATACCTAAACCAGGACAACACAACCATCTCATCCTGAAAATATGTTAAGGTAACCCTTTTTAAGAGGTAGCTTCTACCCCTATAAAATGTCAAAGCCTCCTACTCCTGTTGAAGTGGGGGTATTCTTAGTCTGTAGACCTCTGTTTTCAGGGAAGGAGAAGATAGTGGACTTGCTGTCAGGATGCTGTTCTTCTGCGTTCTCCATGCCTTTTTTAAGGTAAAACTGCAGTCTATGCTGTGACTGATATTTAGAAAGATCAAGAGTGGCTTTCTTAATACTATTTCTCCCCTAAGCACTAGGGTGATAATTTTCCTGTCCAATCACTGTCCAAACTGGTCTCACTTCTGGTTTTTTTAGGTAAACATTGCAGTTAAAAATCTAAAAGATTGAAGGGTTACAATTTTTTTCTTATCTCAGAAGTGTTATTCTTTTAACTCCATAAAATATTTGCAATGTTATGTTGCAGAAGTTATTAGTACATAAAAAATCTTTTCACTAGTATCCTGTTTCCTAGATAAAATCAAGTGTTAAGACATTAAAAAAAAACAAAACAAAACAGGTTTTTCCCAGAAAATTGGTATAGAGTTTTGTGTTTTTAGCAATGATTCAGAAGACTTCTTTCAGCCCTTTTCAAAAGTAATTTTTAATGCACTCAGTAATACTTTCCACAATACTTACAACCAGTTTTAAAACTGATAACTCCAAGAGTTTTGGAAACCTAATGTAAATTGCTCGAAGGACAGAGTGACAGCACCAACCATATAAATCATGCTAGGACTAGATGGCATGTATTACTGCCAACTGCACTAACAAACAATATCCTCATCTGACATAATTTATATTGTTATGATCATTTTCATATCATGTATCCACCACCCACTGCCTCCTTCCCATTTCTTACAATTTATCCTTTCATTCTCTAGGTTGGCACTCCATCTCATCAGTACTGACTTCCTTCTGGCTGCATGAGTGAATTCCTTGCACATGGTATCTTTGCCTACAGACCATCTCCCTGCAAGTAAGTGTGTTGATCAGGCCACAAAGTTCAACAGCCACATCTGAGCTCAGACTGTGCAGATGGGGAAGATACAAAAAAAAGACAGCTCCTTCCAAATTGAGAGTCAAGTCGTCATCTTGCCTTTTAGAAAATATTCATATTTGTTTTGCTAGAGAAAATATGGGTTTGAGCCTGACTGATATCTGTGATTTTATATACTGCTTGATTATCAATGTGCTCACGGGCAGGGTTTCGACTCATGCCAGCTGGCATTTTCCTAGGTCATGGCCAGACGTGACACAAGGACACTACTCTCGGGAGGCAATATGGACAACATTCTCTTTCTTTGAAGGGTGAAGGAAAGGAGCATTTCCCATGCCACTTTTTTCTCAGGGTTTGCCCACCTCCCCTTTCTTTGCCGGCATGGGTGTAGTTTTCACCCAGAAAAGTGTAGTTCTTCCACCCTGCAGTGTTTAACAAAGACAACAGAAGAAGAAGTAATTTTCTGCTAGGTTGAACAGGAGAGGAAACAATTTGCTACTCATGCCATCAGCCTTTTCTGGAGCCAAAATGTAGTGGGGTCATGCTTGAGGCCTCCTCCATCACGCTGGGTGTACACAAACCTCATGTTACATATATCTATCTTCTTGCTTTATGTGGGTTTACATTATTTTTCCTTATTGTTGTTTCATTTAGTATTTTACGTCAGATGAAATAATTCTGTCCAATTAACCCCTTTGTGCAACATAAAAGTTGTAAGTCAGATATTTAGGTACAAGATGGGAAGTTTTGGAATTATTTTTCATATATTATACCCATGTGACACTTTGTGTTGTAAAGCCGCTATATTTACACTATATTTTAATTAAATGTTACTTTTAAAGGTATTTAACAAGATATCCATACATGCCTTCTCTTGGGATTACTAACTTTTATTATCTTAAGCATGCCATAGAAGCAATTTATAAAAAAATCCAGTGTTTGGCTTCTTTTTATTCCCTTTGTGATCCTGGTTTTGACAATCATTATTAAAGTACTGTTCAGCTTAATGGCTTTGCAGTAAAAAATAACAATGCCATTGAGAGAAGAAGAGATTTATTGGAACCACAATGCAAATAAAAAAACTATTGCCAAGTTTGGTGTTTTTCTAAAAGCTTTGTCTATACTAGTAAATAAAATGGGCCAGAGACTATTCTCTGTCCCTGAGGACAAATGATATGGCACAACCCACATTTATACAGCTAAACCCTCTTAATTCTCAAAACACGGGAACTACATCCACACCGCCTATTGCGAGCAATCCTTAGAGTGCACCACCCCCCAAATCATGGTCCGGGACTGTCTGTGGTGCTGTGCTAATTGGTTTACATCCAAAAGTCTGGCAGGACCTAAGCTAACAGGGTGGATGCTTCTGTCCTTGCACAGACTGTTGCTTATTAGCATAGTCATGGCCATATTTCTACAGAACACTGATCTCACAGCACAGCCAGTGATTGAGGGCTGTGGTAACCATTCATGGCACTTGTTCAAGTTGCAGCTCAGTACTAGGACTTTCAACTCAGAACAAAAAAAGGTTGGATTTGAATCCTGATATTCAAAACAAAACAATTCCTTGGTTTACAGAATGTCTTTGGACAAAAGAGTAAATTCATGTCATGTTGCTGAAAGATGAGCTGCCCTCAAAAGATGGCTAAAAACAATGGATAAAGAGAAATTAAAACCCACTGGCCTCTAACCTTACTAAAGGAACACCTAACTAAAGGAAAACTTTTATTTTTGCATTCTAAATGCTCTTAAGGTGCTCTGTGAAATCTAAGTCAGGCTTTTAAATGCGGCTTGGCTTTCATTGCACTTTAACCCTTAAACAGGAGACAAACTAATCTGCTTGGAGCTCCTGCTGAGGCAAATGGCCCTTAGTGCACTTGTTGAGAGCTAGCTGAGGTATTTCTGCATTATGCTGAGCTGTGCACCCTGCACCCTGTGCAAGACATAAATTGTTCCCTGCTCGCCCTTTACTTCAGGCAAGCAGCAACTTTGATGCTGTTGGTATCAGCATTCACTCTGTCTGGCAGGCTGAGCCATGGCACTCTGAAGCATCAAGGAATGAAGGTCAGGCAATACCCTTTGTCTCTCAATGCTCAGGTGAGCAGGGTGCCAGGTGTCGCATTCCAGAAAACAAGGCAATTTATAGGGAAGATCCTTGCCTGCAACTCAGGAAAGTGCTTGAGCACATGATCAATATCAAAGCAGCTGGCTGTATAAAACAAAATTTCAGTGGTTTCTTGGGTTCTGAATGTGCAAAGAGTAAGAAAGATCTCTTGAGAAGGAGATATAAATGCACCAGGGCAACAGAAAGAGGACAATTATGCCAGTTTTTATTTTAAAACACTGAGCTATAAATGTGAACAAGAGCAAAATGGAAAAGCAGTTCAAAACACTGGAGGAGGCAGGCAGCCAAAACATTTGTCTGAAAAAGCAGCTTCCTTGGTACTCTTGGGCTAGAATGGCTTGTGTTTGTAGCTTGCTCTGAATGTTGGTTGACTTGAACATGATTTTGCTTCTGCAGCCAAAAGCAGCCAAGGCCGAATGGATATAGTACATTCTTTGCCATCTTCTGATAAAAAGTAATATCGCAGTTTAACACTGCAAATTTGCATTTTTGAAAATGGAAGGCAAAATAGTCTGTCTCTACAGTATTTCTGATGGATATGGATTTTGTTGTTTTCTGGAGTTTTTTCCCTAGAAAATTTAAACTTATGTTCTGTACCTTTTTTATTTAAATTGGCTACGGATCTATTCAGATGTTTTTCAGAGCGCTAATCCAGCAGAAAATTTTTCAGAGTTTTTCCAGATCTAGACAGAGAGTCAGGGATTATGAAAAGAGTGACAGCCACAAAGCCTGCAGCTAGCAAAAACTGTTGACTTTGATGCTGGGGTACAGCCTTTTTTGGTGCCTTTTACAGCTATTGGTAGGACTGCTGATGAGTTCCCATTTCCTCAGTGATGAAGAAGTAATTTTAGCCACAGCAATGAGCAAAATAGCTGGATATGGACTTTCATCTGAGGAGCACAGCAACAAGGTTGTGGTCTTTGGTCACATGTTGAAATGAAAGAAATTCCAACTGTGTACATCCAGAAATGGTCAGGATAATTACAGACGCAATATAGGCTCTGTCCTTTAAGATTGTTTAAACTTGATGGGGCAACACTCTTAATTTAACTTTGAAGTTGGCCTGTTCTGAGCAGGAGCTTGGACTTACATAGATCCCTTCAAACCTAAGTTATACTCAGGTTCTAATTTTAGTATTCTATAGAAACTTAGCAAAGCAAGGTAAAAATTAACTAGATATTATCTATGCCTTTCTAATCTGCTTTATTTATGATAAATACTGTCTTCACTTCATTTAGAAACATAGAAATCCTGGTATTAATATTTCAATATCTACATAATTTCCAGAAGTCATCCAGATATAGACATAGCTAGAAGAAACAATCTTCAATTAGTGTTTTACTGGCTCTAAAATCATTTTAATATTTTAATATTGGGTCTTTCCACACAACCATTTTTCTAAATTACATGTATTAAAAGGTAAATCACACCTAAAATGTTGGAAAATTATGCTGAACCTCAGAGAGTTTCAGTAGTTTTTATACCACACACACTATGAGTTTCTTTTTCAGCTTGAAGCTCTGAGCTTCAGGTTTCAGCAAACTCCAAATTCAAAGGAGGGTTAAGGAAAATTACAATGTTTTCTCTGCTTCTTAGTCAAAACCATTAACGCCACAGAGGTTTTCATGGCTACCATGGTACAACAGCTACCGCACTGAAAAAAAATTTATTAAATCAATGAAAAAACAAAGAAAGAGAACATGAAAGAAAAGGCCTCTGCTTTAACAATATCTCAATATGAATATTAAGATGAAAGAGAACCACACACATGCAGGCAGAAAGCAGTCTGAGTTGGTACCACAGCAAGGCACTTCTGAGCAGCTTCATCAGCAATTGCACTTCATTTAAATGGGCTTCTCATCCTCTCAGAGCAGCATGGGGAAGTTCAAGTTTAAAGGTGGCCCTAAAAGATGATGAAGATTTCTCACAGTGAAAAATTAAAACAGAGGCATGGTGACTAGTGCAGGCACTTATTTATCAGGTAAATGAGGTGACTTAAAAGTTCCCAGGCTGTCACTGCATGGCAAGAGTGCTGGCCTCACACCACAGCATGACCCAGGCTTTGCAGACAGAAAAGATTTTGGCTGAGTTTTGTGAAGGAATCCAGTCCTTAATCATGAACAGTCTTGACGCTTTTCGTAAGCAAAAAATTGTCTTTTCTGGCACCGTGTTAACATCTAAGCCACCTTTGAAATGTAAATTAGGGGGTGGAATGTGTCTATGTGTGAGAAAGGTGCAGGAAAAGTACATTCAAAGGAGAGCGTGGATGCAATTGGATTAAAGTATTTTAGGTAACTAAGCAAGTATATGTATATCATCTTTTATCATTGGACAGTCACTATTTGTTGCAACACAAAATATAGTTCTAGGCTTCTACTATAACAAACGTTTGTATTTTAAAATAGCTTCTGTAATTTGATTATTTGTTTCTGCTAAAAATCTGGCCCTTATTAATTTTAACATAAAAAAATTTCATAAGAATTTTCTCTGCTCATTGCTACATTTAACTGATGACAAATATATTTCTTTCTTTCTTTCTTCTCTCCTTTCTACAGAGCAAGGTCAGCTTTCTGTATGGTTCGTGGCAAGCCAGCACCGAAAGGCAGTATCATCCATCATTTAGGTGTGTTTCCTCAAAAGCTACAGGAATATGGCTGTTGTTGGCTTATAATTATCCTTGGAAATGTCACCTGGTTAGGTTGGCCTGTCTGGTTCTACCCTCTTAAATTTCACCCTCACTTGACTCCTTGGGGAAATGAGAAATATTTACACTGCTAGAGAATATTAGTATTTTACCTTTAATATTTATGCTCAGCAGTTGCTTCCATTTGTAACTCAACACATTCACAGAAATTATATTTATAGCTCAGATGCTTTGAGGGCTGATATAAACTGAGTGAGACTAGGAAGTGGCATTTTTTTCTGTGAGTCCTCTAACTTTGGCAGTATCAAGCTGTTTCAGAGAGATTTGATGGTCTTCCTCACTTGCTTTAGTGTAAACAGAAAATAATTTTTAAAAATTGTAATAAAATAATGGCATTTTGATTTTTCAACAGGAAATATCTTTATTGCTATTATTAATTCACTTCATTTAATTCTCTTTCTGTTTCATTTTGATTCTATTTTTAAAACTTAAATACCAGTTTCTCACATTCAAGGTAAACATTGCGGTTCAGGTGAAGCAAAAGATTGTTTTTAAGAATCTGGTTCTTAGAAAGCATTTTCAGCTATCTTATTTTAAAGTAATTGTTGTTAGTATTAAATTTACTTTTATTTTCCTTAACTGAAAAAAAAAGAAGCTGGCAGCACAGCTTTAATCTTAACAGGATCTTTAGTAATGAGGGCAGCTGCTCACTAGATAAATGGCTTTCATTTTTTCAATCATTTTATCTTGGACACCTAATGTGATTGACAAATGTGTCTATTCAGGTTTTTCACTTGTTCTGACATCCTAGTGCTGGCAGAACTTCATTGAATTACTTGAGAAAATCAAACTGTTGCCACAAATCAACAGGTGCAAACTTATGAATGTCTTTCACACCAAGCACTGCGGAAATAATCTCAAGAGAATAATTATGTGAGAAGTGATGATGGGTCTTTCTAATAGAGAGCCAGCAGACAAACATTTATAGTTTGCAATGAATTGCTGAGGTCTGACTGTCTGCTCAAAGCTAGTGATGGAGCATGATAATTCTGCTGCAATGTCTCTGATACCCAGGCTTGAATGGATCATTTAATT
The DNA here is from genome assembly GCA_014706295.1 of Lycocorax pyrrhopterus obiensis. Lineage (NCBI taxonomy): Eukaryota > Metazoa > Chordata > Aves > Passeriformes > Paradisaeidae > Lycocorax > Lycocorax pyrrhopterus. The sequence goes on from JACSVZ010000004.1 coordinate 94,199,236, forward strand.
CACTCAGACTGAGCTGATTAGGTGCCTTAATTCTCAGGCTCTGAGCACCTTACTGGTGCAGTACTTCAGGGCAGTTTGGTTACATAGCCTGTTAGTCTTTCCTCTCTGACCACTGGCAATAATCCTGATGATGTCCAGAACCTATCGACTGGTAATCTATGCAGTGAAACGATGTAAGTCTGGGTATTTAAATGTAAAATTCTAACCACATAATTAAAGTTCTATTTTCACAAAAATTTCTTCCTACAAAGAAAGCTCAACGTATCAGTCATGCATTTTTCTTTATCCAGGATCTTCAGGGGCCCCTGTACTCCCTATAGGATTATATTTCACAAGCCATCTGCTGAGAATCAAGGAAAACCTTTATGCTTCCATCATTCTACCCTTCCTCTTGCAGGATAACGCAGACACAGTAACAGCTGAAAAATCCTGGAAAAAACCTTTCTGTTTTCTGTTGCTCTTCAACTCTTTTATGACCCAGACCTCTTCTGATACTTGACAATGCGTTCATGGGCCATATTCTAAAATAAAAATAGGTGACTACTCAAGCAGCAGAAGTGATACCCCTTTTTGACTTTCGTATAACGTGTTTTACTCCTAGAGATTGTACTCTCCCAATATAAATGTTGTAAGAATTAATTTGACAGAACACTTACATGAGGCTTATGAAAAATACAGGACTGTCAGTAAAGGAGCTATTACTAAATGATGTAACTAATGACAGAATCTTTTTTTGATCTTGTTATTACTAATTTTTTTTTCCATATTTGATCTAGAAATCAGAATCATTGAGGTTGAAAAATATCTCCAAATTCGAGTCCAGCTGTTAGTCTAGCACTGCCAAGTCCACCACTAAATCATGTCCCTAAAGTCACTAAAGCATGTCCCTAAATGATCCATCTTGCCCGCTCAGTGCTCTTCTACATTGTATTTCTGCTTCCCTTGATTTTCGTGAGAAGTCTCTCATCTGCTCACCAGACAGACCTGACAGCAGGGAATTTCTATCCTCACCACTGTGGGAGCACTTAGACAAAGTCTATGAGCTTGAAAAACATAGCCCTTACAGATGGTGTTATCAGTGATAGGCAGTGCCAGAGATGATAAAAGCATTTAAACCAGTAGAGAGAATGAAAGGGTGGCAGTCTGTGTTTATATAGTGGCATTAATTTCTTAGGAAGTAGATGAAGCAGGAAAGAAGAAAGAAGAGACATTAATCAGAGTACCAGAGCAGCCACCACACCTTGCTGAGGATAAGATTAAGCCCTTCATCTGTGCCTGTTGAGGACGCACGCACACAGTGTGATGTACATGGTTGTCTGCAGGAAAACATCCTAACAAGGTCTGAAGGTTTTTGTTGCTTTCTGGAAAGAATGACAAAAATAAATTGTTTTGAGTAGCAGAGAACCACCTGTACCGAGTGGCTATGGTGCAGCAAAGCCTGGAAACAAATGGTAAATGCAGCCATGGAAGGAGTCGATATACTGTTGTAAATATACATGTCAGGTGTCCATATAATTACTTGCTTGAATTAAGTCTAATGAGCTGTATTTCTTACAAAACCAAGTCAAAGGTAAATGAACAAAGCAAAAGATGTCCTTAAAAATTACTGGTATCAATGTTAAGGTTTTGTGAAGTGTATATACATCTTATGTAAACAGTATAAGAAGAACTGTCTCTAGGAGAAGTAGTTTATATCATGCATATTAAGCATTTTCTCCTTATTCATCTTGCTATCAAAGCTATTATTGAATTTTAAACCACAATGTTTAAGTAATTACTTATTCTAATCACTTTAGGCAATTAAATATATTTATACCTTTTTAACAGCAATTTCTTAATTTGCATATTTTCATTAATTTAAAAAATTGAATAATTTAGAAGTACAGTAACAGATGAGTTACACTAAAAGACATTTTGTCTGTGAAGAACAGTTTACCCATTTTTCCCATATATAGTACTGGGCACCAGCCCAAGAGCTTTGGTGTCTGCACTATGGAAACCAAAGGGCTGCAACGTCTTTTATTCGGCTCCTTTGCTGTGGATCTGTTAATAAAACAACTTCTGCTGTTTCCAGACTATCCCAGCTATGACTGATTGAGGCCTGGTGCAAGTTAGAAAAGCCTCAAGGCTGCTCTAAATTATGAATGTCATATGGTCCCCAAAGAAACCTATTACATAGGGTAATGCCTCATTTGCAAGGAGCCAGAGCTCTGTGAGGCTGTGGACGATCTCTTCAGTCTTTGTCTTCACTGAACATAGTGATGACAGATTCAGATCTAGGCCAGGCAACAAAACCCAAATTCTGAATATCATACTCTTTGAGGTGGGTTTGTGTTGCACATACTATGTTGAAAGTACAATGCAACTTTCATTATTGAGGTGCTGGAGCACATTCAAAGGAGGGCAATGAAAGTGATGAAGGGTCTGGAGCACAAATCTGGTGAGGATTGGCTGAGGGAGCTAGGGTTGCTTAGCCTGGAGAGAAGGAGGCTCAGGAGAGGCCTTATTACTCTCTACAGCTACCTGAAAGGAGGCTGTAGAGAGGTGGGGGTCGGTGTCCTCCCAAGTAACAAACCATAAGACAAGAAGAAATGGCCTCAAGTTGTGCCAGGGGAGGTTTAGACTGGATATTAGGAAAAATTCGTTCACTGAAAAGGTTGTCAAGCACTGGAACAGGCTGCTCAGAGAAGTGATTGAGTCAGCATCCTTGGGGGTATTTAGAAGTCATGTAGGTGTGGCACTTAGGGGCATGGTTTAGTGGTGGACTTGGCAGTGCTGGGTTAACGGTTGGACTTGATAATCTTAGAGGACTTTAGGAGGAAAAAGTCAAATTAGAGAAAACAAGACTCTTTGGACCTGATGTACATGGTAAAATAATCTTGTGACAGGTTTGGCCACTTGTGGAAAGCTTAGGGATTCGTAAATAGAACATCTCTGGGTGATAGCATGCCCTGGTATGGCGCATGGTGTGCAGCTCTCTGCAGAATTGTTACCTTCATTATCCACCACACATCTGTGCTGAGCACTGTACTGGAGTTAATTCAGGGATTCCTATCCCACTCTCCTCTGCATAATATAAACCACTGCTCAGACTCTAAAGCAGCAGTTAAGCACTGTTTAGATCAAAAGAATGACAGCATGCAGCCCCATAAATACACACATTCTGTTGCATAGTATATGTTATCCTCAAATCTGTTATCTCTACATTTTAGCTGTAAATCATATTCCGTTTCAAGAAAATGGATACTCCACATGCTTGACATGATAGTTCCATAGGAGAGAATGAGAGTACTGTGAACACCCAGCAGGATCTGTTATAACCAATGCCAGACAGAAATCAATGCAGATTTATGCCATCCAAGAAGCCAGCGTATAAAATTTTATGAAATAAAAATTGAAGAAAATTGGAAACAAAAAGGTACAGGTTCTAATTAAACTATTCTATTGATAGTCTTGCACGCTGTCGTTGTTCTTGATGTCTCATTTGTATAGTTTTAAATAACCAGAATAGATCGTTGACCCAAGGTTACTGCAGATTTACCCATGTATTTTTGGAACTGGGAGTAAAATAAAATTGAAGTTCATCTAGATTTACAAGGATCAAACTTAAATACTTTGATTCAGCAAAGACTATTCTTTTTTTCCAAATAAACTCAAGATAGAGTGTTTTATATGCTGAGATTGTCACCCAGACAGTGCAGCTGCTTGCTCAGGCAAGAAAAGAGTTGCTGTTAAAAGATCAAGAGCGAGATGCTCTGTATCAGAAAAAAAAAAAAAAGGTTGTAGCTGATAGAGCTTTATCACCTCCAGGACTGGCATTACAGAAACTTACAAAGTTCCTTGATTGCTGCAGTTACATGCAAGCTGCCAAAAGTGTTTTGACTGGGTCGTTTAACTCAGAGAGGTTTCTTGGCAAGGACACAGTGTTGTAGACAAATGTTCTGAAGCTTTCTTTATGTCACTGGTCAGTTGGTCAGTATTAAGTATTACAGGAGAATGGTGGGAAGAGTAAAAGTTATTATTCTTCCACACTCTAGACACTGAACTGATTCTGGAAGCCCGAAAAGTAGATACGTAGGGCAAGAAGGGCACACCATGTTTTCCTTTCAACTGTAGTTCAAATCTAGCGAACAGACAAAATGGATTATATTTGGATTTAATGGAAAAGTAGCTTCCAGACAAAGAAAGAAGATGCAGTGATCTTCTCCTCCACCCCAACCGGTGGAATACCTAAACAAGAAAATCCAGAAATTCCTCAAGCCAACAGTTTAAAGATCTCAAGTGAAGAGCTTGGGCTGTCTCCATTACAGGAGAAAAATAATTTCTGTAACATAAAGAGAATAAAAATTTGTCAGATTTCTTTAAAATCACATCTGTTCATCGTGCATTATGTTTGATGACAGAAAGAGTAAACTGTAAAGCACTTTATGATAAAACAGAGGAAGCATGGCTTCCAGTTTTGGTACCCTTCCGGTCCTGCATCCAAGTCATTTATGAAGCTATTGAAGAGCACAGGGCTGAGGATGGAGGCCTGCAGAACCCCATTAGTGACAAGTCACCAGTCTGATGTCACCCCATTCACTATAACCCTTTGTGCCCAACCTGTGAGCCAGTTGCTCACCCATCACATGATGTGTTTATCCAGCTGTGTGTAGGATATTTTATCCTGAAGGATACAGTGAGGGACAGTATCGAGAGCTTTATTGCATTCGTAGTTAATAGAACTGGCTTGTTGTTTGTCATCACATTCTTCTGCGGGTCTTATGAACCTGTGATGGCCAGCAGTTAAAACCTCTTCATGCAGCAGCTTATATTACAACATTATTTGTTTCCTGTTACTAAAACTGTGAGAGTATTGTCACAGGGTTATACCATAATAAAAGGCATCTATGATTCTATTTTTACTAGAATGATAGAATCATGGCATCATAGGTTGGAAGGGACCTTAAAGATCATGCAGTTCCAACTCCCCTGCCATGGGCAGGGACACCTTTCGCTAGACCAGGTTGCTCAGAGCCCCATCCAACCTGGCTTTTAACATTCCCAGGGGTGGACTGTCCACACTTCCCTGGGCAACCTGTTGCAGTGCCTCACCACTCTGACTGTAAAGAATTTCTTCCTAATATCTAATCTAAACCTACTGTTTGATATAGGTTTAATGGCTGCTGTTTGAAGCCATTCCCCCTTGTCCGGTCACTACGTGCCCTTGTATTTTCTGTCTGTCTTTCTTGCAGGCTACCATCAGGTACCGGAAGGCTGCAATTAGATCACCTCAAAGCCTTCTCTTTACCAGGCTGAACAATCCAAAATCTCTCAGCTTTTCCTCATAGGAGAGGTGCTCCCATCTCTCTACCATGGTGGACTCACGCTGACAGATCGATGTCCTTCCTGTGTTAGGGACCCATTTAAAATACTTATTTTCTAATTTACAAACATAATAGTGTCAAACTATTTGTATTATTTGATGGAAGACTGTTCTTAATAACTTGTGGATGCAAGGAGAGATTCTTATTTGTCATTCTGTCATTCAGTGTGGTGCAACACTTAGAGCAGTTTATTCGTATGGGTAAGATTTTTCTCCATCAGTTTTCACACAGCTTTGCAGTTCTCCTTGTCTTGCACATTTGTATAATGAGAGATTAGAAAATAAGGAAATGATAGGGGAAAACTTAAAGAACTTTGAAATAAATATGGATTCTTAATTGACTTATTCTTTCTTTGCATGTTTTGTTGGCTTTTTTCAGTTCTGTGGTTTCTCTTCAAGATCACTTATTCTCTTCAATTAAGTTTGGGTGCTTGTTTTCCCAGCTGGTTCCAGGGTGGGTCCCTCTACACAACATATAAATCCTCTCCTAAAGTGAGGAGCATTTCTGGTTAATTGTACACTTTGAGGGTGTGTCTAGCAGAGAACCAAAACCATTGACATAACTGCAACATAAAGCTCCTCACTATAACTCCTACTGAGTGCCAATATTTCTGTTTTCAAATATTTATAGCTCATTTTGAAATGAACACTTAGTTCATTTAAACATGGAATCATAGTCCTCTGTTTTCAGACAGAGGTGTGCCATTTTTCTAAGCCACTGACCACTTGTATTAAGAGGTGCTCTGAGTCACACATAAATCAGTGTGTTACCTACATGCTGTTGTCTCGTTAGGGTTAGAGCTCACCAGCTCGTGAACCCAGCTCCAGCGGTTGAGATGCTCATCCTTTGGCTTAGAGCTGATAATCAAACACTTGGTTACCAGACAGAGAAGTCAAACAGGCTGACTTCCAGGACAGACCACAGAGGACATACACCAATTTTACCAAGGAATAAGGGAAGACAGACCACTCTGGTACAGAGAAAACAAATCTTCCCTCCTGTCTTTGAAAACCTGGAACCCCAGTGTCCCTAACTAACTTATTAACTGGGCCAGAAAAACTCACAAAATGCCCTAGCTGCTGCATTTTTCCCTCAAAACAGCTCTATTTCACAGATGGAGTTGTGCTCTCAACAGGTGTGATAATTTTCCTTCACTAAAGGTTCTGTAAGCCATAAAGGCAATCATCTGTCATTATTTTCAGTCTCCTTCAATCTGTCATGACTTTTACAACTCTAAAGTTCCTTGGTTTGCAAGAGAAGCTCTCAAATCATACCTCTATTTGATGAACACACTGAAAAAATAAAGGCAAACATGTAGACATGCTCCAAGACTTCACTCCAGTTTTCTGCTGGAGCTAAGAGGATCCTCTTGCTCAGTCAGGTAATAGGCACAAGTTAGCTAAAGCCCTATGGCAAGCACAGGGTTAATCATGCTTCTCATCCTTATTGAGTGTAAACCAAGCCTTGGCATTGTAAAAGGGATTGTGTGAGGGAAAGGAAGTTACTCCTCTGCAGTGCTGGAAGAACATAGAAAAGGGAAAACTCTGGAGATAATAAAGCAGGGCCTATCATTGCACATAGAGAAAAAGGCAGGGAAAGGAGGAAGCAGGTTTTAGATTTCAATTGAAGTGCGGGATAATTCAGTGATCTGTGAGAACGTTTTAGCACTTTTCATGAGCCTGAGAATTTTTGCAGTTCGTGTTTGCTACTTTTACATCTTATTGACATGCATGGTGATCTCTGAGTAGTGAGAACACTCAGGACAAACACTTTATGATAGGTTTTAAGGTGAGGGAACACTTGTTCACATATTGCTTGTACAGTCTAGCCAATTTGAGTGGTTTCTGGAGCAATTAAAGTGAATGATGCTATACATGTAGAAAATCCAGGAAAAAATTAACCTTTTTTTGTGGCTTGCCTAGGGAAAATTTTCATACACATATGCTCCACCATAGTCCTGCCATCAAAATGCTTGAACCCCTACATTACAGAGGATCCAGAAAGGCCTCCTGCAAAAGGTTTGTATCTGCAATGAAAAGTGTGTATGTGCTTGCATGTGTTTGTATGTTTATGTGTGTCTGTATAACTCAGGTTCCCAGCACTAGAATTATTCTCATCTTAATATTTGGCCATTGACCACTGTATTTGTCTCTCATTTTAAGTGTTTGTCATACTTCTCTTTAGTTCCATCCATTGTACTTCCTGGGAGAATGAAGTTATAACCCTTGAGTCACAAAAGAGCAGTGTACCATGGCGCTTGCTCCAGCAGGAAATTTTCCCCAAGACCACACAAGTTTAATGGAAATAACTTGAAAGCTGAGTGAATTTTTGAGAGCAAACATCAAGGCTGCAAAGCAGTGCTCAGAGTATTCATGGACAACGGACAGTGTAAGCGAAGTTCAAATGGCCTTAGTTGGAAGAATTCAGCAAATCTTTGCTGCTCACCTCCAATACATAATCTTTTGAGATATAGATGTTTTTGCTTTTGCAATATATGTTTTAAAGATAGTCAAAACGGGTATCCAGACTATAAAGGACCTATTTAACGTAGGACTCAGTATGAGAGCTCCCTGATTGCAAGAGTAACTTCAGCATACAAATCTTCAGCAGTTTATAATTTATGTGGCTTCAAAGAGCAATCCAATTTGTCTATGCAAAAAATGATCTCCAGATTGTTGAAAAGGCTTCAGCTGTCCTCCTTTATTTTTTTTTTTAAGGCTGATAAACACCTTGTTCTGATATTTGAAAGTAATTTCTTTTTAGGTAATGAATAAAATAACCAACCAAGTACAAATACACCAAGAAATTAACCCATCAAAATACCATGTTTTAATCCAGATAAAATCAGAGTCTTTTCAGAGGATGCAGATATTTGGGGTTTTTTTTAATATATTTTTCCCTTCTGGTTTGAAATAAAAACTTTTAATATATTAAAAGTGCGTGCAATCCCTATGTTTCAAAAAAATTGCCTGAATCATTTATATTATTTCTGCTCCACTGGACAATTAATGTTCAGGTTAAACTAATATGAAACTGGTGTAAAGCCATAAACATAAGAGTTTCCAGCAGCATTTTCCTATTTTAATATTAATGAGAGCAGAATTTTGTCATATGTAGGTGTTTGTGACTTATTTGGTTTAGGATGATAAGCATATGTTTATCTCTGAGAGCAAGAGAGATCTGAGGATTAAGAAATACGAAAATTCTGCAAGGAATTACTGAGATACTTTTGCCCTGCTCTGAACTTTCTTGTTCCCTAATCTTGGGGGAGGAAGGGGAATCCATCAACTTTCCTGTTACCAAAAAATCCTTTATACCCTTTTTTTTTAATCCTTTATACCTCTTTTGTGTTAGCTAAGACTAGTCTAGCCAGCCATATATGCTGCAAATTATTCTTTGCTTTAGGCTTGGGGTTTTTTTAAGGAAAAGCAAATTCAACATTAGTTTGAAAACCGATGCAGCAAGGGTGTAATGAGAGGGCAAATACAGAGGTCACACAGGAGCTACTTGAAATCTTTTTTTATCTAAGCAGTGAGTTTGCTCTGTAATTTAAAAGCTTGTAAATTTGCCAGTCCCCAACCTGTATTCTTACTATTTGTGTTTCATGAATGTTGATTAGGATATGCAAATATTTCCTTTCAGAAGTATGTTAATTTCTACATGCTGCTTCAAAAATGTTCAGGCTCTTGCTAGGAATTGATGATGGTGTCATGTTGTGCCAGGTTGTACCACACCACACCTCTGCCTGCTTGGATGTGACCTGAAGTAACGTCCTGGACTGTGCGTGTATCACAGCTGTGTTAGCTCAGTGTGACCAGGGCTGAATATTGAAACTTGTTTTGACAGGTACTCGTCCGGTTAACAAAGGAATGGCATGAGGACCCCCATTTCAGCCAAGTTTTGATGTACATTTGATGGGGCCACATGGGAAGGGTGGACATGACTTGTGCAAGGCAGGCACAGCCTTCGAATGTTGTCATTTTCTCTGGAGGAGAGCAGAGGAAGGTTGAGGCAGATACCTTTCTGAGATTGACCCCAGCACCAGCCTTGTGCCGTTCAACCATCCTCCTAATTTCTCAGTGCCTCTATTCCCTGCTAGGTGTATCAAGAGCGTGATAAAATCTACTGTGTCAAAATCCTCTAAAATGCACTCTGGGGTTCTTCTGAAAAACAAATTGTTCTGCAAGCAGCAGAACTTCAGGCATTTTTCTGCCTGACTCTTCTCCATGTGGCTGCTCTCGTCTTGGACCTCATCGCTTTTTCTTCAGTGATCATTCTAATTTGTCTGTCTCTCCTTCCTCTGTATAGTATCTACTTTTAGGAACTAAGTAGAAATTTAATACCCTGGAACTCCTGGCTTTCCTATCACAGTTTGTTGAAATAGGCTAAAAGGTCTGAAGCAGGGGGCAACCTAAGAGATTGATTTGAAGAGGTGTAATCCCATATACTTTTTTTCTAAAAACAGCTTTTTAATTTTGTTCAAAACAAGCTTTTAAGGTCATTTTCAGTTAAGTTGGTGAGGACATTCCTGAAAGTGTGTCTGTATATAATTGAGGTCTAAACACAGCAGAAATTAAATCAATATCATAGTTATTCCTGATGACTTAAAATTGCAAGTACCTTTGATTTAGTATTTATCATCAGCAACAAAAAATTATATTTTTTATTACAAAACATTAAAAGGAATTATTTCTTCTGTTGTTGAATATGTGATGAAGAGTTTACTGTAAAGCAAGAGATAAACAGTATTTCCAAAGAGGATGATAAAATGCAGTGTAACATTGAAAAGTCCTTCCAAGCATAGGCAGCTTTCACTCTCAAGTAATTAAAAAGATTAATATATGGTATTGAAATTGGTATTGAATAGTGCTTCATTTCATTGCTGGTGTATGAGGTTCACTATGAGCAAACAATTTTAAGGTAAAACACAGAAATTTGCATACGAGACTTAGTTCTTATGAAGACTACTTCCAAAACCATCTTTTGAAGTGGTAGAGAAGAGGCTGGTGAACAATAACAAAAGAGAAAATGCCATTTGACACCACTGGTTGGTCTAAGTTTAAAGCCTGGACAGGCAGAGAAGAAAGCAGAAAGGGGGATTGGGATGTGGACTTCATACACCACAGTATGCCAGAGTGTTTTCATCCAAGTTGTGGTTTCTTCACATGAATAGAGGACTTTTGTCAAATTTAAGGGTTTGATGGCAATACAGTTTTCACATTTAGCATTTTGGCTCTGACTCCAGTCAGTTTTACATTTCTTGAAGTTGCAACTCATTCTGTTGAAGACTTTGGGGTTTATGTGTCATGAGTGCAGTATTTACTGTGTTCATAGGGTGGGGATAAGTGCTGGAAGGGTAAAGACTCCTTAGCTCTGCCAAGATGAGTGTGCATGTTGGTTATGCGTTGTCACCACAGAAGTTTATTGACAATAGAATCACAGAATCATTTAGGTTGGAAAAGATCTTTATGATCATTGAGTTCAACCACAAATAGATGCAAAAGCATAATTTCGTGTGCTTGTGAATACTCTTAACCACTGAATTGAGATATGCAGTGGAAATACTTTATTTTTGCTCCTGCCTTTGTTGCTTTCAACAGGTAAAATTTATCGTGCCCAAAAGGTACAGACAAAAAATTTTTCAAAGTGTGTAAACCACAGAGGTGAGTCGAGGTGGAATGGGCAAATGGGGGCCCTCCATCACAGCTGGGAAAGGCTGCAAAAGAGTAGGATGTGTGTGCAGTGGTGGGAACACACTTAGTATTGATGCAAATCCTGTGGCTCCCCACTCAACGCAGTTTGAAGAGAGGCTGTGGTTGCTCTCTGAGAACTGTGACACCCCCCCCACTTAAACAGCACATTCAATTTGCTGTTACTGTGTTTGTGCCTATGAGAGAGCTGGATTCCCACCTCACTCCATCTGCTTACAGGCACAAGCACAGCCACAGGGAATTCAGTTTTTCATTTAAATGAATACTGGTGGGAGCTCGAGGTATTCACTTCACTGTGGTGAAAGCCTGGAAGCTATTAAAAACAGGAGAAAAGTAAAAAATGGGGTCTGTCTCATTTGGATTGCTCTTCAAGGAAACAGGAGCTACAAGTAGATTAAAACTGTGATGGTAGGGTGGGAGAAGATGTTTGCTCTTGAGGGCAGTGATGCAACAATAATTATAGCACATGTTGATGTCCTATAGACAACAGAAGACTTGTACCAGTAACTGTAACTTGATAGATCCAGACAAATATGTCAGTGCTGCTCATCCCTATGTTCTAATGCACTGGGAACAAAAGAGAGAAATAGAGACCTCTCCTCTCATATACATACAAAAGCTCTTAAAAACAATGACATATTTCAAGAAAGGCAAGATTATTATAAGTATTTTGTTACTGTAACAAAGAGGAGAAATCTGATAATTAGTGTTGGATGGAGGGCTGAAGGGGAAGTTTTTGTGAAAATTTTACCTTTCTGTTACCTGGGCAGGAGAGACCTGGATGAATCAGACCAGAGTCTAAGCTGCATTCCAAATATATTAAGACAAGCATTGTCTGTAAGTAAAAAACCTACAACTAAAGAACTGGAGAAAAAAATTCTAAAGCAAGAAGATAGAGTCTGGAGAAGGAAATCTACACTGCTTAGCATGTAAAACCATCTTTAAAATACAAGCCAGGCTTAACATACATAGCAGCAGTTTCTAGGCTTCTGCTGATAATTCCCACTTCTGGTTGTGATCCTCACTTGGCTGAGTTTGACCCTTATTTTCAGAACTACTGATAGAGTAACGCTTGATGTGCCTGATGCAAATCATCAAGTATGTGCAAGCGTTTCAGTTTGCAGTTTGTCATGCTTGTTCTAAGATTTCAGCAGATGTTATTTATTTGTTTAATCAAGAGCAGATTTTATCTAACTTTGGTGGGAAGATTCCAAGTGTGCATATATACGCTCTCTGTGAAGGAATACTGCTTTCGCGGGGGGACTTGAGAAAACTGTTCCTGCTGAAGGCAGTCATCTTGTTTAGCAAAAAGGTAATTTAGAAAGTTTGATAGAAAAGGTAGTAAGCAAGAAGCATTGCCCCTGGCAAATTTATTTAGAATTTCACCATTTATCTCAATAGAACTGAAATTCTGTTTCCTTAAAAAAAATCTTACTTTACAAAAGAGGAGGTACTGCAAAGATTTCAAAAGACTAGAAAGTATAAAAGTATTACCTTGATTTTCTTAATACACCTTGCTAGAAATCTTTCATTTGCTGGGGTTTTTTTGTATCTTTTTTGCATTTTAATCAATGTGGACCACTGTGGCAGGGCTCAGGTTTTATCTTGGGTGTGAAAGAGAATAATGAATGTGAGATATCCAACTTTATATTGCAGGAAAATTATACTTTCCCTGCACTCTCCATGCCAGTTGGCCTGCAACTCTGGCATTAAACAGTTCAACAGTGAATAATGAGAGAGATCGGGATGAATTGAGTTTGGATCAAAACACTATCAGGAATACTACAGGACGACAGATTATTTTTAAAAGATCTATTTACTTTGGTTTATAAACATATTATTCCATATGTACATGGAACTTATAAAGGGACAGCAAATGATAATTTATTTTTCTTTAATTGAAAAGTATCAAGATCCAGTTTATTCTAACACAATTAATAAAAAAAGAAGGAAATTAATCAAAAGCATTGAAATAAAAAACTATGTATTTTCACTGCAGTGCTAGAAATTTTAAGAAAGTGTTTAAATCTACTCTTGCCTCTGATTCCTCATTTGCTCACAGGGTTCATGTTATAAAAGACAACTGGGATAGCTGAATTATTTAAAGGTTGGTAAACACCCATAGTTTTTTCACTATCGGGAAGACTTGATGGTTTGAACTCCTAAGTTCTATTGGGTGATATTACAAAAGTTAATTTTGTTAACTCCTTCTACTGATTTCCCCACTGCCTTCTCCCTCTTGCTGTTCTTTGTAACTCTACACAGCATGTTTTCAGAATACTCCCTGCATCCCTCTCCAAAAATGATACGCTCCTCACAGAAAAAAAATGCCATCCCATTGAGCAACAGCAGGATTACCCATGCAATCTTCACCTACATCTGGCACAGTGATAAACAGTGATAATAAGAAGGCTGATACCTGTGGTTCCTGTTGCTTTTGTGGAATTAAGTGTTCTGGGGCTTTGTGGACAGGCAAGATGCTCACACATCAACTAAAAAACCATAATAAATACCGGTGTGGAAAAAAAAAAGTGAAGTACTCTACTCTTTGGCTAAGCATTGAAGAATTACAGAGAACGGTTCAAGGCCACTGAACTCTGATTACTGCAAGACCTGATCTGTTGTGCCAAGAAGTTAGCAGCACAATGATTTTATCTACCTGTTGGAATCAAGAAGTGTTTCACTACCTCTTGGATTTGGATTTTGCCTGCAATGGTACATATGCTAATTTGGATCTTCATTTGACATAAAGCCATACATAATCAAACCCTGAATCAATCTCCATCACAGAAAATAATAAAGGTTTGCTTGGGTTTTAGGGTTTTTTTGAGAAAGCAGCAGAAAGAAGTCCAGGCAGCATTAGTCTGACTGGATGTACTAGCACTAGCTCAGATCTGACCAGGTAAACACTGCCAGGTAAACTCTGCTGGGTCTGCAAGCTTCTGGCAGCTCTTCAGAGAAGCCACCCCTGTAGCCGCCCCACTAGCAGAATCTTGCCTTATTTTAGTGTGTTCAGCAATGATACTGCACTGTGTTTGACTGCCTGCTTTATTCTGGGAACAAAGAGCTTTGTGTTAAAGTAACTTGGATCAGGTAGATTTCATCCTGTCTGGTTTTCAGGACCAGAGAGCAGTACAGCTCTCAAGGCAGTACACCTTTGCTTATGTAGGATTTTGCTTTAAGCTGAAACCCTTTGGAACTTGGCGGTCACCCTATGACCTGGATAATCTGTATTGATAATCTCACTGCAGGTAAACTACTGAGGAATATAGTGTCATTAAATTCATGAAAATATGATGAGGTCTGAAAATATCCACAAATATGGGGTTTCTACCCATTTTGTAAATCTGGACCAAAAACATCCTTTGCTTCACCCACCTGCACCCATGGTTTAGCATTTTCTGGTAACTTCAGCACCTTCCCAGGACTCTCCTGGTAATTTAGGCATATGGGTGGCCTGAGTGAAGCAGGGTTGGGCTCAGCATCATGGCTCTGGCCACAGCCACCTCAGGCTGCCCAGGGGCAGTGACCACTCTGCTTTGTGTCTGAGAAGGATTTAACTGCATGAAGTGAGCTGGGCCATTCTGTCTGGCTTTGGAGGCAGAGAACAAAACACTAGCACACTAGCACAAACAGATCTCTAGATACTCCCTTTTACTGCTCAATTCAAACTGGCCTAAGACAACATTCAGAAAAAAGTATATCTTTCTAGACATCTTTGTTCTTTTTTAGCATGAGAAGTGCACAGATCTGCAGAAAACAATGAGCACACTTTATCACAGTTTCCTCTCAGCACTCCAGGAGTTTTGGCCAAAGATAGCATCCTTTCATGATTCCTTCACTTCTTTTTCCTATAAATGTTTTTCTTTCCATTGAAACATGTCTTTCACTCCCTCCCTTTGTTGTAGATTACTTTATTTTGATTTTGGCTTGTCCCACATTTACAAGAGATTATTTTGCTATGAAAATATACATTAAGCTTCCTGTCTCTCATTTAAAACTTTCTGACCTGCTCTTTTAGTCTCTCAAAATTATATCTGTGATTATTCTTTTGTTCAGCCTTTGGAGATTTTCTGCTCTCAACTTTTTCTTTTTCAGCAAAAATTTGGAATTACTGGTTCTTCTAGCCTAGTTCAAGAGAATCTTATCAAAATTAGATGTCAGCAATCAAAATACTACCCTGTTCTTCAAGACCTCTAATACAGCAATGACAGTGACTGGCTGGTTCCACTGTGAAGTAAATTCATAACCAAAACCAGAAGTAATGCATTGTGTTACTTCCTGTAAAAAGCAAACACTGTCTTTTGTTATATTTGATATATTTATGATATCCTCAAATAATCAGTTTATTCACAGTAGGTGAAAAATGAGGCCTGACATTATAGGATGAAATGACAAGGTTTTTCAAGAGAAAGAGTCTGAATATTTATAAGAATATTTATAAGAAACCTAAGAATAATTTAGAATGTTTTCAGAGCCCTCCAAGCATCTGTAAAGATCTTCTCACTGCAGTTACTGAAGCCTAGAGAGAAATTCAGGTGGGCCAGTACTACAGGGTGACTTGAATTCCCCTTTCCTCTCCATTGACTATATTGACTATATTCCCCTTGTCTACAGCTGCTTGTAGCTCATATGGAAAACCACGTTAGGAACAGATAAGTTTAAGGATCTGGGTTACTCACCTATGCTAAACTGTCTGGTACATTTTGAGATCACATGGGCTGCTCCAAGAGACGTGAGATTTATGCAGGTCTTGTGTCACATCTGTCAGCTCCCCCTCAGAAATGCGTTATAGCAGGTCAAATGGAGAGAGACTCCCAGCTTCAGGCAACCAAAATATGAGCAGTCACACACTGGAATCTGGAAAGAAATCTCACCACTTCCTCTGACTAGTCAAGCACTTAATTCTGATGAAATGAAGGGTAAAAAAATCACATCTAATTCCTGTTTCTGTTTGTCCTAGAGTTAGTACAGATTTCTGTTTTATTGAAGACATGCCTGGATAACTAATTAATGTTTGCTAAATTTTTCAAGACCTTCCCAGGAAAGAAGCAAAGCAAGGTTGATACAGCTGATTGAGAGGAGCTGATGGATCAGGGCTTTCTGTCTGTTGTTTTCCTACCCTGCCAGCTTTTCCAGGCATAACACCATCACATTTAGATTCTCTCACCTTTTTGGCTAAATGCATATAAAGTAAAGATAATGAGTCAGTTCTGCCCTCCCATTGACATGCTTGGCTCTCCAGGGCCAATAGTATCACATTTTTGCCATTCAAGAGAGGAAGGATAAAAGCCATCTGGTGCTTTGTTACCTGAGGACTGATCATCTGAGAAGCCCCTTAAGTGGGACAGCATGGAAGTGGGGACCAATATAAGTGTAAGGTACAGCTGAATGTGGCATTTTACTTAGAAGAAAAGGCATCAATATAGTGTAGGATCAGCTTTACCTATTAATTTTTTACATTTGTAACTTACTCCTTCTGCTGAGAATTTGGTTTTAGTTATTTGTGCAGTGAAAGAAATACCCTTAATTTATGAGTAGAAAATCTTATAATTATGTAATGCTGTGCTAAATATGTGAGAAGTAGTTTAGCTCCTGAAAGGTGTCGGGACAACTGGGAAGAGGGGATACAACACTCAGAGATTCATCATAATCTTTCAATCCAGTCATTCTTGCACTTGTTTTGCTTTGGTTCAATTTTTGTTCGTCAAATTGGGAATTGTCAGGAGAGCAATTAATGCTGTGTCTCTAAATCTTTATGTATGACGAAAGGAAATCAGTCATCTGTATTGCCAGCCCTGCGGGAGGGGAGAGGAAAATCCAGAGAGAATCTGAATTCTGTTAAACTGCTATAGCAAAGACTTTTGGATCAATCAGTGTGACTGGAGCGAATGTGCAGCAGGCCCTCCCGGCAAAGCGCCGCTCTCAGGGTGGGGCTGGGCAGCAGTGATGCAGCGCTGCTCTTGGAAAGTAGGACTCATCCTGCCTGCTGGATCAGTATGGAATTGCTTTCCCAGGACAGAATCCCAGCTGTCTAATTGGATGTGTTGTGCTCTCTTAATTTTTCTCTTTACACCTAGCACCACTTCTTTGACTGGAAAGGCCCCTGCTACAGTCATTACTGCTTTCCTATTGATTCCATACTGCATTTAACATTTCTTTAACGTCGATAGAATTTTACTTGCAAAACACTGCTCATATAATGTGTGCCATTGCATCCAGTATAGTGTTTGGAAGCGATTACAGTTCCTTAAGAGGTGCATTGTAACAGTGCATGGAATGTCTGGTTTGGCTCTCAGCACTGTACTGCAACTCATTTATCACTTCATCTGCTTGAAGTTTCAGTCGTTCCACTCACACACCACTCTCATACATTCTCAGCAATGCCCTTGCTTTCACCTACATGTTTCTATTAAAGTCAGTAGTTGAGCTGATAGGAAAAAGACATTGAAATACTTTTTTCTCTGGAAACTGCTAATATAAATAAATAATTTTTTTTCATAAAAATCACATTGGTATGAACAATACTTGTAAAAACTTGTATATCGTTTCGGTAGAAATTCTTTCAACTTTCTCCTCAGACATCCCTAGTAATTTTAATTTCATTACTTTTTTGTGACTATGTTGCTCCTTGATATCTGTTGTTTGAGGGGTTTTTTTTAGTGACACTAGCAAATCCTTTCATTTTGGTTAGTGAAAAGAATATTTTTAAACTCTTTTTCACAAAGAAATGAGCTCCAAATATTGACTTCTCACCTATCTGGCTTCAGGAACTGGACATAATTGGGTGCTGGTTATGCTCGTTCAAGCTCTAGACTAATCAGACTAGGTTTTTTGCATAAGGTGGAAACATAGGAACACTGACATCCAGCTTCAATCTGGATCTAGGGGTTTTTTTAAGTTAAATAATAGATAGACCCAAATGATTTAAATTTCTGGGGTTTCAAATCTAAATTCAAAGAGTTTGCGTCTTGAGTCATCCATGATTTCGCATAACAACTACTTCATTTTTGAGTGATCCTTAGTTCTCCTTCTGTGAATTTGCAAAGTGAAAATCAAGCTCTTTATAATTATTGTTGTTGTTATTAGTAATGTAATAATTAAATATATAATAATGCATGTTGCATTATAATAATTATATAATAATAATAATCTATTCATTTATATGGTGGAATTACACAGAAAAACCAGTCACTTTGAGGCCCAAATAAAGGAACAGAGGAAAGGTGCAAGAAAATATATACCATTTTTCTAGGTGTTGGCAAATGCTGTTATCAGCAAATGATTCTCCGCATCAATTCTCCCCAACCTATTTAGTATTAGTAGTTTGGTTTCTCACAAACATTCAGAAATATGAAATATAAAATAAAAAATAATATTTATAATGTACATTATGTGCCTTGCAACCTTGTATTTTATTAATTTAATTCTGCTTTAAGAAATGTACATGTGAAAGAGTATTATTTAACCTTCAGGTATAATGATAATAATTGGGGTTTTTTTCCTTGCAGGTTATGCTCAAGGGTTTGGATTTTTTTTTCTGTTGGTTGGGTTTTATTTTTTTATCTCATTTGTTTTGTTTTGGAGGCTGTTTGTTTTATTTTTAATTTCTGAGCAAGATAAATCATTCAGGTAGTTTTCTGTTCATGGCACATGGTAGCTTTTTTTTCCCTGGATTGAAACAAGTTGGTTTTAGTCTTGAAGCTATTTAACTGCATAAACAATACACAGATGATGCCATACAAAAGAATGTGGAGCATGCAGACCTGTCTAGTAGGCATCTCTGAAATAACATATGTCCTAAAAGTCAGCTTGCCATCACTGGGGAAATGGTGACATGTCTGAGGCAGTGCTGCTGACATTGCATGGGGTTAATGAATGACAGTGCCAAAATGCCAGCACTTACCTTGTCACCGCCAAAGAGCTACAATTAAATTGCCCCTTAAAGAACTGACAAGTGACGAAAGGGGTTTCAGTGAAGGTCATGAGTATCTAAGATTTCTATTCCTTTGAGCACTGCTGTAATTTCTGATTTGCCACAAAGAAATCACAAGACAAATATCCTCTATAACCCAGCAGTCTTCCCACAGAATTATTAAATTACTGGGGCACAGTTAGTATTAAACCTGCAATATTAAGACATATTGTATGGCACTACAAGTTTACACACTCAAACTGTTCTGTGTCCTACATTATATTTCTTTCTTGGCCAGCAGTATCCATAAAAAGGGGAGAAAGTCCTCCAGAATGTATTAGACTTTTTTTTTTGAAAGAGCACAGAAGACTTTTTTCTCATGAGAAAGACACGATTTGTATCGCCCATAGGAAGGGAGGATGGGTACCATCTAACAAAGGTTTGTCTGTGCATCCACTGAAAACAGAGGGTGGAATGAATGTACCTCTTGTGCTGATATTAATATGAGCAAAATATTTCAGTCTTTTTTTCTTTCATTAATCAGGCAAAAATCCTATCAACAGAGGTCACAGAATCTGGTTTCCAGGGTTTAAATGGACACTTTCATATGAATGTCATTTTTTAAAGCCTGCATCGTTCTGACAGCATGGCAAAGGTAAAACACATTCCTAAAGTGTGAGTCAAACTGTATTTACATATTTACGTTTCAGATAAATGAGTGAAAATGTTTATAATAATTTTATCAAGTGTGGGAGTCCTTGCAATACTGTAAATTTGTTTTATTAATTTGAGGGAAAGGTAATTTTATTTATGTTTTTAGATGTTAATTGGGAGACGATTTTGGAATGAAATAATAGTATAAACTCAAAATGAAAAGACAGAAGAAATAAAGATAGTATTAAGCAAGATGGCAAGAGAAAGATTTCTGTCTGAGCTTTGAAAGTAATGTATGTAGGGGGTCTATAAAATGGAGAGAAGTGGTTTCTCTCCCTTCAGATTGCAGAGGTTACAGAAAACTAATGTGTCCACACAAAAGCAGTGGGTGGAATGAGGAAGTGGAGAAAAGACACTGCCAAACGAGTGACAGAATCAGAGAAGAAGGCAAAACAAGTGTAACAGAGAAGAGCTAGTCCATGGCAAGGTCTGCAGTGGGAAGAACAGTTTTGTGTCTTCCACAAGGCCCCAAAGGAACACTGAGCATGGTGAGCCTAAATGCTGAATTTCCTGAAACTGGAGCACTCTGCTTCAGGAGCAGAATGCACATTTATTAATTTTGGTGATGGTACTCTGAAATACTGGGCGTTCTTTTGCCGGGTCTTGGGGTCCTGCAGCAGCTTTGCAATTAGAGACCACGGTGCAACTGCTATTGAGGGTCCAAATGCCCTTTAAGGTGGAAGCTGCGCTATGATTTCATTCTAAAGAAAGGTGCAGTATTCTTTTTTTTCAGACTGGCCTAGTGTTTTCAGCATTTCTACATAAATTAGAAGTCTCTCCTTCCCATACTCAAAATTCCTCTTTTTTTCGTTTTTATTTGTTCAGAGTCTTTAAATGCTAAATAGCTAAGAAGTTTCTCAATCAAAGATTTCAGCTTAAGACATCCCACTTTTGGAGGACTGCTCCCACCTTTGATTTATAAAGCTGAGCTGTCACAGCATCATGGAATAATTCAGGCTGGAAGAGATTTCTGGATGACATCTGGTTCCACACCCTGCTCCAAAGAGGGATAATTTTATTCAAGTTGCTCAGGATTTTTCCACCTGAGTTTTTAGTATCTTTGACTGTTGATCTGTTTGAGAGTAGGAAGGCTCTGCAGAGGGGTCTGAACGGGCTGGATCGATGGGCTGAGGCCAAAGATATGAGGTTCAACGTAGTCAAATGCTGGGTCCTGCCCTTGGCTCACAACAGCCCCTTGCAATGATGGGCTTGGGGAGAGTGGCTGGAAAGCTGCTGGGTGGAAAAGGACCCGGGGGTGCTGGTCAACAGCAGCTGAACATGAGCCAGAAGTGAGCCCAGGTGGCCAAGCAGGCCAATGGCATCCTGGCCTGTATCAGTAATAATGTGGCCAGCAGCACAAGAGAAGTGATTGTCCCCTTGTACTCAGCACTCTAGTCCTGTGTCCAGATTTGGTCCCTTCACTACAAGGAAGACATTGAGGGGCTGGAGTGTGTCCAGAGAAAGGCAACAGAGCTGGTGAAAGGTCTAGAGAGTAAGTCCTGCAAGGCACAGCTGGAGAAGCTGGGGTTGTTTAGCCCGGTGAAAAAGGAAGCTCGGAGGAGACCTTTCAACACTCTACAACTGCCTGAAAGGAGGCTGTATTCAGGTGGTGTCAGCCTCTTCTACCAGGCAACCAGAGACAGGACAGAGCCTCAGTCTGTGCCAGAGGAGGTTCAGGTTGGACATCAGGAAGAATCTCTCCACTGAAAGGGTTGTCAACCATTGGAGAGGGCTACCCAAGGAACTGGTGATATCACCATACTTGGACGTGGTCAAAAAAACTTCTCAATGTGACACTTAGTGCTATGGTTTAGTTGACAAGGTGGTGTTTGATCAAAGGTTGGATGGACTAGAGGATCTTGGAGATCTTTTCCAATCTTACTGATTCTATAATTCTATGATTCTATTCCACAATTTCTCTTGGTAATTTGTTCCAGTATTTTACTTAATTGTCCTGAAGGTTTTTTTCCCAATATTTAATTTTGATTTATTTTGTTGCAGCGTATGTCCATTGCCCATTCTTCTATTGATAAGCACCTCTGAGAGGAGTCTGGATCCATATTCTCTTAGCATGGCCCTCACTTAAGCACGTGTGCAGACCTAGGCACCCACACAGTATTTGTGTTGTACCTCTCTAGGCACCTCAGAGTTGTGTAGTCCTGCAAAGATACCACTATGAGTCAATTTTGTCCTTTCAGAGCACCAACATTCATTTTGAAATCTGACCATCTCCAAATTATTTCACAGTATCAGAACAAGTCGCTTAACCTCACTGCGCATGTAGAGATGTAGGTGGAGGCTGCCTAGGTGAGGCACAAGACGCTGCATCCCACAAGCAAGATGCGGAAATCTGGGTACTTTCAAAAAGCTGGTGACCTGTGGCCTCCCCTGATAAATACTGACAGAGTTGACCCAGAAGTGAGCTAAATGACTCTCCCAAAGCTAACTACTGTGAACAATTTCAGCCACAACCTCAGCCATGCCCTCTGAGCCACTGCTGTAAAGGGCAGGGATTCAGCCATGATACCACCATAGAATATTTTAAGACACGGGAATGTAAGAAATGATCCAGCTACCAAAAATTAATGTTATGGTCACTGTTTATCACACCTAAAGCTAAGCTGCAGTTCTGTCTTTGCTTCCCAGTCAGTCAGGTTACCCCACTTAGAATACGCTGTCAGTCTTTCTGGGCCACCCGTGGAGTAAACTAGAACTTTGCTTTAGAGAATAATTTATTTCATATGTCTCATATGTAGGAAAAGTGATACATATCTCCAAATTAGACTAACCTTAATTTCAGAATCTTGCTCCTTAATTTGCAATAATGACATGTAATGAATATTTATAGAAGATTTTATCTATACTATTAATTTACCATAAAATGCCACTGATATCACTGCATTTTGAGTTCATAGCACAAGGCAGAATAAAATGGAAGGCTGATAAAACTTCTCTTTGCAATGCGAAGCTTGTATATTATATCTAACGGGTAATAAGTTCTGCAAAAATGCGAGTTCAGTGTGTCCCTAAGTACTTCACTGGCTACATTATCGAGAGCTGAGTGACTCCACAGATGTAATCTTACTACTAATACGGGTCCTCATTTTTTGCCCTTGTACTTTAGGCATTTTAAAAAAACCAAACCCAGCACCTGTATTTCTGCACTTAGTAGAAACTGAATGATCTCACTCACAGTGATTATTGTGAGACTCTCAAAAAACCTTTCACCTGAATGAAAGATCAAAGGAAAAGCTGAGATTATAGCTCATGGTTTTCACCATCATCTTTGATAAAAGGTTTCAATCTCAGTCACCAATCATTAAATATCAACTGCATGAGACTAGTTTGGCAGTATTCTCCCCTCTTTAGTTGCAGCTTTATATATTATTTCCTTTTTTTTGTGTAGTTTCTAAAAGGAGGAGTGGTTGATTAGAAAGTTTCAATTTAATTTTCTTTTATGAAAAAATAATTGCAGAAAATTCTTTGATGTGCTCAATTTGTCTCATGAATGAGTTCCAAATGTTAAAATGTGAGTAGATGTATTCATGACAAGAAAGAAAAAAAATATGATCATAACACCTTGTTCTTTTTTATTGTTTCCTTTTTTTTCCCCCTAGGGTCTAGATAAATTTCCCTTAGGACTTCTAGTGAGTGGACTTATGAAAGCAGCTTCTGGTCTTCAAAGTTCACCAGCATTTTATATTCTGTAGCTGTGCTTTTCACGAGGAGGTAATTCTAGCTAAAACACTTAAGCTCACCAGATTAAACACTTTGTACTGTATAAATTTTTCTGAGTTTGAACACATTCACAAAGCAATTCTGCATCAAAAATTGGTGTCTAATATGGTTTATTCTTGCTTGAACTAATTAAATAATAATAATAATAATAATAATGGACCTTTGCTGTAAATCTAATTCAAGGATTTTGTCTCTTACTACAAAAATACATATACTGCAACTGAAATGTCCAAATATAATGCTGACAATCTCCTGCTCTTGTTACATAGAAGTTTTAGTCCTAACCAGGGCTCTTTGCTTTATTTTACTAATTCCCTGTCTGATTAATTCTTTACTCTATTGACTATCAACCATTGCTAGCAGAAGAATTTAGGTTCCATTAGACGGAATTCTGAGAAGGGAGTCCTCTTGTGAGAGCAAATGCCTTTCTCTTGGGAGCTTTGGTTACAGAAGCCAGACAGAAGGACCTGAAAAGGACCTCCTGAAGGCCGGGTCTGGAGAGGGGGCAGTGAGTGACGGCTGGCTTTTTTCCACACAGTTTGCAAAATAAAATAGCCTAGAAATCAGTTTTTCTGCATGGGTGGCTGTGTTCTGTCAGAATTTTGAAAAACATGCTGTTTTTCTCTCTAAAGGCATAGCTACTATCAGAGCATAAACAAATATACTTTTCCATCAAAAGTACCTATACTGAAGTTTTGGGTTCAGCTCAGCTTCTCAAACCCTTAGCAAAACTTTCTGAATACCGATTTGGAATATAAACGGTTTCTCATATGTGTTGTATTTATGTCTCTTTGCTAACTGGCAAAAGCTTTCACAACAGTTTTTTTGCTCACACAAAATATCAGGAGTGCGTCTACCCCCATCTTTTCTTGCAGACTTGAGTAACAGTATATTGAAAATGAGGACTTCACTATTTATCCCTTGTCTTCTGTTCATCTCCTGTCTTACAAGTCTCATTTCTCAGACCAGAAAGCAGAAAAAAAACATGTAATGACCAAGATAACCAATCATGCAATCAAGTGGTAAGCAGTCCATAGCTCAGACATAAACGGCCTACATGCTTAAAGCAGGGAAATTCAGCCAATGTCTAGCTACCATAACTCAGTTTTGTTAAAATCAAAATTGTATTACCCTTCTTCTTCCTTTCTACAGTATCCTGTAATTCTTGTAATAAATCCTGACTTACGCAATCTTTTCCTGCCACACTTCAGTTTCCTTATACTTGTACAACTCATGGACATCATTACTCCCTATTTTTCTGGTAGAAAACCAATTTAAAACAGCTCCACCTTGGTTTGAGGGTAAAGATATTGAAGGCCATGTCTCATTAGACAGAAAGGCAAGATCAGATGCCCTTACATGTCAGGGCCATACCAGTTGTTTGATTAGAGGCACGTGGCTGCCACTGTGATGGACTGGAACTAGGGCAAGGATTTCTGCTTAGACCCTGGTTTATTTCTGACTCTGTTGGTGCCCAAAACGATGCACACAGGCATGCTCAAAGAGCAATATTTGTTTCAAGTGAAGGCATAAATAATTTAAAATTAATAAGAGGATTTGTGGGGTTTCTAACCATTTTTGAGTGGTGTGTTGTGTGCTCCTATGGAAAAGGGTGCAGAGATCGGGGAAGCTTAAAGGGAGGATGAAGACATCAGCACTAAAAGAACACACTGATCAAGCCCTTGCAAAATGGCTGGGAGAAGCAGAAAGCTCCATGGCTGAAAGAGCATTTGGATTCATGAATAAACAGCATCCACTGAATTTTGCTGCATTCAGAAAATAAAGTTTCTTGAATTCTTGAAAGCAAATAATAGTGCATGTAAGCTATCTTAACTGATGATCACTCCATGATAAATTTCTCTTCTTAATGACACTAAAATTGCTACTCGGGATAAAACATCATAAGGGTATTATTATGAAATACCAGGCTCTGTTATGAATGAAGCAGTCCCTGCCACCCCCCAAAAAAACCTAACAAAACAAACCACAAAAACAACGAACAAACCAATCAACCAACCAACCAGCCAAACAACAAAAAAACCCTACCCAAACTCAAACGAATAAAAAAAAAAACAAACAAAAAATTGGAAAAAAAATAAAAGCAGATGTTGAGATGAAGCACATGTACTAAATGAAATAACATCTCTCTATACTTTATTTTAGACTGATGTGCTTAGGCCTAGCCTTCAAAATGGACTATCTTGAGAAATGCACTTCTTGAGCAATTTCACACATTTTCTCAGCTAATCTCACATCACCAATATCAAGCTTGTCATATTGATTGTAATGGGGAGGCAAAAACAAAATGGGAAGGTAGTTTGCCTTTATCAATCCTGAACACGGTTGCCAGGCAACTTGATGACCTGACTTGGGATGGATTGTTACAGTGACCTGACTAAATACCCTCAAAGCACCCAAGAATTTGTAAAGAAAATATAGCAAAGCTGAATTTTTTCTGCAATAATAAGTATTAAATTTCCTGTTTGCCCCTATAAAGAAAAACATATACAAGGTCTTATTGTTATATAAGGCAAATAATATTCTTAGTGTCCATTAAAAATGGATAGTTATATAAAAAAGAAAGAATGGTCTATTTGACACTGAAAACTCTTTGACTTGACACTGTTTCAATTTAGTGTGTTAAAAATTAAATATAAAATTAATTTAGTATAGCCTTCTTTTTACAAATGTGGACTGTTTCTTAGATTTACAAATATTTCTTACATGTTCTATTCCAGAAGGCTGAGTAGGAAAGATGTGTGCAGATTAAGGTAAGATGTTTTAAAGAATATTTTTGAAGTGCTGACTTATTTGAAATTATTTTTCTTCATTTTCCTTCATGTAACCCTTTGTATTTTCAGACTGGCATTCTAAATTAGTTACATCAGGTATATAAAATCATTGCTAATATTATTTTTTTGTTATAGTCAGAGCCTGTTTTCAACCAATGTTTAACCTTGCCAAATGCTAAACAAATTGATACTAGGTGAAAACAGATGTTTTTTTTCCTGAAACTTAGGCTAAAATAGAAAAGACAAGAGGCAACAGGCAGAACAGATGCAGAGGGAGATCCACCTAAATATGAAGAACTTCTTTACTGTGTGGGTGACCGAGCACTGGAACAGATTGCCCAGAGAGGCTGTGGAGTCTCCCTCACTGAAGGTGTTCAAGAACTGTCTGGACGCAATCCTGTGCCATGTGCTGCAGAATGACCCTGCTTGGGCAGGGAGGTTGGACCAGGTGATCCGCTGTGGTCCCTTCCAACCTGACCCATTCTGTGATTCTGTGAAATGATCCAACCATAGTCTCATACGTCTATCATATCAACAGTGTTTGAATTTCTGTTTGTACCAAGTGCAAACAGAAGGAAGGCACTCAGCCCTTTTTCTGATAACTTCTTGTTCTGAGGCACTTGATGTTTTCTTAGTTTCCACTAAATCATAAGAAGGCAACTCTGAAATTGTATTTCAGTGTGAAGGGTACTGCACTTTTTATACTGACAGATAAGTTTCTTGCCAAGAGACACACATAACAGTTGAAAATATAGAATTTGTGAATTATTTGAAGCTGAAGAGTATACTTTGCAATTGCATTAATTTGTAGAGGCCTTGATAAGATTATGGTTAATTTGTGAAGCAAAACACTTTTAGAAAGCACATTGAAGGGTGCAAAATTTACCAGTCCTAAACTCAGAAATTGCCATGTAAGAGCATTCCAGATAGAAGCCTCCCCTGAGCAACTTTTACATAAGCTTTTTACAGTCAGAAACTTATGAAAAATGATCTTCTGCAGAAAAACATATGGAGTTCAGAATGATAATTTATGAAATGACACAAAACCAGTATATGGAAATGCACGTCCAAGGAAAAAACCCCAGACTTTGAAATTAGGTAAAAGTATCATAATGGGCTGTATTGCTTTGCAGTGATTCTCATTTCCCGTGTTAGCAGGCACTGGAAAGCTGTGCTTGAACATAGCAGGTGATTCTTCACTAGGGAAGACCAGTGGATAATGTTCTATGAATTTATGGATGAGACACTAGTTTTAGAAGTAACAAAATTTCTATAAATGGAAAACAATGTGAATGGGTTGGTATGCTGACTTGGTGTCACTAGATCTCAATAAGACTCAGTGGTTTTTGTTTCATATTGGGTGGCTTCAGAGCAAAGGAGATAAAGATGAAGATTAAGCAGTTTAGTTGAGGGTGAATAGGTTTAACGTAAGATCTGTAACAAAGAACTGTTTAGGGTAGGCCTCAGTGGACTGTACTGAAAGGAACTATCAGAAAATAGGGGTTCTACAGAGAAAGATTCTGGGGCCAATGCCTATTAATATTGCAGAAGTGACTAAAGTAATGCTGCAGGGAAGGCTTCACCCTCTGGTTGAAGGAAAGATCATGGTCAAAATGATGGCCTGCTCTTTGTGTTTGGTGCAATCTGATGGATCATCCTAAAAAACCAGAGATTGACCACCCCGTGAGCTAGTAAAAGGTAAATGTGGTGAAATGTTTCAGGAGAAAATTGGGAAGTCAAATTTTTGCAGACAAAGTGCAAGAAAAAATTCCATTTCTAATATTGAGAGAGAGAAAAATGAAATTAAATAAAACAAAACAATCAAACAAAATACAAAAATTATAAAATTGGTCCTGGAAATTAAGAAATTTCATAATCACAACATATCCACAATTTTCAGCAACTTTTCAAAAAGAACGTGTCTTGGAGTGACTTTATTATGTGTATTCCTTATCACTGCTCTATGCTTAGAAATTAACTTTGCACCTTTTTTGTGCCTTTAAACTGAGCCTAAGAGGGAAGAGAGAAAACAAAACCCAGCGAACTTTTCAAAGCAGTTGTTCAAGGACACAGATACACACTCCTCTGCTTCTGCTCTGGCAGCAAGGGGAGAGGAAACACCCTTCGTGCTCTTTAGCCAGTTTTTCTGCTCCTTTTTTCTGGAGAGAGAGAAAAAGAGTTGAACTTCTATTATTTAGCATTGTTATCCTTTTCCTGTGTGTTGTTAAATAAATAGGTTTTTTTAATCTCTTTCACTTTCCTTCGAAGAAAATTTCTTTTTTTTTCCAAACCTTGTGGGGGAGGGGTAGTTGTAATCTGCCTTTTATCAGAGGATATTTTCCTCCAAATTTGGCCAAAGCAGCACAGAGCACTGGGGACCTAAATCATTTAAAGATGAAGATTGGTAAGTGTGTGCAAATGACACACTATAGGGGATTTGATGTCCAAAATAAAATCTTAAAGATAAGACTTTCTGATTTACTTGAAAAGACTTTAAAAGGAATGTAGTAAACACTCATAGCTATATATTTATCCTGAAAAAATATTTTAGTCATATTTTGAAATAATTATATGCTTTACATCACATGTAAGAAAATGAAGAAAAGTGAAGGAAATAACATTTGTCCCTCTCCCCATAAGTTGGTTTCCTTCCTCAGAAGCAGTGAGAATAAGTGACAAGACTATGTGCTGTGTGGAGTGCTCTGAAGTGCATTGTGATACTGGCAAACTCACATTTAGCTGGTGTGTCCTTCAGGGGCTCAATGTTGAAATAACTGCCAGATGTTGGAGCAGGAAGTTTTTTCTCAAGGTCAGAGTCTTAGGAACCACTTTGTTCCCTCAGTACCATGGGCTGTAGTTCATGTGTTCAATCATACCTGATGTTCTTCGGTGATTCAGTGTGAGATTTCTGAACTTCTGTCATTCACTACGTAAGTTTGTAAATGTGGTGAATGCTGTTTGTCTGGTGGGGCAAAGGAAGGCAGAAAAGGAAAGTTTATTGTACTGGGACTTACATAACAATGATCTGAACTATGTGGTTTAGATAGCTTTTTTTTTAAGGCACTTTGTTTGTATTGCTGGATGAGCATGAGTTGAGATGGGTTTTTTGTCACTGTGTGAGTGACTGAGCGCTGGAACAGACTGCCCAGAGAGGCTGTGGAGATATTCAAGAGCTGTCTGGATGCAATCCTGTGCAATGTGCTCTAGGATAGCCTTATTTAAGCAGGGAGGAGACACCTTACCCATTCTGTGATTCCCTTCCAACCTTACCCATTCTGTGATTCTGTGATTATCGAGGTAGATGTCATTCATCAAGAAATGTCTGTATACAGCATAGACAGTTTCCTGGAGTAGTTATTCCTCAACCTATTAAAAGCCTGAAAGGTTTTTAGTACAACTTGGCTTAGAGATTTCCCTTTTCCAATTTTGTCTGTGTTAAGAAGTAGAAATCATAAAGGTCAACCAAATAATTTCAGGTTCTTTGTGGAAATTATTTCTTTTCATTATTCCTGTGGAGTGTTCAATAACAATCTGGCATTTGCTTAACAAGACACCATCTTTTCTGTTCACAGGTCTTTTTTCAGAAATTAACAGTCTACAAAAGATAATGAGCTCAGTGAATCTTATTAACACAAGTTACAGCTGACTGACAAGTAAGTATATGGCTGTCATGTAATGTAATCATGGTGTTATAATTCAATTGACTATTGATTTTAGTAACCCATACTATATTCTAACTGCTGCAGAAAAAAAACATTCAATATTTGTAGAGTTTTATGATTAATGCAAATTATATCAATCCCAGACATAATTGACCTCAGATATTATAGAAATGTATGTATTTTGTGTTTACTAGAAGTGCTGTTTGTTTTCATGTATAACTATGTATTACTATTCATGTATTGGCTATGAGCTATACTGAAGTTTCTTCTACTCAATCAAACCGATTTTACTTGGAAATAAAGTGGGGACTATTTGCTATTTATTTAACACCTGTCTAGATCTGATGCTTTATTATTTGGCACTTGTGCAGTCATTTGTACCTATGCAAAATGAATATAAAACAGGCATGAAGCCTTATTTTCCAGACCGTTGATTTATCTACTCCTTTGGACTAGAGTAGATGACTGCTCAAATGGCGAAGTGTGCTGCTCTCAGGCATGAAGAGTCATGAGTCCAATTACAAATGTTAGGCTGAATTGCCAGATGCACTACTACTTCAATGAGTCTCAGGTCACCCTAATACTTCTTTTACACCAGGGGCTTGGGAAGGGGAAGCTCCTCCCCTTCCCAAGGGAATTGGGAAAGAGAGAATTTCTCCCATTTTCTCAGATATGGCTTCATTAATTTTTCATTGATGGTAGTAGTCAAGCAGTCAGACTGGTGGAACCATTGGTGCTTTGTTCCCCCCAGTCTTGCCCATAGCTGTTTTAACAGGGAGAAGCATAGAAAGGTAGATAAAGCTGTGTTTAGATTTTTCCATCAGAGGTAGGCAATATAATAGATTTAATTCAGTCTGAGGAGAGAAATAAAGAAACAGCTAGGCCACTACATACTCCTTGCACCCTGGCCTAACATTTTAAAAAGAAACAGTAGCTGTTGCTTATTATATGATGGTTCTTGATCTCATACTAGCAATTGCATATTTTCAAAAATATCTACTATAATGATTACTTTAAGGCCCTAATCAATAAAATTTCTCTCCTGAGTTTCCTAATTATGTTTAGGCAGGAACAGTGAGTTGAGAATGCAGTCAGAAGAAGGTGTAAATGTATTGATTATTTTCACTTGATTAGATCAACCCACTCTATTTAAAGCAAAAAAAGTCTGGTGTGCAGGTAGGTCTGCAAGAACCACGTCATTTTGAACTTGTGTGCCAAAAGTCCAATTTCAGATTTAGGTGCTTGATTCCTAGTTTTTGGTTGTGGTCCATCAGCTAGCTCTTGCACCAGTGAGTGCAGTCAGCAGAGCTCTCCTACAGCAGTCTTCCTGACTGCTGGGGTTTGTACTATGCCAGGGGCAAAAGATTTCAGACCCACTTCTTGTGCTGCAAAGGAAATACTTTCTTAAAAGTTACTGATGCCTTTCCTGACTTACTTGGATTTCAGCTCATGCTGAATTCAAATTAACTGTATGTATTTTACTTTAGAATGTATTTTTCGAATACTATGAAAATCCTGTACTCTTAACCTGGTTACATCAGAAGCTTCAAAACCTCAGGGTCTTTTACTTGACAGATTTATCAATCTACTTAAATGACTGTGGCTCGCCACTTTGACTATATACCCGTCATACTAACAGCCTGAAAAGTCCAGCAAATAATATAAGTAATTCAAGGCAAGAGCATTTAATGGCTATACCACATAATTTACATGTGCAGAATAGTATATTAAAATGACTCACTAAAAAGAAAAGCCATTGCAGAGAATTACTTTTTAATGTCATTGTTTACCTCATTTCTTGTTCCAATATGGCTCAAGCCCAGGCAATTTTCTTTGTCTCTGGCACTGCCACAAGACACAGGCGGCAAGTTAAATGTAATAAGCAGTCTGCCTACTTTTGGGAAAGTAATGCATTATCTCATTCTCACAAATGGGCACCTATCACCAGCCCCTGTGTATAACCATTTCAATATATGCGGCATCTTGGCTGAAGAATGCTTCTCATATGTAGTCTTAACAGAAGCAGTTCTTCAGCATGACTCAATTTTGCTCTTTTCTGAATTTTTTTGTAAGGGATCTATCCCTGTGGCAGATGAAAGCAGTACAGGTAGGGAAGCCTTCTACAGCTTTCATTTTGCTAGTGTGACTGACGCTGAAGAATTGGTGGTGGGGCATCTGTTATGTCCCATAAAAGTCCTCATGGGATGCCTGCTAACCATGTTGACAGATTGCTAGCCCGTGAAGTCATTTTGCTGCAAGTTTGTTCCCTAAGATACATATATAAAAGCAGGTAGGACATGTCTGTAGCTTTTACTGTTTTACTGCAAGTTGCTTGTAGAGTTTTCGTTGATATTGTCTGTGGAGGGCTGTGATTCTTTGGTGGAAGAAAAGTGAGTAAGAAAAGGACACATTTTGCCATTCATAAGATGACATGTTTTCCTCATCTCTGTTTACTCAGATTTTTGAGTAATAATGGAATATATACATCTTCATTCAGTTGTTCATTTTCTTTAATATATCACTCCAACCACAACAAGTAAAATAACATTATATAGTGTAAATAAATACAAAAGCTGCTTTTTTAGAACAGTAGAGTGCAGAAATATCCTCCCATCTCCTATGGTGGCCCTAAGACATTGTCAGCCTGCAGTCAGTCAAAACCAATATTATTACACAGATAGTCAAACTTTGTTGAAAGTAAATTCTGTTTAAGGTATTAATAATGACCCAGAATCATTATAATTATAAAATAGGAAAAATCTCTGATGAAATAAAGCTCTCTAATTCTTGATACACCTTGATTTTATGTGTCCCTAAGTTAATTAAACAACTAAAAATCTCACTGCTGGTTGCTGAGAACTGTAGTCTCAAAGACGGCCAGGCATTACAACAGCCCTCACTCACCAAATCACCTGTCTGCTGCTTCAGTTACTAACCAGGCTCTCAGCACAACCTGGCTGCTTCTGAAGGGATCTTCATGTCCCAGTTCACTGAAAAGGGACCTGAGTTAATCAGGAATAGAGAAGAAAAGGAGTAAAGTTTATATTGGCAGGCAGGACATGCTTATGGCCAAGCCAGCCAGATGAGCAGGCAGCCCTGTGGCTTGCCTTGAACCCTATTGACTTGACCTGTTTGCAGGCAGCTTCAAGCCCATGAGCTTAGATTTCCCCGCACTGGAAAAGCAGATGTGGACCTTTTTCAGTCTGTGTGCACTTCAGCATGTCTCTGTATGGGAGCATTCAAGGTCAGGAGTGCATTGTCCAGGATGCAACACATTTTTGTACACAGTAAGAAGCACAGGTCCTTGAAGCATGATTTTGAGAGACACCCAAGGCATTCCTGCTCTCGTGTGGATTCACCTAAATCTTAATAGGATGATGTTTAACATCCTTAACTAAGAATACAGAATGGAGACATGAAAAGGCAATAAAAAAATACTAGCCAAAAAAAAAGAAAAAATATAAATAAAAGAGGGAATGATGTGTCTTTTTGTCTCTCTAACGCAAAAGTGACCTCCAAATTTACGTGTCTTCCCAGGCAGGTTTTATTTTCAGGAGAATCGCCTCAAACCTTTTGGCACAGAAGGCAAATTCTGCGAGACCACAATTCAACTTAACATGATAAAACCGGTATTTCAATGGAGCTTCACAGAGGGACTGCCCTTTGTACGTGATGGCCCTTCAAAGCTTGTTCTTCAGCAACGTGTGGCACAGCCACGCAAAAGATATGGCCACATGTTAGGATGCCAGTTGGTGGGGATGGAGTCCCTTCAAGGAAATATTGCTGCTCCCTGCATCTCTCATTCTGGGCAAGTGTTCTCCTGTAGGTGAAAGTCCTGGCTGTAAAGATTCACGGCTTCTTCTCATGACAAATAGTTTCGAGGCATCATGGTATTTTGTGAGTTTTCAGGTTCTGCCACCTGGGAAAGAAAAAGGTCAAGATTTGAATGCTGATATTAAAATAATTAGAGCTAAACAACTTCTTGCCTGAATGTGCCATGTTTTGGGCGTACTATTCCAAAGAGCCTAAGAAACGTAATAGAGCAGCCCCAGGCAATGCTGCAAGGGGCACATATGTTATTGCAGAGATTTAAACAACAAAGCTGACAAGCAGACTTGCCTGAATTGGTTGGATTGGTGCTTGCTCAGAGTTGTCACTAATTCAATGCAGATTGTCTGTGTAATATGAGTGCTTAATTTCAAAAGAAACAGGGTGGAAAAAGTGTGTGCAGTCCTCAGGAGATTCTGATTGCAAAAGGCATGGTTGGAGCTGATTAGCCTGTTTACCCTGTCAGTTTTCACACATAGACAGATAGGCAGTCTTGTGTATTTCCTCAAGCACATTCTGGAGAAGGCTGGGGAAGAAAACGAAATCCAGTTTCAATTCCATTTTTACTCACCCTCTTGTTGTAATCAGGGATAATGCTTTAGCTGGAGATCTCTTGTCATACGTGGGAAGAACTGGGTAATTTTTGGGACTATCATTGTAGCAGATCAATAGTTCCTGAAATTATTCTCTCACTTTTGTTTACAAGGAGTGAGATTTATTAATCAGTTGGTAATAGTGCAAAACTCACTTGATTTTTCTTTCAAGTATTTAGTTCTGGGCCACAAAGGGACTAATTTCTTCACTGTGTTTTAAGTTACTTACATCATTTACATTACTTACATGGTCTTTTTTCCCCTTTCATACTTGCAGAGTTTTTTGTTTAATGACAGGAATAGAAGTCTTCCTTTCTAAATGGTTGCCTGTGCTCCCACGTTTAGAAGTCACAGCTGCTTCCCTGGGCAGTCCTGTGGTCTCTTCTCCAGCCTCAGATGTTTCCATAAACATACTTGTATTATTGGTGTTCTTTAACCAAAAGAGGATTTTTCTTTCCTTATTTTTATATCCCTATTTCTTTCTCTTGAGGACAAGCACATCTCAAATGCAAGAAATTTTGAGTCGTGAATTTGGTTCAACCTATCACGTGGTTCCAGGGATCTAAAGATGTTGTAGGGAGAGCTGCGTCACCTCTGAGGGATTTCCACAATTTGGTCTGATCTTCTTGACAGTACCTAGGAGAATTTTAGGAATACAACATTTAGGGTCCTTGAGTGTGCTGGGTCACCGCAGCACTTAAGTATGCTGGTTTTGGCTGGGGTAGAATTAATTTTCATCACAGTGGCTGGTACGGGGCTATGTTTTTGATTTGTGCTGACCACAGGGATGATAATAGAGAGATGCTCTTGTTATTGCTGATCAGGGCCTACACTGGACCTTTTTTGCTTTTCATTCTGCCCTGTTGGTGAGGAAGGGTGGGAGGAGATACAGCTGGGACGGTTGACCCTAACGATGAAAGGAATATTCCAGACCATGCGGCATCATGCTCAGTTGTAAAATGAGGGGAAGAAGGAGGAAGGGGAGGACATTCGGAGTGATGGTGTTTGTCTTCCCAAGAGTCACCCTTACTGTGATGGGGCCCCTCTCTCCTGGAGAAGGCTGAACACTTGCCTGTTCTTGGGAAGCAGTGAATTAATTCCTTGTTTTGCTTTGCTTATGTGTGCAGCTTTTTCTTTCTCTGTTGAACTGTCTTTATCTCAACCCACAAGTTTCCTACGTTTTACCCGTCTGATTCTCCCCCTGATCCTGCTGGTGGGGGAGTGAGCAAATGCCTGTATGGTACTTGGCTGCTGGCTAGGATTAAACCGTGACATTAGGAAGGCTAAAAAATAATGCTCACTTTCATTCTGTTAATAATTGGTAAATAGTGGTAGAGAGATTACATGTAGGGTACATGTCACCAAATTTCAGACATTAAACATTTAGGTGCCAGGTCTAAGCTATTTTAATAAGTTTCTACTCTAAGTTACAGAGATGGGCACCTTCGGACAAGAGTTTTTTACCTCCTCTCAGGATGTTTCTTTCATTCTCTCACTGCATCTTACTGGGCTCTAGGAAGGAAAACTTTGCCTTAAACAAAACATAAATGAAGAGTTTGGAATGATAGAAAGAGCCATCAGTACGAAAATACAGCAGACGAAAGAATCAAGCCTGTTAGCTAGGAGATCTTCAGGCATTTCACAAAAGTAAAACAGAATGGCAGAGCAAGCACAAAGCCAGTAGGCTAAAAGAACAGCCAGTTCTGATTGCACTACACTGTTCTGGCACAGTAGAAAGGCTTGGAAAATGGCATGAATAAAACTTATTCCTCCAAGAAGGACCTTTTATCCCTATTTGTTTCAGATTTCTTCCAACTTGAATGAAGTGCAGTAAAACTGAAAACTTGGAAAAATGTGTCTTTTTAACGAGAGTTTATTTTATGCACTTTCTACATGTTAAAGAAAAGGATTTTATTTTTCTCCAAAACAAATCAGTCCAAGAAAATTTTGGTGCCTCGAACTGATAGTTTAGAAGAAATTAGCATCTACAGACGTCTTTTTGCCTGTGTAATACATAAGTACACTTTCAGAATGGTATTTACTTAAGCATAAAAAGTACCCTTTCTAGAAATAACATTGTTATGCAAATAGTGTCATGCCCAAGTTTTCAAAATAACAATGCAATAAATTTTATTAGTTATTTATGTCAGTGGTAATATTTGGAAAATATCTCATTTCTAAGCAAAGAAGTTTAGGGCTAGATCTGTAGTATGGGGACACTCTCACAGCACAAGCAACACCTTGGGAAAAACTCCAAAATTTTGATTTGCAGATGCCTGTTTGCACTAAAACCTCCCAGTGTGGTTGTCTGCCTCCTAGAGATTGGATTATGGGATTATTTATGTGTCTCTGAAAGTGACAATAAAGGACTTTCTCTGTAGGGAAATACCTAGCTTGAGTATAACCAACCTGTAGGCATTGTCAGCTAGTGGGTAGGAACAACTTCAGCTATGGGAGAACTATCAACTCTTTCTAGTGTTTTGGTAGCAGACTGGGGGCTGCAGGGAAGATCGCTTTTCATTCTGGGTCATTTTGTTGATCTCTGCAATCATGACTGGTGAAAGCAGTATAGGGCAGTGGTTTAACCCAAGCTCTTCCAGAACAGGCGCTTCCAGGTTCTGGTGGTGGGACACCACTTAATCTGTTGTGCCAGATGATGTAGCATTAACATGGAATAAAGTAACTTGTAAAACAGTCGTTCTAAAATATCATTTTGAAATTCATGTTGTAAGAGTAGGGGAACAATGCTCACTTTTTCATTAGGCCACATAGGAAGGAAAGAACAGACAAAATCCAGACAGGAATGCATGTATTCATGCTGAAACACTGCTGCACCTGTAATTACAGCCTAGTGTATCACATAGGTTTGAGAGAAATATGTTTTCTAAGTTCTGATCGCAGAGCTGCTTTGGACTTTTAAAAGCAATAAGGGCAAAGACACATTCTGATTCACAGCTAGCTAGCTTAAGGGTGTGCCAAATGACTTCTGATCATCCTTTCCAGGACAAAACAAATTCTGAGCATCTACAAATGTGTACCTCTGAGGTATTTTGGGAAATTAAGAGTAAAAGAGGAAAACGCAATTGGTTTTGGAGTTCAGACTTCTCAGACTTCAAATGGCTGTACCTCATGTTAGGATTTTCTTACATCTCCTTGCCATTTTAGTTATCAATATCTTCTCTGGTGTAAATTCTTAATTGTTTTGTCCCAGCATCTTTGTTTGAGATCCGAGACACTGCAACCAATTATTTTAAGTTCTGTAACTCTATTGAGAAGTTAACTGTACTAGGCAGTTTTGCTAAATAACCTGTGCAGTTTACTACGAAATATTCTTGTGTGGAATATATCTGTGCTGCACATCTAATTAGAAATGTCCAGACTAGCAGTTTGTTCAGTTTTGTTCAGTATCCTCAAAAGGTACAGAAGATGCTGACACATGATGTTCAAATACTTTCCCATAGGCAGAGGATGGCAGTCGTCTCAGTATTCCCAGTATGACATACATTTACAATTCCCTTACATCATTCCTCCAAAGGTTCCACACAGCACTGCTGACAGGTAACGAGACTGTTTGAATGTGATCTTTTGCATTTCAGTATTATCACTGCTTTCTAATCACTAAAAATGGGGGATAGCAAGTACAGAGAATTTTTAATCACGTTCCAAAATATTCAGAAAATAATTTTGTCAGAAACTTCAGCCTGCCACTACAGATGCCTTTAATTTTTCTGGTCACCCGGGGTTTCAGACCTAAGTGTAACTGACATTTTCTCAATTGAGAACAAAAGTACTTAGCAATCTTGTGACTTTATTTTGTTACTATTGTGTCATCAGGTTTTTCAGACCCTCTTTCTTTTCACTATGCTTTTCAAATAAATAAGAAGGGACCATAATTTGGAACTTTTAGAAGCCTGTAAGCTTGAGAAGACAATCAAAGCAGGCCCAGGAGGTGTAAAAGGGTTCATGCA
The DNA here is from genome assembly GCA_014706295.1 of Lycocorax pyrrhopterus obiensis. Lineage (NCBI taxonomy): Eukaryota > Metazoa > Chordata > Aves > Passeriformes > Paradisaeidae > Lycocorax > Lycocorax pyrrhopterus. The sequence continues at coordinate 94,237,523 of JACSVZ010000004.1, forward strand.
CACTTTTCAGTCCTATATGGAATCACAAAAGATTTGGGACCTCAGTAAATACAATCTGACCCACCCATGACACTGGTTTGTCTGTGGCCCATGCAGCCAGCAGAGCAGTCTGCTTTTTTGGTCTTCATCTGACAGTGGGACCACTGAGACCATGCCTAATTCAACCAATTTTATTGCACACCTGAAATGGCACAAAACAGATGAGATGAAAAGGGGAGGAAGCTCGAGCTGGCCTTTCCAGCCCAATAACTCAGTCATTTGTTCACGCAGAGGTCCAGGCTCCCGCTGAGGTCTGCACTCAAAGGGAGTGGGCAGTCTGAAGGCACTGTCTCACAGCCAAACAAGATATTACCATTTTGGCACTTGGTGGAAAGTGGTGAGGTACATCACACCTCTGTGCGAGACAGAGACTTTCACTAGGTTCCTGTGGGTATTAATAATACACTCCTTTCCCAAATAAATGTTGAGGTGGCTGAGCTGCTTTTTCTTTTAAAAGAACTTGTCACACCATATTTTCATTGCATATTTTTCCTCTTTAAGCAATGAACATTGTTGTCCTTGAAGGCACATTCAATCTATAAACTAAAGATTTGTGGGAGAAGCATTACTGAAATGTCATCTCCCATCTGCGGATGCTGTGACCATAATAAATCTAGTATGAACTTTTTAAGACGCTGCAACGTTATCAAACACTTCAGACGGCTTGATAGGGTCTGAAACAGGTTTATCTAACTGTCTGGCAAGTGTCTGATGTTATCTAGAACTGTAAGATTCAGTCCAAACGATCCCATTTTTCTGTTCTTTTCTAAGGAAAAAATAATTTACAGTCATTTCCTAGAAAGGAAGAAAAAGCAAAGGCAAACGTAGTTTCTTCAATGAGCAACCTAGATATTACTGTTGTCCTGGACACAGCAGTCCAAAGAAACACTGAACTCTATTACTGAAGAAATGTGTGTCTTTTAAGTGTCTAAAGAAGTTTACGTTCAGTTTAATAGGATCAGTATTAGCAGCATTAGCACTGATACTTAAATGGGAGCTCTGATCCAGCCTTAAGCTCTGTGAGTACTGAAGACAATACTTATTACAGCAACATAAGTATCATCTTCAATGCCATTAAAATTAAATATGAGTGCACATCAATTTCAGTGTCAGGAGACCTACTGTAAAGATCAACAATAATTCTAGCTGCAGATCTCTCTGGAAGCCCATAAAGCTTGAATACTGCAGTATGAGCTATACAGAATTTAGAGCTGTTTGAGTAGTGCTTACAGATATAGAATGCTGTTATTTTTCTCTTTCCATTTTATATAGCATTCCTGCAATTTAGCTGTTTGCTATAGTGAAGTGTATCTCATCACTGTACACAAATGAGAATACTTGAAAAGTCTTTAACACTCTTATTTGTGATCTGAACCCAGGCATCTCAGACATCTCTGTGTCATATGAATGTTTTCAAATCAGTTGTGAAATTGTGCAGTTCTGTGAACACTGAAAAATTCAGAACTGGTGTAGATGAACTGAAACGTTAACACAACTAAAGAGTGAGATTAGCTGGCAGGTCCTGACTATTTTGTACCACTCCAGTGGTGCCAGGAAACAGTAAGTCTGTGCTGTCTGTTGTGCTCTGACTGGTCAATAACTGCTTTATGACCTCAGGCTATCACAAAGTAGATGAAGAGTATTCATGAATTTGGCTGAAACATTCAAAGTTATTCTTTCTTGCCTACATCCAGCTTTGAAGAAAATATATTAACTACATCTAGAATATAGTAAAACTAACAGAGTTTCTAGTTCTGAAGCAATAATGCTTTTAAAAAAAGGTCTGGAAATAGTTCTTACCTAAAAGTGGTATTCAAAGTGTGCACTTAGGCTCATTAAGGCACTAGTGCTGTGGGAGAATGAGTTGCTGCAAGTCAGCTGGTTTGCAGGAGCTGCCTGTGCTCTGTCTGTGTAAACACTTCTGAATCTGAGCCCTCAAATCTTTGATACAAATCTTACCATCATTCAGGGCCTTCCAGGCATTGCTCCTACAGTCCTTCCAACGTGGCCTCAAGCATGGGTCCGTCCCCAGCAGAGATCTTTGGACGAGCCCATCGTTCTACCCTCCTTTTTCCTTAAGAACAATATCCCTTCATGTGCTGGGGAATGCAAACAGATAGAGCTGGCCCTGACAGCATTTCCAGTTTCATTTCCCTAGTTTTGTGTTCTTTTGCACCAACTCTTTTGTTCTTGTTGGTATTTAGGTGTAAGATTAATTCCTAAAAAGTTGTGTTTGCACAAGATCACTAATTCTGCCAGACTTCAGCTTTTGCAGGTGGCACTCCTAAGAAAGAAACATCTTGAGCAAGTGAAATGAACTTTAAGCATATGTGCTCCTTAAGGGCATCAGTAGCAAGCCTTATTATGCTATAAGAATGAAGAAAGGTTAAACCTGTGGGCTAAGAAATGGTCTGGAAGATCTGTGGATAGTGGTGAGGATCTTGATGAACTCAGGAATCATGTTACTGGAACAGGAAGATGGGATGCCACAGATTTGAAGCAGGAGTGCAGTGCTTTTGGCAAAGGTGTAAATCCCTGGGATGATAGTTATTTTAGAGTGGACCCATAAGGTGAAGCATAGAAGGTCTGGCATGGGAAAGGTTTTGGAAGATAAGGTAATGGTTAAGGAGATCTTTGAAAGAAAAATGAAAAATTTAGTGTAGAGACTTCATAGAGGCAAAAGTAGAGTTTGGGGTCACTAGGAGAGGACCAGAGAGCTTAGCTGTGGCTAAGTGACTTTATTTTTCAGGCAATCTACGGACAGGAAAATGAAAGGTTCTGGTTCACCAGGAGCTTGCCATCACTATGTTGTGAGCAATGTATCAGTTTAAAGCTGGGGACATACTTATCGACTGGTATTCCTCTCTCTTCTGTTTCCAGTTAAGTGATTTGCTACACTCTCACCACAGTGTAATCCAGTAATTCAGCTCAGAAAGCAGAAAATGCAACACAAATGTCTTTGATATTGGTTCCAAGGAAGTGTTTAGATGAGGAAGGACCCCTAATGTGGTTCAGGGTTAAGCCAGATTGTCAGATTTGTCATTGTTCAGTGAGGAACTGAAAGGAGTTGGTGGCAAACTCCGCAGTAATTCAGAACAGCTCTGCCCACAAGTACTGCTTAATACTGGCTGCACTCTTTGTTTTGTCTTAGGTATGTTTTTTCAAGTATCTTTTGTTTATTTGTCTTTTAGCTGTTAGTAACCTGTATTGTTATAGTGGGAAGACAGGAAAAATACCTCAAAGGCCCTGGCTGGACTGGAAAGCTAAAACTGGAAGGTTCTTCTTTCATGTGTCTTATCCACTTCTTTGTGCTGCAATAGGACTTGCTTGGCTTTTTGGCACGGCCAGGACATGCCAGCACTAACACAGTGTCAGGAGATCTCTGCAGGTGGTTTCTGCAAACAAACAGATCGCCTCTACCACCAGACTGGATTTGCAGAGGATTCAGAGAACTATCATGTATGGTATGGAAAAAAAAATCCCCTTGCCTACAGGGAATACTTTGGCAAATCCCTTCTCAAGGAGAATCCATTACCAGAGCGAACTATTTTCATGGATAGCCTTCTATCGTATTAGAGGTGGTGACTGGGGAATTAATCTTTTACACATGCAAACATGAAAAATGTCTGCAAGGTCAGTATGTAAATAAATAGCATTTATTTGTCTCTTTTCCATCAACCCATTTATTCAACCTTCTTATATTAATGAAGCATCAATACATGTATTTACAAAGAGGAGAACCCCAGTGAAGTTTTCTAAGGTAGTAACATTCTTGCACTAGGGATCACTGAAACAATTTCTTGAGCAACAGCCTCCAAAATGCCCCACAAAGCTGCATCCTTCTGGAGTTCTAATGAGTAAATGTTTATTTGTCCATTTCCAATGATACACACAGTGTAACTCCAGATATTGTAATGTCATATCAGGGGGAAATGACAAAAACTCTTTCTAAGGACCTGGAAGCAGATTTCCCTAAACACGACTCACAGCAGCTAAGCAAATTAAATTCATAATATTCATTCTGAGACTAGGTGAAATGAAAAGTATTTTACTACGTTCTGGAGGCAGAGACTTAACTTTTGCTGCAGAAGTTAGTTTGTTACCAAAAGTGTGTCTGTCACTGATGAGAGGTTTAACAAGGCTAGCAAATGAGAAGTGCAAGTTGTATTCTGTACAGGGTTTTGCTCATCAGAGAGGTTTGACATCTCTGCTGATGTCAGCTGCCACGGTAGACCCTTGTCGTTTGTGCAGAAAAACAACACCTCATTACAAAGGATATAATTTTTTTCCATTCTCTTTTAATCTCACTCCACACTCAGTCTAACTGAAAGGCACTTTTTTCAAAACATGCTGAATTGTGCTGATTTGGGATCATACATCAATGCAACTAGAACAAGGTTGAAACTAACAGCTAAAATATATTCATGCATAATCAGAGAAGTAACGTGAAACCTGGGAAAGGACCTTATGAACAGGAAAGGATGGCTACTGCCTCTTTTACAGTGAGTGAAATGACATTGACATAATGTAATATATGTGCCCAATTTATACATTTTAAATCCTTGGAATGAAGATCTCTGCAAAATAGTGGCTTTTCTTTATTTAGCTTGGTAAAAACAATATTTTATTTTCTCTCAAAATGTTCTCCCATTGAGAACATAGAATATAGAATATTAGTGATATTAGTGAAGATTATTGCAGAACCTGAGGGAATTTTACCAATTTTATTGAGTTTGCAGGGTTGTCAACCTGCAAAAGGACAGTAATAACAACTCACTTCTAATGGTATTCCTTAAAATCTTTTCCAGTCCAGGGTAAGGACAACTTTTTGAAGACTGGTTTCCTTAGCAGTTCTGTGACCACCAATTTGCGTGTTCTGCAAGATTTCCAGTAAAGTACTACTCATGCTGTGAAACTAGACATTTCAGAAAGTCATTCAGGTTGTTAACACTGAAGGATGGAAATAAGTATTTTTCCAGTTTGAGGGAAGTTTATATTGCACAAGAAAACATCAAAAAGAAATCCAGCTGTTAGAGACTCCTAAGCAAGTTCACGCTACTTATTAGGAAAATTGATAACTTTATTTTAACTGCTTCTGATTTAATTATGAAAGGTGATGAATCTGCAAATCAGGAACTGTAGAGCTGTGGTCACCGGTCTTGGAGCAGCAGAGTGTGCATATTGCAATGCTGTTGAGCTGAGCTCACAGCAAAGGGGACCGGACAGGGACAGCATGTTGGAGGATAATGGCTACATGAAAAGATAAATCGTACTTCCCAAATTATATGGGAAGAAGATTAAAAAAGAGAATTAGATTTTCCTTCATAATGGATGACAGGTTTTAGTAGTTCCAGTTGCAGCTTTAAACAAAGAAAACAGCTGGTCTTTGAGCTGAAAGCATCTTCAGTATCATGATGTCCTTCCTGTCTAAGTATTCCCCCATGTGCACAGTTGCCCTGGTTGATCCCATTTCCCCTTCTAGCCATCTCCTCCTTAAGTAGTACTGGGGCAGTTAAAGCAATTGTACAAACAAAGTAATTTGTGTTGTGACCTGAACCATGAGCATTCACAATTTAAGAGCTCTGGGCTTTTCCTGGTTAGTGCTTGCTGTTGGCTGATAGACAAACCTCACCATATACATCTGCACACTGGGGAGCAGCAGCAAAGGTTAAAGGTTATAGAGAGACAGAAGAAAAACAGATATCTGAAGGAGAAGTGAGATTAGGAGAGAGTGAAAATATTAAATAGGGCTAAATTGAGGCAAGGGGTACACAGTAAATATTTGAGGCAGAACAGGGAGATGTAAATATAGGTAGGTGCTTTTCTGCTGCTGTCCCAGGATCCTGACAGCAGCACAGGATGATTTCAGCCATCCACACAAACCTCCCTTCCAGTCACTCCATTAATCACTTGCTGCTGCTGCTGCTGCTGCTGCTGCTGCTGCTGCTGCTGTTGTGTGTGAAACATGGAGTGAGAAGGGTGCTCTTTTTAGCATGTAACCATCCTTCACTTCAGTTCACAACACCGGTCACACGCATCAGTCTGAACCAGCAACACTCTAAACCTCAAGGAAAAAAGCATGAGTCAGAAAAAAGAAAAAAAAGGGTTTCTGAGGACAGTGGAGGAATATAATAGCTGAGGTATTGCTTGCAGAAAGGACATAAAGCAGGGAAAAAACTCAAACTTCTCTGCAAAATGGGGCAATCTATTCAAACATTTTCTGCTGAAGTCATGCGTAAAATTAATCAAGATGAGAGTTTACTTTTTTTTTTTTTAACCAAACTTGAACATTACTGAAAGACACAATAAGGCCTAAGAGCTCTTTATTTGTGGGACACTGTCTTTTCATACAGGTGGCTGAGTCTTGCAGGTATCTACAACTGAGATATGGCCAGGTTTCCTGTATGAGAGGGAGAAGTCCAATATTTGAATATTAAAAGTTGTAAAGAACAGAACTAGATGTGACAGCTTAGCAGTACAACGGTCTTGCACTCTTCCACAAATCAATTCTCATTGTCTTAATGCTATCTGCATTAAAATTTGTAAAACTGCTGTGTTGTATATGGCATGGACAGCTGTGTATGTTGTACTGACATAAACAAATGTCAGTCAGTTGGTGCTTCCTCCTGTTGCAGTAGTGCCAATTTATGCCATTGTGGTTGGTCTCTCTGTTACGAAAGAAAAAATTGTACCCAGAAAACTGGAATATGTTTCCAGTTGGGAAAAATATTATTGTTTAGAAAAAATAGGTTAAATATTAAATGGCCATTTTATTTCCCCATCATGTAATATATGAAACTATGAGTACCTTTTCTGCATATAAATTTTTTGTTGTTCATATCACCGGGTCCATTTCATTTATTCTGCACTTGACTGTTAACTAAGTGATTGCTCAAGCTCATTGACTGAACTGAATCAGGTGCCTCTAAAACCCCAAAACATCTGTGCTTTTTCCTTTGATAGTGAAATTTGTGCGCAACTAACATGTATGTACACTGAGTTGAAGCTTGCTAAAGCAGTTTGAGTAATTAAAGGTAGTTCAATTCTTTTTTTTTTCAGTTAAAATAAAATATAAAACTTTAAAAAATCACTTCTTCTAATAGCCTGAATTCCCTTTTCACTGAGCATGCTTTATGTAATTCTGTCAGTGTAGAGTGATTTTATGTTGGATTCAATTTATTCCTATTTAAAAGACAAGCATCCCTCTGCTTAAATGCAGATGAGAATTTTGCCCAATACATGTATATATTTTGAATTTTGAACTTACAAATGAATCTGGTGAGAAGCACCAAGTCTCAGATGGTCATGCCTCGATGACTTCATAGTTTCTCTTTACGATTTATTATTTCTGTCTCTGAACTACAGGTATTGGTCATCTATCAATATCTCACCAAGTAAAGTGATGCTAAAACACAAAATAAAAAATAATGAAACTATCACAAAGACCTTCCACAACAGTTGAACACAAAGTCCTGAAAGGAAAACTCCTAATTTCCTTGTAGTTTTTTATGATAAATTGTAACATGTCCAAGGTCCCTTTGAGTCCAAGGGAGCTTGTGCTTTTGTTTCAAGTCTTTCAAGCAACCCATTAGGATTGTCATGTTTTGCTGCTGGTGTCTTGCCCTTTGAGTTATTTTCATGGTCTGCATTCAATGATGTATTAACAGAAGTTCAAATATTTCGTTCTTTCTCTCATCTTTTTAATGAAAGACTAATTAGTTTACTAATACATAAATATTTTAATTGATTTCAGAGGGATTTGTGGGTTCACAATTAGATAGTGAAGTTCATTTTTTAAATACTAACAAGCTCCAAAACTGACCAAAATTAAGGTTGTTTGTTTGTTCATTCGGTTTTTTTTTCCATCAGCAGCTAATGGTAGAGTCATGGTGTGGGATAGAAAAACAGCAATAAAACAAAGTTTGTGTTTACATGAATCAGTGTGACAATATTCATGTTTACAATTCAGCAAAGTTGAGAAAATGCCTCTCTCCTGACCCTGACACAACACATTGGCAGTTTTGTATAAAATGTGCATTCTTGAACCTGCAGGTGATCCTCACTGAGGAAGATCATGTATTCACAACTACCCAGTAAAACCTGAGAACTGGTAAAATGGGGGATAAAATATAACTTCAGAAGAATATTCAAAGGAAGCCACTCTAAAGTCAAAATCCTCAAACTAGATTTAAGGTTTTGAAGTGAGGCAATTCACCTCAAATAGGAGCAAATAAAAGATACTTTAAAAGCATAGGATTAAAAAGTAGACATAAAAGAACAGTGATACTCTCTTTTCAAGTAATAGAACAAACTATATTATGAGCAGCATTTTGAAGTGTACATCAAACCGATTTTCTCCTCTTTATCCTTTTTAATCTCCACCAGATGCAGTTTCTTTAAATTCAGGTTTTACATTCCTAGCCATAACTTGTCTGAACACACGGAGAGAGCATTGAGAGACATTAGTGGCATTCTTTTTCTCTTTCTTTCTCTGTCATTCTATTTGTTACAGCTGCTGAAGGCTTATCTTCTTAAGTCACTCAGTTTTATAGACTTGGTTTGCTTTATTTTCATCTACGTTTTTAGGCTCCAAACACTTCCATGCCATTCTTCTGTGGAATGTTTGCAGTGAAAAAGATGTACAGACACACACAGATATATACTTACATAAAAGTGTATGTAAATAAATGTGCGTATGTATATGTATGCATGTATATAGATGATCTCAAAGAAAATCTGACATGACTGTTACTGGTATGGTAGAAAAAAAGCTTTACAATTATATTTTAAAGCTTAATTGACAGAACATAGCATGATTGAAATCTCGGAATGGAAACGCTGCAGGAGGAAAGAAGGGTTTTCATTGAGACACACCAACACTCAGTAGCACTTTTTCTCAGTTGATCCCTCAGGGTCATAATTTTCTCAGGAATGAAGAAATACAGTTTTCTTTCCCACAAAGAGTTTAGGTTTTTTTGCTTTCTTAAGAGATTGTCGGTAATGAGTTTCTCCTTTATTCTTTCCCTCTTCTCCCTTACATCTCATTCAGTTGTGGATCAGGATGGATTTACCATTTTCACTGTTTCTTCTAATTAGAACTACATGTATGTGAAGCAAACTGATCTGTTACTAGGTGGGTTTTTTTTTTCCTGTGCAGGAAATACCCATGACTAACATCCTGCAGTAGCTGAGTCTCTAAAATAGTTTTTATTCATTAAGGCAGCATGATATGTTTTAATGATGTTTAACAGAATCTTCGCAATTTCAGCAAGTCTGTTTGCTGACCTTGTGCTGTAAACCTAGGTTATATTACAAAGATTACAAAAGGCAGCAAAATTTATCTTTATTTTATTTTTCGTCCTGCAGGTAACAAACCTGACTGCTTGTTATTTGTTTTGGACCTGTTCAGCTGGATGGACAAGAATAATTGCATTTATAGACATTGTTAAATCCACAAAACATCCAAGGTGCAATGCATATAGTGCTAGAAACAGCTCTCAGTGAGGAAACTCTAAATGGTAAATGGGTAAGGATAAGGATAAATAGTACAAAATAAACCCCTCATACATTTGGTTAATCAACTCTATTCCCCTTTTCCTCTCATCTTTCAAATTCACAGGCAAATGACATTTGCCTTTCCCCAGCATGCACCTCTCCTTTAAACCAGGGAGTTTGCCTGGGGCCATACCTATATATCTGATCCATGCATAATGAAGCATGAAGCTGCCAATTGTAGGGAGCGTCTGCTGTGTCAGAGACTGATAGGCATTTCATTTGCTGAACTCCCAAGGGCCCTCACGCTTCTCAGGTTTCATGTAGTATTTATTTTAGGCGCTCACATTTCTCATCTGTGAACTTCACACCATATGTAGAATGAGTAACACAAGCTCTGCGTGAAAAAGCTCTCCAGGTAGTTTTAAATGTAACTTGGTGGACTGGGGACATTATGGACCTGAAAAATAGGCTTGCATGGGAAATGAAGGAATATTGAGCTTTGTTCATACAACAGCTGTCTGAGTCTTTCATTGAGTAAGAATGGCCTTATTCTAATAAAATCACTGCTCTACACTTCCACCACACAAATTGTTTTGTAGTATGCACTGTGCAGATCTAAATTTTTCACAAATTATTGCTACTCTGACATACTGTCCACAAGGAAATGTTCATTTGCTGTTTCTAAAGTGCGGTTTTGTTAGGTCTGAGGCTCAGACAGTCAGGCTGAGCTGATGGATAGCAAGCCCATATGCCATGCAGCTTTGAAATCTGAAGGCTGAATAGCAGTTCTGAAAAGATTGCTTTAGTTCTCAAAATCTGACCATACAGAATTACTGAGGCAAATATATATCTCTTGTTTATTTTTGTTGGTAGGGATCTAGAAAATATTTCATATGAAATGTTCTCTTTTAGCATAACAGTGAAGGAGAATAATAGAGAGGGATAAAAGAAATGTCCGTTCTCCGTTGGTATATTTTCTGAATAGGTGTTTCTAAGCATAGCAAAACCTTTGGCATTTGCTTCTCGGTTTGTAGGCAAGGTGATTATGACAACCTTATGAAAAATCCTCACGTAAGTGTTCATAGGGGACACACTCTCTGGTGCAGCCTAATGATGTAGACTAGGCAGTAAAACCGAGGTTCAGAAAACAGATCTGTTTGACTGCTTGGCAATCAAAGTGTGTTTCTGGGAGGAGACAAATACTGTGTTCTTGATCAGGAATATTTGAATATGTGTGCAGTGTGAAGCATTTCACTATTCCACTGGTTCTAATGGCAGATCACTCTTGTAGAAATCAATGTGCTCGCAGGCGCATGCTGTGCTGTGGGAGCAGATCCTCAGCCAGTCCGAAGTGCTGTAATGAAGTAATGTCAATTCAAAACAGAAGCATTGCTACCCTGCGCTTCCATCTTCATCTGTTTGCAACACTCTGCTTTCATGAATGCTCAATGTCCAAACTTCCTGTGGCAATCAGCTTTCTCTATTTTGGCCTTTATTCAAGGCAATTCTGGGGGGTTTTATCATTAAAAAAAAAAAGGAAAGAAAAAAAAGAAACAACAACTTCAAAGCCCTTTTCTGTGAGTTTTATATGTCATGTACAATGTGTAATAGGCAATGCTGTGAATGAGACAGTTCACTACTATTAAGCTAATGAAATACAAAGTGTAAGTAGTTTCATTATGCCAGCAGCAATTCTTTTTTATATTTCATTGCAATACTTATTCCATAGTATGCTTTACAGTAGGAAATTCTATTGAAAATTTTTTCTTCTTATTGAATTTGAGCAGAAAAAAGACATTGCAGAATTCTACTTCATGTATATATAATCTTCAAAACAAAGTGAATGAATAGAGTTGCCTGCATGGAATTAGGGTATTACAATAATGAATGCAATCATGTTGTGAAAGGCTTTTTATATTGTTCAGACTCACATGAGAGTGCAGGAAGATTTGTTTGGCAAGTAGCATTTTGGTATTCTCTGGCTTTCAAATTCCTAATCACAATTTCACCTTAATGCAAAGGTTTTATTTCTAATACATTATTTGCATACACTTATATATTTGTGCCAAATGTGGGGTTTCTTAAAATGCGTACAGTTTATTAGCATGGCTGAAATCAAGTAGATGTTATTGACAGAAGAATAATTGTGCAATGGCGAATTCAGCTACAGAAGCTACAGCAAAGCTGTTCTTAAGCTGCTTTACATGGCACAAATACATGCATGTGCAGGTGCCCTCGTTTGTGTGCGTACATAAAACATGGATTAAAGCAGATACTGTATGTGGGTTTGGAACTGGCCTGTGCCCACGTACTTCTTTTCTCTAACAGCTACATTCAAAAGGGAGTGTAAGGCGTGAGGAGGAAGGGCGCAGACATCTCCTGATTCATGTGTCATCTCCGACGCAGCTCACTGCATTGCAGGTCTTCTCCTGCTGCCAGTGGAACTGAACCATGATGAGGAGGGACCACCCTCTAATGGAGAAAAATAGTATTTCGGCTTCGGGCCTCATTTGAATATTGGCTTTCAGCTTTGCCTTTGTAGCAAGGCTGCAGTGTGACGCAGTGACGCAGAGACCACACAGCACCTTAGCACAGAAGGGGCAATTTACAGAGAGCTGGCCCAAAATGTGTCATCTGCTTTGCATTCAGATTCCTCCCATTACTTTAATCCTGTGGCAGAGAACCTCATCTCTGAGTTCAGTTTTCAGCCAGTTTGTATTCTGTGTCAACAAACATTTTAGACGTGTAAATCCTACTGGCATAAATGGACATTTCCCCTCTGAATCTCACCAAGAAAAGCAGTGTTCTTAGTAGAGAGAATTCTGAGTTCAGCAGTGGTAGCACTGTCTGTGAGCAGTCTATTTATTTTTGGAGAGTACATGCATTTCAGATTAGTTTTGCAGATGAAAAGAAAGACAATTTATCCTTCTTGAAAGCTAACTTAAGCATCATGCATGGAAAAGCTCTAGCTCCACAAATACATATCCCCAAATGAAATAAATATTTCCTTCAATGGTTCAAAAAGTTAATTTCCACAAGTAATCTGTTTGTTCACAGTTTGTTTTTGGTTTTTTTTGTGGGTTTTTTTTTTCAGTTGACATATTAATGTAGAAATATCTGTTCATGCAGGTCAAAGGGATATACAACAGGAAATACCTAAACGATCTGTCAGAGAAGCCACATGAATGTTACACTGTATGCACATACAACCTCTTGAATTTTTGCTACTAGTAGGTGCTCCTTTAATGAGCATTGAAAGTACTTCTCAGCCAATAGAACTAATTCACTTAAACCCCTACAAGTCAATAAACACAAAATGATATGTATTTTTTTTAGTTAAGGTTAATCTTACAAGGTTATAAACTACACTTTCCAGTGGGTAATTCAAAATTCATACCTGCAAAAGTCTGTAGAGCTGTTGTAATGAAAGATAATATTCAAATGAAATTAATGAAAGCATTGTTATCCAGTTTGTAAGAGGTAATTACGTTTCACCTCTCTAAAATCCCCCGATTGCTTCAAGAGCAAATGAAAATTGTCTTCCTAAATTGCTGTGTGTTACTGTTACACATTATTGACAGCAGAGCTTGTGGAAAATTCTCTAGTATTTTATTATTTCTTTTAATTTTAAATGATGAAAGCAAACACATCTACATGTATAGATACACACACACATACACATATAAACAGACATGTGTGACCTCTTTGAAGATTTTTGTGAGTGGGTTACAAGGGAAATGATACCAGCATACAGCAAGGAGGATTGTTTATACACTCCCCTGTGCAGGAAACACTCACTTGATGTCAAATAAAGCAGCCTACAATATTTCCTCTTTCTGACCACTTCTTTGTCCAGGTGGTATTTGTGTGTAATATTCTTTTCAGTCAGAAAATTGCATGGACTGCAACTGGGAGGAGGGATGCCTGGGGGGAAGGTCTGGCCTTGCATGTGTAAGAAAAGCCAGCTGCAATCTGGCTCAGAATTTCTGCTTTCCGTTCTTAAATTTGTAAAGTACTCTAGGATGATAAAACATACTATGTAAACAGAAGATATTTAAATTCTCATTTAAATGTCTCAAATATGTAGAAGGAATTGAGAAGAGAATATAACGAATAGGGAAGAAGAGAGAACAGTCTGAGCAATACATTTTCACAAATCAAGAGCAGCAATAAATAATATATAATATTTGATTCATTAAGCTGAGTCAATCTTTGAAACAGCACTTACATTTTTTTTATTTCATTGACTCAGAAATTTGGTAAAAATGGTCATCTCACAGAAGTGAGATTGTGGAATTTACCAACTCAGGCCTATGCAGCTTTGCATTTCAGCTGTTACTTTTCTGCTTAATAACTTGCATGGCTTTTATCCAGAACTAATTTAGGGTAGATGGAGGTGTCAGTACCTGTGCTAATACACTAATGCATATTCAGGTTGTAACACACTGGTCTATAGTGTTCTGTAGTCAGTCTTCCTACTGCCACTATTTGATCTGAAAACTACTCTGATATTTATAAAATAGAACTCCTAGTGCTCCTAAGGCATTGGATTTTTGGATTTTTTTTCCCATTTTGCCAGGAAAGCAGAGAGACTTGTGCATTGCAATCACATCATACTAGAAATCAGTGACCAAAACTATGAGATTCATTTCCAAATTTAGGAGAGGGACATCATAAAGACATTGATGAGTTTTAGGATGATGTCTGCCTCCATTATATTTATGTGAACCCCAAATCTAAGCTGGTTTTCTAAAGCTCCATCTCTAGTTAAAGTAAATTATTTTATCTCCTGGGGGCAATTTACCCTACAAATCTCAGATACCTGATACCCATCTTTAGATGGTGGAATCATTCCTTTGAAAGCATGTCTCTCTTCCTTTACCACAGTGGGAGCATGAATAATAAATTTGTCTTAAATACCTAATTTTCTGGTGTCTAAAGTATGATGAAATCCACATTACACAGCTAGATTAGCATTTAGACCTAAATTAACCGCACAGAAGATTAGGTACAAAGCAGAGCCATTGGGGAACACCATGCTGATACTTTTATGTATGGGCTACAGCCTGAACTTCATGTGTCTTTATGCAGGTTTAAAACAGAGCTAAGACAGCAACCTCAGAGAGCCATTGTGTGTCTTCACAGACTTCTCAGAAAAAAATGGCTTTGAGAGGTTATAGGTAAAGAGTTTGTAGAAATGAAAATGAAAATTCATTCGGTGGTAGTGTGTTGCTCGCTTTACAGCCCATGTCTCACTTCCTTGGTCAGTTTCTTTCTTCTTTAAAACAATTTTGAGTTTTAAAAATGGGAAGAGGTTACAAAGAGAGAGAGAAAGAGAAAGAGGGAAAGAGGGAAATAGAGAGAGAAAAAAAGAAGGGAGGGAGGGAGGGAGGGAGGGAGGGAGGGAAGAAAGAAAGAAAGAAAGAAAGAAAGAGAAAGAAAGAAAGAAAGAAAGAAAGAAAGAAAGAAAGAAAGAAAGAAAGAAAGAAAGAAAGAAAGAAAGAAAGAAAAAGAAAGAAAGAAAGAAAGAAAGAAAAGAAAGAAAGAAAGAAAAACAAAAAAGAGGATGAGGGATGAGAGGAAGGGGTGGAGGAGAGAGAGAGAGAAAATATTTCATCTGGAGCACAACCTTCATACATCTCCATTAGTGTTTTCCCAGCCTTTTCCAAGCCCAGGTACCATCCTTTCCTTCCTTTGAAATGTTGCTGCCTGCAGTCCTATGGGGTGCAAAGCTGCTTGCATCTCTTGGCACCTTTGGAGACTTGTGGATTTACTTTGTCTGACATATTTAGCCATCGTCAGAAAATCCCCATTTGATTTACACACACTGGGTTAAGTCTGGTGGCAGTAACATCGCACAGTCCTCCTGGCTCCCAAGAAACTGCAAGAGTATAACTGTCAGCAGAGAGTATTCCATCTTGTTTTAGCAGAGTACAGATCATTTAATCCTTTTAAGGTTTGGAATCAGTTATCCATGCTCTTATTTACTTTTACTATCATACTAGGTGCTTTATCACCTGATTAATTAGGAAGCAAAGCAGAAGCAAGTTGTCTAATCAATTCCACATTCTTGTTTTTCACCTGTCTATAATGGGCTACCTAGATCCATATTTTGAACCAGCACAGCACAACTTCTTGCAAGAGAAAAGATTCATCTGGGAGAAATATTGCACATGCTCACTGGGAAACCTTCCAAAGATAGACTACAGGTCTAGAGAAGACTCTTGTCTTCTTTTAAAGGATTTTGGGGAACAGAGGACTTTGCATATGACAGGGTCTGGGACACACTGGTCAGTTGGAACATCCCAGCAATGCAGACCAGAAAGTTCAGAATCTGCTGTTCTGAAAGCACCAATCTTCCAGGAAAAAATTTCCAGGGCTCATTAACAAAACTGCATCTCCTAGTTTGCCCCAAGTCTCTTGACAGAGCATTAATGTTTGTTACCCCTCTTTACTGTTCTCAGCCTCACAGTCGACGGGAGGACATGCAGCTGGATGTCACTGCCCATCAAAAGCTTGTGTTTGTCTCTGCCCCTTTGCTCAAGGAAAGCTGTTATTACCCAGCCATAATGGTTTTATATAAGAGCAGTCCCAGCGCTATCCAGCAGTTCACAGTACTGTGCATATACACACAAACCGTTATGGTATGCAACCATAATTTTACATTACATTCTCCTTCCCCTCTCCAGTCTTGAGCTGTATAACCATGGATTTATTTTGACTTAGCTTTTCAGAAATCCATGTGAGAGCCTGGCAAATATTGTAGAAAACAGACCTTTTTCACATTCATACGATATTTAGAGGCAGATATTATTCACATAGGCCCTAGAGCCAACAATTCTAGCTCCATCACCAAAAGGAAAATATGACTTGAATGTGATGTGGTGGTCAATAATGTCATATTACTAGGCTTTTCTCCATGTGACACACTAATAGATCAACATACAAGTAAAACAATGTTAACATCCCAGAAACTCTTACACAATTTCTGACTATAGGCATATTTTTCATATGTTATCATTCAGCATAAATCTGGGAGTAAAATGCCAAAAGTGCCTTCCTATTTCATTGCTGTACTGAAATGCCACAAAGTTTCTACTCTTAAAAGTCTGTCAGGTATGAGTGAGGGTCAGAGGAATACAAAACTCCTACACATGAGGTTAGAAAAAGTAGATCATTTAACAGGGAAAAAGGTGCAGCACAGGCTGTGCAACACCAAACAGAGAAAACCACAGCCAGGGAGTGATGGTTGTGTAGCTGTACTAAAAGCTCCTATGAGTGGTGGTGTCAGCAATAAAGTCTGTAGTGGAAGTAAAGGACAAATCAGATAAATAATAAGTCTGTCCTGAGAAAAATCATGGTGGCTGTCTGTCTGTTGACAAGGGGACAGAGAGACCTGTTGAAAATAATTTTTGGTGAACAGTAGCCTTTATAGAAACATAATTTGGGAAAAATTTACCTTTAACCAAACTACATTTACAAAACATAAAATTGAAGGATTTAAGTTCAAGGGGAACTAGGTATTTAAAAAAATGGGCAAATGTTCTTGAGTTGCTCTGTGTCCTCAAAGCTCTGTTTTTCTTTTGTTTGTATCCTGAAATGAGGCAACACTTTCCAACAACTTGTGCTTTATCCAGAGAGCAATTTTTGAGTTAATTTTGAAGCACCAGCTCAGAAAATGTCACTTTTTAAGGTGCAAGCCATGAATATTATGATGTACTTAGCTCACTAAACAGATTTTTAGGCAAAAGGCCTGCAGGTTGTGTTATAGACAATATTTGTGCAGGCATTTTATTTTCAAGAACATGTACTTACCAGCATTTATATCCAAAAAATTACATGGATGTAGATGTTTCATAAAGCAAAAGCTGTGTACCTAAAAACAAAAAAACCCCAACTTTTGGGAGCTTAAAACATTGGATTAATTTTAGAAAAAATCTCAAAAGGAATTATTTGTTCTTTAGTCTATGTACATGCTCACACAGCTCCAAGGCTCCACCCCCTCATGGCTGCTGTGAAAAAATTAACGCTGGCCTGGCTGAAAGCAGACATCGATGTACGTGGGGGAAAAAAAGAAAGGTAACATTGATTTGGTATGATTTAGTCTCCTCTCAAATAAGCCATATGACAGACAGAATGGGTTGATATTCTTTTCAAAAGAAGCCATAAGGCAAAAAAACCCAGTCCGAAATAAACAACAAAACCCACCTTGGTAGAAGAAATAATAATAAAATGAAAAACTCATTTTAAGGTTGTGAGAAGTGTGTATGGCTGATTGTGTATTGAAGGACTATCTGTCTATTTCCAGCCTTGTATAAAAAGACTTAAAATTAAATTGGAAAAAAATTAATGTTCATCCTTTGCTGTTGTAGTGTCCCTGAAGTCTTAGAAAATCCATATCACTTTAAAATATTTTTAAAAATTCTTTTAATAAAGCAGATATACAAAATTACTACAGCATTTGGTTTCTAACTTTTTTATTGCAAATATTATACACCTTATAGCTCTTTTACCTGATTAATACAAATGTAGTGTTCTTAGTAACCACAAATGAGAAAAGTGGGCTTTTGTAAATCAGTGCACACCATCCCCAGACAAGGGTGACATCCAAATGCCAATATTTCCTGCTAGATGCTCCAAAAATTGTCTATTTCAACCACATTTGTATTGTTATCATTTGTTGCCAATCTAGTGAAGTCCTTATTTGCTTTTGTTGCTGTCTTGTCCTGTCCCATTCACAGATTGGGAGCCATCAGTCACTCTGAAGTCTTCCAGGTTTGCTTATTCACTCCTCTCTCCTTATGTTCTGCTGTCTTTTGTGCTCTCACGATAACTCTCCACCTCTCTCACACCTGTCTAGTCATCGTTCATCTTGTGCCATCACTTAGATGGCTGCTTTTTAATTTTAAGGGCTATCCTGTCATTCAGGAGCATTTTATGTCATTTACACTGGGGTAAGTAGTGATCCAAGCTGAAGATCAGCAGCATCTAATTTTCCCCATTACACAGGTATAGAGCACGTTAAACCAAACTGAGCTCACGTGTGCTGTGACACATCCTCAGTGGCAGCACTCAGGAGTTAACAGGGTCAAGCATGTCCACTCCATTTCATTCCTTTTACTTTTTCTTCTTTCTTTCACCTTCCTAACTGTTTAACAATTTAATTTCTCTCTGAAAAGCAATATTTTGATGCAATCCTTATTTGGATTTGGTCATTCATCCAACGTATCTGGAATATGCTACACAAAAAAATAGAATCTTTAAAAACCCCTGAAACCAACAGTAAAGACACAACAGGATTTTCACCTCATATACAGCTCCTTCCTCCACTCTCTGTGGAGTCACCTGGGTGGTGAAAACTGTAGTTCAGGATCTGTTTCTGTAATCAGAACAGTAGGGGTGCAATTGGTTTTGTGCTCATAAACGTGTAGAATTCAATACATCAGAATAATTCTGCTTATAAAGGGTATTTACATATTGGCATGATGCAATTCTAATTTCTCTATGAAAATTAAGAGGTGAATTAGACTAAAGTAAGTTACAAAATAATTTCTCTTCAAGAACGGTTCATCTTTAGAATCAAAAAACCTTGTGGGAGAGTAAGGGGGAGGAATGAAACCTTCAGAAACAAAAGCTGTATGTTTAATGTGTTTGGGTTTGGGGTTATTTTTTTGGAAACTGGTCTTTTTATCTGCAAGAAGCTTGACATGATCTGTCATGGTCTTCCTGGATTCCTTTGGTGCATTCCAGAGAAATTCCCTGCTCAGCCTTCCTTCTGTTTTTGAGAAAGCAGAGCTAGGCTACTTGCTACCCTTTCACTTCTCCATATCAATTTTTCTGTACTGTTCTGGATAAATTATGTCATTAATAAAGAACTTTAAAATAATGTTGACCTCCCAAAAAATAAATTGACTTTATTATTAACATTTAGCAATCTGTCCTTCTAGGCTTGTGCTTTTGATCTCTTTTTATAAATAGCCAAAAAGGAATGCACTTGAAGTCTTATTCACTCTGAATGTGTTGCCATAATCAACTTTACACTCTATTATTACTTGGAAGGTTTTGACTGATCTAAGTGTGTAATCAACTATTGATTCATGTTTAATAACAGCCGCATCGGGACAACAGTCAAAGCTTTATTATTTTGCAGTTTTTGCCCTTAAATCACTTGCATTAATCATGTTTGATGACTGAATATTCAATACTCATGACTTTCCTTTCCTTTTCCCTCTCCACGTCCTTCATTTCCCACTTCTATAACTTCTTTGATCTCTTATTGTCAAGTCTAGAGCCAGACCAAAAATCAAAAAAGTCTTGTTTTGCCTTATTCATTTAAATGTCAAAGGATCAAACTGTCAGTATCTGCTGCAGAGTCCCTAACACAGGCAAAATAACAGATATTTCTGGGTTTGATGCTGTACAAAGACAAGGAAAAGAGGAACAATAACTCCTATATAAGTGGAATAGTATATCTGTGCTTTCTATTCAATCTCACTATTCCATCAAAATCTAACTGCTTAAATCAAATATATAAGTAATTTTTCAGATTTAAATTAAATCTAGGACATAAGATTAGAAAAAATAATATTCAAAAGCCCACATCTCCAGAAGTGGGATGCTTCTCTGTGTGACTATTGTTCCTTTTTCATCCCAAGATAAAAAATGAAAAAGATGTCTGTTTGCTTTTTCAGAGTATACAAAATTGGATTAAATATCACAAGAGTTTTTTCATTTTGCTTTTTAATCTTAGTGCTTCCAATATTGTGCTCATAATAGCAAGAACAAAACTTTTCTAAAATAATCAGTTTCGTCTCTGTCTTCATGCCAAAGACAGGGACCACAAGGGTTAACACTTCTGGTCATAGCAGAATTCCAGGGAGGAATCTGCCCATATTCAGAATTAGAAATCGAAGAAGCCACAGAAAATGGACTGGTATGCCTGAAATTACTCACCTGTCCCTAGATTCTGTCTTTTAATAAAAAGTTATACCTTTCTTCCCTTTAATTTGAATGCCAGTAGTTTCAGGGATCCTGCCAACCTCACTTAGGGTTCCCTTACACTGTACTGGTGCTGAGCTGGAGAGTTTCATCACTGTAGCAATGTCAGAACTCCTTGCAGTCAGCATATCCTCAGGCTGCTCTTCTTTTCTTGGGTGAGTCATACATACAATAACATTTTGCACTGCTCCCTGAACCTGTTCTACCAGGTGCTGACCACTCTTCTCAATGAAAGTCATCAAGATTGTCTAAAGTAATAAGCTGTCCTACAAACTCAGTACATTCAATCCAGTGGAAAACACTGGGAAAACCCCAATGTTTAAAAACAGTGGAATCTGGTAAATCATCTTTAAATATTTAATCCATTATACATTTTGTCTAAGTAACGTAGAAAATTCAATATTAATTCACCAAATATTAATGGCAGTACGTTATACAAAATTACAAGAGCCTGAGATGGCAACTCACCTGATGGGGAGGCTTTTAAAGAAACATTTCTCCCAGTAAAACTCTTATTCCTGCTGCCTTCTCAATACATCTTAAACACTTGAAGACAGTTACTTATGTGAAAAATGAAGTTTGCATGAAAGAAGGTGATTTTACTATAGTATAAAAAAGGTAATATTTCCATTATTTGCACTCCTGAAAGTAAATATCTCAGTTCCAGCACTTGAGAGCAATTATTATTTCAGTGAAATAAGGAAAGATAATATTTTATCTTCTCAATGGTTGCAGTCAGTACTTATTGTGGAATATAAACAGTGAAGAAAAATGACCTGTTTAAGAAACCTTGTTGTTCTTTTTCCCCCCTTAGGTGGACTTCTTTAATTGGAAAGGGAAAAAATACTGTCCTATCATGGAAATTATCCTGTCGATGAGGCTGGAGATGGAAAGAAACAATTTGCAATACAGAATCTCTCTGCAAAGGATGAACTTGTCTGTGCGTAGACATATTAGAAATAGGTGCACAGGTATATACCCAACTCTATAAACTGATAACACCCTCATTACAGAAGAGAAAAGTCAGTAATGTATTACAACATCAGCTATGGGAACTAGAAATCCAACTATGACTGGATTTTTAGTTCTGTCAGAATGAAGTTGTACTTGATTGTTCTTTAACCTAAAAGAAGAATTTTCTGTTGCCAAGCTATATAAAAGCAAAACAAAACCAAAAATCACTCTTAGAAAAGAAAGTTATTAGCAATATTGGAATTATCTCAGCAAAGGGGAAGCTACCAAGCTCCGTTAGTCATTGGTGTTATTTTACTATATTTGAAATGAGTATTCATAAATAAGTTTATAAAGTAAAACATAATGATGATAACATAAGAACTAATACATTTTTGCAAGAAATTTTTAGAAGTGTGACAATCATGGAAAAGTTTTCCTCCTTAGATTCCCCTGTGAGTTTGGCATTAACTCTGCTGTCCCTGCCCCATGATGTGCACTTATTTGCTTAAATTTTTACCAAGGTCCCCAAAGTTCTTTTGGAATCTGTAGTCTCAGAGGGAGAGACTCCCCCAGTCCTTTCAAGCGTAGCCTACCCTTTCTATTGTTACCTGCCTAAGTCTGTGTTTGGGTACGCCACAATGCACTTTTGTTGTTGCCAGGTCTCTGAGTGATTTAGTTTATTCCAAAGTGGTCACCTGCCCTCAATCATTGCATCACAGTAATGACAGATGGCTTTCATGTTTCCTTCCAAGCCATTAAGTGTAGCAGATCAATAGATCCCAATAGATCCCAACTACAAACACAGCAACTCGATGACTTTTTGTTTATAGTTTCACCCTGTCAATTTCTAGTCCATTCAGTATATGTTATATTCCCATTAGCTTACTACTAGATAAAATGTGTGTAATTTTATACGTCCACAATACCTGTTCCCTAAAGAACTTTCCTGCACTTAGTTAGAAATTCTGTCCTTTCTTCAGCTGTTACATGTTCTGTTTAGTAGTAGTAGTAGTTAAAAGTTATTATCTGTTACTCTTCTGGTGATACATATTTCTTAAGTGCTGAAACTTTATTGGTTGAATTTCTTCTGCTATCAACACTTAAAGTTTTCTTAGTTTTGTATCTGTTCTTTAACAAAATTTTGTTTTGTAACCAGTGAAGTTGTAATTATGGACATAAGAGACATCTATTAAAATTTTCTTGATATGTTTCCTAATTATGAAACATATTTTTCTATTGTATTTTCTCTTTTCTGGCTTTAACCACTTTATCCCCACTTATTTGAACTGGCTCTTTATAGAAGATGTTTTCAATTATTAATGGACAGAGAGGTTCTGTCTCAGTCTCAAGATCCCCTGAAGTGTGATACATAAGCTCTCAATCTCGGAGCTGAATCCTTACCTTATTCTTAAACTTCCCATCTGCCAGGGCTCGCAGGTGTGGCTCTGATGGTGGTAACCTGAGTTCAGCATACCCTCAAAACCAGTTCCCAAAAGGATTACATTTCCGAGTCCTGAGTCTGATTATGTGTCCTTTAAAGCTCATAATACGGAACCGATGGGTCCATCACCTGGAAGATGATATAATGGCAACCTTCAAGATCAGCCCTTTTCCTGTCTCAGAATCCTTTGCAAAAATATACCAATGCACTGAGTTCCTACATCTTTTTATTGCCCACTCATAAACAATGAAACACAAATGAAAATTCTGTCTGCAAATCCGACAGCATGTCAACCATCTGTAAGAGAAGATGGGATGAGTGGCTTGACAGACCCTCATCTTCTAAATCCCTACAAGTACTCTTTGAGTTTCAAGAACAAAAAACCTTTTTGGAGGGTTAATTGCCCTCAGTACAACCTGAGACAAATGCTGGGCTCAGTAGATGGGGTGGTTGAGACCAGAGACAATAAGTCCCATTTTGTAACTCAAGAAAAATAACCTTAAAGCTACCAGGTACCAGCTTTCCCTGTAATTTTGACTTCGTCCTAACCTCACGGCTAAGATTTACACAATCAAATTAAACAGTAATTCATCATGAAGTTCAATCCGCTTCTTATTTCAGAGTGTCTAAAGAGAATGTAATAGCTTATATGATTTAAAGTTAGGAAACAGAATCCTAATTCTAATCGAAGTTGGTCAGGATCTTTTGGAGATCTGATAGAGTGACCTGTTGACTCTCCCTAAGAGGTGAACAGAGGGATCCTAACCCCTAAATCGCTCTCAGAACCATCCTAAACATCACCAGATCTTACCCTCAACTACAGCTATCAGCACTGCCAGCACTCCTCTCCAGCCTGAATAGAAGACTGTCATCATTTCCACTGTTTTCACCATCGGTATGAACCCTGATGATGGTCACTGGCAGAAAAAGGGCTACAAGAGAACAGTCACCATCATCTTTCTCGGTGTGCTTTCTCCATTACTGTGAGCATCCAGACTGAATTCCAGCACTGCTCTCACCTGAAACCTAAGTCCATGGTGAAGGTGTCTATCCAAAGCCTTAAAGAAACTTGAGACCATGGTGGTCATGAACACTAACTGTATTTTTCACTCTGCAGATTCTGACAGGTATGTTGGTTAAGTGGACCACTGAAGATTATAATTCCCAAATCTTATAAGCTTGTGCAGAGCCCTCAATAAGGGCCATAAGGAAGATAGGTCTCATAAAGGAACCAGCTTCCTAATCCATTGAAGTCTGCAGTACATGCCAAAATAAAAGTTCCCAAATGAATTAGAGAATCAAGTTGCAGTCATGAGACCCTTAACCACTCTTGCAGTCCATATAAATGCCTGTGTCTGTGAAGAAACCAACTTCCTACACGACTGAAGTCCTTGCAAGTCTCACTAGTAAGCTGGAAAACACAGATTTTTCAAGCCCTTTTTTTTCCTAACCCTATCCTTACTATAATGGTAATTAGAGCAAGGAAATAAATCCCTGAGCTAAATGAGATCTTATTATTTCGATCCTATTAACACTATGCCCTCTCCCTAGCCCTGTAGGCACTTTTGAATCCAGAAGCAATCATGGCTCTGAATGTGTGCATTCTCAAATTCTAACCCTAACAACACCCCTGAATTCAAACCTGAATTACACTTAACTTTAATTATTGAAGTGCCAGTTGTATCTTAAAAGAGAACATGAGTCATTGGACCTTTACCTAATTCTGTGGGCCCTTCAGTGACTGTTAATAAAATGGAATTTTGAAGGTTTATTCCCAAGTCATTCCCCAAACTCACACTCTACTCCAGCCTCTACTTACAGACTACAGTTAATGAAACATATGATACTCTCTTCTGTGAACAGCATTCCCTTTTCCTGACTTCTAACTCTGCAGTAATGAGCTGAACTTTTGAAGCTTTATATTCCCAAATTCTACATGAAATTGCAGCCCTAGCTCTAAAGTTAATTGTAGCAGAGTGATCATTTCTTAGTAGTTTTACTAAGCCATAACACTCAATCGAATCCAAATATCAAGATGGATTGATAACTCTGAAAAAAAAAAAGAAAAAAGAAATGAAAAAACCAGAAAGGAAGTTAATAAAAAGGCAGAAACAAAAAGCAGCTTTGATCCTCATCAACAGTCACTAACTCCCTTTCTCCAAGGCCCATAAAAGTTAACAATAGATTACAGGAAACCAGAAGGTTTTAGAAGTTCTGAATACCTCTTTCTGTCTGGTTCTTGGGCCTTAGAGAACCCAGTAATGAATTAGATAATTAGAGGTTGTACTCCCAGACTCTAGCCCATCCTGGAAACTTTTTATTATAATAACTAATCTCTACACAAAAAAAAAGAATCTAATGAATTTTTAGCACCAGCTCCCTGTCTAACTCCTTGAACCTCACAAAATCCAGCTATAGATTTGCTCTCAAATCAGTAGACACCAGACCCTTAATCCCCAGCTTTAGTTATCACCAAAAGACCAATCTATGCAACAAAGGATAATGAAAAGGCGTAGGCCTAACCCGAGCAGTCAAAGAATCCAGTATTACGGTAGCCTCTTGGTATTTCCCTAAATGTAATCTTGATTTGAATTATTCCTCCTCTACATGCAATTAGAAATAGAGCTGAGACACATTCCGACATCAGATAAAAGTACAGAGCAGTAGAGATGCTGCTGACACCACTTTCCGTTCCACTTTTACTGTCCTTATCATATGAAACAACCAACACATGTGACACTGTTCAGTTTATAGCATGAGAGTGTTTGGAAATTTTTGGTAGTGAAATGGTTCTAGAAGACTGTGTAGGGTGAAGGGAGGTAAAACATGTATGGTATTTTCCATACTGGCTAATGATAGAATCAGTCTACTTCAGAAACACAGACCTGGGATTTGTTTTAAAAGGAACTAGACTGTTCATTACAATATTGGAGATAGAAATAAACTAAGCTTTGCTTGACGTGGACAAGTGAAGGACCAGAACCTGGGAGTAATTGCCACAGTTAAATTCTAACAGCATTATGAAATATGATTGTATGGTACTTCCAAGTGGAGAGCTCTCCCTCCTTTCCTAGGCCCCCAGCAGCCTAATTGCAGCATCCATTTTCAGATGTAATGCTCTCTTTGAAAGAAGGTAGAAGGAAACTACATTTACCTCGATTTTATACTCTTTTCCAAAGCATCTATTCCTGACCACTACATAAAACAGAATTAATATTCCCTGGTGTCTGATGCAGGAAAAACCCCATGCAATAACCCAGGGCCAGCCCCTCAGCTGCTGTTAATCTGCAGATCCACTAAATTCAGATCATAACCTGAGGACATGGAGTCTCAGTGGTCTCAATGCACACAGAGAATTGCAGGATCTAGTCTATTACTGTATGGGTTTTGAAGATCTCCTGATTATTTTAAAAATAATTCACAAATCCTTATCCTTGCACAATTATTGTATCTGTCTAATTGATGCAAAAACTCAGAGGATCATTTGCCTCATACAGTACATGACACGTAATTTCTCAAACAGAGATTACTATCAGTCATCTCTCTTCCATGCTCTGCACAGGTCACTAAAGTAGCATCAATCTGTACTGAAATAAATTTTAATCTGATCACAGCTACAGTGGTGTAAATGCTTGGGTTCAGTGGAAAATCATCTGTAAAACAGATTTACTAAGCTCTTACTTTCCTTTGTTCTTTTTTTATTTGCAGAAAAAAATTATAGCTATCTACTTTTGAAATAAGACACCAGTTCACAAAAAATAATATTATGTATTGTAATTTGGTTGTTGAAGGATTGTAATTAAAGAGGTGCAGTGAAAAAAGCAGTGTCACACTACTGAATATTTAAAAATCTCAGAGCATTTTACACACTGTAAATTATACCTTATGGCACATTAACACTAATATGTTAAAAATATATATATAGACTATATTTTAGCAGTGTATAATCTGAGTCATACACACCCTCCACACTTTAGGAGAGAATATTTGCAAATGTCAGCAGTACATCTGTGGGATCCAGGAAACAGGACTCAGCTCCCCCTGCAGCTGATGATTTCTCGTAGAAATTTGGGACTGCATTATCAAAACAACTCTATTTTCACCACAACAAGGCTGTTTATTTTCAGGATTATCCAAAGTCCAATGCTTTTTCCCTTTCTATTCCTTTCTTGTGATATTTACTGATGAGCTTTGAGAGGGATATGCACCCTGTAAGCTGAACTCTGTAAAAGTAATTTATTTTGATGCACTAGTTGGTTTTCAAAACAAGTCAGTCACTCATCTCACACTTCCTTATTAGTGACAAGGAGGTATCACTGCTTCCTTCACTTTTCACAGCAATCTCTTCCAGAAATAACTGTTTATTGCTTTGTGCAGTACATCAGCCAGAGCACAGTCTACATCTACACTTGCAGGTGTAACGTATCTGGGAGCCCAATATCGGTTTGCTGGTGCTGCAGCCAACGGGATGACACGGAGAGCAGCCATAGGCTCCCTTCTGCTGCCCTCCAGAAGACACTAACACCATGCAGACTGCCATCAGGAAATAATTCCAGACAGCACAACTGAATTACCTGGGAGAGCATTAGGTGGCTTCAGCCCAAACGCAGTGGGTGACTGCTTTACCACCTCAACACTTCTGTGATACAGACCAGGAATAATGAACAGCACCAGGAAACTTTCTTGGTGTGTTGTACCTGTATAGAGAAACAGGAGACACTTATGTAAAACAGGCTCTGTAATGCATTACTACCGATAATGACCTTGTGCTGGTTTTGGCTGGGATGGAGGAAATTTGCTTCATAGTAACTTGTACGAGGCTGTGTTTTACATTTGTGCTGGAAACAGTATTGATAATTCAGGGATGTTTTCGTTATAGCTGAGCAGTGTTTTCACAGTCAAGACCTTTTCTACTCCTCGTACAGCCTTCCCAGCAAAGAGGCTGGGGATGCACAAGGAGTTGGGAGGGCAGACAGCCAGGATAGACCACAACTGACCCGAGGGATATTCCATACACTGTGATGTCATGCTGAACATTTAAGCCAGCTGAACACTCGCCTGCCTACGGCAAGTGATGAAATTTCATGTTTTACTTTTGCTCGTGCATTCGGTTTTTGCTTTGCCTATTAAACTCTCTTTATCTCAACCAACAAGCTTCCTCATCTCAGTAGTAGCTGCACCCAAAATGCTGTGTTCACTCCTGGTCTAAACAGAGACAGAAGAATAAAAGATAATATAGGGAAGGGCAGCAAGAATGATTGAACCTGTGCAAAGAAATTCATAAAAAGAAAGAGATAGTTTCTTTTAGGTAGAAATTAATAGAAGGTGGCATGAAAAATTATGTTTATTATTATTGTTACTAGTGACATTTGTGATGACATTATTATTATTGCGATATTTTGTGTATCTCATGAGAAAATAAGATGATGTGGCCTCCTTGCTGAATGATACTGAAACCCAGACACACTTCAGTCAAAGAGTAAATGATCTTTATGGTAAGAATATCCTGCGTTTTGACATGGAATATCATGGTTTATGTAAGCTGGTATGAGACATGAGGAAATTTGTATCTTTTGTGGGCCTGGGAGGCACTCTGGCACCAGGTGATTCCTGACTGCTCCACTCCTTTTCTGAGCTCTGCAGCTGTAAACCAATGCTGTGTAAAAGTGTTGGATATACAAGGGGAAATTCCTCTCAGGATATCTTCCAATGTAGAAACATCGATTGCCCTGGAGAAAAGGGGAAGAAATAGGGAGAATATAGCATAAGCATAAGTCTGCTGTGGAGTTTCTGGTACCAATTAAACATTACAGAAGTGACCATAACATTGCAGCTGTGGTTTTTTTTCAGAGAATTCTTTGAGTAAAACTCCTTCTGAATTAAAAATCTGATTTTTTTTCCATGTAATGGATAATATTCTTCTTCTTAACTGAACTTTTCTTCGTCTTTGGAACTTGTCTGCAGCCTTTTTCTAAAATCTTCATTCTTATGATGCCTCACTCCTAGCTAACTAATTTCTCTCTGTTTCCTATTCTATTCCCAATTATAGTTTCCTTTTTAAAAGGCCTGCTCTTCTTTCCCCTAGTTTTCAACAAGTATTTCAAAATTCTGACTTGTAAATATTGTCTTTGTCTGGTTTCTTTTTTTCTTGCATAAATATCTAGCACCCTTATTTTCTTCATATCCCTCAAGTGTTGTTTCCTCTATTGCTAAGTCTGTCTGCCCCCCACAGTTATTTTTATGGCATCTATCCTAGATGTGTATCCCCCCTTTTTCTTTTCATTTGTTGTTTCCCCTGCACAATTCTGCATCTCTGTGGACAGCAGCTCCAACCTCTGGGAAGATGAGGGAAATTGATAGTGGCAATTGACAGATGGTCTCTTTTTCTATCTGATAATGATGCTAAACTAGCAATGAAATCTTAGATCTGTCTTAAAAAGTACCAGAGTATCACTCTCCAACAGAAAGAAAATTAAGTCTCAACCAGGTTTAACCAAACAGTAAAATTATAAATCCCTCCAAATAACTCTACAAACAAGAAAACAAAAAATACACGTGCTAAACAACTACCTCCAACTTTTCGGTTTGCCTGGAAAATGTTGAGGATAGGAAAAAGAGGAGGCTACTAAGTGGCACAGATTGTGAACTATGGGCTGTAGATAGAGCTTGACAGATGTCCAGTGTTTGACAGGCCTCTAGCATTCAAATTACTCTCAGATTAGCCAGCACATCTCCAGTAATAAAAGAGAGTAATGATTTCAGCTCTCTTATTTATTCATTTTACACTGAGTCTGAAAGCCATAAAACACTGCACTGATAGATGTAAATTGTCTCAGACAATTAGCTCCTATTGTGCAAAAGCAAATTTGAAGTCTCTCCAGTTTAATAAGCAAGATGCCTTGGATTGAATTTCAAATATTAGTGAAGTAAACAAAAAGAGAAAAAAAAGGCTTATAGTGGGCAGACAGATGTGTAATGTCCAGGGTGTGACTGGAAAGCACTGTTAGGAACATAAATCTGCAACAGGGACACTTCAGCTGCTCAAATGCATATTTGCCTATCCTTTGTGTATTATTGAATAATAAACTGTTCTAAAAATCATTAATATTTTTTTCTTCTCTTTATAGCATTCTTTGGTTTGATTGCAAGGTCTAGACAGAGTCATGATGTTTACCATTCCTTCCCCAAACAGTTACTCGGTCTCTTCAACTCAGAAAATCTCTCTGCAGTGTCTGTCAGATTTTTCAGTAAAAAACTCCCCAAAAAGATTTCTACCTATGATCAGTCAGCAAAGTCATTCAAAACAGTTCAGGTAATTTCCCTCTTATGGTGCCAAAGACAAGTCAGTCTAGACATTTCAACTTGTACTGTGATATTTCCCAAGGTCTATTTTTTTTTACAGCTTTAAGATTTCCTGGGAATGAGCCATGGATTTGAAGCAATGGAATGCACTGTAGGCTTGAATAAAAAGTTCAAGATCTAGCAAAGTGGATGCAAATTCTTATGTGTATTGATTATTCAGTCCATCCTTGCCTTGCTGAAATTTATTTCTCTTGTTTGTCCTGATAGCTTTGCATTTGGAGGAGCATTGAACCCTTGTCATTCAAAAAGGAGTTTGAAAGAAGTGTGGGAAGTGATGGCTTAATTGGCTCCAGATTTAAGGCATCCTGTATCCTTGTGGACATTAAAAATTCATGGTTGCATTTGTATAAATGAAAACCATGACAGATGCAGAGCAAATGTAAGGAATCCCAGAAGCATCAGAATTATCACCCTTTTGCTGGACTTGTGCAACAGCTAACACAGTGTCCCCAGCATGCCAGAGTGATGCTGTCGAAGCATCTAGCACAACCTCCTGTGCTGCATATCCAGTCACAGCAGCTCAACACACCCTCCTTCAGTTGTTTCAGGGCTGCCAGTCTCGTTTAACTGTTTCATCTTTGAAGTTATGTCAAAGGGCTTCTGTGAAGTTGACATTGAAGCTGAAACAGTAGCAAAAGCTGAAACTGGATGGTCTGTCCTGGTTTCCACAAATCAGGTGGGAAAGGTAGTTGGGATCTACACATCACCACTTCACAGCAGCACTGATAACTATTCTTTTGTACTCCAGCTATGTGTTCTGTCATTTCACATCATTGGTCCCTAAACAGTAAGTTAATTTTTCAGTGTTGTGAGGGAGAAAAACATTATAAATGTGAGATTAAAATAAATAATATGTTTACTATAACACAAATAACCAATAGAAAAGAGAAAATCGTCCCAGGATATCTTTTGGTGACTCTGACCTTTGATACCTAGAGCATACTTCATCAGTAAAAGAGGGCTGCAAGGGATATCAATTAATTATTATGAAGAGACAGCAGCACCTGAAGAAAAAGACCTGGTTTTCCTTTACCCTAAGGCTTTTTCCACTGCACTAACAGTGCAAATGAACTTACATAGTGTGTGAAAATTGCATTTGCAGTGGTGGAAGATCAAAATGGGCTTTTGTATGTATGTCAATTGGATTCTCTCTCTCTGTTTCCTGCCTTCCAACACACCTGCTCTTGTGAGGAGAAAGGTTCTGAAGGACACGCTATCTGTATTAACAGTACCAGTGTGGTCAGCTTTTTTCACAAAGATTGTTTCAACTTGAAGTTGGTTCCAAAACAATAGCTGTCTAAAAGGAGGCTTCTCTGGAGTTTCATTCTTGGATGTCAAGATGATTAAATATATGCTTTGCTCTACCAGTGAAAACTGAGAACAATGTATATGATTTTGTACACACAAGTACAAATTGTGTGTATAGAAGGTACGTATTTAAAACCCTATGCTCCCTCAAACTCTGAACTGTGTATCAACAGGCTATAGTCCTAATAAGCTTTTTCAGGTAAACCAAATAGTAACAGCATTAGTTTCTTATCTATAAATTTAAATTTTCATTCAGCACATGTTATCTTCCAGCCTTTAGCAAATGTTCTTTAAAAAGTCCTTGAGACTAGTCCCAAGAGCAACTGTTGACCATCTCTATATAAAATACACTCCAGCTTGCTAGTCTTGTCTGTTGTCTTTTCTCCTTTCTTCTATGGCTGGTCAAAACCACATTCTTGTTCAGGAAACCATGTTCAGCAATTATGAGTTGGTTTAAGGAAAGGTAACATTTTTTTTCTGTGTTGTTTACCCTATGCTCTTAGTTATTTTGTATTTCAACATTCAGCATAAACTTTACACGGCTTTACATGACTCTTCTTTCTGAAGAATGATCCAAGCCATGCTTCTTTTTTAAGAGGAAGAAATAAATGACAAAATCTTAAAGCAGACCTGACTGTGTTAATGTCTCTTTTCTCTCTCTCTTCTGCTTTTATTTTATAGAGCTCAAGATAATTGTAAGACTTATTTTAATTTCATTTGCAAAATCTAAGTCCACTTGATCATCTCAGTCAATTTTTGGCAACCTATATTATCACTGTTTTTCCTAACCTTTAATGTACATAATGTATAACTTTCATTGCTGATTAATACCCTTCTTCATTTCCTGTAGGCACTCTGCTTGCTCCAAATATCCTCTTTAAGGTGCTATTAATTGAGCATGAGATTACATAATTTTCATGTCTGTGTAAAGTGTTTTTGAAATCTCGGAATTTAACACATTTCTTTAAAGCCAATATTATAGTTTAGCAAATATGGGTATCTATCAGCATATCTGCACAATCCATACCAGTTGGTGTCAAAGTAGTAATTAAATACAGTGCAAAAGCAAATCAGGTCCTCCAAATGTTAATCTCATTATCACCTTCTCAGCCTCGCTTGCCAGAAAGTTAACAGCCGTTAAAGCTCTGCTGCTCATCCAATCAGAATATTAAATTAATCAGTATGGCCTGACACAAATATTGCCAGTGGTGTTAATCCTTTGCTTTGTACATAGCAAATGGGGAAATAAGCGTCAGTCTATGGGGCTTGATGAATTCCTATTAATATTTCAAATCTGCAACGCGCTTTGGAATGTTTTATGTCTTGGTGTGCAATGAAAAGTTTCTCAGAGACTGGAAAATGCACCTCATGTCTGGTTCCCAGGCTCTTTCCCTCATCTCTGTTCCCCTAGCAATGCTCATAGATAGCTGCCTCTCTCTTCCCTCTCTCTGTGCCATCATATGACTTCCTGGCAAATTTTTAAAAATGTGCCAACAGTGTCTGAAATCAGATATGATTAGATGGATGTATCCAGACAGGCTCCAGCATTCAACAGGCATGTGTTGTAGGGAGACATCTGAACCACAGTGTAACATTGATCCTTTAAATATATGCTGGGTATCACAAAAGCTATATAGTAATTCTTTTTTTTTTTTCCATAAGCAGACAAACGTGAAAACAGTGGCTGAAAGAACCTCCTGTGCTGTAAATCTTGGCTAATGAAAGTCGTCATGTTCTCAGAGCCTTGGATACTGTTCGGCTGAGGCCTTTGCCCTGCCTTTGTTATGATACTTGCATCTAAGCCATGATCCTGTCAGAATTAATCATAGATAATAAAAAAATATTAAATGTACATAATTCCACCTTTCATGTGGATGCTTCCATTTATAAATAATGCACATATATAAAGAGCATGTTTACAACCTTCCAGAATAACAACTGTGTGCACATCCCTGTGTATGGATGGATGTATACACATGAGAATGCACATATATGGGAGAACATGTATACACATATATCCATGTGTAGAGAGCTACTTAAATATTTTTGGATGTGCATATTTATATAAACACAAAATATACATACACACATGTACTCATGCTGCAAGAGGAATAAATATTCATTGCTCATTTTAATAATTCATCATAATAAATATTTATATAACATACACAATGATGTGTTGTGGTATAAATGTTTTAGTGGCATGAGATGGGGCTGAATACATTATTTATGAGTGACAAAGCCACAACTAAGTCATGCAGGTCAGCAATAAAATCTTTCCAATTCACTTTCATAAAATTCTTATGTACTGTCAAGAGAAGAACTATTTATCAAATGCCTAGAACTGTTACAATTTTGTTATTCCTGCTTTTTTCCTCTATTAATGCTCTTCAATCTGACCATAAATAATCCAAAAAGACTGCAAATATGTACATAAAATTAACATTTTCAAACATTATTTTGATAAATATAAAGTCAGTTGTCATTCATTAACAGCGAGTAAAGACAGCGTTGATACAAAGGCTTTATTACACTGAAATTATCTATAAGTTTTGAAAGCAAACCTGTGGTTCTGATAAGAACAGGGGAAAGAACAAAGCAAATATAATACAAGGACAACAACTTCTCCAAGATTCAAAGTTACACATTTTGAGGTTTTGTCAGGTGTAAATGCTGGAAAAGCTCATAGGGAATGATGTTATTGGTGGTAGTATGATTTTCTTTTTTCTCACTTAACAGACATTTGTCTGAAGCTGTGTAGAGTTGTGGAATAGTCAAGTCAGCCTTAGAGGAGGAGGATTAGTAGCAGGAAAAAGATGAGGCAGATAGAGGAAACTGATAAGTTGAAGAAGCAGAGGATGAATTTCATTTATAGCATGGTTTAGCAATTTATCATACAGCTAGACAATTTATCCCATTGCTATTGTCGTTATTCATGCAGTAATGTTCATTTGTTTGCATGCTTTTACCTCTGTCTTTTCGCTAGTTTAGGTACAAGGTGCATTTGTTCAGGTCTGTAAGATAATATAAAAAAACCCCACAATGTATCTTTCCCTATGTCATAACATATGGAGTGATGACAGGAAATTACTGGTATAAATACAGATAATTCTGGATAAAAATGCATCCACATCAAAAAGTACTCAACCTAGGCAAATAAGCAAGTAGGATTTTGAAAAATCTGAGTGTAAGGGGACACCTTGAGTAGAGATCTTTAATTGTGATTGTCTGGAAAAAAATGCTTTAAATTGGAATAGTGTGGACTAAAAGCTCCTCTGTGAATAATAGTTCTGTATACTTTCACTCTCATACATATATATATTTGTATACATGCATGCTTTTTTAAAATTTTATTTTTTATACATGATCTCTTACATCTGTTGTTTGGAAAAAAAATTAAAGAGGTTGTACCAGGCAAAATAATATTTTTCCACTACTACGTTAGCAAACAACTGCAGATACCAATACCTTGCACCCCCCTGCAACACGATACCAATATCTCTTCTTCCAAGCCCCTAAGCTTAACTGTGCATATTTTCATTAATTATAATTTGGAGGAGATGCAGAGTTTCTTTGAGGTGACAGACAAACAGCAGGATATCATGAATATGTATTGCATGTCTGAGAAAATAAATTAACAGGGGCCATCCACTCTGGTGACCCACTTAGGCTGTCATTGATGAGTGTGACAGGAAGGTTCTGTAAGAACTAAATTTGCATGACAGACTTTTCTCCTGATCAACTAATTTACCCTATGCATTTAGATTATTTTAAGCACTACACAGCAGTCAGATAATTAATCACTAAATCACCAATAGTGACATTAAGGTACAAGCAATACATTATTGCTGATTACCACTTAAAACTCAGGCTTGTCGGGCTTCAGCTCAAAAATTGGTGTAATCTTACACTGAGTAATAAAATATGTGATCTGATATGTTCATAAGGTTAGATGTTTGAGGAAAGAGATTGATACTCTATAAATAAATGCATTTTGTTTTTCTTTATGACAAATATGAAAAAAAATATGAAAAAATATGTAAATTCCCACTGAAGTACCTGGTTGCCACCAGTTATTAGGTTATTCTATTAAACATGGGTTCTATTAAGCTTAAGTGTCTTAAAGTCCCTAGTGTGAAAAGGTTTGTGTGCATGCACATATATCTGCATACATATAAGTGTATAAATATATGAATGAAACATCGTTTTCTGTGGCTCAGATATCTTCATACAAACATGCACACCTCCAGCCAAACTAATCTAACCCTTAGAAGAATATAAACATATATGGAATTATAATAGAATGGGTTTCTAAAAATATAATAACATTACAAGGTGCGTTTATGTGATGCATCAGAAACACGCAGAGAGCGTCTTCCTGTGCTGTAGATTTTTACTGATTCATATTAACTTGATTCAATGCCTGTAGCAGCATATGAGTCTTCAGATGCTTTCTTAGTGAGTTGAGTTTGGCCTTAAAGTTGTACCATGCAGGCCAGATATAAACTATCATGTATTTTAACAAATGCCTCAATGAAGGCATGTAAAAAGTAAAGCAAAAAAGGCCACCTTGTCTCTTAACAACTCAAAAATTAAGAATAGAATTTTTAAGTCTTTTCTAGCAGGCATACAAAAAACTCTCAACTCTAAAAATGACATCTGCAATCCTATTAATTACATGGGGAAAGCCAACAGCCTATAAAACTTTATTTTGAAAACTGGGACAAAACTTGTGGTGTTTGCCTGGTTTTGACTGACTTTAGACTTTAGACTACATGTTTTTGATAACAGCAGAAAGCTCCAGCACCAAATTCTTTAGCCCGAGAGGCCTTTGACACTTTTGGAGACTTAAGCTTCTTAGTTGGAGGATAACAAATTAGCGTTTGAGACCTGCTGTCTTTAATCTTCTACGCTTACTTGCAATCAAAGAAACAAGTCAGGTCTAGAAGGCTTATTTATCCTGAGGTGCACCTGGCAAATCACTTGTTTGCAACTCCCTTGCAATGACCAGGAATTCATCCATCTGTGCATGTGCCTTGGGTGCCTTTTGGAGAAATCCACCTGTTGGGACATAATAGACTGGAAAAAGCATAATCCATTTGGTAGCCAATGTAATTCTCTCTACATATAATTAATTAGTTTTCTTTCCCAATCAAAAGCTATTTCTGACTCTCTTTGGGCTTTTTTCTAGGCTTACTGAAGAGTTTTCAACAGAACTGAAAATGCTCCTGAAGAAAAGTTCTGCAGCTAATATATTTTATAAACCCACCTTGACTCCTATCACTCCGCAATTTCTTTGTAAGCTGAGCTGCAATTGTATCTTAAAGGCTTATTTCAGTTCCCAACCAGCAGCTGAGTTTAAGTGACT
Organism: Lycocorax pyrrhopterus obiensis; assembly: GCA_014706295.1. Classification (NCBI taxonomy): domain Eukaryota; kingdom Metazoa; phylum Chordata; class Aves; order Passeriformes; family Paradisaeidae; genus Lycocorax; species Lycocorax pyrrhopterus. The sequence goes on from JACSVZ010000004.1 coordinate 94,274,488, forward strand.
AGAGGAGCACAGCAAGAGATGAGGCCATTCAAGTCATCAACTGAAGTACTCTGGAAACTTAGAAAATGTGGAGGGCTGTTTTGTTCAGAAGCACTGTGAGGACAGCTATTCACAATGCACTCTGCAAGTAACAGCACTTTTCCCAGAAGTCTCTTAAAGTCTGTGTGGAATAAATAAGGCAATAGCTTTCTCGTGCCACCAGCTGAGAACAGGGAATGCTAATGTGCTAGGAAATTGAGCCAGGCACCTCAGGCTCTCCACAGTGCAAAGTCCACACCCCAGGCTATGGAGGTGAGAACACAAACAGTAACCTTAGTAACTGCTGATCTGGTTGTTTATCTGTACCTACTTTCAGAAATTGGTTTACCTCAATGTGTGTCAGCAAGACAAATTTGTACATATTTAGAGGACAAGTCCCCATCTCCTAAAACTCAAACTACACCTATTGTCTCATCCTGGGACATCTCACCTGAAGTTCAGATCAAAGCTGTGCTTCATACATAGCTATGAATATCAGACACTTTGAAAGTTTTCCAGGCAATGCTGAAACCAATAGGAAGATTTTAAAAAGTGTGATGCTTAGCCCAATCTGACCAAATATATTTTAGACCAGAAGTAACCCAAAATCCGTCTTTGAATAAACTGAAGTTTGTGAACTTGGAAAATATTTGTTCACATCACATATGTTACCGTGGCAACAAAAAAAAGTGGTTGAAACTGAGACATCTTGTAGAAAAGAGTCCAAGACTAATTTCAATAGAAAAGAGGGGGGGGAAAAAGTGAAAACAGAAGTCTGAAATCACAGGCTCATATGTAAGTGCTTCAAGGGAGGTGATGGTTTTATCCTCTGCTCCAAGTCCTCCATATACAGTGAGCATTAAATCTACAGAGAACGTATCAACAAGTCTTTACTGGGATGGGGAATCCAGGATCCATGTCCCACACCTGAGTTTGTGAACACAAGTCCATGTTTAAGCTCATGGTCTCTCCACGAACCTTTACAGCAGGAATGAAGGGCTTAGTTCTGTGCCAGCTGCTGCCCCTTGCGCTGCTCGCGGGCAGGCGGAGGCTGCAGAGCAGCGATGGCAAATCCAGATCCCCTCAAAACAGGCAGAATAACACCAGCTATTGCTGAGAGCACGAATCTCCTGACTACAGCTTTTCCCCAGAAATAATGCCATACTAATTCTCACTAGTTTGGTGCTCCAATATCTGTCAGTCCATCAGCTGAAAGAGAGGAATTGCACCCATTCCTGGAAAGCAGGAAATAAAAAGGAAATCTCTTACAACCTTATTTACTTAGATAAAATGGCGTTATTGACATTCCCTCAAGGTTTGGAATGCTACCATAAATCCTCCTGTTTTAATGGGATTAGTGGGCAGAGTTCTCATGTACTTCAAGAAATTTAATATGTACAATTAACCAGGTTTCAAAGTGAGAAAATGGGAGGTGAATAATTTTCAGAGAAGAGTGGTTATTGAGCAGAGATGTAAAAAAAGAAGCATGTAGCATGAGATATAAAAGCTAGGAAGTCCTTTCATAATTTTATTTATTTTTTTCTTTTTATATTAAATGATGCCTCCGAAAAGTCATCTGTTCCTGAAAGGATATTAATTTTGACCAAGTAATTTTGAACAATGTCATATTGGTAGAACATATTTTTTTATTATTCTGTTCAAATATATTTTTCTTGATTTATATATTTCCTTGAGGGTTTTCTGGATTTTCAAGACCCACCTAGAAAGAACAGGGCCATGACTAGTGAGCAACTTAATGAAATTCTTCCTGCAGCTAATTTGTGTGGGGACAAAGGCCCTTTGTAAACACTGTTTCTCATACTTGGGGTTTAAAAAAAACCCACATACCAAAAAAAATGGGCTGTTTTCTGCTCATAAGTCAGTATCTTTTACTTACATTCAATGTAAACAGTGAATTTTTTAGCGCAAAGGTTTCAGGAAGAAAAGGAACTCTTCCATTTTCCAAACATTAGTAACGTGCAAACTGCAAGTGAAAAGACTTATTTGCATGCTTAACTTAATCATGTGAATAGGTCTGTTCAGTGTGTGCATGCTTGTTTGCAGAATGGAAGCCCAAAAGACCAATCTTAGTCCCGGTGGAATTAGGAAAGGCTTTACCAATTATTTCAGTAGAAGCAGGATCATGACATTACATATGAATGAGAATTGATGGTTTAGAGACACGATTGTTTTCAGAGCAACTGTTTTGTACACTGCCAATTTGTCCAGCTCCCTAAGGTCTGTCAGTGAGTCCCACAATTCCCTATCTTCTCTGGGAAAGATACATACCTCTCCAGTCTTACAACAAGAAGCTGTGAAATTAACCATTTAGTTTGGGAAGCAAAGACTTATTTCATAATTCTTAGCAGAAGAATTTTTCTTAATAATTGCTTAAACTGCTTAATAATAACTCAATATTAAACAAGAATAGAACAAGAAGCAAAGTGAGATTAACTTACAGCTGACGACTAAAATGCTGTGAACAAGTAGATAATTACCTAGTCTGTGGGGCAAATCCCTACCCAGATAATTATTTAATATTTAGTAAACAATTATATTTAAAGGACAATTTGTGGGTGTAAGAAGAGGTACTGTCTATGAAATGCAGCTGACTATTTATTTGAACTCTTAATTTTTTCATAAGAAAGATTTAGAAATAAAATTAATTTAAGACTGCAATGACAAATACTCTGGTTGAACCTCCAAGTTTACAAACACTCACCAATTTTTACTTGGCTCATTCTCCACCCTCCTTTCTCTTCTCTTCCTGCTGGGCCCTTTTCCTTTCCCTGAAGTCAAGAAAAAATTAAAAAAGAAATAAAAAAGAGACTGCAACAAAAAATAACCATGTAACTGTAAAAGCATATTAGTTGGACCAAGTTTTCAGATAAAAAATATAGACTCCAAACATTCCTTTTGCCAAGGTAAGACGGAGGTTTTTTCAGGTGCTAACAGGTTTCTTTGCCACCTAGAATCAGGTCTAGGATCCATTCATTTGCTTCCCCAAATCCTTTGCCATCCATGTTACCAAAGCAGTAACAAATGATAAGCTGGCTGAATGAATTCAGAAGAAATCACTCTTTTTCTTTGGAAAAGGCTGTGGAGTTGCTTAGGGGAAAGACTGGAGGACAACCTGTTAGCTTTGCTTAATATGGCCCACTAAGGGCAAATCTTTCTGAGGCTTTCCATCCTTGTAAAATATTCAGTAGGTGTGTTCATAATGAAACTCAGAGACACAGATGACATCTGTAGGTGTAAAACCAGCCGTCAGCCTCCTGACAGCCTTTGACTTCTTTACACAATCATGGCAGGGAAACACTTTGAAATATTCCTCACCTTCATGTAAGGCTTCACATTGTTCCCTGCCTTTCCTTTCCTCTGCAGCAACCATAATGGAAGTTTCCACTTCTTTTCCTTATCTGGATTTTCCTTCTTCTGCTTCTAAATGTATCTCCTCTATTCCTCCACTTCTGCAGTCTGTGTGTCCTCAGTCTCCTTTTCTTGGTGCTGCCAGTGTTCTCACCACCCACCCTGCTTGCTGTCCTTTTCATGCACCTGCAGGCACATTCCTTCCCTTGGCAGCAGCCCCGGATCCCTCTCTAGGCATTTAGCAGCAAGGCACTGCCACCTGCAGAGAGCAGCTCCCACAGTGACAACTGCACGGGAAATGGGAAGCATTACAATCTAGCTGCTGGATTTTTGAGGTTTTTACCTTGGATTAGGAATCAGTTCTACATTTTCTTAAATCCACTCTTATTTTTACTACAAGGTAAATGAAAGCGTTTCTGCTTCAATATTTAAACAGGATAATGATAGTGGAATATCCCTTGTGATAAAAGCTTACTTTTTAAATATTTTTAATATTAAAATTACAAGGCTAAGTCAAAATCTGACCAGGCTTCAACGGATATTTAGTGAGCCACCTGATTTGAACACGGGTTTATCACCTCCTTGTGTGCTGCTGTCTATTGCAAGTGGCAGCGCTACCTATGTTTTTGTGACTTAACATCTAAACTTCTTCAGAGACACTGGAAACAGATCCAAACAAGCCTGTGTCCTGGTTTTAGATGCTGCCTTAAAGTGAAAATTTGTGTTAAGACATATGTAGAGGTGTACCGCTCTGTTGTTTGCAGGAAACAATAAGAAGAGCTTCAGTTTGAAGAAATTTTCCTCCCTTCTTTCAGGGACCATCAGCAACTGCAGGAACCTGAAAATCTGTATTGATAAATTAAATATGCTCTCTGGAGCTGAAGCAACTGCCTGGTATGTCCTATACAGACTACTAAACATTCTTGGCCTTTAGGGTAAAATGGTTGTATTCATGTCTCATATTGAGCAGACCCCTGATGAGTGCCGGCCCCTGAACTGCACTCAAGCATTGTTTCCAAAAGCGTTCATTATCCTGGGCCAAGCCTATGCCAGAGTTTTTCTAAAAAAAATTTTAGACAATGGAGTTGTAGTTCTGGAAGGATCCTTTGGTGATTTTTACTATACTTGATGCAGCTTTTTATCATTTGGATAAAAATTGAGTGAAATGTGGATGCCTTAGAAGTGTTTGTTTCAGACTGATTTATTTCCACTCTGGTGATAGAAGACTCTTCTCAGGACCAGCTTGTTCCGTTCAAATGTGCAGACAGCTGTGCATCTCCTTCTCCACTGTGGCTCCCCTCTACTAGCACTTCAGTTTTCACTCTGAGACAGAAAGCATATTCCCTGCCAATATCTTTCAAAGAATAATTACCACTCCCTCCCCTTCCATCCTGTACTTCTGCAGATTCAATGCATCACAGATGCCAACTTCTGCAGCCAGAGAGTTTGCTTAAGGTGGACAGCACATCATCTGTACTGCAAACAACTCCTTTGCTGTGCCATGGCCTAGACCTGGGCTTGTGGCTGGCTTTCCATCAATCATGTCTCTGCAGACTGATTAGGCACATCTGGATATGGAAGTGTTTGATGAGGGGGTAGGAGACCAGATAGCATCAGTGATGGACAATTAATGGATAGGGTAAGGGTCAATGACAGCACTGAAGTAACAGCCAGCTGTGCCTACTCTTCTCCAAACAGTGGATGTCATGGTATAACAGCTGTGGAGGGAAAAGAAGATGACTTGTGGGGACTAAAAGCACAAATTTCAACAAGTAGGCTTACACAAATTTCACAGCAGACTTTAGAATATGTAAACACCTTGGTATCTGAGATATCTATGATACACCAACATTTGTCTAAATCTACAGCTTTCTTTCACTGTGTCTGGTTTGCTAAGAAATATTTAAAACCATTGCATGTAGCTTAATTATTGCTCTCAATTCAGTCTAAATTAATTTTCATCTATATCTTTCTCATGAAATGTAGAGAAGTCCCCAGGTTAAAATTATTGTTGCTTTTATTGACCTTAATCCTGCCAGATTCAGTAACAGAAACAGTAACATCCTAAAACTTAAGCACGTGCAACTACAAAACTTAACTTCTTCCTTAATGGACTGGATTAAGTTACTCCAGCCAACAAACTAGTCCTCTGTGTGTCTGAGAGATGATTTCATCTCCTGCAGAGCCCTCTGCAACTTCAGGAAATGTGGAGGTAGTCATGCAGTTATCAAGGAAAAAGAAAATTATTATAAAACAGGCTTTTATAAGAAAATTTTAAAAGGAGAAACCTAAAAAATTTCAGTTGACTATAGAACTGTACAGACTGACTATAGAAGAAGAAAGGGAGAAGAATCTCTATTTCCAATGCAAAACTGGCCTAGAAGCACAGTTATACATAGCATTTGCACTGTCCTGTGGGAACTCTGCTCTATAGCACATGCATAGCACTTTTTTCTTGCTCTCATTCTCCAGACAAGCCAAGGCTGAAGCAGAACATAAATGCATACTTGGCAGGAAGCTAGGTCCCTGTGTCCTGGAAAAAGAAGTGTCATGTAATGTCTGATCAAAAATTATGCAGCTGCTGAAGATAAGAAGGTTTTCCCCTTAAAAAGCATAGGAAATTAGCAGAGTCCCAGAAGCAGGGAGATCTCACCTGTCCATCAGTGAAGAGGTAGACCCCAGTCTGCCATTCTGCCATTCTTCTTGCTGCTGCTGCTGCTGCTTTACCCCATCATTCCTCCCACTACTCCAGGCACTGTGCTGTGCCTCAGCTCTCATTCGAGTAGCCCGGCTCATCCAAGCAGACGTTTGACATGATGTGCTCCTTTACAGGTGCACTGCTATAAATCAGGAGCAAGTCCACAGAGGTTGGAGGGTTAGTATCAATATATAAGCAACATAAGCAAAAAACAGGCTCAAACAAGAGCAAAAACTTTGGCCAGCTTTTTAAATTTATACTGAATGACAGATTTATGCAGCAGATTATAAACTATTCAAGGCAGATGATCATTTTTTTCTCCAATATTCCACATACTGAGACTGAAGCCTCCAGAGTATGAATAATTATATGTCTATTATAAGGAACATTTTTATTTTTAAACATGAAAAGCAGCATTGTCAGCAAAACATAAATATGTATTTCAAGAAAGACGGCTCACCCGTCTACAGTCTTTAGTAATGACAGAGGGGAAAAGGTCATCTCCTAGAACTGTACTCGACACGTATCCCCAGACCTTCTGTATCTGGTATAGCACTGACATAGAATGATTGTATTTTCTTTCACTCTTTTCCCAGCGTTTTTAGTGCTTTTAGGGCTTTTCATCCCAGAGTTTCACTGCTATCTGTCTGTGTGTGTGGATGATACAGGGACTTTCCATATGCTCAGCATAACTTAAATAAACTCTTCAGCCATTTGAAATGTGGGTGTTACTGTTTAAGGGGGAAAAAAGTAGACGGAGGGGAAATGACAGATGTTTTTACTCAGCAGTGTGCTCCCATGATTTTAATAAAGATTTTTGATATATAAATAGTGCTTGCAAGGCTAAATATTTTTCATGTGGTATTAAGCTGTAGCTTTGTTGTTTTTCTCAGAGTAAAATTCAGCTGGGAAAAAAATATATGATACAGTATTAGTATACATGTATATGTGTCTTTATGGGTCTATAAAAGTATATGGTTCTTTAAATTGAAAATAAAACTGGGGTAGGAATTAAGGAACATTAAAATATTAGAAACTTGAACTATCCTAGTGTGTAAGCAACCATGTTTGCAGTTGTCCTTACAGAATCCATATGGTTCCAGCAGCTGGATCACCCCACCCAGTTTGAGACAGAAAAGTTAAATTCTACATAGCACATATTTAACCATAATGTCAGTCCCACTCAAGCCCCCCATAATCAGGTATACATATAAATGTGTATCCTCAGAGTGATTCTTTTGTACAAGAAGACTGAACATAGTCACAAAAATTGGGGTAGATTCATAGTATATGAACAGGCAATGTGTCATTTTCCTAGGCTCTAAATATATACTCAAAAATGGGTCCAAGTGCTGGAGAATTGAGCTGTTTTGAACAAGACTCATATAAATCAACTGGTCTTTTCTCCTTTTATTAATTGCTTGAACTTTGTATCAAGGCTGAAGTTCTTGATTTAGCATAGCTTATGACCACAGAACTGAGACCACCTTTCTTCAGCAAAATATTTAAATACTTATCTAAAGTGCTTTTCCTAAGTGAATTTTCCTTAATTTTCAACTATATATGGAGAAGTTGTCATGACACCTCCCAAAAAACAGGTATACAAGACAGAGTGAAGATCACTGAGAGCAGAGGGATGGCCTAAACTGGAGAAGACAAGGTTTCATCTTCGGGCTCTAGGTCTTGCTCTAAAAGGAATCTTTTCTACTCCTGGGGGAGTTGGTAGGGGCCAGTCTGGTGCTACACCCATGCCAATATACTATGCCTGGTTCTCCTTTTTTATGCCTCCTTAAACTGGTGCTATCAGGAAAAGTAGCACAGCCCTACCCACCTTGCTATGGCTGCACGTCCCCGTTACTTGCCTTGCACCAGTGCTAGGAAACGTCATTGCACAGTGAGATGAAGAAGGGATTTGACTTCATTGAAAACCGATCATTTTTCTCTGCTGTGCACATTTTAAGCTGGGTAACATCTCTGTGTTTTTTTCCATACAGCTGAGTTAAATTCAGGCCAGGCAAAAGGGAATGCTTAAGAACACCCAGGCAGAAAAGGGGGAGGTCTGAACCATCCTTTCAGCCCCATCCTGTGCTGTTAAGACAGCCTCCAGACTTTCAGCCCAGTATGTCAGCTCTGGTGCAGCATGTGGCTAGAACTGTGTCTGGACCAAAAATTTAGATGCAGACGCCTACATAGGTGTCTTTTCCCGTCATATTTCCAATTCCAATACTAGCATGGGAATACCAAGCTCGGTTCGGCCTGTACCTGCTAATGTACACCTACACATAGCTTCTGTGCATCTGCTCTTTGTCTGGTAACTTGGGGAAAACTGTATTACCTTAAATGACATGGAAACATATTCCAAGCAAAAATGCTTTCACAGCTTGTGAGGCTTACAAGCACTGAAGTAAGGTGTGCCAGTCAAGCATCTTGTCAAAAATACTCATATAGTTCCCAATTAGAAAATTATTAAGATGTTAAGAAGGGAATACTTATATTTTAGTATTCTTCTCTTCTCAAAAGCTGTGCATGATTTAAAGTGGTTCATTTGGGCATGGGTCTCTCTCTTATTTTTATACAGTGAACTGGTTTTAATCCTTCATCAGAGCGTACTGTACAATTATTCAATACACACATAGCCAGCATGGCTTAGGGAAATTGATACTGATATTTCAACAGTTTTTTTTAGTAACTGATTTAACATGTGCTTATTTTAAGCTTGCTGATGCAATACATGTTGTGAAATAAAGACTGATAAGGAGCCCTAGTCTGAATAAGACTCAATCGCAGAAGAAACACTACACACTGCCACTATTTTTGCTCAGTTTGGGGTCCGTAGCAGCCAATACACTGCCGATGGTTCTGATCCATGTTGAGAATATTTAACAGACTTTTATTCTGCATTCTTATTAGGGTTTTTTAAATATTTATTTAAATAATTTAATTTCAGATGGGAGTTTATATATCTTAAACAACACTGTTACTAAAACACCACATTCAATAAAGGGATCGAATGTCATTTTTTCCATTTACAAATGTGATATTGGTTTCTGTTTAGAAAGGAAAACACATTGAAGTCATTATTGGAACCAGATTTCCCAAGTGCTTTTTAAATAAACTGTATGAGAGACTTTGATCTATTTAGCTGACTGGTATCATAGTTCCATGTATTTGTCCTTCCCAATTCTATTGAAAACTTAATATCATTTCAGATCTTGTGTTGCACTGTCAGTGAGTTAGGTTGCTAGAAGTTAAGGCCAATAGTAAAGAACCTATAAGCTAAAAAATACATCTATTTAATATTAACAGAAGTATTTTACACAAAGTGCCCAAGAGGAATTATTTTCCTTCCCTTTTTGTCTAGACAGTGTACAGAACTGTTGTTTAATTATGGAAGTAGGGTCAATCAAGTCATCATCCTTTAAACATAAAAACATTTTGGGTCCAAGCTTCTGTAATATGTCCTGTGTTTCCAACCCTCAAATTACTGGTTTTGGCTGTGACTGAGAGGCTATCTCCAGATGACATGTGTGTTACCTCTCTGTGCACAGCACGGTGGTGCAACATTTAGCACGGTGATTTATCATTTGTGCACAGTATCATGTCATGAAACACTTACCAACCTCCTGAAGACAGTCAGAACAATATCTACCATAATAAAGTACAGTTCCAGTGGGCACCAAATTACATCTTAGATATTTTGTTACTTGTCCTTTATCAAGCAAATGTAAAATTGTAGTGGGGTTACTGACAGACTCTATAATTCATCTGTCTGCTGCTTTATCACAGCTCTCAGTAGGTCTCTAATGAATATTTCTGTATGCGTGTTTCTGACTGATAATCAAACTAAGAACAAGTCCTAATTGGGTTTTCCAGTGCACAGAAAAGTGCCTATATTACATTGGCAGATATCCCAAACCAGTGTTAAATTAAAAGTGCAAACATAACAGACTTCCTTTTACATTTTTTTCAAGATTCAAATGTGCACAGAGTACAAACAGAGTCTTGTGCATAAAGCTACATGGTGCCCTAGAATAAAAAAAAGCAATGAAGGGGTTTGCTGCACCCAATGAAAGCTGTAAATCAGTGACCATGGATCTGAGTCTTCATAGAATCACACCAAAGCAAACTGAAATGTCAATAAAGTGGTGGAAAGCAGATGAAGGCTTACAAATTTATCAGACAAATAGTGTAATAATTACCAGCATTTTGGAGCCAGAGATGCACACCAATCCTATTCAGGTAGTTTTAAGCCATTAAGGATTTAGATCCGACTTGCAGTCAAAACATACCTCTTTTTTAAGTATACACACCACTGGATCCAATGGAAGTTGCACCAACACCCAAACATGAAGCTCATTTAACCAATTTCTTCGTACATGATTTATGCAACTCCCTTTACCTCACAGTGAAGAACTACGTGCGTGACACAAGAAGAATCCACCTTGTCTCACAGAATCACAGAATATGCTGAGTTGTAAGGGGCCCACAAGGACCATCAAGTCCCGCTCCTGGCCTTGCACGAGACACTCCAGCAGTCACATCCTGTGCCTGAAACTATTGCTCAAATACATTTCAAACTCTGCCAGGCTGGTGCTGTGACCATTACCCTGGGGAACTTTTTCAAGTGTCCAGCCACACTCTAGGTGAAGAACCTTTTTCTAATATCCAACTTAAACCTCCCCTGACACATCTTATAGGTTACCACGAATAAGACATCGGTATTCAAGAAGGCAACTTATGGTTATGTATAGCCAGACATGCTACCCCTCCTTAATCAGTACAAGAGATGTGATAAAGATATATCTGTGGTATGCAGTGACATATATACAGCAGGTAATGATTAGCCTTACATATTTTATATATCTTAGTCCATAACCTGATCTCCACTGCATAAATTGCAGCTGGACTACTGTATATGTCTTCATTTGCTTTAACTTGAATTTCTACCTGTATAACAACTTACAACCCAACAGGTTTCAGTTATTAGAATCATCACTGAAATATCTTTCTACTTATTAGAATTACTTTTCAGTAGTTTGTGGAGTCTAGTTTGCTCTGAATTAAAATATATATGGAGAAAATGTTAATCTAAGACAGCCTAAAGAAGGATTCAGCTGATCTAAACAATTGGACCGTGTTATTTCATAGGTACAGGTAGAATGATTTTAGGTAAGAAGAGAGTTCAACAGGCTATGCAAGCTTAGAGTCCTAAATTATCTATAGACATAGAAAATAGCTAAGTATCACAAAGAACAGGATTAGGTAATATTCTACAGAGTACAGTTATAGAAACACAGGTAGGCAAGGTGCAATGAAACACAGCACAGAAAAAAAACATTTAACACTGCAATTGGGTCTTTAAAATTATTCACTTCTTCCAATAATTCCAATGCACAACCCACTTCCAATTCCAACTCTTTCCTTTTGTACAAAGAATATTCCATGCTTTCAGAGACTTATTCCTCACTTTCCTAAAGCTCTCTGCATAATGCTTAGACATCAAAGTGGGAAGAACAGGTAGTTACAAAAGGGGGGGACATCCACAGATACTAGTGATGCTAAAATACCAAGGAGTTTCATGTGAAAAGGTGAGGTCCAGAAGCAGAATAGCTACAGTCTCTTTAGAGACACAATTTTGAACATCTCACTACCTTCCCCCATCACATTGTCAGTGAGTCATTCTAGTGGGGGCAGAGAGAGGTAATATCAGCTGCATGATTCATGTGCATGCTGCTGGCCCCTGTGAGCCTTAAAATGCTTAGTCTGTTTGAGCTTAAGTGAACTCCTGACCTTCTTCAAAGAGAGAACCAGAAATTTCTCATTATATCTACCCATTCTGAACAAGGTGGAATTAAGACACTGAGACAATGAATTAAAAAAGCTGTTTTTCAAGGCTAAATCATGCCTCCAGCAAAATGCAACAAGAAATAGATACAGAATGAAGAACAGGTATTGTCTTTCACTCAGAGCAGAACTGAAAGTTTCATTTAGTTCTTAAGACACATTTCCTCTTCCTGTGAATTATCTTTACCAGCCATGACTGGAGGCAAGATACTGAATAAGGTGGAGTATTCATTGGGTATATTTGAGCATTCTTAATTTTATATGCCTGACTTCAGATGAAAGTGTTTTCTTGGAAAGATTGTTTTCTAAACTTCCTAGACATGGATTAGCTTTCAAGCATATTAAAAGTTAGAATGATTATGAAAAGGAACAGGAACTAAGAAATTTATTAAAGATGTGGTGGATGGTAGAAATCTTGAAATTCCTTACTGCATGCGTATTCCTAAGTATATTTTAGATACTAAAACTCTAAGTTAGGGAAACATACTGCAGCTTTAGACTGTTACACACACTAAGACAACCGATGCTGTTCAAAACCTGTCTAGCCAGCCCTGAGGAGATGTATAACTTTGATTGGCAGAGGCCCAAACTCCTCACATCTGCTTTATAAAAGTAGTTCTTGAAGACCAGATATCTAATTATTGTCAAATCCACTATGCAAGTATAGAGTATCTGATCTTATGATTACAGACAGGTGCACTTAGAATACAGAAAATGTTTCTAATTCAATTTCACTGATGAGATAAACAGGGCTGACTTTCTACTAAAGCCATGTACTCTGAAGCCTTGAACTTTGTTGTCTGTGCCGTTAGTGGCCATTCCTATTGTGTTTAGTAAAGTAAACTAAGAACTCCGTACTGGAATTGAAAGTATGTCACCATTATCTTCAGGAAAAGCAGACTTGGTAGACAAAGTAAATACATAATTATATGGTACTAGTAGAAGTGTGTCCTGGTAGGAAACTGAAGAACTTCAAAGCTAGTTCATCCTAGTAAAATGAAAACCAGGCCTGATATCTAATGTCCAGCCATATACTTCTAAGGTCTAGAAAGTAATTATTTATTTTACAATCTTGTAGAGCAAATACAGTTTGACTGACATGGTTTTGTTCGTCTAGAAAAATTTTTAGAAAAGAGTCAACCACAGATAACCTCATGGGACAATGACTTAAGGAAACTTTAATCTGTATTGCATACTAATATTATCCACTTCTTTGAAACAAGGCTATTGCTATTTAAAACAGATGTAGAGTCCACAGTGGATCTGGGTTTTTAATCAAAAGCTTCAAGTAAGATTAACCTCCCAAACAGTGAAAGTACTGGAGCAGTTATTAATTATAAAGGTAATAAAATCTTATGACGTGATGAGTTACACTGAAGTTTGATATGAGCCTATTTGTATAAAATGCAGCTAAAAACACCTCATGCAACTGATGAATTTGTCAATTGCTATGGATCTAGGGGCCACCACACAGAAAAAAACCCCCACCTTTATTACCTGTCTTATAAATGAAATATCTCTTCCTGCCATTATTTATCTGAACCTAGTTCTAGGAGGATCCAACTGAGAGAGGGTTTTTGCTCTTGGTATGGTACACTTGTGAGCCCAGTCTTTTCACCTGCTCTCTTCATAGGATGTGACCATTGCTACTCTGCCAACACAATCTGTGCATGTATGTACATCTGCAATGAAAAATAAATGAATAGTTTATAGAATGTATGGCTATCTTTTTCTGACACAGTAATGTGTGCTTGAAGGAAGCATATGTAGCAAAAGCTTCGTTGAGAATATTCTTAATACTTCTGGACATAGTGAAGCCACAAGACCAGCCAAGTTTTTATTTATTCATCCAAAGCATTCCCATTGCCTGGAGGTCACCACCCACTTTCTCAGTGCAGATTCCTGCAAACACAGATCTCCCTACCCTCTGTCGTGTTTGTAACCCAGACACACCTACTGCCATCTCTGTTTTTCTTGCCTGCCTGGGATAAGCACGTGGCTGACAATTTAAATTTGGTGTTCCTAGGACAGGATTTTACTGCAAGCTGAGACACCCCTCTTGGAGGGTATCCTGGGAACAATGGATTAATTCATATCCCTAAATTTCTTTCCGACAAAACAGGAATAGGTAACTCATAGGTTCAGTCCAAGGTAAAGTAAGATCTCTTCAACAGGTTTGGCAAATTTTCTCTCTCTTTAATAGGAGAATTTCTGTCAAGCATGCAAGCAGGAAAATAGCATTTGGACTTATGAGAACTCAGCAAAGGGATAAGAACCAGAAGGAAGACAGAAAATGAGCATGCAACAGAATCTTGAGACATCTTTTTGCTCTAAGTATTTATGCCACCAAGTGCTGCCACTGCTCTTTCACCCTGTTCCTTGCCTGTAGGACCAAAAAGCACTCCAAAACCCTGTGCTTTTGCTGAAGTGAGATTTTAGCAAAATTGAAATCCATGCTGACCTGTAGTAGGAAATAGGAAGCCCTGAGGAAGGGGACAGTCTGTTTTATTGCAGGCTACACAATCTCAGCCTTGAGGCTTCAATTCTCAAATGAACTCAGTTCATCTGAGAAATTTCTCTAATTTCACAGTTTGTTGCCAGGCTGTGGCACTTTTGCTATAGATGGTTCTTCCTACACAACCTGACTTCAACAAACATGTGCCTTTTGATAACACAGCTGTAAAATGGTCACATTTTGCCAGACATTTTCTTGACTTTTGAGATGTTAAAGCTTCTCATCAAAAAAAAAGGTATCTTGCCATGCATTGTGGATTATAAGAGCAGAAAGAAATCATAAACTTCTCTCAGCCAGGAGCACTTCTCTATGTATTTCACATATTTTTAAAAACTGAATCCTAGGGAGGTAATCTGACCTTGCACAGATTTCAGTTGAAAGTACTTCAAAGTGTAACAAAATGAACAGAGTTCAAATGCACCATTACTTATTTTTAAAGCATGAATCAGAGATGGTTAAGTATCAATACTAAGTTGAAACTTTAAGCAGGTGATGTATTAAGCCCTGTCATTGTACAGGTGGCAGATAATATCAAAACCATTTATTTTTATGAATAACAATTTACATGCAAAACTGGATCTTGCAGGGGATTTCCACTAAAATGCATTCCTAATTTCTTTGTGAAATTAGAATAAGTTTATGTAGCCAGCATGACAGAGCATATAATATGTAAGGACATCTTCCATTTACAGGCAGATTATGCCACCTTTACCTTTATTGATTCGAACAAGGCTACTCAAGCATCAAGAACAATACTTGATATAGATAAGGCCAGTCAATAGGTCAAAGATAACTATATTAGATGTCCCAGTGAAGCAAGGGAAAATGTTTTAAATATTAACAAGGGACCGAGGTCGAACTGTATTACTTCAGCTGAGATGGAAAGAGGGAGTTTAACGCAGCGCTGCATGATGATGTGTAAACTATGCAGAGACACACTGAAAGCTTTGCACTTACACTTGCTGTTAGTTTGAAATAACTTTAACCCTACATCTGAAGATGTGCCATGAGAAGTATGGAAGTGCTTTGCCAGCAAAGAAAGGAATCTTCATCCACCAACATACCAGGGACGATAGTGCTTTTCATGTTACACAGTTTCAGACATCAGCAAACTAGGATTTTAATCTACATCAATTCCTCCTGCAGTCAGGGGAGAGGGAGAGATGGCTTTGGTCTCTGCTTTGTATTGCTCCACAAAATATCTAGCTTTCCTCTTCAGCTATGGAAAAAAATCAATATGAAAATTAATGTTGTAAAATGCTCTTGTGAAGACATTAAAAAGGTCACTAAAATGAGTCACACTAGCAAATATTGAGGTATGTATATATATATATGTATATATGCACACACCATATATCTTAAAACTTACAAGTTTTGCTTTTTAATTATATATTTCCTACAATTTTTATGGGTATTTTATATATATACACTTTATAATAATTCCATTAAAACATCAGATTAACACTCAGCAATGGCCAAATAAACTCTAAGTAAATGTTAAAAATTATTAGCATAAAAGTAATGAAACAGAGAATAAGTCTGAGATATGGATACAGATGCATGTCCTTTTTTAACAGGTCCCTTTGACTTAAAAAGTATATATGGGTTAACTGGAAAATATACAGAAAAAAAACCAGAAAAAAGTCAAAATTATGCACTAAATTCTGCATAAGGAAAGACTAGAGCGACTAAGACCTATAAAGAAAAGACAGAAAGTGCTAAAATTAAAATATGACAGGAGAAATAGAAAATCATGAATGTCTCGAAGCATTCATACAGAATTGTTTCTTTCTATTTTTCTCAAAGAAAAGAAAAGGTATAAAAAATTGCATAAATTAAAGGAAGCAATGGCTACTGGAACTTGTTAAATGCAAAGACAATAATTTTTCCTCGGGAGGCCCCTTACCACTAAATCACTGCAAAAGCATTGCTACAGCTTTGCCCTGTTCTTAATCTCTTCCTTTGCTTTTGGCCACTCTCCAAGGCAGGATTTGAGGACATTTACTCTGACCTAAGAGGGCTTTTCTGAATCTAATACTTCAGAATTGCTTAGGGGGAAAGGAATAATTTATCTTAAATTGTTACCATGGATTTCTCTTGAAATGATATCAAGGGCATTCTTAAAACCCAGGCAGGTGCTTTTGTACTATTTCTCTGAATATTATCAAATAGATAATTTTAGGAGGCTTTATTCTCCTGCAGATGTCAATAGCTCCTATTAAATTCAGTCTTGCTGGAGAAAACTCATTGTGAATTATATTGCTATTCTCTTTCATTTCGTGGTATCACATGCTTGGAGCTGTTTGGGTTTCCTGCCAGTTTAACAATGTGATTTGCAGTGATTTTCTTTTTCCTTCTTTGTTTTGCAGCCTTGCTTAACTGCAATACTAATGGATATATTTAACATTGGAATAAATTACAATTTATGATCCTATCTGGCAAGAGAACAATGAGCTTGCACGAGGTGAAGACATTTAAAATCAGAGATTAGGTGCTTTGCTGAAGTTCAAGAGACACAGAGCTCTAGATGCAGCATGAAGTGATATTTGGCTTAAGCAATGGTGGGACCAAGAAACCTATATAATTGGGAATTTCTATGGGAAATTACCAGGACTCAGACATCAAGACAGGCACTTTTCAATGGATTTCTGCTTCTAACACTAAAGCTGTAAAGAAACAGAGAGTTATTTTTCTTTGTGTATAGAGGTAAACCAAAGTATTCACTTTTAATGGCAAATTTACCAATGACTTAAACAGAATTATGAGTATGGAGAGTAGAGGTGAGATCCACATCCCTAACCATGGTTGCTCACAATATAGCCAATAAAACGTGAGTCAGTCACGTGAGGCTGCTGAAGCAGACTGGAGACTGAGTCAATACAATAAATGGATCCCAAGGCATGGTACGAGTTACACCAAGACATCTGTATTTGATGAATTGAACATGGTCCAAACCCACTGCCTGTAAAAGAATCCCCAGGTGACTGACTGCCTCTGGTGTATGCTCCCACATTATAAACATAAAATAAGATGACCATAAATCACCTTTATTTAAGGTGATTTAAGGGAATCACCTTAAGGTGTTAAGAGAAACATTGTATCCGTCTTTCAAAAGGATGTAAAGGAGGATCCTGGGAACTGCTGACCTGTCACTTTCATCTCTGTGCCTAGGAAGATCATGGAACAGACCCTCCTAGAAGCATCCAGAGTAGTGGTCCATGGCTCAGAGTCCCGATGGACATCAGTGACAAGTGGTGTCCCTTAGGGGTCTGTACTGGGACCAGTGTTATTTAATATCTGCATTAATGACATGAATAAAGGGATCGAGTGCACCCTCAGCAAACTGCAGATGACACCAAGCTGAGTGGTGCAGTGATACACCTGAAGGACAGGATGCCATCCAGAGGGACCTGCACAAGCTCCAGAAGTGGCCCATGGGAATCCCGTGAGGTTTAACAAGACCAAGGGCAAGGTGCTGCACCTGGGTCGGGGCAATGCCCGGTATCAATCCAGGCTGGGGGATGGACAGATCCACAGGAGCCCTGCTGAGGAGGACTTGGGGGTGCTGGTGGGTGAGAGGCTGGACATGACCTCACTGTGTGCCTTTGCAGCCTGGAGAGCCAAACATGCCCTGGGCTGCATCAAAGGCAGCGAGGGCAGCAGGTGAGGGAGGGGATTCTGCGCCTCTGCTCTGCCCTGGTGAGACCCCACCTGCAGTGCTGCATCCAGCTCTGGGGTTCCCAGGACAGGAAGGACACGGACCTGTTAGAGCCAGTCCAGAGGAGGCCCACCAAGATGATCAGAGGGATGGAGCACCTCTGCTATGAGGAAAAGCTGAGAGAATTAGGATTGTTTAGCCAGAAAAAGAGAAGGCTTCAGGATGACTTAATGTGGCCTTCCAGTACCTGAAGAGAGCCTAGAGGAAAGATGGAAAGAAACCATTTAGTAGGGCATGTAGTGACAGGACAAAGGGGAATGGCTTCAGACTGAGAGTAGGTTTAGATTAGATATCAGGAAAAAATTATTTACTGTATAGTGTTGAGTCACTGGAACAGGTTGCCCAGAGAAGCTGTGGATGCCCCACCCTGGAAGTGTTCAAGGCCAGGTTAGATGGGGCTTTGAGCGACCTGGTCTAGTGGAAGGTATCCCTGCCCATGGCAGGGGGTTAGAACTACATGATCTTTAAGG
Source organism: Lycocorax pyrrhopterus obiensis (assembly GCA_014706295.1). Lineage (NCBI taxonomy): Eukaryota > Metazoa > Chordata > Aves > Passeriformes > Paradisaeidae > Lycocorax > Lycocorax pyrrhopterus. The sequence continues at coordinate 94,293,120 of JACSVZ010000004.1, forward strand.
TCCTTTCCTGTTGTATAATGTATTTAAACCCTGTTGGTATGCACTAGCCAAACTCTCACTCAAGACCAGGATCCACACCAGGAACCGATTTTTGGCTCATTAACCTCCTACAAACAGCTGTGGCTGCAGGGTGGGCACAAGCCCTATAAATCAAGCCCTGGGAGGAGCCAAAGAAAAGGACGTGGTTGTTCCTGGTTGCTGAGTGCTGCATGTTGCTGGAGCTCTGCTCTGAGAAATTATAATCCAAGGATCAGAAGACTGCGAGCGCCGGCACAAGTGGTGACCCCGACGTGATACCAACATGCAGAGTGAGAACCGCCGTGGCAAAACACCCAGAAAAGGGGTCTTCCCAGATCTATACCCGGGTGAGAACTGCCACAGTGGGACTATAGTGGCTCATGCCCAAAGAGGTGTGGGCTGAAGGCCACAGCGGGGGGAAGTCGCGAGACGGCTTCTCTTGGAGCTTGGGAGGCCGAGAAAAGGCTCCCAGAAAAGAGCTCCCAACCATCACCAGAAGATGTGAAGACCAGGGGCTGGAGGGAAAAGAGTCTGTCAACAAAGAACAGGCCATATTTAAAGCCCTCCAGCATATCCTCTCAAAATCTTTAAAATAGGATTAAATAAAAAACACCCGAAGAGGTGAGCAACTGGGAACTGAGAAAAATTAACTTAAAGGTCTTGAAAAGAAATGGAGTCAAAAAATATTAATTTAATTGTTATGTATTAGTCAAAAAATATTAATTTAATTGTTATTTATTAAAAAGATTAAAAAATATATTAAATATAGTTTGGACAGTGCAAAACAAAAAGGGGGAATTGTTGTATAATGTATTTAAACCCTGTTGGTATGCACTAGCCAAACTCTCACTCAAGACCAGGATCCACACCAGGAACTGATTATTGGCTCATTAACCTCCTACAAACAGCTGTGGCTGCAGGGCAGGCACAAGCCCTATAAATCAAGCCCTGGGAGGAGCCAAAGAAAAGGAGGTGGTTGTTCCTGGTTGCTGAGTGCTGCATGTTGCTGGAGCTCTGCTCTGAGAAATTATAATCCAAGAATCAGAAGACTGCAAGCTCCAGCACACTTTCCAGCCTAAGTCGTTCTATGATTTTAAATCCTGCCTTAGGTTTCCAAGTTTGCTCATTGCAATTACTGAGTCAATTACTTGTATAAGGATATCTTTTACAAAAAAATCTTTTTTTTTAAAGATGTGTTATTTAAACTGTCAAACCCACCAGGTTGTAAAGATGCTTAAAGTCCTGTGATACCTACAAGGGTGTGACTGTATAATTTATTTCTATTTCTTAGAAATAATTCTAAGGAACTTCTTCCTTTGCAGTAATTAGTTATATGTTTTAGAACATAGTAAAATTACTTTAAAATTCTGCTGTAGATATATTTGAATTTCATTTAAAAAATGTGAAAAATGATTGGCCAAATTCCCAACTAGTGTGAATAGCAATTTACCTATTTCTTAGGGATTTACTCAAATAACACTAGTGACTGTGAAGGAGAGCATCTGAGGATGTCTTTGTTTCACATACGTCATTGTTATTAAACTAATCTGAAAGTTCTTTAACTACATTACACCGTTTCTGTTTGCACATAGCTTATAGCAACACGAATATTTCAAAATCTTTCCAGTGACTGAGTTATAATAATATCTTACTTATAGATAGTTAAAAATAATATACCCTGTGACCTCACATCTGTTCAGAACTGGCACACAGATTCTTTATGTAAAAGTGTCTTTACAAAAATTTTCTTATTAGCACCTTTTAAACTTAACTAGTCACAACTGAATAGTTAATTTTTTAAGCTCTTATGCTTTCAGCGTCTTTATGGTAATGTTACAAATTTGCAATGGAAAAATTAATCACTTTCAAATTGTTTTTTTTGAGTTCATTTTCATCATCTCACTGTCAGAAATAAATGGTCTAGGGATAGAAGGGTTGAAATATGATTCTCCCCTGAGTGATTGTAGAACCTCTGTTCTCTCAAACTTACAGGTGTGGTTGCATTTCAGTCATGATCTCAGAAGATATTATGCACCACTGTACTGTTTTGTTTCTTTTTCAGTTTCATAACTATTTTACCAATTCAAGGCAAAATGAAGGTAGACTGGTGTTGGGAGGTGCTTCTGCAAATAATTAATTTTGTATCAGTTTGTTTTTTTTTTTTCTCAGAGCTGTGATTTAAAACTGCCTGAAATGTCACAGATGTATGTTTGTTATCTTACCTTCAATTTCTTTGTAAACGTTAAGGCAAGCAGACTTGTCACAACCTCATTTACCATCACGTCTCCAGGAGAATCCCCCGCTGCCGTAATTTAACAATATTTTTGGTGACTTTATGATATGATTCAGTGAAATTGCAATACTAAAAGTTTTATCTGCTAATTTAGTGAAATACCAACTTGTGATGAATCAATGTCTATAATCTATTTTCTTTTCCACTCATATTAAAATTATAAAGACCTTGTTTTAAAAGTCTTTATGAGTTTCACTGCTTTCTATGAATGAAGAAAAGGGGAAGTACATTCACTACTCAGAAGCTGCTACCTTGCAGCTTTTCTCCATGCTTGTCATGCAGGATTTGGACCCTTAATTCTCCACTTTTGTTCATTCAGTAATAAATCCATTCACAGTGGCCCCTGATGGTGAAGTAAGATGTAATAAAAGGCTTTAAACACAAAGGTAAATCGGGAAACAGATGAAGGCAAGCCTTTGAAACACGAATTGGGGTTTTTTGCATATCTTCAGTGGCTGTAGCATGTGTTCCTGAGCCATCTGAGAATTAACATGAAAAAGGAGAATCTACCAAACACTTGAGAGAGGATGCTACCAATTGTTCATAGTTTTTCTGTTCAAAGTCATTTCAAACTTACCAGTTGACCCGAAGCTTAAGTTGAAATTTGGTTTCCTCCAGCACTGACACCTAAACAGCATCTGCAATACATGTAGATATGTTATGTAAAATATTTATTTAAGTAAATACCTTACCTGCTCATTAACTTCCTTTTAGTTCTGAGTAATTATGACCATTCTACTGGCCAATAGAAAGAAGTTGTCTTAGACAATAATTGTTACCTACACTTGCAAAAAAAGGAGAACTTTTTCTTGGCTTTATCTGGGATAAATTTCTGGATAAATTAGAATTGCAATGGTCCTCATTCAAACTAAACAGAAATAATTAATGATGGAAGAGGTTAGAACTGCAGCAGTCAGATGACAGACCTCAGGTCAACCTCAATCTTAATTCAACTCTGGGATTAAATTTTACTGAATTTACCCATTGTGTCAGTAAAACAGATGTTAACTGTCAAAATATCTCCCATGTGTGACTATACACAAACACGCCGAGCACCACCATATTTTCATAGCTGGACATTCAGACATCAAGGCAAAAAAGTGTTTTGCATTTCAGTGCAGACCGCAATAGATTGCGGATAGTGACATCCCCTCTAGCCACTGAGTTCTCTGTGTAGATGAGGGCTTTAGTACTGAAAGATAAATACACTGCATTTCATCTGCCATAACCAAATACAGATATTTGAATTGAATGTAAAAAAGTTAACATAAATTATTAATTGATGCCATTAATAATCTCATCATTTCCTTGAACAACTCCCCAAAGGTTTTGGTACAATTTTGAAATGTATAGGCATTGAAAGTTTTGTCTCCCTATGGTACTAGGATGCTCCTATGAGATTTAAATGTTCAGGGTGATAACATTTTAATATACATGATAATCTCAGATACAAGAGGAAGAAATTTTGTGTCTCATTAGACCATCCGGCACAGCTGAGAGAAGATCCAAATACTGTCTAGTGGGGGGGGTTGCTGTTGATGTACTTCCATCCCTACCTATTCGGAGAAGTGAAATTGATACAATTCCATGATAGCATCAAATATAAGAATTATGCAAGATGAAGGGCCTGTGACTTCCTAACTATTTCTTTAGTGCTTGAGAAGTACAAAAAAAGGGTGGGGGAGGGGGAACATCTTTACTGAGTCCACCTTGAAAGCTAATATTTCTCACGCCACAGTTAAATGGACTGCAAATATGCACAGGTGTGTAACACATGAATAGAGTTGACTGAGCTAGTGAAGGGCGTGATAGGAGTACTGCAATCATGTTACTGTTAGCCCAGGCTAAGGAATGTCAACAGTATACAAGATATTGCAGAGGCTGCAAGTTAATAAAGAGCCACAAAGTGCCCTTCTATAAAAAAGCAGTCTTGCCTTCATTTTTATTTTCATTACTGCAGTGTGGTTATTCATTTGTATATTGTCTGTATCAATTAACTACTAAATTATCTGTTGATTTATCTATCTATTTATTGTCAAAGAGAGGGACTGCTTCTCAGACACTTTCTTGACAATATTTTTAAATGAATGAGCTCTTTTTCATCATAACCAGAAAAATGTATTGGAATGGATGAAGAGTCTTTTAAAAATTAGCAGTGTGACCCAGCCCAAAATAAGGATTAGCAGAATTAAGCTCCAGTGTAATGATATGTGATTTTACACATGAATAGTGCCAAATGGAATGGTTCTCATGTGTAAAGTTATTCACCTGTTTAATGCTGAAAGTATCTTTTCATTTTAAATCTGACTTTTGGAGATTTCAACTTCTGTTCTGCCTAAAACCGCAGATGTAATATAATTAGTCAATGGAGAACTTCCTTGATACATCTAAAATTATTGCAAAGCATTTTCAAAAGTTTGATTGCAAAGTAGAATGAATGATAATTTTTAAAAAGTGTGTTGGAATTTTTAACAATACTTTTCAAAATAATTTATTTGTCTTTCAGTATTTCACTGAAATAACGAGCAAGGTTATTATTTGTAGATAAGGAAGGGATTTCTGATCCAGTTTTTATCTGATATAGGAAAGTGCATCCAAAGCCACTCTGTGTAAGTTTAAAATGTAAGTTTACATTTTAGAACAATTCATTTTTATCAGTAAGTTATTTTTCTTAAAATAATTTTATACATCTCTTGATGAGATATGAGCCACAGTCCATGTAAGCAAATGCAAATACTCCTCTTTAAAGGCCTTGCGTTGTGCACTCGCTATTTTGACCTGCTTGTCCTTCAAAATGTGAGAACGGATTATATGATTAGGATGCCTGCAAGGAACCTGGAAGAACTGCATTTCTTTTCCTGCTTTGCTCATGTTGCTTGTGTTACCACAGACATTTGCTTTATTCCCTTTGGGTACCAAGTCTTTGCCTGAAAAACCCAGACAGGAGCTCTCTCACCCCCTCATCTCCATCTTTTTCTGCCTACCTGGAACACAAGCATTTTCTGGAGCTTTTGAGAAAGGGGAGAGTGGCTGCTCACAGTGTGCACTGTGAATAGAACAGTCCACAAAATAGACAAAAATAAAGCCATAAAGGATCATCTACTGTGCATACATCACTGATTTCAGATTGCTGAGAGTTTACCAGCTGTAGTTATGGTTTTGACAGACTGAGCTGAATTCCAAGCATACTTGAGAAGAAAGGTTGTTCTGCCATTCTCCAAAAAAAACCAACCTCTGCACCAAATGCTAAGCAAAGGAAAAGCTTTTTCTTTCCCCACAGACAAGCAACAAAAGCTATAATATAATAGGATAACAACTTGGTTTTATTTTATTTATTTACTTAATGAATAAGGAGAATGTTGAGTGAGTCAATCAAACCTTTGCAGCACAAAGACTAAGCAGTAAGAGCTCATTAAGCCCCTTTTCCACTGTTGATTTCAGCTTGAGGAAATTATTTTATTATTAGCAAAAAGTTACCACAAAGCTTGAATTAATAGTAACAAAACAGACAAATAAAAAAATTCTTTTTGTTGTCCTAAGACTGCACTCAATTGCCAACACTATTAACAACCAGAGATTAAATTTTTTTCAGTTCTCTCACCCCCTTCAGGGCATTAACTGACAAGACACACAGCAGCTCATAAGTGAAGCTTAAATTTTAACTCTAGATAGGGGCCTCAAGACACCGTTATAGTATAAGTAACAAAATACATAGTAATTAGTAATGCTACTGGTGCTTTCTCTGTTTAAATTTTTCCTTCCCTTCTCTTTTTCAGTATTTGGTGAAAGCCTGTTTTGTAGTCTTTCATTTGTGACATACTGCTCTAATTTTGTGTGCCCAGATCCTGTTAGCTCTGTTTATGTCTAGCCTACCCCAGGTTTTCTCTTCTATGAAAAGAGATTTCCTTTGCACTGGACAGTTGAAAATGCTTTGTCTTTTGGATGGAAATCTCTGGTGGGTTGCTTGTATCTTGAGGAGAAAATCCATTTGTCCTAGCACTTACAGAGGGACTAGTTTAAAGCTAGCACACCACTCCTCTTTTTTGCTTTCTTCTCGCTTCTTTCTTCTCAAAGAATCAGCAATTTAGTTGACAAAGAATCTAAAGGTGTTTCCTTCTTTGATTTATACCTACTACCTGACAATAACTTTTATTCAACATCAAACAATCTTCACTCAATTTCTAAACTATCCTGCACTTGTGTTTTTGAATTGGCTGATGATGAAATAGGAGGCCACTTCCTCTGATGGAATCCCAGCATCCCTGTTTGTGTATTCCCTCTCACCTCAGAAAACTACATTTTTGCTACTGCTGTCTCACACATGGTGTGAGTGAACCTGAAGCACACATCTGACCATATTGTCAGTGTTGCACTTTGAGATCAAAGCTTGAATTTTGAAGGAAGTGCAATTTGGTGCAGAACGCTGTCAAGATGTGGCCCATGTTGGCTGCATTTGTGTTGATTGCTCCACACTGGTTACTTAGACAGAGTTTGAGGCATTTCCTTGGTGCCTGCAAGACCACATTTAGACTGGCTGTGGGTGAACCTAGAACAAAGAGGTGCTCAACACCCCAAATCACCCGGAAATTAAGCAGTGTAAGCCCTTTGGAGAGCACTTTGACTCTTGCTCAGATGAGATTAAGAAGGGACATATGATTCCAGTTTTTAACACAGGGTAAATATCACCTTAAACTAATAAACAGAATTGGATTTCATCAGAGACAATAGGTTCAGTCTTAGGTTTATCTTAATGTGTTGTGGTTAGAAACAGAGCTGGTACAGTTCTGAGAGAAAAATTTCTCCAATTAAGAAACTGACAGCTGGGTTAATCTGGTTATTATGAGTAAAGCATCTTGTAAGTTCCCTTCAGAACAAAGGTTTAAAGTAAACTGTCTTTTGGGTTGAACATCCTGCTAAAACACGCTTGAAGTAAGTAATAAATAAACAAAATCTTGACTTCAAAAAGCTGAAAGTAAGGGTTAATAGAGAACAGATAAATACTGCCTTTGTAGATATGCTACTTCCCCCTTATACGTTGCAACTAACTGACAACTGTGTTGGGGTTTGAGGGTCTTTTTTCCCTTTTTTTTCTCTTTTTTTTTTTAAGAGAGAAGAAAAGATTTAAGTTGGCTCTGATCCCATTGCCCACAAGGTGGCTGGAGCCACGCCATCTGTCACAGCTGCTGCTCACCATCGCTGCCACTCTAATTGACAATGAACCCAGCACCCCGCAATAATTGGGGCTGCACTGTGACTCGGGCAGGTAACGCACCCTTTTAGCATCCAGCAGTCCCCATCTGTGCAGCAGCCCTGGGCACGGGAGCACAGTGACCCCACTGCTGCTTTCCCAGGCGGGCAGCAGGGATGGCCTCACCTGGGAAGTGTTAGGAAGGCCCAAGGGAAACCATGTCCACGTTGAAATTGAAAACCTCCCCAAACTCACTGGAAGATTCTAATACTGCTGCCAAGGCACACACACATCTGCCATTCAGCTCTGGTTTTTATATTAAAATGAAAAGGAAAAAACCCTTCCAATATTGAGCAGTTCATGGACTGCCACAGTCAGGGTTTATTTATTAAATTACCTCTCAACAACATTTTACATTGACTGGTCTGGGTTTTTTTCTCCATCACGAGCACTATAGACACCAAAGCTTTGGCACACAGGACACATAATTCAGTCACTGAGAAGACACCTCTGCAGCAAGCCTTTCCTCAAGGTTTAGATATTTAGGGGAAACAAAGCCAAATCTTCACCATGTTTCTTGACTGCAAGGTGTTGGAAAACAGCACTTCCCTTATGGCATAAGGATAAGCTTGGTCCCAGAATATTCCATTTGGCATTTCTCTGTCCCCTTCAGTCCATAGTCTGCTCGTTATGAATTGCAGGTTACTGCTATTTGACCGTATTTTGGGAACTGCTGCCTTCTTCAGTGGAAGTAACTCAGGTTTCCATGTAGGTTCATGGTTGGTGAAAAATAAAGGTATACTCTTGCATTTAAAATATACATCCTTTGGGCGGCACAAAACATAACGAAGTAAATAGAATTTAGTCATTTTACTCCAGAGAGATTCAGTCTCAACAGGTAGTTTAGGACTTAAGGCAACCTTTTGAGGCTAAATCCCTGTTCTTTCTGCAATTCCTTCATAATTCTGTATATACTAGGATACGTGTGAATGTTAGGATTAGGTCCACAGATTCTGACAAGGCTAGAAGGATTGATGGCATTGATTGCTTCATAGAAAGTTACTTTTGTTTTAAAAAGTACTATTTCAAGCTGTAGTGATTTCTAATTACAGATAAATGCTTCCAGATGAGACCAACTGCCCAGTGGGTGCACTGTCCTGTGCTGCAAGGCATCCCCTGTCAGCCTCATGACTTCAGATCTTCCCAAATCTTGCTTTAGCATGATTTGGATGCTACAAAGGCCTTTACTTCTTTTTGTTTTTCTTCTTTTAATCGTCATTAATTCAAATGTGACATCTTCAGTTTTATTATCTCACTTTTTTCCCTTTTCTTCCCAAAACAGAAATTAAAAAAGTCTTTCAGTTCCCTTTGTAAAATTAAGCTTTCTAAAGAATTTGACCCTTTTAATTTTTAATATTATTGTTAGGTTCGTTATTGGAAAAGTCTGTCTGAGCTAGTACAGAACTGATTTACTAGCTCTTGTCTTCAGAAGTGCGATTTTTCCTTCACTTTTTGACAGAGGGGTGTGGACTGATGTTGTACTAACACTAAGTAAATTACTCCAACAGCAGCCTGTAGCAGAGAAATACAGTGTAATATTTTTCAATGTTTTCAATCCTTTAACCACATATCAGCAAAACTTCACCTGAAAAATTAATGAAACTGTGAGCTGAGTGGTGGGAATGGTTGAAATGAGAAACACATTACATATGAGTTGTTAAGCAGCTGGAAATGCAGTTCCTCTACACTTGTCCCTTAAATGCAAGAAAAGACATTTCAGACTTGGTGTATAAGTAAAGACAGGAAATATTCCTAATAAAAAATGAAATAAGTCAAAATTCACATGACTAGAAAATGATGCTGATGTGTGATTTTTTCCTGAAAAAATAAATGATCATGGAGAGAACCTTAGCACATACACTTCCACACACATGCACAAGAAAGGCCAGAAGGATGTTTCTGATCCTGACATGAAGAGCTTCAAACATTTTGTTAGGTCTCTGTCTAGTCAGTTTCCTACAGCATAAGTTTTGACCTGCAGATACCAGTGGATTTATACATCATAGATGTTCCTCAAAGAACCAGTTGCAAAGTGATAGATTCTGCAATAATTTAAGCAAATATATTGCATGTTATGAAAAAATTTGGCAGGAAAATTATTACTCTAAAGCTTCTGTTTCTAGTACTTTATTAATTTTCATTTTAATCTGGGTTATTTTATTAACCTGTTTTACAGCACGGTTTCAAAAGCACAGAACTGAACTGATTTGTGAAAAGTGTGGCTTGCCACTTCTCAGCTGAGAGAATAAATGAATAAATGCAATGTGCCCCAGAGTGGCTAACAAGGTTGTCTAAAGCTCTATATGCTTGTGAGAATGGGGTTGAGATACATTTCTTAATTTTACTTAAGTATGTTTAAAACAAAGACACGTGACAGGGAAGAGCAGGGGGACGCTGCGTCCTTTTGCGACGCGGGAGCAGCCTCGCATTCCAGACAGGCTGCGAAGTGCAGAGCCTGCACAGGCACGTCTCCTCTTCAGCTGCGTGCATGGGGCACACAGTTACATACATTTCCTTGAAGGTATGGGCTAGACTTTAGGTTAATATAGTATGGACTTTAATTGTGCAGCATTTCCCAGAGTTTAGAGCTGTGTTTTCCAGTGCACCTTCTAAGGATTACTTGTGAATACAATCCTGACATTGGAGTCAGTTATTCAAAGTGAAAAGATTGGCCATGGTCCAGCATCTAAAAAGAGAGAGATTGAGGCAGAACTCATCTCAGATTCCAAAGGTGTTACTCCAGATTTATATGAGTGTAACTGAAAGCAAAAGGAAGTTCATAGTCTATTATGTCAAAGACATAAGATCTTTCAGATAACGGGCTATAGATCCCAGACAAAATGTATTCATATGTTTTGCATCCTATTCATTGAAATCCTTTGCTTAGAAAACTTCATAATTTTAAATGCAATATTCACATATTGTGAGGGAAGCTTGAAATATCTAAAAAAGAATCTGTAGAAAAGGTTTATATCAATTTTCACACAAAAAAATCTGTCCAGAGATTGAGATAAGCAATCCACAGATACAGAGAGGACTTTTCACTATTTCTAGACCAACTTTAACTGTCAAATAAAGCAGTCTCACTGTTCTCCTTATATATCTTCTATGTGCAAAATGAAGTATATCACTTCTAGCTGGAGTGACAATTTCATGCATCTTAACAAGTTGTCCCATAACAAAGGATGAACACCTCTGTATTCATGATTCAAACTTTATGTGTTGGTTTGAGATATATGACATTTTATAGCTGACAATATGCATTCTCTGAGGGTGAAGCATAGCTTCTGCAAAGTTTTTATGTCTTGATATATTGTGTCTTTTGAATATCAGGTTTTTCAAGGTAGACTGTTGGGGTTTTGTACTCCTTTCAATATTTCTTTGATTATAACATTCTTTTCAGTTTAGGAATTTAAATTTTGGATTTCTAAGAAAGGAAGAAGTGCATGTATGCAGGGATCTGCATGTTTGTGTACACCCTGATACACCTGAGTTACTGTATCTTTCTGTCCTGGCTTACTACTACAAAAGCAATTATTCAGCTCACAGGATTTACAGAAGAACATCTTTCACAATGAAACCTGAAGCTTCATTAGCATATTATTACTTCTTCTAGGTCATTATTAAAGATAAACAATACCACTCTGTCTAACAGAGAGTCTTGTCATATCATCATACCAAGTAAATCCTGGTTGATTAACAAGCACTGTTACATGTCTTTTTTGCATCTTCCAAGCTGCATAACTTGTTCACATGTCAGTTACAGAGATTTCAGTAGAACTGTGAAAAGAAAGAAAATAGAACCAAGAGACCAAACTGAGTGCCATGCACAGGAAGACCTTCAGCCATGCCTGCAAGGGGCTTATACATCTTCTGCACAGTGGCTGCAGGGAATTTTTAGGAGAAAGAACAGGCGACTGCATTGGATGAGCCATGTGTTCCCGTCTCCAGAAGTAATTTGTCACAAGTACTATCCTCAAGAATAATTAGGGTGAAATTTCCAAGAGATACTTGGGTATTTAGCAATGCAAGTCTTATTAAAGTCTGCAGAACCTTTAGTCTTGATAAACAGTAAACACTTGTAAAATCTTTGTCATTTGAATGCTGAGCAGATTGAACTCTGTCACAATATTTTCCTCCCTGAGACATACTTTTTACTACTGATAAATGTCAAGATGGCAATATTCTTTCTTTGTAAAGCAATTGTAAAGTTGGCTGCCTCAGGAAAGCTCCTTCTGCTGAAGTCACAGAGCTTTGATGAACTGTCTGCAAAGCATCTTTAAGGTACTCAGCTACTGCAACTTGCAAACCTGTTCTGCCTGAAGTAAAAAAAAACCCCACACTCTTCTTGAAAATACAGGTGCTAAAAGATGTAGAAGTTGCCTTCAGAACTAATCATATAATATATAATTTCTCTATCAACAGTAAAAAGGACTAAGTTGCTCCTAACCGGAGACTAGGGGAGTGATATAGGGAGAGGACTATATTAAGTGAGGCCCCAGGCACAGGTAATAAATCCTTCAGTCAGGTTTGTTGTTCTGGTTGAAGAGGTGACCATAGTGTGGGATGGGAGCCTTTCAACTCTGGGATTAAGCAGCGCTCTGGCTTGATAACACAATCCACCACCTGCTGCACTTTGACTTTCAGCTTAGCTGCAGCTGCAGGAAACAATTCTGACTAGAACATTGAGGGAGCACACACTTTTGTGATGTTGAAAGGTAGCTAAAAGACAACTAGAGGCATACAGCAGTATTAAAAAGAAAAAAAATTGTCATAGAATCATAGATTATCCTCATTTGGAAGGGACACACAAGAATCATCAAGTCCAGTTCCTGGCCTTGCACAGAACAGTCCCAAGAGTTACACCATGTGCCTGAGATCATTGTCCAAATGCTTCTTGAGCTCTGTCAGGCTTGGAGCTGTGACCACTTTCCTGGGGAGCCTGTTCCAGTGCCCAGCCACCCTCTGGGTGAAGAACCTTTTCCTAATATCTAACCTAAACCTCCCTGACACAATTTCATGCTGTGAGATCAGGTCCTGTATAATGATATGGTTCTCACTGATACAGACTCCTGCTCTTGGGGTCACACTGCACCACACAAATGTCCCTGAGCACACACAGTTTGACCCTCAACACTTCATACTGTTACAGATACTCATCCAGCTGAACAAGAAACCTTTCTGGTCGATGCCCATTTAGGGAATTTAGAATAAGAGTTAGTTTTTGGTTGATATGCATCTGTACCTAAGCTCTCTGTATGTGTAGTGAGATGTATTGTGTTTCTTAAAGGAGAGTTCAGCTAGTCCACTGAAGAAAGGCTGAGAAAAATGCTGATGCCTGGACCCCACCTCACTATGGTTAGGTGACAGCTAAGTGGGGTTATGATAGTTAAGGACCGTTTTGCAGTTCTAAAGTTAGAACTTGAGAGGAAAAAGTAATGGTTAGGTTGTTAAATCTCTTTATTCTTCTAGCTCTTTCTTCAAAGTCTTCAGACTGACTCCTGAAGTCTGTGTTTTGTCTTGTAAGTATTTGCACTGTAAAATAAATGGGGACTGTTTAACATTCCCTTCTAAAAATGCCTGTGTGCATGTTCACCTCCATTAACAATAGAGGTGTATGCAGGGCAGGAGAGACCCTGACCCCAGGAAATTATTGCCTAGCTGCTGTAACGGCAATTGCTTATCTCTTATTTAAATAATCAAGTTAAGCACCAAACAAATCTTCTAAACTCTGTTTTTTGTTAAGCTCAAAGAAATCATGGGGAGAATGAAACACAAATCCTGCACAAGAATGATTACAAAAAGTCCCCCAAACCCTCCTTCTATATCCTGCTGGCAAGCTATATAAAGATTAATATTTTTTAAAATGGCAAACTAATTGTAAATATGAGATGACCCTATCCTCCAAATGCCAACTGAAAGGCTAGATTGCTATCTGCATAAGATTAGCAGGAAATTTAAAGTATTTTTATTGTGAGCAAGAAATTAATTTAGGATAAAAACACTTCCATTTTGAAACAGCAGGGTGAAATCAGAATTTGTCTGTTAATTAACCACCAGAGCTTCATAGCAAAGATTTTACTGTCTTCTTAGTTTTGACTTTCTAGTAACTAAATTGGCTTTTTCTGCACCTTAGTCACTGTGTAATATAACATATCTCTGGTGTGCCTCCAGATTTCATTTGCTAATGAATTTAGCATATTCCTTATCATATAATGGACTAAGACCCCCACAAATTATATAATAATATTTCATGTTATTGGGCTTCTAAGACCAATAAAACAGCTAGGCAGCACTAACAGTATCAGTAAAGTCATCTGCTTTACAAGTTTCCTTTTTATTAAAATAGTCACAGGATAAAATCAGTATATACAGTAACCACCATGTTGTGAGATACTGATCAAAATGGCAATAAAGTTCTTGCAGCTGGTAATTAGGGCTTTGAATGTGATCTGAATGGGGTAAATCGACACCAGCTTACATTCTGATGGTCAAAGGGATGTGATTGTATCTCCTTTGCAAAGAATTAAATAACACTTCAATGTTTATCTGCCCATCTGAAAGAAGTGCCATAAAGGGAAATAAACACTTTTAAATTCTTGACACCTCGAGACTCTTTTCTCACTCAGTGGCAACAACCCTAATTTTCCCCTCAGTATTGCTATTTAATAATGATATTGTTAATACTTTTTGAAAATACAAAATCAATTTTACAATCAAAACTGGAGAAACACAGTATGTAAGTAGAGGACTTTTTAGTGGCTGCCATACGTTCTTCAATCTCCAAAGTTCCCGAACCCTTTTTTTTTTAATGGGTCGTAGATTTCTTCTGGTATGCAGCTAAAAATAGAGGTTTTTTAGCTAATTACTATTTGTCTAGTGCTCAGGAGCATCAGCGGTAAAAAGAAGCCTGTAGAATCCTGGTTTTAATTTTTGGCTTTAGGATTAAGACATATGCCTGCAGATTAGGAATGCTACTGTAATTTTTTCTAATCATCAGATTGTGAGAGATAACATTGCTGCAGGAGGCAGCTAACAAAAGAGGGAAAACAAATGGAGGCTTAGAGGTAAGGTAAGGATGTAAACAAAGCAGTGAAAGTTATTATGAAAGACCCACATAGGTTGATCTACTGTCCCTAATTCTCACTTACACTGGGAAGAAAACAGCTCACAAAAATACCAGACAATAATCCATACAGCCTGGTGTCCGCGGCTACTCGATACTGTACTGCCTCACTTGAAAGCCGTGACGTTGCCTACACATGTGGTCTAAAACTAATAAAGATTTAGAAAAGTGGATCCAAAGAGGAAGAAGAGAGAAGGTTTATATGTTGTATTGAGAGCAATTATATTAATTTTGGTGAGATCTATGTAAACGGGGAGGAAGAACAGAGGGAGGTAGGAGATGATCTGAAATTAAATTTTTTCAACAAAAGCTGCTATAAAATCAGGAAAAGAGGTGAAGGTAGATGAAAATAAGATGCTGAGATTTTATCATGAATACTAGAATTTCAATAAGAGTTGAGATAGTTATGAGAAATATTGAGAAGCCAGGAAGAGTTTTTGGATGCTAAGCAGTATCTGAGAACCACTAGCATGAATGATGTAAAAACTCACTGTCTGTAAGGAACCAATACAAACAAAGGGTAACCAGTATCACCTCAGGAGTAGTGGGAATTGAGGGAAGAGGGAAGAAAATTCTATAAATGGGATCTTAAGCAGGAAAAAAATGAAAAGGTATTTATTCCACAAAGAACTAGTTAAGAGGAGCTGGGGAGTGACCTCAGGAGTGAGGTTGGAGATAATCATAATGGAAAAGTCTGTTTTACAGGTAGGAAATAAGTAATGTCTTACTTTTAGAAAGGCAAATTCTACATAAGATGTAGATTAGAATCAAGGTTAGACGGGAATGAGGAAGGAGACGAGAGCATCATGTGTGTCCTCAGGCAGAGGGAGCCCATTCATCGTGAGGACAGGGAGAGAAGGACAGTGAACAAGGAGAGATGGATGAGATGCAGCAATGACAAAGAGCCCGACAAGGTATAGTTAAGGGAGGAGAAGGAATGTACAGATAAAGAAAGTGGTTGATAATGTGACAGGATGGAGGCAAAAAAGAAGGAAGCTTGAATTGAGAAAAAGGAGGTGGTCTTGAGCTGAGCCATTTGGGAATGGCAATGGAATAGGATGTGGCAAAGAGGTAGTGAAAAGAAGTGAATAACAAAGGCACAGATAGGCTGTGCAAGAGCCTGTCAGCACTACTTTTTAAAAGGCCAGAAAGACCTAAGACTAAGCAGAGGAAAACTAAAAGTAGTTCAGAGCTTTAAAAAAAAAGTTTGGAGAAGACAAAAATTAAACCTGAAGACCGACTGTGAATGCTGGAAGAGAAGACATCATAAAAGTTGCATTCATAAGAAGTATTAGAGCTCAGGAACTTTCTCCAGAGCAGATGAGGAGTAGGAATAAGTGGTGCCCACAAAGCTAGGAAAGAGAGCAGGGAAAGGAATAGCAAGGTGGATCAAAAAGCCCATATGGTCAGATGAAGACTGGGGGAGAGCTCTGGGCAGTGGCACCTCAGGAGCTGGAGTATTGGGTGGGCAGGAGTTAAGTTTAGAACAGATTAAAGTCAGAATGATTGACAGACTGAAAAACAAGTTTGGCAAGTGAATAGAGAGGCAGGACATGAGAGCACCAGGATTAGGACAAGGCAAGGGAAACTATGATGGAAAAAACAGAGTACATAAGAAACAAGGTCTTAATATGGCACAGGAGGTGGGCAAGCTAAAAAGCATGAGTATTTCAGGGAGGCAAATTTTGTAAAATATGGTTTAATTTTGAGGATTGCATTTAAAATAAGCAGTTCTGCAGCATGGATATTTCCTCACCTGTCTTCATGCTTCTCAGACTTCCCAGAAATCTTTTCTCCATTTAGGAGAGCTGACTGCTGTCCCAGATCCCTTTAATGTATGTAATCACCCTGTGGTGCCTTTCATCTAATTTGGCATAATGCACATTTGAAAACCTGTCACAAATGGGCCAGTTTGAAATGATGCTGTAATGCACAAAAATTAGTTCTCCTGCCCTTTGGCTGCTGAACAAGAAATTGATTTTTGTGCATTATGCAATGAATTTAAATGGTATATTTCAGACAGCTTTGTAAACATAGGACTTTGCAAACAGAGACACTGGAGGGATTCAAACATAACCAAAAGCAATAGAAACTCTTCTGGCAACCTATTAAATCATTTTTTACTGACTCTTGCCCATCGTGCCGTTGGACTAATGAGCAGACTTGTCTTTGTGTTTTATGTATTCATTAGAAACCCTGGTTCCAAATGCAACTGGTCACTGCTACGGCTTCCATTACCCGTGATGGCTTTTAAGGTTCTTCTGGTTACAGTACTTAGGTTGTGTATATATAGCGAGTGCTTTTGAAAAGGCAAATTCCTGTGCTGTCATCCAAGCAATCAAAACACTCTTTGTTTGTGGAGCGGGGGAGGATGGAGACAAGGGGAGAGGAGAGGGGGAGATGTTTAGAGAACCAGCAGTTGCCACTCATTGGTGTGGCCGCTGCCTTCCCGTCCCTTCCCGACTGCCCCTCAAAGCTGTGTGTTAAAATCCGGTGTTCAAGGTAAGGCAACAAACCCAAGGAATGTGGACCCAGCCCTGGCGCTAATGGTTTCCTGGCCGGCACATCTCCTCCCCGCTCCGCTGCCTGCACGGAGCCCCACGAGTGCTTGAGGGAGCGCCGGGACGACAGGCACTGGTGCCGCACCACCGGGGATGACAAATTAAACACTAATGTGTTTGCTAGAGGCTTAGTTGCTGGGCTGGGGTGGCAGATAAAGTAACCCCTCTGCTCTGTGACCTTTGCTTCTCTTACCGCGGATGGGTGCAGAGAGGTTGAAGAACAAACACTCTGCTTTTGATCAGCAGTGCGACACTGCGCTCCAGCCCAGACACCTGATGGGGAGAGAAAACTGTTCGAGCTTTCTCCCCTCTCCATGGCAATTTGCCGAATGCTTCTGCAGCACAAGCACTACTTTTTAAAAACGGATTAAGATCCTCTGCCATCAGGAGCAGCCTCTTTGCACCGCGTTTTTATGCCTCACAAAGATCAGTCTATCTGAAGTCAGAGTAATTTTTTTTCTCTGAAAATAAGCAAGAAATTATGTATTTATTAGCAATTTCTCTGGCTGAATTATTCTTCTACAAGCCCTAGCTTCTCTCTTACCAAACAAAGCAAATAAGCTATTAATTCTCTGTTTTTCCTCAGGGTATGTACACGAACAGCAGTTGTAGAAGCTCATCAAGCTGCTGTTTGTTCCTGACAGAACCAGAATCTCTGATGAATGTTTCATTATTTTCATCCAAAAAGGGGAAAAAAGATAATTTCTGGGACGGTTTACACTCCTTTAAAAGCCACTGTTAAAACTCTCCCGTTGCAGGTTTGTCTCTGTCTCAGTTCCTCTCTCCTCCACTATAACCTTTCTGAAATCTGGAACCACAAGCTATGGAGAAGACATCGAGGTGACTGGCATGGAGCCTAATGTCCCCACTTTACACCCTGTTTTAGAGCACTAGACTGAAGTGTGCCAAAGGCCTTAGCTAGAACAACAAATTGTTTCCCACACGAAGACAGGTCTCCATTACCCAGAACAGATCAATTGCTCTCAGTGTGACTGATGAAGCTGAGGTGAAAGTACAAAAAACAGAATGATGCTAGCTCAATATTTTATTTCTGGTAATGAAAGTGATCTATTGCTGTTTAACTAGTAATTCCAAGAACATCAACACAGAAGACAGGGTAAAAAATGTTGGTTACAGCATTGTTTATGTAGCCAGATTTCAAGATGAAACTAGCTGCATGTAGTTCGCAAAACATTGGCATTTCATCATCTTTTATTTATGGAATTCATTAAAATGTGAGACTCTAATATACCACACACTAAAAAGAAAACCTATAAACTATTCCCCATATCATCAAACCCATCACCCACGCGTCAGTCGATGGCTTGGAGGAACACCTCATATTGCAGTGATGAGCCCCTTGGTCCCTTGTGGATGGTGCAGGTACCTTGGCAATTGTTTTTCAGAGAAGGACCATTTGTTTCAGTGGCACATCAGGACAAGCCAAGAAGAGCCGCAAGTAAGTGACAGAGAGAGAATTCACCACCTGCATTTTGGCTGTTACGTTTTAGATGTAGTATTTATTTTTATAAGCCCCTGGGGGAACAACTCTCCCAGATGCACAGTATCTGCATAATCACCCAATTTTAGATAGATTAAATATTCATAACAGGCTTCTTGAGTTGTGGTAATGTCCCTCTGGGGTTCTGAGGATCCAGGAAGAGCTTTGCCACAGCATAATGATTGGTGTCTGTTGTTCAGACTGTCAGGGTTACTCTCTCCCCATTACAGACTGTTTAAAGGCAAGTTCCTGTGAACTCTTGAGAATGGTGGGGGTTTTCCCCTGTATAATGAGGCAAGATATGGTTCCTATAATACAAGGTAGTTCAAAGATAACCAGACCTGCATGAAGACTTTTGCTACACCTGTACACTGAGATTTATTATCTGTCTATTTAGTTTAGACCCATCTAGCAACATAACTGGCTCAGATGAGGCTGAGGTGAATAACAGGTCAAGATCATGGATATAATTATATTAAATAGAAATATCTGTGGAAAGATTGGGAGGAATTTACTGTGAGGTATGGGTGGGCTTGGTAACACCTTCCTAAAATTCATTTGAGAACTACTCTTTTCCATTTTGTGTACTTGTTTGTTTGTTGTAACAATATAGTAGTGAATGTGATTTTATTTTTTTTCAATTAAATTCGTGATTAATAAATTCAATGAAAAGAGAAAAAAGCCCACTCTTTATCCTAATTTCAAGCCCTAAAATTTCTTTGGATCAGTTAACTGATTACATTTTGTCATAGGTCTAAACATTGTTCTTGCTCTCTTGTGGTTGGCAACTTACATTAAAGTTCTCCAGGCCAGGAGAGCAGCACAATTTAATGAAACTGTGTAAGCAAAACTTGTTGAAAAACTCCCATCATCTTTCTTTGTATTTGTAACTAAGACTCATTCTAGCTTCTCAAAATACAAACATTTTAAAGGGCACACGATTATTTTTCCATTTGTCATGACTGTTGGCAACAACAGAGGATTTAACAAGTATCACCTTGCTTCCATACAGGATGTGCCTATCCAAACTCAGATGCTTGAAAGACATCAGAGCTATTTGTCTACAAGCTCTCCAGAGATAATAAAGAGGAGGCAGAATTATTCAGAATAAATCCTTTGCATTAAACCAATCATATATGACAGGTAAGTTGAATTCTTCTCCTAAAGTGTTTTCCTCTAATTACATGTGATGGCATGTAAGGCAATTATTTCAGATATAGGCATCTGCATTATAAACATTTATAGTCAGGTCAAATGAATTTCATCTTATACATTGAAGACTATTTTTCAAGAAATGTGGATTATTTAGAGTCTGTTTTTATTCTTCATGAAATTAAAACAGAAATGGAGGGGGAGAGAGGCATCCCAGAGTGCCCATTTATAAAGTAACTAATCTTGTCTGTGTACAGATAGTCATCACATCCAATTGATATTCAGACATTCAAGTTTTATAAGCTCCATCTAAAGAAAATACCTCTATCACTCAAAGGTCTGCATAATGAGGATATTGCACACTGTCAAAAGAGTGGATTTTTTTAGCACTAAAGAATAAGTTATCAAAATTTTTTAAAATAACATTTGAAATTGGTTAATCATATAAATCACAATGCAAAGGAAAATTATACACATGGTTCTGGACAGTCAACAGTCAACAAATTAGTTAAAGAAATAGTGGTAATTCATTAAAATGCTGATACATTTGAAAATTCAGTAAAATGCTTTTTACAACTGTTAGAAAAAGCTGCAGTTTCTAAGACTTGGATGCCTAAAGCTAAACAACTAATTAATGTCTTAAATTAAAGTTGGAGGTTTTTTTAAGGATGCTGACTGTACTCAAGAAGTGAAAAACCTTTTAAGCATGGTTTTGAAAACCCAGCCAATTCATTCTTTCCTGTGTAAGATTCCTTAGCTAAAAATTTGGGGAAACTGAAAAAAATACCATGCTAAATTTTAGTAAACTTACATACTAGCAGCTTACAATGTTGTTTAAATATCTTTGCATTTTGCTATTTATTAACAAAATACAGCAGGTTATGATACAAAATAGGAAACTCCTGTTTTCTTGTTAGTTAATATTTTACTAGATCCACATGATGAGATTCTGTTTGTCTTGCCAGTTCAACACAAAAGGAAACCAGCAGATGGAAGCAATGAAAAGCAGAATCTTTCCTGCACTCATTGGCAGCTAGTGCAATTTACCGACTTTCCAAAAGTATAACATACATTACTGCACCTTCCATTCCTCTCGTGCCGACAGATGTTGGATGGAGTGTCCTTCATTTCAGGACACTGAGGAAAGGAGTAAAAATGTAAGTGGACAATTGAAAATAGGACATGCTGATTCTATTTCTACAAGTCAAAATCAAAAGTTTCAGCTCCCATACTTTATATGTAATTAAACTTAGTATAATTACAAACTACTGTGATTGCTACTTGCTCTGACTATGCACAGGCAAAACCTCCTTTGGGAGGAACCAGCTTAATTCTATTGAAGTGAAAGGACTTGAGTTCCTGGCTCACTCTTAAAAATGGAGCTAGCGTGGCAGACCCTTTTCTGCTAAACTGTTCCTGTTGTTTGAGCCTCACCTCTGGGGTTTTTTGTTTGGTTGGGTTTTTTTTTTTTCCTAATTAACATGAGCCAGTAAGGCAGACAAATGCAGTGGATAAATATATGAATACAGTTTTGGTGAAATCCGGTTTCCAAAGAAATCTATTCAGAGATTTATAAAATACGAACTAAGGAGTTTTTATAATACACTAGTTAAGACTTTAAGCTCTGAGACAGATCATCAGATACAAATCAGCTGAGTTTCAATGACTATGAAACTGTAGATTTTAATTGTAAATTAAGTGAGAAATCGAGAAAGAAGAGAAACTCTGAAATTTTTAAGGGCAGCAGGCTAGTAGAACAGAAGACAGACAATTTCAATATTATACTCTATTTTCAGTCTCAGTGTAATTAAAATCTTCAGTGTGAATGCTCAGTTATGGCATCTATATTTTACTAGTAGCAAGTAAAACTGTTCAGGAGGAGTTTAACAAATGTTTGAAATTTATTTGAAATTCATTACCACATTTCCACCAGCTGGGACATAGCCATGTCTGCTTACAGTCTCACACCAAAAGCATGTTACATTGCTCTGACTCTTATATGGGAAGCTGAATTTATAATAATTTGGAACATATCAAAGACTGGAAAGTATTCAAGCCACAGTGACAGTGAGACGAGACTTCATGCACTGGTTGCATTTAGAGGGGAATGGGAGAAACTGAGCAATGGGTTTGTTATGCTCTGGATCTCTTATTTGTAACATACTCTGGCATACCTCATTTCCACAAAAGCCTTGTGATCACTCTCCCTAACCACTATCCTTCACCACAAGCTAAAACAAGCTGTATGTTACAGCCCTGTTTATTTTTAGAAAGATTCAGAGTCCTGCCTATTCTGGTTTCATTTTCTTTTACTTTCACACTCCAATAAACTTAACCCACTTTCAACACATTAAGATAATTTAACCTGCCCATGCAGGGACTTATAGTATTTTAGTATAATATATATTTGCACTTCTATTTTCAAAAGGCTTATATGTGGTTAAATCCGAGAAAAATAAACCAACTTTGACTTTTTGATCTCTAGCAAATTCCATAAGAAAACAGGACACAGAACAACAGGAAAACAAGCAATGGGTTTTTTTTCTGGAAACAGATATTAATGTCTAAAATAATTTTTTAATTTACAGAATGTAAAGTGGACTTTTACATTCTGTAAAGTGTAAAACACTTTTTTCAATGGTGTTCTCAAGAGTAACACGTTCCAAAAGTCTTCTGAAGAAGTCTACATTCTGATAATTTCTTTGAAGAAAGTTTTGGGTTTTTTTGTCGTTGCTGTTGTAACCAGGTTGTTAACTTTAAAAAAACAAACAAACTTGTTTAAATAGAGCTTACAAAAGACTACTGAAACAGAACTGCCCTCTTCGCAAAGCTACAGGACTGTGCATCTGTACAGTGCTATGTTTGGAGTGTAAAGACAGTGGATGTGGGAATAGATCTGGCAGTAGGAGAGAATTGTCAGTATGCACTTCCCAGAGGGAAAGTGTTCATGGTGTTCCAGACTTGTCTTTTCCAAGTACTACTATTTCTCTTTCAATACCTGTGTCTTCCCACCAGCATTGTGTGATCTCAGGTTAGTCCTTCCCAGACACCTCTCATCAAGGACGTTCCAAACCCCTGTGTTTCTCATTCCTATTTCCATCTCACTGACATGTCCTGTCAGCCCACGTCTGCCAATGCTGTAAGACACTCACAGCTGTTTATTCAGCACTGCCCAATTTGGGAATGGGAAAATGACCCCTTTCTATATATTTTTATTACACTTGTTTGTCTCCCTGCCTCTTTCCCCAAGAGTTCTCTAGGGAATGTTTTAATGTCAAGTAGCACACTAAAAACATTTCTCAGCAAATTCATCACGTCATTGATAGTTTGTATTTGCAAGTAGTTATAAAGATGTTTCCACAGAGTTTAATAATAAGGATTATGTGAAACCTTTAAAAAATCTATTCCAATTTAGAACAAAATTTAAAATTTTCCCAGAAAATTGATTTGCAGTGATTAGTAATGAGGCAACATGATTTATGGGAAATCTGGTTTGTTCTGGAGCAACTGGAAAGTACGGTGGACATGAGCAGCTGAAATATTTCTATCACTCTCAAATCCTGTCCCAGGTATTCCCTATAACAGTACGTCAAGAATGTACTGACTTTTATGAGTCAGTACTGTATGCCATGTATGCCAATGTAAGTGTTTGGGTTACTTAGAAAAGGAAAGTAAAAGAAAAGAAAACCACAGCAAAGCACGTTATGCACCAGCAAGAACAAGGAGATGTGACCACACGGTATATCCCAGAGGTGGCCGTCAGGAGAACTACAGCTGAGTTTACAAGCACTGGGCCTATAACAAAACAATGGTAATGTTTGATTTTAATTATGGGTATGAATGTGTTTCATTTATTCTTTCGGTGGCTTCAGTCTCATATTGGTCACTAGGGCCGTAAAATATGTAGTATGGTTTATAATCCACAGTGCTCTTTGTTGCTTTTGGAGTAATCGGAAGGCTGCTCATACAGTGCATTGTGCAAACAGGCCTGGTGATCCTCCTGTTGCATGAGCAGCTGTTGGTTAAAATACATCGTGTTTTCTGCTGCTGTGTTACTATGATGCTTCACGCAGACAAGCCTAAATTCCAAAGCAAATGCTCCAACAGAAGCAGTATGCACTGTGATCTCAGCTGACTCTACCCCCTGGCACCAAGAGAGCACAGCATACAGGAGGCCATCCAGTCCATTGACTTTAGGGACCTAAGTCAGGTACAGCAACACTTGAAATGTAGTTCCCTCACGCTGGCAGGGCTGCAAAAATTGTCTAAATTTTACAACTAAGTTCCAAATCCAAAAAACTTACAGTAATAGTTGTAAAGGCAATTTGATCTGTTCCTGAAGTGGTTATTAAAAACCAGTTCCAGGAAACTGGTTTGTTGCTCTTCTCTGGGGATCCAGCAATTCTCCATCGGAAAGGCTTTCGTCTAGAACTGCTTGTTACTGGTTTTACAGCATGTCCCTAGTGCAGATTTCACAATATGGTACTCTGGGGTATGTTTCTGGCTATGAGTCCTTGGAGTATTTATATATTTTCCTTGCAAAGAAAATAGAAACGCTCAAGTCACTCAAGTCACGCCAAGGCATGCCTTGTACTGGACGAATATCTAACCACTGGGCACCAGACCTGTGGTCCTCCTTGCTTATTCATAGCATCATTTAGGCTGGAAAAACCCTTAAGATGATTAAGTCCAAGTGGCCCTCTGCTGCTGTTCCTAGCTATGTGATAGTCACTATCTTTAATTGACAGCAAGGGTACATTGCATCTAAAACAAAGGGCTGAGTAACTTCTTTACAGTAATTGTAGCTGGGGTTTTCCCCACTCTTAAAGAACTGAACTTAAGTATTATACAAATGTTCAGAGGAAAGCTACCTTCTCAAAAGTGTCAGAAAAACTGCACTGGACCACCGAACAAAAGGGGATCCCTTGTGATCTCATGCTGATCTCCTAAAACAATGTGCGAACGGTGATGCTTATCATGGAGACTGAAACCTGCTCAGACAGGGCCCTCCTCCTTGAGGTCTCCGTTGGCTGGCTCCCACGGGGTCTCTCATAATTCCTGGATGGCCAAGGGTAAGAAACTGATTCTTCAAAACCATGCTTTTATGCATGAAAGTATTACAAGAAAATTTACTGCTTTCCATACCTGTTCTGCATCACTGCTGCTTCCTTGATGTGGGTTTGTACTTCTGTCCACAAGCCTGTAGTGGACTTGGCCTAAGTGCAGGAAAAATAAAGCATTTGCCTATACATGAAAGGGATTTGCTATACATCTTCTTTCTTTAATTTGAGGAAACAATTACTATTGGGTATACTGCAAAGGTTTTACTGCTGGATGTTGAAGAGACCTATCTAAAGTCACAAAGGTCGAGCAAGTCACACCTCAGAGTGACAGTTCCATGAAAAAGTTTGTAAATCTTGGTAGTCTGCTCAGTGCTCTATAGTGATTCAGATTCTGTGTGTCTGCTCCTGTATATTACCATTTTAATTGCTGTACATGAGACTATATAATATATTCAGTAAGGCATGATGCAGAATAATGAAACATTTCATTACAGAAGCATAAGACCCTTCATTATATTGTCACGGGAATAGATTTGTCCCATTATAATTGTTATATTTACCAAAAAAAATTTCTCAAATATATTAAGCTTTAGTACACTAATTAGATTGTATTTTACAGTACCTGTATATGTGATTTTCTTTCTGTACACAGCTGGCAGATGGTGAGGAGCATATAGTTCTGCTGTTAAGAGCTGAGGAAGTTTAAAGAGGTGAACACAATATGTATTGCTTTTAGTTGCCTTCTCATTATGTCTGCTACATTGGCCTCTCTTCTGTTCTTTCTCTTTTTTAACTTTCTTTTACTTTACCTTTTTTATTTAGCTGCTTTTACACTTTAGATCCATTGTACTTCTTCCAGTAAGTCAGCAATAACTACCTTAACAATTTCATTGTTTTGTGTGCTTGAATACAGTGGATTTCCAGCCATATTTGATTTCATTAACTTCACTGGATTGCAGGCACGTATAAAGTTAATCATGCTGTTAAATGTTCCTTTGAAAAAGCCTATGGATGCATAAAAAGTCACAAGAGGGCAGACGACATTACGCATTTGATTGCCATCCAGTTAGTACTGTCTGATCATATGCATATTCTCTTCATACAATAAACTTCTTATCTCAGTAATTGACCATTTGATAAAGAGCACTGATCCACTAGCAGTTGGTACTCTAGGATTCCACAAAGCAACTTGTACCACAAAAGTAACTCTCAAACTTAAATGAAGGGAACGATTTTGGATAGTGTCAACTTAGAATAAAATATAAAGAATATGTGTTCCAATATACAATTTTCTGTGGAAGAGTGAAAATTATCAGATAATTGGAATATACTGCTTTTCCATAAATGAAGCAAAATAATAATGGAATGGAAAATATAAGACCTCTGAAGTTTCACAGATACTCATTACAAAATGTATACCAATGTATGTGTGTAAATACAATATTCCCATTATTTCATGAGAATTGATTCTAACTTGGAAATTATTATCATATTCATAATCAAAATTGTGATCTATTATTAATTATTACTGGTAAACATGTTACCCAACAAAATCCCTTACAATTATTAACAAAACTGATTACATGTACATGATACTTTAAAAAGCAATGATAATAAAAGGCAGACTTTACAATTTTAGCCTGCAGAGTTTTGTGTATGTCTTGATTAGATGATTATAATGAAAGATTACCTCCTGAAGCTGATAGCTCTGCCCACTGATGATCGTAATGAAGAAAACCAATATGGTTGTAGTCCACTAAATTCTTTAAGAATAATTGAAGTCCAAGAAACAGTGTTTAAGACTAGGAGATTCAAACCTGTATTTTTAATGGTAGGAGGTTGAGTTAAATATTCCAATGAATTAGAAATGTCAATGAGGCAGACCAGGGCACCTATTTTAGGGATTCTCAGGCCTTCAGTCAATGTAGAGAAAAAGACACCTCCAGAAGTGAACCCAAAGGCCTTACCTCACCTTCTCCTCACAGCCATACATAGAACTCAAAATCTGTGCGGTGAGAGCTGCAGTGGGTGAGCTCATGCAGTTTAAGCACCGTGGAAATGCTGAAGTTTAAAATAGAAAGCGCACCTTGACATGCGCCTGCCATTTTTGAGTATCACGCCTTCACTGACAGGAACGAATGAATGAACGAATCATTCTTATGCCTTTGAGCATTCATGGTGATGGGTGTGTTACTGATGCAATGGTGTGTGATGTAATGCACAAACCTTAAATGCAAAATTGTCAGATCCAGTTATCCACCTTCCCTGAAGAACAGAGAGAAACCAGCCTACAGTGCAGTCTGCAAACTGCCTGAGATTTGTAAAAGACTGTGGTCATTCATAGGAAACTCCTCTGTCTGCAGCAGGCACTGGGAATACCATTAAGTCCCAGGAAAAATTACACTATTGGCCATTTTAAGGGGGACATTGAGACGAGGAAGGATGGATAGGAAAACATCTGTCTGTGTTTTTTTCTGATGAGGTTGAGTAGATGATAAATGTCCAGTGTATTTTCCCTGCTTATTTTTCTCTTAGCTACCCATAAATCCTTACACCCAGAAGGAACTCTCAGCCATAACCTACAACTGTAATCCTTGCAATGTACTTAGAAGATTTTCAGTACTTGAAAGGACAGAAAAGAAATTAATTGAGATAGCTGTTTATTTGATTTCTTTGAATACTTTCTTAATCATTAGTGAGTGGATAAAACATTCTGAGTGTTGTTTGCTCTACTGCTCTGTGTCTCCCTCAGTTTCAAATTTACAAGATTCTTGTCATAAGCTTAGTACTTTCCTAGGAAAAAATGAATTTTTTTCAAATAGTCCAAATAAATTAATAGAGCATTTCCACATAGTAGGAAATAAAACAAAAAGAAAAAAAGGAAAAGGGATATAGAAAAATTTTTACTTTAACAAGAAAAAGTCTTACTCTACAAAACTACAAAATCAACCTCCATTCAAAATACCCTGAATAACAGCATAAACAACAGCAAACACTTTCTGTAGAGAACTCTGATTAGAGTGCATATTATTTCCTCTGTTGATTAATTGAACTGGCGTTTTGATTACCTTTAATTGTACACATCAAATAAGTTAGTACTGTGCAATGATACACCAATGCACATAGAGGACTTTTTAATTTAATGTAAACAATTATATCCTAAATCACACAAAGCATTGAAACATTCATCTTTTTTTTAGACTCAGCAAACATTGCTTCCTTTCATAAGTTTTGTGAATTCTGTTTCTGATTGAGGTTATGGAAGCACCCTTCCAAAACAACTTTCAAGGTTTTTGACTGCATTGCAAGACAGGCTCCTCAGAGCTCTATCTGTAGAGTCTGACTTTGCTACAAAACAACATTTCTCCTTAAAAAAAAAGTAGAATGCTCATGTTCTTCTAAAGGGGCTTTACAGGCAGGAATGAGTAGCAATACTAAAAATAATGATAATGAAGAGCTTCTTGCAGGTCTATTGTGGATCCTTCAGTTTTACAGGCATTGGAAATGAGATCAGTCATTGACTTGGAAAAGTGAGAAAGCATTTAAACATGAGGGGTGTTTTGCAATAAACAATAATGAGCTTATATCTACCAGTTATTTTTATTATTCTCTATGTATGATCAGCCAGCATAAACACATGTACTAAGTTTAAAAAGAGCAAGGAGATACGACTTTGAAAACCACATTTTAGTTCAGTTTTGTCAGATTTGGGCATTACTTTTCCTGCTGTTACAAATATTCTAGTTTCTACTATAATGCTGCACAAGGTAAAAATACATTTCCCATCTAGATCAAATAAGTATTTTACAAATGGGTATTTATCTAAACAAAATGAAAAACTGAAGACTTAGAGAGAGGGATGAAGGACAAATATATCTGCATCATGAGAAAGATAAGGAAGTTTAAGGACTCAAACAAACTGGAAAGTGCCTTTGTTAAAGTGTGGAGGTAAATCAGTAATATTCTGCAACATTCTGAAAGCCCTTACAGCATACATGCAAAAAGAGTTGTCTATAGTATGTTTAAACTCAAGGAAGGAAAACTTCTAAGTGACTCAGAAAGAAATGTTACTTTGTAATGAATTAATAAATAAATAAGTAAATAAATTCTTTAAAAGCTTTTATGCTGTCTTAAGCAGAAATGGAACAAAGGAAAAAAAGTTCCCTATTACAAAGTGGGTCAGGTTTTTAAACAAGATGCAAAAAGAGATAAAGGAATACAGAACAGCACTCACAACTAACAAAAAATACAATTTTTAAAAAACTCATTAATGAGCCGATACGTGGTGCATTGCTAAAATCAGCCTAGTCAGACTAACTTGGTGTCCTTTTCTGGACCTTATAAGGAGGTTTGTCCACATCTTATGAGATGCAGTGCAAAATAGCAAGAGGCAGATGGAAGGACACAATGCATAGGAGGAATTCAGTAATGTTGCCTGCACATGTAGGGAAGTACCAGGAATGCCAGAGCTCAGCTGGGCTTGAGGCTTCATAGGTACACAAAGAGAAGAGTCTGTACATTACTAGTAAAAGACTGAACAGGGAATAAGTTCAACTGTTGCTGAACGAGAATGATGATTCAGTGCCAAGGGAGACAGATAAGGCCAAGCAACTCAGTGTCACCTTTTCCTCAGTCTTCTCCAACTGCTGAAGAGGACTTCATTTTTCTATGTCCATGGAAACCAAGACTACATTTGTATTTTCATGAGTAAAATTACAGTTTGGAATTTCTTGTGATGATATGAAACTCTTTCCCAAAGTGTTAACACACCCCACCCCCAAAAAGTCACGTTTCTTGATTTACTTCATTATAATTTTTTTACTCCAAATTTCTGTCTGAATAGTTATTTGCATTTGTGATGCACACAGTTAAAAGCTGCTTGGCAAAGTTAATAAGGAGACTTGAGTTCCCTATCAGTTCCTTGTCTCTGCCACAGAAAATGAGTGAATTTGTCATCATATTTTTGATGGGCAAAATCATTCATATCTGAAGCTGTCAGCTATCAACCCGGGATGGCAGAACAAGAGGTCATGAGCATACCCAGGACTGATTTGGGCAGTGCCTTGTCCCAGGAGCAGATGAAGAGTCCCAGTGAGGAAACCGCAGGTCTCATGAAAGTCAGTGAGGAAGCACTTCTCCAGTGGATGGGCATTTCATTAACACCTCTATTTGAAGGGCAAAATGATATCCTGGCTACAGAATGCTGAGGTCTTGACCCTCCTCAAGAAACCATCTAATTACTATCCTCTGTCAAACCTCCCTTTTTGGAGAACATGATTAAGGAGGCAGTTGCTAAGCAACTTCAGGAGCACCTGGACGAAGTGGGATTTTTCGCCTTCTTCCAGTCTTCAAGTAATCATTTCCAGACAAGTTTTCGTAACAGTCTTAGCTTCATATTTCCTAATACTGCTCTTGGGACACTAATGAAATATTGTTTTATATCAACTCTGTTAATGTTTTTCACATATACTTCAGTTATTGATGATTCAGGTCATCTTATGTTGAGTAACAGAAGGATCATGTTATTACCAGAATTTTATAAAGAACATATGCATTTAAAATCAAATGCTTTTTACTTATATTCATGAGAAGCAAAGCTCACCTTGAAGAACAGATAATGATTTTATTCATATTCATCTCCATGTTTCTTCTTAAATCCCACATATCAAATATGCAAATCCCCTAGCTTCAGTCAAAGAAAAAGAAAAACTGAAATTGTATCACCATCAGGACTTCAAATAATGAAGCCATGAATAAAAAGATCTGTGATAAATGAGTTTCTAATAACAACGGGGTTTCTAATAACAGCAGGAATCAGATTATGAGAACATAAAGGGGAAGTTTCATGTATGAATGGTTTGAAAGACTGAAACCTTAATGTTTCTTTATTGCTTAAAATGAGAAATGATGCAGACTGTAGCAGTAAGAAGTTCTTCTGTGGACCTTGCCAAGCCTCCTGCTTTCACAGATCCTGCGGCTCAGCTGTGAAATTGTGGCTAAAAAAATTAATCAAGTGCCACAAAAATCAAACAAACAAACAATCTGATAAAGAAGCTTTCCTCAGAAAACCTGCCCAAGCTGGAAACACTCTGAAATATGAAATATCTAGGTTTGTTTAAATAATTTGTTTATAAAGAAATTCTGCCTGATGTGAAAGAAATGGTCATTTTTCATTATATAATTAACTGAAGAAAAGAAACAAAAAGCTTTTTGTTGCAAAAGGATGATGTTTCTAGAAAAATGCTCTGTTTGGGTCCAGCAAGACCAGAGGGAAGAATTGTCAATCTGGTGCTGCTGCAAGTATTGAGAAAGTCCTTTTCTTGAATTCAGACAAGTTGTCTGTGAGAAGCAGTTAAGGTGAACTAAGAAGGGGTTAATAAAAGTAGTGCCAGTGTGTAATTTCAGCTCTATTGCACTCCTGTATTGACTTTCTCTGTTATCAAGTTTCTATTACATAACCAGATTTATGCCACAGCTCCAAGCATCACAAGCATAAATCAATGAGCGGGAGCAGCTGGCAGAGTCAGACAGGGAAATTGTTTTTAAGTCCCACAGACATTTGGTTCTAAGTCTGAAACTCTAGCAATGCTCGTGAACTTGTGACCGTGGAAAGTGGTGATGGTGGGGGAGCCCAGCTCTTTTCCTGAAGCCTGCCAAGCTCTCCACTGCTTTAGCTGCTGATGAAGTTGCAGCGAACATGCAGGAGGACGGAGCAGAGCAGAGGGAAAGAGAAGGCAGCCAAGGCACAAAAGCACCATGGAACAGCTCCTTCTTCTATCACAGCTTCCATTGTGGAGGGTGAAGTATTTGAACATTCATTACCCCGTGAGGAGAATTGCAAAGTGATCCTTTTGACTGTTTTCAGCCCATTTTACCCATGGATTAGATATTGAGAAGGAAACAAGATGCAGAAAAACAGTTTCTTCTTTCTGACTGGACATAGAAAATAAGGCTATTTAGATAATTTCTTCAATACCAGACTAGCATCAGTACAGACTTCTTTCTGCTTGTTTTTGTGTTTGGCTTCACAGGAGTTTGTTTCGGGCAATGGGACACCTGAAAAATATCCAGTGCTTTTTGTGAGAAGTGTAACAATGAAGAAGAGCTATATGTTTTTCTGAGTTAAATGTGCAATTCCTATGTCTGTTTGTTAATGGTAGAGCATTACCCATCTTTAATTAGGAAACCTTCTGCAACTTTCAGAATAACTCACAGCCAGGAGAGTGTCAGGCAGACAGTGGTTCTTTCCATTCTAAAGAGCTGAAGACCATGGACTGTTGCAGAGCATTCATGCCTGTCTGTCAGGAAAGGTAGCCTGTTCAGCACGTCCCATCCACCTGGAACCCCAGCTGTAGCAATACAGAGATCCACTAGAATGCAGCATGGCTGCGCATTGCCACACAAGTAGGGATCTCTGCTGCAATGGTCTCAGAACAGCCCAGGGTACAAACACAAACCCGAGTCTTTTCCTGTCATGGACTCTAGCACCAGCAAAAAAGTAAGCCCTCAGAAGGACTCCACAGTCTTGGAACGAGTGAGAGCAAGAGAGTGATACCAGTAGAAAGTTATTTTAACAGACTTCACAAAAGATAAAGATATTTTCCTTGGACATTTGCAACTCCTCTGTCCTTCGGTATTTTGAGAGTAAGTTGAAATTAACCCAGATACTCTTCAGGGGCTAATACGCCTTCTGACAGTCCCTGAACATAGCTGCAACATGAGGGTTTTTGTTTGTATTTTGCAGAGGAAGCTCTGACATTTTCCAGAACCAGGCAATTGCCTACTCTGTATCTACAACTAATTCTAATGGTAGCTGACTATAGAAGA
Organism: Lycocorax pyrrhopterus obiensis; assembly: GCA_014706295.1. Taxonomy (NCBI): domain Eukaryota; kingdom Metazoa; phylum Chordata; class Aves; order Passeriformes; family Paradisaeidae; genus Lycocorax; species Lycocorax pyrrhopterus. The sequence goes on from JACSVZ010000004.1 coordinate 94,325,909, forward strand.
GAAGGAGGCAAGGATTATGAAGTTAGAAATAATTCCCTTTGAATAGAATAACTCTGGACAGTACCTGTGGTGGCTTATCCACTTTCAAGTTCGACTTGTTCCTATGATCCTTTCCCACTTGCCAGATGAATATTCCAACTGATGACTATTGTACAGTGCCATCACTTTTAAACAGTCTTTCCAAATAAAAAGACTGTCAAAACCTGTCAAATTCCTACTGAAAGTTTGTCTTCAATTAATTAACATTTTTCCTCACAAGGAATTGTTGCAAACATCACTTATCTCTTGTGCCTTTCTGATTTACTTAGGTAAGAATGCTAGAGTCATCATGCTTTGGGGTTTTTTTAATTAAAAGAAGCAATACAGCATTTGTTTTCGGGACCCTTGCAGAATCTATGTAATATTTAAATCCAGAAAATGCAAAACTAAAAGTATTAAATATATGGCCTTACATTTGTAATACTTGTTCTGGAAATGACATTTTGTTCTTATTGCCATTTAACATCAACTTGAAAACAGTTCTTAAAAATTAATGGCCTATGCTAAATAGATACTGAAGGATCAGTGTCTAATTTTAGCTAGACTATATTATAATAAGCAATTACTTTTTCTCATATCATGTTTATATAGCATGACCAAGTTTAAATACCTGATTTAGTAAGCCCCTGAAATGAATAATATGACTTCTTGAAGGAAGAGTAAAAAATCTTGTATTATTCACTGAAAACTCACACAGAAGTTTCTTTCAGTTTCTTCAACTGATGAGCTGATAACTGCACTAATACAAGGAGGAAGTATATAAACAAAGTTGTGTCTTTTAATAGCTTTTTGTAGTGTTATGTTTTAAAACAAATCCCTCCCTTTCCTTAGAACATTTAAAAGCCCTTTCCCAGTGGTCTGGGTTCACTGTATGGTCAGTAAGACAAGCAGGTTACAGTGTTTTCTAGTGTCTTGGAGGGGCAGGGATGTACACAACAGCTCTGACAGCCGCTGTGGATCAGGACCCAGTTCCACCTCTCTTTCTAGATGAGTTCACCAGACAGGAACGCTGCCAGCAGTGAGATCTCGTTTCCGACAGAAGAAATGAGATCAGATGTAAAATCCAGTACTGTTTAACAGCACTGAAGGTTTCAGTATCTGTCCCTCAGACTTTCAAAAGGTTTCCTAGCATCAGATTCTTCTTTCTTCTAAAGAGGTGGTTCTTGAAAGCTGTTCTTGCTGTGGTAGTTGCCAGATAAAGTGCTAAAGAGCCGGAGCATGGTTGTCTGAGCCTGTATCAATAACCATTCCTTGCCAAGAAGTCTAGAGCATTCATAATGCCATTTTTGATCTTGTTAGCTTCAAAGTGCCTTGTAACATTACTATTTTTATGTACCAGTGCACAGAGATCTTATCACAGAGCACAGCTCTATTCAAATATAGGACAAAAAAAAAAAAGATGATTTCTGCATGAAGGAGAACACATCTGAATACGACAGAGAAGTGACTTAGAGATACAAATAGAGGCAAAATAAAGTAATGGTGATCCTAGAAGGTTGTATTCATACAGCATTAGCAGCTTGATCACTGTTTTGGGAGGAGAAAGGAAATGTAGTTAATGCAAGTATTGTTTTCATATCTTTTCTGCATTTTCCACAGTCATGTAACCCCACTTATAAGAAATGTATACCTTGTACAATAAACTTTCTCACTAGCATGGTTACATTTTTCTTATTTATTTTTTATTCTTTAGCAAGGAAAGAGTCATGGTTGGTAGCAGAACTGACACAGAACTCAATAAAAATAAGCGTATCACCCTACGCCTGTATAAACATATTCAGTATCTACGATGCTTCATACTGACTGCAAGTGCAGTTTTTACTTCCTGAACAGCTTCCACAAGTAGTTTCATTGGATTTCCACTACAGTATCAGTCAGTCCAGGCAAGTGACATTATCAGTCTCACAGTAATATGAATGATATTACATGTGGTAATGTCAAACAGCAAATGTTGAGGTACCCAATTCGATCAGGTATAACTTGATTTTAAGAAAAACTACACTTGAATCAAAATGTAGGTCTAGACATGTAGCCAATAGTCTTTTTTTCTTTGATTTTTTTTTAAATCTTTCAAATTATTCAGAATAGATTAAACATACAGTAATTACAGTGTTTATGTGAAATCCAGATTTGAAAGTGAGTGATATTGATGAGCATGTCTAGTTCTTAACATTCTGGCTGATGCATGTGTATTGATGGTATAACACTGTCATATGAATTCTAAAAAAATATTATTATATTGAATTTCTTTTTTGATTACTTAAAAAGTTGGCAATAGTAGCAATGTTTTTGAAAAATTCTAATTTTTGGAAGAATTCTGGAGGTCTAATACTTTTGAAAGCCAGAACTCCATCCAGTAATAGAAGTAAAAGAACATGAGGAAAAGTTTTGGTCAGAGGAAACAAAATATCATCAAAATGCTTCAAGGGTAAAATTGTATCTTGTTATCTTGATCAGTGTGAGAGAATAGTGTAGAGTTATTCATGCAGTTCACATTGGCAAGAGCTTTTAGAGCTCACACAAAGAATAACATACACTTCCTTTCTTGAGCTCACCCAGAGTGACCAATAATGATGAATTAAAATGTGGGCATAAAATTTGTTTCAACCTGTCATTCACAAAGAAAGCCTTTCTATATATCACATGGTATTTGTCTCAGATGAACAAAAAAACCGTTTTTTTTTCATACTCTGGGGCAAGTGCAAAGAGCAGTAAAAGTTGAGATATTTTCAAAGGAGACCCATAATACTGAAAAAGTCCAATTCTTTCTTTTCAGGAAAAGCCATATTAAATAACATGGCCTTAAAATTCTACCCAGAGAAATCAGACAAAATGTAATTTGTACTTGAAACTGAATTATATTAATTTTCTCTGAGAAAAACTATTATAAATTAAACTCTTTGTATTAAACACAACAACAACAACAAAATCATGTTTCACTATGAACTACAGCATACATTTAGCTAGAATTTTGGTGGCACTCACATAGCATAGAAGATGCTATTTTTCTTTTGCTGTCCTTTTGGTAAACTACTATCCATAGAAGTCACATCATCCACGTTCAGACAGCAGACATAGGTAAATCGATTTAAGCAGTTTTGAAAAAGAAATGACCAAGGTGGGGGGGGGGGGGGGAAAATATATATATATATATACATATATACCCTAGACTCCCTTCTGCACAGAGAATTTTGAATTGAATTTCTGTTTTCTTGCAGAAAAACAGCTGTGGACACCAAAAATCTCTGTCCATCCTCATGGACCAGTTTTACTCTCAAATGTTAAATACCCTAGGTGAAAGGAAAAGCAGAACAAGGACGGGAAAGTCATAAACCCTAAATTAATTGAGATTGCTATTAGCACTGTTTGTCCCCCCCATTCCCAGAAGTGGGAACACTTTTTAATCCTTTTTAAGGATGAACTCATGCAGATTTAATGATGCTGATTCACAGGCACACTGAGGTAATGCACTTCACATAAGAAGGACATTGCATCATTTCATCAGGTCTCAAAACGTAAGCATTAAGGGGAATTTCACCATGGCATCAGCTTTTACTGTAACCAAAGACTCCACAGTATGATTACAGCAAGGCAGGTCACACAGTGGGATAGACTCACTGAGGCAGTAAGATGGTCCCAATCTAAAGAACATAAGGCAGGAGACACAAGCCAATTCTCTTATTGTATAACAGCACATAATGTTATATCACATCTTTAAAAAATCAATTTATGTTCCACCGAACTGCTTCTGGTTAAGGGGAAAAAAACTTACGTGAGGACTGCTCAAATTTATATCAAAGCTAAACACTGTGGAAAGAGGCTGCAAAATGAGATTTTTTTCTTGCAGGACAGGATAAGTATCAATTAACTGAAGTGTGCAAACAAAGTGCATTGTTTTAAAACCTCTGTGGTTTTTATGTGCTATGTTTCATATTTGGAAGGAAACAAGAAATGCAATTGTTCTGATGCTCATTTTTAAAAAATGAACTCAGGAAGAGAATATGACATGTAAATATATGCCTCTTTCCTGGGGAGAGCAAAGGTAGCTCCCAGAGTTATTATGTGCTTATCTTTTTCATAGAGTCCTGACCCAGAGCTGCCACAAGCTGCTTCCACCAAGGCCTGTGGTTCCTCCCCTCTCCCAAGGGATAACAGGGTGTCAAATGGAGAGTAGGGTACGCAGTTGTCGTGAAATACAAATAGTACTTCACCTAGAAGTTAGGAAAAGCAGCTAAAAACTGAAGATAGTAAGATCTGGGTCATCCCTTCATCCCTGTGGGCATCCCTCTGGGCATCCCTCTGGGCCAGGCTCACCGACCCTGTGCTCCAGCATCCCTGCACTCCAGCTACTGCAGTCAGTGGCACAGTCACTTCCCCACCACCCAGGCAGAGGCACCACTGGTGGGTCAAGGCACAGGCAACTTGTTTGCAAGAAAGGTTAGCATTATGTTTCTCAAACACAACTCTCTCTCCATTTATGGATTTTTTTAAAATCACATTTATTATATAAAAACATAAAATACTCAAACACTTGATGCTCCTTCACTTAAGGAAAACACCATAAAATTTGACTGACCTGCTGGCTAGAGATGTAAGATTATTGCTTGAGTGCTTGAGTGCTTTCATTTTGGTTTTCTTTTTCTGGGCAAGTGCCTGTTTTCCCCCCAGAGATGAATGCTGGATAAATCTTGAAGAATTACAGCCAAGCATTCATAACATGTAGTAGTCTTATTCTTGTTGGAAAGTCCTAAAACTCCTGTGGATTTTCAATGCAATGGCTGAGCACACACTCCCCTCTACCCATTTACACTTCGTAGCCCACACACTCACAGCACTCAAGCACTGTGGTCCCACAGCAAGTCTGAGACATTTTCAGCAGCGTTGGGCTTGCTCTGTAGGTTCGTACAGCACCAAGCTGCATTTCATAGCCCTGTTGAGGGGACTGTCTATTCTTCTGGATTACCATGTCTTCAAAAACAGCGTGTCAAAAGGCTTTAAGCAGGGCACTGACATAAATTCCAACCTGTTCAAACATTTCCGACAATATTTGGGGCTACTCTGACCAGTGCATTATTTATATGGACATGAGTAAAATCTGAATCCAGTTTTCTTTAATTGCTGCTTTCACTGCCATGAGTCCTATCCCATCATTTGTACGGGGCCAGCCCTTGCACTAATTTGTACATGAAGTCTGCTGTTGTGATTTGTGAGTGGTTGGATCTTGTGTTTCCTTTTCACTAATTATCCCACATACTTCAGAGTAGTCCCAGAATATTGGATAAGAGGTTTTGTTTACACCCTCTTTTGGCACTCAGGAGCCCTTTCCTAGAAGATCTAGAGTTTTATTTCGTGTAAGTTACTCTCCCACTGTCTACAAATAGGGAATTGCCCATCATCCAACTCTTCAGGGTGATTTCTGCCTCAGAAAAGAGCTCAGGCAGTTTCTGAGCACTCCTTCTTGCTTCAAAGGTTCACCTCTAATATTTGTTCTGTAACTAGGCTAATGGATAATTTCTTTTTGCCTGTTCATAGATGAAATCCATATCTATGGAAAGAAAAGACTTAATATGTTTATATCTGAGCGAAATTTTCATTTGTTTTACTCAGAAAATGAATAATCGGCTCTCACAGCTCTTCTCCCAAAGTTGTGGGTTTTTTTATTTCCTCAAGAATAGCTCTGTGTATCTGTTTTCAAACTTTATCTTCATGACAGTTGTCTATAAGAAGAAACTGGCCTACTTATTTAAGCTCTGTCATTGTATACGAAATGAAAGCTTTTATTGTATCACATTACATATATGGTGAGGTAGGAGTGAGAGTGTATAAAAGGAGTCCAGTATCTACATTTGTTCATTCATTGCATCACCGTATTTAGTTGCCTATTCACATGAAACAACAACGCTTTTGTATAAATATGCCATTTAAAATCTAGTCTACTATACAAAACTTATTCTACAGTCTACTTTGTTTTAATTTTCCTAATGCTTTCTTTACACTTTGCAGAGATATGAAACCATCTTACCCTTTTACTTAACATCTGTTTGGGAGAGGGAAGAAGGGCTAATAATGTGTGGAAAGAAATGTGTATGGGTGTCACCCGCCGAGCACTGGTAGAAGTGACATGTTTAATGCCACTCAGCTTTATTTGTTATTAGTGTGCCAAGGGGTCTCTTTTGTACACACTGAGCCTTACGGTGTCAATGTATTTATCTAAGTGGCTTCTATGGCAGAGAATTACACAGTGGTATGTACTGGTGCTAAAAGTGGATAGACTCTATGTCTGTGCCTAGCTAGAAGCGATTTTGAAAGTTTCTCCTTTTTTCATTGGAAGAAAATTTACTTAAAAATAAGTCTTGATAATAACAGAAATAGGTGCTTCCTATCAAATGACTGTAACATAAGGAGAGTTGCTAAATGAAAAACTGCAGTGAAATAATTACGTGTTTAATATTCCTAATGCTAAATGATGAAATTAAAGTAAAAAGTAGTGTGGCTTACACAGCTCTCCTGCCTTCTCTGTATCTTTCCTTGTAAAGCATTCACCTCAGACTGTCCCCAGACCTATCCTGCCTGCCTTCCTCCCTCCTATAACTTTTGAACTAAAAGAATAACACCACCTCAGAGAGGGCTGTAGAGTCCAGAAGGTTAATCTGGCAGAGACTCTCCTCAGGGACACGTCTTCCAGTTTTTAAAGTTATTTCCAGATTAAATGACCGTCTCAAGCTGCCTCTTTTCAGCTACCCCAATCAGCATCATTACATCTACAGCAGGTTGTCTGACATCTGAGTTGCCTTGTGTACTTTGGTATCAGAAAACTGTGCCACAAATTGACTCCCAAATAAATCACTTTTTGCCTTTGTTTTTTTTTAATAAGAACAGCCTCTTATCTCTGGGTGTTGCCTGCTACGCTGCAAACACTCTAGCTTCTATCTGGCATCTTTTCTCTGAAAATCAGCTTTTGGCTGGCTGGATCAGAAGCTGAGTGAGTGTAAATCAGTGGCAGTGGCTGGAGCTGAGCCAGCAGTATTAGGCAGGACCCCTCGTGGAGGCAGAGGCATTCACCCATGACACAAGCCTAGAGCTCAGCCAGCAGCACACCAAGGAACAGCTTCTCCCTCTTTGTGTTTTCTACCCTGCCTGCTTGCTTTTATTGGAGCATCTTACTGTGTATGTAACTGCATAGATGCATTTTTACCTTAAGAACATGAATGACTTAAAAGAAGAACAATACTCCCAAATATTTATATAAATCACAAGTCTGAGTATACTCAAAGGAGTATGAGAGAAAAGTGTCCCAAAGGGCATTCATGTATATTAGTGAGATGTGCATACACACATCTGTGCACAGGATTCCCAAACTGGTAAATGATGTCGCTGCACAATTTCATGTGCTTTGTCACATGCCAAAGCATGATATAGTAAGTAAATATGCAGCATAAAACTTCATACAGATATTAAAGGACTCTGTTAAACTAGAAAAAAGGCTTAGCTGAGAGGAGCAGCAGGGCTGAGGAGCAGATGCTGCTGGGGCAGGGGCTGACAGCCCTGAGGTTTGTTGAAATGGGCTCCAGGCCCATGGGCAGGGTGAGGGGAGTCTGGCTGGGGCAAGTTATGAGTGTATGCAGCTTTGAGCAAATAGCCAAGCAAAACGCAGTAGGAGAGACTCTTAGCTGTGGTTTGAATGAAACCAGTAAACACTTAGCTTTTAAATTACCCTTAGAAAGGCATGTTGAGGGTGGGCTTTTCAGGTGACCATCCTAAACATCTTGCACACATGCGTGCATGAAAGAAGACAATTTTAATTATATTTTTGTGGTAGTCCTGCTGTCAGAGTAATCATAAACTCTGATGTTTCTCATCTGTGCTCTGTTAGAAATGAAACATCTCAGTGTGACAGCAAAAAGATTTCATGAGTGCACCCGTCAGATCCTGGAAGTGAGAAAGCTGGTGCAGCGGATTATAAAAGTGTTCTCACTACACAAGCATTCAGTCCTTGCGATTAAATGCATTTCACAGTGAAGGGAAACACATCAGCTGGCTCCACTGGTTGTGAGTAGGTGGGTGAATTAAAGCAAACCAGGGGGGTTTCCATACTCAGACAGAGGTAGTGCCTTTAAGTAAGCCTGCAATTACTGGTACACCAACTGTCATAGCCCCTCAGAAACGGAAAAATCATTTTGCTCAGATCCTGAAATTCCAAGACTACCTTTATCCTTCATTACCCTATACAGCTCTTCACCTCTTGTTCCAAAATTAATGAAATGCAGCTTTTCCCCCCACATTTCTTCAAAAAAGCTAAGTTAAGAATTTTGTGTTATATTTTGAGTCCCTAAAGTGCTAACAATTGGGCTGTCACTGCACTGAAAGGGGCAGAAGACAGACGAGAGGTGTGTCCTTTTTTCTGCCTCCTTGTGATGACCCAAAGTGAAGACCCAAAGCCAAGAAGATCAGGCAGTGCAGAGGTGAACTTCAGCCACCACGCTCCCACCCCAGTGAGATCCCAGCCTGCAGCCTTGTGGCTGATGATGGGCCACACAACAGCAGCGGAAAGACAGTAAAATGGTTGCAAAATCCTTTCCAGTACACATTTATTTGGGCTTTCTTGGCCCTGCAAGAAAGTGCGGGAATAATACGAGGGGAAAAAAATGAAAGTACTAACCCAAATTTTCACAGTTCTGTCTCCTTTTTGGAAGCTGCAAGAGAAATACTGGGTCGTCTGCAACCCACAAAATAGTAAATTTTGAGTAGTTTTATTAAGGAAATGGATAATCCTCGATTATTGGGGGAGCAGGGGGGCAGGATAGGATGGATGATTCATTGATTAAAAAGGTCAAGAGACAAGATTTTAAATCTACAAGGTTAAAGTTTTCAAGGAAATGCTTATAGCTTATTTCCAGCTACAGAGTTTTTAGCAAAGCCTGCCCCAAGTTAGTGTAAAAGCAAAGTGACAATAGCTCAGAAGTGTTTTCTTCATATTCTCTTGCTAATGACACTGTTATGTTTCAGAAACTCTAACTTTTTGGTATTCAGATTCTACTCTGGAAGCATAAATTATGCTAAAGAAAAAATTACTCCTGATAATAATTTTACTGAGATCAACAGAAGTATGTCCTAAAAAAATTCTACTTAGCCTGAATAAAAGTTGGAAAAATAGATTCTAAATCTAGTTCTTTCCTTGCTGATAATATTTGGAACAGTATTACACACACCTTTTTTTTCCTCGAGATATACAATTTAGTCATAAATCAAGTACTGTGCCCAAGTATTTATCCTTAGTCTAATGTCATTTTCCTTACCATCCTGTTACACTGCTTTTGAAGCTAGCCTGCCCTATAAACATTGATTTCCTAAAACATAATGAAAATATTCAAAACTCTCCTTTTCTGTGGGATATTTTTAAATAGAAGGAAGCACTTTCTTCCCTGTGTCCATGTTTTATTTCTTATTTTTTGTCTACAGATTTTAATTTAAAGCATGCACTAGTATTTTTCTTGGCTCACTCTGCTAGACCTAACTGTAACATCATTTTCCAAAATGCCCACACAGTGAAATCTATTCTGCCATAACAGATTTAATTTAAGTAAGGTTGATCTTAACATCAGATTTAACGGTTTGGTTAAAATTTATAAACACAAGGAAATTCTAGGCACTGTAAATCAAAGATTAAAAAAGGTCATTCATTCTTTAATTGAGAAAGATATTATAGTGATATCTGCCTATTTATTTATTCCATCAATCTCTAGCTCTGAATTTTCTTCCTTACTCTCAGACAAGCAGTTACTGTGTTGTCAAAGACACTTTTGTGTGAATTAACAATTTTTTGTGAATTTTTTTTTTTAGAGAAAAGCAGTATTTGAATTCAAGAAATTCTGAAAGTCTCCTGATATACTTTAGTAACCAAACAGTGATTGAAATCTGATACTGTCAGTGTGCTTTAAAGACAAATTTACTGACAAGACAGTAACAAATAATAAATTATAAACCCCCAAAGGAGGGCATGATCAACTTCCTTGGCGGCTCTGGCTGGAAGAGGACTTGCAGAACCAGGCTCCCGAGTGGGTGCAGTCTCTCGTGCCTAGGCTTTCCTGGGAGATTTCAGTTCACAAATCATTTGTGTACAGACTGCAAAGCCTCCCAGGGAGCTACTGCAATCTCATGGGTCAACACAGACAGCAGGGGCTCTTTTTGAAGTAAAAAGTTGCACAGAAGATGAGGGACTGTTTTTACTTACACATCTAGATTAATAAGATGGATAGATAGATAGATAGATAGATAGACAGATAGATAGATGATAAAGTGTGATTCCTCAAGGCTCCTGGATAACCTGTATATTGACTCGTTTTAAAAGCTTACTGAAATATTCACTTCCTGCATGCACATTGAAAATTAAATCTCATAACATATGCATGCTATACTCTTCATACATCAAAACACAAACACAGACACTTTGGCAGAAAGAAAAGTAGTGTTAATGAAGCAGTTAGATCTATAATAAAGAATTTCTTTGAAACGTTATTGTCATACCAGGTTTTCTCTGGGAGAATGTTGCATGCTTTGAAATCACAGGTCTGGTGAATCTGTAATGGCAAGGCTGACAGACACATTAGCACTCCCTGTGCAGAAACCATGGTGATGGTCACCTTATACATATGAATAAGTAAATAAGCTATATTGTAGCAACAATATCTAGACTTCCAAAATATACGGGTGGCATGGAATAATTGGTTAATCGAGATTTGGGAAAGTAAGGATTTTTTAATAGGAATGTGTTTATGAGGAATCAGAAGCTTTGAAACTTTAAAGGTTTTAAAGATTTGAGGGATGGAGAACTAAGCGGAGAAAAATAATGGCCTCATGCCTATAATAATCAAAAATAAGGAGAAGAACAAATGAGTAATTCTATGCAAATCAGCTTCCTTTTGCTGAGGAACATAACACTCAGGTGCTTACGCTAAACAAACTTAACCTTTATAAAAGCTTATTATGGGCCAATTCTTCTAGAAATGGCTGCAGTTTTACCACAAGTTCATAAAAAAAAGAAGTTAATGAGTTCACAGCAGTTTTTTTAGTTTTTTTCTCAGAATAAGGAGTGAAATTTGAGTTACAAGCTAGAAAAGAATTCTGGCACATAGAAGTCTATAATGGTTGCTAATTTTTATATCCATTTGGTTTGATTTTCTAGCATTGAACCTTTTTCATCTGTGACCTTAGCAAAGCTGGTGTTCTCTCTCAGACAGACAGAACACAGTATGGCAACCTGAAACCCGGGTGCCTCTGCTGAACTGCGAATGAGTAACACGTCACACCACGATTTCAAGACAGTGGAGGAGACGTAGAGTGGATTAAGCCCCCAGGAAGGATTTCCCACAACCATTTTGCCCGTCTCTTTCGGTGCAGGCCGGGCGGGAGAGCGCTCGGAGGACGGCCCCGGCGCTGCCTGCCTCGGAGCCGGGCCGCCCGGGATGAAGGGGGGCTCGGTCACACCGCCGATGTGCCCGGCCGCATTCTCCGTCCCCGTGCAATGCTCCATGACAACAAGGTGAGACGGCAGAGGTTACCCGAACAGCTGCTTCCTAAGCCAGAGATTCCAGGCATTGAAAACCATCTGTCTATACATTCACAAATGTATATAAGGGCAATCTATCAGGCTGCGGCACTGCAGCTGCCACTCCATCAGGCCTGCTTCCTTTCTCCAGGCTGAACAATAAGAGCTAGTTCTTCACTTTGTGTCACACAGAATGGCTGATTTGATTAAGTCCCCAACTCTCATTATGCTAGGTAGGGGTGTAGAATTTCAATGATAATCCATAATGCATGACCAGTTTGTCGCCATGGTAACATAAATTCAAGGTTACTAGCTCAGACGCATAATTGGGTGTGCATTGAGTGCTGAAGAAGGGCTGTTAAAATTCTTGTCATAGAAGAGCAGCATCCATCACACTGTCTGAAATTGCAAAGTACTCATAATCAGAAAGAAAAATCCTTAGAGAAAAATGTTAATAAAATAACGATTACATCTAATATAATTGTTTAAGTTTAAAAAACCAAAGTGGTTAAAGTATTTTAGTTAATAAGAATGGAAAAGGCAACTCATTAACTGCAGAAGACTTTGTTTGAACATTCCCCACCCCCCAATATTTGCATTGTAAGATGGACCCAAAGCAGTTCAGCTCTGAAACTGACTGATTAGCTCAGAATCTAATCCATATGATACAGTAAAAGATGACGCTTCGCATGCGGACGGCACAGCCCTATGGGCATCGTTTGTCCAGTTTGATCTTTTGTGGGTAAACATATCTTCAAAATTAGCTGCACTAAGGATGAGAGGACTATTGCATGCTGATTTTTTAAAATTTTTTAGATGTTGCCCTGAATTATTGCACTATACAGCAGCCATTTTAACTATTCAAGATGAAATAGGTAAGGTCAAATCGAACAGATGGAAACAAGACATTTAAAATCAGACTGAGAAAAGCTCTAGTATGTATATAGAAGGTAGTGAACTTACTCCAGCAGATGGATGGAATAGATGACCTAGAAAGGCTTCTCTTTTTTTTTTTTTTTCTCTCTGTCTCATTTCTATGCATTTGTGACTGCAACATACCTGAAACCTGGCATTCAGTATATTAATGCAGTGTGGGGAGGGGATTGGGTTTTCTTTTTTAAAAATATTCTGGTGTACATCTCTCCTGTATTCCTACAATATTAGCAAGATTGATGTGATGTTTGCAATACTTATTCCCCAACAAGCCTTATTTTGATGACCATCTTTGATAGCAAGGAAGAATAGGCAAATCAGATTTTACATGAGCACTTCCAATATGTCAGGGGCTTAAACCTAGCATGTCACTACAGGAAGAAAGATCATTACTAAATGAATATTTTCCTCAGCTCCAACTCCAATTTCCTTGATATTGTCTGACTTGTATGTCTGTGTTTTATAGCCTTGGCAAATTCTAGCTGAGATGCTTCAGCATATGGTTTTATTTATTAGGATTTCTAGTAGAATCTGACATTATTTCAATGTATGTTTCTGTAACAATTTTAGAAGAGTTTCTTCAAAGGAATAAAACCTCAGTTTTTGCCTTTTGAGTCAAATCTGTCCCTCGTTTCTGGGACTGAGCTTTTATCTAATTCTGTTGGAGATGCTTATAATTTGTTGGGTGAACTACTTAAAAATAACAATAGAAAATTCCCATTACATGGAAGTGGAAAGGCTAAGGAAAAGGTTATTCCAGCATGAATTTTCTGCGAAGATTGAACTAATCTATTTGGGCTTTCCAGATTTCAGATTGCACTGTTTTCTAATCTACCCTGCATTTATATTTTGAAAAGAGAAATTGTAGGCAACTTAATGTAAACATAATTCAAACTGTTAAACTACAGTGAGTTTTAAAAGAATTTTTGAAGTGTGTTTGGTATTGGCTACTTTTTTATAATTTTCATGTTTATTTCTGAGAAGATTATTTAAGAACTGACAGTTTTCATTAACAAAATTGCATTATTTTTATAAGGTTAGAAAATATGTGTGCTAAGCTGTAATTTTTAAAAATTAATTTTTGCAGTGAACCATGCAGCTCCTTTTCTGAACAAGTGAGTCCAAGCCATGCTCTCTCGTCACCATTTTAAAATTGTTCAGATCTGCAACTAATTTCCATTACAGAAAAATGTGCTGGATCATAAGCCTATATACACCTTGTAGGCAGTAGGATTTTTCACATGAGTGAGAAACGGCAAGATCAGATGCTACAGTAATGGAGGCTGTGGTTGTAGCATACTGAATTTATTTTTCTCTGTGTGTAAGACCTATTTTTGTACATAAAAACATATATTACTGTTCAATATCAAGATAGGACTGTGTGTTCAATGTTGTGTTTTATTTCAACACAGCCTGGCTTAATATGAAGCTTGCAAATATCGCATCTGGAGGTGTATTCTCTTCTTGATGTGCACATGTAATTCCAATTAACATTAAGAATGTTAATGAGAATATGCCCCTCTAGGGGCTGGAGAGGGGGAGGTGAGGGAGCAGGTTTGTAGTTCTGATTTAAATAACAAGTGACTTTTGTGGAGAATACCAGCATGTGGTCTCATGCACTTATATTGTGGAAATGCAGTGGCTCTGAATGAGAGTGCAGGATTTAAACATTGATGCTCAGTGATGCTTAGCCAAGTGAACCCGTTGTTGGGGGCAAATATTAAATCCCAATGTGCCTTCTCCAGGAAGGAATATTTGTAAAAATGCTTACTTCTGTATTTGTCCACAGGCATAAAAGACTCCACTGCGAGAGACTGGGCTGTGGTTTTGTGATTTTATTTTTTTTTAAAGACTAGCTTAGTTTGAAGAAAGGAACCATTTAATTACTTCTTGTTTCTCAAGTATGCAGAATGTATAGAAGAGATTTCAAAGCCTTAAGCAGCAATGTGCTCCTATGCTTTGATTAATTTACGTGTTGTTCTTTTGGTATTACAAGGAGGAAATACATTTAATATCAGATTTCAAAATAACCACAACATCTATCTTAAAAAATGGCTATTAAATCATTATCTTTTATTTGAAAGTGTCACTGGTGATATTTTGAGGAATCCTGTGTAAGCAAAGATTAAGAATAACTATAGCACTTCCATTTCTGAAAAGGGACGATAACAGATTATGAAGTGGTTTTAAGGCAAGAAGGTATGCAATATATATCTTATAATTGCAGGAAAATGTGCTTAATAAATTAAATGGAATTATCATTTAATTTCAATAGATGAAAACAGAGACAGTGTTTATATGTAGAATATCTTTTCCTGTGTTTTGCTTTTTTTTGCCAGAGGACAAAACCATAGTACAACAAACAAGGATAACATGCAAAACAGTTAAGAAGAAAAAATAGAAATAAGAAAGACAAAATTTTTACTGTCCTAAGAAATTATTTCTCTTTTCATTTTTTTCTGATAATGGTTATTGCAAGGCATAAAAATGACCAAGAAATAAAAAGATACATTACTGTTTAATGTGCCATCTAACTCTTTTGTTATCAGTGACAGAAAAAAATACCCCAAACAATATAATTTATCTGTTTTGTCAATTCTTGCTGCATAAACTTTCTGCATGCCTTTTCAATTTACACATAGAGAAGTGCTGTTCATTTCATTGATCTGACACATCACATTTCATTGTGTTGATTTCAATGCAAGTGTTCTTACAGGATGGGCAACGTGTAGCCAGCAGGATACATTAAAAATGTAAAGTGAAAATGTGTGTTTTGTAGATGTCTTTTACTGTGACATTTTTTAGGTCAAGCAGTTGAAAAGCTGTTGTTTGAATATTTGTCGTGTACATTTTATTTGTTGAGTTTGGTATTTGTAAAATGTATATTTTATAAGTACACAGTGGTATACTTGAAATGATAAAATACCGTGTACCCCCATTTTTTAACTTGTTCAGGGCCTGATCATATAGTTATCATTGGTTACACAGGTAACTCAAGGCTTTTAATAAAACTATTAGAGAAAATAGGAATTGTCCTTGTGTTTAGGAAGTAATCATCTAAGGCTTAGATTTGTCCTCCCACATCGTTCAGTAGTCCTGTGTGAAATTTTGGGGGTTTTATGAAAAAATTATTTTGCCCAGACTGGTGTCAATGCTAGCTCACTCCCATCTCTCAGTGTGAAAAGACTACACATATACAAGAAGAGGTGGGAATTGTAAGAAAGCATGATGGGAAAACCAGAACTATTTCTAGCAGATGTAGGTGAGTGAATTCGTTTAGGAAAAACAAGGCTAGAACAATTTTTTAATCAGAGGTTTCCAACCCCATTAATCAATTTCTTCAGGTCTGAAAAAGAGGACAGTGTTCAGCTGTAACACATCCATGTATTTATTTCATTCTTCATTTTGAAGAAAAAATCAGTCATTAAATCAAAATGAAGACATCAAAAGCAAATTAAACAGATTAAAAGGGTTATGACACATGGATGACATGGTGACCAAAACACCAAGTCTAGGAGCTGATTAAATGTTTGTGCACCCCACATTGAGAGGGCACACACTTGAGCAGCAAGAACCAGGGAACAGACTGGTCCCAGTTCTCATGCCGCAAATCCAAGGAAATTTCATTAGGCTCTATAGAGTAATTACAGAAAAGATCAGAATTTGTCTGTCTGGTTCTATCAGTCACATTAATTTGATTTCATTAGATATAAAGATTACTAATGCCATATCTTCCAGAAAAACAGAAACAGAAACATTCTCAGAAAAGCATCACTTGTGAAAAGAAGTGTTTAAAATATCAAGACAAATGACAAGTTTTCTGTTAAACTTTGAGCAGTTCTTTCTTCCAGTGCCAATTTCTGATACTACACACATAAATTAGTCTTTCACCACATTAGTTTTTTCAGCAGAGGCTAAAAAAAATTTAATTAAATATTAAGGAAGTAAATATGGAAACATAGAAAATAGTACACTGGAATTCCTTTTAATTTGAAAACAAAACCTTGAAGACAACAGATTTTTTTATTAATCAGCTGCAGTCAGAATTCACAAAAAAAACCCCAAAGGGAAAATGTTGCGACACATTTACAAATTACGTGGTGTCTTGGACTGCATATACAAAAACAGACCTATAGATTTGATGGTGCTTTTGCTGTTGGCTTACCTCAGACCTGACTGTTGGGATATCGCTTTTCTGGAACTATGTCGATGTTTCACAATGCTCTCTAATGAAGAAGAAACTGCTGAATGAGAAAAGTGCCTGACAAGGATGAAATTCTCTGACCTGTGGTCTGCAGAAGGTCATGTTGGCTGGTCATAATCTATCAAAACAGTAAATGTAATACACATTCTCTAGGCGTTTCAAGGATCAGTGGCAATGTGATTTCCAAAAATTTACAGTGGTACCTTGTGTGCTGAGAAATGATCACAACTCCTCATAATATTGAACTTGTCTTGAGGTGACTGAAATGGGTCAGTAAGTTAAATACTACATCCACAGAAGCCCTGGGAAAAAGAAAAAAAAATAGAGAATCATTGTTTCTGCTCTTAAAGGCAGTACTAGTAGCCTATCTTTCCTCTTAGGATGGTCAGGAAGAGAGGAAAGTATCTTCTTGTTTCGATAAATCTTCTCAAAGTGTGTTCTAAGTTTAAAATCAGTGAGGTATTCACCAGGAGTGCTAATGGCATTGAAAGAGTCCTGTGTTTGATCCCCTCTATGGTCCTTTGCTGCTGCTACTGGTGGCATTCAGGGAAAGAAAGCTGAGCCTAAAATAGATTTCCTATCAAAACTGCTTCCCTATCAGTTCAACTGCTTCAGTTAAAAATGTGATTTATTTTTAAACATTATGCACAGGCCATTTGAACCTTTGCTGTAGGTAGAATCATACCATTTTATGCATGTTAATACCAGTATAGCTTGTTCATTTCTCTTTCTGCACTGGAATCAACTACCCTGATACAATCACTTTATATCAGTATAGCTGGGCTTGAATAGGGGAAGATGGGATGTGACTTGCAGTTTTACTACTTTAAATGAACCTGAATATTTAAAGCAATATAAACTCTATGTTTAGACAGGGCTTAAGGCCTTGGAGAATTATGAATATGAGTCATTGACTGTCTTTTGCACAAATTGTTCCAAGAACAAACCCCAGTCCTTGCCCAAACCCCTAATTAATGAAAACCAGCTAACCCTGATTATCATGTAGGGCACAGTAAGTGTGTTGAAGGGATTCTACTCAGATTTTAGCTGATGCGATTGAGCACCTATAACCTTGTTTTCCCCTTGCCGAGCTCAAGCAAAGGTGTTTCATCATAATGGGAATTATTCCCAAGTCAATTTTCACAGGTTTTTGCTCTGTGTCCTTTCAATCCATATGAACAGTTAGCTTTAACAATGATGAAGAAAAGAGACTTTGGTTTACTGTAAGTACATTTTTTTTATCTTCTGACTCAGAATTGACTGAAAGTGTTTTACCCTGCCTTTACAAAAATCAAGTGCTGTTCTACAGAGAACAGGCAGGGAGATGTTAGACTGGGGACACAGATGATTTAAAAGTTTTGCACATAACAGAATGCAATTAAAATGAAATAAAAATAATAACATCACAGTATTTAAATAACAATACATATCCCAAAGCAAAGTACTTCACAAGTAGGTCAATATCATGATAAGGATTTGGTTGCTCCTTACTTTAGCGGGAATGGTTTAAGAATGAAAAACGGTTTAGCCCAGTCTCCCTCTCTTTGTGGCAGTTTCTATAGAGCATCCTGCTGCTGAATACCCAGGCAGGAAAAGCCAGGCCAATGCTGAATTACATCTCCAGCTGCACAGAAATATCAGTGTTATTTTCAGTTTGGTTTATGTTGGGTTTTCAGGGTATTTTTTTTAAATGCAAACATGGAAGCCAGAATAAAATGCAGATTGGTTACCAGCATGCAGCTTATTTTTATCATGAAGTCACTTTGAGATCTAGATGCAGCATTCATGTGTCCTTGAAGCTGTGAGATGTGGGGATGGGAGGGGTGGGTATGTGCACTCTGCAGGACTGAAGCATTACTCTAAGAAATCATATAGGGAAAAGAAAGCAAGTTTTTCATACCACCATCAGTATTCCTGTCCTACCAAGAGCTTTCATTAGATGATATTTAACTCAGATAATTACCTTTCTAGCTGACATTATCCATAGGAAATCACAATTTCACTATGCCAAAAAGAAGCTAAATGGCTAACTCTATTGCACTCCATACCTTTCAACTGATTTTTCAACTGATAATTTAAGGCAAAATATTCTCCCCAGTCTCCATGCAAGCATGTGTTTCTGTGTGGATGAAATCCTTCCTTTGTTTTCATTCGATTCCCCTGGAAATGGATAAAATTATATCCTTGAACAAGCTGTTTAACAGCAACTCTTTTGCTTTTATGCATTCCCTGAGTCTCAAATGGATTAAATTCATAGAACTCATCTTCACCTTGGAGTTACACACTATGAAGTATTTGTTTCACTCATTTCCCTCTGAAAAGAAAATTCCCTCGCTGGAACCAACTCTTCCCACTTTGCTCGAGGACCAGAACCCTTTTGGGGGTGCAGGTGTTCCACTCTGACAAGCAGATATTGCAATGTATTGGCAATGAGGGCACCACAGTCCTTTTCCTCTGCCAACCTCTTCCTCAGAATGTGGGCTTCATAACCTCCATTTTGTCCATATCCCCAGCTTTTTTTCCAGTTCAGCCCTGTCTGTCCTCCCCTCCAGCACTTCAGCTCCAAGATTCTCAAGCACAGAATATAATTCCTAGGTGTTATCAGGATATAAATGAAAACAAGCTTTGTCTTTAGGAAGACTGGCACTAGCACAGAGTGTAGCTGCTCTGTCCCTTGTAAAGTTTTTGGGGCAGGAATCAGAATTATTGCATTGCAGTTACCCAATGTGGAACTCCTGTCCATTGCAAAACCTCAAAATTCTATTAAAATGCAAGGGCATATTAATGACATTGTTTGTGCTTGTGTGTTCCTGTGACTAAGCCTAGAGAATTTAGCCATTGGATTTGCAAGTATCGTTTCTTTCCTGCTCTAACATCTGTTGTCCCAGAAATATCACCCCATAACTTTCATAACTATAACCAGGCTGATCCCATGTATGGACCAGATTAAGTGTGTCTCTCTTCTTTCCTGGTTGTCACTATGCTGCTTGGGTCTGGGGCAAGTTTTAGTTCCACCAGCAAAGAATATTTGACTTTTCTTCAGGTTTGACCAGAAAGTCTCCAAGGGAGAACTGCTGGTTTGATATGTAATGAACATATGTGGGTTAGTTTGGTGTACACCTATGTGCTTGTTACTAAAGCAGTGTTCATGCTAACAGCAACTGGAATAATCCAGGGTTAAGAGCCTGAGGTGTAAACTTTCCTCTCTTTGTCCTTTTCCCTTTACATCATCCATTCCCTATCTCAATTTTAAAAGCATCCTGTTCAAAAAACTAAGTAAAGTATAAAGCAGAAAATCTGACTTATATCTGCTTTTACCCATAAAAAAATGCACAAGGAATTTTTAAAACCATAAAAGCCATGAAGATGTGTCCCAAGACACATCTAAAATTGGATAAGAACATATATTCAATGAAAGAAAAGTATATTAGATTAACACCAGATTATTATACCAGATTAACACCTGTATACCATTTACTGTCAATTGCATGTCTTGATGTGAGAAGAGTATTGAACCAGTTGACATTTAGAGGCCAGTTCCAGTTCAGATTTTTCTATGATTCTATAATTGGGCTAAAAATCATGAAGAGGCAGGGTTTATTTTGGTATGAAATTCCAAGAAGAACAAAAAACATTGTTTTAATCTCCAGAGGTGAGATGTACCTCATTCAACTTAACATGCTTAAAAGTAGTTTCCTTGCCCAAGCTGGTGTTCTTTAGGTCATTAGAGAGGAAGAAGCATCTCCAGAACTACTTTTTGTCCCCTTAGATACCTAACACGACCTGAACACACACATGTTCCTGAACAGGTACCTGTTTCTCTCCAGTAGCAAAATGAGAACTGCATGCAACCAACTTTCTGATGCTTGAGCTGAGAAAAGCTGAAATTACCTATTTTGTATAAACATACACACCTCGATAAGTTACGCTTTCCTGGTGATAACTTCTTACCTTCAAGCTGACTGCATCTTCATCCAAAATTTGAAAGGAACAAATCAGACATTTGAATTGAGTTGTAGTGGAGACATCCTAGCAAGACATAAAGCCAAGTATCAAAAATGGCAGACCATATTCTTCTGTGTTAACTTTTTCACTGACAAAACTGGAGGAGAGAAAAAAAATGAGGCAAAAAAACCTTGTGAGTAACAAGCCCCAAAGCCTCTTTATGAAAATGGAAATGTTATTTGATACTACAAGTCAATAATGCTGCATTGCTGACAGATCTCTCCCTGCCAAGCACTCACTTGCATTTATTATGTTTTACAAACGCTGAACAAACCGTGCAAGATCATATTGGGACTTAGAGCACAAGGTTACCATTAATAGCAGGGAATTAACAACCTGATAAGACATTACAAAACTGCTGAAATCAACTTGTGACCTGAGTGCACTCTGGGTTCAATTAGAACATTAAATTCTTCGTGCACTTAATAGCCACATGCTATTAATAACAACAAGAAATCATGTCTGAAGAAACTGTTTGATAAAGAGGTTTATTTGGCAGTAGCATGTAGGGAAATCATCACTGAAATCTTCTACATACACTTGCAGGGCACAGGATAGCTCTGAGTCAGGAAATAGCTCTCTCTTCTATATTTGTAATATTCAATATTACAAAGTCTGGCCCAGAAACTACTTTCTCACTCCAGTAATTGGCATATCAAAAATGCACTCAGGGTCTTTAGTTTTAGTATTTTAAACAACTGTCATTGGTTTTTTTTTTTCTCTTAAGCACAGAACCACAGAATCACAAAGGTTGGAAAAGACCTTCTAGATCATCAAGTTCAACCTTTGGCCTAATACCACCTTGCCAACGAAACCAGTGCTAAGCAGTGCACTCACTGAATCACAGAGTAGTTCATACTGGAAGGCACCCATGGAGATTGTCTAGCGGGGTCTGTTGGGCAGTGGCTAAGGACTGTGTCCAGTCTCATTTTGAGTGATCCCAAGAACGGAAACACCACATCTCTGGGCAACTTGGTTTTGTGTTCAGAAGGATTACAATCAAATAAAAAGAGAAATTGCTAATATCTGCCTCAAATAGAAAGTCATACATCACAACTAGAGTTTCAGTTTGAATCATGAAGTGTAAAAGACAGCTAACCTGTCCTCCCTGAAGCTGAAACTCACTTTGCAACTCATTTATTCAGGGTAATCAGTCAATAGATTTGCAGAAATGATGTGTTGATTTCCCCTTTTTTTTAATTTAGTCATTTCTGTTAGCTGCCAAAATTAATTAAATAAGGCACAGCTCTGAGAGCTTACATACTAATCAGAAATAGCAGGTGCTTTCTCTCAAAAAGCTGTCAGGAGCCCAGTTTCTGGGCCCCCCATGGTCTGGGAAAGTGACTGTGCAACTTTGGCTCTCAGAGGAGACACGTGTTGCTTGGGAAATATCTAAGTGGTGCCTGAGAAACTGGACAGCACCAGCAGAACAGAGTGAGGAAGCCCTAACCACGTGTTGGGAGCTGCATCGGGCCCTGATGGGCACCTGGAAGGTCAAGGGGACCTCCAACCAGCAGATCCCTAGCTGTACATCATGGAGCAGCATCAGCTGCAAACACCTCCCTTCAGCCCACCCTGCAAGGCAGAAGGCTGTGCCTCTCCTCCAAGCCCACCACAAACTCTGGGGATCCCCAAGGCTCTCGTCAATTGGAAACAAACAGGGATTCACATGGTTTGTGGACATTTTTGTTTAGTTGGGAGTTTTTTCCCAGCCGAATCTATTTAAATTAATGTACGCCAAATGACAATTGAGATAAGCCATTTCCAGCTGAAGTTCCAAATAATTTGCTGTTTCCTAAAAAAAGACAACCAAAGAAACCTCAAAACAACATGAAGTAAACAAACAAAACCCAAAACCAACCAAACAAAAAGCCCCAAAGAACAAAGAAATCAACCCAAGACTCACCAATAAAAGTCGGTCTCTATTTAAAGGTTATAGCAACAAGTAGAGCTCACCGAGATTATTTTAATCTTTTCTATTTTCTTCCAAACACTTTGGAGAAACTCTCTAGATTTTGAAAATATAAGAATAGGTTTATTCAGGATGCTGAAATATGCAACTAACTTTAAAATTGTCTCCATTAGCAACAATTTGGCCTCTACATAATATTCATTTTATCTGAAAACTTGTTGTTTTGGGTTTTTTTAGGTTTTTTTAAATTTTGTCAGAATCTACAGACCTATCTGTGAAATCTATGCAATTTAATAATATTCAGCAACGATGAATTAGATCTGTAATTTAAGGATTGGCATGTGAGTGTTAAACTGGTAAGTTGTTGAGCTGATTCTCTTTGAATTATGTCCATATAATGAGGAAAGTAAATTTAGCTTGTAAAACACTTAGGGGTCTTTATAAGTATTTTTTAAGGTGAACTTCTTTCTTCCTGAAGTGAATCCTCTAAAAGTAAAAGTAGTGGGTGACTTAAGAGACTAAAAAATTAGTGATAGGTAAAACGGTGTGAAAGAAATAAAGAATTTTCAAGGCCAGTAATACTGGATATTTAAAAATTACAGGAGGCATCAAGGTAATACACATAGCATTCTTCATCCCCTGATCATTTTTTTAAAGGTGTTTGATGTACAAATACCAGTTGTACAAGCTGACTTCCATGGACTTTGCCTCCAATAATAGTCTTGCCTCATGAAAAATTTTGTCTGGGAGGGAAAACATAAAGGTTGGCATTTCAGAAGTTCCTCTTCACAGCACTAAACCTGAGAGCAGATGACTCCCTTAAGCTCTTCACCTGCCTCACACAACAGAGCACCAATTACTGCCCAAATTTTCTTCGTGTCCTCAACCACCAAAGCAACAAAGGCAGTCAGTTTTAGCCCCACAAACTCAATGAGAGACTTCCCACTGCTATCAGTGAAACCAAATTTTTCACTGAAATCTACTCCTAACAGATGAGTGTTCCATTTGTGTATCTGAAAATGTTTCATGGGGTGACTATGTTTCACAGTACTTTTGAGATGCAGGTAAATATTATTTAGGATTTTCAGATCTTGTTAAAACTGTCCTGGGTCATGAGTCCATAGCAGAACCAGCAACAGATTTCCAAACAACTGAATTCCATATTCCCTCATTAAAAGGAAATATGAACTATTACATGTCAGCAATATTGCCTTTGATTTATTAAGCCTAGCTGCTGACTATCCTTTTTTTTTTTTTCCTTTTTATATTTTAACATGGATATTTTTATAGCCAGTTTCATAGAACTTTTCTCTACCAGGTACCACACTGAGATAGGCTGGAATTGATGAGATTAACAGTCATCTCTAATTTAGGCTCCTCCTGAGAAGCCCCAGTAATTTTTGAGACAAAAATACAAGTGTACATCACCACGGCAATTTAAAGGCATATGTGAATATACTTAGAAATTTGACCTATTTGGAAAGGCAGCTTCCCTGAGTATGATGGAGTGGGTGTACCTACATGTTAGAGCGAGAAGCACAGCAAAGGTATGAGAAGGAAAGGACCAGGACAGGCTATGACTGAAACAGAGAAGGGGAGAGAGAGAGTTTCTTCATCAAATGGCAGAAGGGACATCCTGTGCTGCACTGAAGCCTCGCATCCTACCAGGGAGACAGGATTCTGCACTCCTTGTGAGAAAATACTAGGGCAGCAAAAAGGACCTGGGACTTTGGCTAGCAGCACAACACGACCCTGAGAGATTTAATGCATATAACTATCCTCAGAATCCAGACTGATGTTCCTTCCTCAGAAAATAAATTTCAAAATCACAGTTAACATCAACCTTTTCAACAAAAGTGTTTGAAACATTCAAATATCCTGTTTTTACAATAATGCTCCAGTGAAAAACTTACTGGAAGTCAATTAGGTTTTGTTTAGTTTTTCAAAATGTCATCACTGCTGCAATCAAAATATCTTTAAAAATATTAATTTTAACCACTATACCAGCTGATAAATGCCCTAATAACAAGGGCCTTACTAAACATGAAGTAAATCCTTATAAGGCTTAACTGATATTTATTTTATTTCTACAACTGAATTTCAAAAATTACATTTTTTCACATTTATTCACTGGAGTCTCAGATCCTGCTTCACATAAGAAATAATTGTCACAGCTTTTGCTGTAACTGGGGAAGACAAGAGCATTCTTTGTATGTCTTTTTATTACATTGTCAATATATTAATACAAGTTATATGAACAAACCTAAAGAGACAAAGAGCTATTTTTAATGTTATTATCCAGAGGTGAAAGCGTAAATCTTAGGGAAAAAAATCCAGAGATTGCAGCTGAACAAAAGGTCTAAGCCAGGCAGGCTTCGACACCTGATTATATGCAAACCCAGCAGTGCAGCCGTGCAGGGATTCCCTTCTTCTGTTTGCAGACAAGGATTGAATGAGAAGTGGTGAGATAACAAGGAAGCGTGCAAGCTTAATGATATGCCTATTTTTTCTATCAGTTGCTAATCTGTAGCTCTGGTGATGATTACTATTTCATCTCCAGAGAGATGCTATTCAGAAACATCAAAATGACATACAATCGAATGCCTTGTGTTTCTGTAAGTATACGGCCAGATTCTCAGGGCTGCCAGCCCCAGAAGGGAGAAAGTCTCCCTATTTCATTCCGCTCTTTTCCCCGCCCCGAGTGATGCCTTCCAGCGAATGGCAAGCGGAGGCTGAGCCCAGCCTGCTCACCTGATATGCCGTAGGGAAGGGACAGGAGGAGCCGAGCGCCCGGGCTGCGGCTGATGGCCAGCGGGGCGAGTGGCTGCGCTCCCGCGAGCAGCGAGCCCTGGGCGGAGGCAGTGGTGCTGCGTGAAGGCAGCGTTGGCTGCTCGGTGCAGGAGAACAGAAAGAAAAGTGAAAACCTTGCCTTATTAAGCCTTGCCTTATTTTCTGGTTTGCTCTTGCAATAAACCAACATGGAGGTGCCACCCACATGCATCAACTTACAGGGGTGGCAGGGCACTTTCCACTCTCGCTCACCACGACCCAGGCTGTTACGCTTTTTGGACCCGCTGAAGTCAATTCACTCCCTGCTGTGCACAAGAGCTGCTCGCTGTACAAACTGCAGCATCCACTGCTAATCACACCCCTATTGGCATGGCTGCAACTTCAAGAACTAGTCTCAGTATAGCCTTCTCTCCCGCCTACTAAACATGCAGCTGGGTGTCCTGGAGGAGTAGGATGCTTTTTCAGCTACCACTACACTATGACTGGTCCTGGATCTAGCTAGTTTACATCCAGTTTGTGTATGTTTCCATGAACAGCAATTGCATGTCTGGATTTCAGAGCAAACAGCCCAGCATCTACTCCAGTTGTCACATCAGGCACTCCATGTGCAGAAGCTCAGATCTCTGACTTGGGTACCAGTCACTGGAATTGCCAAAACTTCCAGAAAACATCTGATTTAGAGAAATTTTAAAACCATTTCATTCTGGTGTGGAACAATTTATATAGATGATCCAATAAGCTCTGTAAATTTAAAATACCTTCCTTCAAGAAGAAGATAGAAATTGGCACAGATCTGTATATTTTGTGTGGGTTCCTGGTAGAGCCATGGATCCTTCCTGCTGACAAACAAAGGTTTGTGCCAAAGACACTTTGGAAATCAAGTCTGGTGTCAGTTCCGTCTTTGTGAAAGTGCTCATAACTTGGGCATGTTAACATTTTTTTGTCTAGATGTCACTTCTTTGGGGCAAGAACCCTTCCCAGTTCTGAAGAGCAACACATCCCATGTTCAAGTGACATCCCCTACTTATGTGCACTTTCATGCAAGATGTTCTAAACTCATTCTGGTACCTCTTCATTGCATGACTTGTGGGACACGGTTACTGCCAGAGTCGATCCAAAAGATTTGCACCTACACATGAATGCTGCACAATCACTGCACACGTAGGCAGAGTGTGCTGAAAGACTTTAGTGGTGAGGATGAAACAGGCAATGCCTTAATAGTATATACAGGAAAACTATTTATTCTCTGTACTAATAAAAATATAAGTTATCAAGTGGTACAGGAATCACCACTAATTTTTCTGGGCTGTGGACCTCATGCCTCCCTCTGAGACTATTTCTGGGGGTGCAGAGGTCTGTGTCACTGCAGCTGGGCAAACCAAAACTCCTTTAAAGCTCTTGTTACATTAATGCTGCTTTGGATGCCTGCTGGTGTAAAATCAGAATGGTGTATGACTTTGGTGTGAATTGCACATGAAACATGGATGCTATTTGTATGTTAATGGCTGTGTGGCCTTTTGCTTTCCTTATTTATTCTCTGCGCTTCATCCAGATGCGAGCAGGTAAAGTGACCCACATTTTCCTCTGACGCATCACACATGGCACTGCCCAAGCTCAAAGTGTGCAATCAATTTTCTCCCTGCTGCATACAAACACAAACACACAGACAACCTTAATCACCGCGGCTGGTGCAGGAGCAGCCTGCTCCCCTCCTCCCCCGCCGCCTGGCAGATGGCACAGCAGCAGCACAGCCTCGCAGCTCCAGGACCAAAGGAACAGATGTTGGATTGCCGCACACTTTCTAGAGCTTTAATCTTCGAAGAAATTCTGGATCTTACCTGGCTTCTCCTTTACTCCTGTCATTCACAGAGGAGGCAGAAGCCTCTGAAAACAAGATTATGCAGGCCCTCAGCACAGCCCGAAGCCACAATGTCAGCAGGGATAACGACAGTGTGGTTAATAATGGCTGAAATACCTGTAAAGGTGCAATCCTTCTGAATGAGGATTTTTGAGGATAATTACAGGGGTGGAAAATTGGGTTGAGAAAGATTTTAACAGGAAAAATATTTTAGTTTCTTAAAATGCTACCTTGAAAAATGTTACAGGGTGAGCTTAAGTGGAAACTGAAAATGCAGAAAGCTATTTGAAAGATAATTAGATAATTATAGAGAAGGAAGCATGTTAAAACCAAAGGATCATCTGCTCTCCATCTTCTTCCCTATAGGTGACTGCCACTTTTGACGCCGATTTGCCATTAGATTAAGTGGTTGTGGACAAAGAGCATCTTTTAACAAACTCTAGATCCAGAATATATTTTCAGTGGACAGACATGAGTAGAGTAGCACCTACATTCAAATCCACAGCTAAGACTTTCTTCATTTTGTTTGTAAGTCAAATTTTAGTTATATTGAGGCCAAACTGTCATGGGTGGTGTAATCACAGCATTATATCGTCAATTGAATTTACATTATCAATGGATTATATCATTAGAGAGCATGATCTCATTTGATCTGAAATAAACTCATAGTAATTTCAAGGAGTTTGAGCAATATGCATTTTAGCAGATGTACTCATGGTCATGACTCAATTTTGAACTAAAATGTTTAAGCCGGGACAGATTAAATAAATATAGCAGGAAGGAAATAATTAATTTGGAAGCTGGTAATATTTTGCTCAGTGAGATCCAAATAAGACCTGGTTGCATAAATATTTATTATTTATTATCCAAGTCCTAAAAAAAAAAAAAAAAAGAAAGAAAAAGCACTCCACTTTATTTGATTCACATTACATTTTTCCCTTTCTTAATTGAAAGGGCAATGTTAAACTTTCTTTTCAGTTACAAATGATTTCAAATGATTATTGAGTTGTATTTTAAATGAATTATTCAAAGTTTAATATTAAAGGTCTCATCCTAATACTGAGAGATGGATTATTTCTTTCTGAAGTGTAAAAGGTATACTCCAAAAACATGCAGCTTTCAATCACTTGGTCTTATAGATCATTTTTGTTGGGGCTGAACTTCAGCAAATGCATCCTTTCTTTTCCTGCCTTTTTACAGCTAGTGATAGAGACCTGAATACCAAGAAACTTCTAAAGCAGTCAAAAAGACTATATTAAAGGTCCAGCCACACATTCTGAATTATGGCTTCACCCATGTACTAAGAGTCACATTTAACCAGTCTCTCTAAGAAAGTATTTTTAACATATGAGAAGCCCTGGGAGTACTGCAGGCAGATGCGATGCCTGTCCCTGTTTCCCCGAATTGGAGGAGGCTGCTAACAGGAAAATTTCATTTCCTTTTCAGTACGCAGCTGCCGGCTGTCTGAGATGGCTGATACAGGGAGGGTATGGGCAGGGATGTCTTCATGAGTTCTGGGGAAAGTGCAAACAGGATTTATACATTATCAGAAGACCACTGAAGTTCAAGAATATGGGAGGGACACTTACACATTTGCTAATATAGGTGTTATCACTGGTGCCAAAGACAGTCGGCAACGTCTGTAGTTAGATGTTTTGTTATTTCACTTAGTTTTCTTATCTGAAAATAGAGACATAACTATTACTAGAGATACATGAAGACTGGACAAATTTTCATGGAAAAAAATCCCCCCATTTAAGATAATAAACTCCTTGAACTTGCAGGATGCTTTAATTTCGACATGCATTTTCCCTCTTCTTGGAAGTTCCATGTCTTGTTGGCATCTACAGTTGTGGTATCGTGTGATGCAGCTTTGCGTTCATTCTGGAGAAGGCGACTGCACCCTTAATTTAAAGGCTGTGCTCTCTGTTGCATTTGGCAGTTGTCAAAAGGATAATTGGAGATGGTTTACCTTAGTTTGCCTTGCTTCCCCAACAAATGTCTTCTGCAACTTGTGTGACACTCAAATCACAGGTTTCCTCGTGGTGTTGTCCATGGCTCCTTCCCTGTGTCAGAAGAATTTCCCTTGCACAAAAGCTTTTTAGTTTTCGTAATGCATTTTTCAACAGAAATCTTCCCCATTTAAGACCATGGTTCAGGTATCTTCTCTGAAAGAAAAGAAAAAAGCAGTTGATAGAAACATAGATCTGGTGGGAATAGTTTAAATCATTGATCTGGATGCTTGCAAACATAGAAGCTATGTAATAAATGTTTAATACCAAAAGCACAGTTCACTCATGGTATCCACAAAACACTTCCCAGCACTCCTGAAAGAGAATAAAGGTTGTATAAAGCTCCAAAGTTAGAGGCAATGTTCAAATACAAACCCACAACTTCTACCCCCTGCTTTACCCCATTTTCTAAGTATCAGTCCTACCACAACCCTGTAAAGCAAATGTTAGATAAGTAGCCTCTATTTCACATTTCAATGACAAGGTCGTTCCCAAAGTTAAATCCCTGCCTCTTCTTTGCATTGTTTGTCAAGGATACATAGAGAAAGGAATAATACAAAATCATCTTAGTTTGGAATTCCCTGAGAGGTCACTGGGAACTATGGACATATTATTGTTGGCCTGTTGTCAACGCTGCTGAAATAGTGCTTGTCACATTTCTTTTCCTTGTGGAAGCTGAGACCTTGCAGCATCCATGGGATGGTCACTTTCCTTAAAGGAACTGTCTAACTTATCTCCATGGGACGAAAAAGAGCTCAGAAATTTTTATCTTCCAAGAACTTTCCCAGAGAAAAGGAGGGAAATATAAAGATGAGGAAAGATGAGATTTAGACAGTTGTCAGAAAAAGACAAAAACGTTATACCTCAGTTATATCTCATAGCTGTTGGAGTAAGAAGCATGCAACCAATATAATGCAATTGTCTGTATGTGGCCACCAACCCAAGACTGCAGCTGGAAGAGCAGAGGAGCGGGAGGTCATGAGATGTCTGACTTCCTGCTTTCAATGATGCAGAAATACTTTGCAGGCTGCAAAGCTGAGAGGCAAGAATATTGTAATCATGGAAGGACAATGCAGTGACCATGTAAGCCTCACACAACAGCTGGAATCATTTGGTGTGACACACAAAGTCAAGACTATATAGAGAAGCCCTACGAGCCTTCCAGCTACCCTTACCCTTGAGCTACACTCAGGTCCTTACCTTCAGTATATTGCAAAATAGCACTACGAGTATTCCTCCAAGTCTGAGCAGCTTCTGAAAATGAGTTGCAGCCTCAAAAGTAACTTCCACCTTGACAAGGAATTCTAACTTCTTGGATTTAATTGAGTCTGCAACTTCCATGCTTCCTTTTCCTGAAAACTTGACATTGTTGTCTGGGGAGGGGAGACCCGAGGAGAGTTGACGTTTTAATTTTGTTTTGGTTTTTTGGTTGTTGTTTTTTTTTTTTTGTTTTCCTTTGTACATACTGAGAACTACAATGCTTGAGACCTCAGCAATTAAAGTTACCAATTTACAGTTATTTAACAGTGGATGGATCATGAGGGTGTGTGTATCAAGACAAATTAGCACTCAGTAGTGTAGAGAGGGATCTGCATTAAGTGTTGGATAAACATTCCTCCCATGAAGGAGGAGGAAGGCAGTGTGCTCACTGCAAATGCATGGCTTTAAAAGTGGAACTAATAATTTTTCCTTTTCTTCATAGTACAAGCTCACCTAGGAGCTGGTGTTCAGTTTCTCAGATACTATAAACCCATACATTTTTTTAGGCTGCTCTTTGGGACACAGCGGCTTCCAGCCACTCCAGCCTCTGGCACCATTTATTCTTGACTCCTAACCGCATTTTGCTAAAGTCCCCCTCTTCTGCTGATGCAAGTTATGAAATGCTTTTCATTTGTAAACCAAATAAATAAAGTGATTCAACTCAAAAAATTAATTTTCAAAAAGAAGAGAGTAATGCTTTCCTGAGTGGGGTTTGCTGAAAAGCAGTTTTTTTCCTGGGAAGAGGGTAAGCCCTGGAAAGGTATGATTCAGCATCAGGCAAGGGTAACACCATTGCCTTAATGTACCATACTAGCTAATAAAGGCAGCAATTGAAAAGATAATGAAAATTAGGTCTCCTAAGTAAATAAAAAACCTGGCTACTTGAACTGTCCCCAGTATATTCTGACCTTCTTACTTTGTGCTTTGCTTTTAATTGCCTAGGACGCCCTACAATATCCTAGAAACCATGGGTACATCGAGGAGACTAGCCAGGCATCCACAGCAAAGATCAGATTAGTCCAACATCTCTCAAGAATGGTTTAGAAATAATTGATTCTCCTTTGGGACTGGGGAATGGAAAAGAAGCCCTCTCAAGCTCTCTTTGATCTTGTTATCTTGTTTATTGTATTATCTTGTAGTCAGTTCAGATGTAGCACAAAAGAAAGCAGACTCTGTCACATATTACTTCTTTTGCTGCTCTCTCAACTTGCACTCAGATAAAAGCAGCTAAGACTACAATTCTTTGATTTTACTCTAGAAGAAAGATTCTTTGGGGTAACTGAGAATCAAAGATTCTTGTTGCTAAATATTAAATTTGGGGTTCACAGGCCATATCTCACAGTCATAGCCTTCTGGTGGCCAAAATGACTGGGTGACTTGATGTGAGAATTTGTTCTCTCCTGCTTACAGCTGGGCTCAAGATGGGATTTTTTCCTTTTCCATCATTTTACCCCATCATCCAGCATTTTACTCCAGGTCAGCCCAACTCAAAAGTGGAGGAGGGTCCTGAATTATGCTGTGTTCAAAAAGGAGCCTGAAGAAGAGGTCTGTAGGAAAGAAATAGCTCAGTTATGCAACTGAATAGAGATATAAATGGATGTTGATGGATATCTCTTCTTGCCCTAAAAAAAAGAACTGCATGAGGAGGGGATACAGCAACACCTGTGCAGAGATTACTCTGTTCCTGCCAAAATATGGAGGACAGAAGTGGGAGGTTGGGTTAGGTGTTCTGGAAGGAAAGATAAAAATATTATCCTTATGGTTTTAGGGAGGTTTTATAGTACTTTTGTCGTTGTTGTTCTCATTGCTGATACACTGCCCATGGAAGGGAAAATGAGTGAGTTTTCAGCCTGTGCTCCTGGGGACAGATATGGCAATGGAAGAAGAGGGAAATTCAAAAGATGTCTGTATGTCTGTAGAGGAACTCAAGCCCCAAAACTGCTTGTTGCTGCCATGGTAACTACATTTAGAATAAAATGAAAATATGAGATAACATTTCCTCTGCTTTTAACCTATTTGCTTTTCCTATGGCATGTCTCATCTCAGCAAGGTCAGACTTGCCTGGGAGCATCTCAGCCCAGATGCTTTGCCCTCTCTGCATCTTCTTGAGTGCCTGCCCTCCAGACCAGATATCTGCTCAGGGGGTTTTCTCAGCCGTCTGGAAGCATTTCCACCTGTGTACCTTTAATTTTGCTGCAATGAAATCATCACACTATGACATGCCCCTTCTTGGCATGGATATTTCTTGGCAATTCTTCCACCAAGACTGTCCTTTCCTTTCAAACAGCCCAGCTTTGGAGTTCTAAAAAGCTGAAAGGAGGAAAGGAGGGGATTTTGAGGCTTTAGATTTTTACGTTTGCTTTTCTGAATGTTTATGTGCAGGTAGTTAGCTGAACCCAAAGACAGAGATCACTTCTGCTTAAAGATGTTGAGGTACATCTTTCCCATCAGGCCTTCAAGTGTTTCTGCCTATGTTGAGTCCAGGAATGGGGCGTTTAGGTGAGAGACAGCTGGGAAGAGAGAAGCAGCATAGCTGTCCAGAGGTCATCATATATCTGCACAGTCTTTTTTTTTTTGCAACTTAAAAATTGGAACCTCAATGGGAAATGGGATGTCATCATGTGATGCAACATAGGGATGTGATCCACGGTGAGGGAAGGAAGCAACATCACTCCTTACCATCAGGGCTGTGTGCCAGCAATAGCTGCACAGTATCCCGGCAGCAATGACTTGTCCTGGCACAGACTAAGGCCACCAGGAGTGAAGGACACGGGGCAGGACAGACCTTCCTGGCTCTGAGCCTTGCCATGGGGAGCTCTAAGGCTGTTCTCAAACCTGCTGCCCTTCCTGCACTGTTCTCCAAATTTCAACACCAGCTCTAACTAGTCTTCTTTTACACACCACTTTGATCTAGCAATTGGTCTTGCAGGCTACAGAAGACTAAGGCAACTGGTTTACAATGAAAATATCACTGAAAATCAGCATGATTACTATCCATGGGCTGGTCTCTCATCTCAGTTGGACCTCACATCCTAAGTTTTTACCTAGCAGGCTATTTTCTTTTAAGGTTGTGGGTTTTTTCCTTTTTTTTTTTTTTTTTGAGTATTTTTTGGAACTTATATGTGGAGCTCACTTTCCATTTACAAGCTGATGCAAGGGGTTATTTGTTCATAACAGGCAGGGCAGCTCTGTTTCCTTAATCTAGATATTTTCCTAATTAGCTCAACAATTTAACCAGATCAAATAAAGGTAGTTATCTTGCAGTTTGATCAATTTTACTCCACAACATAACAGTATCAGAAAAAAATTGTGTCTCAATTTACCTACCTAATACATTTAATGTTGTCAGAAATATGTCTAAAAGATACAATGAGAAAAACTATACTGACATTCAATAAGAGTTGTTCAAAATTGTAGTAAAATGAATTTATTGCATAGTTTTAAATAAAAGCAATTAGAATGACTCCTGAAAATGCTGAAACTTCATTTTGATATTTTTTTAAATAAAATATTTCTTTTTTTTAAAGCCGCCTGATATCTTTTATTGGGGGAGCAGGGATGGTTTTCTCCTAGCTATAAGTAAAAGTTGAAGGAAAATTCTCAGGCAAAATTTTAAACCAGGCAATGTTATCAGAGAGCTGAAATACTTGCAAGGGCAAATTCAACTACAAATACAACAACAAAACAAAAAAGCATGTGTTTGCAGTCCCATTACGCAGATATCAATGCACTGGTTTACTGTTATTTTAGGAAAGTAATATAAATGCATGGGTGAAAATTCTGGGGGACAGAGTGACAGGTAAGAGCAACTTGTGGAGAGCAACAGAGGTCGCAAATGCTCAGGCAGGACACCTGCCTCCTATTTCTGTTTGGAGAGGTGCTGCTGTGCTAACATCTGCTCACACAGAGCTGGTCTGCCCGGCTTTGCAGCTGATATCAGGTGCTGTGGGCTAAGGATCTGCAAGCACACAGCCTTTCTTGGGTTTGGAGGAAGAAGGGCAGTCCCTGACTCGCAAGAGTCTGATGGCAGTGCTTTCCCGCAGACTTCCCAGCTGTGGTTTGCCCTGGCCCTGCTTTGGCTATTTTCTCACCC
This sequence comes from Lycocorax pyrrhopterus obiensis, assembly GCA_014706295.1. Classification (NCBI taxonomy): domain Eukaryota; kingdom Metazoa; phylum Chordata; class Aves; order Passeriformes; family Paradisaeidae; genus Lycocorax; species Lycocorax pyrrhopterus. Next base: position 94,360,560 of record JACSVZ010000004.1, read on the forward strand.
GGATCTGCCATCTGCCTGGCTGGGTCTGTGGCATTTCCTGACACACACCGCAGCCTCCACGGGGCTTCATTTTGGGCTTAGGATGCTTCCTCCACAACCATCACAACGGCCATGCCTGTCTCTCCTAAATGCTGAATCTCTTCTGACTGCTTTCCTGCAGTTTCTTGCACAAGAGAAAAGTCTTTCCCAAAACATTATTGGCACTCTTAATGAGCAAACAGATGTTGTCTGGAAATCCCACTCCTGTCAGGCCTGCATGGCTGGGTGTGCACAACCCAAACATCTTTCCTTCAGCTCACAAATCGCCTGTCTTCTCTGCATGGACAGTTCTACTTCCCATTGATTTTGGACACTGTTACCAGGGTTTTTAGTTTTGTTTTAAAAAAAAAAAGTTTAACCTTTTTCTGTTCTGTGAGAATAAGCTATTTCAGTAGTACCTATACAGTACAACAATTTTTATAGGAGGATTTTTTTTCTCCCACAAGAGGGGAGCATGCAGAAGACAATGTTAAATAGACCTCTCTGCCCACAAATCACACTGCAGTGAATTTCTGTGTCTCTGCTCTTAGACTGGCTAAATATACATTAATGTAATTTAACCTCTTTCTCTGAAGTTTAGATTAAGGCCCATTACATCACAAATAAAACAGACCAAAACTGATAGAGACATTTATAAGCAGTTATGGTTATCATCCAATGTCTGACAACTTGTTTTACATCCCTAACTCAATTTTGTGTCCAAACTCTAGAGGAGAGGGGAGTGTAACACTTTACTTGTAGCACTAAGGGAAGTTCAATGCAATTTCTGTCAGTAAAGTAGATCTGACACTATTTCATTCACCTTATCTGGGAATACACAAATTGTCAGGTGGTCCAGGACCCTCTGGTATGAGTCATTTGCAGTTACACTTATATTTTTCCATTGAAGCAGCTCTCTAGCTTTGATGCTATTTGTGTGGTTTTCTGGTTTTGGAAGATGTTTCGTTCATTTTGTTGACTTTGGCAAACGTTAACCTAATTGCTTGCCCATGTTCTGAGACATTTCCGTGAAACAGTCCTTCTCTTTAAAAATTTAAGCTGGATGCTCTCACTCAGATGTACAGGACTTAAAACCACTAGTTGAATATTGATTATGGATACCACTCTGTTGAGTTTTGCTGTTGGAATCTTTTGTATGATTGAAAAGTGGAGAATCTAACACACAAAAAAAATTAAAAATATTACACCAGCAGTAGAATAATTCACTTTTTTCCTATGATTTCATTGCATGTGATTTTGGGATCGTATCTAAATATTTGTCAGTCCTTAAAATCTACAGTTCAACCCAATTATATTAATGCAAACCGGAAAAAAGACTCTGACATTAAATAATTTGGCAACCTGTTCCTTTTTCCCCTATACTCAAAGTCTGTTACAAGCTCATGCTGCTCACAACTGGTCCTAAAGCTCATCACTTTAATAATTTTCCTCTCCTTTACTTCCAGAGTGTGTTTCTGAAGCGCATCACCTGCACTTACTGTACTTTGGCATATTTTGTGAGAAAGATCAAAACTGGTCCCTTTTTTACATAAAATAAACCTGGAAGACGTGTTGGAGAAGCACACCTCACATTGTGAGAAGCAGGAAGCTTTCATTCAACCTGATTAGATCTGGTTCAAAGAAATCACCCCAAAACATATCTGGGACAGATGCAGGGTCTTCTGCACCATCTTCTTTGCTCTGCAAATAGTGTTCTGCTTGGCTGCAACATTTAGTAAAGACTGAAGAAGTCAACATTTAATGTGTTTTGTTGTTCAACTGTAGATGCAAAAACTACATATTATATATCTATATACATATTCATGCACCAACCTGGTTTTGGAGATGTGGCATGAAAAAAATGAAGTATGAAAATTATGCTTCCCAGCAAAGAAAAATTTATGGGACAACCATTATAACTTTTAATGCATAGGAAGTATAACCTTATAACTTTATAATCCCTTTGGTCTAAGAAGTTATGAATTTATTTAAAATAACACTTCTCATTATACTATTAATACACAAGTGCCTGAGGTTCTACAGGTGGGCCAAAAATATCCTAGGGTGAATAATAAACATTTGCAGAGAACAGTCAAAACTGCTCTGACATCATCAGAAATGTATTATCAGGTGGTGGTGCAGCACTGACTCTGGCTGGGTATTTAGAAAGCATTATGAAATTACCTAATGCTATCAATGATGTTACTTATGGGGATACACAAATGCTTTGGCCAGACTCTCTTTAGGGCAGAGCCCCCAAAATGCATAGTCCCTCTTCCAGAGAGCTTCCAAACCAAGAAATAGATGTGATGAGAATGGAAAAGGCCGTGGCAGATAATTCAGCAGCTGCCCAAAACGCCACAAATCTTTGGAGAAAAATCCTCCAGAATTTTTTTAGTCTGTACTTCAAGCCTCCTCTGTAACCTGTTAATCCTTCTTTCATAAAGGATTTGCGGAGGGATGGGATATCAAGAAGAAAATGAAAATACATTGCATTTATCTGCACACCAGTATCTTTAATTATGTGGCTTTTGGTATTCATCCTTCATTGGCATCTTGCTAAAAATGGTTCTAACTATCCCCAAAGCAGGGCCATGAAGCTTGGGGAATCGAGCACACAAAAAGATTAGCCAATGTGAACAAATTCTAATACACTACTCACTAATATGGGTAATATTTCACCCAACAAATAATTTCTTTGATCAATAAAGCTATTTTTTTTGGTAATGAATAATGAGCCAGTATGAAAAGTGAAAGGATTAAAGACACCAGACTCTTCCTGTGAGGCTATCTATGGAATAGACAGTTTTCATCAGGGCTAACAGTGATAGAATAGATCTTGAAGTGAATACTTAAGAGTAATGACTCTGTTACCCAGAAAATTATTCCCCAAAGAGTAGGATGGACAAAAGATTTTATTGATTTTTATTTCATATTTTAATGATGTGTATTTTAGCCATGTCTTCTCTGCCAGGTGAACCTCTGTCTTCCTCCTATGAAAGCGATGATATCATGAAGCAGCTATTACAGAGTAGTTGTTACTTTTCACGATCCCAGCTGTTTCATTCTAAGAATAAAAAGATATTGGATACCTGCCAATTAAGTAAATGGAATTGCCATTTTCATTTATTGCAATAGCCAGTTTAACTTGTATTCATAATGTTTTTTGTTAATGTAGACAAAGTGACAGCACTGGCAAGAGAGAGTATTTTTATGAGCAGAATATGTGTGTTAAAATATTCAGTCTTTTCAGAGGATTCACAGCTGTTTTGGTTTCCAAATGCAAGTTTTAAATGATCACTACTGTTCTGGTGTCTCCTACCTGTCCACTGACGCCAGATCCCCCACCCCTCTGCTCATCTTTCTGGTGTTTGGTGCAGAATGATCAATAAGAGGGAGGGCTACATGGGCATATTTTCCCACCTACTTCCTATTCTTGCTTTCCAGTTAAAATGCTGAATAGAATTATAAACCCATTAAGCAGTGTTAAAATGCACTAATATCAGAGTGCTCTTTTTCAAAACTGGATCACTTTACAACAGAGCCACATCTTCCTTTAGTGTACATCAGGAAGGCTTACGGAAAGCAGATATAATCAGCTAGAGAATTTTTTTAAAAGTATTTCCTGTAGAGAATGAAACGCATCACAGTTTCTATTACCAACACAAAATTTCCATCAGAAAAAGGATTGAAAATTATTTTTAATTTGTTGCACTTACTATCAAAATGTGATGCTATCTCAAAAATGCCATAAATGTCTATTGCCAAGCTTGGAGACTCCACGTGTGGAGGCCCTTTTTGGGACAGAGGCACAGGTTTGTGACAGAGGATGTACTTGGAGTGTAAGGCAAGGAAGTTTGTGAAAGGGCGGGCAGGTCTTGAAGGGAGAAGAAGGAGTCAAGCATGGTGTTGTGCACTGCTCAGTCATGTGCTAAATGTCCACATTAAGGAAGGCATTTAGAGAAATGGTTATATTCACCTGAAGAAAGGGCAGAGCCTTCCAAAAACCCTTTTAGCAGAGCAGCCCTATATCTCCTGTTACCTTTGAATGCAGATGCCTTTGAGGAAGATAAGTGGCAACAAGGAAGGGAGAAGAGAGACGGTGGGTGTCTGAACATCCTCCTCCACAAGCTGGAGCTGAAGTAGTGGAAGAGTTCTCCACTCCACTGTGTCATCTGGTATTTGGGGTGCTTTGCTTGGCACATGCCAAGACATTTGCAGGAATAAGTGACCAAGATGAATTCAGCTAAAAATAAACTCTGTTTGAACTGGCTATTTAAGCTCTGAATTAGACTTTTCCCAGGAAAATAAGGAAGTGTGCTTCTGAACAATAGTAAGTGCAACAGCTAGGCTTCAAATGCTGAGCCACAATCAGAAAACTCAGTTTCTCGTTAATTAGAAACATACCCCTTCAGCAAAATTACAGACAAAGGCAAGAAGCAGACACACAAAAAGGTAAAATTATAAAGCAAAGCAGAAAGTAATCAATTAATGCACTTTGCTTTGTATTGTTCTGTTTACCTCTCTCTGAAATGTTTATACAGATTCCTTGTTCTAATATCCAAATAACCTTGAAAGCACATTTCCTCATCTCATGACAGGCAGAGAGAAAATGGTTATCCCCATTTCACAGGGGGAGAACTGAGGCAGGAAAAGCTTGTGATCAAAATGAGTTCCCTGGAGAGACAGTCTCCAAAAAGCAACTGGCTTTCTTATGCTTCATGGCTATCAGTGGCAGAGATAAAATAAATTCTACTTAAATACTGAATTGGTTTAAGGTCACAGAATTTGGGTGAATTCTCCAAATAATACAGATTTTTTTTATTTGTCCTCTCACCTTTCTAGTCCTTAAAATGCACTACCTTTCCATTTTCAATGTTTTCTATGAAAATCTGAAAAAAAGGAGAGAGATATAAAGCATTTAATGTTATATATAATCTATATCATACATATTTAATGAAAGATTATATTCTTAAGCAAGATTGCAATTCAGAGAGCTGGAGATTAGAATGATTTAATTACACATCTCTATATAAATAGTACAAGTAGAAATTAACTAAATTTTATCTATTTCTCTATGTATTTATGCATGTATGCAGATGCATTTTCTGACCTTGAAAAAACGAAATCTATAAAAGTCAGCAGTCTTTTGGATATAGGTGAATGGAATTACATTTGAAGTAATTACAGAAATAAATGCCGACTAATCAGCTATTTGTCACAAAGTAATTTCTTGCTAATGTAAAGATAATATAAAAATGAGGAAAAAGAAAACTAACGTAAAAAAAAAAAAAAAAAAGAAAATTGTTTCTTGTGGATGAAATCACCTTTGCTCTTTCAGTCCCGCCAGAGCTCTATGCCAATGCCCCACCGGCACGCCCCTGCCGTGCCCTTCCCCGGCCCTGGGCAGGCAGGAGCTGGCGATGCACCAGCTCTCTCCCCCTGCCAGCACAGCCGGCTCCCTCCCCGCGGGTGCCCGGCCCTTTGCCAGGGACTGTGGGGAGCTGGAGGTTACCCCTTGCAGGCTGAGGGAGGTAGGAGGCATTGGGAGGAGCAGAAGGGTCTTCTCTCCTCTCCAGAGCCTCTGGCCAGTCCCTCTACAAGAGACCCTTACTTCAAGCAGATTTAAATAGCTGCTTTCCAAGTGTCTCCCAGCTGGCTGGTAACCCAATATCCTAAGGGTTCATGTACCTGTTTTTCCTAAATTTCCTCAACTTCCCTTTCCTCTGCATCAACATCTGGCATCAGCCTAACCACAAGCTTGAATATCCCTTCAAATGATTTCAGGACTATTTTTCATTAGCAGTCAGGCTTTTTTTGAAATTGCGGTCATTGTATGCATATTTTCATAGCCTTCAAATTTCATAGGCCTAGCTGAAGGCAGGATTCTATACATGATTAAGATTGCTTATGTCATTCATGGATGACCAAAAGAAAATATCAGAACTCTGTATCTCCTAATTTCAGTAGACTTAAACTGAGAGAAACACAGCCTGTTATGCCGTGGCATCTCAGAGAAGTGCACTCATTTCAAAGCACTGCGTGTAGTGAATAGATTAGGCACAAATGCCATCCAGAAGCAGTAACCTAACAGCAGTTTCTTTCTTCCGTTTCAGCATAGCATTGACAGTGCAAACTTCTGTAACTACTGTAATCATTTCTGATGGCAGATGATAGCAAAATATCCTAACAAACACTTAGCTGAGTTTTTTGGGGTTTTTAAGAAAACTTTGACAATTTGCAGAATATGAACAGTAGGCTTAAGCACACTATTTAAAAGGCTGGGCAATGCACACAACTTCTGTGGGAGGAGGATATAAAGAAGAAAAATATCCTGGTAGTTGATGGTAACAAAAATTCTGATAGTACGAGCCAGGGTCAAAGCATCCCAGTTAATTCTACTTCAGTTATCCAGGTATTAAAATATGTTTGTCCTCTTCAGGAAGGTTGAGGGGTTGAGGTACATCCCCTTACGGGTGGGAAACATACAGTGATTGTCTCAGAATTAAATAGAAGTATACATAGACACAGCGTGACATCATTGGTGTAAATTGGTAAAACAAATGCATTTGCCAAGAATTTTTAAAGTGATTAATGGTTCTGGATGACTTCTAAGTGCTTTGCTTAAAAGCCTTTTAGAAGGACTGGTTTCCTAAAGGTGAGAGCTCAGTGTGAGAGTAACTCTCTTTTACATATCTGAAGGAGAGCACTGTGCTAGAGATGTTTTCCCTAGTCACTACCTGTGAAATGCAGATCCTATTCCTGGATGTTCCTGAAAAGTATTTTACAAATACTTGGTGTTATTTAGTTACACAGATTCAAACTTACCATATACAGACAAAAAGTAACTCAAATTTTCCAATTTATTTAAAGAACTTAAAAGCAATCAATATGAAGTTATCATCAATAAAACCTAGGGATGCCTTCAAGATATATTTTAGGGCTGCTAATCTTACGTGTTAAAGCCAGACATTTATTTCTTTCCTATGAATTGAAGAGTCTGTTTCTGCTGCTCTTTGAAGTCAAGGAGAGTTTTATCACTGGCTTCAAGGACGGGCAAATTAGAGCCCAAATTAGTATCTGGAACTATGTACAGTAGGGTGTTCGAGTGGTGTACAACTTGTCACCACAATTATAGTAATTTTAATCAACCTCATTTGCTGTTTGCTTCTCTGAGATTTCCAGGAGAATTTGCTCATCTGCACTTCAGCGTTAATATCTCCCTACCCTCTCTGTTTTACAAGTCATGCTTTTATTCTGTCACTCCTGCTGCAGCTGAACCGGAGCATTTTAATAAACCTCTTGTTACCCACATCTTCTATCCATATGTCATTGACTTAAGCAGAGCAGTTTGTCAGGTTAATATTTTATACATTTTGTATTTAGACTATTACTTAGCTGATCCATAACAGGGGATTATAGTCAGGGATAGGAATATTGAGTGGCTTTTTTTTTTTTTCCCACGTGCTTGTCTCCAAGACAACTAGATGGCTGTATTTAAAAGAGCACAAAGACCAGAACGAGTAGCTCATCCAAGTCTTTTAGCAAGTGAATGCTCTGCGGTTTTGCATTTTCAGGCAGGCCTTTCACTCTATCCCCCTGACACTTTTCACCTCGGGCTCTGATGGGTGGTAACTCCAACTGGGAGCCCAGCTGATAATTGCAGCTATTAAGCTGCTGCTAGTGTAACTCCAGTTCCCTTTCGTTTCTGGTTTTATCTGGTCTAGCTGGAGAGTTTCACTCCTGATAGTCATATTTAAAAGCCACAATGATATCCTTCCTTTTTCCCCTTTCAGTCAGGGCTGGTGATTATTAGGTACATCCTCTCTCCAGTTTAGCCTGCTTGCAGCGATTTATCAAAGCACACACTAGTGTGTGCTTCCTGTATTTTTACAGACAAAAACCCCAAAAACAATCAAAAAAACTCACAACGCGTGGCCGTAACAAAAGGTCCCTGGCAATCATAAATTAGCAATAGAAACTGCCGCCAGCCCTGCTGGAAGCCCTCGTCCTGTAGCCTCTGACAGACCAGCAGCCAAGCAGAGGTTGCAGCTCACTATTAACCAACCATGATCTGCCATTAATCTGAATCTGCTTCTGAAATTCAGCTCAGCACTCCCTGAATTTCCTCTCCCTCCTTGGCTCTGTCAGGAATAACACCGTGCACTGGAAATGCGATGTTTGAGTGGCCAAGCTTCATTGCTCCCCTGTATATTTTTTGGCCTGATAATTACATTAGGGATGTAAAATACGTAACGTAAGTTTCCTGTGAGAATTTGCTGCTGAGCTAAGTGCTATCACATGTCATGGGGGTTTCAAAGCGTGTTCAATACAAAACCCCAAACCTGTCCAAACAACATATTTAGATGGGCACTGCAAGAAAGATTGTGCTTTTCAGCTGTAGATGAGGCTCGCTGCCGCTGCTGCGGATAGCTGGTTGTGACGCCTGTGAGGTGCCAGTTTTTATTAGAACATTTCATTCCTTTGAACATGAGAGGCACAAACTTTTATGATTCAGATAACCTTTCAGGGGTTATATTTCAGGGGTCATATTCCAGGGGGATAGTATCTTTGTACAGACTCAAAAAATCCAGCAAGCCATTTCCATCCTCTCCCTAAGATGATTTATCTTGCTTAGTTTCAAACAACTCCTTCTGTACTTAACTGTCTTTGTGAAAACAGAGTACTCCAGTCAAAATTCAAACTAGATTTCATGTGCTGGCACTTCTGAAATTTCACATCCTCTTCCTATCAGTTAATCTAGTAGTGAAGGTAAACTTCTGCTGTTGGATACACATTGCAGACACCTTACTGGTATGAATACTGACTGTAAATATTCCTATAAAAGGGATTGTTGTGTTAATGTGATTTCCTGGGAAAATGAAGTATTGGCAATCCTCAGTCCAGAACTTTAGTGCAGCCAAATGAGAGCCTGAGTCCTTTGTAAGGCTCAGCTGATGTTCTTTGGGAAGTTTTAGAAAGCAAAAATGCATTAATTAAATTGCCAGTAAAACGAAATAAATAAAATAAACATAAATATATGACAAGTGCCCCCCTCCACCTCCCTCAGCCTCTCCCAATCTTTCCTTTCTCTTCACAGCCAACAGTAGCAGAAATAAATCAGCAGTATTTGAGTACACAAGCAGAAATAAAACAGTTTTGGAGGTTAAGATGAAACAATGAAGTGCTCCCATCAAAATCTGGTTTTGACAGAAAATATATTTTGTAAATAGGTATCTTCCTTCCTGTTTTCCATAGAACATAATGCTTTTTATCACATATATCCACTAAAATCTGCATATCAAAAAGGTTCCTTCAAACAAAATCTTTCAATCTCACTTTAAAGAGGAATAAAGGTTTTAAGGAAATCCTGGGAATAGTAAACAAGCATAAAAAAATTTACAAAATTCCTCCCATTTTGCTGACATCATTCTGTTTGGGAATAAACATATCCTCAACCTCTAGGCTGGGTCATTAAAAAAAAAAAACAACTATATAAAAGCAGGTCAGTTCTCATTTCCACCAACTTCTGCTTCAGTCTTGTCCATGGGAGCACAGTTCTCTTCTGGTTCATCATGGAAATAGGAAAACTGAAACCAAACCAGGAAGTAACTTGAGGCAGGGAAAAATGAGATAAAACTGGTGCAGAAAATTAATTTAAACAAAGACTAAAAAGATAGAAAAAGATTGTGCCTGCCTTTTCTCACGTATTCTCTCTGGTGATGACCTAACGAGCTGCCTGAAATTGTCCTGTACTAAAAGATTCGAGACTGCCCCACGAGTCTTGAAGTAAAGGGAATCTTCTCTGTGCTGCTTATTATTTTTCCAAATTCTAAGCATCTGAAGGGATGTGGTCTTCATTTTCTACACAAGTGAGCATTTTGAAGCCCTGTGCCTGTTTTATGTGGAGTTCTGACTATATATATATATCATTAAAACTTGGATCAGCTTTAGTCGGCTGCCAAAAATCCCTTGGGTTTCACAATAGTTGGGATAAAAATGTATATTCATACACACACATATTTTTTTCTTCTAAATCAGCAGTAAGAAAATTTTTTTTTTGTAGAAAACATCAACATTTTCATTACCCTCTTCTGATTTTTCTCACATTAGAAAGAGGTAGAAGGATCGTTTTGTTTGTTAGAAGGTTTTACAGCTTGGATTATGCTGAGTAAGGGATAATTCAGACTGAACACTGAATAAAACTTTCTGAAAGTAGATGCTATTAGGCTTTGTGATAATATCCCAAGGGAAAGGAACAACTCCATCAGTTGTGACATTTAAAAGCAGACTGGACAATGCACTAATGCATATTCTGTGTGGACTGTTTTGCATTGTCATGGGGGTGGATGAGAAGGACTATAAGGTCTTTTTCACATCTAATTTCTCCAGTTCTGAGAAGCAGAAAAATATCATACAGTTGATGGAGTTCAGAACAGGAACAGTGCTAAGAAACAAAAACCACCAGTTTATTTTAGGATGAGTCTTAACTGGTGCAAACTCTCTTATAGTTCTGGGGCCTTGATCTCCAAAATATAAGCTTTCTACTTTCATAAACTTCCATTACTGATTTTGTCAATTGAGGTCAAAAATATCTTTCATGGTATTTGCATTTCTTCTTTTTTTCTAGGGTCTGTTCATATTGATCAATGGAGCTGAATTTCTGCTATTCATATAGACAGTTACTTGCTGTATTATTTTCAATTAATTTATATTTTATGGGTAGAGTTTTCCAACTGTGATATTAAACAATCATTACATGGAGGAACACACTAACCCCTTTGTTCTAAGTGCTAGGAGTCCCTAAATAAGGTAGTTCTCATTGCTTATGATCTGATAAATTCAATTGTTACTTTTTAGCTTACTTTATCCTGAAAAAAAATGTTTAGCTCTGTGACCCCTTTATGCAGCAACTGCAGCTGTGACAGTTGTAAGGCTGGGAAGGATGGGACCAGTGCACTGCCTTCCTTTGAGCTACCAGCCCTAACTATTTGTCAGGGAATCCATTCTGCCCCAGTGACCTGCTGGTCAGAGTGGTGCTGCAGCACGTTGCTCTGAATGACAAATGAGGAGAAGGAACAAGGGTAGAGATGTAGCCAGTGGGTACATGCTGCTTGTTTATCATGAGATCTCCTAGTCAACTCTTCTGCAAAGTATTTGAAGAAATGTGACTGTGATCTTGTTTCAGTGATCAAAATTAAGTAGCAACTGGAAATGGGAGTGTAGTTTGCTCTAAAATAATAAATATTTCAAAATTATCTGCAATTCCTGCATTCTGTGCAATCATAACTATTGGAAACATGAATGCAAAGAAATGTCTATTTCTGTAGAGATAATTAAATATCATAACTATTATTGGAAGACATGGAATGGGAAAAGGTCCCAGTAGTTTCTCTGTAAATTTGTTTCTGTCTTAAATCCCCCAGTTTTTAGATGTCCAGATAGGCCTGTTTTAGTCATTAATTAATAAAGGAAAGGGTTTTATTCTAGTTCCTATTTAGGTGTAACAAATATAAACTGTCAGGAAAAGAGATTGAGAGATTGATTGATTTTGCTATATTTATCAAAACAATCAATCTGGTACTGCAAGCACAGGGTATTAATCTTATAAAGAAACATAACCCCAACCTTGTCTGATCTGAGCAGGCTGAAGCAGGGACAGCAATATTCCCAGTCCCTCCAGTGTAATGAATGTCACCCTGAAAAACTTGACTCTTGCTATCTCTTTGCTAGGGATGTGATTCTTGGAACTAATCACTCACCAGTTGTAAGAAGTACCCCAAAATAGAGGATGACCTTACAAGCGTGATGGCAGAACACATTTCCTTTCTAAGCCGTTTTCTAGAGAGATCTACCTGGACTTGAAATGTACCGATTTGCTGTAACAGAGGCTGCTCCGGTCAAACTCAGACTTTTGGAAAGTCAAGTTCTTCACCACCAGGTCCAAATATCTATGAAGGACCTGACTTCACCACCACATAATCTCCCCTCTCTCCTTTTTCAGAATGACCAACATTCTTACTACATTTTCCCACAAACATATGTAAAAGCTTCTGAAGCACCTACAAAGTGCTCTATCAAGAATACAGGAAAAACAAACAAACAAACAAACAAACAAACAAATATATTCCAGCCTTCAGGACACTGGCTGAAGAATATTTCTCATTTAAACCACGGGATGTAATTTCAGGTACATTGGTGATAATACTAGGGATGGAATTATTTCACATAGTTAGGACTGAATACAACAGACCAAAACTGTCCTCTTAAACTCCACCCAAAACCCAACTTGATGTCAGTGCATATTAATATAAGAAAGGAGCCTTATCCAACAAGAAATGCTGCTCCCATATGTTCTTACACTAAGCACCAGGGCAGCCTGTTACAGTAATCCATATCTGAGGCAATAAAAATATGACACAAGCTCCCCAAATTACTGGAAAATCTCCAGTTTTTATAAAGCAACACATAATGAAAAGAAACATGCTTGTCAACATTTGCTACCTGAATAGCCATGAACCTCATAAAGGAGGTGGACAGACTGTATTTTTCCTTCAAGGAAACTTAATTGTAGTTGCACTCTTACTGATTTGGAAAAAAATATGTCATTTCATATTCAAGTTCAGCTGTTCAGTGTAATTGGTGACAGTAGTAGTAATATAATAGGAACTGAAGAATAATAATGTACGGAAAAAATAAATTAACCTTATACAGAATTAGGGAGAGAGGGAGAAATGGAAATAGACAGACAGCTTTTTGAAAGAATATGTAATTAATTATCAAATAATTTTTCTCACTATTTTACAGTACAAATTACTGAAAAGGTTTATATAATCATACCATCAATGCTAATAAGCTTGTAAACTTGAGCACTGTAAAACATGGATTTGAATACATTAAATTCTACTTACATGTTTGACAGGATGCTAAAATCTGACTGTACTACATCTTGTTATGAATTCACACATTACTGTCGGTCAGAAAACCCTGACACTAACTTCCATTGCTAATGGTAATGGGTGTGGGTGATTTTAATAATAAAGTGTGTGTGCTCATTATTTTTCAGAGACAGTCTGTAGAAAGCAATTCCAAATCAAGAAATATGACAACAAGTGAATACATTTGCATCAAGAAAATATCCCTGAAGGCTGAAGGAAACAGTTTCATAAGCATCTGAAATAAATTGTATGTATAACTTCCACAACTGTAAATGTGAACAGAAATACAAAAGATCAAAGATTTCAGTGCTGCGTATTATGCATAGCTACACTGAACTTCCACCTAGTAGCTGAATGACAATAAATCTGTTTTGAAGTCAGGTGCTCTTCCCAGAGCTTTCAAGCCAAAAGTTGCACAGAGTCCAAGACTACCTGAAAGCTCAGTATCAAGCGAAGGTTTCAAGGCACCTTTCCCAAAGAGGGGAGAAAAGTGGGGAATTTTTTGTTTTAGTCTTGTTTGTTTATGAGGTACAGAAGCTAAAAGATCAGGACTTAAAACCACACATTTTTCAGTTCTCATGATGAAAACATCCTAGAAATTGTTACCCATGTGCCTAAGGATTTTCATTCTCTAGCACTTGTGGTTTATGTTGTAAGTGATGCTGCACTAACGCTGGCCCCTTTCTGGTGGCAGTACTTTGGACTGCAGCTGGTGCACTTGAGAGAGGAGTCAGCAAATTTTGGCGACGGTGGGCTTAAGGAAAAGAATCAAGGAAAGAGACAGTCATATAGAGTGATTCTGGAGAAGCCATCTAGCCAATTCACCTGTCCCAAGGCAGGATGTCATCCTCCTGTCACTCATAGCCTACACTTGCCCAATATGTTCTTACAAAGTGTTGCCGGGTGCATATTCCTGTGTCTTTCCACACTATCACTTTTAATGCTACACTGTTCCTAGAAAGCTTTCTGGAATGTTTGATCTTAAGCTTGTATCCTTTTTACTGTGTTTGCCAAGGACACAAAGAAATTCATTTTTCTCTTTCTTTTCACAGCAACCTACTACACATTTAAAAATTCTTAACAAGTCTCTTTTTTTCAGATTGAGCAATCCCATTTATGTCAGGCAATAGTTGTATATCATGCAACATGGTCACAACTCTCATAATTTCTGCTGCTCCCACTTGAGCTATCTGTGATGGGCACTTGTATTCCTTGAATACAAAAATTGAATAGGTGCTTGGTTGAAGCCTTAGCTGTTCTGCAGAGAGTACCAAGAGGATTTCATCTGCATTATAGACTGTGCATGCTTCTGTTAATGCAGTCTGGTAGACACTAGTTTTGTCCACAACATCATGCTGTTTAAATTTTCCTGACTAATTGCCCTCATCTTTCCCTGGAATATAATAGCTGAGGTATTTGTATACCCATATTTTAACTCAGACAAAATAGATATCTTATGTTTTGCATTGGCTTCTACTGGAAATCACTCCAAGTTGTTATGAGTTCAGAGACCAAATCACATTACTAAAATGTTAGCTGACCTTGTTTGTGTGACATTTGTTTGCACTTATTCCCACACTGCAAAGCTATGACCACTGTGCATGCCTACAGACTGCAGTAATGATAAATTCAGCTGACTAGAGTAGCTGTTGCAGTAACATTCTTTGGTAATATGGATGATTTCTGGGTTGTGTGAATAACTTCTGAGAGTTCTGAATCTTCTTTAAAAATATTTGCTATTCAGAAATATGCAGTGATGACTTTGAACAAACAATTTGCAAATTATGAATTATCTTCAATTTCCTTTCTTTTTACTCATTCACAAATCAGGCTCATTTGCTTGCCAAATGTCTCAAGGCAGCACTTAAACATTTTTTTGTCATATCCCACTGATCTGAGAATGACCTGGCACACTCAGTACAAACCTTAGAGGATGAATGTGAGGGAACAGCAGCCCAGGGATGACCCACACGAAGGATGGAGGAAAGTTGGTACCTCATGGCAGGTGCTTAGTGAATGTATCAGCCACTGCCACTGCCCTGGAGTGGGCACTGAAGTGCTGTGGGGCTTGGTACTTGCATTTCCCATCTTTTTAACTTCTTTAATTTAACCCTTCAAAGGTATACAGTCTTCAGTTTGTGTCACATGCATTATACTTCTTAAATGGATAACAAAACATTTAAAATAGAGTGATTATAAATATATAGTAACAAGTACAGGACACAAATAAACAGGATTCCCCAAAAGGTAATTTTAAAAAATCATTTTGCCAGTATAGTTCTTTATGAATATAGAAAATCAGGCACTTCACACAGGGATTTTGACACTGAACATTTTCTATTAATAAATGTGTACTTTTACCCAAGATGATAGGTGAATAGTGTAATTCAAATTAAAAAAAAAAAGAAAAAAGTTTTTAAAATGTTTTTTATCTGAAGCTAGACAGAATCTGGATCTGATTTATCTCAGTGGATAACACTACCATTGGGAGAATGACCCTTTTTATTCATCTGACATGCAGAAAAAAATAAATGACACCATGGGTAATAAAAATCACTTTTTTTTTCAAGAGGTGAACTGTCTGCTACACTTTATATATGAGCTTTGAAAGACTGACAGATTACAACTGATCAGATTTGCCAAACCTGGACATTTTCTGTGCAGACTAAGTTTCAGTACTCTAAGATTTTATCTATATTTGTAATATTCTAAGAATTTATCTATATTTGTATGCAATTCAGCACAATAAAAGCAGACCAGTGGATCAAAGCCCTTGCTGCTGAAGCCCCTCCATCTGCACCACATGTGGTCCAGGGGCTTTACTTTGGACTAAATTTAGTCTAGGCTGAGTATCACCAGGAAACATATGGTGTGAAGCTGTCCAAAGGCCCAGTCACTATTTTGGACCCATCAGAGGCTGGGGCAGGCTCAGTGCACACCTCCAATAGTGCTTCTTGTGTCCTTTTGTCCCAAAGGAATCCCACGGGCTCGCCCTGGAAACAGAACCAATGTGCACACTGTGGAGCTGACTCAGGGTTCCACACCAAAACCTCACTGCCCCAGCACATCTTGTGACTGGGCATGCAGAGCAGTCAGCTGAATCTGCAATTGGGCAATTTCAATGTGCTTATTTCGAGTAATCTGAAAAAAAGACAAAGTGACATCCGAATTTTGAAAGATGCTATTTGTTCTGAGGGAATGCATGCTGCTGAAACCTTTCTGCAGATTGCATTTCTAATTTTGCTGCTATTAAAGGGGAGGATGGCTGGTGTTAAGAGTCTGAAGGCCCCATGACACCCAGAAGGGGAATCTTCCTGCCAGATTTACCCTGGAACTGTAAACTTTGGAAGACTGACCCAGGAATTCTAAATGTTGGAAGGAGAACGAAGATCATGGAAAAAAGCTGACCTTACAAGCTTCTGACCATGTATGTGAGACTATAAACTCCTTACAGCCTGGATTCACCCTGGGGGTTCCTGGGAGATCTAACCTTCTTGCTTAGGATCCAGAAGCCACAGTCAAGTCAGATCTGGGGCTCATAAATTATCAAGTTTGCATCGCATGTTGCCTTGAGGTCCTGGGTGTAGAGAGGATTTACCAGTGACCCAGTTGCAAGTCCATGTCACAGCACTGCAGATCTTAGAGTGAAGGAGTCCTTTGTGGGAAGGAAATGTGAAAAAGGCCTTGCACTACAAGTTCTACAGCTTCAGAGAAATCACATTGAGTGCAGGAGGTGTCAGTGAAGAGTATCAGGTTGCTATTTTCTAACAAAAATCACCGTTCTGATTTTTATTTTTCTATAATTTAGGATTTTTTATGTGCTTCTAGAATTATGGCAATAGTGGCGGGGGGGGGGGGAAAGTTAAACAAAAATCACAGCCAGGCTCTACATCTGAAACTGTTAGTCTGGAATGTTTCTAAAAGGAAATTGTATATTCATACCATCCCTTTGCTACTTTAACTCCCCACCCGCATACAGTATGCCAAGCTGTTTCTGTGTAGTGATGTGTCCCTGCCTGTGCTCTGTATGTCTATATTAATACACACATATATGAGAAACGGCTGTGATGGTTGGAGCCAGGGAAGGGAATATTTGTGCCTCCACAGAGCTCTGTGGGGAGGGACTGCTGAGAAATGGTCCAGAAGGTTCTTTACAACACTCAAGTTCAGGAACTGAAATTAGTAAACTGCCATTTATGTAGTAGCAAAATGAATTATTCAATCTCCTGTGTGGACTGAAAGTCTAATTTTAAAAGTCTAGCTTGCCTAAAGAGCCCCGTGCAAAACGTTCATTAAATGTAAGGCAGTACCAAGTGTTACTGCCTGGATGGATGTCTTGGGAGGGGTTGTCTGGTATGAACCACCATGGCTAATCTGTTCCATAAACTGTGGGTAACAGCAGAACAAGAATCTGTTTCCCTGTTTTATGGATATTTTGGAAAAGTTATGGGTCTCCTCCTTATGACACATTCAGGACATTTTTTCATGGATACTGCTGGGCTCCCCAGCAAGGTCAGTGTCTGGGGGTGCAGGAGGACGCTCAGCCCTGGGGGAAGGCCCTCGGATGGACCCTGCAGACAAAGCCCTGCTCTGTCCTGGGGCCTTGCCTGTGCCTGTTCCCAGAGGCCAGGGCAGACACAAGGGCTTGCAAGGTGTCAGCTCATGGCCTGAGGGTGAGAGAGGGTGAAGTGACAAAGCTTCTCCCTCTCTCTTAAGGTTTGACTTTGATAAGACAGCAGAGTGCATCTGAGCATCCCTTCTCATGGAAACTTCTGTCTAGCTCAGTATTTCCCTGTAAGAGGATCCACCTCGGTGCATCGGAACTTTTCTGACACAAAAATATTTCCCTGAAAAATTTCTGACTGGCCAGATTCTAGCATGAACATCAGTAATGAGCTCCTCCAAACCAGCAGCCAGTGGATTATGTTTGTGCGTGTCAGCCAGAGAAAGGTGTAATTTGTACATTGCGTGGCAGTTTGTCCTCTAGACACTGAATATATGAAGCAGGACTTTATTAGTTAGCAAATCACCCTAGCTTGAAATTAAGGAAAGGTGACTTGTCTTAATGTGTCTCTGTGATGCAGGGACCTTTTCTGCCACCTTCATGACATGACTCAGGTTTTTGTCCTGTGGGAAATGTGCAGGTCACCCTTGGGCTCCTTCCCAGGCTAGTATCAGATTCTGCACTGTAAGGAAGAAGTGAGAGAAAACAATAAAATACTGCACAGTACTTTCTGTTACCATTGGCTGCATTTTAATATGTAATGCTAATCTGAAAGAACTAAAACCAAAATACTGTCATATGTCCACAGAACAAAAATACATATAGTCATTCCATCAGTCAATTATTTTCTAAGTGCATATATGTACATATAAATAAACATGTAGATTATCCAGATGAGTAGCAGGCTCTGAAAGAATTATGAACATCTTAACTGAAATACTGCTAAGAATCTGCTGAAGCAAAAGCTACCAGATGCATGTGTGAGTTGCCCCAGTGAGATCAGGTTCAACCATCTTTAGTCTATTTGCTCATGAATAGCAAAGTAAGGAGATTTAAATCTTCATTGTTACTTCAGTAAAGTCTAATTAACTTCCCTGCTTCCTCTGAGAAAAACAACTACCCTCAGACAAACACGCCCGGATAACATCACCCAATATCCTGAAGAGCTTTGGGGATTTTCAATTATTTCAAAAGTGGGGTTGTTTTTCTCTTTCTCTGCTCTCACACCGCATGATATATCTTAGGCAAACACCACAGGAAAAAAAAAACAAGCAAGATGCCATTCAGAGATGTTTGCATGGCTTACCCTGACGAGGCACAGGAGATAATTGTCAGAGATAGACAATGCTGCCTCTGGTCCTTAAGGTGGATGCTTCTCTTCCATGAAGTGCTGCTTGCTCTGCTAAATAGAAAACTCCCGATTTCATTTCTGAAATCATTTACTGCCTTGTGCCAGCATCTTTCATGCCAATTGCAAGTCCATCTCCATTTGAAGTGAACCAAACTTGGACCTGAAAATACTTGCCTGAAAGCACAGTTTGGCACATTAAACTGTGCAGCTCAACACAAAGGCCATGCTTCTCAAATCTGTTTTCATTCTAACCTACTTTTTGTGCCAGAAAGTATTCACCTGGAAGGCAGCAGTACATGGAAACATTCAAATCAGTCTGCTGCAAGGCATTTATAGCCTGTGTTTAGCATAGGGTAACTCACCAGAGAACGTGACTTCAGACGTTGCCATTGCAGCACCTCTTTCCCACTTTCTGTTCATTCTTGTGCCCCATTAAGATAAGTAATTTTTTTGAGTTGTCGGTAAGGGAAGCCTCACATGTGGTCTTATATTTTACTGCTGTTAAGATCTTTGGCTGCCATAGGAAAGGCAGAACCACATTAATGAGGCTAATTTTTTAAATATAATTTTTTTCATATTCCAGGTACAAAAAAAATAGTTATTTTGCTCTGTCACTGTTTAACTCCAGCTGGCAGTGAAGCACCACACACCTGCTCACTCACTCCTCCACCAGCAGGACTGGGGAAAGAATTGAAAAGGTAAAAGTTAGAGAACTCATGTGTTGAGATAAAGAGAGTTTAATAGGAAAAGCAAAAACCACACACACAGGCAAAACAAATCAAATCACTGCTTCCCAAGGACAAGCAGGAGTTCAGCCATCTCCGGGAGAGCAGGGCCCCATCACATGTAATGGTGACTTGGGAAGACAAACACCATCACTACAAACATCCCCCCTTTCTCCTTCCTCCCCTCCACTGAGCATGATGTCATCTAGTATGGAATATCCCTTTGGTTAGTTTGGGTCGTCTGTCCCAGCTCCTCCCCACATCTCATGCATCCCCAACTTCCTCACCAGCGTGGCAGTATGAAAAGCAGAAAAGGCCTTAGCTCTGTTTAAGCCCTGCTCAGCAATAACAAAACCATCTCTATAATACCAACCCTGTGTTCAGCACTAGTCCACCATAACCTCATACTAGCAACGGTGAAGAAAACTAACTCTGTCCAAGACAAAACCAACAATTGGTCTTAGTGTTGACTTAAACTTTACCGTAAAAGTAGTTCTGCAAGGAGAAAATAGCTCAGAAAGCAGCATTTGCTTTGTGATAATTTGCAGAGGTAAAATTCAGGGCTTTTAAAAAAATAAAAATTCCACCCTGTCACATTATCTTGACCCCTTTGCAGTTCCAGCAGGGTTGGACTACAGTTTCATTGTTACTCCCCTTTTACACTGCATAGCCATTATTAAAAAATAGAAGCAACTAAACTTTCTGTTCAACAAGTTGGACATGACCTTGCACCTGCTTATTCTGGTACTTTACAAAATCTATGTCTTAAGTTCCATCGTGTTAGGCAAGGCCTAAACCCCACACGTAGGTACCTATTGGCTGCAAAATCAGTCCTCATGACTGTAGCACAAAACGTTGGTTGGGGGCAAGGCGCCTGCAGCTGACAGAAGGAATCTGGTGTGCTGAGAGTACAGCTGGTGAGCTGTGTCCCTCAGGGGACCTGTGCTGTGACCCTCTCCCATGGCAAAAGCTGTTGACCATGTTTGCGCCCCTCCTGCCGCTGTGTTTCTGCTTCAGCATCATAGACTTTTGCCTGCTCCAAATTTCTGATGTAACTTCACATAGAGCAAAGCTGTAAGCCAGACTGCAAAAGTGAGCTATATTGAAGCACTTATTTTTAAATTTTTTTTCCAAAGAGAGGTCATTGTAAAAGTCCCACTTACTGTAAAGCCCACAGACAGTTGCAAGAGAGCAACTGAAAACAAATTGCAATGCTGGGGTAGGAATGACAGATGGGGGAGGAATTTCCTCAGCCATCTGCACCACCAAATTAAACAAAAAATAATACAAAGCTGCAGCCTCAGGCACTTCTCAACCTGAACTTTTCATCACAGTGGCCCTGAAGTAGGAATCAGTGCCAAATCCCCAGCCAGGTGCTCCTGAAAACATATAGGAACACAAGTTGAGGAACCTTGGGAATTTTCAGGTTGATCAGGAAGATTCCAATAAGTTTCAAAAGTCTCCAGGGTTAGGTAATATCACAGAGAAGCTTTTGATTTCTGTGACATTAACTGGAGATTGGTGCTTAAATTCCATGGGCGGAATGGGGGAGATCTGGACTTTGATTTTTACTAGACTCCACTGAAATAAATGTCAAACCTTTTCACTATATCTCTGGAGCAGGATTGCACCCTCCTTGTATTGGAAGGCCACGTGCCAGATGCCATATAACACCCTTCTGGTACATCAAGCACCCTCTTGACAGGTTTAAAGATTCCAGCTATAATGCCTAATAACTCCTGGCATCATGGTTTATTCCTTCTGTCCTTTAATTTTTTGATGGGTTTTTGGTTTGTTTTGCTTTGGTTTGGTTGTGTTGGTTTGTAGGCTTTTTTTTTGTCCTCAGAGGCAATTTTATGCTTTTCCAGCAGAAGCAGAAGATTTTGTGATGTGGGTTGATATTTAGAAAAAAACTTAAAGTTATCATATTAGACCCTTATTTTTCCCCTGCATTTTTCCAAGAGGTTCTTCATGCTGGTGTTCCTATTTGGTTTCAGGTGTTTCCTATGAAAAAATCTTTTGCAAGGGGCTATTTATGTTGAAGCACATATTGAAATATTGTGATCAGTGACATCCTTCCTTCCTTCCTACTTTGCCAATGTCTTTAATGGAAACCATTGATTTCCACTTCTGACTGCGTGAGTTGACCAGCCTTTCTCTGTAACTTATTTTTACTTGTAATAGTAATGCCAAACTTGGTTTTGACATTTCAGAAAAGTCTGGAGAATACCTCTGAAGCACTGCTCATATTTTTTCCAGAAAAACGAGTCCCAAACAAGTCTTCATGCTCACAGCAGCCTCTGCAAGGCTTAATAGAGTGCTCTCGTGCATTTCACACCTCCCAGTTTCCGTGTTTCTGTCTGGGGGTGGGGTGGTTTCCCTGCAGAACTTTCTTCCTCCCCTACCTTCAAAAATTGTTATTTCTTGTTAGGGGCATTTCATCTACGTTTTTAATTCCCATCTTTCTAATCCTTTCACCCTTGCTGAACTCAAAGCACAGACGTGTCTATAAAGATAAGATTTTCAAATCGTGATTACACCAAGGGAACATTTTTGAAAGTCTAAATCTTGTGTTTCATGATTAAATGAGCTGTGAACTCTTTTGAGGACATGGGTAATTACAATGGTGGGTAAACACGGAGTCCCTTTCAGAACTTGGAGAAAGACTGGAATAGAGAAAAAGAAATGAGATGTTCTACACGAAAAAATTTCTATTAGTTGATCCTGGTCTCTACTTTTCAGTAGCTGGGGGTGAAAAAAAAGGATAAAAACAACTGAAAAAGAGAAGACCAGTCAGAAAATTATCATCCAACTCACGAATGTGAATCCTGTGCAACACAATGACTCACATTTTTCTTGATAGCCTCAATTTCCCAAACATCGTACCTTTATGAAAGAGTAACTTTAGTAAGTATAGACTAGCACATGTAATGAAAATCAGAGCTAATTAAGCATATCGTTATTGAGTACCATGTATAATGCTTGATGCATTATTTATGCAGGTAGGGATAGATTTTTAAGGCCAAAGGTGTCACTACAATTATGTAGTCTGACCTGCTTGACTCAGTCAATACCATCTCACCCAGTAACTCCTTCTTTAGCACCAATGCCTGCTTGAACTGCAGTCTGTCTTTCAGAGAAGCCTCCAATCTGAATGGGAAATCTTCATGTGATGGGCAGTCCACCTCATCCCAGCGAAAATATCTTCCAGTTTCAGAAGGTTAAGACAAATGAAAAAGAAATTTGTGTTGAAAAAATGGAATGGTGATGGAGATGGATTTATTTTTAAAACAAAGCTGAACACTAAACTTCTAACTTGTGAAACTTTTAGAAAAGTTTAATCTCACTGGATTTTGTTCAGCAACCCTTAATTATTTCCTACATATCATTTAGGAAAAAAATTAATAAAAAGTTATTCTAACTGTCCTTTTTGTCAGAGTTTTTAAGACTGCTTTTAAGACAACTTGTATGGTTGGGGTCTTTTTTAAATTTAATTTTGCCCTCACAAGGCAGAAATATTTTTTGAGAACTCTATTTCTAGCCGTTCTTAATAGAAACACAGAATCACAGAATAATATCTTTTGGTAGGGACCTCAGGAAATTATCTACAATCAACTGATGTCATTAAAGAAAAAAAGGTAAAGAAAGTAACAGACTCCTTGTGCCCTTAGAATACAAATATACTTCCTCACTGAAGATATATTTCTTTTCATGTTTGTCTGCTATCGTGCCTTCAAATTCAGAAGGTCAGAGTAGTTGTGGGATTACTTATGGAAATATAGTTTTTGAATCACTACATTAAAATTTGGGCCTTTCAGTGAGGTGAATTATAGGAAACAATGAGAAATGGTCAGCTCATTCTCTCCATCTCATATCTGAAGATAAAGGCTCTTGCAGAAGGCTGTGCAGCAAAACTGACCTGTGGCTTCCAAATAGCCGCAGTCTGCTGTCCTTGTAACACAGGCACCCATGGCCCCAGTTTTGACGGGAGGAATCTTATCTACATCCATAGTTTTTCTCCTGGAGCTGCAGTAATCTCACAAATTTGTGACCCAAATGAAAGTTTGAGGAACAAATGGAGGAGACCCATGAGAATTTCCCTGTGAGGGAAAATTTCTCGATGGTCAGGAAAATTTAGTTTTTAAATCTCATATTTGAAATTATATTTTTAAGATTTCTTTCAACTCTCCAATCAGGCATCAGCTGAAGTGCCTCTTGAACCATCTTAGATTTGAACAATCAGTTCAATGGTAAATTTCCCTCAAAAGTGTTATGATTCTACATGCACAGTATTTAAGTTGGTACATTCATATAGTTAATGTTTTTCACACTTGCAAGCAAGAAAGCTATTGGAGACATCTACCTTCAATTCAGTAAAGTTGTTGCAAAGGATTTTGTCATTGCATGTGTGAGCGTCGGTGTGGCTTCCCAGCTGCATTTTGGGCAGCTTCTTTTGGTTGGCAGTGACTATTATAACATTGGCTTTATTAAAAATGGTGTTCACTCTCTGCTCACAGAAGTGTATATACATGTAATACCTTCTATCCAAGTATTCGTTAAACATAAATGGTTAAGCTTTTTCCTTCTTGAGATAAATATCCCTGCTTCAGAAAGGGGTAAATGAACCACATTAGGGTTAACTGCAAAATTTAAGCATTGTCTCAAAAAGACAGACAGGATTCTTCTAACCAAATATCAGAGATACAATCACCTCTTGGTGTTGAGTCATCACGTCCCCCTTGCAATACACATATACAGATTAAATAAAATTGTGTGGTAATTTAACAACTCCTATTTTTTCCATAGTTAAGAGATAAAACTCAGATAATTTTATTTATGTATCAATGTTCAGTCAGATAAACTCCTCATAAAAGACAGAATTTAAATTTTCTGGATTCTTGAAAAATGCAATACCCACTGTGTCATTCTACATTTTAGAGTGAAACATTTCCTGATGGTTACTTACAGGCTTTTAAAAATTCGGCCAGATCATTTCCAGATGCCCTGGCACTCCTCCCCTCTGTGCTTCCTATGCATACCATGTAGAAGGCTTTAAGGTTTTCAGCTGTTTTCTACATTTCTGCCAGTACAGCTCGAAATGCTCTTTGCATTTTTTTTTTTTCCTTTAATGTGCTGTCTTCGTGTATGGGGAAGATGAGGAGTTATGAGGCAGAACATTTCTCTGCAGCTGCTGTTTGGGCACCTCCTCAGTGATGTGCCAGTCATGTGAGAGCACTGCAAACCCCACGCTTCTCCCCTCTTGCAGAAGCTTCTGTCCTATTGCTGAAGTGACTCCAGGCCTGGCAAAAGCCTCGACCTCCAATATATGACTGTGCATTAGCATGGAGGTAAAAAAAAATCTCTAGAATGCTGCTTACACATTTCAAAACTGATGTTATTTACTATTGCTTTTTCCCATCCTTTGGTTTCTGATACACTGAATTTCATGATGAGATTGAAACTTGCCTTTCAGAAACAGTGTGTACCTTATTTGCTGCATCTGAAAAGCAGGTGTTCTCAAGCCAATATGAATATTTTGAGCAAATCCGTGCTTTGAAATGCAAATGAATTTGCAATGTCTGCATAGTTTGAGATAAAGCAGTTAACAATGAATTAATCCTTGCTTTATGCAGTTCATTATCAAGAGACTATGACCAGGCCAACAATGTATTTGGAACATAATAGGGTCTTGCCAAACAGGTAGAGACTCTTTATTCAAACTGAGCACTTTCAGTTGCAGTGACTCTCATTTTTGAGGACTGCATAAAATAACACAATAAGCCTGATATAATTTTTTGTGTTTGCCCCAAAAGCTGGTGCCTAGGTACAGTCTAGCTTTATTCCAGAACCGAAGTCTCCTGGATAGTACTAAAACATTGTCATATAAGGAATTTCCAGTAAATTTAGTCTTAAATGAGAAAAGGCTGCATTTCAGGGGAGGTGGCATTTTAAATTTAAAAGATTGTTCCAAAACCATGACTATTTTCATGAGAAGTTCACGTGCTTGGAAAGTCTGAATCACTGATGATAAACACATCAGAAATATTCTCTAAATCTGCTTCAGTTTGAATCTTTCTTTCCACCAGGTAATGTAGTTGGCTCGGGTTTAGATTCCTGTGCCTGATGGAACCAGGGTGATGCAGTGACTGCAATGGACTTCCCACGGCAGTCAGTGTGAATGATGGGAGAAACAGGCCTCCAGTGCAAAATTAGTAGTTCACCAGTATAATGATACTGTGCAGTGCATCTAAACAAAAATTGTGGCCAGGGTCTTCAGCCCTGCTGCTCTGTCTCTTGGGACTCTGTAGAGGAAGGGATAGAGCTGAGCACCTTTAGCACTCCTGTGTGCCGAGGACACAGCACCACTGAGGGATGAAGCCTTATTGTGCAGACATGGGACTTGCTGAGCTTGACTCTGTGGGATGAGGGAAAAAGACAGTGTGTAGGAAACTGATTGCAGGTGACCCATTTGTAGCCCCACTCCCACTGGGGCTCTGGGTGTGATGTCTCTCCTAGCCCTGAGCCTTCCTGAGGGCTGGGCTGAGCCTTAGCCATGCACCCCCACTCTGTTGTAGGTGAAAAAGGTCTCAGAGAAGAACTTAACTGCAGGCTAGAGCTTCCCCTGGCTGAAATTTATAATAGAAATGCACCTCTTCTCCCATTCAGATATGTCATGGTTCAATTAAGAGAGAACAGTCTAGATGGATAGGTGAGGGGGAAACTTTCTGAGTAGCTTGCTGGAAATGAAACTGTCTTTAACTTATTTAGTTTTGGTGTTTTTTAAACAATAGAATGCTGTTATACCTCCCCATAACTCTGTCACAACTTTGCAAGGCACTGTCATAAGTGATGAGTTTATTCATTAGATTCTTTTTTATATTCTGGAGTTAGCTACTCAGTGGTGAGATGCTGTACAATTATTTTCTTGAATATAGTAGTTTCTTCCCATTAGTGCAGATTTTTTTGCTCAGTATGTTTTGATGACTTATATTCATGATCTGCAGACTGCTGAAATGGAGGACTTGAGTTTTGCCTGTCTCTAATCACTGTAGTACATAATAACAGATGGCAGCATTCCTAAACTGCCTTGTTCAACAAATGGTATGAGATAGATATTTCAATAATTTCATCGTCCTGATTGATAATAATTATTATTATCAAGAACTAAGAATGAATCTTCATATGATATAAACGTCTTGACCTGCATTTTTGTGATTGTTTGCAATTCTGGTTGCCTCCATTTTTGAGCCTACAGAGAACACACTGTAAAGACTCCTGAGTTTCAAACCAAACTGAGCAACATGTATTTGAAGATTAGGCTGCTTTAAGGGATATTATCTTAGTCTAGAAAAATAACTAGTTGCTTTTTAACATGTCGACTCTCCTTACATAGTTTCCCTTTTGTTCAGTTCAGGTATTGGTGCTTTTTTCCTTATAGCTGATAGAGATGAAATATAAAATAAAAACTTGCATTATGTTTCAGAAGAGCAAATTTGTCCATGCTTTTATCATGACATATCTGAACTAGTTATGCTTAAAATCACGGGGCCCATTTCCCCACTGTCTGAAGACACAACCAAGCAGAGCAGCACTGACAAACGAGAGGGAACACTTCCTCTCTGTGCTGACTCTTTTATTTTACTACAGTAATATACTGTATTGCTGACCTGAAGAGACTTTGGGGGTCCAAAGGTTATTGGACCGCAATCAGTATTGGATTTGAGGTCTCCTTCCAGCTAAGAAATCAGGATTCAATAAAAGTTGAGCTGAGACCAGGTCTCTACTACAGCCTCATGGTCTGGCAGAGCAATTATTCTAGTTTAAATTGCAAAGAACTCTCCTATTCTAATATTGATACATTTTGTGAAAGACAGAGTTTGCACATTTTCTTTGTTCAGAATAACCTTTAAAATATAAAACAAAGGAATTACTTTAAAAAGATTCTCATTCATGAGCTACTTCTCAAATCATTATCTTGCTGCCTGACAGTACTAATGAGACCCAACATTCAATTTTTTCCAAGGTCTTGAAGACAGTGTCCTCATGTATCACAGAAGGAAATAATCTCTTGTTTAAAAATTAATAAAGAAAAATTACCTTAACTTCTACAGGTGCTGTGTCAAAGTCCTTATCTAGCTTTCAAGAATTTTAAAGCCAATCTTTTAAAATTTTATTTTAACAAGTTTTCACCACTGACGATAGTAGAAGGAAAACAGTTATACCAATGCAAGGAAAAAAGTACTCAACAATGCTTCAAAAGCATTTTAAACCAAGGTGTCTATCAATATTTCTTAAAGATTCTGTATTCTCATGTAACAGGCTGAGATAAGTAAGAACAGGTGGAATAGCTGGCTGTACACAGCTGTTTGTGACTAAAAAGCTTAAAGGACATTGACTATGCTGAATGCAAAAATTGAGTAAGGTGCTGAAAAAACTTCAGGCATAATTCATTTCCTGAAGACTTTTAATTAAGACAGTCTACCAAATTAAGGAAGTCATGGAGCTGCCATGAATGCTGCATTAGGAATCATTCATGTTGGTCTTCTTACATATACATACAAGCAAAAGGAATAGGACTACCTAAATAATTAAATTTTTTTGTCTAATTTTTCTAATGAGAATTTGCTTGACTTAAAATGCTCTATCATTTTTCCCTGGTTAAACTGTCTTTTAGGATTTATTGTCTTCTTCCCATGAAGATTCATTTGCAATAAAATCAACCTACCCTAAGTCTTGCAATAAGCTAGTCAGAACCATGGGTCTTGCAGAGCAGGTGTCTCTGTTTGAATTCCTTGTTCTCATTGCTATTAATTATTCCACTAATCTTTGTGGAAAACTTTATCATTAGTATCCATATATTTAGAATCACTGGCAAAGTTGTTCCATAGAACCAGGTTTGACACTGATCGTGGCAGAACTCTTCCACTTAGCTCTCTCTTTGATGATGGGTTGCCATAGAGAGCTACTTTTTCAAATGCTATCAAATAGAATCATTGATCGTTAAGGCTGGAAAAGTCCTCCAAGATTATCAAGTCCAACCTTGAACGAACACCAGCTTGTCAGCTAAACCGTAGCACTAAGTGTCATGTCCTGTTGTTTCTTGAACATTTTCAGGGCTGGTGACTCCACCACCGCCCTGGGCAGCCAGTTCCAATGCTTAACTACTCTTTCAGTGAAGAAATTCTTCCTGATGTCTGACATGAACTTCCCCTGGTGCAGCTTGAGGCCATTTCCTCTTGTCCTGTCACTGGTTGTCTGGGAGAAGAGACTGACCCCCACCTGGCTACACCCTCCTTTCAGGCAGTTGTAGAGAGCAATAAGGTCACCCCTGAGCCTTCTTTTCTCCAGGCTAAACGCTCCCAGCTCCCTCAGCCACTCTTCACAGGACTCGTGCTCCAGACCCTTCATCAGCTCTGTTGCCCTTCTCTGGACTCGCTCCAGCCCCTCAATGTCTTTCTTGTAGTGAGGGATGCAGAACTGAACACAGGACTTGAGGTGTGGCCTCACCAGTGCCGAGTACAGGGAGACAATCACTGCTGTGGTCCTGCAGGCCACACTATTGCTGATAACAGGCCAGGATGCCATTGGCCTTCTAGGACACATGCTGGCTCGTGTTGAACCGACTGCCAACCAGCACCTCCAGGTCCTTTTCCACTGAGTAGCTTTCCAGCCACTCTGCTCCCAGCCTGGAGCACTGTCTGGGGTTGCTGCAACCCAAGGGCAGGATAAAATAAAATTAAGGTTGTGGGGGTTATAAGGGCGGTTGGAGGTAGCTGCTGTGTACCCCAAATTGTCTCTTGAGAGGGACAATTCAGGTGCAGTCTAGCCGCTAGCAAACTCCTCTTTCTGCCCTGCGCAGCTGGAAGGTGCTGGCGGCACGCGACCCCACACCTAAGCCGGATAGCTCAAATATTACCAGAGACAAGGAGCCAAGGAGGGCACTCCGCTAGCCCATGTTCCACGATCAGAGTTTATTCATCCGCAGAGGCGAGGCAGGCAACGAGACTGCGATGTGGTCACCATGCCCTTTACACAGTCTCATCTGAGGGCCTGGGGGCGGTACAGAGGCAGGGCCAGGGAAGGGAGGTAATGAGCAGGGGAAGGGGCAGGGCAGGGGACCAGGTAAGGGAGCAGCCACACAGGTTGCTGGCAGAGGTAGTTTTCCTTATACAGAGTCTGGGGGTAAGGTTACATTCCAACCACAAGGACTTGTGGGAGAGGCTTTTCCTTTACTGAGGTAAGAAGGTATTTTTCAAATGCCTGAGTTTTTCCACCAGCTGGCCTCAGCCACTTTAGAGCTCCCTGGCTCACCAGCTGGCCCAGTGACCCCAACAGGAGGGCGGCACTTGGCCTTGTTGAACCTCACACAGATGGTCTCAGCCCATCAGTCCAGCCTGTCCAGATTGAATGTCAATTGGTTGAAGTCCAGTTGACACTGAGTGTCCACCAATTATGAATTCATTTCCATGTGCCTTCTTGAAATAATTCAATGCTTTATTCCTTTTACCCCAGGAACTAAAAATCCTGGTGTAGTTCTAAGCATATTGCATCTACATAGGTTCTTTGTCAATCAAACTTGAAATCTCATCAAAAATTTAATTCAGGTTTTTATGACAAGACCTATTTTCGATTAGATCCTGTTGTCTGGCATTAAATGTATTCTGATCCTTTGATTCTTTTTAAATTGAATTCCATACAACCCTTTCTATTATTCTCCTCTCACTGATATCAGAAAACAGACTAATAGACACCTGAGCTATCCTGCTTGCTGTCTTTGATAAAATACTGGGTTTTGTTCTTTTTATGAGAAACATTCTGATATTTCTTCATTGACACTCTTGCCAATTTTTCCTTCAATTTCAAGTTATTTAAAATCACTTTCTCTTTCCTAAACATTTGGTTGAAATCTGTTCAGCAATACAAACCAAAATGTAGTAAAGAAATATTACATCAGATGTGGCATAAAAGCCACAAGAACTTGCAAATACTGCTTGACTTGCAAGGCAAAACACAAGGTGTCAATGTTGACCTGTATCACCAGCAAACACTAAAAAAACTCTTGGCAACACAGGCCTACTTTTCTCACTTCATAACGAAATCCCCAAAGAGGTCAATTTTGTACTGTCCAGCTTCATTGCAAATGCTTCACACAACTCTACTGTTAATTCTTTACAGGTTATATCCATACTGCAAAGGATTTTCCAGATTACAGATGGTGACCTCTATCAAACCTCTAATTCTGAAAATAGGAAATCCATTTAGATCTGGTCTACATGAAGAAATTTGCTATTGCAGTAACTTTATTAGACAATAATTGTTAAGTTCACAATGCGGAGCAGAATAAAAATGATTTTTACTCCAGAAGAGAGTCCTGTTCAAGAGTAGTAGGGGTGGGGCTTCCCTACAAGAGCAGAGGCATCAGAAGCCTGGCAGGACAGTGAGGTTAATGGGGTAGGGTATTCATTGACTCAGACCCCACCTCAGAGCCCTCAGACAAGGTGAGCAGAACAGGGTTATCGCGGTAACTCTGGTGAGCTGCAAGCCCAGTGATGTCCAGGCAAATCTGTAGCAGCAGAACTTAGTAGCTAGCAGCCATTCTCGCATACTTCTGCCATGCTTTCGGTGAAGGTGTGTCAGTGGAGAAGATTCTGTAGGCGGTGTCTGTAGCTGTCTAGTGCAAGAAGGATTTAATGTGCTGTGTCTAACTCTTGCTTGTGTAATGTGTAGCCCTGTCACTGGATTTCAGCGAGGCAACAAACTCTGTACCAGAGTCCTGAGCATCTCACCTCGTAGTTTGCTGTAACTAATGTTATGAAGGAAAGGCTCAGTTGTGGCTGTGAAATTTTACCAAATTTTTGAAATTTGTTTTCTTAACCATTCTCAGAAGCTCTGCCCTCAGATGAAACAAAAAAGCAACACTTAGCGTGCTTCCATCAACAGGTTAAAAGCTCTTCCTTCTTTTTCACAGGATGAAGATTAAAATTTCAGGAAAATAATTATTTGCTGAAAGAAAGTATAATTTTATAAATTGTTAGAGACGTAACCATTGTGAGCAATTCAGTTGTAAGAACTTAGTTACCACTTGTCAATGGAGATGCTATAATGGCTCATCTGCATGTTTCTCCTTCTTGCAAAAGAAAAGTGAGACCAAAGAGGAGGTTTGTGCTAATAGATTTTGTTTTTCAGCTGCAGCAAGCACAAGGCAAGCAGCTCACATAGACTTATACATCATCATCATCGTGTCTGATAAGCAGTAATTTGCCAACTGTGATAACTGAAATGCTTGTAACTGTAAGAATATATGCTATTATATTTTTTTAATTTTATCAGTATATTGTGTAATATACTTGTTGCAGACTCAGGAGACTTTGAGAAAATCTAATTATTCAAAAGCCTCTGAATAGGAGAGTGCAAAAGTGCTTCAGTGTTGCTCCTTGATTCACATTTTACTGTGGTTAAAGTTCTCATAAGCAGATAGTTCACTAACTTAAGATTCAGGGACATGTAGTAAAGATTTATGGTCCCAAACTCAGATGACTTCTTGAAGAAGTGGTGTTTTCTTGTGTCAATAGTAAATATTTTTAAGAAGTAGAGTAGGTTTAACTCCAGCCTTGCGTTATCGTATTCAATGGCAGTGACTTTCTAAATGCTTTTAGGAAGAAGATACACAAGCACCTACTGAAGTCCTTCAAAACGGCTCTAAATTCATATGAATTGTCCATTTGACTTTTACAGGGTCCTGTGGTTTTGCTTAAATGGACTAGATATAGGCTTGCTTGCTTGCTTAGTGCCAAAATCTTGAAATTTGAGTCTATCAAGGTGAGAGCTTCTAAGCACCAATTAAGCAACATTGCAGCAGGTTGCTTTCATGGTTCATGTAGCTCCACACAAGAGGAGCAGGACACTTCAGCAGCAGGCTGAGCAGTGAAGAACAGAAGCTGTTTCTGGAAAGCAAATGTTTTGCACTTGTTTGTACTGGGACACTAAGAGTCAATAGCTTTGTTTTCTCATTCCACTGAGAATTCAGGTACAGTCTGTCACATTTAAAAAAATGTCATACAGTTTGTCATTCCTAAACACCATCCACTTGCATCTGCCTTTTTTCCCCTTTATTTTCCTACTTGGAAAATCTAGAGCTATTATAATATAGTAATAATGTTCCTAATGATATTGTTCCTGGCTGTAATAGATAAGTGGTGAGCTAACCATTTTAAAACAGCTGTGTTGTATCACTGACGCTGTCAAGTCTGATTCTTACAGCTTAAATAGACTTGTCTTTCTTGCTGCATGCATGTATATACTTGCCCACAAACATATATGAGTCAACATCTAGGGAGATACCATGCTCTGTACATCTTTATCATGATGCCTTTTCTTGGTCTTAAAATCAAGAATCAAACATGGTTAGAAGGGAAAAAGGGGTTTTACCTCAGTATTTATTTTAAGGATCCTTAGGCACACCACGTCCAGGTCGAATGCGCTGAAATGCACACCACAATGCACACCCCCAATAGATCGAGTATAACATTGTAAGTCTTACCAATTAGCATATCTATCAAAGATTCCCCAATGAGAGGCTCAAGTGAGCCCTCCCTTCCCCGAGGAACCTTCCCCTGGATGGTTTACAAAATGTGTTCTGGAGAGGACCTTGGTATCTGGGGCTTCTAAGATGTTTAGTCTCCTAACTTAACAAATAAGTCTAAGAATGCAGGCTAAAAACCACTAAGAATACAAAAGCTAAAAAAAGGTATATAAAAGGGGTATAAAAGAAAAGGCAAAAAATCATCATGGCATCAGTCATACATTACATGGGCACACAGTGAAATATATGTGTGATGAACAGATATAGTCCTTCTACACACACAGATACTGATTTATTGCTCTATCAGATTTACTGATAGAGCAATAATGTTAGTAAGATCTTACCTCATCACCAGTACAAATTCACAAATAAATAATCACTTAAAACATTCCCAACTCATTCGTTCTCTGCTTATCCTTTGTTCTTTCTTTTCTCTTTCACTGCCAAAATGTCACCTACCTGTATTTAGCTTGACCCCACATCAAAAGTCTTGCCCTCATGGCCGTGAAAGAAAGAAGGTATGGGCTATCATATCATGAATATTATATTCATGTTCTTAATTTTTTTTTACTAAGATAAGCTATAGACAATTCTCAGTTTTCAATATCTGTGCCTCTTTTCCGGTGAAGATAGTAAGAGCTAAGCAGTTTGTAAGAGCTAAATGGTCTGAGTTTGCTTAACGTGTTTCTTCCACCAGGAAGTCTATTAGCAGCACCATCTTCAATTGTACAAATAGGTATAAAAGAGGACATATCTTCATATCCAGAGATACACCTGTAAAAACTGTAACAAAATTGTGATTATAACTGCATGTCACACCACACTAGTTTTCTGTTTTGAGGTTTGCGGAGTTTTTTGTTTTGGTTTGGTTTTTTGCTGGGTTTTTTTTTTTCTGTTGTTGTTGTTGTTGTTGGAGGAGGTTTTTTTTTTGGTTGGTTGGGTTTTGGTGATTTGTTTTTTGTTGGTTGGTTTTTTGGGTTTTTTTTGATTTTTTGATTTTGTTTTGTTTGTTTGTGTGGGGCTTTTTTGACTGTGTAAGAATGTATAGCTGTATAAATACCTCTATGTCAATGGAGTAAAACAAAAAGAAGAGTCAATAAAATATTAAGTGTTCATACATCTGCCTGATAAATTGTTCATGTAAAACCAAACATAGAATCAGAATCTGGCTATTCTCTTTGACAAGGGAACACCATTTTTACTTGAATATGGATTTTAAACTTGTTTGAGACCTCCTGGAGTCTAACACAGCCTAGAAAGTGTCCTCATAGCAGACGAACTCAGGTTCTTTGGGAAAGAAAATAACATAGCTTTTCCCTCTCTCACAGTAAGCAGCACATAGCACTAATTCAGCCAAGAAACAAGAGAGTACTACTGGATAAGCTTTGCTGAATCTCATTTCTATTATTTCTTCATAGGATAATGCTATTTTTAAATCTCTGACATAGATCATGTATTCACTTTTTTCTTTTCCTGTATTAAATAAATACACTGATGTAGAGCACTGTGCTCTACTCCAAGCAGTAATTTGTGAAAGCAACTGCATCCATGTTATTATTAACAAGTTCTACAATTTCTAATCATTATGCATTTGTAGTGACTGAATGTTGAGAGGAAGGCATAACATAAGTTAGTACACGTAGAAAAGAAGTTTAATGGATCCAAGGGATACAGCCTGCATGTGCAATAGGGCTCAGAACAAGCAGAGAGACCAGCTTATTCCCTCAGGGTTTGCATCTCACTCTGATGAACAGAAACTATGAGCTAGCTGAGTTTTTTTATAAGTATTGTGTTACGTAACACACACGTGTATGCAAGCTAACGGAAAGCAGACTAGACCTACTAATCTCATTCTCCAAGGAAGATGATGCAGTTACATCAGCCAAAGGTTTTCATGTACAAAATGTTAAATCCACACAGACATTGTAGGCTACTCAGAATTCCAGTGAAACGTCCACTTGGGAGTATACACCACACCGAGGGAAAAGAAACCTTAAGTAGGGATGTAAATATTTTTTTTAATCTGAGCAAAATATTTCCCAAGCAAGAGACTTCTTGAGTTAATACTTTACTATAAATATTCTGTCTCTGAAATCTTTGTTTTCCTCCTTGTATCATCTCCTTCCAGCCCTGCTCCTGAAACAGTCAGCAGCACAGGCTACAGCACAGCTGAACTTCTGCACTTCCTTTTAATAAGGACAGATATGCAGGGAACCAGAAACTGAGTAATCAGTTTACCCAGCTAGAGACAGGCACTCTTCTCATCTGAGAAAAGCATGTTATTTGCTGAGGTAGATACGGTATGTCATTGTTAACACTATTTTAGGCATAATTTTTCTACTTCCTTGATGTTTCTCTTTCTCATCTATTTCACATAACAAAGTACCACATTTACAGTATTAAGCATTACACCCTACTTTGTAATATTTTTTACACATTGTACTTCTCAATATTTTAAAATTATGTAGTCTGACTTCTGTGTGAAGATCACCAATGCTGAGTCACCTTGACTTGGAAGCAGCATTTTAAACAATTTTCCAAGCCCAA
Organism: Lycocorax pyrrhopterus obiensis; assembly: GCA_014706295.1. Taxonomy (NCBI): domain Eukaryota; kingdom Metazoa; phylum Chordata; class Aves; order Passeriformes; family Paradisaeidae; genus Lycocorax; species Lycocorax pyrrhopterus. The sequence goes on from JACSVZ010000004.1 coordinate 94,396,225, forward strand.
TAACGAAACAAATATACAAATATTACATTACTTCCAGTAAGGATTTCATAATGGCCTGCTCCATGAAAAAGTGTTAAGGCAATTTGAGTTCACTAGCTCTATTTATGTTGCCTATTTCTTTAATATTGAAAGAAAAATGCATGGTGTAGAAGTCTATCTTTACACCAAGAGTCAAGCCCCAGGCATTCCTTAGAGACTTTTTCTGGTATCTTGAGAAGACAGCACAGAAGGGTGTATCCGTGGCAGCAATTTGAAATTTGCACCCTCTGGCAGATCTCTTTCCATCCACCCACACTGGAATCATCATTTCCCAAAGTAGACATGCCATCGTATGAAGTATGATAAAGACACAGCAGCAAGACCAACAGCGGGGGTGGAGAGTGGGGGAAGACGAGAGAGAGAAAGAAAACCCACACAACATCCTCTGCCAGTCACCATAAGAAATGCTGTCTGGGAAATCAATTGCTCAAATGCCACAAATGTTCATTGCTTGGTATTAAGGTGTGGTCTGAACTATTTCTTATAAAAAGAACAGCAGCATAGCCTGCTCTCGGATAAGCTCATGCATATTCTTTGGTGGGAGGAAATTTGGGCTTGGATTTCTCTTGGTTTATATTGACAAAGGCCAAGCTTATAGAAGCAGGAAATTACATATGAGGACATTCTACTTCTGTTTTCACATCTTGCCAAAGACTGAAAAGTCAAACTTTGTCTGAGTTTCTGGTGCTCGGTTTACCATCCCTTGAAATGTCACCATTTCAACTTATTTCTATACCATAAAATGGACAAAGTTTGAGATGCCCAGATGGAGAGTGCTGCAAAACCGAGAAGTTATTTTCTGAAATTCCAGTGGCAGCTGTAAAAACAAAAAGAGCCTAAAGTTTCCAAACTGAAAATTGTCAACCATTCTAGCCCAATTTTCATTTACTCTCCTTTATTTATACTTTATGTATGGTCAAAGTTGTCTCAAGTAATCTATTTTCTCTCCATAATCTCCATTTTCCTCTATGAGCTAAAAAAAACTTATTTGAAGAATGTCAAGAAACATACCGTCCAGATGTGGTTATTGAACAAGTATTGCAGAGTAATACTGAGGGTTTATCTGCCAAACGCTATCTCCTCACAGGCAAATGCCTGTGTTCACGGTACTTTCACCACAGCGCTGTGGAACCAGCAAAGCTTGCAAGTTGGGATACTGGTATGAAGAGCAGAGGCTGCATTCCTTTAGCTAATTCTATACACACAAGGTTCATTGAGATTCTAGAATTGGTTCATAGGTGTTAAAGTAAAATTCAAAGATTTTTGCTTTTGTGAGAATCTGAAAAATAAAAGTTCGAAATTACTTCCATGCTGAATTTTCATTATCTACATCTATTTCCACTTGTTTCATTTAACACAATTTATTTCCATCACATGTATGAAAGAAAAATTGCTCTCTTGGGCCTGCTTATGTGCTTATTTGTGACCGAGGGATGACTTTCTTAGGCCTTTTTAGAATATTTTGCTTTATTCTATCTAATCTCCTACTGAGGTCAGTCAGAGTTATATACCACATCCTTAAAAAGAAGCACAGATATAATCCTGGTTTAAAATGTCTGATAACTCATTACTGTGGTTGTCCATGCTTATAACTTCAGGGAAAGAAATAATGATTTGTCATGGACATAGAGGCCACGTATCTTTTCAAGAGGCTTCCAGTGACTGCAACTTGCAACTATTGCTGTAAATATAGCACACTAATTTAAGCAGTATGTGTGCTCCTCTGCTAACCCTTACTCTGAGATAGCCTATTAATAACTTTTCTGGAGTTTCCTCCAGGCTCCTGCAATGCAGTGGGTGGACAGCAGGTGGGAAGGGGCTGGGCATGTGGGAATGTAGCCTACTTCCCCAAAGCCCACAGCAGCCCAGCCCAGTGCAGCCCAGCACAGCCTGCCAGGACAAAGCCAAGTAGGAGTGACCAGGGCAGCAGCAGGCAGCAACACAGTGATGGGAAGTCCCCTTGCCACACTGCAGTTGCAGCTGCCCTTGTTGCTTCTAGGAAAATGGCTCATTTCTATAGGTGCATCAAGCATGATTTGGTACTAAATTTGTGAGAGCACAGGAGCTGAGAAGCTGTACAATTAATATGCTAATACAGGCTGAAAAGTTTACTTCCTTAAACTTCCCTCTTCTGTCCCAGAGAAAGGTGGTTGTATGGATCAAATCATAGCCATGTTTTGTGTGGTTATGGAGGGTCCTTGCTGAAACTGAATAGTAGAGTTAAAATGTACCTCTCAAAAGCCAAGAAACTGACTCTCCTTAAGACTTGAGTGACTGGGAGGACAGTATAGCAGAATGCACACGGGTTAAGTTAAAGTCTTTCTGGTTCTCCAAAATGAGGTTTCTGAAAATAATGAGAAGAGACAGTGAGGTAGTGTCATATTCCCTATTATTCTAGTCAATTTACCAAACTTTTCTACTTAAAAGTAATATTTTCACAATTCCTTTAGGTAGTGTGTTACCATGCCAAAGTAGAGGAGTTCAGAGTGGCTGGTAGCATTTCTTGTTCCAGCTCCCTCTTTGGCTCAGCATAGCTGTGAAGATGAAATCTCACTTTTCCAGAGAGCTGTAGCCCATTGCAGCACATTGGGAATGCCTGCCAGTCGCTACCCTTGGCTAGAGGCATGTGTTACAAATGTTCTTGTGTGTGACTTACAGCGGGGTGTACAGAGGAGGAGTGTGCGGGAGGGGTACAGAGGTTCACTGAACACACTCTCGCTGTTGGATTCTTCTTTTGTTGGTATTGCCTTTTTTTTCAATGTTTTCATTAATGGGAGGGAGGGAGAAGGACAAGGAGGTCCTGATGGGACATCTGGAGCCTTGTTTTATGCTCCCACCCAATAAACAGGGTATATGCTTTAGACAACACAACCAATTATTTACACTAAGAATCAAACAAAAGACACCAGAGAGGGAAGGCAAAATTTTAATATGAAAAAATACTATCACTTATTTCTCTGTATTTAGGTCATCACTGTACCATTACTGAAAATTAATAATGGTCAGGATGTCTTTCCTGAGATCTCTAATACTTGTTTTAAGCAGGCAAGGAAACTAGCTGATGCAAACAATGGCATTTTCCCCTTGACTACTTCTGTTTGCAAGAGTCATAACTATAAATATATTTCTCCTCAATGGCTTGCACCAGAAATGCTGGAGGATTCATAGGCTCCGGATGGGGTCCCAGCTGGCCAGCTGTGTGATCTTGGGAAAGGCACTTCACATCTGTTTTCTTCCCCCATTTCCTTTGCTTATCTAAGCACTGGTCTCACTGTATGTAATAGGGTGCCTCCCTTTTGGCCTCCAGTTGTTGAAACAGAACAAACTTCAGCTTCCTCTCCCCAGTCCCTTGATTTCATTTTTATCTTTGGTTTCATCTCTAGGAAAATGTGCCTCCTGGCTCCCCAAGGGTGCATGTTTCTGACTGGAACGCCCATGTGAACACTGTCAGCAGAATGGTCGGTCTCCTGATGACATGCAAACCTGGACAAACTTAGGCACCCCAGAATACAGCTCCACCTGGAAAGCCCAGGTGATATCCAACAACACTGCCAGTGGTGGGCCAGCTGGAGCTGTGTACCCTGTGGCTGGTGCAAAGGCTCAGGCATAAAGGGACTCCTTGTAAATCTGGTGCAGATCTCTCATATCCATCATTTCACTGCTTGCAAGTCCAGGGGGATGTACTCTAACCTCAGTACTCTGAAGCCACTGAGTTTCATCCTCTTATCCCTATCTACTCATGCCAGAGAACTTGAGTAAGATGAAAGCACTTCAGAGGAACAAGACAGACTAAAGTTTCCATTAATGCCTTGTATCCTTGCAATAACAAGGAATCCATTAGAGGGCCTGTAGCAAACACCCGTCAGTCCTCTCTCTTCAGCATTTCCCACAGGCTGCACATTTTCTTTCAGAAGCTGGATTAATGTGTCGCTGTTTCACAACTGCATTTAAACTAACGGTGAATTCACCATCTTCATGTGAAGCAAAACCAGGTCCTGACCTTTAGTTACTTTCTCTGTTAAGAAGTAACTTCTTATTTTGAGATTGAATTTGTTTAACTTCAGCTTCCAATCACTGGACAGTTTCTGACTTACATAAGGAACAGCTTCCAGACACTGGCTGAAAGTTGAGGTTAGATAAATATACATTTGTAAGTAAGGCTGAAATGCCCTGGCCTAATTATTTTCAGCTTCCAAACCTAACTATGTATATACTGTGACCAAGTTACTTTTCATCCTTCTCTTCATCTAGCCAAATAGGTTTGGTTTATTTACCCATTTATTTTCTAATCTCTAATTTATTTATCCATCTGTTGCTGAATTCACTGTAGTATTTCCAGTGGACACCATATATGAGGATTGATGTGATGCAATAGCTACAACCCTGATAATGACCTATTTACACAAAAAAATGTTGCATTATTGTAACAGGTTATACCTGGACAACTTTAAGGTCAATGATTAGCCTTAAAATGTCCATAAATACCTATTACAAATTTTAAAACATATTCCCTAGGCCTTATTGTCTGCTTCCCTGTTCTGTCAACAAGAGGCAGGACTGAGTTTGGAGAAAGACTTTCAGTTCTTGGGTCTTGAAAGTCTTCTAAGAAAGGTTGACCTTTTTTTTTTTACTTTCTGTTAACGAAAATTTTTAAGTCTATGTATTTTTTTTTTGACTCAAGTTTTATGAAGAATCCTGCTACTGATGTGGTTGTGTGCCACATAGTTTGGTCTTTTCATGGCTGTTGGATTAATGTGCCCAAATGCAACTCTGATAAACTGCTGAAAATTATTCCTTTATAGAGTACAGTCATATAAACAACTCCAGTTTCTCTTTCTTCTTTTGTTTGTAATGCAAGATTAAGTCAATTATAGGTAGGCATCATCATCAGATTTCTAGAAGTGGCATCAGCTACACAGTGAGTTCTTGTAGGAGACTTTGGTTTCTAAAGTATTTGGGGCTTTTTTTGTTTGTTTTCTATTTTATAATAGAAATGCTGTAAATTAAGAATTTTACGAGTTAAAGTATCAATATTGGTACCCTCAATTCATTAGATGGGAAAGTAAATGCAGACATTAAAAGGAAAGTGGAAATATAGTCCCAAATGTATTATAAATTCTATAAACTGAGCATGAGAGATTAGTTTGGCAAAGTCAGTGAATATTTTCAGTGAACACGGCATTTACTGCCTTTCTACACCTTATTCCAATTAGTTAGTGTATGCAACAATTCTGTTAAAACAGTGCAAGAGAAACAATACTAGTCACTCTATAGGGGGGAAAAAGCCCAGGTGGCCTCTGTTACTTTAATTCCACACTTTTTTCTGAATCTCACATCATGGAATATTTGGTTACGTGATCACATCCCTAAAAGATTTAAAAATATTTAGGTGCACTGGCCTAAAAGGAGAACCAGACCCTAGTTCAGAGCTCCACCTACAGAACTGGGCTACTTTTCTTATCTCCTGAGTAATTTACTGTTTATTAGTAGGATATTTTTTCATGAACTAAAGGTTCTGCTCAGCACAGACTATACTGAGTGGAAATTAGGCTGCAGGCTCATTTTATGGTTAGTTTTTTCTGTGAGTTCTCTCTGTATTCTTCCAGTGTGATTTCTCCTTCTAAATAAGCATCAGTCTTTTGGGTTGGATTCACTGCACCTATCTTTAGTCACCTAAAAATTTGTCCCCTAGTCTGAGTTTGAGGTTCAAACATTTTTTGACATGTTATTGTTAAATGATTAAAATTAATTTTCAATGAGGTGAGAAAATACCCACCCTTCAAAGCCACCAGCAGAATCTTTTCAAATTGAGGAGTAACTTCAAGGAGGTCTTTTGTATTCTCTCAGTCTCCATTACTGAGATGACTCTCTAAGAGTCAAGTCAGATGCCTGCACACACTAAAATTTCCAGTGACCTGAGAACCGGAAACATCAAAATCTATCCAGAAATAACAAAGGAAAAAATCAGTAGCAGGGAAGCAAACTTGTAATGCAAACACTTAACAGTTCTGCACAGCACAAAATACCAAGTTTCTGATGCCATATGAGCATGTCTTTGAACAGCCAATTCTCCAGCATGTGCTCTCTAGACTGTTTGGGGTAGTATTTGCTGTGTAAAGCAAAGATGAATCATGGCAGTGAGTGAATTTATGTATGTTGCTATTTAAGAGATGGGGCACTGTGAATGTGTTGCTACGTACAAAGTTGGTTCATCAAGTAGTTAAATCATTTTCTTCCCCTTATTTAGTGCCTCTTACACACAAGAGAGCTCTTGCTCCTTCACCTTATCCCCATACAGAACTTATTAGGCACACATAGGCCCCTCATTCGCTCCATATGCTCCATAGTGCTTTCCAAGAGAATTATAATAATGTGGTTCCAACTATCATGCCAGTATAATTAACCCCTGGTCTTTTTACTGTATTTTGATACACTTGAAATATTACCTACATTTTAAAATCTCTGCACATTAAACAGGCCCTTCCTACAATCATTTTTCCTTTCAATTTCTCTAGTTCATTTCAAAATAATCGCCAACTTATCAATATGCTCAATTTGCAGAGTTAATGGAATCTCCAAGGACTCTTGAGAATCATCCCTTTCATTATTTTTCATCAAATAAATAAATCAAGGCAAGACATCAGAATGTCCTAGCACCTGCCCAGCGTGCCCATGCTGGTGAAGAGGGAGGGAATAAGCTTCTCCTAACACAGCTCTTCAGTTCAAGAGGCTCCTCACTGGGTTTCTGGACACCGCTGCTCATAAATCTCCTGAAACTGAATTTCCTGCTGCTGCTTGCAGTCTGCTCTTTTCTCTGATAATGCACTTCCAGAGTGCCATGATACCTGTCCCCTCCCCCGGTGGATCAGGGGGTCATCCCCACCTTTCACTGCAAGGACTTTAGCAGTGCAAAAGGTCAGTGTTGATTTCTCTTATTTCGCTCAGCTTCTGCTTCCATTGTCACCTCATTCAGTCCTGTACTCTGGTAAATTAAGCATCTGCTGGAAGGGTACTCAATGGTGCGTGCTGTTGGCACCTCTCCAAGTGGCAGCTTGATGCCTACCACCAAGCAGTGGTAAGGAAAAACGATGGCTCTTTTAATTGCACTAAATAAAGCTCTGCTAAGTGCAGATTTGCTGTGTGAGGATCTCATTTTCTCTTACTGCTTTTTCAGAAAGGCTTCTATGCTGATAAAATTGTGTAGTGTAACCCAAGGGTTCCCACATAGAGACTAGCAAAAATAGAATAATAAATTAATTAAAAAATAAAAAGACATAAACATATTTCACTAGAGAAAAAAAACCAGGAAAATAAGGAAAATCCAGTTTAATAACTCCACTGATTAATTAAAGTAATAAATGTTTCTTTAAGTGAACTAAAATTATGCCAGATTCCTTTATTCCAGTTGAAACAACATTTAAAAGCACCAGTGAAAAAGAGAATTTTAAGAAACAGATGCACAAGTGACACACTTTCCGCCCTCGATTTCACCGTGTAATTTAAAACATTATACAACGGGTGTATGTGACAAACAGCGAGAGGGACAAGGAAAAGAGGAAATATGTGCAACTTATTGAATGAGTTATGACTTGATCTCCCTCAGCCATTAAATAATTCTCACTGGAATAAATGGCATTGATTATTGACTTAGAATAATTCTGAGTAATTAAAAAATATAGATGGAATAGAGAGCAAGCATTTTGCTGTTGCTTTTCTAAGATTGCCTTTTGGATATTATCTCATTACATTTAGGTGCCACCAAGGAAAATAAAAGTTTCCCTGTCCTTAGAACTCTGGAAGAAGAATGAGGTTGCCCTTTTGGTCTGACGACACTCTTAAAGAAGGAGATAAAAGGTTTCCCAATATCATTCATTATTTAGTTTTGGAAGGCTTGTTTGCTGGCTTTTCATAACAACACATAGAAAAAAAAAAACCCTTTTGAATACAGAATAATATCTAGGAAAAGCTCTTTGGGTTTTGGTTTGGTTTTTTTTATTATTTAAGACAAAACGGCAAAACAAAATGCTTTGCTTTTGACGGCTTTCATTTTTATAAGTTGTCTGCTTTCCTCCTTTTGTGGTGTGCCATTTGTCTTCCACCCTTTATTTTTGAAGCCAAATGGAAAAGATGAAAAAGGAAAGAAAAAAATGAATTAGAAAAAAATCTGTAGAAAGGGAAAATTTGAAAGCTAAAGAAGTGTCTTTACAGTTAGTAGGTGGAAGATCTTTCTTTGTAGTCCCTGTACCAGTTGTTGGTGCCTAGGAAGAGGAAGAGCTCTATGGCAGGTATTTCCCTACAGTTGGTAGATCATAGTGGAGCAGATATCCACACTATGGACCAGAGCACCTCGTGCCTCAGAAGGTGGGTGTACCTCAAAGAAAACTTCAGCCCATGGAAAACCCACACAGGCACAGGTCTTTCCTGCAGGACTGCAGCCCACTAGGAACACCTGCACAGGAAAGGTGGGAATGAGAAGGAGCAGCAGAGAGGAAGAACTCTGTCCTGACTGTAATCTCCTCCACCCACCCTGTGCCTTTGGGAAAGCAGGACTTGAACCTGAGAAAGTGAAGAGGAAAGGTGTTGATTAATGCTTTCCCTTGTTTCTCACTACTCGAATCTATATTAACTGGCAATAAATTAAGTTGTTTTTCCCCTCGTTGAGTCTGTTTCACCCATGAGGGCAATTGTTCAGTGATCCCTCTGTCCTTTTCTTGACTGAGGGGTTTTCTCATCCTGTTTTCTCCTCTTGTCCTGTTGTAGAGGAGGAGTGACTGGGTGGCCGGATGGGTGTGTGGTCCTTGGCCAAGGTTAACTCATACTCCATTTTTTAAGAGGTTTTGTTACTGAGTTTATATGTCAAAACATCGTATGTGGTAGGCATGTGCCTGGTACATCAGCATGGACACACATTTTTATGCCTCCTTTTGTATCCAGTCCTTTAAATTGCTCTAAGACTTCCCAGATCCTGTTCATTTGGTATTTAGAGATAAATGCACAAAAGGGCATAGATATCTCAGGGCACAGTGCTGCCATGAGAGTCTCAGCCCCAAGTAAAATGCTGGCTTTCCTACAATGAAAGGGAAAACTTAGCTATTGTCAAATAGGAGTCACCACAATGATGTGATGAATGGGGACACACCTAACCTATATAACAAATCATGCCAAGAGGGATATGTCTTAAAATCTCAAACACTGTGGGACTGACCCACCCAGACTTTAACTAAACAAACACTATTAACATCTGCACTGAGAAGGCCATTTATACTCTCTTTCTATACCCAAAGGAGGGCAATAGGCATCTGTCAATGACAATTCATACCACCTATTTCAATCATGTTTTATTCTCTCCATTAGCTATTGAGAAAGCTCAGATGACAAGCTTAGATTTGATGCCTAACATTTAGACTGCAAAAGTAATTTCAGATGAATCCCAGCTCCACAGGTGTAAATATGCTTAAATATGCAATAGGCTGCTTAGGAAAGACAGAGAGTCTTGGATGATATGTCAAAAATCAGAAATATTGGCATGGGGGTGAGGACCTCTAAATGTAAAGCACCCAGAAACTACTGGCACAGATGATCAAAGAAAGTAAGGGAAGTGTACCTTGGATTCTTCCCTAAGTGCTGATAGTCAGGGCACAGTGTCAGTCGAATGTGAGGCTGGCTGTCTTTCCACCTGTGCCAAGGCAAGGGACTTTTCCTTCAAAGTCATCTCTTGTCTCACAAACATCTCAGTTTCATTACCCATGACATACTTTATTGAAGTCTGTGTCTGCTGGAAGCCCAAATGCCACAAGACGCAGCTACATCCCCAAGCAGACGACTCCCTTTATGATATGTCTCCTTGCTCTTCTGGTCAATCTTTAGGTGCAGTCAAAAATGTTGGCTTTTAATTTGTAATCTTCATAAAGTTTGAATCCTGACTTTTTGTCCCTTCAGCACTACAACTGAGAGTAAGGGACCATTGCCAAAATACTGCAATGCAACTGGATGCAGCGTTTAGCAAACGAGCTAATGGCTTCAAGTATAAGCTTGTTTTTGGAACCTGTCAGTGGTTCCTCTGAACAAGAAATCATACTAAGTTCCTGCTATTTTGTAGTGTAAACAGGCCCTTAGAAACTTCAGGCCAAGTCTTCGGCTGGCAACATCAGCAAAGCATGGCTGAGCTCTTCTTTCTATGCAGATGAGAACCTCTGCTAATGTCTCTCAAATTTAATTTTTTTTTCTCCCTTGAAATTTCTGTCATGACTCCAATAGCAACACGTTCACTGAAACTTACAGTTCTCCAGCATCTGATACCAGCTGTCAGGCTGTGTTTCATCAGACTGAACTCTTTGTCCAAGTGCTACCAGCTGGCGTTGCTTCAACCATCTGGGATCGCAGTACTCTAACCTACAGACTAACGCAGCTCCAGCAGAGTCAGGGCTCCCTGTCCTTTCCTACAACAGAATTTATTAGCAAAGTGAAGCAAAGCAAAAGCCACTGCCCCTAATCAAAGCTCAAATCTTCCTAGTGCTCACAATCTCCAAATGTCCACCTCTATCAGAGGGAACTCAGTGCTTTGCAGCTTTCAGATGTTGGCTGCTAACTGCTGGCATAATTTTGATTCCCAGACTCTGTTGTTGGAAAACACACTGTATAATGTACTCTGAGGTTAGTGCAACAAGATTTCCTCTATTTCCTGCCTCTCCATTTTTAGTTACTTGTGTAATTCAGTGTTATCACTTTCCAACCTGCACACTTTTACCCTGCAAAATTTTACAAACTTTCTACTCCTTCCTCCCACTTTTCTTTTGTTTCCATTAATCGTATAGCACACCCCTTCTCAAGTTTCTTTTTATGCAACCACTGATATTACTTTAGGAGGCTCCAAAAGCAGAAACTTGAAAATCTGTGTTTAAAATTACCATGGGGAAAAAGCCTCCTTCCATTCAATATGTTTTGGACATCTGGATATATGATAGACCTTCCCCACCCCACCAAATTTTGATTCTTTATTTGATCTCATTAGTTAAATTCCTCCCAGTAATCTTATTATTGTTATTGAATGCCAGTAATATTATTGGAACTGTAGAAGAGCCTGGGAATTGCCATACTGGATCAAAGCAGTGATCCATCTCTCCCACTACCCTATCTCCAAGAGTGGTCAGTACCAGCTGCTTCAGACAAAGAAACACTACAGCTGGCAGTTCGGAGATAATCTGCCTGCAAGCTAAGTTTCCTGTGTTTAGCATTACAGGCTGGCTTATGCCCCAAAGCCTGGAGATTTATATCCCTCCCAGAACACTTGCTTATGAAGTCAGGTACTGTCCGTGCCTCGTAAACTTACAGATTGGGATAAAACCTGAAAAAGCAGGAAAAGAATACTAATGCTGAGGTCAATGAGGCAACAGCTCAGTAATCATTGTCCCCCAGGCTGCAAACTTCCCCAAGCTACACAGTGGACTGGTAGCAGGGGCTGGAATAAAACTTTGGACCTGCTCACCCTGAGCTGGTCTTAGAGGATGATGTTACATCTTAAAGCATTTAAGATGTGTTAGATGTTAATTTTGTAGGACTGACTACACGCTCTTTTTTCCCTTTGCTTCGCCTAAGTACTTTGCAGAGGACAGTATACTTGACTGTTTTCATCCAAAAATACTAAACTTCCAAAAAATTGTAGATGGTAATTTTGGTATTAATAAATCCAACCTGTACTACTTCTCAGTTAAAATCTATGTTAACTTTGGGCTAGGACAGTATGGGGGACCAGACCTCCCAGTAGAAATTGCTTTGGATACATAGGGGAAACTCCAGATTTCCACAGAATTATCATAAGGCTATAAATAATAGACTTATACATCTTGCACAATATGAGAAAAGATTATTGCCTTTTTTTTAACTTAAATCTCTTAGTTTTTGACTGAAAAAAAGTTCTATTAAAATAGAGTTAGCAAAATTACGTTTCTCCTGCTAGCACAATGAAATGTATTTGAGCTTCAGCAGATTAATTTGAAAACTAGTGATCTTATTGTCAAAACAATTTCCAGTTTCATTGGTGTCTGATCATGGGAAGAACAGGTCCTTATTCTTATTCACCGTACACTTGCAGCACATCCCTATTTCAAACCTCCCCCCATACTAGATTCCATTTATTTTTCAGAATCAAATGCTACTTCATCTATGCTTCTGTTACATACATTTAATGGTTTATGCATTGCTTTTTGGTAAATAACACATATTAAATAACCATTCATTTCCAATATATAAAAGACCACATCATTGCTATGTGTATAAATAGAGGATGCATTTGGTGCATTTGTTGCATTTCTCAGCCTTTTCTGCACTGTCGTATCCTGTAAATTAAGGGCATGTTCAATTAAAAATATTTTCTAGCTTTCCTGAGGTGGAAGATGTAGAAATCAATTCAATAGCAAGCTGGCTGATTCAGCAAGAAATCAGCCATCCTTCAGGAGTCTCTCTTTAAATGTTTTCCCCTCTAATAAGGTAACAAACCAGAGAAGCGTGCCACACGGACTGGGAGATAGGGAGAGCTTATGCAGATCAGCTGCTCTGCTCCTGCAGGCTGCAACCCTTGATTTGATGCAATTTTTATCCTGCACCCATTGCTGCCCAGTTAATTTGTCATTAGCATATTCTGTGCGGTCAGTACTATTCATATATTGCAGCAGGGCCTTTAAATTTTCTATGTTCCACAATGAAAAGTGCATTCAATTCCATACAATTCTTTTCAGTTTACAGTTTCATTTGCATGAGGCTTCATTCTCTACATTTCAGTCACCACTTTGAAAAATAGGCACTGTAAAATTTTAAGAACTGATATAAAAAATCCAAATAAATGAAGTTGTGGATATGAGAATACAGAAAAATTAGCTCCAGAAATAATTCTGCCAGTTGAAGAATACAGTGTATTATCTCTGTTTTCCTCTTTTCATCCTCCATGTACATTATATCCAGAAAAGGGTTCCTACAAACAATAAAAATTATGCAATATTAAAATACTTAGACTGAAAGAGAATAAAAATGGGACTGTATCACTGAAATAATGACAATTTGAGAGTTTTAGTTAACACAGTCTTGTTTTCACAAATACATTTTACTAGTTAAAAGGAATTATTTATTCCTTTTTTGAAGCATTTGTATCCTTACTCAGTAAGCTGAGCTCCTAGCATCCACCTTGTTAGCCTGCTTAGCCTGCTTTTCATTATAGTCTCTTCTTATTTTATTTAATATAAAAATCCCACAGCAGTTAAACATATAAGATAAAATTTAGTCAATTTTATGTGTTCCTTTTGATTTAGTGAAGCAGGGGTGTCTGTATTACATCTAGCACTGCCATTAAAATTTAACAGAGCCTCAAATGAAAGAGAACCATTTTCTGGCTTTTGATTCATTTCTCATTTGTCTAAAAAGTTACAAGTCTTTGTAGAGGCTGTAAATCTGACTAGAAGTGGGACTACATTTTTTTCTCCTTTAGTCCATGCAAAAGAAAAAGCTGTGCCTCCTTTCACCTAAGTGTGTGCTTCAGCCATTGTGTTTCCTGAATTTGGAGCCATTTGGTACAGTGCTAATTTATTTTACTGACTGAGCACATGAATCCCCGCTTCAGAGGAGCACGGATGGTGCTTTGGCTCAGAGGGGAGCTTGCATAGCAAGTGGAAAAGGGGTATCACTCTGAATGATTAATTGTAGTCCTCAGAAGGGTCTCAGAATATGATCATTCTTTATAGAAAATTGGATTAAAATTTGACACTTCTACAATTTTTTTTCTTTGTAGTGAAATTTTCATTTTTCATCTGTTGGCCAAATAATTCCATGTGCAGTCATCCCTAAATTAATCTTGAATTAATTTTTAAATCCACTGTCCTCTAATATATAATTCAACATAAGAAAACCCAGAGCAGTCAATCTTTCATTAGACATGGGGTGAGAAAGGGTCAGCAGACACTCCTGCAGTACTAAAAATAAAGGCACCACATCTGGTATGGAATGATGTCTGGAATTGTAATGCATATGCATCCACTTACTCGTTCTGCTGAAAACACAAACTACGGAGTGGCTGCATGCTGAAACATGAACCAGTGTAATAGGAGCTTAAACCCTGGAACAGACTGTTTGTATATGTAGTCAGTTTATTAGCAAATGTGCAGGCCTGTAGAGTACAAGGACCATCGTTTCAAGCCGATCTGTCACACATTTAACAAGCTGTTTGTAATACAGTCCATTTCAGATATAAGAGAAAAATCTTTCCCATAGGTATAAGAAATATACGATACTTTTAGCATATGGTGAGCTCTGGTTTTGCAGGTATCCTACATTAGAAACTGCTGTAACATGTTGCCTTAACTTTTTGTTTGTTCCCAAAAATCCTCCTTTCCTTTGTTGAACACTTTACAATAAAGCATGTTATAGCGGATGTTAAAAATGAGATTCTATGCGAGATGTGTTCCCAATGTCAGGCACAGCCACGCTCACCGAGAATAAATCTAACCCTGGTGAAACAGCTCACACTGAACCTACTTTATATACCACAGCAGGGCTGAATGGGCAGGAATCAATAGCAGAGGGGCCTCCACTACCCAAGCACAGCTGTGCCTCTGTGCCTTTCCATCAAGCAGGAGCAAGATGCTGGGGTACCTCCCCAGAATGATACACGCTGGCAGTAACCAGCAGGGAGGTGGTGGGGACTAAACACCCTGCAGTGCCTGCACCATGCCTCAGCTTCTAGCTGGATTTGCAAATGCAGCGTGGGATTCAGGGATTTCGCTTCGAGAGAGGTGCCAATGCACCAGTGCTTCTTGATCTCACCCCGCTGCCGGCAGGTCCAGCTGGGCTCTGCCACGGCCCGGAGGCCATGAGTGCCCACCCCACAGCAGTGCCTGACCTGCCCCCAAGGGACAAAGCACAGAGTCCCAGCGGAGAGACAGAGGAGGGAAGGCTGCCTTCTCCATGCTGCCCAGCCTTGCTGGTGGCCAGCAGAGCCAGCCCCAGGCCTGCTCCGTGGCTGGGCCAGTGCCAGCAGTGCAGGAGCAGCGGTCTCTGTCCTGCGGTGCTGCGGGCGCCCATGCGGGCCTTCCTCCCTTGGGACACTCCATGTGCTGCCCCACGGAAGGGGACAGGGTGGGAAGGATATTTCCCCCAGCCAAGTCTCCAGCTGACTCCTGCCTTGCCTCCTTTGGGAGGAGGTGAGAGCTGGGCTGCACCCACACTGTCCCTGCTCCAGCATATTCCCAGCTGCTGTCAGGCTGGCTTCAGTGTATAAACTTTACTTAAGCCTTTCTGTCTGCCATGGACAAATGCTGAGCAAGGAGAGCTGTAGTTTGCAGACTATACCCAAGCTGGGTTATAATTTGAAACAGATTCAGTAATTGTGCTGTGTTTCACCTCCAAGTCAGGAATTAAATCTCACGCATGTCAGGTGTTAGCGGTTACGAGCCGACTTTCCAGCCCCCGGAGGGAGCACAGGGACCACAGCTGCTGCACAACACCCGGGGGCTTTGCTCCTCCAGGAGCAAAAAGAAACTCCTCATCCCAACTGGCAAGGCTTAAAGCTGCTTCCAGCACCAGCTGTACCCTGTTCTCTGCCTCTCTCCCCAGCAAAACCACTGAAAAGATTTCATCTTTAACCACATATTCCACAGTAACTACTGGCCCTTGTCAACAGTCTTAGAGAAGTAGCCAAAGGCTGCTCAGCATGACTGTGTTAGTGGGAATATTTCCCTACATTTGAATGGGTATTGTCTCAGACCAGGAATGAACAAGCCTGTTCTGCTTCAAGACCGTCCATCTGAGGACAGAGAGTCAGCTCTGGAAAGCTACTGCTCCCAACACTGTGGAGCTGCTCCTCCTGTCCAGAGTCATTCTGTTTGTTGGCAGACATCCTCCTCCAGGTCCAGCCATGCAAGGGAATGAGATTTCTTCTCCCCAGTATCTCCCAGTTACTCTTCTCTTTAAACCTGCCGGAGTTATTGCCCCCATAGTTTTGCTGGCAGAGCAGTTGGGTTTAACTTTCCTTAATCTCTTTCAGACAGAATCAAAGGGGTTTAGCTCCCACAGCTTCCATGGGTGATCTGAGCAAGCCCAGGGTAAACTCTACCACTTGTGTGGCTGGATCCAGAAGACGATGTCTGCTCCCACTGCATACTCCAGAGGATGCAAGTTTTTCTCCTTTGCTACATTAATGCCAACACAGTGAAAATAGGCAGGTACCCCACTGAAAATTGACAAGTGGTGGAAATATTTAGAGAAATGTGTTTGCATGCAATATCAACGCAGATCATGTGAACTGACCCACTAATCTGTTGCCATCCACATGTCACAGAATCTTGAAGGCTCCATACAGCTTTGATTACAAAAATGTGCATTTTCTCTCATCATGGTGATTGAATGCAGAGGGAATGGGTTTGTCCGTAGGTTTGTTTATTTTTCTTTTTCAGGCATAATGGAGTTTTGAACAGTAAAATTGCTTTCTGCCTTTTCATAGCTCTTTGACTATTTGAGTGAAAAAAAGACACACCAGACAGTGTGGCACTGCTAAAGGGAGAGGTATAAACACAGTAAAAAGTAACTTTAATGAGCATGTTTTAATATTAAAGGAAAAATGTGTTTTCACTTAAACTACCTGAAAATCCACAATGAATCCATTCAAGTTAGTGGCATTATTTACCATACGTTAAAGCTGAAGAACCTACTCCTGAAAAGTCCTTCTAACTCAGTACTTTAAAAATAAGTAAATGACTACATTGTCCTGTGCCTCTCTAAATTCTTCAATACATCTTTCATTGCTTGAAGATGGCTGATTATGAAAATTACACTTTCCCTTAAAACTGAAATCACACAGTGAGTGAGATACACTTGATGCACCCTCTGAGCAATTTTTGGTGTTGATGAGTTTTTCCCCATAGTTTTTAATATTTGCTTTAGGTATACAACTTCAACAAAATTAATTGAAGCAAGCATGAAAGGAGAGCAACTGAGGCAGAGATTACAAACAAAGCTGTTTCTTTAGGAGGGTTGCCAAGGCATGGGGAGGAGTCTGTATTCTTCTATTTGTTTATTTATATTAGTAAACACAATATGACACTCGGGAATTTTTCCGTGCGAGTTGACAGCTATGACAATATGGGACTATCATTCATGATGGCCAGGCAAAACCAGCCATATGTTTCTGGGACCCACATACAGAAAAGGAGAAAAGTACTAGTGCTAGCAATTGAAAAGCACAGCTCGTGAGAGGTCCTGATCTTGTGCTGAGAGCTCAGTAAACTTTGAGGGCCCATGAGAGTGGATAGGCAGAAGGTTGGAGCCATAACAAAAACTAAAGTTTTTCATGGTGTCGTCAGAAGGTCTTTCGTTTTTCTATATACACATAAGTAAACAATGGCTTTTTTTTTTTTTTTAATTGCAGGGCTGTTTGGAGATGATGAAGAGAAACACTCTGACAGGGCAATTCATCTTATCTGCCTGTGTGTTTAACTTGCCCATGCCATCTTTCATTTCAGCTCTAAGTGTCAAGCAACCATTATGTAGAAGTAATACAAAGGTCCTAGAAGGCATAACACTGCCTATTGCCAGTCTTGTTTTTAGTTTCTGGGTTTTTTTTTTTCCTGAAAATTCTTAAAATTACATTACCTTCCATAAATACCTGCAAGTTTTGGCTCTTAAAGCAACTGTGATTTCCATGGTACTTACCATTTTTGGCAAGGTTGGCATTTGTTATGTGACTTTCTCCCCAAACTGCCACAACAAAACTGAATTCCTTTAAATCACAGTCAAGTCAATCAGGGATCTGAGAGTGAGGGAAAATAAAGCAGCAGCCAAATAACACGTTAGTTCTTGCTTTTGCTGGTCTGACCAGAAAGCTAGAACAGACAGCAGGGGATAGGCTAAAGACTCTAGGTCTGGCTGAAACAATGATCATCTTGTTTTGCTTTGCCATGGCCCCATAACTGCACGGCAAATAAACAACAATGTGAGCACAGCCAATTCATTTGCTGTCTAGTTTTGATTTATGAAAGCAATAACCAAGTGAACAAGGGGATTCAAACCTTTTGGTTGCTTTTTAATTTTAGTTCCTTTCCATTCTATTTTAAGCTTAATTTGAAATAGTTTTGAGGGGTAAGAGCAGCAGGGGGGCCCTCTTACATCTTCATAAGAAGTACAATACAGAGATTTTAGTTTTTGCCTTGTGTGAAGAAGTATTTTTGCTTCTCCCTATTACTTGATTAAGACATTCTCCACAACATTATATCAGTACTATAATTTGGTTCTTTACCTTTTAGATATTCAGCTGAGGGACTGACTTTTCAGATTAAGAACCCATGACTCCAACTAGAGTGTATAGGAGCTATCTGTTCTCAGTGCTTCTGTAAATCAGCCTTATGACTGATCTGTGAAGCTAATTGCGGCTCTAAAATTCAAAACCACTTTGCCATTTTTCAAAGGAGCTTTGGTAAACCCTCAATTCCTCAAGGAACTGCTTATGCCATTTTACTGTTAATGAAAAGACTTACCAAAAAAGAAAGTAAAAATATTAATGTTGTCCAGTCAAACTAATATCTGTGAACATAGCTGATGTGCATTGAAAGAGCACAGACTAGATTTGTCATTGCCCTCGATCTTGTGTGTTCATTTAAATTACTGCAGAATTTTAAATGCTATTGAAAGATAAACCAGGGCATTCCTCATCCACCCTGTGCCAGTGTAAGCAAGCACACAAGATGTAAAGCAGCAGAAAACCTGACTCCATACGTGTACGTGCAGTGCTCCAAATAATATGGAATGATGCCGATCTCAGCAAGAATCAGGCTGCCCAAGAACTGAGTGGCTGAGGAGGGAGGCATAACTGCCCTCCTCAGAAAAGATCTACTGTCTGTAGTTGGTACAAGGCTTTATTAACTCCCTGAGTAGCCACAAATTCCAGTTTTATGTCAGACTGAGATATTGGAGATCAGTGTCTGCGTCCTGCAGAGATGCCTGCAGTCAGCTGAGCAGCCTTATCTTTAGCTGCGGGCACAGCCACCAGTGGGGCCCAGTTCCCTCCCAGTCCAGCAGTGGCATCTCCACGGGAGCCAGATGACCCTGCCACTGGGGGACTGCCCCCCAGCACAAGGGGTCTCTCAGCTCCTGCTGATTCAGGAGCCCCGACTTTTACAGAAGCAAAGTACAACCAGCCAGCCCTGTTTTTCAGCTCTGAGACACCACATGTAAGGCACGCTTGCCTGCTTCCAAGCACCAGAGAAACCAGCAGCAGCTGTGGTGGGCTGGTAGTGTGCCCACCTTGTCAAAAAAAAACGTGCCTCCAAAACCACGTCTCTTTGTGTCCCTTCACAATAGTGCATCCTGTCATACTAGCTAGAAGGCCACTTGCAGACAAGCCCCTTGCAAATAATTACTGGATAATGTCTTAAGCAAATATTTTAATAATTCTTTAAGCATAAAATTGTTTTTCTCAATTCGCAGCTGTGCAATAGGTAAAAGTATATGTGGGTTTTAGTTACAAAGGGAAATATGCCAGAAGGACTGTGCAACAGTAAGTGAACCTAAAATCAACAGAGTTAAATAAAGGTAGAGTGTGCCAAACCATTGCACACCAATCCCCTTTCCATGGAGGCAATTCATACAAACCTCATTCTATATGGGAGGGTGTAAACCAGCATTTTGTGGAAAGCACTTTGAGGACTCCTAGCTCTTGTGTGAAATTGAATATAAAGTTCAAACTCTGTATATACCTATTTTAAGAACAAATAAAGAATTAAAATATTAAAATATGCACGCATCCAGCAGTTTTTTACTGATTACATGACATATCAATGTTGTAATTTCAAACATTCAAAAATTATCAATTGAGTCTTCAAAATTTCTGAGACTGCTTTAATTTTTTTTTTTTTCTCTTTCAAGTTTTATCACTTTGTAACATTTGATTACCTAGAGGATGGTTGTACTGGTTTTTATTTTTGACTTCGGTAACACAACTTTTTTTTTTACAACCGTGCAGTGTAAGAATCTTATACAGACCCCAAGAGGAACATCTACTTCCAAATATCACAAGACTTAGAATAAAGTAATGAAATTTGGCAATAATATTTTATGATCAAGATATAGACGTGCAAGTGTACTTAGGGTGTACTCATTTATGACTGCGAACAGTATAATACAATCAGTTTTGTGCATGACCACGGCAGCCAGATTTTCATGAGGCCCCAGCTGAGGACCCATCAAGTCAGGCTACACAGATGATTCCTGAAAAGTGTCTCATTTAGGGCAGCCTTAGCACAGGCTCCTTCTTAATCTGTTTCAGGGGCTCAGTTCCTTGCTCAACACAGACCATTAATTTGCAGTCTAGCCTATCATTGCCATTAAAGTCACTATCTGTTAACAGCTATTGCTTGTATCACCTCAACAGAGCAACAGTTATTTTCTGTTCTCAGTTTAATGAAATATCACTAGAACCAAAACACCTTCGTGAGAGTGATTGAATGGAAATTGCTGTTAGAATCAGTGAATTAAAGTTTAATGAATATAAGGCTTAGGCTAAGGCAGATCAAAAAAAGATCTAAGGAGTCATGGCACTCCACTGATAAATAGCAACACCACTGGCAGCATCTGCAGCACTGGGTGAAAGCCTTGGTTTCTAGGCAAGGCCTCAGAAGAGTCAGTCACTTCAAAACAAGATTGGCCAAGCACTAGAACAGGCTCTGCAGAGAAGTGGTCACAGCACCAAGCCTGACAGAGTTCAAGAAGCATTTGGACAATATTCTCAGGCACATGATGTGGTTTTTGGGGTTGTTCTGTGCAGGGCGGGGAGCGGGGCCTGATGATCCTGACGGGTCCCTTCCAACTCAGGACTTCCAATGATTCTTTGAATCTATCTCCATTCATCCTAGAGCTACCCTGTTTTGACAGGTAGTACAAGCCACCACTGATGAGCTCAGGTTGTCCTCAGCAACTGAATGCTTGTTACAGGATGACAAAAGATACCACTGACATACTTGGGCACTGGTTCTCGTGCGTAACATACATGTTTTGGGAGGTGACTGGAGCTGTCCTGCTGACAGCACTGACAGTGGCAGTACAAGAGTGCAGGTACTTTGTCTGTGATGTCTTTACTGCTGGTGCCGTAGCACATACGGCCTTATGCAACCATATGGCCTCCATGAAGAGTTCAGCCACACCCTCATCTACACCCCAGTGCCTGCCAGGAGCATGTGTGGGAACTTCGGGGCCCATTGTCACGTCTGTAAGATCAGCTCAACACTACATGAGAAATGTAATCAAGAGCAGTTACTGTGTGCCTTGCTGCTCACGAGAGGAGGAACAACAGCCTGTCCAATCCTTTTGGCTGAGCACTCACAAGGAGCAGTCCAGGACCAATGCTGTCTGAGCACTTAGCCATCAAGGCCATTTTGACTTCCCAATTTTCTACCACGTTCTCTTTTTGCATTCTTTAAACTGCTATTATGCTTCCTTCCCCTATCCATCAGAAGTATTTCCATATTGGAGAAAATAAAAACCTACATCATTAGGAAACAGGAGCCTGACTTCTCCCACTACCCATTCTGCCTTACTTCCACATTAGTTTTAGTTCTCATATCTAAATATGGTAATCATTTGACTGTTTGGATGTTAATCACGAGAGAGATTTCTTGTACTTCAGCGGAAAAATGTAGGGAGCTAGTACTAATCTGGAAGTGCTCATTATCTGCAACATTGTATTAATAAAATCTAAGACAAATCTGAAAGCTGAATATCCTTTTTTAATTTGCAGTTACAGCTACCACAGAACTGAAAGTGTCAAGTTACAAATTCCAGGGCTTTATTTTTTCGAAGTGGGAATCTGTGTTTGGAATAACCAAAACACATTTAAAGATCACATTTTAAACTTCAGAGATAATTGTCAATACTATTTACAGTGAGCCTGTGGTTCAAAGTTAAATATTACTCTGAAATCATATATTTAGTCAGGATGAAAACAGGCCTGTGTCTTACACCTCAGGTGCACCTTAGGATGCTCAGTTTCAGGTGTTGAGTAAAGCCATTGCTCTGAAGTGTCTACTTTATTTTCTGGTATTATCTGTAGAAAGAGGTGGAAGGCCTCTGGAAAAAATTAAATTAATAAAAAGAATTATATTTATTTGACTTTGCTTAAAGTTTGGCAGATTAGAAATCTTCAAAGAAATGCAACAAGCCTCATTAACTACATAAAAATAATACTCACTAATTTAAAAGGATTACATTAATTGATGTTTAGGTTCAGATGCTAGGTAGGGGTCTCCATCTTTGCAGTATAAAGAAAGGGAGTATCTCCTTGGTTATGCAGTATAAGATTATTCATGTTATGGTTGGGCCTGGGCTATAACCTTTTCTGCAGGGGCTACATGATGGAAGAAATAGCTGTTCCTTTGTTTGGTGACAGATGAAGTAGTGGAAAACTGTTTTCCAAAGAATAAATGCTGTCAAGAGGAGACTATGCTATCCAAGTGGTCCCGCTCTGAATGGACAAACGGTGGGGCTGATTGAGTGCATCTGTGTATCTGTGTAGCAGAATGAACAGAGGAAGTCGAGGAAGACCAGAGAGCATCTAGGAGATGCCTGGGACATGATGCTGAAGAGCAGCTGTGTTGGTATTTGGGGGCAAACTTCCAGTTAGACGAGGTTTAGAAATTTGATTACAGAAAATGCATTCTGCTGTTTGATTGTTGTGATGACCAAGGGCAAAGAGTCATTCTCAACATTATTTATAAATACAAAGAAGGCTTTTTAAGCAAAATAAATGAGGGATTAATCAACTCCATCATCGGCTTCTGATCTTGATTGCAATAACCAGATCAAAATGGAATATTATTGTGAACAGTAAATTACATATTTTTGTTAAAAAGAAGAAATGGGAATGTTTCAAGAAGACCTCATCTTGCAGATGTCTTAGTTAGTTATAGAGAAATCAATTTTTTTCTCCTTTTCTCTGACAAAGTGTATTGTGACACCACACAAACTCACAACTAGGTGAATTCCTTCCCGGCATTCCTTTTCCTTTCTCTCTTCCCTTACAACTCAGAATATTCTGTGCTTCTGTGATTGTCTTTGCTGCAAACCTTCTGAATTTCTCTTTTATAGTTATGTACATGACCTATAACAAATGTAGAAAGCATATCAGAGAGAGAACATTTTCTTTTTTTTTCCACATTCACACTGATCTGTTATTATTGCCAGTCTGATTGTAGTGCTAGTTCCTTTCTACTTGTAGAGAAGCCGTTCAGGTAAGGTAAAGAAAGCTGCATCAACATGAGCCTGGTACATAGATATTATAATAGCAATAACAATACACTTACAATGTGTTTTTCATTCCAATATCAATTGGGGAAAAAAGAGAGAACCTGCTTAGTTTACTTTTTCTATGAAGACCAAATTTCTATGTCAACGATTCAGGAGGTGTTTGCTAAATAAAAAAATAATGCAGGATTGCACCATATTCTGCGCTGGTTCTGCTCCAGCCCTGGATCTGTGTCAGGGTCATGAACCCTTCTGTGCAGTGTAAATAATTGATTTTTCACTATGGCTGTTGAATGAGAAAAAAAAAAAAATCAGATCAAACCAATTGTTGTTTTGTTAACTCCCCCTTCCCCTAAAATTGCATTTAAGAGAAATATTCCAGACTACCTAAAGCAGAAGGGATCAAGTTTGCTTCAGAAAAGCAAAATAAATAGTCTAAAATTATAAAACTAAACAGAAATTAGAGAGCAAAAAGCAGAGAGTTTTTCCTTTTGTTAACTTCAAGATAAAAAAGATACATGCTAAATTTCTCCATTGGCTCCTACAGGAAAAAAATCCGTGTCCCACTGTTGAGACTGTGCTCTGTTTCCTGGGCTGGTGTGGGCTGTGCAGGAGCAGGACATTGTCAGTCTCCTTCCCTGGTGCTGCTTCACTTAGTGCAAGCTCATGGGCACGTGGATTGGCAGCCAGGCAGCCCACATGGAAGTGACAGACTTTCGTGTCTTAGAGTTAGTACATTCTCATGGTACTTTTAATTTGTCTCAAAGATCCTTTCTGGGTTTTATAAGAAGCAGAAAAGTTCTAGGGGGAGGCATTATTGCTGTAGCATGTGGTGGTTTTGAAGATGCTCCAAGCCACAGCTAGGGAAGGAGATGACCCAAGCTCTCACCTTCTCCTTCACTTCTTGCCTCATGGAAGTGACCAAGATTTGGCCAGCTGGAGCCACGTTGGGAGCTTGACTCAGACTCATAGGGGACAATCAGTTTTTGGCTGAATTTGCTGTTTTCCAAAAATATTACACAGTTCTTAGTATGCCAAAAGCGTTATTGTTCACCACACAGACTGTTTCTTGCTTCTCCACTGTGAGAGCTCTGGCTGTTGTGGACTGAAAGCCATGAGGTTAAGGAGCCTCAGCAGAACTCTCTTAAGGAGAGAGGCTCTTAAGGAGCCTCAGCCTCAGTACTCTAACAGCAAAACTTTGAGAGTCCAGCAGACAATTCTTATTGTAGCTATTGAACCCACAGCACTTGAGCTTAGCAACACTGACTTTTGGGGGAAAAATAAGACAATTTTTCCCCTTTTCTGTATCCTCATTCAGTTTTGAAATGCACATAATAACTTTCATTCACTGAAAATGATTAAATTAAATTAACTGCTGGTATAACTAATAAAACCACAGTATTTACCCAAGTGATTAATTTGTCTCACTAAGAATGGACATTGGCTCATCTATAGGCTTCATCTAAGAATCGTATTTACAATACACACCTTCAAATTTGCTTTGCCAATATTGAGAAAAACTTAAATAACATGGATATGCCAGTGAAACTTGACTAAAAAGCATTGAATTTCATCCACTTGGATCCACTTGCATGCAGCCTGGATCTGATTCCTTAATACCTACAATGCATGGATGTTCGGAACATGTGGATGCAATCTACTGTATTATAAAAAACATTTATGTACAAAGAGGGAAACAACCTGATCACAGTTCCAGGGAAAGTCACCACAAGAAAAAAAAGCCCTCAAGAATTAGTGACTCTTGACGCTGTGCTCAGATAACTGAACCATGTCTTGGTTCAATTTCTCAGCAGGAAATCAGAGATTTTCTAAATTACTCTGTAGCTGAATGTGAAAAAAAAATAATTAAATTCCTTTTTTTAATACTAAAAATTTTCTTCCTGTTAAATATATTGTGCTGTTATTATTTGATATCTAAAATTAAAATAAAATGGAGAAGACAAGTAGGGTTAAAATGCATTTTCTTGGTATGAAGACAAATTATTGTATCACTTTTTGTGAACAGAGCAAGATACACTCAGGGCTCTCTGTATGTGTTGTGCGTTAGCCTGGAGCCCTTAACTCTGCAGCCATTATGCTGACAAAGCTGCCCTCAGCTATAACAGAAGTTTTACCTTTCCACATGTGCTCTTAGCGTGTACACATCTGCATCGAGTGTGAATGAGTCAATGTGCTTTGGGATTCAGGTCATAAGTAGTAAATTAGATTTGAATAAGAAGCTACCCGGAAAAAGAATTCAATGTAAGTGCATATATTCACAATATGGAACAGCAGCTTTTCTTTTCAGTGCTAGGCTTATCTTCTATCTGCGGCTAGTTACATTAAGGCATGAACATTCATTCACATGAGATGTCTGATGCCATAAATCTCAAATTCTCTCCTTGCTTCCACTCTTGCCTCCATTGTGCTGGCTATGCTAATGAAAAGCAGGTTTTCGGTTTCGTATGTACGTGCATGTGTGCAAAAGAAGGAGGGGTTTTGTCATATAGGCACTTGTCCTGCTCGACACAGAGATAGAAGCCCACTGAAGTAGAAAAAGTGTAATATATGCAATAAATCTGAGGGAAAGCATGTAGATGCTTTTTCTGGCCTCATAACTATTTTTATAAAAACATAGAAACCAATATATCACTGAAAATAAAGCAGTGCATTGTGTTGTATTACACGGTGTTTACAGAGAAAAGCAAGCTTTTTAACCACCTGGCAAGTATTTCAGACAAAAAGAAAAAAGAGATTTGAAAAAGCAAGGACAAGCATTAGAAAGAGAGGGGGAGGGGAAGCTGGGGACTTCTCATTTGCACATGTAGAAATGCAAATTTGATCCATCTCTTTCTTATCTAGTGGTAACAGACTTGGCTGGTGGAGCACAATAGCACCTACAGTTCTATGGCCAAAAATAATGAAGTTTAAAAGGAATTGATTTGATTATAGAAACACTTCTATAAAGCCACGTGTTCATTAGCAGATGCCTGCCACCTACCTCGGAACAGAGAACATAAAAAGCCTGAAAGCAGGATGTGGCCCCCTAGTTTTAGGACACAGATTTTGGGACACAGACACATTTAGGGGCAGTAAGACTCTTTGTTGTTAAACCTTTTGCTAATGCAGAGAAATGTAGGGACTCTGACAGTAGCAACTGATTTCCTGCTTTTCCACCTATTATCATATAGGTCCACAGTTTCCTTTAAAGCAAAGCTCATTCCTTCGGCTTGTGCCAGATTAGTTTACCTCTGTAATAGCTGGGACCCAAATATTGTTGACACAGCTGCAGAGATGGATCTGATAGATTAGTTTTCCCCAAATGGCTCTAAAAATCAAGCATGATATTAACAAACCAGATCAAATTCCTCTGAATTATCTGAAGTGATTTTGTCTCCACATTAGGAAAGTTTGCCTTGTGCAAGGGTTTTAAGAATTAGACTATTGCAACTCAGGGCTGGTGAATTAGAAGCAATTGGACAAGGTCTCTCTGGATTCATCTGTCAAAACTTTTGTACTGCATGAAAAACAGTGAAGCTTTTATAAAACTGAAAAAAAATGTGTTTGCCTTTCCTGTCTCACAAGCAAGTGTGCTGAGGAAAGAGAGGGTTGGAAGTGAGTATAAAATCAGAGTTGGGAATGAAGATGGCAGAGGAATATACACAGCTGTAGTTTTTTACAAAAAAAAAGGGAAAAAAACCACCACACTCTGCTTTTGCAGGGATAGAGCTTCAGCTGGGTAGCAATGCTGGGCAAGAAAAAAAAGGTTTCACAGAGTCTACAAACCACTTGCAAGTAATTTGCTATCCCTCTACCCTTCCATATGAGCTGAAATCAGATACAAACTAATTACGGCGAAGGCAAAGGCGCAGCCGCCGCAGCAGCGAAAGCTGCCAGGTGCAGCCGCCGGCGCTGCCAGATGGGCACAGTGTGACTTCCCACCTCAAAGAGGGGCTGGGAGCCTGGCCGGGCTGGGGGAGGCAATTTGTAAAGAGCACAGCATATGCCACCTGATATTCAGAGGGCTATGCACTTTACCTGTCATTTTTGCGGGGCTTTCTACTACGCGGCCCAGTTACTCCATGCCGTGGGAATTCGGCGGCGGATCAGATGCCATGAAACTCTTACATGCTTCCACATAATTATCTTCCCATGTGCCCTTTTTTGTACCCATTCAAGGAAACCACTCACCAGAAAACACAACCTGAGTCTCTGCCTGTGGCCAGCCTGCTCCACCAAGAAAGTTGTGACCGTGACTTCAGACCTTCCGCGGCTGCCCGGGGCTCCCCCGCGCTGCTGCCCGGGGCTCCCCCGCGCTGCTGCCCCTTCCTGCTCATCCTCGGATGCTCGCTGCCGAGGGCTTGCCGGTACATTCTGCCCTCCTGCTCAACTGGGAATTCTTGCACTTGCTATGTACTCAATCATGATGAAAGATGCTTTTGGCCTTACAGCCACAGAAAACCTGAGACAGGTGTCAGCTCCCAGCTCTGTAAATGCGATCAAAACTCCCCTTAATATCAGCAGAACTCCTCATTGGGGATCAGATCAGAGGTAGGCAAAAGGGCCCACTTGCTGTTAACAGTGGGGCAACGAGATAATTTTTTTTCTGTAATTCTAGTTTTGCCTTGTAAAACTTGAACAAACCTCATCGCTTTTAATTTCATGCCTACATCTTTTTTTCCTTTGACGTTTAGGACTAAATGTACATACTGCTAACTCCATCATTTAGAAGGAGCTGCCCCTGTTGCCCCATTCAAACACTTTTCAGCAAATCAAATCTCCTATATACTTGAGGTTGCCTGGGATATTTCAGTGCCATGTTCACTTCTGAATTTGTAGAACTGGACTGAAACCTTAGTGTAATGGAAAAGACTGCTGAAAACTTTGCTAAACAGATGATCACATTCCTGAGTTTGTTTTACTTAGTTAGCATTTTTGCCTGCTGTGAGGTGTTTTCCTTGGATGGTTACCTACAAATACAGCACTGACCTCAGTGTGCATGAAGCAGGCCAGCACAGGCAAACAGAGCCAATTGGACATGCTCTATAAATCATCACCCACATCCTTCCAGCAGCAAAAATAAAAAGGAAAGGAGGAGGGGGTAAAACAACTGGTGAGTGTTCCACATGAGGAAATGGAGGCTATTTGGTGTCACCAGCTGGAAATACTCAGAGTGCTAAAGAGAAAGGTACCAGCATGAGCTAGCTCTGTGCTGGATAAAGTACTAACATTATAAATAAATGCTATCATCTTACAGATGTCTTGTATGGGCAAAATAATAGGCCTAAAAATGCTCTCTGCTATAAAAGGCACCTATCTCAAATGGCAAGTGCAGAAATGTAATACTATGACTTATGAAATCAAACTTAAATCCAACATAAAAGGCTGTCTCTTAACATAATTCACTTGAGTTTTTCAACTCTGAATGTGTCTGAAGTGATTTCTAGTGCTCTGCTGGGCCAAATCCTAGACAAGCACCTAAGTTACCGCCTTCTTTCCCCAGTACCCAGAGAGGAAAACTCATCATGGGATGAAGTAGGTGAAGGAGTCCTGCTGCCCTTCTACCACAACTTCAGTCTGGATGAGCCACAGAGCAGCACACTCCACTGCACTGGTCAGCTTACATTTAGGCTAAGGATTGGATTATGCATTATCTGATTTAGGTAAAATAGATTATTTTCTCAGGAAAAAAAGCTTTTTTAGATTATTTTCTCAGAAAAAAGAGGAAAACAAAGATTGTTTTTTCTGGTGTGGTGGTTCGCTTGACCCCTTGCATCAGTGCATTTGACAAGGGACTGAAATTTGACTTTACTGTGTACCTAGTGATTTTTCTTATAGCCAGGTTACAGAATCAAAGTCATTCTGAGTCTAGTTCAATCAAAACTTCTTCATTCTGTATAAATGACTATTAATTAAGGGCTGAGATACTAATCTGCATTCTCTGTCTTCTTTCTGGCTCATCTGTTATTTTGAGTTCCTTGAAAGTATTCAGCATGACCCTTTGTAGGAAAAGCTCTATCCTAAGGGACCTATCTCAACAAGAGGGATCACAGCCGAAAATCCCAAGTGAACACACACATCTAATTACTTTTAGAGATCTGGCCCAACTCTTACTCTGCTCCTTAGCATGTCCTGCTGTATAGCTCTAGGAGTTCTTTGATCATTCTCTTTGCTAACACTCCTTTTGCTTTGAAGAGAGGGTCTTGCTGTTTTCCACTTGGTGATAGAGCACATATAATTAAGGGGTGCAACAGTTAAGTCCTTTTGGCTGTACTTGCCTTAGCAAATACAGTGTGCCAGTACCTGTTCTGCAGCCCCAAGGCCAGCTGCCATGTCATCACTCACATCCATACAGCTGAATTGTCTTGTCTCTTCCCTACCACAATCTTCATCCAAAACAGGGAGACTGCGTCCAAATTGCCGTTGAAAGCAGTCTCTGGCATGTGCTAACCCCTGAACTGTGCCCAGGCACTGGCTGGGACTGCTGGCCATGGCCAAAACTACGTCAGGGATGATGCTGAAACTTAAACTGTGTGGATGACTGTGTGCCAGGGCAAGGACCCATATCCTGGTTCATTTCAGTTCACTCATGTCAGCATGGTCCTTGTGGATTTAGCTTTCACAAAGAGCCCCAATATTTTAGATTCAGCTTCTCTGACTTTAGGCTCTCTTAACTTAACAGTATAATTGTTCTAGGCTCTCCATGCAGTCAGTGGAACGACACTTCCAGAGGAGAATTCAGATCTCCTTATATTACACAACACATGCACAAGAGAAGCCCAGTTAAACAAAAAAATGTTTGCTATATTGATGGGAAGGGGCAGTAAAAACATCAAAAGACAAAGAATCTACCACATAAATACAGCATTTCTGCTTCAAAAAGATGATGGATACTAATGATCTGCTTGGTTTTTGTAGGGCTGAAATGCTTTCTGTGGGTAAATGTGTCCGCCGCTGCCCTGGGCAGATCCCCACATCATAGTTGCCAGGTGGCTTTAACCTAGGGGAAAGATTACAGACTTGTTCTCTTCATAAATCACTAGGTATAGCATTCCAATGATTTCACCTCATCAGCTGGTACAAGCTGAATATAAAATTGTCCAAAGGGTTTTGATGCAGGTCATTTTCAAACTACTCCTATACACACATATGAATTGGCTGGGGTGAACTTGTAAACACTGAAAATAATTCTTGTCCATCAGCAGAATGGCTAATGTCCAGAAAGCCTCTCTTAGAGCCATTTGTGCCTGTGTCCGGTTTACCAATGACCATCTTTGGTTTCACAAATCCATGACTATTGTCAAATTGGAGTGATTTACAGAGCAAGAACTGAACACTATGCCTGCAGGCAGAGTTGCAAGTGCTCTCACCAGAAGCCTAAATTGGTATTCTGCTAGGTTCAGCTCAACCAGAAATATGCTAGGAGGGAAACTCCCTTGGCTGACAGTAATATAGTAACTTATTTAATAATAGAAATTACCTCTTAAAACAAAATCTTTGGAAAATCTTGATTTCCATCTTCAAAGGAAATGAGATTGTTTTGCCTTTTTAGTTTTTTCTTTCAAGAGAAGAAGGAACAAGCAGAGAATAAAACCTGAAAAAGGTCTGTGAGCAAAATACATATTTGCTGCTTTTTTTTTCACTTACACAAATTGTAAGTACAATTTTCTGCATAGTACTAGTTTAGGCATTTTCTGAGTAATATACTAAAAGCAGTTCCATTTATTATTTTGCTCTTGCAATTCCAAAACCAAAACCTTGCCTTGAAACCTGACATTTGCTATTTCAGAATCTAGCTTTTCTGTATGAATCTCTCTGATTCACTTTTGGTTTTCTTTTTCTTGAATTATCATCTGTATATTCATTGCACACCATGCTTGCATCAAATATTGTTACTGCGTATTCTTTTAATAATGGTAATGACTTTCAAACATAATTCAAAAAATGGAGAAAGCAGTAGTTGGTTTCACTAACTTAGCTGATAACAAAAAGTTAAAACTGTTAAATTTATTGCCACTTTTATAACAAAAGCCTGGCCAACTGGAAATATAATCATATTTATGTTTGTATATTTATATGTTTGTATACATATTTTATCCATTTAGCTCATATGTAAGTATGGGTGGAATTGATGTATGGTTTCCAGACTGATTAGGCACTAAGCAAAAATGACAAATTACCTCAAATAAAGAGGAAACTAAGAAGTCAGGCATAACTATTTTATGTAGAGCTTAATAAACATGTGGAATAAGTTAGCAGGAAAGGCAACTGCAGCAAAGCACAGAAATGAGTTGAAAGGCAGTTCTACAGATCTTTTTGTCCCGCTCCTCTCTGCAGGGGCGGCCTCACCTTGAGTGCTGGGGGCAGTTTTGGGTGACACAAAATAAGAAGGATATAAAGATCTTAGAGAGCAATGAAGATGGTGAAGTTCTATACAAGAAGCCGTATGAGGTGGCTAGGTGGCTAAGGTCACTTGGTCTGTTCAGCCTGGAGAAGAGGAGACTGAGGGGAGGCCTCACTGCAGTTACCACCTCTTTGTGAGAGGAGGAGGAGGGGCAGGCACTGCTCTCTTCTCTGTGGTGACCAGGGACAGGACCTGAGGGAATGGCCTGAAGTTGTGTCAGGGGAGGTTGAGGTTGGATATTAGGAAAAGGTTCTTCACCCAGAGGGTGTCTGGGCACTGGAACAGGCTCCCCAGGGAAGTGGTCACAGCACCAGCCTGACAGAGCTCAAGAAGCTTTTGGACAATGCTCTCGGGCACATGGTGTGACTCTTGGGGACAGTGCTGTGCAGGGACTGGAGCTGGACTTGATGATCTTTGGGGGTCCCTTCCAACTCAGCTTATTCTGTGATTCTGTGATTTTCACAGAGGAGCAAAGGATTATGAAGCATAGTGAAAAAGCAGGGAATTAGGTTTAAGATAAACTAAAAAAAAATGCATGCCTGTGAGGCCAGATGGCCTTTTCCAGTTTCTTAGAACATCTTATACTCTTGATATCGGCCTCATTTTCAAACTGAACTACCGGCCAGCAAAACCAACTTTTACTAGGGAGATCATCCATCTCCCTAGTACTCCCTAATCTGTGTACTGGCAGACACAATGACTTGTTCAGCTGAATCTCAGTCTTCAGTAAGGCAGCCCGGTCAGCAGCCTGACTCACACTCGTCCTTTCCATCCCCACAGATCCTTGCACAGATCACAACCTGCATCCAAGACACTGAGCTGTGTCGGATGGCAAAGTGCCTTGAAATGCTCATGGTGTGGGTGTTGTGCTGATTCCCTGAACTCCCACGTTCCACTGCTCATTTATATCTCTTTTCTGAGTTGGGATTTATCACCTTGTTCACAGATCCTGCCTGAGTTGTCCCTGCTTGTAGCACCTCCCTCCTCAGGATAGTTGATGTGGGGGACTTTGCCATTTTCATGCATAATTCCATAAACTTATTTATTGGATTCAGCACCATGTGGAGCTGAAGGTTTCTGGAATGCATGCGCAGGGCATCTTCTTGCTCACAGGATTCTTCACACTTCTTGTACTGCTTAATAATCCTGTGGCAAATCTCCAAACCATGTAGCCAGGACAGGTTTACATTGCACAGAGGCACAGGTTCTGTTGGTTAAGCCGAGTTATCAGCTATTGTTTAATACGATGTTTTATGTTTACTTATTTGGGCATTCCTTTAGGGACATGTAAATGAAACTCTATCACTAATTTCTGCTGCTATTTTACTAGCTAATGTGCTCTGCACATTACAGCTGTCGACCATGGGATCAGCAATTTCCATGGCAAGGGATGTGTCCCATACGCATTGGATTCCCAGCTATGAGCAATGTAGCTATGTTTGGCTAAATCGCATAAAAGACTTGCAGTCTGAGTCACATTTTTAAAATAGCTGAAAGATTTTATCCTTACCACAGGAGAATTTTCACTTCTGGCCAGTTATGAATAATGATATTAAAATACACATTGGTGTAATCCTCATCACAGATAAGAAGATCTTGTCCATCACATGGCTGCCTCATTCTAGTCAATCTTCATTCCTCAGGAAATCTTAATATAGACAACACTGAAAATCTTTTAAATATATCAAAGTGATTACTGACATCTCCCAAGAGACTGGAACAGTAACACAAAAAACCAAAAATTGAAAGGTCCAGATTTTCAGCTGTGGTAACCTAAAGGGTCTAATATATACAGCAATTGAAAAGTATTTTTTAGGGACACACTGAACAGACCTTTGTGTAAAGTAGTTTCTATCCCAAATGGCCTTTGAAATTCTCATTTAGAGAGCTCTATTCAGAGTCACAAAGTTAACAGATGATGTGTCCTGTTAGTCTGTGCTATGTAAGCCAAAGATTTACCACTATAAAGTTTATAACCATCAAAAACAATGGTAGCAATAATGATTTTATTTCATTGCAAAACTTTGACTAATTTTAGATGGAAGGATATTCTGAATGATATGTCTCCTTATTTCAGAAAGGTAGTGGTGGCACCTCAGCCCTCGCAACAGCAAATAAAAGAATGTTAACCTCACAGCCAAACATTTATGTCCTAGTGTCCCTTAACCAGTGGTCCTGAGGAAAGTAAAAATGAAAACTGTTATAATAGTGTCAAGCAACTGTAAACACAGTCTGAAGAATTAATTTAGCTGAATGCAGAACAGAGAAAAATAAAATCCTGAACTTCAATTCTTAGTAACCTTTACTAGTCTATCCTTCCTTTTCCTGATGTCTGTCACTCTTTTTGTCTTAAAACATTTAATAGAAAAAAACCCATATGCAGATTAACATGAATAACAGTTCCTAAAATGAACTTGAAGTTTGGCATATCTTTTCCAGATCTAAAGAAGAGTCTCTGTGTCCCAAAGTTTCTCTGGTTTTCCGACTGGTCTAAAAATGATAATTACTTCTCCCTACAAACCCTACTTCAGGTGGGCTTCTTTAGTCCAGGGTCCAATATTATTCCTATTGAAGTGAATGGAAACTTGCCATTGCCTTCATTATAGCAGGACCTGGCCATTACCTTGCAGAGACAGCTGTTCCTACTGAACAAGATTCTTGATTACTCAGCAGCTTCATTTCTCACTTGGGAATTAGAAAGTTGATAAATTTAGGCATTCAAAAGAGATTATCCTAATTTTAAGAGCAATGGTGACTCTAAGAGGAAATGTTCTGCTTTAGAAAATAAACAGATGACCACAGAGAAGTAAAGTGAACTAAAATATTATTTACATTTTGATGCAATTGCTCGGTGGAATTTTGGTGGATGAAATCATCCCAAAAAAGGGGAAAGGAGAAGGTTTCCCTCCCTTCCTCCAGAACAGAAGACAGGAACTAGGCCCTACATTTTTATGTGACACCAGTGTGTTCTTATACAGGGTGTAACGACAAAGAAACAGTAAGAACCACTCCACCCCAAATAAACCCCTAAAATTCGGACAAGACTAGCTGTAGTCCTCCAGAGAATCCAGCAGGTCAGCAAAGTGCTTCTTGAAGCTTTATTTGTCTTCTGGGCTGTGTAGCTATGAGCTGTGGGATGGGATGAGTAGGAGTTAGGTATACACTAGCTGCCATATTTCCAAAGGATTTATGATGGGTTTTTTCATCCCACGTGGTGAATGCCGCAGGATGGAGGTGCCCAAATTGCTCTGCCAAACCTGTCTCATGCCGATTGCTCCTCACACCCACACAGGGAAACATTTTCTGTTTGCTATCTCAGCCTGGGAAACTGTGAAGTTACATCAGTGCTAAATCTATCAAAAGCATCATTTTGCTTATTTTAGATGCTGCAGTCCTGTTTGTGCATTAAGTGTTACCTGTTGGGGTTTTGGTCTGGTTTGCTGTGCTGTTTCCACAACTGCAGGGTGTTGGTGGTCCCTATGTCATATTTGTGTAGTCAACTACTTGACCTTGGTAAAGTATTTTGCACTGGTCTTCAATGACTTTGATCCATGTTTTCCCAAGCTTGCTCTCTGGTTTGTAGGGATCAGTTTGATATGCTCAGTTTGATATGTATAGAGCTATTTCTGTTACAGTCACCTTGACAAAGTGGTAACCAGCTCCCCGGTCTACATCATCCCCATTACTAATGAAGGCACCAAACAATCTGCCAGACATGGGACAGATCTTTAGTGACATCCTCCTCATACGTCCTTTCAGTTTAATAGCAAGCAATTGACAACTGCTATTAAAGGACAGTTTTTAAAGAAATCATGCACCCAAATCAGAGTAGTTTTAGTCAAAAGTCAGTGGGGTTTAGGGCACAATTCATAAAATCCTTAAGTCGGGGTCTAAAACAGGCCAAAAGAATCTCACCATTGAGATGCCAGGTTTTTTTCTATTGATTATTCAGATATAGATATCCACTCTGTACATGTCTAAAACTAGATAAGGTAAATTTCAGCTGTTTGCTCCTTTTCAGTTTTCTGTAACCTCACCTGTTTTGTACAAAATGGTCTCAAGCAGCCCCCTGTGATCTCATCAGGCCCAAAGCAACCACCTTATCTAGGTACCCTCTTACTTGTTTTTCTTTATTCTGGCTTGAATTCTTATCCTTTGAGTGCAAATGAGGATCATGTTATCCAACTGAAGCAAAACAGCATTAAATATTTTTGCCTCCTTGCAACTGTCATTCTTGTCCCCTTGAATAATGGGCCCATTGTTTCCTTCCCACTTTTCACTTGCTGCTAATGTGCTTATGAAATGTTTCATTGTTACACATTTTATTGCTTGTTAGTTTAACTCCATTCCATGTCTGGCTTTTTTGATTTTCTGATCTTATCTAATATTTCAAGGGCTAACAATTGTCGCAGTAGTTGGTCGTTGCAAAATGGCTGTAGAGGCTGACCCAGTACACATCAGAAGCTAGACTTGAAAAGCTCTGTAGGATATAAAGGTGACAGTTAGCTGCTACACGTTGGCTGGAAAAATAATTATTTAGATAAAAGAACATAATTTACTGTAGTTGCAAATCGATGGCCTGTCACAGTCCCAAGTGCTGAGAACCTCAGCTCCTGTGGAGCACTATGGAGAGCTATACAAAGAAAACTGCTTCCACTGCTTGCAGTGAGATTGCCATTCATCAATGAAGACTTCCTTGAAAGAAATCAAGAGCAAAGAATATTTCAGCTGCTGATATAAACACTTTCTGGAAGTCTGGAACATGCTGAAGTTTAAGCCACAGTACAGCATAAGTAGCTGACAGCACTGGTGCCTGTCTCTGAGGGTTGCAAAGTCTTCAGGAAAGACTTGCTTTGGCAGGCAGAGACAAAAACCAACCTGCAATGGATTGCTGAGAATTAGAAAGGCAACTACCTAGATAATGGTTCTCAAACTAGTAATGGACAAATAATAAATCCTGACACATCTTCTGCTCATAGGAAGACCTATAAAAGCTTTTATATTTGTAAAAATCTTTACTGTGAGCAACAAAGAGCAAAACATCTGTTGCTGCAGTTTGACATTTATCTACAACAACTGTCAAGGTTCTCTCCTGGATAATGTAGCAGAGCTCCTACTTAATAACTGCAATTACTCTAAATCTGTCATAAAACTGTAGAGTTTAACTAGACTATGAGGGAGCATGTTATAACATTTAAAATATATTTTATAAGATATTTCATGATAAAATTTAATGGTGGGATTCTCATAATTTCTGCTGTGTTTGCAATCACACTAAGGTCGATATTGCATTTAATTATACACCTGAAAATGCAAATATACTGGAAGCAGCCAAAGGTACTTTTGTTCAGACCAAATCATAAGGACACTAAGGTCTGGAAGTCAAAACAATAAAGAAAAAGCAATAGACAAGCAAAGGGAACAATAAATAGCACTCGTCATCATCTTTTTGTTAATAGTAGGTTACAAATGCCCTTCTTTTGGAGAGTATTCAATGACCTCTTCAAGTAACAGTTACCATCTTCCTTGAGACAGATTCTCCTAAATATAAAATCCAGTCACTTCTCTTTTTATAAATGTAGATCAGTAAATGTGCATTTGTTTCTATTCACGTATTTCCATTAAGTGAAGAAGTTTTCTAAAATAAGAAGTTCTCTTAGTGTGAGAACTCTGTGAATGAATCATTAGATGCCAGAAAATAATATTCCAGCTCTGGGACTATTTGTCAATGCAGACCAGTTACGATGACAATAATGGTTGTTTTACTTTATACAGGAAACTAGCCAAAACCAAATGATATGATACATTGATTTCAAACTGGATACATGTCAGAAAAGCACCACAAAAAATCTTTCAATCACAAAATATAAGGCTAGACTTGAACTGGCATGGCTATAGAAGACATTTTGTCTTTTTTCAGGAGAAATCCATGTTGTTCAGGGTTCTTGGGCAGAATCATATAAAAAGATCTTGAGCTTCTCAAACTAGCTAGTCCATTCTCTGTCAAATAAATGGTTCAGTGAGACAAATAAGCAGTTTCATGAATGTTTACCTCTCTTGAAAATAAACTAAAAATGAATCAAATACAAGTTCAATATTTAATTCATTTTTCCTGCCTTTCTTGGTAGCTTTCCCTTTCCTTTTGTTCAGCATGTGCTTACCATTCTCCTGAGCAGTGCCTTTAGTGGGAGAAGTTACCTTTTACTGGTATTTGTAACATAACTTGGCTTTCTAACACTGAAAAATGGACCACTAGGGAAGCCACTGCATCTCGTTATCTGCTACTTGGTGCCGACCACGTGTATTCCTGATACGTGTTCAGGAGGTGAGTGCACAATGATTCACTGAGGCCTGGCAAGAGACATGAGAACAAATCCCAGCCCTGAAGAGTTTCAAGGAAATGCTTCAAGAGTTGTAGCTGAAGGAACTCAGAGATTGCTGGCAAGGTGAGCACTGGAGTGAGCACTCATAGTATTACAGGTGTTATATTTTTGCATTGAAAATACACAGGGAAGAGCTGCACAGGTGGGGACTGTAGCTGTAGTAATGAGGTGAGTTCAGAAATGGTCTTCCTGGGAATCAGCCTGGCTGTAAAAAGGTCACTTGTGAACGCTGTCTCTTGCTGGAAAAGCCAAGGGTATTGCTCCTCATGCATATCCCCAGGAGCCATTCAGGGTGTGCAGGGTTCATATCCGTGTGCTGTGACCCTGCAGACTCTCACTCACAATCCCCACCTCTTCTAGCAAAGAAAGACATGCAAAGCCATTGCCTGACCTGGCCAGCACAGCCTGGCCACATCCACCCCTACAGCCCTCCAAATCAGGCTGCCCATACACAAACCTTCCTACACGTACAGGCTCTGCTGCCACAGGCAGAAGGTCTGCCAGAGACTCTTCTATCAACCCAGCGGTACAGCCAGCTGCTTCTGGGGCCAGCACTGGTGCAACAGTGCCAGTACAGACACTCTACACTATCCAAGTTCACAATGAAGCCAAAAGGGAAGGGTGATTAACATCCTTTAATATAAGAGCCTCCCTCTCATGTACTATTTAAATGATGTCAAAAGTGAATGAGTAAGATTTGACGCCTTCTTTTTACTGTTCCCTATGCGTAATCATATATGGTAGAGCCAAATTCTCACTAAATACCAAAAATTACTTTTGGTGACCACAGAATATATAAATGAGATCATGGGGAATTATGATGAAATGACATCAGAGCTCATGCACCTGACAAGGTGATGCCTAATAGAGACAGGCTGTCTCCAGTTTATAGAGAAATGGTCAAGGTTATATCACAAAAAGCAACATAAAGGGAAGTGATCACAGAGCAAGAAAATGGGAGGGGGGAGGGAACAACCAAGAAAAGGAAATGTAATATCCTGTAAAAATCAAAACAAGGCAAAAAACCTTTCCAAGGAAAAGAAAGCACAAAGGGAAAGAGAATAAACAAAAAGAAAAGAAGATACTATGGATCAAAAAAAATTATCAGGAAGAAGAAAACAAATGAGACTACAGCTTGTGGAAAGGAAAAATATTATAAAAGAGTCTGCATTTAGACTCATGGAATTGATTTTACTTGCACACCTAATAGTTAAATATACAGTATGTCTGAAAAACTTTCATGAGTCAGTGTAGAATGAGAACAGAGCAGAAGATGATAATTTCATATAATGGTTGCTGATGTCACTTGAGAAAAGTCTTATTCCTCTGCAGAAAATTCAGCCACTGAGCTTTTGTAGTTAAAATAAAAATACTTTCCACTAGACTTTTTTTTATTGTGAGTTATAAAATCTACAAGAAAAAGAACAAAAGCCAATGCAAGACTTATGCAAGACTGGGTGATGTGTGTTGCTCTACAACTGCTGTTGTGTTTTTAATTTTCTTCAACTGATTTGCTTTTACTCATTCATTTCCCTGTGTGTATGATCTTTCAAAAATTTACTGACATCAGCCATGGGCTAACCAAGAACAGAGCCAGTGTTACCAGTAGGGAAAATAGAGTGTATGAAAACAAGCCTTTTACAAACAGAGGAAACATAATTGCAAAATATATGACCCAAAAGGGCTTACAGCTGTCTTACAAAGGAGCAGGTTGGTGGCCTAAATCAACCATAGCCGAATCCATTTTGTGACTGAATTGAGAGATGTTCTTTATGAAGTGAGGACTGACAGGGGACCATGGGTTTTAGCAAATAATCCAACTTCTGGACCACAGGAGACACACATTTGAAAAATCTGTCGAGGAAAAACCTCAAGAAGGGTGGCAGAAGGTTTCAGCTCCTGCTGCTGTGTTTGTGAACGCTTCAACAGTGTCAAGGGCACGGTTCCCAACACACTGGAACCTGCCATATGCTGGCACCCACTATACGTGTAAAGATATTCACCTTTGGCATGAAACATCTTGGGACAATGC
Organism: Lycocorax pyrrhopterus obiensis; assembly: GCA_014706295.1. NCBI lineage: Eukaryota > Metazoa > Chordata > Aves > Passeriformes > Paradisaeidae > Lycocorax > Lycocorax pyrrhopterus. The sequence goes on from JACSVZ010000004.1 coordinate 94,436,351, forward strand.
AAAGTGTTATATCAGCCCTTAACTAGAGGATTTTCATGTTACCATCTGCATTCAAAATGCAGAAGTGCTTCAGATTTAGAAAGAAGATGAAATAGTAGTGGCGTGTATGGGCCAGAAACAACCGGGGCTCCACAGTGCCAGGTGTGCCATTATACCATCACAGTCTAGGACTAGGACAATGGCCCAAACCCTGGCAAAATGAGCAAAGCTCCACTATCCCACCTGAGACCAACTCAATATCTCCCCACGGAGCTCAGCAGTTTGACCCAGCACACCCTCAGTCCAAACACTTTCTGTATAACTCACCCTTCCTTTTCCTGCTTCCCTGTGGTGACGCTCTTGCAACATCTGGGTCTGTTCTTAGTTAAGGACAGGAAAAGAATGGAGTGAAGCTGCTGTTATTAGCCTTACATATCAATGCCACGGAAGAGCACAAAGAGTTTGCCTGAATTTTTACATTCTCAGTCTGCATTTTCACTGTTTTCTGTCTCTTCCAGTTCCTGCAGAACTCCCAGCTGCAAATAGGACCACAATAAATGGAAATTTTGCATCAGCCACAGAACTCTGAAACTTGTAAAACTTCTCAGACTTTCCATTTCCATATAAGCTACAATAATTCTTGCTAAACTTTGTATTTAAAATAACTGTACTCTGTATGTATTTTTCCCTGCATTACGTAATAGGAACAGAGATCTGGTATCTAACACAGGGCTGAGTGGTTGTTTTTTTTTTTTTTTTTCAGTGAGCTACAATAACTCCATATGCCAAAACATTAAAATAGCTCCAGTTTTTTTTGCAAGTGGGAATAAGGCATATGCAACTTTCTCCATATGAATTTTTAACCTGCTATCTCCCAAGTTTCTTGTAAGCCATGTGAGTATGTAAAGTTACTCTTGTTCAAACAAAAATTAATCTTGAGATGAACATTTACCAAGACTAGATTTTCCACTGGTAACATACCACAACAACTTACTATCTTATTTTTAATAACAAAATACCTAAAGAAATTGTTATACGAGCAAATGTTAGAAATGGGCATGTTAATTTAGGTAACCAACAATACAATGAAGCAGATTGAAGTTTTATTTACCTAAGCCCATGATGCCAACAAGGTAAGGCTTTGCAACACTGTTTTTCATAATAAAAGCAAATTAGCATACTCCTAGCTGGTATGTTTAGTTATTAGCTTTAACCTTATGTGAAAACAAGACACATGGAAAACGCTGCAACTCTTTAGCCAATAATTCTTAGTTTACTTGGGGATGGGTTCCTTCTTACAGTTACAATTACCTCAGTTGTTTTGGCAATCAAGCATGATGAAAACACTGCTGCTAATTTACTAAGCATCATACTCACCTATACCATTCCAGACTTCTCTTGTCTGACTCTCTGTGGTCCTGCTTACTGACTTCATAATTCTTTGTCTTCCTTTTAGGATTTTGTCCTGTTCCTTCCCAGCCAAATTTTGCTTCTAATCTCACCCACACATACTCACTTAGTATATGAAACCAGCTGGGAAGCATAAGGGTGACCAAACAGGTTATTAAGAAGCAGCTTATGGGGCTGAGACATGGAAGAAGGGCCAAAACAGAGATTTATGGCCCCTAAGCCCTAAGAGTGGGAAGTGATGGAGGATAAAAGGAGCAGCAACCTGCTGAGAAAAGTGCAGACAAACATTCCCAGAGGAGAGGAAGTCAAATTTTTGAAAGGCTTTTAGCAGTGGGCTTTTCTGCCCTAGATGCACCTCCGTGTTAGTGTCTGCATAGTTTCCTCCTCATGCGTACATGCCTTCTCCAAGCTGCCCTCCCACACACCAGCTCTCAAGTGACCACTTTCACCTCATTTTCAGCAAAATGTCAGAAAGGGTCAGGTTGGAAGGGATCACAGTGTGTATCTGGGATTCCTGGTCAAGAAGGATTATCCTTGCACAGGATTAGGTGCAGGCAGTTCTTGAATGTGTCAGTGAGGGAGAGAGACTCCACAACTTCTCTGGGCAATCTGTTCCAGTTCACAGTCACCTGCACAGTAAAGTGTCAATCAGTTCAAAACTGCAAATTAAGGAAAAAATTCCCAGTCCAAAGCTGAGTCACCACGCTGAGATACAGCCGGACAGGCTTCCACCTTGGCTCCTGGGCTTAATTTCCCATTGGCCATGTGCCGTTGCAGCTCTGAGTCAGTTAACAGGAAAACACGGGGAGAAGAGATGCATACGAACAGAAGCCCAGCTGAATTTGGACAAGTTATAGTTTTATTATGCTCTCTTCCTATGTCTTCACTCTTCTTGGCTTTTACTTGCCTTTTGGTTAGCTTTTTGTTGTGTCACCTCTGCATCCACTTTGGCTCCTCTCTGCTGGCATGAAATGCTCTGCTGCCAAAGCTGAAAACGCTGAGCCAGCCTCAGGGGTCTTGTGAAGAATGTTGCTCCATTGCTCCATACAATTTAGCTCAGTGTTATTGCTTGTAAAATAATCCTCTTTTAAATACAACCACCTTACAACCACTTTACAGCCTCCTGTGGCAATGAATTCCACATGCTCCTTAAAGACCACATACTTCATTTTATTTACCATTCATTGTATTCTTTGTATAGTTATTACAAGCCAAACAGGGAGAGAGATACACACATTTGTTTTACTATTTCACTGTATATTCCACATTCTTAACCCCTTCAGTCAGCCACATTTTATCAAAGATGAACAGGATTGCTATTCCTATTACTCTTTTAAAATTAAACCTCAATCCTACAATCACGTAACAAGAACAAAGATTCTCCACGGCCTCCTTCAGATAATATATTGTGTGTTTTGTATGTGCAGCTATCATAACTTCATTCACTGATTAAATCAAGATTCTGCATTTCCTTTTACTGAACAATTAAAATTACTTATTTTAAATAATCCCAAGTTTTCTTTGGAGAAATATACATTTGAATTAGGAGTGTGTGACACTTGTAGATGGGTCACTGATCTCTAATAAATGTGCCATAGTCCTTTCTCCATTGTATTTCAGTTGTCTAATGTGAATATGAAAACATTATCATTCATTTTCTGGGGAATTTGTTCCACTAAGAATTTCAGAACAGTTCTCCTACCAGAAAATCCACCTTGACCTACCTTGCCAAGACCCCTGTTGAGTCAAGTTAAATAAATTACTATAACAGCTTGAGTTTTCATGAAAAAGAGAATTGAAATAACTTTTAATTTGACAGCATGTTTACATTTATTTATTTAATAATTTATTTAGACTTACTGTCATTACATCCAAGCTCTTCTTCGTCTCTCTCACTTTAACACATCTCATTTGGAATAGAAAAAAGGGTGCATAGGAGACCCACGAAATATGAAACCTGTCCAAATGGAAAGTTCTGGCATTTTGGCTCTTGCCATTGAGCACTTGGAACTGTAACCTCTGGTGAATGTATGCCAGCAGTCTGTGATATGGCCTGTGGGCAGACACCAGATCACGTAGCCATGGTCACCATAAAAGGTGTCCTGAGCATCGGAAGCAGGAGACAGTTTAAGGCAGAGTCCTACGGCAGTGTGTGTGTACTGGATGGAGAAGGTATGAAAAGATAGACTGTGACTTCTCTCTTTAAATATACCTGTGTGCTGCTCCTAAAATCTCAGACTCTTGACCATTAGCTTTATAATCTTCTGCTCCTTCCACAGATGAGTTTTCACATTTCTTCTGCTTGAATTCTAAATGTTGGTTGGTGTTGATCTTCTTGTTAAGACTGATTATATTAGACTTGATAAAAAAACATAGAAAGAAAATCATACATCTCTGTACCATACTGTGCAACTTCAATTATAGCAACAACAACAAAAGGCAACAGTCAGCTCACAGTCATTCAGAAAACTTTTTTTCTATTAAAAAGACATTAAAAATCTTAATTCCTTGCATTCTCAGTTTGGCTTCCAATGAAAAGTACAGTTGATTGAAATGCTAATGAGGGTAAAAGGAGATGAACAAGGAAAGGATTCTAAGAATCTACAAAGATGGCTTTGCAAAGACACAGAGAAAGCTAATTATTAGAATGTCTGTCATCAGACATTATCATGTCTGTCATCTGGTGCTACCAGAAATGCTGTGTGGTGACCTCCTGGTGTATACTAGAAATTGCTCACTCGTCTGTACAGGAACTCATCTTAATTTCATAAAGCTGAGTAAATGGTGATGGGAATATTTCTTTTCAATTTACTCTTTTTGTCTTGAATTCTAAAAAAAAAAAAAATTGTGTAAAATATTTATTTATTTACTTACTTATTTTAAATCATCACTGTTTTTAGGCTATGGGCACTCTGTTACTGTAAAATGTAAACAGCCTGACCTTCTTACAATTTGAATTTTATACTTGGCTTTTTCTTAGTAACAGGAATTCAGCAGGGTTTTTCTTCATGGTTATATTTACAGGGTTGGGGCCCTGATAATGTTACAGCTAATTGTCCTAATGACAACCTAGCCCAGCAGCAAACCCTGTCATTTCCTCTTAGCTCACCTCCCCCTTCTCCAGCTACCTGTACATGTGTAAAACAATGTTCATCTTTACTGGCAACGCAGCCATACAAAGAGCCATCCTTTTCTGAGATTTCAGTGGGAAACCCAGGAGCAGAGGCCTTAACTCTCTGTATAAGGACAATGTTCTACAGACTAGCGATACAATCTCAGAGGCAAAATATTTCCTGTATTACAGCAAAGAATTAACATAAAGCTTAATCTTGTAAAGATATGTTTCTGTATGGGTCATGAGGTTTTCATTTAGGCAGCAAACATCCATAAGAAGAAGAAAATCTTCATTCAAGGACAAATCAGTCAAGAAACTTGGCTCCAAAAATGTTCGATGTGCTTGTATAAAACCAAAAAATGCTACAGTGCTTGTATACAAACATTTGATAGAATTGCATTTCAGTTTACATGAAGTAACATGATTCATCTATTACAGACTCACAGAATCATCAAGGTTGGAAGTGACATTCCAGATCTTCCAATCCAACCATCAACAACTACCTAAACCACATATCCAAGTCCCACATCCAGACACCTCTTAAACACTTCCAGAGATAGTGATTTCTACACATCACTGGGCAAATTATTCCGATTCCTAACCCCTTTTTCAGTGATTTTTTTTTCAATATCTAATCTGAACCTCCTCTGGTGCAACTTAAGGTCATTTCTTCTCATGCTTTCACTTCAGACATGGTGGAAGAGACCAATCCCCACCTCACTACAACCTTCTTACAGGCAATTGTAGAGAGCAATGAGGTCCCCTCTGAACCTCCTTTTCTTCAGACTAAACAACCTCCGTTCCCTTATAGGACTAGACCTTTCACCAGCTTCATTGTCCCTCTTTGGATGCTCTCCAGTACTTCAATGTCATTTTTGAAGTGAAGGACCCAAAACTGGACACAGGACTTGAGGTGTGGCCTCACCAGTGCCAAGTGCAGGGGGACAATCACTGCCCTGGTCCTACTGGCCACTCAATTGCTGACACAGGCCAGGATGCCACTGGCCTTCTTGGCTGCCTGGGCACACACTGGTTCACGTTCAGCTGTTGACCAGCACCCCCAAGTCCCTTTCTGCTGAGCCACTTTCCAGCCACTCTGTCCCCAGCAGCACTGCAGGGGATTGTTGCAACCCAGGTGCAGGACCCAGCACTTGGCCTTGTTGAACCTCATACAAATGGTCTCAGCCCATCGATCCAGCCTGTCCAGTCCCTCTGCAGAGCCTTCCTGCCCTCCAGCAGATCAACATTCCCACCCAATTTGGTGTTGTCAGCAAACTGACTGAAGGTTCACTTGATCCTCTCATCCAGATCATTGATAAAAATACTAAACAGGACTGGCTCCAATACTGAGCCTGGCACCATTCACCAGCACTCTCTGGGCCTGGCCATCCAGCCAGTTTTAACCCAGCAAAGGCTGCACCTGCCTAAGCTGTGGGCTGCCAGCTTCTCCAGGAGAATGCTGTGGGAGATGGCGTCAAACACTATTGAAATCTAGATAGACAACATCCACAGCCTTTCCCTCACCAGTGAAGTGGATCACTTTGTCATAGAAGGACATCAGGTTGGTCAAGCAGGACCTGCCTTTTGTAAACATGTGTTGGCTTGGCCTGATCCCTGCACATGCTGTATGATGTTACTCCGGAAGATCTGCTCCATGACCTTCCTGGTACTGAGGTCAGGCTGAGAGGCTGATAATTCTCCAGATCATCCTTCCAACCCTTCTTGTAGATGAGCATTATATTTGTTAATTTCCAGTCAAGTGGGACTTCTCCCATTAACCAGGACTGCTGGTAAATGAGTAAGAGTGGCTTGGTGAGCTCTTTTGCCAGCTCCCTCATTTCTCTTCAGTGCATCCCATCTGGAAAAAAAATTACTAAATTTACTGAATTTAATAAAGAGCAAAGGCCACTTTGGCAGTCTCTATAGTACTGGTTTAGGTAGCAGGGAGTTGTGAACCTAATAATAGTAGAGTCTTCAAGCCTTAACTCTACACTGGACATGGACATACAGCATCCCTGTAAAGGCTTTTTGCTGTTCACAGCCACCTCTGGGACAGAGTGTAACTGTAATTCCCCACCCTCGAGACAGTGCCAACACACAATGGTGGAAGACAGAGTGACACATTTTTTTCCGAACACATGCAACTTCAGAAAAGCTTTAAACAGCGTAGAGGTAATAAAATATGAAGCTCTGAAAAACTTTTAAGTTAGTCTAAAAAATGAGAACGTGCAAATGTGAGAAAAGAGTAAATGAAAGCTGATTTGCACACAGCCAGTGTTAAATAATACTGATGCTGATCCCAGTTTGGGGGACTTACTGTGTTTGTTTGTTTGCATTATATCTTTCACATCTGCTAATCATATCCTCATGTCTGCAGAGGTGGAATTTCTCATAATTAGTGGAAAATATAACAGCTTTATATAAAACAAGCTTGTAATAAAAAGTGTTTTGACACTTCCACACAGGTTATAATCCTGATAATTTTATATGGACACAATCCAAGTCTGAAAATGAAACAAAAACCTACAAAAAAAAGCAAAAAATCCAAACAAAGAAAAAAAACAACAAAAAACCACCCACAAAACTGTTGGAGTTTTCTTTTTCTTGCTATTTAGATGATTTTCTATGGCTTTTCATGAGAAGTGATTTTATAGCATTCTTCCAGCTGATTGTCCATGCACTTTTAAGTACTGGCAAATGTTGAACATATGTAGGTCAAAGGCACTCTTTTCAATCATATTTCATTTTTATGTGCAATAGCTGTATATTAAAGTAGCAGAAAAGAAGCAGCTTAAGCCACAGCAACAAGACTGCTCTTGGCCCTGCAGGAGAACCCTGTGTCCCTCAGCCTCTCAGGAGATTGCTGTACCCTGTACAAACTGTGAGCGACTAGATTTGGGTGAGGTTTTTATTAGGCAGAGCTGCACAGAGGTGTGGGGTTTATACTTTTATTCTTGTGTACATCCAGTCCTGATTCTTGCAGGCCCTCAGCTTCCTCTTTGCAAATGAGAAATATTGCAATAATTGCAGAACTTATACACATCATTCTAATTTTAATTAATGTCAACTTTAAGAGAGCGTTGTAATGGGTATGTAACTATTCATGAAGACATCCTGTAAATTAGAAGTATTCAATACCTTGTAGGAATCATTCATCACTTTCCAAGATCAGGGCATTGATGCCCATTTCTTTCCTTACTTTTATCGTGCACATATAAACTGATAACCTTCTTTTTTCCTTTGGGTTTTTCAGATCCATCCAGGAGCAGTGCTCATGCATCTGGCTAAAAGTGGAAAATTATTTCGTCCAGGAGAAGCCTATCCCAGCATGGCGAGGACGTGCTTTGTCACCACATGGGCAGGGCAAAGAAACTACAATCCCCTTTGTACAGCAGAGATAGTGAAACAGTGACTTACGACAGCCCTGCCCCGAGGGGCACTGATGCAGAACTCACTCAAAATGACTAAGGTGTTATATGTCTTACTCCATAACTCCAGGCACTCTGCCTCATCCAAGTTATTGCTAATGCTCTTCTAGGGAGAAAGAGTTTGAAATGGTCTTCTAGCAATGTGGAGTTAGAGTCAATCAACAGTTTATGTACACCACTTTTCTCTTTTCCTTAGAAGTGGTCTTTCAAAAGGAAATTATCCACTAAAGTTTCCACAATCCTTTTCTGTGGCATTTGCTTTCAAAATAATTTTTCACTGGGTTTATCATAAAGAATGTTCAGGACAATGAAAAAATTTTGCAGAATAGTTACATAAAATTTTCAGCTTAAAAAAATCACAAAGCAAAACACACACACTCCCCTTACCCCCCAACATGTAAGACTAGTAGGAAACCCTGTGCTTAAAAATATCCACCCTTTAAGATATGCACTGATTTTCACCTGGTAGATAAATGTACTTGACCTTTTTGCTATAAGGCTGTTTCTCCTTTCCATTAACGAAAATAGCTGTAATTATATGTTCTTGCTTTTCACAGTAACTAAAGTCTATGAATAGGTGTATGAAAATAGACAGCTATAACAGACAAATGTAAAGTCACACTCAAAACCTCATTCACTTCACTAATTGCAGATGATTACTATAAAAAGGTGTTAGTGCTCACTATGACCTGCAAAGGGGAAAACAGTGAATCAATCAAGATTGCAATTATGTTCTGAATACCGTTAATAACCAGACTAAGATGGGCATTCAGCAGATAATTAAGTTAAAACATACAAGTTTGTTGTGTTGTTTTTAATAGACCCCACAGCAGTTTTCCATCCTGTAGTTCATCATCCTTGTGTGAGCTTTCTCCAAGCATTTCTCCAGCAATGCAAAGCCACTCCAGAGAATTATGAAGCCAGCACGTAGAACAGATTTTCCAGACACCTCCCCAAAACAAAGAAGTTGGTAGTGACTTGTTTGTTTGAGCTTCTTCTCTCCGAATAAACCAGACAAAAAGTAACAACCTGTGAAGAGACACTTGCTCTCTGCAACAGAGAACAGGCAGTTGTGCAAATGGGCAGCAATGAGCTAGAAATGCCCAGAAGCTTCACCCTCTTAATAATCCTTGTGAGAGCTCTAAAGCTAAATTTAAACCTGCCCTCATCAGTGATGCTCTGAACTGAGTGGTGTTTTGCCACAGTCAGCAAAACTGTGCTTGCATCAACATAATGGGCTCCTCTGCAGTGGAGTGCTGAATAACTGACCTCTGTGGAGCTGCACTTTCCTGATGAACTTGCTCCTTTTCACAACATTGATTTTGAGTTAGAAGAGGTTTAAATTGTCATAAACATTTCCCCTTTTATATTTTCCTTAGGTTACCATTGAGAAACTGTATTCAACCCTGTTCTTGTTAAGTTGAGGGTAGATTTTCCCACCTCACATCTCATTTTTATTTCCTTTAACCTCTCTCAGCTGTTCACAAGCTTCTTTTGCTTACAAAAAGTTATGGAAAAGGAAAAAAACCCAAAAGAACAAGAAAACCACTGCAAATTGGCCAATCTACCTTTCCTAAAGTTAACAGAATTCTGAAAAGTTATTTTCAATTACTTTTTTGTTTCATTCTTAGTTTTATACCCAGAGGCAAGAAAGCAAGAAAATGTAGAATAGATGTTCAATAGTACAAAGAGAACACAAAAAAATGGGGAAAAATAACAAAACCAGTTTGAGCCTCTCTCAAAAAATGGCAGGCATGTTTGATATTAATAGATTCAATACAAAAAACAAACAAACAAACAAAAAGCCTGCAAAAACATTTTCAGAAAAAATTTTGAAAGAAATAACAAGTGTTAAGAATTATTTAATAAAAGTATTTACACATGAATGTTTATTGATAATTTAAATTGGACAATTTCAAAGTGTTCATGTTTTATGCCACAGAAAATAGAACTTAAAGTGACCTAACAGCAGTCTTGAGGTAAACATAGTGACTTTATTATGGGCAAATTATACAGAAGTTATACAGAAGATGCAAAACATAGCTACGAATGCATAGAAGATCTAATTTCTTTATTTTTCTTTCTGTTTATACACATAGCATACATGAAGGTGAGTTAAGCTTTTAAAAATATTTTCTCTTTTGAGTCTTTGTGAAGAAAAATGAATCCTGAAATTCGTGCGTACATACAATGACCAAATCAGTGGCTTCATTCCTTCTACAGTGTGCAGCAGCTGAGAGCTCTGCCAGATTCCCCAGCCAATGAGATGGGCCAGGTCTGTTCTCCCTCAGATAGGAAAAGTTCCTAAAATATCTGAATTCCAGTTGTGCCTGCATCCTTTGCATGTAAGAGAGAAGGGGTAGACTTTCCCACTTTTAATAACTTACAAAGTTGCTAAGCACAACAGGTGAGATTCATGTTATTTAACATCATTATTTACAGTGAATTTAAATTTCTGCTGGGCTTTAGTGATGATGCCCTCCTGCTACCCAGACCTTGGTGCAGGAACACAATGCAACACTCAAGAGAGAGAGAGTCACCTATTGGAAACAAAACCTCCAATGTATTTTAGATATTTACCTTAGCACACAAACTTTAGTATTTGATGAATAATATTCTGCAATCCTCTACTTCTTTCTACTGACTATTAAAAGTCCCTGAGTACCTATTTAAATAGGTTCATTTATACTATGAATCTCTGAAATAATTGAAAGATATTTTCAGAAGTCAAGCACTTTCTATTCAAACATTATATTCTTGCCTCAACAAATTCACCACTTTACAATGAACTTCTGTTAAGAATGTACTCCTAGAAGCTTTGTGATGATTAATTATAAATGAGATGATAGAAATTTAATCAATTCCATTAAGAGACTGTTTCACATTCAAACTGGTATCATGTTAAGATTTGCCTTGTAACATCTCAGCTAAATATTCACCGCTTGTTTTCCACACTGCTGTGAGCATTTTCTTTGGGTAGCTTGCACAGTTTTCTTCCTGAAGCTTTCAGATCTTTACGTACCAAGAGACCTAAACAACTAAAGGAAATAAATCAGTCAGCCTTTCTGTTTTGGTGGAATTTCAAATCACACTATAATGACTATGTTAAACTTCTGCAGAGTGTGAGAAGAATGGGTCAGAGCTTGAGGAAAACAAGGTTTATGGAGTCAATTTGGAGCACCATAGCAAGAATCAGTGTACTGCTGGAACTACCACCTCCATGAGGTATAAAGCTGGTTACTTGTGACAATTGAAGGCTCCAGAGCTTTTTGTCCAAAAGTGAAAAGGCTAACAATGGTTTTCTACAATATCTCAGTAAAGCAATAGCACCCTAGCACAGCACATATCTAAAGTGACTATCAGGGTAAGCAAAATAAGGGATTGTGATTCTGCACTAAAAATAGGACAGCAGAGCATTTCTGTCTTAACAGCAGCAGGAAGAAGATTTAATCAGGGTGTATGTAGCCAAGTGACTCTGAAGGCTGACAGTGCCACGTACATCTATCATCCTGCACCCAATGCACACCCAGGGCCCCCACCAGCCTCTGCCACCTTCTACTCTGGCATGCAGGACAGTCTGAGCTGCACACAATGGGTGGCTTTTTCAGTAGATAGGCATAATTTCACAGTAGAGCTTTTGACATATGTATGTATCTAAAACAGTTCACAGGCCAGGTATGAGATTTCATGGGGAAAAAAAAAATTAAAGTTGATAGCAATTATTTACCTTGGAGTTACACTTTTAGAGCTTTGGACAAGATGTGGAAAAATTGGTTTGTACCTAAATAGTGGAGATATTTATCATCCTCCCTTCTTTTTATTTACTTCTGCCATTACTAATTTTTTGAGGAAAAGATTCGCAAGAACAATAATAGGAATTATTGTTCTTACAATGAATCATTATTCTGGATTAAAGGATACACTGAGGGACAGTCAAGCACATGACAATTTTCATGATGAGTTAAAGCCTTCTATATTTAGCCCTCTAGTAATAATTTTCTGTAGCTCTAATGGATTAAGACTAGTGGTCTTTAAAGAGCTGAATACAGGTGTGATATTTCACATTAGACCAGATGAAACACCAAAACTGCTTTGTGGTATGGAACCTCAGAGAACTGAAGCTGATGTGACCATTTATTTAAATCCTAAAGTCAATATAATTTACACAGCTACACTAGATGCAGAATCCCTATTGTCTGTTCTACAGCTCATTTTTGAGACTTCTTTCCAATAACATCACTGGCCAGAATAGCTCTTGTGCAATACTTTGTGCTGCAATATCTATTTGGAATAGTTTATTGCGGTTTCATCTGTGAACAATCTATTTTGTATTATAGGGGGGTTTTTTTGGTTGTTTTTTTGTCTTGGTTTGGTTTTTTGGGGTTTTTTTTATTAGTACTTGGTGAATGTTGGAAATATTACAATTATTCCAGAATAAAATAATCTGTATTTTAAAATACACTTCTCATGAAAGGAGTATTCCAATTTAACTACTGCTAACTCATTTATTCCACTACACCTATCCCAGTCCACTTCCTTGCAGAGACAAATTCAGGGACAGCAGGAACGAGTTCCAAATACTGTACACAAATGTGTTGGATACATTTTACAGCTTGAATCAAAATCTCATTTCTATGTTTACATTTTAGCAACTCTTTTAAAGAAACATAAGACTAGATATTTGTCCTGGGACTGTTTCTTTTGGGATAGCAACTTGTTATTAAATATTTCATGACATTTCACAAGAATTGGTGTTGATGCCAGTTTTTCAGCCAGACTCTAACTCATGTAATTATATTCTACTTCTGTAAATTACTCCTGAAGTTTCAATTTTATGTTATCCATTTTTCTCCCTTATTTTAAGATACTGAGCTTTGTTTCTGTGTACTGTTATGCAGCTGAAGTTACCCGTTTCGGATTCTACTGGTGAGTGACATGGTTTTAATAAATACAACTTGTTTCAAAAGAGCAATATAGATATTGGTTATTAGACTTTCACTTTACATCCATCAGATGAAAGATGCAATCACAGTATAATCTATTGTTATGTTGTTCTCCATCATAGCTTTTCTACTTAAGAACAGCCCATAAAATTTACCTCTTTCTTGAGAAAATGCCTTTCTGGCTAAAATATTTCCCAAAATGTTACAGAAATTAAGTATAGAGAGAAAAGGCCCAATATAGATTGGAATTTAACAGTTTTTCTTGTAGAAACATTTTTAATGTAGAATCAGAGCTGCTGCAAGTCATGCTGATGACTGTAGACTGCATTGTGGTTGACTCATTTTTTCTAGTTAGTTTTGGACTAATATCTACAGGAGAAGAAGATCTTCCTTATGAATACTAGGAATCTGATGATTTAAAAGTTAGATTTTTAATTGCAAACTGAGATGTATTCACCTGAGATGTATTCACCTGAGAAAGAGAAAATAGACTGCCTTGAGCCTTTTCAAATCACAGGTTTTTTTCTGATGAGCTGGACCACTGCTTTGTTAATACATGGTTTCAATGTTGTCTTCCAAATTTGTTTCATCATCCTTTTCGTGACACACTTTTGTATTGATCAATACAGTAGCTGCAAAAGAAATTTGGAACCGTGTTTCTGGATTTAAAACTACATCTGAAAAAAGCTTGTGGTGGCACAATGCATCATCTCTGTTGGTTGTCTCAATGGAATAAAAATAAAAGAACCTGAAGTGAAATTTATCCTTTGTAGAAGACGCTATATTTAATATAAAGTATCATTGAATTCCAGTTTTGGTGAGTGGGCCCTCTTTGCACAACAGTGAGTTTTACCTTTAGCCAAGACAAAGTTTACATGGACCCTCAGAGAGCCTTTTCAGGGTACAGTTGGTACCAGAAAGGGAGGAAGTGTGCATTCTGGTGATCAGCACTGGATCTGTTCTGGAATGATGTCAGTCCCCAAACCTGTCAAGATGGCATCTTGCTCAAACATTAAATCAATCAATGAAAATAAGTTCTATCAAGTAAATGATGTCTTCCATGGGTGAAGGAGTAAGGGAATTGCAACTGTAACTTGTGTTTTCTCTTGTTTTTTATCTCTTATCTATGTCATCCAAAGCCAGGTAAACAGTCTCCTCAGAGAGTGATCTGTTGCTAGAGAGCCTTGCCTTAGCAACCTTTAAGGTCCCACTGGTTACTCTGTGAACAAAACAGTGATGAGGAGGAGATTTTAGTTCAAGATTACGAATTTCTTGTGTTAACAAAATGGTTCTTCCATTTGCTGTTCAAAACATGAGTAAATGGAGAACTGAGGGAAAACTGGACCTTTAAATTAGGTCTCAAGGGAAACAAAAATTTAATTCCTGCACATCGTAAATAAAGCAGTCCATTCCAGCCATTATATTTGCTAAACAATGAAAATGATAACAAACACTTCAAATACAACCAACTCAGACATCACAAATGACTCTTCAGAGCAAACACTCTGGGCCTGTGCACAGACATTTGATGACTGATAAGGTTTTCTCCTTACCTGTGGTACTGGCAAGCTTCATGAACATGAATGAACTTGGAAACAGAATCCCTCAGGTCTGTTTGGGGCTAGAGACAATTGCATCCCCCCTTACAGAAAGAATTTTGTATTGACTGTGCAGTTAGCAACCAGGATGTCATGGTTCATTTTCTAATTACAGTTCAAGATGAGAGAATTCAAGAGAATTTGAGCTGTACTTCAGAGAAGAGGGATATGAAAGGTTCTGATTTTACTCTGTGAATTTTCTCCAAGCAAAACAATGAGAAAATTACAACAAATCCAAGCAGTTTGTTTAGTATGGTTCAAATTACAATATCTATGCACATCTACATTACAATCCTTTTTGGGATTCTCGTTGTCTGTGGCTTCCTCTTCATCTTTTTTCCTCTCAGATTTTCATCATTTCCTGTCATTTCCTGGCTTCATCATGACTCTTTCTGACAAACCTTCTGTTGCTGCAAGGTGCACAAACATGCATATGCAAGGACTGAGCAGAAAAGGGGCAAGTTGTCAGAAGTATGATAATTGCCCTACTTAATGTATGCATATATGCTTTCACATTAAAAGCATGGTGCCAATCATTTAAATTCAGGTAATCAGTAGGATTGTGAGAAAAAAATATAAACACCTGGCAAGGTAGTCCATGAATTTTTAAATTTTCTATTTTAATATTGTTTTCCAAATCAAGAAGATGCAGGAGGGGAACCCCTTCAAGGTCACCAGCTTCGGAAGAGCTTACACAATTTGATGACAAAATCCACAAGGAGAAAAGATTAAACACTTAAACGCACTAATTTTGTTTCCAGCTTGGAACCTTTTCCTTTTTTTTTTTGGCTGTTGGTCTCCCTCAGCCAAAACAGCTGTGTCAAACCTCTGTGCCGACACTGGCACTCCAGAGGTTGGGCTTCCCTTCCACAATCCAGTGAGAGGATGAATGGCAACAATTCTGTGACTTCCCCAGTGAGAAAAGAGAGCTGCTGGCTCACCACGTTGTGAATCAACAGTGAACTAGTTACAGGAGCTCTGTTAATTATTCTGAACACTTTTATGGACTTCACAAATAAGAAAAGAATATAATTTTCCTGACATATCTGAATGGGATCAGTTACTGATTCTCTCTCCCTGTTTCTTTCTCTCTCCCTCTGTATGTATACATGTATGTATGTTTATACAATTGCATGCTCTGAAGAGGGCTTCTTAAATACACAGTTAAAAGCTTGAAAGACACATGAAAAACAGTCAAAACTTTTTTGGTGCAAATTTGACTTTAATAGGAAGCTTGACAGCTACTTCTAAAAAACTAATTTAAAAAAAAAGAATTATTAAAGCAAAAAAGTATCTTCCTTTTAGGGAAGCAGCACAAACAGTTAAATATTTCTTTCAAGGTTCTTTTATGGCACATTTTAATTATAATCTATTTTAATTTATGTCTACTGAATTTCTGTCTTAAACTCTTCTTTCTTCCATGCAGATTTAATATTCTTAGTTATACCAAGTATACATCTCTCTAGAACTGGAGTTGTGCAGAAGAAAAGGAGAGGAAAATTTGTGGAGGAAGAAATACTAAAATGGGATCTTTAAAATCAAATACTAAACATGATTGCATCTTGACAGACTTATCATCCTCAGAATTCATGTACTTCCATCCCTCCAAGATAATCACACAGTAAAATAATTTCTTTTTGTCCCCACTGTAGAACAAGTGACATAACAAACCATAGTAGGAAATGCTAAAAATAGATACTGGCCAAAAATGTAACTTAGTGAGCTTTTTTTGTTGTTCTTGCTTCTCTTTCACATGTGCTCTTTTCAACTGCTTATTTTTGCATTTTTTTAAACAACATTGATACCAAAATGTTTTCATGGCTTTCCTTTACGTATATTCACATATATAAACATACACACCTGTATATATTGTAAATAAATCGGTATTAGTATCTCATTACCCTCATCATAGCCTTACAATAATACATATTCATTCTCTGGGAGAATGATGTTTAGACAAAAGCAAAATAATAAGAATCTCTAGTGTTCAACCTGAAGGGCTCAGTTGCTTATTACAGAGAAAGGCAAGATTAAAACAAACATTACCATTGCAATAGCCTCTTTGTATCTATAAATGCCAGCTTGGTCTCTAAAGGATATTTCAGGATCTTTACAGGTTTTGCATAAAACTGATGTGGAAGAGTGGGTGTGCAATGGCATTTAACAGAAAGAGCATCCTAAATATGCAGCTGCCTACAGGATCAGGGTGGGGATTGACTGTCAGTATATATGAGAAAAATGTCATACATGGCAAAGCTGTTATGCTTTTTGGCCACAGAATGAAAATGAGTGGGATATTGTACTACAGCAAGGAAAAATGTGGTACTTTCTGTGGAGTAAGAGTTGCTCACTCCATTGCAATCATATGTGAGTTTGGAATCAGACCAAATACAACTTATCTGGAAAGGGTGTAAAGGTCTGGAGAGTTGGTTCTCATCACAGATCCAATTTATGCCAGTTACAGAGCCATGATTTTGGAACAGCTGATAGGACACCACCATCCATAGTGAATTGCTGTTTTCATACCCTACAGAGAAACACAGTCTAACCTATCTGCCCACAGAAATGACTTCAGGCTTGAACCCAGCCCAGATCGGAGGTGTTGGCCAGCCCCAGTGGGTCATGGCGTTTGCCCCTGCTCCTACAAGCTCTGCTGGCCCTCAGTGCAGCCCATGCTGCCCACAGCAATAGCTGGGTGTTGTCCCCACCACCACATACCCTGGCCAAGGAGCCACACTCGCAGTGACCTCCCAGCAGTGCAGAAAAGCCCATTTCCAGATCAAACCAACACAGCTGGTAAGTGATGAAGGTGACTAACTGTTATGGCCAATATGAGAACTGAAAAATTTCCGTTGGATTTTGGGATAGCTAAAGTGACTTTCTTCTGATTTATGCAGTGTACATCTTTAACTGCCCTTCCCCTGACAGATGAGTACTTTTAAAACTAAACAAACACACAGTGTGTCCAAGCATGTCATCAAATGACCTCCTGCTACCATTATTGATGAGTTACACCTGTTTGCCAACAAATACCCTCCTTATCACTGTCATGTGAGTAATCAGGTAAATGTTTGAGTAAATAAGTCTGCCCAGCATGAGGCCCTGGCGGCTCTCTTCACCGGATGCAGAGGGAGACCCTTGAGAGTTAATGAGGAGGTAAGGCTCCCCAGTGGCAGAGAAGTTCATTGCTTGTTGTTTTACCATGTTTCCAAAGAGCCACTGTAAGGACTAAAACATATTTAGAAACTAAATTTTATAGATCACAGTTTTCTCTATTCAGATTCTGGCATGGCACACATGTTGGTATTCATGGACACCCCATCAAGGTAGTCCCTGATGAGCTGGGTCAGGCCGTGAGCAATTCAAACAGCAAGCTGGAGTGCCCCCAAGCCCAGCCGTGAACAGCAGCCCGGTAGTGTTATGGCAACAATAAATTAGCCTTCTGTTTGCACAGGAAAAAGGCTCTTACATCTGATATTCACCCACCTGTGAGGGAACCTGAGACCTGGGGGCTTTCCAGCTGCTGGGGCATTCCCTGGAAACGCAGTGACCAGGGACTGCAGTATTTGTTAACAGACTGTCTCAGGTAGTGTCAGAACCAGAGGGCTGAATAATGCTTGTGTTAAGATGGTGTATGTTTGTCATGAATGCACAGAATAAAGGAAGGATTTGAGAGCCCAGCTGAGCAAAGCAAGCAGTCAGAATTTGGCAGCTCCAAGAAAACACACTCAGAAAGAGGATGGGCAAGAAAAAGGGAGTAATGGGACCCCTTCCCCACCCAGCCCAAAGCATGTCAAGAACACACAAAGGAGCAATCTCTGTCATCACAGGCATTTTGTGCAGTCTTTTTTCAAATATCTCAGAGGAAGTATGGCGCTGCCCTGCCCCTGCTTTAGCCCCTCTCTAAATATCACCATTTAGTATAGTCTAAGTGGAGTCAAGGTTGCTCTTTTTTTCTTTCTTTCTCTGCAAATTATTGCTTTGTTCACTACTGAAAATGATAGAGCCAAGTGTTTGTTTTGCTTACCTGCTCAAAGAGTAGGTAAATTATTGTCTGAAGTTCATGCCACAAATATATTTAGTTCTTATCTTTAGTAAACATTTAGTAACAGTGAAGCTCTCATTATCAACAAGAGCTACGTACCTAAATCCCTTCCCTCCCACCCTGATGTCTTTTACTCCAGAGCTGATAAAATGCTTTCAGTTACAGAGCTCTGCTCACATACAGACATGTGAAAAATGCGTGTGTGAATTGTGTGGCAGAGGCACTGTACATTGCATTGCATTAGAGAGCTCATGATAAAAATTGGTATGAATGATTGGAATACCAGAATGAGAACAGCTTAGAGAATAGTGTTCAGTACTGCGGCATCTGCTAGTGCTGCTATAAATAAAGAGTTATAAACAATTCCTTATTATGAACCCTAATTTCAGGAATTTATAACCTGGATGTTAAAAAAAAATCCCTCCAGATAACATTTAGAAAAATACTAAGTTTGGGTATAAATTTTACTGAATACGTGGTTAGATATATGTACAACATCTCTGTTTGTAAATCTGTAATTTTATATCATTATTTATCTATCTATCTAAGACGTCATACTGGCTTCAGGAGCTCTTTCTAAAGTTAGAGAGCATACACTTGAATTGTTAACTAATGTTTTTAATGGGACAATTCAGTGTTAGAGATTTGCTTTCTTTACATATTAAATCATGGTGTCATATTTAAAAAAATAAAAATTCTCACACCCAAAATTCTGGAATTCCTTGGTATGTACATTGTAGGTCACCAGTGAAAATGAGCCTGTCCACTCTGTCTCTGCACTAGCACTGGAAATGAGCTGCGCAGCCTGTAACTCTCCTCGAAAGAAAGGCTCAGGAGTGTAATTATTCTCTATATTTAGAGAGCTGGTGCTAAAGAAAAGGTATGAATACTAAAACGAAACCACTGTTTTTAAAAGGAGGATGTATATTTGAGTCTCTGGCCTTGTGTATCTTTATGTGTTCTTCTAAATTAGTCAGAACATCTACCATCAGGGACATGGCTTGTTACCTCTGCTCTGACTCTGCAGAAAGCCCAGGTCTGGCAGCGCAGACAGCGGCCAGGACAAACCCTCTGCACAGCAGTAATACCACCTGTGGCAGGTGGTGGAGGAATTGGGCGTCCAACATCTGCTCCGATTTCAGCTGAAGAAGCTCTGAGTCATTGTGACAATTGCAGTACGGTCTCATGAGAGCAGCACACATCTGTGAGGATCTCAGGAGATGGTAGCTACCATGCTTATGTGTTCCCCTGCTCCTGCTTCAGCTCCTGTTTGTGTAACTGAGTATTTGCCACTGATTGCAGAGGGACTAGCACTTCAGCCTCTCTTTGTACTGCCCTCTCAGCCCAGTATCTGCACCCTGCTCCATAAATTCAATTTAAATCAAACGGAGAAAAAAGGATGTATTAAAAAGTCACGGAATGGCATTTGGATTTGCCAGGTGCAACAAAGGATGCAAAGGATTATAGAATAAAGTGGTGCAAAAGGCAGATGGACCTCTGCACTGTTCATTTCCCAAGTACAATGAGATTTTTCTGTGTTTATGACTTGACACTACTCAAAAGCTGTGGAGAAGTAGTAGTCATCTGTAGTCGGGGAAACCTGACTGTCAAGAAGAGAATACCAGCAAATATAGGCAGGCATGAGAATAATATCTAAAATCAACAGAGGAGTTCAGACATGCTACATCAAAATAGTGTTGTTTCAGACAAATGATGTGATGTTTCTTTGCTTGGAATTTTGTGAGTGTTTTGGGTGGTGTGTTTTTAACATATCAATTATTCAGAGCTATTATTTAGTGTAAGATAGATTTGGCTTCATGCAACCTTTTATTAAATAGTAAGCAAAACAGGGAAACATTTGCAGTAAAAACTAAGATAATAGGATAGGCTTATTAATTCTCTTTAGACTGTAAAATAGGAACAAACCAGTGAGGAAAAAAGAGTAGACTGATTTGAAAAACAAAAACAACGCTGTATCGATACAACTTCACTGTTGAAATTCACTGGGAAAAAAATGTGGTTTAGTTACTAGAAGTACCCTTCAGGTCCTATGTGGAAGGAAATAACTGTGACCCATCAGGATGTGGAAGGTCAGGCACTCTGATTTCAGGTGAGGTTGAGTGAGCCATTGTCGGGTGCATGAGGTGAAAAGAGAGAGGCACACTTTGCTCTGCACTCTGGCTGAAAGAGCTTCTTGTAAAGGTGTTGATGTAAATAGTCACTTGCTTTTCACACACAGTCTCTATACCCTGCATCAGTGCTGGGAGTAGTACAATAAATGATTTTGTGGGAGGAGAAAAAATGGCTACTGAAACCCTTTCAATTAAAGTCTATTAAATAGTGTAAAGGTGTTTAATAAAAAAACAAACGCCCTCAAAAAACCTTTGTGTTGTACCCACAGATGTACAACTACAGCTTTATCCACACAGTCAAGGAATATAAAAAATGAACAGTCACCTATTCCAGTGCCTTTGAACAGTGTGCAAATCAGTCAGGAATGGCATATAAGCAAAAAAAAAAAACAAACTGCAGATAAGTGAAATGCTTCCTGGCTCAAACAAAAATTCCTCAAAAGCTAACATTTATCCAATATTTGGTTCAGAATATAATATTGCTTGACAATTCCACTTTTCATGCTTAGTTTTTAGTTTTAAAACGCTGAAAGACACTTCCAAAAGACAGCTACTTTCCCATGCCTCTGGCAGGGTCTATCCCTGTTTTGAGCCTATGCTTTCCCAGATAACGCACACAAAACTATCCTCAAAACATTCAATCACTGTATTATCCTGAGAAATGGTTTAAATTAGGAACAGTTCTGCAGAAATTAATACAGCTCCACAGACAGAGCCACAGCTCACATCCTTGTATTCAGACTACATTGCTTATTACATTAAACAGTTCTGTCTTCTTCCACTTCCTACTAGGAGAAGGCACAAACTGGGCATATCCTTATGAATTTTATGCAATAAAGATGAAAAATTTAGGGGAGTAGACCACAAACTGCAGCATTTTTTTTTATTAGTGGGAGTTTTGATAGTTTCAATTTCATAAGCAAAAAGGTACAGATCCTATCAAATATTTATTCCTGCTCCTTGTAAGTGCTCTTCATCTTCTAAGAACACAACTTGCAAGAGAAGAGTATTTGGTCCAATGATCATGAATTTTGTATCAAAGTTATTAGTTCACAGCTTTAATGCTCAAACAGTTGTTCTTAGTGCTCTCAGCTAATTGGAGAAATATTTTCCATTTAATTTACAAAGCTTGTGATTTCTATGACAGCATCAGAAATATTCTTTTGAGAAACAGGGCTCTTTCCCAGCATCAGAGGTAAGGGAAACCCTATGGTCCGGCAGCTACAGAAGCAATTTTAGGCTGGAAAACATTCTCACTATCTGGCAGTTTTCTGTGTGCTTTGCAACAGGGAACTCCTAAAAAAAAACCCCAAAAAAGTGTATCCTCATATGTACTCAACACGCAAATAGGAAACAAGCTAAGGAAAAAAAAAAGAAGGAAATTCAGACTAATGGTCATAACTCCCTCTCCATTAAGTGGAGCAAAGTTGCTACAACCACAGATGAACATTACTGCAATACTGCAAAGGAGCTAATGCAACTGTGCCAGACGATGCCGTCATCTTGTACCATCCCGTGACTCAAGCCGAGTGGGAATGTGGATTACGAAGGCGCTTGGCTTGACACGCTGATAGTGGGAAGCTCAGTCTGAACCAAACACCTCATCCTTCTGGCTTTGTTAGGTTGGTGTTTCTGGGGACGCTGGAGGAGCCTGTGCCTGAGTGACACCTGGAGCTCCAAGTGATTTGGCAATCTGCATGTACCCCGTGATAGCCTGAATTTGGTCACTTGGCTGGCAGAGTGATTGTTATTGCAAAAGAGTGCAGCATTACAAACAGGCTGTGAAAATAGGTGACTTTTGATTTGGTAAAGGCAAGTGAGCATATGGGTGAAATACATACTCTAGTAGGCATACTTTTGTGATAACAATCGTATTTATCTCTTAGACATTCATGACTTCTTTAGAAATTTTATTGTTGTATAAATTTGTACTTAGGCACCTTATAAAAGTAGAGTTGTGACAGCATAATAGTCCATAAAGAAAACACAGTTTTAAGAACTGGACTAAAGATTTTGTGGTTTGCCATCTTAATGCAGTGCCACTCAAAAATACCAAAACCAGATTTTGAGACCTTGAACAGCCTTTCATGATATGCAGCCAGACCTTCTTCCTTCCTAAAAGCACTCATCAAAAATGGATCATTAGTTTGATATCAGGTGAATCCAGCTGCTTCCTCTCCATATACACATTCAGAGAATATGAAAGTCTTTCTAAAACACTACCAGCAGAAAATGCACTGGGAAATTCAAAGGTTTCCAGTACACAGAGTTTTAGCTCTGTAATTTTTTCCCTCAAAGTGCCACAAGAGATAATGTATTAATCATTTGTCATATTACTATTTTCAAATCCTAGCTGTTTACTATTTTTAATTATTTAGTTCCATGAGGACAGAAAAAGTCTTTTATCACTTCCTAATATATTTCCTACCTATTTCAGATAAAAAGAAGATCAGGCCAAATGTTCAGCAAATTAGAGGAAAAACATTCACTTTCAAGTTGTTTACAAGGTGAAGTTCAAACATGCAAAAATATTTTAGGGTAAAAATATTGTCATTCACTTACCTCTAATAAATAGACCTGGAAGACTGCTGTAACAAGACAGTTGCACATAATTTTGAATAGTGTATTAACAAAGCCAATTGTACATTGGGATGGTGGCTGTGATGAATAATTGCAAATATTAGGCACTAACACAATTAGTATTAAAAGGATCTGTGGCTTCAAAAATTTACTACTGTAGTTCTAATTTGTAGGCAGAATCTGTAATGAAATAGTAATAACCTGAACTGAAAATCCACAACAGTCTTCATACTTAATCAAATAATGCTGCACTAATTAAGTTTGCCACAAAAAGTTAATTCCTTGGAAAAGCTGTATAATTTTTCTTAAAAAAAGCATTATGAAGACAACGCCTTAACCTTATAGCATTTTAGTCACCACTAATTTTTGAATCGTGAGTAAAACAAATATTGGATATTTGTGGGAATTCCGAATGTCTTTTCCGCAGTCCTGCAAAGTGAAATTGTTGCTGGGTAGGTAAGTTCCTCTTAAGCTTATCTGAAATACAGTAATGCAAGCAAAAAAAAAGTGCTTCTAAGTTTTTAGGTATGTGTAGTTGTTGTGTTAGGATCCTTCAAAGAATTTTTTTTTCCTGCTTATGCTCCATTTACAAAGGGGCAAATGATTGAATTTGCTTCACTGAATTGAACTTATACAGCTTCCTGCTGGGTTCTGGGGAGCATTTATGGAACACCACCTGGAGGGCAGCTGCTCTTTTCTCCTAGGCCTGAATATCGTTAAATTTCAGCAGCAACATGACACACTGTAGAAAATTTTGTTTTAAGACTGCACTCTTCTGTGCTGTTGTTGTCAAGAGCAAAGAGAAGTGGGGGCAGGGGGAATTTCTGGAAAGAAAGAGTGATAGATTTCATTCCTTGTCAGCAAGTGCCAACAACCAGGAAAAGCAGAAGGACTGGAAGTATAAAAGGGACTTTTATTTTTTTTTTTTTTTGACGGTGGGTGAAAAAATAGCGACCTGGAAGAAATGTATTTCAAAACAGTGCATTGTCTTTTTGTAAATATAGGTAATTATGGCTCTTGCTGAAGCATTCACAATTTAACTTCATATTTGAGCAGCAGAGTATCTTCACTTAAAAGAGAAATTGCTAGCCTTATCTTGCACATGTGGGTGACGCTGCAGCTGCCCTAAGAACTCATTTTCTTGTAGCTATTTGCTAAAGCATTTCACTACCAGATTAAGCTGAAGACAAGATTGCAGTGAAATGCTGTGAAGCACTGCATAATGCCTGTGCCTTCCAAAGGGACCAAGTAACTGTGGCTCAGACCCTCTATGAGTTTTACGCATTTTGAACAAGCTTTTTTCATTACAGTTAAGGAACCTTTTGTACGAAGAGGAGAGGTAAGATGGGACCAGCCTGTGGCACCTCTCATCTATTGCTGTGCTTCACGTTTTTTCCCTCCTCTAGTTTCCAGCCTTTAAGTGTCAAACCCAATGTGAAGAAAGGACTGCATTCCCCTGGGAATTACAAGGTATGGTCCAGGTCTCCGTGGTTCTTACATTCTTACATTCCCTGAAGTCTACAGAGGTCATTTTGCCAGTGTTAGCAGGAACACTGGCACAATGATCAGAAAGAACAATCTATACACAGTAAATGTTACCTATGTGATTGACCTGCTCCAAGCCTTGCTATAAAATTTTAGTATTCTTCAGTGGACTATGACACTTAACTTTTATTTTTGCACATTTTGACCTCTACATTTCTTTCCTTCTTTCCATCTTGCACATTTTCTCCTCACCCTCTTTGCCAATTGCATCAGCTCCTGATTCCCCTCTCATTCCCCCTTAGTTCACCACTGAAATGCTTAATAGCGACATAAGATGGTCTCCAAAATGAGCTGGAGTGTTGTGGAATTGACCACCAATTAATATTGCTGTGCAATACAAGTGATTGACAATTTCTTCTCAAAGCAAAATTCAGAAATACTGATTTTGCCAAAATCATACTGTTACTGAAAATGCATTGCTTGCAACAGCAGTGATAAATTACTGTTACAGATGAGAAAATCTCAATAAAATTCACATTTCTTGTTCATTTAAAGTTTGTTTCAAACAGAACAGTTGACAGAAAGTTATATCACTTTCTTTCAAATTGAAATATCTATGCTCTCATGAAACATTTCTAAATCAGAAGTTTGTATAGTATTCTTCACAAGCAGCATTGCAACCAGCAGTTCCAGTTTTGTCTGGGTAGTCTTTCAAAATTCACAGTGACTACAAGTATTGGCACTTTGGGAACAACAAAGGACCCCTGATCTGGACCAAAGAATCACTGTGCTAGGCAGAGTGCCAGACAGAGGCACCAGGTCATGGATAAATATTTTGGGTTCCTGAGAGAAATAGTAGAATGATGACTACCTGACTTGGACTTGATGGCTTAATAGTGTAGTCAGAACTGGTTTTCCCTCATGGCCACCAGAGCTGACTAATGCTAAACTTTTTTTGCAGGAAGAAAAGGTATTTGAAACAACTTTAGCTCTTGAGTACTAGTTGAAGAAACCAATAAGGATCAATGTTTGTAAAGCAGCTCCCATCACTGAGATTACACTGAGTAGGAGCTTCAGGACCAGCACTTCCAGCTGATCCAGAATCCTAGATTTAAATACAAAATTGTTTTGTTTCTTGAGGGAAACAATATTTGCCATTCTGAAAGCCAGAAGGGCCCAGGTGGGAGGGAGGCAGATTCCAAGTGGGAGGTGAGGGTGCTAAACTGTTTTCCAAAAGGAAACAAGAATCAGGCCCATGTTTTCCAAGCTCAGTGCCCGGGGAAACTAGAAAGGCTTTTTCTATATTGCAAGAAAACTCATACTTAGTGAAGCCATTGAGTTTGTCTGTATTTCTTCTGCCACAGCAATCTTGCTGGAAATAAAAGCCTGCATACAATGAACACCAAATAACGGATTTTCAAACTAGCATTGAAGTGAAAAAGATCTCTCTGGGTAAGACTGGTGTCTAGATAAAATGTAAATTCAATCTCTCTGTGAAGCACTTGTGAATAATCAGAAATGCATACAGTCACTAAAATACATTACCAGAATAACACAGAAATGCAACAACATTACAATATGGTTTTTTTTCTGATGGAGAATAGAAGTAGATAGTTCTCCCAAATAATTATCTTTTTCAAGAGAAAACTGTTCACATACAAAAAAACACCATGCTTCCTTTTCACATATCTCACTCCTTGGGCTGGCTCCAGTTTTGATCTTCAGCCTGTCCCCAAATGGGAGCAATTGAATGGTACAAGCTGTCTTTTCAAAGGTGACTCCTCAGCGTACTTATTCATGTAGTCTTAGGACTGCGGTGAAGAGTCCACAGGACTATAATGGGGAGAATTCCAGAGCTATTACTGTCCTGCCAGGCTCATTGTGTAACTTTAGATAAATTATCACAGCACTAGTTCAGACCTTCCTTTCCTACTTTGTTTTGTTTATCTGTAAATTGCCAAATGAAGAGCTTGGAGAGCACTCTGAACTTGTGTGTAGCTAGTTAGCTGCCCACTTTCTTCTCTTGAGGTTTGGGAAGTGAAGGAGAAAGGAGATGCAAGGTATGCAGAAGGGGTTGAACAGACTTCTGTTAATCTTATTCACAAGAGATATGATTCTTTACCGTGAATTTACCCTGCAAGGTGAGGCACACACTGGGCTGTCTGTACCTGAATGAAGGGTTTGGGCACGTATTCAGGATTTGGGGTGAGTCTGTGCTTAATACATGGTTCTCTCTACACACTACTTAGCTGGCAGCACAGATATTTTTCTGGGTCCCATAGCCAGGCCCTTCCACGCAAAGCAGAGAACAGAAATCAGGAAGAGGTTTCTGGCTCCCTGTACCATCCTTTTTTGACCAGTACTGATGGTGCAGGCAGAACCCCAAAACTGCAGCTCCCTTCTATAAATTTCCGATAACAATTTCTTATGTCAAACTTCACATTGTCATGAAATATCAACTGCTAGGTAAATAGTGAGTACAATTAATTATTAATTTCTGGCTTATTATTGACTGACCACTTTGTCAAACAAACTATATGATAACCTGTAATAAACTCTTTCTATTTGCTGCTCTGTCTTAACACTTCGTAGTACAGCAAAACTGAAAAAATAAGATCAAGTCTCATCTGACTTACAAAGATCATTAGTAACCATGTCTTGTATGCAAGAACTGGATTCGGGCCATGCTGACACAAGACAATCAGTTTTCTAGACTTGCAGGATGCTGTAATGAAATGCCTGATTTGATGAAGTTAGAGGCGTTACAATATTTTCATCATAGTGTAATAAAGCATCAGGAAACCTTCAAGCCTCTAATGCTATTGAATATCTTGGTGGTGTTCATATTAACAGTGCACAGTTTGCAATGTAAGGGAAGGAGGAGGGAGGAGGATGGACGGTTTGGGCTTTTGGTTTAAGGTGAACAATCTTCCCCAAATTAATTTGCTCTCCATCCTTAAGTGATTGGTACAGCCAGGGTTTTGCATGCACCTGGAATCTCCTAGCATATCCATAAATAAGAAATAGTGGATAGCATAAGTGAATGCTTCTCATTTTTACTACAAAGCAAAGGCTGTTAGGGGGAACAGTATGCTTGGGTTCCTTCAGTTACCTGGTTTTGGTGAATATTTAGTAATATTCTTTTAGGAACTGAAAGAATACAAAGTGATTTTCATGGTAATTAGTAATGTGCTTTTATAGGCATATACATTTCTCGTAGGTTAGTAACCAAATTTATAACAAATTAATAAAAATAGAAAATTAAACCCAGTATTAACTGAAGTACTACTTGCCCAGAGTCACACTCAGCATATTTAATTCATTCCTGTGAATTCAGTGGGGCTTTGTGTAGAAATAAAATAAACAGCATTTCTATGTGCCTTCATTGTTTAGCTACTGTACAATTTCTTTTGACTGCTGATATTATTTATAACTAGGAGGTTTGTTTGTTTGTTTTCCATTTGGAAAAAAAAATAGGCAATGAAACATTTGTTAAATTTATTTCTCTTTTAAACAATGGTAATAGAAAGATTTACATGGACATAAAAAAATAAGGACATAAAGAGCTTTATAAAGAACTTCATATAACCTTTTTTCCTCTAAATTTATACAACCAATAGGAATATTATGTGGTTTGCTTCTTTGTTCAGTAATGAAGCTCTAATTTCCACTTCCACTGTACAGCTGTTGCACTTCTCTCACTTGGATTTTGCCTGTACAAGCCCGAGCTCAGGATTACCAGCAAGAACAGTCTGGAGGGAGAAGTCAGGGCAGCCCAAAAAGCCCACATCCCAGCTTCTCCAAGCCGAGCCCTGCCAAAGCCGGGCAGAAGTAGCTCAAATGGGAGTACAGTCAGGGCACCTGCAGGATGCGCTGACTCCATGCTCCAAGTGGCTCCTGCCCATGCTGTGAAGCTTCACAGCTCCGTGGGAAGGAGGTTACGTTGTGCAGGCAGCACACACCCCCGAGCTCACCGGCTGGGACTCCAGACACACATCCGGCACACACGGGGCTTTCACAGCGCACACGGGGGAGAGCACAGCTCAAACAAACCTCTGAGCTGGTCTCTGCTGGGGGACTCCACACTGATCTGAAAGGACAGGTCACATTATGGCAATGCCCTTGGGTATACTCAATTTTCTGATTAGGAAATGGCATGGGACTTAGGTGGCATGTAGGGCAAGGCCCTTCTAAGCAAAACCCCTGCAGATTTTTGCAGAATCCTGCTCACTGTGTGAGTCCTGCAAATTAAAATCTCTCAGGCATATGCCTCAGAGTAGATTTTTACTTACTCTATAATGGTGTATCCAAAGGGCAGTAATCAGCAGATCTGAATCCAGTGAGCAGGTGGGACATGAGACTTGCTAAGTGTCTTTCCTGCAGGTCATTTTGCTGCCTCCTTCATGATAGCAGACCCAAAGAAAACACCCCATGTCCATTTTACAGGTTCCAATGTTGTCTGGCTGTCAGTGAGGGCTATGCCAGCTGCAGCCCTCCACTGCTCTTTAGGAGGAAGGAAAAGGTAAATGATAAATCTCTGTGTCCGTGTCTATTCAACTGTGCACATGCTTTATATCTCTAATGGGTATATTGGTGTGACGCCTAATAAATACATTGTTACGCATTTTTGTCACATCCTTGCTAAATTTCCACATTCTAAAGAGCCTGAGCGACTAAAAGGACCTCCTCCCCCCCCTCACCCAAAATAGTAAGCAAATCCAAGGCAATAAGTACGATTATCATTCTACACTTCATAATGAGAAGCTTTAAGCATATTGCATAAATTGAGTACATAATGTAATAAATCCTATATGTTGTTGATATGAGTTGTAAATAGTCTGCAACTAAGCAGGTTAACTGGCACACAAGTGTGAAATATTACACAGTGAAACCCGTGTGCCCTAAGAGACTACCCTAGGGTACTGACAAATACTTAACAACGTCAAATTACCCATATTAAGGAAACTGGCTCTGCAATTTAGCCAGAAAGGGTCTATAATTGGTTCAGGGTACAACACTTTTTCCTAAGAGACCTGCTAAAACACTGTGGATTTCAGTGTCTATAGGCCAGCAATAGAAATGTATAGCATTATGAATAAACTCTGTCACTTTGAATTGTTTTGATCTTTGTGGAGGATTTCATATCAATCAAAATAAAACATGTTAAAAATAAGTGTTTTCCATTTAATTTCACATAACTGGTGGCTGAATAATTAAGATAAAATTGTTTTAAATTCGTACATTAAATTTACTTGCATCAATTTTTCAGCAGAAACAAATAAACATTTCCATTTAAACAAGCCTAGAAACAGTAATTTCTGATATCAAATATCTGCAATATAATCTCTTATGGGATTCCCTCCACGTTTTTTCAAGTGTGATTTTCAGACACTTTTAATAAGAGACACATCTCTTCTAAATTGTTCTTCTGCCCTAAAGTGATTTGGTAAAAATGGCACGGGGAGCTTTGGATTCATTATCACACTGATTTTTCTACCCAATGAGCTCAGTTTGCAAGTAAATTTCTAACTGCCAGCTGCACAAACTCAGCCTGAGTCCTGGATCCCTTCCATCTCATGCATCACCACCAGTAATAAATGTCCTGTATGCCAGAATATGCCCTCCATGGCATCTGTGCAATCCCAGTGCCATCCGTGAATTTGCACAGGTGTTGCTGGGGGCAGACACTCAAATCAATAGGGTTACACACAAGTGGCCGAGGAAGTTATCTCCCAAACAAAACTACCAGTACTACAATAATCTGTGGGATGGAAGGGACTCTGCCTGACTCACAGAGCCAGGTTTTAATCTCACAGCCAGTAAGAAAAGTGTTTTGTCTTGCAAACAAAAATCTGAGAGGGCTGCAATGCACGTGGAACATCCCAACACCATTTTTATGCTATTTCTTAGAGCATAAAATGGTTTTGAATGTACATGTTACTCAAAATAAGATGCACTTTGCAATCAGGATATTATGAAAAATCAGTAAGTGGTGTATCCTAGTGTCCTAAAACATCTGTTGTGTAAGATCAGTATGTAGGGGCTGAGAGGAAATGGCCCATCCATATTGTCCCAGTGAGACAGCACTGCCCTCCAACAATGCCTTAGGGGAGGGTGTTGGAGGAACAACATACTCCAGGACACCAGACTTGGACTCATCACATAGATGCAAGAATAGGATTACTTTCTGCTCCAGTTTTAAGTCCTGGATTATTTCAACCCATGCACACAATCACTTTGTCTCTAGATGTCTTTGCTGATCACGTGTTTACAAACAGTAAGAAATGTTTCTAGGGCTACCTGTAGGCAGCAGGCAGTTCAAAACCAGTGCTTCTGTCACAGCTCTGTTGTGTGGCCAGGAGCAGAGCTGGGCATTGAACAATGCGTAAGTGGAATACTTAGATCTGGCAAGAGGTGACTTAGAAGGAGCTGCTCCTGCTCCCACTAACAGCTTCTCTGGGCTCCAGCTGGACCCCTCCAGCAGCAGAGGGCCACACTCCCAGGGAAGATGCCACTCTTGGTGCTGAGAAGCCAGAAAACCACCCTCAGACTGCCCTCACCAGAGCAGTACCTGATGCACATACTTTTGACAAAATAAAATTTTTTTGCAAACAAAATCAAGGTGGAATACATCTGGATACCTTTGTCGGCATTTAGTTTCAAACTGGATGTAAATTTTTTCTAGATTTTGATTAAACTAGTTTGTCCTCTCAAATGATGACTCTTTTTCAGTTAAATGAGTCCACCTCTTCATCTGAAGTTCGGTTGTTACACCTGTCAGCTCTGGGCACTTTCATCTTCAACACAAAGACTTTGTGTAAACCAGCCTTATACAATCCAAGAGCATGGATACCATGCTGAAAAGGGAGTAGAGGATACCATTTTCGTAGCAATGACAAGGAAGTTGGCTTTTTCATGTGAATTGGCATCTTAAGATAAAAACACTAAGGAAAGGAAGATTTACCAAATCTTAAAAAGCGCAGCCTGTGAGACTTTGCACTATTTTACCCTGTGTTAGCTAACATGAAGTAAGACCACAGCTTATTTTTTTTCCTCATGAATGCAAGACTCAAGCAATTTATGTTTATTCCAGAGAAGATCTCTAGGAAATGTGTCTGTGAACTAACCTTGGGTGTGATCCCTTCGTTCAGAATTCATCGTATGTTTCTATTAAGACAAAACCCTCTTGACACTGTAATTCTTCCATTCTGAATCCACAGCTTGTGACTGAAACCACTTCCCACACCTTGCAGAAGGTGCGTAACTCCAGCTTTCCCACACGTTCCCCAGGCAAAGTCATTTTGGGCTCTCCAGGCAAAAATCTGCAGCACAATTCAGAACAAGCAAGAAAAAAATAGCCAGAAGAACACTGTACTCATAGTACTATTTATCGTCAGAGTTAGCACAGTAAAAACCTTGGCTTTCAGTTTACTCAAATTTAACACAGAGAGCAGGCACAGTAAGGAGAGGGAATATCCTCCATTTTTTCTGAAACACTATTTCTTGAACAACAAACTTTTTTTTGCTCATATTTAATTCCTCTTTGGTAGTCAAAATCTTGTAAGGACTGCATAAGGTCAGTCTCTTAAAAACACATGACTTCACCTTTCCAAGCATTGATTGGGGTAGATGTAGGCACATTGGTCCACATGCAAAGGGCCTATATTCCTGCATGAAGCGTTTCCTGCTGGCTTCAGGCCTTTGGAGGCACCTCACCAGCTTCTTGCCTAAGAAACCTCAGTGCTTCCACTGCCATTCTCATGCTGCACAGCACTCAGAATAACACATCCCCCGAGCTAGAGTACTGGGAAATCCAGTGTAGATGCAGGCCCACAAAAACAGACTCCATCCAAGGAGGAAAGCATTAAGCTCTTTAGTGAATCCTGTTTTACCTGTTTTTCCCCCACTTTCTGGGGTAGCCCAGCCTCCTATTGACCTAGATAATGGGAAAACGATTATTCATTTGAATTTCAAAAGAACGAGTAGAAGGCTGTTAGCTCTAACTGCTGCACTCTAATAGGAATATACATGCACACATACAATTATTGAACAGCTTTTAGAACATAAAATTATTTAACAGTAATATCTACTTATTCATGTACATGTTTTAATCAGATTTCTAAAATCCTAGAGATTTTTTTTGCTTTATAGAGTGTGGCTATAATTTGTCAGTCTGTTTTTAGCTTCATTATCTTCCTAGCACTACCCTTAAAATACAACAAAAAACAACCAAAACATAACATGAACAAGCATGAGAAAACAGTAATGCTGTTTATATTTAAAAGATCACTTTCGAGGAAAATTTGAAATGCTGCCAAGACACTAAAAAAATGAGATACAACACAAAAATAGAAAAATGGGATTTATGAAAATTATGTGATGTCCATAGTATTAATACATATCTTCACAGGGACACACATGAAGGAGCAGAAATATCCCAGAAGTCTGGTGTAAGGGCAGTGGCTTCAAATTACACCAAAGCTTTATTAAAAATGATCTCTCCTGATCTTAATGTGTTAAATGTCAGATTCTGTCACCCAGGTGTATGGAGTCCCAGTCTTATCAATATTGATTATATGGCTTCCATTGCAGTCGAATGAAAATTTTCCAAAATAGTTCATGGCTTTTGTAAAATGATTTGAAAAAAATAGCAGTACTTTGTGGAAATTCATTTATTTGATCCATTTCACAGGAAATAAAGATTTAATTTTTATTTGATCAGCTTGAATTTTATGCAATTATATGACATAATGAAATCTCCCATAAATGCCAACAACAAATTAAAACATTTTGACACTTTTCATTTTTCAAAATTACACCATTATTTCTATCTGGATTCAAAATGCATATAAAAACCACAGAATCTCTCACTAGGTATCTGAATAGTGGTACTTACAGAAAAATACTAAGAAATAGGGTTAGGTGAGACATTGGTATTCTGCTGTCATCCTAGTAAGGGTCTCAGCAGCATCAAAGCTGCCTTCTCTGGAGGCAGTCGGGCACCTACACACTCCAGAGACTCCTGTCCACATCATTGTTACAAGAAACATACTCAATTTTTACGAAGCCCTGGTCACACAGAATGCTCTACAGTGTGCCCAGCCTGAGCAAATCCTCACCCAGATGGAGCAGGAAGTGCCAAACTCATAGTCCTCTTGGAAGGAATGCCCTGTCCTGCCAACAGCCATCCCCAGAGAGACCACAGCTGACCACAGCTGCGCCAAGAACTCAGGCACTCCCTCCCAGAGGTACTGCACCCTCTCCTCTTGTGGTTTCTCTGAATGTTAACATTTTATAACAGGTTGAGAACCCTGCCAGTCAAATTTTCCATTTTACCTCCTGTGTCTTAAAGGACAGACTTTATTACGGAGCTAGATTGTACCACGAAGTGCAGTCACAGGGAGAGAGAGGTGGCAACAAGCCTCAGAGCAGAAATCACGGCTGGGGGCAGTCATGGAGAGGCAGAGCAGTGTTTTTCAAAATCCATCTTTACAATGAAGTAACTGAACCTTCTTCAGCTATGCCCTTTACCTTCCCACTACTCTGTACACCCAGCTGGGGTCGGGCAAGGAAAGTGACATAACACTATGTATCTGCCTCAAATGTATCCTTCAAACTCCACCTGACTCCTGACAAGTGCAGCTGAGACCTGGTAGCCCTAACCTATCCACACAGCTAAAAGAGGTGTGTGACGTTTTTGGAGGGTTTTTTTTGGTTTTGTTCCTGTAACAGCACTAGCCACTCTGCAGCCCTATGATATCAGAGTCACATCATCCAAACACAGTAATTTTGCCGTAGTCTGAAGAAAATGAACCACTGGGATAATTAGAGGATGATGTACCAGGGGACCTGCTGCCCCATTATCACCAGTTCATAGGATATGCTCTGGCAGAAGAGAGGCTGTGCCAGGGCTCATTCCTCTCACTGCCATTATGTCTGTATCCAGCCAGCAACCACAACAAAACGTATTAAACTTTTTTTTTCCTAAAAAGTGCAAACGGTAGCTGGAAAAGCACAAAGGAACCCACAAAACAGTATGTGAATTCATTTTCAGAATACATTTTGCAATTAAAATGACCATAGGTGCATAGCACGCTGTCACCTTTGGATTTCATTCTGCAATAAAAACAAACATGGGATTATCCGAATAGGCGGATCCGCTACGGCGTCCTGAATAACTTGATGCTTCCGGGAAAACAAACAAACACACAAACAAACAAACAAACAAACAGAAAATCAGCACTGTTTGATGCTTTTTGCATATTTTCACCCTATACTTTGAGCAAGGCGCCTTTATCCTCTGCCCACACCACGCGGTAAGAGCCTTCGGGTGGGTGCGACGATTGCCACGTCCCTCCTGCAGACAGCCCGGGCCTTCCCGGGGCACAAGGGGAGCTCCCCCGCGCCGGGCACCGCACGACCAGCAAGCCGGGGCGGCCAAGGCACCGTCCGTATCCGCAGGGAACCGGGAGCGCGCCAGGCTCTACCCTGCGTCCTTCTCAGCCCCGTTCTCTACCGACCAGACACCGAAACAAGCCCTGGGAGGACAGGCAACCGAAGCGCCAGGAGCGCTCCTCTGGGGGTTCAGGGGCCCAGCCCCGCCGCGGAGGAGGAGGAGGCCATGTGCGGACCGCGGAGAACGCCGTGCCCCGCCGAGGGCCGCCCGGGCCCCCGAGGCGAGGCGGGGCGGGCCCGGTCCCGGCGGTGCCGCCAGAGGGGCCGTGGCCACGGCGCTGAGGCGGCCGCGGAGCGCCAGCGCCCCCTGCCGCCCGCCCCGAGCCACGCGGGGCTCCGCGGCCTCCGGAGGAAGCGGGACACGGGAGAGCCGCCGCCCCGCACCGCACCGCACCGCACCGCACCGCACCGCTGCGCGCCCGGCGGCGGGGGCCAGCAGGCGAAGCCCCCCGCGGCGGTACTGTCGACCCCCGGGCGGAGGGCCGGGCTGGGCCGGGCCGGGAGCGCCGAGAGCCGGGAGCGCCGAGAGCCGGGGAGCTCCAGCAGTACCGCCTCCGCGGCCGCCCCCCGCGCGGGGGTGTGTCAGCGCGCGGCGGGGTGGGCGTGGCGGCGGGCGGTGCCGAGCGGCGCCATTGGCCGGCGGCGGGAGTGATGTCACCCATATGAGGCGCTGATAACGCGCGGGGCGCGGAGCCGGGAGTTTCGCAGAACGGGCGGCGCGCGCAGGGCGGGCGGCGGCGCGAGGCCGGGGCACGGGCACAGCGCGCGCCCAGCGCAGCAGCCCAGCCGCGCCCGACCCGGCCCGGCCCGGCCCCACCGCCGGCGCTGCGGTGCGGGCGGCACAGCCACAGCCACAGCGCCCGCCCGGCCCCGCCTCGCCTCGCCTCGCCTCGCCTCGCGGCGCGGAGAGGAGCTCGGCGCGGCTCGCAGCAGGGGCAAGGTGCGGCGGTGGGAGGGGGCGGCGGCGGAGCGGCTTTGTTGGCTCGGAGGGGAGCGGCGCCTCGGCGAGAGCCCACCATGGTGCAGCAGGCGGAGAGTACGGAGGCGGAGAGCAACCTGCCCCGGGAAGCGATGGACACTGAAGAGGGCGAGTTCATGGCTTGCAGCCCCGTCGCTTTGGACGAGAGCGACCCGGACTGGTGCAAAACGGCGTCGGGGCACATAAAGAGACCGATGAACGCGTTCATGGTGTGGTCCAAGATCGAGCGAAGAAAAATCATGGAGCAGTCCCCGGACATGCACAACGCGGAGATCTCCAAGCGCCTGGGCAAGCGGTGGAAAATGCTGAAGGACAGCGAGAAGATCCCTTTCATCCGGGAGGCGGAGAGGCTGCGGCTCAAGCACATGGCTGATTATCCCGACTACAAGTACCGTCCCAGGAAAAAGCCCAAAATGGACCCGTCGGCCAAGCCCAACGCTAGCCAAAGTCCCGAGAAAAACGCTCCCGCCAGCAGCGGCGGCAGCAAGAGCGCCAAGAGCTCCAGCAAGAAGTGCAGCAAGCTGAAAGCCTCCTCCGGCTCCTCGCCCCCCAAGCCAGGAGCCAAAACCGCCCACCACGGGGACTACGCGGGAGACGAGTACGTCTTCGGCACCCTGAAAGTGAGCAGCAAGACGGTCAAGTGTGTCTTCATGGACGAGGAGGAGGATGAGGAGGAGGACGAGGACGAGCTGCAGCTGCGGATCAAGCAGGAGGCGGAGGACGAGGATGAGGACGAGGAGCCGGGGCCACAGCAGCTGCGGCGGTACAACGTGGCCAAAGTGCCGGCCAGCCCCACCTTGAGCTCCTCGGCGGAGTCCACCGAGGGGGCCAGCCTGTACGAGGAGGTGCGGGGCGGCGCCGCGGCGGCGGGCGGCGGCAGCAGACTCTACTACAGCTTCAAGAACATCACCAAGCAGGGCCCGCCGCCGCCGCAGCAGCCGCCCGGCCTCTCCCCGGCCTCCTCCCGGTCCATCTCCACCTCGTCGGCCGGCAGCGAGGAGGCGGACGACCTGCTCTTCGACCTCAGTCTCAACTTCTCCCAGCACGGCCACGCCGCCGCCGAGCTGGGGGCGGGCGCCGCCGCCGGCAACCTCTCCCTCTCGCTGGTGGACAAGGACCTGGACTCCTTCAGCGAGGGCAGCCTCGGCTCCCACTTCGAATTCCCCGACTACTGTACCCCGGAGCTGAGCGAGATGATCGCGGGCGACTGGCTGGAAGCGAACTTCTCCGACCTGGTGTTCACGTACTGAGCGGGGGCGGCGGCCAGGGCGGGCGGCGAGAGCGGCGGAGCTGGAGCGGCGCGACGCCGGCGATGATGATGATGATCATGATAATGATTAAAAAAAATAAGTCTTGTTTTCTTTAAAAAAAAAAAAAATCTCGAAGTTAGTTCCGAGCCCGGGAGTTGTGATTTTTTTTATTATTATTTTTGTGTTTTTTAATTTTTATTACGTTTGGTGATCACAACAACAACAGCAAAGGCAAATGGGACTGGGGGAAAAATGATACAGAAGGCGCTGTTTGAAGCTTGTCGGTCTCTGATTGAAGTCTGGAAGATGGTCTGCAAAGAAGTCTTTTGGCAGCACAACTGTTACTCAAGGGGGTTTGTGGATTTTTATTTTTTTTTCCCGTGAGAGATCTTAACGAACTGTTCTGATTTTATTTTTTTTCCTTTTTCCGAAAGGGACCATTGCAACTTTTTTTGGAGGGAGAAAACTGATGTCTTCTATGCATCCGATTCTTAACAAAGCTGCAGGGAGCTTGAAAAAATGCAGACTGTACAAACGCTTACAAATAACTGAACTGACTTAAGATCAGAGTTTACTTTTCAGATCAAATTGTTTATGGTTTTACAAATGTGATTTCTACTTGCCAACTTTTTTTTTTTTGTAACTTGTTCCCTTATACCTCCTTGATTGAATACCAGACAGCCTAGACCTCAGTACAAAAAGGTATTGAAACATTTTTGATACATAACAGACCTCAGTCTTTTTTAAAAATTAATATATTTTCAGGCGTATTT
This sequence comes from Lycocorax pyrrhopterus obiensis, assembly GCA_014706295.1. Lineage (NCBI taxonomy): Eukaryota > Metazoa > Chordata > Aves > Passeriformes > Paradisaeidae > Lycocorax > Lycocorax pyrrhopterus. Next base: position 94,474,523 of record JACSVZ010000004.1, read on the forward strand.
TTGTACAGTGAAAAGGGAACATTCTTGCTGTGTTTTTTCAGTAAGACTTTTCAGGCACTTCTTCCCTTTTATTTTCTTTGTTTTTCTCTGTTTTTAGCATGCAAGTTTGTTGGTACGTTACGTCCTGGTTTTAAAAGGATTAAAATTTTAAAAAATAATCCTTGCATCTAAAGGCCTTGTGGTTTAAAAAAAAAAAGAAACAAACACTTTTTTTGTACAGCTATAGTTCAGATTTGTTCAATATTTGTAGGTAAAGATTTATTGAAAATGGTGATATAGACCTCAGAGCTGTTATCTTAGTTTAAAAGATTGTATATGTACTGTACTATAGTAGGATTTTATGTATCTCATACGCTGTGATATGTGGATGGGGCCCCAGATGGAAGGTATGAAACTGGATTCTCGATTTTAGCAAAAAAAAAAAAAAGAAAAAAGGCACATAGTTTAAAAAGTTTCTCACGTTGTGCAATATAATCTAAAGTACAGACCATCTGCATATTTTGTAGCAAATGATGGCAAAAGCAGACTTGTGCACTGTCAACATCATAGCCTGTTTTTTTTTTTTTTTTAATGCTGAAAGTCTGTATCTTTACAATTTTAATAAATCAGCTGGAACTGATAGAAACTCGTATCGCAATTAGTGTCTGTAGCAGAAACGCTGGAGATGCCGTGTTGTCACCCCTCGCCCGCGGAGGCGCGGTAGCTGTAGGATGTTGTGCATGATCAGAGCTAGGGGGGAAGGAGAGTCAGGACTGCTTCTTTTCCTTTTTCTTTCCTCCTCTCGTCGCCTTTTTCCCACCGGCTTTGCTCCGCGGGGCCGGGGTTTGCTTGCTGCGGGCTGCCCCGGGCAGTGGCAGGCTGGCTGGCTCGCCCCGGGTATTTTCGGCTCTGCCGCCTTCCCCCCGCCCGCCGGCGGGAAAAGAGCCCCGCTCCCGGGGGCGGCCCCGCGGGCCCCCAGCAGCCGCTTTCCAGGGCGGGGGGCTCCGGGCGGGGGGCGCGGCGGGGCCGGGTGCCCGTTCTCACCGCCGCCGGGAAGGCGACTCGCCCCCTCTGCATGCCCCCGGTCTCCTCCCCGCTGGGCTTTTTCCTCCCCCTCTCCCGTTTTTGATGAATTGCCTGGGCTAGACTCGAGGTGGAGATGCTGAGGGTAGCGGTGCTGCATCTCCTCCGCCCCGGGCAGCGCTCGGCCCGCCGGGGTGGCCCCGGCCCCTCCGGAGAGCCGCCCGCCGCTCCGGGCAGGCAGGACAGGGCAGGGGAGGGGGCGGGGGCGTACGAGCTTCGGCTGTAGGTGAGCAGACTTTGTCAGTGTGCTTTTTCTTTTTTTTTTTTGGACTTTAGGAGCCATCGGATTTCAGTTGCGTGCTCTGAAATAGCTGCTGATGGCAATAGACAGATTCACGAGGTGGAAGTTTGTTTCTCAAGAAGTTTACTTTTTTATCTGATAGGCATTGGTAAATTATTACTACTTTTTTTTTTTTCTCCGCTAATTAATGATCCAGCTGTTTACAGGGACAATTCACTGTGCTGGTATTTTGGTGGCAACCACTGCTACAGGCTTTCAGACTTGCTGAAATGAAAATCCTGCATACGCATTTGTAAGGCATAATAAAACATAACATTAAAACCTGCATGCATGTTATGTTTAATCAAAGACAACTCTTAGGCATTTAAGTGGTGAGATATCTTACTTTAGGTTAGTTAAACTGGTAGTAAAATGATTAATATAATCTGATCTCTTTCTAATAATAATAATAATAATAATAAAACACTCATGATTCTAAATAAAAGTTGTTTGGCCTAAATCTTTGCTATCAGAAAAGAGATATAGCATATCTGGGAACTCAAATTTATGTCTTGCATTGTGATAATTCTTTATGAGAAACTGTGTTTTAAAACAAACTTAATTACAATATACAAGATATCCTTGGCAATGGATAGTCCTCAATAAAACAGAGTTTCTTGAATTTTCAGTTTTTGGTCTCAAATGATTAGTGTGTTCTCCATGTAATAACTTAGAAATCAGATTGAAAACAAATGACATTTATCTCTTCTAAGGCAAAAGACTGAAAGAAAATAGATACACTGAAGTGCTCTAGCCTAGCCATTCACTATCCTGCTATCAAAAATCCTGTTTTGGGCTAGGGTGATGGAGTAAATTGATCAGGTTCTAAGTCTTAAAACTGAGCCAAAATTCTCTTAGTAATTCTTCAAGCTATCATGAGGGTAGGGTGACTTGTTCTTTCAGTCCCTTTCTTCTGATATGCATCCTTGTTTATTAAAGTGATAATAGGCAGTGTCATTAAACATTTGCGCTTTACAGATGTTCAATCAGTTATGAATGATTATGGTCAAATACAGGCTGCGTTTAGTTTGCATTGTAATAAGATCTGTGTCTCAGCCTACAAAACTTTTGACTGCATATATTTTTGGAAGCTGTTTTTAAAATTACCATATAAAATATTAGTCAAGGATAACTGATTTAAATGATCCAATTAAAGAGCAGTCAGGCATATTTTAAAAGAGCAACAGGTCTACTTTAGTCAAAGAATATAATACCCAGTCAGAAGTATATCTTTTCTTGCTTCTAAATGGGAATTATACTGTACTGTATCAGAGGAATATTTTGAGTATATGGTGCAGGGAAACAATTTTTTTGGCCAAACACTTGCGTTGCTTTTATTTTAGAGTTTATTATTGCATATTGTTCAAGGAAAAAATTAGGTGGTGTTCTGTTTAAGCCACTGCATAGTTAGGGCTGAAGTTTGATGCTGTTGAATGCCTAAGCTCCCACTTACCTCAGTGAGAGTAAAAAACAATCTGCTACTCATGAAAAATAGCATCTGCTAAGCTACTCTTTTTTATTTTGTCATTAATAATAGTCATACCTTCTCTTTCTTTTTTCTTTTTTTTTGGTGTACATAGGAATCTTTGTTGACATGCTAGAGCAGTCCTGTTGCAGGCCTGGTATCTCCTGTGGCCTTTTTCCCCACATTCCTTGCATTTGTCTCTGTACAATACTGTTCTACGTGTAATAGGACTCAGTGATCGGAGGGAGAAAAATGAGCTTTTCTATGTCGAAAGACAATTTACTTGCTAACACTGAGGATGTCAACTCAATGTAAAACTTAATCAAACATGCTGATTCTTTTTATCCTTAAAGTGAACATTTTTTGCAAACTTTTTTTGCCCTTTTGATGTTTTTACTCTTTTTTTCCCTTCCTTTTAAAAGAACCACAATTAAGAAATATTTTCTTTCTTTAAGTGCAGTCTTTTACAAATGTGGTAGAAAGGCTCATTCCAAGCGTCCTTTAAGTGCTACATGCTCTTTAGGCATTCACTGACATTCAGATGAAACTTCAAGTCTATTGAATGTGATTTGCATGCGTGCAGTATGATCCTTCACTCCTGCCTTTTTGAGGAAAGTGCAACTCTGTTGTTACACCGGGGAGAACTGGTGTGGGGTCAAAGTCGGGGCCATATAAGTTTTAGGTGTTTGATAATCAAAACAGTTAATGAATTCCGTTTTACATCTTCACAATTGTTGCCTAGTAAGGCCTTAAACCTGCTCTGGTTAAAAAAAAAAAAAATTCTCATTGAGCTTAATGGGAGTTTTTGCCTCAAGGGCTGCTGGCAGGATAGGTGTCTTAGTTCCTCCTAACCTTCATTTGTAAGAATGGCCAGGAAAAAATAAACAACAAAAACTTAATACAATGAGTTGCCTTACATTTCCCCTACTATACAGTTGTATTTCTTTGATTAATTTCCTTTCCCCTCACTCACATCCAAGGCTGTGATTGTTTTTTTTTTCTTAATTTTTTTGCACACTACCTATACCAATTAACTGCCTAATTAGTTTTATCTTCTCTACATGGATGCAGTGAATTTGTAAGAGAATTTCACAAGCAAGTAGTTTTTTAGTGAGTTTAAAGTAAATAGAGTTTTAAAGACCTATTTTTATATTCAATATAAAGCACAAATGTGCAGAAAATGTAGAATGACTTACAAAAAGGGAAACAAAAGTTCGTAATATTTCATGTATAAAAGTAATACCTTCTTTGGGGTGAGATTCTCTTAGAAAACCCAATACTTATGCCAGTGCAAAGATAGGAATATTTTAAAAACTCTTAGAAAAATTGTGATTGACAGCAATTTAAAAGGAATGACTTCTGCAGATACAAGGAAACCCCTAAAGCAATATGGATAAGAAGGGGTGAATGGTTTTCAATGATGAACAACAACCTGGAAGTGTGAGAATGGAGGTTTCAATCCTTATTAATTAATCAAATTTCTTCTTTTGTGGTTAGTTACATCTGGATTTTCTGTGAAGTGCAATCTTGCAGGAAGAAAAAGTGCAAGGGCGCCAAAATTCTAAGACTTGTGAAAGTTCAGAAGCAGGTTTGATTTAGAATTATTGAATAGGGCTTCAGATTTTGGTAATTCACACTTCCAGTAAAATCAAGACATTGATTTACTGCTTGAAGAAATTTGATCAAGTAATAATGATTAATCCGGGAACTCCCATTGTCACAATTTGTTTTCGTTTCCATCGTCCTGCTTATCTCCAAAACCAACTTGCCTCAACTCCTGGCAAAGCCAGGGAGAAGAGTTATATGCCATTGTTAGTTCATTTACAATTTGTATCTGGTTTTGCTCTTGTACATATGTTGGCGTTTTGGAGTCTTTTACATAAATGCTGTGATACTTTTTTTCTTATTTCCTTTTATTTTTTGGTGGGCTGTTTTAAAATGGAGGCCTGTTTTCCAATGTGGGACTTTTGATGGTTACAACATTTCAATGATGTTGCATGATGGCCACAGGTGGGGGAAATTGAATGTTTTAGAGCAGTTTTTCAAGCATGACACTTTTAAAATATGTAATTTCAAAGACTTTTCAAGGCCACATGAAATTAGTTTTCATAGCCACTCCAGGTCTTGGGGGGAAAAGCTGAAAAGTACTTTTGTTTAGAAGTCTGAGTGATGGTGGGGGGGAAACCTTTTCTTGAGGTTTTTGCATGCCAGTGCACGGCCTATTGCTGTGAGAGAAGGAAGATGGTAAGGCTGCTTGAGGCAATGCACTGGAGGACAAAGTGTTTTCTAGCACTAGAAAAAGAAAATGCATGGCAAAGTTTTGTCTTCTAGTAGACTATATAGCATGCAGAGTTTAGTATGTGTCAAAACAGTGTATGACATTGCTGTATCAAAGTTGTAAAATTAAGCATTATTTATTGAAAACTATGTATTTTTTTTGTAAAAACCTGATCACCTAGAGGATTAATATCAGTGACTTGTGCTAGTGCTACAAACTTAACCAGCTTCTTTACTACAGTACTTGATATGCAGTGTTAATGCTCAGGGTTGAAACCAGTCCACTCCAATGTCTTTTTTTGCAAGAGTTTTTAAATAAAGGAACAACATAATGCAATTGTTCAAAAGACTCTAATAAAAATGTGTGATCAATCTTCCTATGTGGTTTTATGTGGATTTTTTTTTTTTTTTCTGGTGTTGCATTTGGTAAATGCAGTTCAGCTATTACACTGAATCCACTCCTCTTTCTGTGGGCACCTAAAGCTGAAAGTTAATGGGAATGTTATATCTTTCAAAAAAACCCTCAACAGATAGTTATGGTCCAGGTAGCGTGTACTAAGTGCTGTTCTGGGCACGCCTGAGAGACACTGAAATAGAGAATAAGCCAATTAGCTTCCTTCTTCTTTTCTGGTTAAGACTCTGGATAAAACAATAAAGTATTTTATGACAAACATTTTTAACTTTACTTTAAAGTTGACCATGAAAGAATGAAATAAGATGGATTACATGCCAGCAAACCCCATTTCTCTCTGTATCTTTTTCTACAAACAATTTACCATCTAAATGTATTTTGGCATAGAAAAAATCATTCTGTATTAAGATTCTAGTTACGAAAATGTTTTTATGAAAAACCTGTAATCAATTCTTGAAACTATAAAAAGGTGTTTTTAATGTGTTTATGTGGTGCAAGTTTGTTGTATATTAAATATTGTTTTATAGAAATGATGGAGTTATATTGTTACAAATTCAAAATTTGGAGCCATCTATTGCAGAAATTAACCTTCTAGAGCTCCTGCCAGTAGACATGTTCCCATATCCCAGGAAATATACAAGACATATCTCTCAATTTTATTCGGTGTCTGTACTTCTGCAAGTTTACATGGGGTTGAAAATATCAACTAATAGTACCTTCCTTTCTGCTGGGGGGTTGTTGGTTACCTTTAATATCCAAGAAATAATAGAAAAATTCTAATCAACTTCAGCTGTAGCTGATAGAAACCTTTAGACCTGGGGAGAGTCAACTCAATAAATAAAAAGTTCCAGATTATTTCATATGACTCTTAAGCACTGCTCTTCCCATTTTTCCTGTTCTTTCCTTATCCCAACAGTTAGCTGAATAGCTCATTTCTCCAAAAAGCAATTCTTGGATGACAAGTGATTTCTGTTTAACTTATCGGACCTATTGAGAGCACTGAAAGCAATCTATATAATTTCAGGAATCTGCTGTAGTAGTATACTTTCGTGTGAATGGAGATGTGTAACTGATGTGAAATAAGGGTTTGAATGTGACATGTCATAGTAAACATAGGAAGTTTAAGCTGATCATTGTAAATCAATGAAATAAAATCTTTATATACAGCCATCATACCACTATCCTTTCTGTACATATCAAAAAAGTTTCAAAAAGTATTTTTAAGGTATTTTAGAAGGTATTGAAATAATGCTCTGAGAGCATTCCATGTTACTTTGGTTTTTTGTTCAGGGTAGGGGGTGGAGGTTGTTTGTTTGTTTTAATTCCTATAGAGTTTTTTTATTCAAGTCCTGTCATAGTTAACCAAAGACAAACTAGAAATCTTCTAGAACAGAATAAGGTCACCTCCCTGCTGTCTTAAAACTCATGTTCCTCCTGAGTGAGAACAGTTATTACTGCTTTGGAAAGTCAAGCTTCAGTTCTATATCACGTCTTAATGCCAGAGGGAATTTCTGCCTGACACATTGGAAATTTTCCCTATCGAGTGTTTGAAAGTGTTTTTGGATTGGTAAACCGCAAGTTACCACATCTTAAAACTATCACTGTAGAGGTATTGTGCGGCCTGGGTCTTGGCTCAGTTTTATGTGGAAGAAAGGATAGAAGCACATGTTTCGGAAGAAAAAATACTTGGCATTTCAGTTTGAATACTATATTCTCAAGTTTGAACGTTAGATCTAACCCTAGAAGAAATATGTGAAAACATGGACTGGAGGTAACATGGACCCCCACAGACACCTGCACACATTTGCATCATTACAGACTTAACACTGGCACACACATATGGATTTGGATTTTCATTACAATGCTTGCTGGCTGGACCACAAAATGGCTAGAATGTAGTGTCCATTAAAATTTATAACTTTAAATCCTGAGAATTTCATGACATTTTCATCTGTTGGACTTAAAGTATTGTCCCTGGAGTTTTGTGAGTTTTAAGACAATCTTTTTATAGCCTATTAACATTTTGATAGAATAGCAAAAAGTCCCTCCAAAACCCCCACCCAAATGTATAGCAAAACCAAACCAGAACGCAATCACACAAAACCAAACAAGCAAACCACCCTCATCAAGTACCTCCAGCTCTAGAAATGACAATTCCCACAACAGTCAGAGTAAAAGGATCTTGGCCCTTTCCCTTGAAATCTGACCTTACATTTATTGGCATTACTCTGATATTTGCATAAGCTAAAGCATCTATGATAGATACGTTTTTTCTACAACTCTGAAAATTCAATTAAAAGATGATGGTCATCTTCAAGCAAAATTGACTCACACATATACTTTAAAATACAAGTCTTACTTTCTCAAAATATAGTGTTAACAAATGCTGAAATGTACACAGGGAATGAAGCAGGATTCATATGCACACAAGAACAAGATAGTCCAAGAAATGCATAATGAAAAAGAAAATCTAGATCTCAGTTATAATTGTCCTGTTAAGTTTCATATTAATATGACATTTTGGCATTTCACATGTACAACTAGGTAGTTTTTTTATTTCTCTGACACCAAATATGCATAAATAAATATGCAACAAATTAATCTTGAGATTGCTTTCTCAAGTCAGTACTACACGAACTTCGATTTTGTGTCTGTTTGTAAAGTAGCTTACACTTGAGCCTAGCCTTTACTTGATGAGACTTCCTTTGTCTGCATAATCTTATTGTAATAATATTCCCTAAATCTCTTTAAAGCCTGCTTTTCGTTCACCTAATTTCATTCACCTTTTTCTTTGAGTTTTAGTGCTCATACTCTTCAGCAACCAGAAGCAAACTGCTCCTCTGACAGTAGCACTCTTTTTCAAGAGTACAAAAAGGGTAGAAAATCACTGAGAAGTGCCCACCCATTTTTGTCCTTGGAAACTTTGACTACTATCTCTTTTCTGGGCTATGGGCAGCCGTAACTTGAAAACAGTTTTGTTTTCCTCAGCTATTTGTGGTCATTCATCAATTGTGGGTTATCAAGGCAATACTGTTGCAAAAGATTCATTGAATTCAACTAGATTTCTGAAAACCACCTACTTAAACTGCTAAAACTATCCATCCTTATTTTGCCTGAAGTTGATGGGAATTGTTCCACAAACAGAATTGTGGAATATTAATCTCTGTAAAAGGGAAAATAACAGCAAAAATACCATCACCACCTCCCCAGATAACTGCCTGTTTGAAATGTGAGTCTTGATGTAGCCTAGCCTTTACTTGCCCCAAAGAAGATCTTTTTGTGAATAGACATTTTTGTATATTTCCACTACATTAGTCAGTCAGATGTAAAATATCACGTTTCCACAAATGTATTTTGCATTTGGAAGACAATAAAAAATATATACAAAGTCACATACAAATGGAAAATATTTACAATAATACTAAAGACATTTGAGAAACTATGGCATTAGTTTTTCAAAAATATTTAACTTTGCTTTCCCCACATCAATCTCTTTCACACATGTTCTCCCACGAGCCTTTTCCTGAGCACATATATTTTTTTACAGAAATGAACAAATATAATTATTGATAGGTATCACAGTCTTTCATGCACAAATGCAATTAAGCAAACATTGCTAAAGCTGCTGTATCAGTCATGCAAGGTTAAGGAACAATGTAGGAAAAAACTGCAACTTTACCCAATTCCTTTTTAATACATACACTGTCATGAGAGCAAGTGTCCCAAGTAGGACAGTACCTAGAAGTTAGACACCTGGCATCAGCTCCCATCCATGGTAGATTTCTCACCCTTTGTGCTGGGTGAGCAGCTGTCTGCAGCTTCACTGAAAAAACAGGATGATTGGTGTCCCCAGCATCTGGCCCAGGATTTCACATTAGACATCTCTGTCCACTCAAGGGCTCAAGGAGTTAACAGTTTTGTTCTGATGACAGCTGACAAACTCTTTCCACTGATACATTATCCTGTAGGTAGAGCATGTGCTTGGGAAATAAAAAGCGCCGGGAAGAGATAGAAAGCACATCTAGAATAAAAAACTAAAACAGAGTCAGCACATAGTCCAGGCACTGGAACTCAGCTGTCTGTATTGTTAAATTGCTAGAAGACAAAATCCCTGACATGGTTTTGGCTGGTGAATGCTAGCACTCTTCCAAAAAATCACTGAAACAATTTGGAAATTAACATGGGCCAAAGATCATTCCCAATAGGCAGTTTGGATTCAGACACTCCGTTTTGGAAAGTAAGAGAGTTTAATAGCATAGATGTGGGCAGATCATGCCAGCTGGCTTCTGAGCCAGCCAACAGACCTTGGTTTAATTTACTACAGCTACAGGTTACAAACCCTATTTCTGCAGGATTTTGACCATAAAGCCCCTATAATTTTGCAGAATACCTAAACCTCAATCTATGGAATAGTCTCAGAGAGAAGCTCTCACCTCTGTGTATGATTGGAATGCAAAAACCATGAGGCTGAAGGCAAGGCGAAAAGGAATTTGCCCTAAAACCTCTTCTGCTCTATTACTGACGTGTACTACCTCTCGTTATATACAGTGTCAGTTCTACAGCTGTGGCATTCCTGCTCACATGGGTGTTCATTCTTAACAGGAGGAGCAAAGAATGAGACTATGGATGTAAATTTTTTAAAACTCAGAAATTTCTTAGAGAATTTGGGATAGGATGAGTGCTCCAGCTCATAAAAATGATAACAATTTACACTGAAATGCCTTCACTCCCAAGAATCCAAAATCACTTTACAAATATTGTTGGCCAATTTTGTTCTTCCCTTGTAGTCAAAACACCTACTGAAATCAATTGTAAAATCACTTCTATTGAATCTCCTCCAACTGCAGAGCTGAGTGAGAATTTTATATGTTGAACAGCCATAGAACTGGAGCCTTGAAATTGCTTTTTAAATTATACATAAGAATCATACAGTTTATGTTCTTCTAGCACTCTCACAGTTAGTTTAGACAATATTTTCATAAACTGCACTCTAAGGAAAAGAAATCAATCCATCTGGACTAGATAAGAGAGAATCATTAAGTATTTTCCCTGCTTAAATATTAACATAAATTAGTAAAATTGATTTAGTGTCCTGAGAAAGGAATGCTCCCTTGGTCAGTACATCAGCGTTATGGTCTAATCTCAGTGATTACTGAATCATAAAAAGACCTGTCCTCAAACATGAAAGTTTTTGGGTTTTTTATTTTTTTTAAATGCTAAGGCTAAGGGATGAAACTAAAGCTAGAAAAGCATAACAGATGATAGAAATTTCAGACTTATTTGGGTTGTTTTACTGGTATTGAATCAAAATGGTGCTTCTGCACTGCAACAGATCTTACGTTTTTTTCTGATGTTCAGCGGTTTCTTAATCTAATAATGTTCCACTGGTGTTAATGGTGATTTTGACAGAATAAATACTATCTGAGTTTGAACTTAGACACAGGCAGGAAAAACATTGTAGAGTAGGCTTGACTTGGAAACAACAGGAAGAAAACTAACAAAATTAAAAGAGAAAGGCAAGACAGACAGTCGTCATGAGCTGCCCACTGAGCTCTGTATTTTCTGGTTTTTTCCACCAGTATGAGAGGCCTGCCTCAACAGGTTAATTTCCAATGTGCCCTGAACACTGAGACGCTGCCTCTACTGCTTGACCCATCAGGCTCTGTCCTAGTTAAACAATTTCTGAGAAATGCGTGTGCCCAGAGCACCAGTCAGCAAGACGTACTGTGTGTGGCTGCCTTGTGTCATCCAAGGCTTCATACGGGGCACGTGGCAACTCCCATCTCCACCAGTTCCTCATGGTGAGAGACTTGACTCCAGGGGAAAGACAAGAAGCAAAAGGTAAAACTTGGATTTACAAATGACGAGGGTAGGGACATGCCATCCCACATCCATGCTAATCCCTCATGCATGCTGGCATTCACAAACAACTCCTCTCCTAACTGGCTGGACGTGCTTGGAGGGCTGGGTCTCCACACTGCACTCGTGGAAAACGAAGTCCTGAGCTAGGGAATGCTGCTACTGCCTGACACCAACCTTTTTGTAAATTACGATTTCAAGAGAAAATTCAGTTATGAAAACTTATTGAAAATAAAAGTGACATTTTTTTGATGTATCTTCATGCAGCTCTGTTTGATTCCCCCAATCATTTAACCAGCAAAAAAGTTACAACAGCAGCAGATTTTATCCATTGTATCCAAGAGTATTCAATTAATGTGAAAATACCTTTCTCCAGTCATGACCAGAAAGCTACTCTGTATGAAATCGGAGACAATATGTATTGAATAAAGACCTGATATTGAATAAAGATTCCCACTAGTGTAGGATTAGTAGGCTTAACCATTAGCAAGTTTCACAAAATGCTAATAAAATATTTATTTGGCTATTACTTTTCTTGACCTATCAGTTCAGTTCACTAATGGATTCAGTCTTTCCAGACAGAACCTTATACGTTTATCTGAAGCTTAGCTAGCTGTTTTCCTCAGTGATGATATATGAATTTTTTGGTCAGATATATTTTTACTCTATGAAATTTGAAGTGTATCTATACATATATATATATATATACATATACACATATACATAGCATTATGAATATTTAAGAAATAAAACACTAATCAATTTTAACTCAAATATTTTCAGGTACAGAAGATTTAAAAGAGATATTCACTAGTTGGTCCAACAACCACTAGTTTGGAATATTCCATTAAGAGTCAGAAACTACTTACTGCATACTTTATATTAGGATAGACTAGTCAAATGCATACTCACTGAATAATTCCATGACTTTTTCCCTCTATATAAAATTCTCCACTAAGAACCTTTTAATGCATCTTGATTCTGAGAGTCTCCTTGCCGTACAAATCACTCTCATTCATATTAATGTCCTTTTTACATGTAAAAGAGCTGGGGCATTGGAGGCGATATACATCAAAAAGGTTTTTTGAGAAAAGATTCCCAGAATTCAGAATTCTTGTCCTTTGTGTGAAACATAAAGCAAGTACTAGAAATACTATGTACAAATATATTATTATAAGAGTTATTTTCAATTTAATTTATATGGATTGTGTTTTAAAGCAGACACTTAGTTCTATCTATATAAGATACCTTGAATGTTACGGTTGCAGAATAAAAGAAGTTTGATTCCATCATAAGTTTTGACAAGCCTTTAAACAGAGGGAGTATCTGGTAAGGACTGGCAGAGTAGCAATAGAATAGAAATGTTTTCTTCAAGGGAAGACACAGTTTTGCTGCTAAAGGGCAGCCACCAAATCCCAGCTCACAAAAGTTAGCAGGGACTGGAAATTTTCATTGCCTCCCAAGAGCTGCTTATATTGTGTTCAGCTGGGAGGTTAATGCGTGGGATGGATTTCCCAGTGCAGTGTAGAGAAATAGGTTGCTTCCAAAATACAGAAAGTTATTCTAATTGGTTCTTATCATCCTTCTTTCCGGTAATTTTGTGATGTGATTCAAAAATTTACATGTTACATATATATAATAAATACTATCAAATGTAAACAAAATAACCTTAAAAATGACCTCTTACTGAGAAAAGATCAATATTTAAGAACCTCTTTTTTTCTCAGTTAGGAAAATGCAGCAGGTTGGGGTTTATTTTGGTTGGTTGGTTTTTTTATTTGTTTTTTTTTGTTGAGGGTGGGTGTTGTGCTTGTTTCTCTTTTCCAACCTTTTTGCTATTATTTCATGCTATCACCATTTCACCTTGTATTCATTAATCTCTCCAAAGCTAAGTGTCAGCCATCAGACACGTAAAGTACTACGGAAACTCTTTACAAACAAGGCTTAAGTGAATGACACAAACAGAATAGTTTACCTGCTATCTGAAATGTCAGTACTAGAGAAAATGAACAGGCATCTGTAATTTTTTTCCTCTTTTTCTATAAATGTATATTTTTAAATAGATGCTTCAGTGACATTTGAAACAAATATGTATATGAAGTACATGTACTAAGAGGAAGGAGAAACAGTGAAATGTTGAATCATGTTGCTGCCTTTTTCCCTGGGGTGCAGCATGTGTAATACATGAGAAAGATGACATCACCCACAGAAGGGACTGGCTTCAGAGACATGCTATAAATAAATCATTCAACAAAATGAAGAACCAGCAAAAGGTACAGTCAGGGTCATATTCTTAAACATGCATTATTTACCCAATAATCTGAATTATCTTCTACGGTCTTTCCAGTTTCATAGGTAAATGCAATAAGCAGTGTCATCTGAAAAACAAACACACACCCTGTGCCCCTCATTTGTATTTGTTTCTTTATGTTTACAGCTACCGTGTACAGAATGAATTTAAATAAATCCAACTCTACACAGTCGCTTTCATGTTGCTTTGTAGGACCATACGTGACTGGTTTTGGGTTTGTTTTAAGTGCCAGATGGAAACACCCCTCCAGTCCCAGCAGGCACGGGATAACGTGGGCTGGAAAGGCTCAGGGCACAGAGGCTGTGTGCGGCTGGGCTCCAGCAGTCTAACAGGGAGACAAGGCCACCACTCATGAGGCCCCAGGCCACGGAGTGAGCCCCAGGGAACCTTCCTGCCCCATGGAAACTACCCTGATGCCACTCTCAAAAACTGTTTCGGGATTTAGATGCCTTCATCTCTTGGACTTTCCAGATTTCGGGTGTTATTCAGAGTATCTACACACACCTAGATCCCTGCTGAGGAGGAAAAGTGATTTTGATGTCAGGATCACTGCCTAACACTGCAGTGACTAAAACCCTGTGCCAGGACAGGAGGGTCCCCCAGCACTGGTGGGGGCGGCTATACAACCTGCCCAGCTGTGGTTAAGTGAGCACCATGGAAAGCAGATGTCTTGGTTTTCTGGTAATTCAGAAAGGTTGCAGAAAAGGGGCCCTGCATCAATCAGATCACTATGTTTATCACAAAGTTATATAATTTGTATTGTTTCTTACTAGAAGAATTGCTTTTCTATGAGAGAGATGTCTCTGGCACCTTTCTGAGTCTGCAGCTCTTGGGCAGGGCCTTTGGAAACCTGCCTGGGGCTTGGGTAGATCCATCTCTCTGCTGCTGGAGTGGGACCATCAGCACTCAGCACAAGATTCATGGAGGCAGACAAAGCAAAAATACGCACGGCGATATTTACTGTCCTACAGCTATTTGTATAAGTCATGGCAGCATCAAAGAAATGTGTCTTCCTCTTGGGGTAGAGGGGGATGAGATTTCTGTTTAAATTTAGTGCCTGGGGAAGTGTGTTTGCAGCAGAGGCCTCTGAGAATGCTCTGTCTCCTTCACAAACGAGCTTCACTGCTATTTACAGCCTCCGACCAAGTGCCAGACTCTGCAACCTGGTAAGTGTACAGATAAATATGGATATGCACTTTTCTGAACCTTATAGACTGCTTTTGAGTTGATCCATGGATCCTAGTCATAAGGGAGAATGCATTTATAAAGAAGATGTATGAATAATGACATAAGTCAAAACTCTTTTTTATTTTATATTGTACAAAATTATACAATTTTCTTTAAATAGCTTCAGAAATTACTTTTTTTTTTATTCCTTTGTCATACGTTTTTGCCCCACAGCTTCCCCATTCTATAAAACATGATTAAAAACTGTGACCTCTATTCTCCCTATTCCTTTTTTTTTTTACATTTTCCTTTTTGCACCTCTGTAAATTTAAAAACCTCTTTAGCTCTGGAATAGTGTAAAGCAACAGAAAACCGAAACTCTGTAATTCTGTCTTTCTGTTACATTTTAAATACCCTTTTCACCTTTTTGAAAAGTTACAAAGTGACAAAGTTACATAGTTTTATTTTACTTGTTTTCTCTTTACTTCTTCCAAAGTTGCAGAAGTTTTGAGATGTTACAAAGTGTCAGAAACAAAACAGAAAAAGCGAGAAAACATCCCAGACCTCTCTCATTCGCTCACTTTCCCAGGAAAAAGAAAAAAAAAAAGACAAAGCAAGCAAAATAAAATAAATCAGGGAAAGAGACAAAAGCAAACAAAAAAAATGTTAAAGTATCTAGATGAATAAGGGCATAGAAACAGTACAAAAGTTTTATTTTAAGAACAAATAATTCTTTTCACTGTGAAATGTTTAAATGAAAATATTTGTCAAGCTTTAACTGATCTCTGTCGTGCTAGGCAATGCTCATAGAAAACACAGATCTCTCTGGAAAAGAAATTGTATCTTTTGGATTTTAAAGATACCGATATCTTTATCAATCCTCTGGACAAAGGGATCAAGTGCATCCTCAGTCAGTTCCAGATGACACCACATTGGGCAGAAGCATTGGTCTGCCAGAGGCCAGGAAGGCTCTGCAGAGGGATCTGGACAGGCTGGATCGATGGGCTGAGGCCAACGGTGTAAGGTCCAAAGAGGCCAAGTGCTGGGTCCTGCCCTTGGCTCACAACAGCCCCCTGCAATGACGGGCTTGGGCAGAGTGGCTGGAAAGCTGCCCTGTGGAAAAGGACCCGGGGGTGCTGGTCAACAGCAGCTGAACGTGAGCCAGCAGTGAGCCCAGCTGGCCAAGAAGGCCAATGGCATCCTGGCCTGTATGAGCAATAGAGTGGCCAGCAGGACCAGAGCAGTGATTGTCCCTCTGCACTTGGCACTGGTGAGGCCACACCTCGAGTCCTGTGTCCGGTTCTGGGCCCCTCACTACAAAAAAGACGTTCAGGGGCTGGAGTGAGTCCAGAGAAGGGCAACAGAGCTGGTGAAGGGTCTGGAGCACATGTGAGGTGTCTGAGGAAGCAGTTGTTTAGTGTGGAGAAAAACAGGCTCAGGAGAGACCTGGAAGGAAGCTGTAGCTAGGTAGGGATCAGCCTCTTGCAGGTAACCACTGATAGGACAAGAGGAAATGGCCTCCAAGTTGTGCCAGGGGAGATTTAGGTTGGGTATTAGGAAAAATTTCTTCATCAAAAGGGTTGTCAAGTCCTGGAACAGGCTGCCCAGAGAAGTGCTGGAGTCACCATCCCTGGAAATATTAAAAAGACTGTTGATGTGGCACTTAGGGACATGATTTGGTGGTGGACGTGGCAGTACTGGGTAATGGTTGGACTCAATGATTTTAGAGGTCTTTTCTAACCTAAACAATTCTATGGTTCTATTATTTGATTATATTATTTGATTCCTCTCATCCAGCCTTTTCCAGGTGCTCTTAAATTCACTTAAAATGTGCCAGTCTTTTCTTTCCTTCTCAAGCATAGCTAGAACTAAACAGAAGGATGTATATGAGGCAGACTTGTATATGAATTTAAAAGTAGTGAAAAGAAGCATGACCCTGACATATAAGATGACTGGGAGGTAAACTTTATATTATATATCTTTATATTATAAAAGAAAAAATCAGGAGAATAATAGCATTTATTTAAAGACAAGATGAAATGTATGTATAACAACAAAGCAAGGCTGCAAGAGTCTGCATGAGAAGAACAAAGACATGGGCCATGATTGTAGCAAAGCTGTGGACTAGGATTGAAGGAAGGGAGAAGAGAGTTTTAGAGTTTTTGATTCTTCTCCAGCCTTTTCCAAGTGCTCCTGATTTCACTTAAAATGTACTAGTCTTTTTAAAAGCATGGCTAGAACAACTAAACAGAAGGTCTAGTGGTTCTAAAACAACATTACTGCACAGTCAGAAATCAGGACATTTGGAGACAGAGTCTGGTAGCAGGAGAAAGATGAAGATAAGCTTGCCTTATCTGTGGTCTCTCTAGAGAAATCATGGTTATATGAACTTGTGCAAGGCTGTAATAGCTCTATGCAGGGACGGGAGCTCAATTTCTCCAAAGGCAAAGAATCCTTCATATTAATCCCTGTTAATTGTCAAAGAAAATTAAAACAACTCAAGTTTTGGTAGATTTCAGGGCTCATGTGAATCATAAGGATAGAAGAATAAAAGAGAATGCGTGTTACCACTTGCTCGGGCAGGACTTGAAGAACCATTATACAGGCAAAAAATTAACATACCTAACAGAGCCTGTTCTCCAAGGGATATCAGGAAAAGTGATATAAATGCCCTGCAGATTTTTTTTGTGTGTACCTAGAAACAACTAGGATGAGTCACACTGAGACTTGATGTCCTTCCCATGTGTCACACATATATTTATCCTGTTGTCTCTTCTCTGAATTGGACAGACTAGACACCAAGTAGGTTGTTCCTAAATAATTAGTACCCTATACTTTAGTGGAAAGGAAATGTCTAAGGAAAAGGGTTAGAAAGGAATGGATGAAAGCATGTGAGAAACTAAGAAGATTGATGTGCTCCTCATGCTCTTTCTGTTCTCCAAGTAATACAGATACCAGGAATGAGCTGGACCAGACTCTGAGCTGTCTGAACTCAGGCTGGGGTTTGATGGGGAACAGAGAACCATCAGAAGCACTCCCTGTTCATGGCAGTGCTCCTTTGAGTTCTGGAAGGCATGGTAGGTATAGGTTAGATCAATGATTCCTAAAACTACGTTTTTTTTTCTTTGACCCACCACCCTCCCCACTGCCTGTCACATGTCTGTGGGGCTCCTGAACCCACTAACCTTAATTGCTCACAGCTGTGACCTAGAGTTTGGGAATCACTGACTTGGGCAGACACAAACATTTTTCTTGTATCATACTCAAGAAACAGGCCTTATCTGTCTATTCTGGGATAAATTATTTAACTAGGATAAAATGTAGCTCTTTTCCATGATGCTCTGTACTGTACACATCTCCCTCATACCAACAATTCTCACTGCATTAATAAAAGCTGAGCAAAACCCTGGGTAAACGTAATATTGGAACAATGCTGATTAATTGTAAATAATTCAGAAAAATATAATGTAGAGGGAAAAGACACTAGAAAATTTGCTTCACAAGGAAAGAGGAAAAGAATTCTACGTGTTTTTATATTGACTAAATGAGACTTAACATGAGTATGGTAATATCACAATTATTTGCAAACCGGAAATACCATGACTGAAAGGAATGGTTTATTTTGGCACAAGGATTATAAGTAAGCATGACAGGATGAAACTTAACACCAGACCTGTCAGTCTACTAGATGAAGGGAGCTCCACAACCACTTCTATTAAAAGCTGGATTTGACAAAGAACTATTTTAGGAGGGCATTCTCTACCGGCATAAAACGTGTCCAAATACACCTCTTTGCTTTAATTTCAACAGTTCAAGTTGAAAAACTGCTAGCATATTTGTGCAATGCTATGTGTGTTAACATAGGACTATCAAGTAGTATGAATGAAATCGAATGTCTGCTTAAGAATTTTATATGGCTACTTTTATTCTGAGCTTTAGCAATCTAAAGAGGGGTAATGAACCTGTCAAGCTTATCAGAAAGACAGAGAAACATTTGCTACCAATTTTTTTTGGAGCAGGGGAAGAGGTGATGGAGGTCAGCAGGATTGCTGGTAGGATTCCCTGTGGTTTCCAGTGATCTCACAGTAATATATAAGCAGTATTTAAAACCTAAATGGAGTACTGGTGGATGTGAGTGGGAATGGGAAGTTCATTTTGCACTCCAGCTTCCTTAATTCTTCACAGTGTGAGCTGATGAAACCACACTATTGCTGTCAAAGGCCAGGTTAACATTTAATAGCCCTGTAAAACTTTAAACTTACTTTCAGAAAGTCTTAAAACATTCTTATAGCTTGGATTAAAATTCAGTGGAACTATTAGGCTTAACCACTACCTTTCATTTAAGATAACTTTAAAAAGTCATTAACCTCTGTTAAAGGAGAAGGAAGCTGAAGTAATAGAACTCTCAAACAACAAAACATAAACACAAAACACTCTTCAATCTGGAGACAAATGCAAGGTGGCTCAGGGATCATCCTTACCTGAATAGATGTGTTTGGATTTGAAAAGCAAAGATAAGTGCCCAGACAGAGGAAAGGAAGAGAGATGGCACAGCTGGAAGGGTAACCGCTCCATGGCTCTAAGGCCATGCTTGCAGTGATAGCATGCAGGATAAGGTTTTTTAAAAAGAAAGCTGGCTAAAAAGCATTATGACTGTGAATGGTGATATTTGCATTCAGATTTGTCATGCTTGAAGAAACAGGATTATGAAGAAACATTATTGAAGAAACAGCTTTTTAAACTGTTATTTTCTTCATCATTTATTTCTCTTTCTACATAAAACAAACTGTAAGAGACAAAATTTTGTCTAGTGAATAAACCCACTAACAGTGATGACAATAGGATAATCCTTTCTTCCTTCTGATCATTCTGTCCTTCTGTCTTAGCTGAGAACTAATTTATTCAGATTTTGACATACTGTACCTGAATAAAAATTCATTAAAATAATTTAAACAAATACCAATAAACCACACGTAACACAATAATTATGCTTCAGACCTTGGGTTAACTAAGTTGGTGGCAATATTTGTGCTTGCTTTTTTTTCCTGGACCACAGAACTGCTGGTACAAAACTCCTGGCACAATTGAATGAGAGAGACAAATTTTAAATACCAGTTTTCAGATTTTCACTAAAATGAATCTGTTGCATGATTTTCTTCATAAGTACGAATGATTTCCCTAAACATAAGAGCTTAATAGCTTTTTCTAGGTGCTGAGTGTTCCACAGTGCAGAGCCACAATGAGAGGGTCATGTTTGTATGACTTTTAATTCTTCCATTCAAGGCTTCTCAGGAAAACAAGTCCCAAACATGCAATATTTCCAGGACTTGTTCACATGACAGCTGAAAATCTCCTCTGGAAATCCAAGTCACAGAGAAAGTACCACTGTGGATCTGCTTGCAACTGTTAAAAAGTTGATCTGGCTGCTGCTTACTGTCAGTCACCTGAAGATTACCATGTCCACTACGACAATATTGCCATAGATCATTTTAGTATTCCTAGGAAAAAATCAGATGAATTCTTTTAATTTGTCACTGAAAGAGATCTCCTTCCAGCAGAGGAAATAGGTACACACACCAGAGTCATTCTGAGCTTCTTACATTGCAGTACTGACCAATGTGAAAATAAGTTTATTACTTGAGAAGCATACAAAAATGCTTTGGGAGCTATCAAAAGAAAACAAAAAAATGTAATTCCAATATACAGGACATATTTATTTATATACCTCAATTATGACTTCATGAGGCACCATTTTCACTCTTCACCATACCCACCATCCCTCACAATTGAAGTCTAAATCAAGTCCAGCATGAAACTTTATGTCATCTACTAGCTCCCACCGTAAGAGCTTATGTTTTTCTGTCATTGTCTTCCAGTAATGCAGTGTTCAGCACATTTACTGGGTAGTTTTAAATATCAGTAATGTATCTTTGTCTATAGATGGACTGCACATGAAAGTATTTAGGCTCAGGGAGGTCTCAGTCCCTACCACTGCTAATTCCACCATGCAGCCCAAATTCCATATTCATTGCCATCTGTTGTTGCCAAGAAGGGATCAAAAATGTGTTTCCAAGATAATGTAGTGGATACAATAGTCACAGTTCTCTTCACGTCTGATGTTGCTAACAGGAAAGATGTCAGTGTGCGATGGCCTTTCATACCAAGGCTCAGGGTGACCTTCTGTCTCCAATGAGGACGGTACTGAAACTCTCAGTGGTTTGGAAGGTACCAGTATTTATTTTATCCTTATTCTATACACCTGAGTTTAAATGAGTTCTTTTTCTAGAGGTCATCTCATCTTCACCTTCAAAGGATGAAAGGGTTGTCCCTATGGGTAGCATTCATCTCACTTTAGCCATTTAAAAGTTAGGGGTCTATCAAAGTGCATCATTCAGGTTGCTTCATGTGAGAAAATGGTACCTAAAGTGGAGTCTGAATTGTCCTCCAGAGAGTGATAATGAACTCTGAGGTGACACGAGTGGATATCTAGATATTAGATCATTAAAGAAGGTGAAATTAATGCCATCTTACATACATCATGACTAGCTTATAATTAATATTAAAACCCAGAAAAATATAGTGAGCAATGAGATCTGTATTGTGAAATATCAAACAAAGGCTGATAAATAACTAACAACATATTAATCAAAGAAAGGGAAGATATTAGAATTTACCTTCCCAATTCAAAATCACTGATTAATCTAATCAGATAGAAT
The DNA here is from genome assembly GCA_014706295.1 of Lycocorax pyrrhopterus obiensis. Lineage (NCBI taxonomy): Eukaryota > Metazoa > Chordata > Aves > Passeriformes > Paradisaeidae > Lycocorax > Lycocorax pyrrhopterus. The sequence goes on from JACSVZ010000004.1 coordinate 94,496,072, forward strand.
TTTAATACAACTGTACCATTTATTCTATGGAATTCTTATCCTTACTCTGTACAATGGGTTCTGTTTGTTGAAGACTGTCTGTCTCTGACATACACCTTGCCATTCATTGCATGATAAGGCAACTGTCAATTATGCTTAAGTGTCTTATTGCTGTTGGCATGTGTCTAAATAATATGCACAATGTATTTCTAAAACAATCTAATGGCTCAGCTGAACTAAAACAAGCTTGCAATGCAACACTTGTGAAGCTGACAGGCTGTCTTAAGTGTGTTGGACACGATATGTTGCAGTAAGGAGATTTTAAGTTTGTATATTTTCTAAACACAATATCACATGGCGGTTGAAAATCTGATAACATCCATGTGTGGTAGGTACAACAAATAAGTGTTATGTTCATCAATAAACTTTTGGTACCTGCTACTTAAAAAGGAAGTGTGCCTTTGGTATTCCTACCTTTCAGTTATCTGTGAATGATTAGCACGATCTCGAGTTTGGTTCTATCTCTTCACCTCTAAATAATATTTCTGGTTGTCACTAAAAAGCTTTTCAGATGCTTCAAAGTCAGACAACATCACCTTAGAATCCATTATATGCCCAGTCTTTTTATAAGCCAAGTATAATTTCACATATTTATCTTCATCTTTATGTTGGGTAGGGTTTTTTTCAAATTTTTTCTGGATTTGTCTTGCAAGGACAGCATGAGTTTGAGACATTATGGTGGCTCTGATCTGCATGAACTTTTCGATCAAAAAGCTACAGAAAATGGAATATAGGTACAAGTGACATAGATAGATAGATAGATAGGTAGATAGATAGATAGATAGATACCAATGTCATATCCATAAAATGAAACTATTTTCTGAATTTTCATTAAATTGTAGCCCGATTTTGCCACCTCCTCTATGGTAATTAATTTCCTTTATTGCCCTATGACGTCTATTTGACTTCATGAGCCATACAGCTTCAGAAGTCTCAATATGTAGACTTTTTTCTTCCTGTTTCAGCTAAGGAGAGTATACAGCATAACTAATGGTATTGGAAAACTCATCTCACAATAGGAATGTAGAGATAAACAACTACATTTGCAGTATATAATCTCCTCTGCAAGATTTCTAATTATTGTTATGCTTGTGTAGTCAGGAAATCATGGTCTATAAAGCAAGCCTAATTTCCTGTGGCTTGCACCTGAACACGATAAAAGCTCTTGATCTCCTTTCCTTCTCCAGAGGCAAATCACAAAACTGTGACATTGCTGTTTAATCCTACAATGAGTACCTACTTCCACCCATGTAATCCTGAAAGTGTTACCTTGATGAATGCTTGACCAGGGTCTCTCTGGACTTTCTGTGACTGCCTTAACGTTTCCTTGTAATAAAATGAAGATATGCAGCATTGATTTTTTTTTTTTTTGTACTCTCAATAATTGTATAAGCCTGGCAAAAGACACTGATTAGTTTAGGCAAAACTGTTTTTCTTCTTCAGAATTCTATGCCAGCTTGGGAGGATGCTTGTGTTAGACAGAAAGTTAATTACTACTTCTTCCTACAACAAAGAGAAGACTGTATTGATCAGATGTAGCTGTGAAAACATTTAAGGAAAAACAAAGCCCCAGGTTTGTCCTATGTAACGTGAGCTTTAGTACTTGTGACAGGTGCCAGATTTACAGCACTAGAGACTAAAATCCTCTTTACCCAAGGCAGGTATGGCTTTCCCCTGCCTGTCACTCAGCCATGCTCCAGTGGGAGAAGCACCAGATGTGCAAAAGCACTTCATTGCTGTTTAATCCTTTGGTGCTGACTTAGTGGGATTGAATCAGGGACATCAACTTATTTCACATGGGCCAACAAATAACATTGACTTTGCAGCCTCTGTCCAACAAAGCTGTTAAGCACATACATAACTTTAAGATCAGCCATAGCACCAACTCCATCAATTCCAGTGCTTTAGGTCCTTATTCACTTCTGCCTTGGAGAGGATTTGAACTAGTGACTTACAGCTAAAACATTTCATATCCTTTCACTAATCCCCCCCAGTCACTTCCTAACAAACTGCCTTTGGAGACATATAAACCAAACCTCACGCTGAACTCCTTGGCAGTACATTCATGTTTCACAATGTCTAGCACCCAACATTCCCCTGTATCAGAAATCCCTTTTATTTTGCTGATGTTTGTCAATCTTCACATCATGACTTTAAGTCTCCTATTCTGAACAGTACTTCCTTATACATTTAATCCCATGAAAACTCATTACTTATTCAAGTGAATTAGGTCTGCATACTCACACCCAATGAATACTTATTACTTTGCGAAAAAATAAATATCTTCATCAACATATGCAATCTTATATACTAACAAATTTTCAAATGAGCTGCTTGTGCTAAAGGGAACAAAAAGAAAATATATCCATAGTGGTAAATATGAAGAAGGAGTGGAAACTGAAAGCTGCACTAAAGTGTTGCTCTGAAAATAATTTAATCAGAGACCAAAATCTTATTAAAATACTATTGTAATAGTTTTGATGCTATAAATTACTTGGAAACAGTATATATGCAAAGTAGCCAGCAGAGATGTCTGATTCACACCTTTGCAAGCACTTTGCAGAAGAGAACATTTTTTTCCAGCTGTGGGGGAAGTGTCTCCATCTGCATCCCACGTGCAGAGGATTCCCCCTGCATTAGGACCCTTCCCTCCCTGTACACTGGGAGTCTGTGCCTCTGCGGCACTGAGCCTTCTGGCTGCAGCTACCAAAGAGAACTCGTGGGTTTGTCCTGGGAGAGCACTGGGCACGGAGCCATGGAGGTCTGCATCATGTTACACCAACACTGCTTCTCAGTGAGCCCTGTCTGGGGAGTGCAGGAAGGGAAGCAGCCACTGCAGGTCTCATGGGGGCAGAAAAAGAAATCCTTCTGAGCTGAAGGCTAGAATAGGCTTGCTGGGCTATCAGGTCCTGGTTCCTCATATTACAAATGACCTTATATATACACATATTACATAAGTTTTTTAATTATTTGGTCAATTTCCAGCTCAGCAGATCCTGCTACTGAGAGAAATTGTTTGACCACTTCACTGCTCTACTGGTTTCAAGTATATTTGAATTTTAACCTGAAGGTATGCGTGTTACTGGATTTTTATATTGGCACTGCCTTTGAGCTGGAGCCAGGTTCCTACTGCATGAACCTGCTTGCTGCTTCCCACCGCGCATAGCCATGAGCTCTCTGCCCCTACCACAGCCTCTTTGTGCCCAAGTTTTGGTTATAGTTTATGTCCTAGAGTTGATCAGGCCTGTATACAACGTTGCCAGCTTGGAGATGACCATTTGTTCAATGGCACCAGGTTTTCCTTACCCACACGAGAAATACTGCTCCTGTCAACATTGTTTTTTTGCAAGTACATTACTTCGATAGTTAATAGTTATCCTGTGACTTGTTAATATGCCCAGGTTTTTCTCTTCCTCAGTCATTTCTAACAAATGAGCTCTTAGCCTGTAGCAGATGCTTTTGTTATGAGTCCGTAAGTGCATGACCTTGCATTTTGCAGTATTGAATTTCAATTACTCCAGCCTACAACGTCACGCAGTTCTTCCTGTGTGTTCCATCCCAGCCATCCTTTAGAGTCATATTCCTTCCCAACCCTGTATCACTAGGACATATCAGCACCACACCAACTATTTTTGCCAAGGGCATTAAAAAATGCACACAAAATCAGCACCAAGACTCCACGCCCAGGAAGAGGAGTAGGAACCTCCCTGATGTAAAATACATTACACCCAACACTTAGTTCTTATGTCAGCACTGACTGCTGGCTAGTCCTCTTTTATGCCCTTGTCCTGTTGTGATCCCTATTTTCTCCAGTTTAACTAAAAATTTCTCATGGTATCACACAGTCAATTACAGTGTCACATGTTTAACCGAGATCAAGAAGAGGTAGCTGTGACACATACAGTTTTCTAAGGAGAAAGCTGTCTTTTCAAAGGCAGACAACATACACAAAATTAGCAGATATCTCAATCTAAATGTATGCAGCTATTTACCTAGCAATCATCTACCACCTATCACTACATGTCTATAGAGAATTTAAATTTTTTCCTTTCTTTCTCAGCGCTTGTTTTCTTAAATCCTGCCTATCAGTTGGGTGACTAACTAGCCCTGTAGCCACATCACTTTTTCCTCTTCCTTAATACAGCACTCATATGGCACCACTTCTGCTTTAACTAGATAATTTACTGAAAAGATTGGAATTGTTTTGTGATTGTGTTCTCAGTGAATCCAGTGTCTTCCAGAATTACCCATTTCCTTCAATTGGACAGTCCTATTTTCTGCAGGGGCATGTTCTTACAAACCACCCATTTCACTTAACAGCTTCTTACATGCTTATCACTGCACCGAGTCCCAGCTACAAAGAATCCTTAAGATAAATTCACCTAGACAACAACAGACACGGGGATGCTCCCACTGGAACAGCCTCAAGAGAGCAGAGTGAGAGTTTTGCTTTCAGAATAGACCCTAGGCTGATGTCTGTACTTTGCTCACATAGTTGTTGGCAGGGTTATATGAGAATTTCTAAGGGTCTTTACTTCTAATGGCAGATAAAGGAATAAGTAGATATCTAAGTCTCTTTCGAAATTTAAAAATCCTATCTTTCTAAACAGATTCGGCACCTAAAACTGTTACAGCTATGGATTATTAATCTGTCCAGTCTTTTTTTTTTTTTTTGTGTATGTGTGTGTGGGCGTGTATCCAGCCCTTGCTAGATGGTACACAACAAGGGGAGGAATCCAGTTCACCTTTCCCTGCCCATCCTTGCCTCCATGGGCTGTGACCTGGGCAGTTTGGTTTAAGCCAAAAATGAAGCAATGATTATTTTTCTTACTTGTTGAGGGTGGACTTGGTGTCACAGGACTGCTGCCTGGACCCCTTTTTCACGCCCGTGCATGCACTGCACACTGCTCAGACATCCACCCAGGAAAGCAGAATGAAAAGGGTAACCTAAAAAGCTAAGTTTTGAGCAGGTGCACAGAGGTTATCTAGGCTGCCAGATGGATATACTTAAGAGGAATGAACAGATGAAGTAATCTCCATATTTCAAGGAGTGTTTGAGACACAGTTCAACAGTTCAACAAAACCTTTTTTTGGGTTTTTTTTTTTTTTTTAAATCATATATAGAAAAAGAATGCATCATTTGTTATTTTCTTTAATTTATTTTATTCACAGCAAACTGACATTTCAAGAAGCATAAATATGTTATCTTAATCTTTGCCCAAACCAGTCCTTGCTAAGGCTTTAATAGCTCAGACCAAGCCTTTATAAAGGCACAAGAGATGACACATAGGCTATAGTGTATACTGCCATAGATCTGTGGTGCCATCTTTGCATTTTCATTGTCTCTACCTAATTAGATCAACTGGAAGTCCTATGACAAGGAAAAGGTTATAATTGACTTGTATGAAATGCTTATTTTGCCTGCTTTCACTAATACTCGCCAGCACACAACTCAGTTTTGATCTCCTAGCAGCAATTGTCTTCCAAATATCACTGTGCAGTGATTGGGTGAAACCTTTAATCCAAGTCTAAATTTAAATAATTCTCTAGACAGCTCCTTCTCTCAGCCATGAGCGTGCAGGCACCTGAGCACAGATCACTTTGTTTACAGAGTCTTATTTCCAAAATGCTGCTGCATTCAAGTGGTGGCTGGTATGGTCCTGAAGGAAACGAGCGTGCGGAAGCTGTGCTCTGGGATATAACCAGTGCTGATGCTGTGGAGCAGCAGGCATGAGTCTTTTCCAAGGCATCCCTGCTGCATGTGAACTTTGCTGTGCAGCAGAGCACATGCAATGGCCCAGGCAGGAGGATGGCAGCCAGCTGGAATTTACAAGGCAAAATTCATGGGAAGAACCAAGTGGGCAGCATTTAACTGAGTAAATAAGAGAGCTCATATTCAACAAAGCTCTAAAAAACCACTTGAGAAATAAAAAGAATCTGTCAGACTTAATATAACTACTTCTTATTCTTGCACCCTATGTCCCTTGCTTGCTGGTTTAATGGGACTCCAAACGACTCTTTGGCTTCTATGTTTTCTTATTTTTCCCTTATTTTTTATTGAAATTAAAATTTACAAAATAGGAGAAAATATTTAAGGGACAATTAAAATGATTTACAGAACTTTAAGAAGACTGTTAAAAATACAGTGGCTTGTTTATATTAAAGTAACTTAATTTATATTAATGAATTTTGCTAAGGGACGCCCACAGAAATAAATTACTTTTATCCAGCACATCCTAAGAGATGAGTGAGACAATCATGGCATGCCTATTCCTTTCAAACAACACATGATAAATAACACGGCAAAATATAATGTGTGAAAATTATACACAGTCTCCTTTAGACTGAGTTCTGCTATAAAAGAATCATAAAATCCTTGTAAGTATTTTTTTAATGTAACAAATCTAAATGCAGGATGTTAAGATCAAATAATTAAACATCTCCATCTTCAACAAGAAAATAATAATTCAGTGATGTCAGAAGAGCTAAGAGACAAAACATCTGAGTTCCACACCTGATGGGAATCTTTTTGTTTCTCTATATTCATTCAATTTTATTTCACCTTGTTCAGGATAGGTGACTACAAAAATGTGGATATGACAATCCGTCTTCTTCATAAGAATTTTTAGGAGTTTAGTTAATATTTTCAAAACTGCTTGAAGGGTGAGAATTGCTGAGTGTTGTGGTGCCCTGTGGCAGAAGTGGTTGCAGTGAGTGACATGCACTCCGGATCTTAGAACGAAACAGTGACCAAATTATTGTCTGGAGAGAGAATACTACTGATGGATTCTCAAAGCTTTGGACCATTTTTTTCTTACTCAAAGAAAGATGATGGTTAAAGCAATAATTTTGTGAGAAATTCAGTATGAGAAATGATGGATTCTTTGCTTCTTGAGGCCATAAAATGCAACGCAAATAATAGCAGACAAGGCCAAGCATCCTTGTAAATGTATCCCAAACATGTATGTACCTCTGCATAACACTACGTTTCTAGCTTTCAAGGCATTTTGTTTTTCAGTTTGATCTGGATTTTTCATAATTATTTTATCTACTTTGATTTCCCCAGACCCTTTTATTGCTTTCTTCACAGAGGTAGGATTATCCATGCGCTCTGCTCCTGCAAGCTGGCACGCTTCCTTTGAAGTCCAGGAATCTGTGCCAATTTACACCACTGCAGACTTATTTGATATTGTGTTATAACTACAGATGGGTCCCAGCTGCAAATCTTGGTTTGTATCCAAGCTCACCCCAAACTAGGGAGTGTTTGGATTCATGATAGTGGCTTAGACCCCTCTCTATGAGTGCGTTGTAACAGAAAGAGAAAATAACTTTCTGAATAGGGAAGAGGGCCAGCACCTGTCAGGGAGGCTCCTCCATTGTGGTTAATCTGCATGAAACTGGAGACCAGTGTTTGTGGAAGCACAGCAGAGCTGTTGAAGAAGTGAAGGGCCATTCAAAAGGAAGAAAATATACAAGAAGCTAAAATTTGTGCCTGATCTAATGCAATTGTAAGATAAATCTTAATCATCATGAATCATTGGCTTACTCAATGAGATTATACACTGCATATCACTGTCCCGTACAAGAGGCAAGGAAAGAAAATCCCTATTAAAGTCCAGCAGAGCAATGAAAAATGCGTAAAAGCTCAGAGAAATTAGCATATATTTCATTCTATCAAATGAATAGTTAAATCCCATATTGTCTTAGTTTTTCTCCTCCTGCTAAAGCAGAAATGAGAATTTTCTTTCTATTTCATTTAGCAGATCTACATCTAATTTAAATAAATTCACAATATTTAATTAATGCTTGTTGAAGCTTTGTTCTACTTCAGTTTTGACCTTGGAAGATGATTAAAAGTATGTGGGATGTCATTGCTAGTAAAACAGAGAATTCGTGGAAAGCAGCTTTGATTCAAGGGATGAACAGGGTAAAATGGACTTGCTAAAAATGCTGAAACAATTTTGAGGGGTTTCAAATACAATTTTTCTTTTGACAGTTTAAGCCCCTCCCTCCCCCCATCTTGATTAATATTGTGCGTGACCACTATTGTCAGAAATCAGATTAAATAAACATCAAAGATCAAACAAAAATTTCAGATCTGACCTTCAGAAGGGTTGCCCTGTTGACATGGATGATATGCCAAGGTTCTCTACAGACCAGGAAGAGAAGCAGGGTAGACTTTGCCACATTATCTTCCCAACAGGTTTCTGTCCTGGTGAAAGACGACCAGAAAGAGGGCTTGAGTATTTCATGTCCACTCAAGTTGCTGCTGCTCTGCCAAAGGCATTAGTTCCAGTTGTGAAGGAACACCAGTTTTCTAGCACAGAGGATGTGGAGGATGTGGAGTCAGAGCTCAGACTCCTAAATCAGTCACTGCTATCTAATGCACACTAGTACTGTATCTTCACTTTTTTTTTTTTTTACACTAAGTCTTCACTCCCAGGATTCACAGTCTGTTAACCACCCATTTGAGCAGACAGCAGAGATACAGATATAGTGAAGAAGGAGGCTTAGGTGAGCTTCAAAGTAGCACATTTACTGTATGGCCTGCGACAGAGCATTGACCAGGAAGTCCTGCCTTCCTCTCATTCACGTGAGAGCTGCATTTACCCCTGGAAGAAGGAAATGTCAGCACTGCATATCTGGATGGTGTCTGAAGCAATAACTTATACACTGCACTCTATAAACACAGATGCACTTATAATACACATGTATCTTCTGTACCTTTGCAACAGCACACTGAAGCTAGTGAATAATTTGCTATATAAGACATTTCTTACATCACTGTAATTAAAACTAAAATTTTGTCAATAAATAAAAAATTAGACTATTGTGCGATGTTATTTTTCTGGCTTCAGAGCCCTCCAATGCTTTTGCTTCCTATTATACTGTTCTATTGTAAAGAATAAGCATTACGCACTAGCACTGTTAACTTTTCATGAGCAAGTAGAAAAAAAAGGGAATCCTGTCAGCCCAAAGCACACTGAAGAAATTTGGTTTGAAACAAATGCTTACAAATTTGTAGGCAAAATAATTTGAAATATACTTCATGGTTGATAAAAAGATTACAGTCAATATTTTCATAAATTTATCTTCCTAAACTGTAAGATATGCCACTGCCTTAGCTATATTGACCTTTTCCAAAAATAAATGCTATTTCCTTAAGTTATTGCCATGCCATTCCTGCCTCTTAATTAATGCATTTTTAGTCAAGTATCACTGCCCCAACTGAAAGAAAGCAGTTTAAATATTTTACAGAATATTCCATTTTGACTAGAAGTTAGGCACACTAAGAGGAGGGTATTTGACAAGATGGTAATATTCTTTTTCTTCAGTAATCATTCAAACCCCAAAGCCATTTCTGCTGCATTTTTCATGTCACATGGGCCTTCCTTCCAAGAGAGCATGGTATTCATGCCTCAGGTGAAGCCTGAGTTGAGCTCTTCTTCCACCAACAGAATGAATGGTTTGCATTACCCACTACCTAGGATTTAGCACCAAAGGGAATCCCCCTACCTTTGTCCATATAAAACAGCCTGAAGTTTGCAGATTGCATTAGGGGAATATATACATGAAAGAATATTTTGCTAGAAGCTCAAAGACCCTGCTCCTCAGGGTCCAGATCTGAAACCTGAGATTTAGTTGTCCCATTATTTATGCATTATTTACACAGCATTGCCCATGAATGCAATTCCCAAAATACATTGAGCTAGTGGCTGGGTATACCTGACATGACTAAATGCTTGAGCATGGCACTAAATCAATCCACTGTGTCCTGAATATGTCTGAGGAGCACGTGTAGATCAGTTCTGTGGTGCATCACACTTGCTGGTGGCTGTACACCATAGGCACAAGGAGTCCAGTGCAGTCCCACTGCACATACAGAGCAGAGGTGATCTGGTTTGCTGGTTTGCTCAGAAACTCACACAAGGCTGCCAGACCCTCAAAAATTATTTAGAAAACATGAGGTAATACCTGTAAGTTTGTAGGTAATTGATAAAATTTTCATTTACTGCCAAAACAGTCACAGTAGGATAGTCTGAGTACAGGGAAAGATTTAACCAGATATTAGCCTAATAAATTATGTTACCCAGACAATTTTTAAATTACTCATTTAAGGACTTTTTGCACATTTTTAATTCATTTTTATATCTCCTTGCCTTGCTTCTTCCTCTAAGTGCTCAAATACATTGTCTTTTGTGTCTGTGGGATATATAGTGGTAACATAGGGAGTTGTATTTACTTGAGGATAGATTCTCCAGTCTCACTGACCTTTGATTCCTGAAATATCTGTAGGTCCAGTCTCAAACGTTGTGCGCAGCAAGAAGTCAAACGTTCTCATCACAGGAGAGCTCCCACTCACCTGTGCCAAGTTGCACAGCCGTCAATGTGCTGAAAAACACAAGTCTGGTCCTGAAAACACCGTTCACGTGAGAAAAATGTATTCACAAGGGGCCTGACATGGCAGGCACCCAAGCAACTCTGGCATCTATCCAAAAAAGCACTTAATGCATACGCTTAGAGCTACAATTCAGCTGCAGTAGCATTGCCTTTGATTGACACTGAATCAACGAGATGTGAGAGGTGATTAACAAATTTATCAAGCGAGGGCAATATTTGGCCCAGGACTGGACTTCTGTTGTTCAGTTCCTGAATGAGGAAATAGAAACTGTTTGTAGGAGCTGCTCAGAACTTCTTTGACACAGAGATTTTTCAGGCAGACACGGTGACATTAGACACAAAAGTATCAGAGCTTTCCTAATGTCTGAACGAACTAGAAATGTGAATAGATATGTTAACACTAATAAATTAATCTAGGAGCTCTGTTCACTGGCTACTATAGAAGAAGTCTTAATGAAGAAAACTGAATACATTCTGTTTACTTGCACAATACCATTCCCCTATGTGGATAAATTTAGCAGAATCCGGTCTTTTCTTAAACAACACACTTTTTATAATATGCACTGTTGTATTACTGATGGGTCGAAAGACCAAGACAGAAGACTTTTCTAAGATTAAAAAATCCACAACCTCCCAAGTCTATTCAGATTCATAACCAAGAAATGTCTCTACTAATTTAAGGTTGAAATATGCTGAAATTGATAGAAAATGGGCCCATTTATTCAGAAGCTACTTTTTCTGATGTGGTGGACATGATTATTGCATGATTTTGCTCGCAGTTCTGGAAGCACGAAAGTGTGAGGGTAATAATAATCAGGAAGTGAAGCGTCAAAAGGGGAATTTATTTTGGAGAGGAGGAATGGAACAAAGTTGGTTGGGACACATTAACCCACAAGAATGGTTTTCAAAGGCAAGAATAGAAGTTAGTGTAGTCTGAGGACTTGTATAAACCTCTTCCAATTTGGGGGTTTTCTGAGGCTTCCTGTAAATGGCAGATACTTCTTTCTGTTCTTGCCTGCAAACTGGTGTTCAGATGTCACTAAAAACCAGCAAAATAAGGTTTGCAGTTGTGTTTTTGTAAACCTTTTCTAAAATTAGGATTTAGCAATTTTATTTTAGGTTCCTAATTTGTGGGGGAGTGGGTATGATGATGACACACACACACAGAATTGTCAGGATGGAAACACACTTAAAAGCACTTCTTCTGTTCCAAGTGGAAATGTGTAATCCCCAAACTTCCAGAATCCATGGACTTTCAGTAGTTTATACTAGCATCAGCCTTTTTTTTTTTTACCCAGTTTGGTGTTTTTAGCTTTTAAACAGATTATATTGAGCATGCACTTGAGGTTTCAAAGGAAATTTTTAGTCTATTGGGTAATCAGTTCCTTAGGTTTACATCCAAGCCACAAAATATGTATTTGTGTCAAATTTTGCCTTGCTACATGAAGTTGTTGAAAAATCTGCTTGAAATGCAGTTGGTCAGGTTTGTAGCTAAATTATATACATTAAACCTCATCTCTTCATGAATAGTTTGGGTTCAGCATTTTCATTGTCTTGAGCATCAGCTTTAACTTTATAGACAGCTATTTGCAAGAGAAGGTACATTTAATTCCACAACAGTTGACATCGAGAGCATATTGTTGATACAGGCTTCAATGATAACCTTGTGTTTTAAATTGTTTCTGTCCTAGCTTAACAGCACAGTTTATTGTTAACCAGTTTCCTTTTTATCCCTTCTAGCTGCAGATTTATTAGCAGAAACACATTGTACAAATGATGATTTATAATAGAATCATGTTGCCTGAGAAAATGTATTGATTTAGAATGAAATTGCAGTCTTTACTACAAAGGCAGAATGAAAGAGATAAGAGTGATCTGCCTTGATTTAAACTTAATTTCTGTGACTGCCCTATACCTGTGTTTTCTTTCTTTTGTACTATTTTACATGAAAGAAAAGGTTGCATTAGGCATTTTTCTGTATTCAGTTCTTGCAATCTACATTCCTCAACATGCCACAATTACTATGATTGTCTTTGTTCAATTCTTTCATCAGTTCAAAGTAGTACGGCATTTACCTTGGTAGCATTTAAAATGAACCGATCAATAGCTACATGTTTGCTATTAAGAATGATGAAGAAAGGTTGAGTGGGAGGCAAACAAGGTTATCTACTTTTAACATATTACCTAATTATTTTCTGTGTTGGAAGGAAGGCATGCCTTCATTTAATTGATTTTAATACACACACACATGCAATTAATGCAGATGGTCAAAAGTGGACACTACAAATCCTGTTTATTTTTTACTGCTTTAATTTCTTTTTTAAGTTTCATGTCTTTTCTAAGGAAAATACATTGCTCTGTTGTTTAAACTATTGTTGAAACCAGAATTTTAAGACAGCCAGGCAGCTTCAGTATATAAAAAGGAGGGAGAAAGTGTGTGTTTATTGCTTAAGCCAAGGCATAGGGAAGTTATCCTGTTGTTGAAAGAGTTAGCTTGCTTTTGCTACAGCATTTTTTAGACATCTGTGAATTTTTTAAGTTCTATTGCAGTTTCTGCATAGAATTCCTTTTACTTGATACTTCTACTGCAATACAAATTCAAACAGTGATTTTGTTCTGCTTTCTGAGATTGCAAAAAGCCTGATTTTTGTTTCAGAAATATTTTGGGCTAACTTATTCTCCTTATTATTTCATGAAAGGATCCCTCTGCTACTATTTCTTCCTTTTTTTTTTCACTAACCAACTACTTTGGTACAATACCAGCACCATGTGTGCCTAAGTTTGCAATACCATCAAAAGTAGAGCACTATCACTAGCCATGCCCCTGGATGTTGTCAGACCTGTTTATGAGAGACCATCTCCTGAGCTCGATCCAGCTTGCCCAGAAACCATGCTTTCTGCCCTCAGGCATTCTTCTGTTTCTGAACCTCCACAGCTTCCAGAGGCTCCTCCAGCTCCTTAGATGCCAAAACGAAGTCTGAGCAGCTCTGAAATGACAGGCTGCACGAAACAGCAAAAACATCCTGAAACAGCATCTGGGGAGCAAATTAACAGATGGGTGCCCTCAAATTGCAAAGTGATGAGGAAACATTCAGTATGCACATGATGGAAGCTGCAAATGAGGGAGGCAATTTGGTGCTAATAACACCTCATCTTGATCCAGTTTTCATTGGTTTGTGTTATCTTTAATAGAAGCTGAATCAAGATCAAACAGGAAGAAAATAACAGTATACAATGTTGGAGAGTGACCCAACACCAACATCCAAAACAACAAAGGGAGTTAATTTTCCTCTTGCTATTGATATGAGCCTAATGTGGGTTATTTTGCATGAAACCAAAACAAACCTGTACCTTGAATCCTGTGCTGTACCCTCTGTCAATACTTGTGATCACAATGAGAAATATATTCTACTTGTATTTCTGAAGTTGAGTGCTGTTCTAGCTTCAAGTGAAGCTGTAAAGCTCTTCTGAGTTTTCTTAAAGCACCTTTGCTTCTGTCTCCTCTAAATAATATTTTGGTCACCAAAATACAGTTATTAGCATTTCATTTTCTGTGTTTGCCATATCTGTGCTGACATATCACAAATCCTGGCACCTCAACTCTTACCTCATTTGATTTGCAAGTAGTTAAAAAATCACTTTGTACAGAGACAGAAATATTTTTCTGTACCTAATACATTGTTAAGAGGTAGTACACTGCTAGTCTGGTCAGTCACCACATTCTCATTGTTCGATATCACAGTCTCACTTGACACAAAGAACAGATTTATTTTTAATATTCCTGCCAAGATGCAATGATTCTGTAGTAAGTTTGTTCAATGTTCGTATCACAACAGGAGCTGCTGAGAGTGTTTTGATAAGACTGGAGCTCTAATTGAATCTACAGCAATTATAGGCATAAGGGTGGGAAAGAAGGGCATATTTCAAATGTCCACTTCTCCTTGAATTAGATGTCTGAAAAATAAATCTCACTAAATAAAATAATATGAATGAAATTTCAGCACATTTATTAGCAGAGTGACATAAACCGTAACTGTGATTTTGGCTGTAATGTGTAAAGATAATGGTACAAGATTTGGTATGTGACTCAAGACTGATAGGAAAGATGGGTGCTAATGTCTTTACAAACAACTTGATGGGAGAAGGTCTTTAGGAGAAATGGGTGTGAAAGTTTTTGAAATGGATCTTAATGTCTCTGCCAACCTCAAGCTTCACAAGTTTGTCACAGAACCCAGAGAGTTTGACTCCTGAACTTTAGGGTAATAAACAAATGGGTCTGCACAAAGTCTATTGCAGAACCCAGAATAGCCTGAACTTCTGAACTTTGGAGGAAAATGACATGTTCAAGGGAGGAATATGTGGTAGGCAGTTCAGGAAAGCTGTACCTTCCTAGTACCTCAGCCAATGGGGAAAAGGAAGACGGCAACATGCGGCCAGGAGTTTAGGATAAAAGGAGGCTGCATCTTCTGAAACCTCGAGAGAGAAACCCCACAGGGGTATGCCCCAGTGGACTCTCTCTCCCTTTATTCAAATAAAATTGCAGGATTCCTCTCTCTCTTTTATGGACACTGGCTTTTCCTAGCATGATTTCCTGCACAAGATCATCTGAAATATTTCATAGCCTCAAATATTTATAAGTAGATTTATCTGTTTCTTGCCATTAAATTCCTTAGTGATAACTGCACTTCAAATTTCTCGTGTCACCTTGAATAGTAAAATGCCAGTTCTAATTATTATCCATCATTTTGATATTCTTCACCATCTACAGAAAATCCTTATGTTAGTATGGAACAACAGTAATTTATCAATAATAGATAATAAATGAAAGAACAACTCATTTTAGTCTCAGAGATATATGCTTTGGACTTGCTTCTGCTCAATACAACAGAGGATTAATCATATGTGTTATTGATTTAATTACACATACTGGTTAAGGTACACAACATACATATGTATAATATATCATATATATCTGTAATCTTAGCTCTCCTTAAAGGGTCATAGAATTATAGAAAGTTCAGGGTTGGAAGTAACCTTAAAGACCATCTAAACTCAACCTGCCCTGCCATGGGCATGGACACCTCCCACTGGACCAGGCTGCTCAAGGCCTTATCCAACCTGGCTTTGAACTCTTCTGGAGCTGGGCCATCCATGGCTCCCTGGGCAACCTGTTTCAATATCTCACAACCCTCACAGTAAAGAATTTCTTCCATATATCTAACTTAAATTTCCCCTCTTTCAGTTTGCACCTGTTACTGCTTGTCCCATCACTACAGCTCCTGAGGAGCACTTCAATGAACTAATGAGCTTAAAGTTAGGCGAGGACTTAACCACTCTCTTAAATCTAACACTAAACTTCATAATTCTTAGAGAATTGGATCCTAATGCCAATATATAACAGATAAAGACACAAGGCTTACCATGAAAGCAAAGCAATTCAGCACTAGTAGACAACATCAGAAACCACCATACAGCCTGAATGAGGAACTGGCTGCCAACTGTTGGCCTGGAAATGTTTCCCGGTTAAACAGGATGAAGGCAGAAGTAAAAGGCATACATGTATAAACATGAAGTAACAGCATTTATTGTGGACAACAGGAATACCAATGCAGGGTATTCAAAGAGGAATTTTTGCTGTAGATGGCCCCTTAACACAAAAGGCCAGTTTCAGAATAGTGTTGTCAAGATGACTCTGTCATCGCTCTTGAAGACTGCGCTGTTTACTATATTTAATAGTTCCTTTCTATGGTACATTGCTTATATCGACAGATGAATGACAGATGGGGATCTTTTGCTATGTGTCTCCCCTTTTGAGCTGAAGCAAGTCATGGAAGGATAATTCCAAAGCAAATTACAAAGTTGATCGAGCAGCTTAGGCATTTGCTGGGATTAGTGAATGTATTCAATGAGTCACAAGGTGCTCATTAAACAAAGACAAAAAAGAACTATCACCACAACATTTTTTATTTTATACACAAGCCTCAAAAATGGCAAATGTGTTCCCCAGGCTTTTTTCTAGATGCTTTTGAAGAATCGCTAAAGGCTGAGAAGAAACACTGCTTTGTTATTAGCAGCCAGTTTTATTCCACAAAGCAATATCCAAGCAGCACAAAAATATAGTCCTGAAGCCAGTAGCATCTATTGGGACTTTATTCTTCTTTGGAAAACTGACTATAATAGCATCTGAAATGGTAAGCATTATCCTAATTCCATGACTTGTTTACTCAGAGACAAAACGCTTTCTATATCAAAACACAAAGACATGCAAGGGCAAAGATGAGTAAGTTGTATACGGACATGTGGGGACTAACACTCCTCATGTAGCTCATCAAATTATAGAACACTCGTGGTTTACAGTGCATATAACACTAACCCTTTGGAAAATACTAGCTGAAATATTGCTAAGCACTGAAATTAAGAAAATGAGTGTAGAATTGCTGGTATATTCAGCAGTAAGGCAGTTGCATTATATAGCAGCACCTCAGAAGACTAAAATACTTCTGTCAACAGGGAGAACAGACTGTGCAACTGTGATGATCTATCAATTTGCTGTCAAACTCTTCTCTCAGTCTGACAGTGGTCCTCACTGTTAAAACCAAAGTGTTGGCATCACATAAAACTGTGCAGAGGATTAAGGTTATTTAGGATCTCTCTGCCTTGGTCTTGATGGTCACCTAATATTCCTTATAAGACCATTGGAAATAGTTCCCACTGACAAAAGCGCCTAGGAACACGCAGAATATGAAAGCAACTACTAAGAATAAAACTTTTTTATGTGGTCTTTTTATTTTTCTTAATGGAAAATGTTACATCACAGATGTTCACTTTGAGATAATAAATAATTGACATTTTCACCTTTGAAGATCTTCCTCTAGACCCACAAAGAGAATTTTACTTTTAAGGTACACTATCCTCCATTTTTAAAAACTACAATAGCCCTCAAAGTCATGTTACACTGGTTGCACATCCTAAAGATCCCTTCTTCAGAATGTAGTAACACTCCACCACTCAGAGCATCAGTAGGCAAAGATAAAAAAGCCAAATAATGAGAGCACTTCCTAGACAGCAGCCAGGAAGCCCAGGATATATACGAACACTTGCAAACATTCTGTGCAGCTAGATATGCTAGCCAAATTTTTCACTTGAAAGCAGATTTCAAATTCAGCTCCTAAATTTGGCCATTAGATAAGGAGTAGCTCCTGGAAATAATAAAATGAGATCACAGCATTTTTATTAAATGGTGAAACTTTTCTGATAATGATGAAAGCAAAACGTAATGAAATCCACTTGTCCACCTTGATGCAGTTAAAGTCACTGATCTGCTTCTTAGATATCAAAAAGGTATTTGACCAGGTCAGATAGACCTTCCTTTCCTATACATTGTGAAAGCCTGTATTTGACTTCTTTTTTTTTTTTTTTTCTTTTTTTTTTCCCCCACTGAGGGTATGTGGTTTGGTCAATGATGAGTTATCACAATAATTTTTTCTTTAGTGGATCATTGGACAAGAAAATCAATCATATCTTGCTCTTTAATTTCATGCATTTTTAAGTGAGTTCAACTAATAGGAAAATGCTCAAATTTGAAGTATCATTGATGCTAACAGAAACAAATCAGTCATGTAAACAGGCACTTTTATTTTTAACCTCTAGTTTGTACCTCCTAATTTTGCTTTTATGCTCAGGGAATTTCAATGCAATCTCCATACACTAAAGCAATGTATAAATTCCAGGGCTATTCAAACTAATTAAAACCATTCTTTCTCATTAGGTGGATTCCTCTGAAGTTAGGAAAGATTCAACAACAAAGAGATTATATAATTTTAAGACATTAAATTTTAAATGTAGAATTGAAAACTACAACTTTCTATTAATGTCCTGCCAGAGAGTTTTTAAAAATGTAATACAGTCTCATGTGTATAAAGAAGACTAAAGAATAAAGTTTTGTAGAATAAAATAAAATTCTGAAAGATAAATTTGGGTTATTACTTTTTTTTTTTCTGGTTGGGGTTTTGGTATTTTTTTTTAATAAGACCAAGGTAAATACACTCAAGGAGATAATCTTGGAATTTGATGGAAGAATGGTTCATACCGTTCCGGCCCTTCTTTCTTCCCTTGATCACATCTTGTCCACTCCAGACAAGAAGTGTAAAGGCACAATTGGCGTGCATGTTGCAAATCTCATTTTCATAAAGTAAAAACTGATGGAATAATTATGTTTTACCCTTGGAAAATTTCTCCTTTAGGCTTTTGCCCCATCCATTTCTCTCATCAAAAAAATAGCTGCCAGTTGAGACAGGTGCTATTTTTAACTGGCAGCCAAAATATTCCTTTACTGACTTTCCATTTTGAATGTTCTTTTCCCCCCCATCTCACTGAATGGGTGTTTGGGATTTTAGAATTCATTAGATGAATCCAAAGACATAGGTTAGATGTATTTCTGTGGAAATGCCTACAGCAGGTCACAAGAATCAGTTTGCTTTTCGTGTGTTCAATCTTTCCAGCCTGTCTTAATTTAGGATGAAACAAACCACTGCATTTAATAGACTCTGGCATGAAAAATTCGGGTAGATACAGAATCAAACACGAGCTACTTTGCACAATTTAAAGTACGCCACCTGATATGCAAAGAACAGGAAGTCTTGTTCAAATGAATTTTTGGCCCTGTTTCTATGTGAATACCTGTGGGAACTGAAAGAAATAAAAGAAATTATAAAAATATTTAAATATTCTTGTGTGCTACAGTTCGTTATGAAAACTATAAGGAAAGAAAGGACAACAGTTTACTTTACATTTCAGACATTTCCTGACACCTATCAGGAAATTCATCTAACCAAAGGGAACAAGATTTCAGTTTCATTTTTCGTGTTCAGTAAGTGCTCAGAGGCGAGGAGCCTGGTGGAGGTCGGCTTCCTGCAGCGGCGACTTCCCAGGCAGCCAGCCCTGGAGAACATGAGCCTCTGTGGAGCACAGCTGGACCAGCTGCCTCACACCAGAGCCTTCAGAGTTATAGCTTTTCACATCATCCCCTTTCGAGTAGAGAAAGGAAAAATGAACAACATTAAAACTCTGTGTCCTCTCTGATATCTATAACTCAAAGTGAAGTGGTGCTTCTTTGGTGGGAGAGTTCTAACACACCATCAGCCATCTGAAAGTCAGACCTCTTAGCCTAAACCTATTATTGTAAGTCAGTCCGTAGAGGAAGATAAACATCTTCACACTTATCTCCATCCAAAAAAGACATGCTCTTCAAGTCTCTGCTGCCCCATGCTGCTTTGTGCACCAGAGTGCTCCTCTTGGTCTTCTGTGGAGCAGCAGGTAAATCTGTTCTCTCTGGGGCTCATCTGTTGTGGACAGACACCCTTACACCCTCCACTCTGGGCTTGGAAGAAAGGACTACTTTTCTGGTTTCCACGATAACTTCTGAAGGAGCTAGATTGGGTGCGTAAGGCAGCAATTTTTAGCCAGTGATAAATGGCTTAGCTGCACTGGGCTTGTAACCATACCATCAGTTTAATTCTTGGCCTCCTTCACTAACAGTAATTGAAACGTATCAAAAATCCCAGGGGAATGATTCAATGTGGCATGATCACTCTTGGGTATCCTACAGTGTCTAAAATGGCACAAAGAACCTACATATAAGCATCTGGATTGCATACAAAGTTTTGTAGCAGCAGGTGCTGTCAGAAATAATGTTACCTTCTGGCACTTTTCTTCTGCATGTGCATCCAGATTGCACAATCAGCGTGTAAAGCTGTTTAGATCTCCATACTGCTAGTCTCAATCATTCAGGGCATCCTCCCAGCGTTTGTTTTATTCCTGACAAACATGTGTTCCAGTCACTCAGAGTCAAGAAGTCTGATAGATGCTTTATCAGCATCTGAATTTTAGGTGCTGTGCATTGAGCAACACCAGCCTTTGCCCAAAACAAAAACTGATTTAGAGCCTCTTAAAGATGTGTCTTCTCTTTGCCACATGTTGAAGGAGGCTGCCTTCATCAGGCCTTTGCTCAGAAAAGCCTCTGTGTTCTGCGTGCATGGGCGTCCAGGGACGAGGCTCTGTTCCCCAGCACTGTGCACCTGTGGGATGCACACAGGGGTCCACCACAGCAGAGGTGGTGATTCCAGTCCTCACCCTGCCCTGAGCACACGTGGAAAAGCAATTCCACTCAGCCAAAAACTGAGCTCTGCTCTTTAATTTATGCAATTATTTATTTTTACTTAGGGCATGGAGGGCAGTGTGCCAGAGAGAAACACTGAAAGGGAATCACTAACCTGAGAGGCTAAGAAGGGAGGTTGAGTGGGGCCTGTACTGGTTTTGTGTTTCCTGGTTTTGGTAGCAGGGGTGAGAAGCTGCTGGAAGCTTCCACCACGTCCAGCAGAGCCAATCCCTGATGGCCCTGAAGATGGACATACTGCTGGCCAAGGCTGGGCCAATCAGAAGTGGTGGTAACGCCTCTGTGTTAACATAGTTGAGAAGAAATAAAACCTCATCCTACAGCTCTCTCAAATTCCTTTGTTATTATTACGCTGCTCATCTCTCAGCACAGCCATGAGATCTCTGAATCCTGTCACTCTCCACCTTCAGCCTGGAGCAGCTGCAGTGACTGCTCTCAGGCTGACCATGATATTTGGAAAGACAGAGTGAGGTTATACCATAAATAAGATGGTTAAATACAAACTATCATTGAAGGAGCTTGCTGCTTTGGTTTAATTGCATTAATTGTGTCTTTAATTGATATTTATGTGTCTCTGACTACCCCAGCAGGATTAGGAAGGATGAAGAGAAGGCAGACACAAGCAGAGAACCAATAATGCACTCTTTTGTACTAATGGTGCTCTATTTATGATCATGCGAAGCCTAAATTACGTTCCATCAAAATAAATAGTGATTTTTCTTTTTACTTTATTATGTCAGAAACCAAGTGCAAGATTTACCTTTAATACAAAAATAACCTAATTGAGCTCAAGGAGCTGAGTCAAATCCTGTTGCTATTCACCCCCCCTCTCCAGCCCTTCTTTCTCCCCCACCCCCTGGGTCCTGTGGCTCCACTAAAGCCTCTGCTGATTTGCAACAAGACGAGAGAAGAGTTTACATCCTACATACTTTTTCAAGCCATGCACAGGAACTGTAATGCAGCAGTGCAGAGGCACTCCAACTAATATACTAATTGGATGCAGATGTGTTCTGCCTCTTGGAAAAATAAGACCAACTGGATGATCAACAAGAGCCAAATGGGTAATTTCTTTTTAAACAAATTGGTTTTATTAACTTTAAAATGCCCATAATCCAACTAGTCTGGCAGACTTTGAATACTATGAAACCACAAGCAGTATGCGATACCTGTTATTATCTCATACTACTTTTGGCTGCAATCTTGCCATTTTGAATAAAAGACTAACATGTAAGGCTGAAGTCTCTCTTAAATAAAGAGTAGCATGTGTGAGTGCTGCCCCAGGAGATGGCCAGGAAATGAACTGTTTCAGGCTAAATTCTTTCCTTGCTGCTTACTTTCTTCAGTAGGAGTGCGTTTGTACACTCTGCCCACAGAAAACCCATCTCTCACCCACCCTCTAAACAAAGAAGGATGCTGTCAGTGGGAAGGAAACCATGCCAGTCTTGCTCTTAGTGGAGAGGAAGGGTTTTAGTGATAGCTTTCAATGCTGCTCACAGTCCTTTCAGCCACCAATGCAGAGGGAGTAGCAGGGCTAGCATATTAAAAGTTAGCATGAGGCCCTTTCACCTAAGAGATGCTTCTGTCAGAAAACGAATTCTTATTTAGCTCACACCTTTGATACTGATGGGAGGAGTGTGATGTCAGTGCAAGTGGAGATGCTGCAAAGTTGAAAGGATCCCACTGAGTATGAACCCTGTACTGCTGCTTGACAGCTTTGACTTTCCGAGTGACAGAGGACCAAATGAAGGGCCAAGAGTTGCAGTTTATTGAATAATTTTCATCCTTTTTAAATCAGCATATTTTTATTCCATTCTGCCAGTTTTATTTCTGTGGAAAATAATCCATCCTTTAAAATGACTGTTATGACTTTACTAGAAACATGAGCAAAAACAGTGGATATTGTCAATACTCTTTGGAAAGGAAGTGTTTGGAAGAGCCAATACTGTCAGTATCTGTAGAGCTTGGGCATCCATCTTCTTGAACCCTCTGGCATCACTTGACTTCTGAGTCCTGCTCTTTGGGTGATGACTAATAGTCTGAGAGGGCAGCCAGAGATTTCAATTTCAGAATTAGGATTACTGGCTACTGAATGACATCTGGGAGTTACTGTGGGAGATCTCTATTTTCCTGGTCAGTTTAAAGCAGATCTTTTTTCAAAAGACAGGCATAATTCAGCAAATGAATACAGTTCCACTGAAGCCGAGCTACAGTATCAATGAAACCTAAGTGTGCACTTCAGCCTTGGAGAGCAATGTAAAATAGTAACGATGTCCTGTGAAAACAAGAAAATTATAGGAGAAGAGAAGAAGGAGCTAAGTTACCATAGAATAGAGAAACCATAGAGATCAGCTGAAAGCAGCAGAAAAAACCTTCAAAACTTTGGTGTTTCCTATTGCTGATTTGAGTGAATTTTGAAGTGCCTGCCTTCAAAGTATAGCCTTGCACCAGAACAGTGGGGTATGAATAGCAGATTTGAATAATTACCTTTGAGATGATTGCCAGTTCAGATTATTTGAGATTGCAATCACTTCAGATGTAACTTCTTTTATTTTTAATTTTAGAAATGCGATAAATTAGAACTACAAGAAGAGTAAATAAGAATCTTGTGAGACTCAGCTGAAAGATCTTTGCCCTCTAGTTTAACACAGAACAAGTGGCAGCCAGAGCCAGGTTGGGATGCTCAGGTCACATTAGATTCAGGAGCAGACTCTGTCCTTCCTTTAAGAGGAATTACACATCATAGGCTCCAGCCATGCCATGAATCTGTGTGCTTTGTGCCAGGAGGTAGTGGCAGGAACCCAGACTTACCCTTCAGGTAAATTCACTTGTGTTAAAAAATGCACTTTTCAAGGATTTTCACTAGAAACTGACCAATCCCTTAAAGCCACATAATTTACCTGATGACTGATTGCAGTATCCAAATACAAATGTCTTGAGGTCATGCTTGAAAATATGATCTACAAACAAAGATAACTCCAATGCAGCTCTGTAACTTTGAGAATGACCATGAAGTAAAGCAAAAATACTCTAGTTAATAAATTTTGAGAAATATATTTAAATCAGTCCTTTTCAAACTTCTCAATTAACAAAAAGAAAATTTGTATGAAATTATCTCATTAGTAATTCACAGATTATGTCAGGTTTCCCAAATAACCTTTTTAGCTGCCTGATATGCAGATGCTCTTCCTCTGTGGGTCAGAGCAAGGTGCCTTGGCAGTGATCAGGAAAGAACAGGAATGCTCTGGGTGCATACATAGGGCTAGGAAAGTTTTATGGCTTTATTTTTTTAGTGGTAGACATACCTTGGAAACAGCTGCAGGATTCCTATTCTAGGTTTTATTTTCCAAGCTGTGGAGCAGTTTTTTTGGCATCTAACACATCTGGCCTTTAATCATGTTCTCACTGCTCCACAGTGTTTGACACACTATGTGGTAGAGCTCTTGCATTCACAGGATCACTGACAGGATCAAACCACAGAAATGTTTCATTTGGAAGGGCCTTCTGGAGGTCATCTCAACCAGCTTTCGTCTCTAAGCCAGCCTGACTTCAGGACTAAAAACCCAGTTAAACCTTTACTTTTTAGAAAAGGTGATTTTTTAATTTTCTTTTTTAGTCTGGCAGTTTTTCACCCCAAATGGTGGTTTCCTAGTTTTCTGTTCTTAGGTAATTTTGTCTACCTACATCAGCACCGTACTAAATATAGTTGTCTGTGTAAAAGACAGTCTTTCAAATCACTGTGAGAAACAGCTGTAGTTCACCTACCATGGCTTTGCAGACAATCAGTGATTAATTTTTTTGTGTTTTAAAATGTAGAGCATTGTCCATATATGTTGCATATATGGCTTTAGCCCAAATAAAGTTCTACTCTCATTTGGCATAATAATAATTACGTTATAGAGTCCTTTTAAGGTTATTATGGCAGATTCAAATTAGACCTAGATACAGCTACAGAATCCATATCAAATGAGATACTGATACACTAAGATCTTCAGGAGAAGCATTTCAAATTTCTAAGGCAGGATTTGTTTTTGTAGCTTTTGTTCACACCCCTGTAATCAAAATACTGGCATGATTAAATTCCAGGCTTGTTGGAGGACTTCACTTCTCAGATGGTAATATCTTATGTACCTGATTTTCAGTTCTGTTTTCAAATGTTAATTTTTTCCACTCTTTTTATTCACTACACCATGCAATTTTTGTTTATCTTTCAGATGTCTGCTCTGGCAGTATTTCATGAACTTTTATACAATTCTGACACTCTGGGCTCCAGCTAGTCAATGGCTTTGTTTCTGTCCTGCTATGTTTTTCTCTGGCTCAGAGGTACAATCACTAACAATGTGGTGAAATGATTTGCAATCATGTAGTTTTTGTCCCAGATTTGGATCAACTTTCAGAAAAATCTGCTTTGTAAAGGATCACAATGAGATATGTGAATAGCCTGTATCTTAATTTCACAGAAAATATCAGGATAGCTTTCTATAATAGGAAGAGTTTTATGGCAAAACAGGCGACTGGTGTGTATAAACACATTAGCCGCTGTCCTGCTGGGCTCTGAAAAGCCAGATGGTTTTATTACTTTTGCCACTTGCTGGAGGAGCCGTTGATCCTGCCAGTATTTGGGTAATAGCTCTGCCCTGGGATCTGTCAGAGCAATTGCACATTCATCTGGCAAAAGGTTGAGCGATGCACGAGAGCTCCAGTGCCCTGGACAGACAGAGAGCAGCGTGCTCAGATGCCGAACGCGGGCGCTGTCAGAGCCGCCGTGCCTGGCAGCTGGTCTGTGCACGCGTTGCAGCTCTGCCCTAACCCCTGCACGGGAACCCACCGACCACTGAGTGTCCACCCATTGTCTCTGAAGGCTGCTCATCCTGGAAGCTGCTAAGACAGCAGTCTGATATGTTCATAAAAAGACCGAGCCCCTGGATGTAGAGACAGCAGCTACCAATTTGCTTCGTACAGAGGAGTGTTCACCTGTCGTGTTCATGTGTAATGTGTATTACAGTAACCTCAAAATACAGACAAATAAAAGACAAGGCTAGCTTTAGAATTCTTGGGAAAGAAAAATCAGTGTCAGCTCTGAAAAGTTTCTAATATTCATTAATTTATAGGGTCTATGGAATAAAATGTGTTAGTGGGAAGTTAAAGTTAGCTGCAAAACAGCGGGGGCTGGTGGAATGAACAGAATGATGAAATCAACACACTTTTATAGATAGATAAAATATCTAAACCCATATCCCTATAAATAATAATGGCATTTAAAACCCGTTACTGTGCTGCAATAAAATGAAACAATAGCAGCTGTTATGAAGCTTTTCATTTTCTAGAACATCAGAAGTTAGAAATTAGAGCAGGAGAAGTTACCCAGAGTTTAATTGCTGGAGGAAGCACAAACAAAATACAATTTGGACAGTGATCAACCATCTCTGAGGGGTACTCTCAGCAGTGCCACTGTGACTGTGAGCTTTCTGAGCTTTCTTGAAAGCTTCAAAAGCATCTGCACAGGGCCCAGTCTGAAGGACCTTGCCTCTAACAAGTCTGAGTATATGGGTCAAAGAGAAAGAGTCATGGATTCAGTACGCTGGTCACCATGTGATCTTTTTTTAATCTAGCCTGTGCCATTTGACTGGTGACCGAATATGAGTAGTTTTTATCAACAGGTAATTTAATTATTTGTGTCATAAGGTCATCTTTTCAAAATCTCTCAAGAAGTGTAGAGATATAGATCTAGCTGTCTTATGACAAATACTAAGCCACATCTCACTATCACTGCATGAAAGCACTTTATTAAAAAAAACAAACCCTGAGGTAATGCAACAAGTGAAACTAAATTAAAATAAGTGGCCTAGAATCACCGTGGTGAATTTCTTGAAAATGGGAAATGGAAATATAGTCAGCTAGTGCTCTTCTTTCTAAGCGTTTCTCAGGCCTTGAGAAAGTATCAGCAAAGGCATCCTGCGTGGAGCTAAATGATCTCCACTCTCTTTTCAATTTTCAGCTTCATTAAAAAAAAAAAAGAGTGAGAAAAAAGAGCAGTCGAAGAATGGATTTTCATATTGTACAATTATGCCTTATTAAAGGGCAGGTTATGTTGAAACTGCCACTTTGGTTTCTTTTGGTGCAGTCGTATACAGCATTGAGACTGACACAACCTGAGGCAGTCATTTAATGACTGACAGTCACTGTCTCCTCAATGTAGATACTTTCTGCTTTACTGCTACTTTTCTCTAAAGAAGTGAGAAAAGTGCATGCCAATGGCTGGCATTTTTCACACATGTAAACTTTCCTCCTTTATATTCTTTTCAGAGGATGATGCACTTGGCTGCTCCTGGAAAATTCATGAATCATGGTTTCCAAGGTTTTTGTCATGGTTCCTATTGTAACAAAATCTAGATGGACAATTGGCAGTAATTTATGCAAAGGATTTAGCCACTTTTTCTATTTTAGAAGTTAACTTGTAGACAACTGTGAGAATTATGAATTTGCTCCCTCTCCACTGCTGCTTAACTCTTGAGGTGAGTAAACAGTAGTCTGAAGGTGATTTAATATTCCTTGTTGCAGGAGTGTTAAACCTTGGTGCAATATTAAACCTTGGTGCAAATATTCCTTGTTGTGGGCTTTGTTCCCCTACTGCTCTACTTAAGCATCTGTTTCCAACCTTAGTGTGCACCACTGCGTCTGTTGAGAGCACGCTGTCCCAGCTGGTCACTTCACAAGGTACATGAACAAGTAAACTTTGTGATTTTGTGGATGTTAATTCAAACTTCAGAGATTACAAAAGTTCCTGGATGGCCCTTCCCTGTTCCAGGGAAGGAGTGAGTAAGCACAATGGAAAAAGAGAACTTCTAGAAATAAAGAGAGCATGTTGAAAAATTTAAGTATTCCCTTTTCTTCCTCTGCACAAGGAATATCCTTATATTGGCCATATGCATATCCAGGCTTAAAAATAGCTGGACTCTTTCCTGACTGGGAGGGAGAAAGGTATAAACCATATGTATTGGCTGTCCAAAGTACTTACAGCTACATGTGAATACACTTGTGTGGTCCTGGCTGTGACTGATGTCATCGTGTGTCTGTACAGATGCTTGCCAGGTACACTGGAAACAAATCCATTCCCTGCTGTACTAATAGCACTATCCTTCCTGCACGGAGCCCTAGCCAGCTTTGAGGAGCTTGGAAGGGGTTTTTAAGGGAAGTCTATTGATGATTTCAATGAATAAGTGATGTGCATACTGCAAAGCTATTTATTTATGAATAATGTACATAATGTCCTTTTCACCCTTATTATAAGAACAGTATTTGAAAGCTTTTGCTTTTCTTCTGAGACTTCTTTCCGGCTACTTCACTACCCAAGAGCTTCTTCCCCTGATTTTCTCTCAGGAACATGGCCCAAGTGTTTTCTAGCTGGCTTTTTGGATTATTCCACCTACATGGTCTCTGGATACTGTCGTACCTCTACCAGCATTGTTCTGCTCTGTGCTTCTGGAGACAACCTATGGAAAGTTAATCTATTCACAGAGCAGTGGGTGGTTTGGCCAGTCTCCTCCGTGCTCCACGGCCACATTTAGGGTATGGACGTCTGTATTTCATCCCTTTTACTTCCAAAAGTGTGCTTAATTACACCTTTTTCTTCCCTGAACGAAATTTTTTTCCCTTTGATTACAAGATTTCACCCAGTTTGTGCCATAACAAGAAAGATCAGGAAATAATAAAAGCTGAAGTACTTCCCTAAGTGTGAATTTTCTCTCTGGAAGGACAAAGGAGACAGTTTTCATGGGGTACCACTAACATGTATAAGCTGTACCAACACTGGCACAGTGATGCTGTAAAACTATATCAAACTGCTAAATAGAGACACATTTGGGATTGTTAGACAAGATGGAAAAGAAACTAAGATAGCAATGACTGAGAGAAGATAATTAAATACAGAGGATTTTGCTGTTCCAGAGAACTCAAGGGGACTGTCTACCTGTGGGTGGAGAGTTTCAGGTTTGGTTCAATCGGTTGGTTTTGTCTGTCCTTAGTGTATGATGTGATGTTGCTGCTGATAGAACTGCTGCCAAAATGCTAGTTTTTCTACCACCTGTTTCAGATTAAATAGGAGGGGTGTTTGGTTTTTTTAGTAGTGAAGATAGAAAGTAGTGGAAGTTTTGCATATAAGTTGAGCTGTGATCCTACAGTCGAGTACCTGTGTTTCAGAATATTTTTTCAGACTAAAATTTTCTTACACAAAGGTTCTGTTGTGGTTTTTTACTTATTTCAGAAGATAGCTAATTTGCCAGAATTAATCAATCTATCTGTCTATCTATCTATCTATCTAATGGCCTTTCCATCCCAGAGAAAATGATAGCGTCAAATTATTCATTAAAACTGATGTTTGGTTCTAGCTATGGATAAAAATTGATACTTTAGGAAAAGTTTTCCCATTCCCCACATCAAAAGGATGCGTGCAGCTACTGTCCATATATAATATTTCCCAAAGATATTGTCTTTTGTTTCCTTCTAAGTTTTTCCTGCATATATTTTTAATAAGTTTTGCCTACTCAGCTTTGTGTTCTACACTTGCCACCCCCATCTTCTCATAATATGAATACATATGAATATTTTGAACTCCACCCAGTAAAGCAGACCAATCAATTACAGAGTAACAAAAAAACCTCCTGGAAATGAACCAAAACATACCTCCTCTGAACCTGAAGAGCCTGAGGCAGGCAGATTGTAAAGAGGTTTAATTTGGTCCCTCATCAAATAGACCATTCCTCTGTGAGAAATGAGATTAGACCAGAAATGGGCACAAATACATAAAATCCTGAAATTCTGGAAAAAAAATTTATTCCTACCACTGTCTGGAAGCCCTCTCTGATAGTGTTTCTCTCCCACATCTGCCCTTTTGTTGTGCTGGACTAGTTGCAATCCCTGGTAAAGGAACTCAGTCAGGATTGACAATGATTTTTCTGTACTTTGCTAATACTTGATGCAGTGTGAAAGACGTATTTTGTCTCACAGGAATTATAATGTTTCTGTTTATAAGTTTTTCTTTTCCTAGAGCACATTAAGTGAGGAAAGGTTAGGCAGGTTAGATGATAGGGTGCATTTTGGCTCGGTGCACTTCTGTCTGTGTTAAAATGAAGACTTCACAGACAGAGGGATCGAGTGCACCCTCAGCAAACTGCAGATGACACCAAGCTGAGTGGTGCAGTGATACACCTGAAGAACAGGATGCCATCCAGAGGGACCTGCACAAGCTCCAGAAGTGGCCCATGGGAATCTCGTGAGGTTTAACAAGACCAAGGGCAAGGTGCTGCACCTGGGTCGGGGCAATGCCAGGTATCAATCCAGGCTGGGGGATGGACAGATCCACAGCAGCCCTGCTGAGGAGGACTTGGGGGTGCTGGTGGGTGAGAGGCTGGACACGACCTCACTGTGTGCCTTTGCAGCCTGGAGAGCCAAACATGCCCTGGGCTGCATCAAAGGCAGCGAGGGCAGCAGGGGAGGGAGGGGATTCTGCGCCTCTGCTCTGCCCTGGTGAGACCCCACCTGCAGTGCTGCATCCAGCTCTGGGGTTCCCAGGACAGGAGGGACATTGATCTGGTGAAGTGAGTCCAGAGGGGGCCACCAAGATGATCAGAGGAATGGAGCACCTCTACTGTGAGGAAAGGCTGAGAGAAATGGGATTGTTTAGCCTGAAAAAGAGAAGACTTAAGGGTGACCTAATTGGGGCCTTCCAGTACCCAAAGAGAGCCTACAAGATAGAGAAAGACTATTTACCAGGTCATGTAGTGACAGGACAAAGGGGCATGGCTTCAAACTGAAAGAGAGTGGATTTAGATTAGATATTAGGAAAAAATTCTTTATTGTGAGGGTGGTGAGGCACTGGAACAGGTTGCCCAGAGAAGTTGTGGATGCCCCATCCCTGAAGGTGTTCAAAGCCATGTTGGATGGGGCACTGAGCAGCCTGGTCTGGTCAAAGATGTTTGGAACTAGATGATCTTTAGGGTCACTTCCAATCCAAAGCATTCTGTGATTCCATGATTCTATGATTCTATGATGACTTTGTGCTGGTGTGGTCAGCCTTAGAATACCGATATGATGTTTATTAGACCTTTGGCTCATAGTTAAAAAAAAACCAAAACAACACAAAGAGAAGGAAAAAAAAAAGCCCACAACACAAAAAAACAGACAAAAAATGAAGAAATGAAAAAAGAAAATCTGCTGGGATAGGGCAGAAAAGAAGAGTGAAGGCATACATGTTAATAAGTAATTTAAGCTTTCCTTAGCTGGGCTTTACCCAGAACATTTCCTTGGATAGCCAGGATAGCTATAATACTTAGCATTGTAACATTTAGGGATGCAATAAGTCCATATGGCTCATCTAGGTTCATTCATTTATCTGTCTAGTTTTGATACCTTGTAATATTTTTATCCTCTAAGTCTCTTGCATGTCTATTTTTTTTCCCCAGTATGTTCCTGAATAAAGCATGTACTGTTACTTTTGGTACTAAGAGATTAGCCAGTGCGGAAAAAAGTGAACTCCCTCGGCATATGCTTATTTCATTTGCCTAAGTTTGTGCATTCTATAAATTATTCAGAGAAGTGATATTACTGGATCAACAACAGCTCTGGTTCGTCAGGTCATATAACAATCTTGGACCATTACGTTGGTGGGGTGCCAAAGTACAATGCAGAGAGTGAATTTACAATGCATATTTCAGAATAATCCCTCTACACACAGTGTCAAGGTCCATTTGTGAGATATTCCTATAAAATATAATTGTCAATGCAGCCCCATCCTGAGAGTCAGGGATGAAATCTGGGACCTTTTTTTAAATGCACGATTTTCCTGTCATCCCTCTTATTACAGCTCTGAAGACGATTGCAATCAGGAGCTACACGTGGGCAGCCATTTTATATGTTATCTGTTCACTTCCCCCATGCTTTCAAAGTGCTCCAGGATGATTCTTGCTGAAGATTTTCCAATCACCTTTTTCTTCCTTTTACTGGTCTGTGTAGAAAATATCTATAATGGGGTGCAATTGAGAGATTCTGATTGTCCCTCCATTCAGTTACCTAGGAAACAGACTTGTGGATATCCAGCTTTTCCCTTCATTACTGAAGATGCCATTTACAGTTGATTTCCTCCTATGTCTCCTTTGCTGTGTATACTGGTGAAAAGGAAGGGACACAATAATGCTTGTTCTATTGTTCGGTTTGCTGTTTTAAGGTGTTATTTGTTTGCAGAATATTCGGGTTATAAAGTCTGAATGCATTGTTCATGATGAATAGCCATGCCATGGGCAATATAGATAGCTGAAGATACCACATAATAAATTCCTTTCCTTTTTCTTTCTTTCCCTTTTTTTTTTTTACCTTCTGCTTATTGGGTAAGAGTCAAATGTAAATCTCGTTAGAGTCCCTCAAATTCTCAAATCTAGTTATACCTGTGAAACATTATCAATGTATTAATTATTTTACAGTTCAAATTGAAAAATAGAGGTATAGCTGAGAGCAGGTTTGTTTCCTTCCATCTTTCCACTCACTTTAATGACTTCTTATGCACACTGAAGTGGAGGAAGATATTAATTTTGTGGCCGGGACATGGCATACCCTTTTGAGAATGGATCTTAATCAGTTTGAGCACTTTAACCCTTAGAAGCTCAAATTTGACATCTTGCTGTGAAAAGGTGTAAATGGTGACTCAGTTTACTATTTAAGTGCAGCACAAATTTATTGTCAGTAAAAGAAAAGATATTAATCATCAAGAACTCCAGGTATTCATTTGGATGTGTGTTTTTCTCCTCTCTGCTTCCTTTTCTTTATTCTTTTCCTTTGTTCTTGTTATTTTGGCTCCTTCTATTTCCTTTCTTCCTCTCATCCATCACTTTTATCTGTTTCATCTTCTTCCCTTTATCTTTATCTGTTCCCTCTTAATATTTACTCTTTTCTTTGTCTGTTGTAACTGTTTTTCTTTTACTGAGTCTTCCTAGTGTCCCCCCCACCCCCCCTTTTCTTCACCTCCCAGGAAGAATCCCTCTTTTGAGAAATATGCCATATTTAGTTTCAAAGTCATCTCCTCCCCATTTTGGTTTGAAATTTATTTATGCCAGTAATAAAGAGTACTGAAGGGCTGGGTAGCAGTAGAGAAGGTTGTTTATAGGCTGGAGAGGAACAGAAAAGCATTAGACATTTCCTTACTCTACCAGTTTCTTTCCATGTGCATCCCTCACTTTGCCTCCCCCAGTTTTGGCTAGATCATCCCAGGACCACCAAGGTTTGCCTGCCCCCCCAGTAGCCTCCCTCAGCTGCATATCTCCTTCCTTGCCTAATTCTCTTTCCTGCCTGCTCTTCCTCCTTGTCACAGCCCTCTCAGTGCACTTTTCTCTGCCTCTTTCTGCCTTGCCTCCATTTTCCTCAGACTGTTCCTTACTCTGATAACATCTCTGTCCTTCTGACCCCAGGATGACTGTGAAGTCACCCTGACTGTTTTGTTATGTTTTATGGCATTTGTCTTAGTGGTGTTTTTCCCTTCCCTTTCCTTTTCTGTCCTCACAGTCTCCTTTTCCCTTATTCCTCATCTCTAAGCAACTTGACCTGCCTCATTGTAGCATAATCAGCTACCCCAAGCTGGAGCAAAGCAGGCAGAGTTGGACAGAAGTCGAACTCTAGGAAAAAAAGAGCAAATAGCAAAGACAATACCTGTCATTTACATCAAGAGGGCTGGCCCACAGTTCAGAGAGAGAAAAGAAAGGAAGAGCAGTGCCTTTTCCAGTGAGTCAGTGCTGGCAGAGGAAGGACGACAGTGACAATGATCTTTGGGGTCTTCCTCTTTATTCTCTGGCCTCGGGTCTGCACTTCCTGCTGTAGTTCTCACTTCCACAAAGAAAAGGTACCTCGGGTGTTACTGCATCCTTAGCACTGCCTGAGGGAGCTCAGACAACAGACTTAAGAGAAGGTGAGTGAAATGGTGATCAGAAATTACAGCAAATTTCATTCTGGACACACTAATGGAAGAGGAGAGGACATACTGCTGGGTGTATTTTGTGTTCTTACACTTCATCTGCAAGCAGTGCTTTGCTCTGCACACATTGAGGTGGTAGAGGGATGGTAGTGAGGGATGAACATTAATTTATTGATGTTAATTATCAGCTAAAACTGACAGGATGTTTTTTTGATTAAATGTTTTCCTGTTTTCATCAGAAAATGCTAATGGGGAGAGAAAACCCAGAGGTTTTCATAGGAATATATCCATTTCTAACACATTTTTATTGGGAATGCTTTTCCAGTCTAGATGGGGAGTTCTGTCCAAAACCCTCAGAATGGACATCCTGCCCCAATATAATCATTATTTTGGTAAGAAACTTCAGAGGAAGTTGTTTCAACTCTCTTTTTTTCTGTTGAGACATTGATTTAAATCTGTATATTAAATAACTCAGATGGATGCCTCTGTCACAACAGACCTGACTTGTCTTTATTGAGGTAACTGTTCTCATTTTCTTAGTGGGCCTTGATTTTACTTCAGTCAGGATTTAAGATTTGCTTTTTATCTTAATAAGTTTCAGGGGACAGGGAAAACTTCATTATTATACAGATATGTCCTGAAAGGCATAGTTCAGAAACCTGATGCAAATCTGTCCTCTCTTCCTCCTCCACCCACAGCACCCTAAGTCATCTTTGGCTCTGAGTCCCTTGGGCTCCCCGGGACCTCCACAGCTCTCCTGAGGGGGACAAAGAAAAGAGACACCAAATACGTAATGTGAGAGGCAGCCTGAATGACCAGTTTTAAAGAAAGACTCAGCTGAAATATGCAAAGACCAAGTAGAAGAAAAAAATAAGTCTTTTTAGTAATAACTTTAAATATCTTGTTATATTTGTGCTATAATGATAATGATTAGAGAAACTTTCTGCTCTCCTCAGTGGTACTTTTTGTCTTGAGTTGGGATGAATTAAAGAGCCAAACTGCAAGTGAGGTGTCTGACTTGTAACTTACTCCAGCCTTTTGCTAGTTGGAGTGGTCATGAAAAAAAAATATATATAATAAACCTCTGCTCTCTTGAATAATCCAGTGGGACTGGCACTTGGAGAGATGTCTGTTTTCTTCAAAAAAGGCTTAGAAACAAGTTATTATTATCTGAATAGAACTCAACTTGAAAGGGAACCTAACAGCATGTAAATATGCTAACAATAACCAAACCTTCTGGGTTAGAACATATGAGAACCATGCCCAAAACATTTGTGAGTGAGAAAAAAGGAAGAATCCCCTGTCCCTTCCTCCCTATTCCTCTCCACCAGGGAGATTTCTGCAGGATGACTGGTTTGGTTGCAATGTTTGGTCAGTAGGGCATGGGCTACAGCCTGACCTGCACACAGGAGCATCCATGTGTGGCTCAGTCTGCTCATGAGTAAGCCTGTGCTAGCCAACGGCACCACAGCTGGAAAAGGCTGGAAGGAAAGGCTCCTTCCACTTCCTCAGAAGCTCATCACATGCATCTGTTCAAGGCTGGTCACAGCCGAGCACCACATTATTTTGCTGAATTAGGCTGTGAGGTTATTATTAACAAAATAGAAATAAATTGAGAACAGAATGGAAAACAGCTTGCAGTAGGGAGATTTATGACTTACATGCCTTGTGTATACCCTGACTGCAGTCATGACCTAATTTCTCACCAAACATAAAAAAAGGTAAGAAGAAAAAACTCTAGTAAAGGAGATAAACTGAAAGGCTAATACAAAACATACTAGATAACACTGCTGTTCTCTTTGATGAGTGCATTAGGGACTAATTTATCTTCTTTGAAAATTCTAGAGATCTGTGTCTGCTTATTGAATGAGCCTACAACATTAATATTTTGTTTTTGTTGTTCTTGCACTTCACAGGTTTTATATTAAACCTTGATAGTATTCAATAAACCCAAATATATCCTTCCTTGATAGAATTCGATAAAGCAGGTATTTAAAAAAAGATTTGTACTGTTTCTCTGTCTTTCTGTGAAGAGTGAGAATGTTTTAGGTTTCCTCAAAAATGCCATACGTTGCCCTATAAAGCCTTCAATCGGGAAAGCCTCCATTCAGGAAAACATTTAACCATATGCTTGACTTTAACTTTAGGCATATGCTTAAAATCTAGCATGTGCTGAAATTCTTTCCTGAAAAGGAATGGATTTAAGCACTTTCTTATGCTCTTTCCTGGATCAGAGCCCTATAAGTTATACACCAGATCCTGCTGCCCTCACCTACAGAGTCAAACTCAACTACTTGTATTCCAGTCAGTATTTTTAAAGCAATTTCAATGGCTAGGATGGTACTTCATCACTGAAAAAAATTAAGAATAGGAGACTCAAATTTTCTAGGTATTATTGAAACTCTTAGCTCTCAGCAGAGACTAGCTCTTGTTACATATGAGGGTTCTGCAGAGCTCCAGCATCATTTTGAGTTGCATTGTTAGCAAGTTACACTGTAAAACACAATATTTGGCCTAATTTACCTTTGGGTTTTGTGGTCAATATGTAGGTATTTTAGTCATTGATGGCCTGGTTTAAGATCCCTAAAATGAATTTCAGTTAGTTGGACAATATTGTAAAAAATAGATTGACTTCCCTTATTTTAGATAGAAGGAATCATAGAATCATTCAGGTTGGAAAAGACCTCCAAGATAATCTAGTGCAACTTTTGACTGACCACCACCTTGTAAACAAAATCATAGCAGTGAGTGCCATGTCCGGTCGTTTCTTGAACAGTTCCAGGGATAGTGGCTCCACCAGTTCCCTGGGCAGTGCTTTCCAATGTTTGACCAGCCTTTCAGTGCAGAAATTCTTCCTGATGTTCACCCTGAACCTCCCCAGGCACAGCTTGAGGCCACTTCCTCTTGTCCTTACTGTGGTTGCCTCAGAGATGAGGCCAGCACCCACCTTACTACAACCTCCAAAACTGTGAATTGGTGAGAATTCTTCCACAAAGGTGGATGCATTTCCCTATTTTCTTATTTCTTTTTTTTACTTTAGAAAGTGAGAAAAAATTACAATAACTAAGGGAAAAAAAAAAATCTCAAAAACCTTTTTTTCCTAGTCCATTCTCATATCCAGTAATAATGAAACAGGTTGTCATTATTAATGCTGAGTGAAATCCTGTTTGAAACAATACATCACTTTTATCCTTGGGTAGTTACCAGAGTTTAACAATTTCTTTTCATGTTTGCTAAACTTAGAAGGGTACACTTTAAAGAAGGGGTATCTGCAGGGGAGGAGGGAGGGAGTCAGGCAGGCACACAAATCCCTTTATTTATGAATGGGATTTGTTCATGCACTTCCTGCACCAACCCAAGTAAGCATAAGAATCAGAAACTACTGAGCAAAACTCTTTCTTGGGGAGTCAAACCCCTGCTATTTCCTTGAGGTCTGACACCCCAGCATTGAATTCATCCTTCATTATGAGACCTTCTTGCACTCTATTAACAAAATATTTTGCAATTTGTACATTTGTCTTCAGACCATCATGGTTATTTCACATACCCTCTTTTCCTTGTTTCCTAGAAGATCATTAAAACGCAGAGGATCATTAAAACACAGAGCTGAGCACTAATAATAATGTGGTATGTATTCTAGACATTGAAACACACGTGCCAGAACCACCGAGGGAAATAATTCACATTTTAGTATTCAGTCTCCAGCAGCCTATGGGTCTGTCACTGCAGGCGTATCTGCAGACACCACTGCATTCTGCTTAGAGCCCTCTTGGCAGAGAAACTCCAGCTGACAAACTCTGAAATATAGCTGACACTCTGCATCTGCTGTATACATGAATGGGGAAATGAGGGTGTTGTGCTCTGCACAGAAGCAGTTGTGGGGTGCTGGTGGCAGCTCACCTCAGGGGCTTGCTAACCAGCCCTGAACCTGCCTCCTGACAGGGAGCCAATGCCACCCCCTTGCATAAATTCACAGCAGCTCTGCAGGGTTTTCACAGGAGCCCCTTGGCTGCTGACAATTGCCGGGAAGCATTGCAGGCCGCATGTTTTAATGTGAATCTCATATAAGAAATATTTGTAAGAATAGTGTTGTCTTTTTTCCAGGCACATTTCGGGGCAGTGATGTGGACACTTTGTTCATCTTCTTTAAAAGAAAGTGGTGTTACCTTCATGGATGAGGTGAACTGTGTTTTCACCAGATTCATGTGGTCTCCAGCTTGGACTGGTGACCTTCCTGCTCAGGAGCTCCACAGTGGGAGCCTCTGAATAAAGGGAAAAGGGAATTTGCTCTCGACAACTCCTCTGAACTCTCTCTGAACTAACCCTGAACCCCATCCTGAACTAACTAGGGATTATTTCAACTATCCATATCTGATTTCCTTCAAATTTTTGGTACATTTGAGTTTTTATATGAATCCAGCTTTAAAAGTAGAGGACTGGATCCATTTCCTCTTTATTTATTATCTAAGCTCTCTAATCTTCTTTGTCTCCTTGCAGTTTGCATACACTGTACATGACATGACCTGTGTAGGGCACTTGCTATTTTCAGTCCTGACTCAGTACTCTAGTCATTGGCTATTATTAATCTGTCTTTATCTTCTATTAGACATAACAGTATAACATTGGAGAAAGTCAATGAGAGGTCAGTGAGGGACCCTTAAAACAGCAGACCCTTTGAGAAAGCATTGGTTTAAAGTAATCTCATTTGGGTCTGTCTGAAAATATTACTTAAGTTTTTAATTTCCTGTAGGAAAAAAAGTATAATAAAAATAACTCACGTGAAAGCAAAATTATTAATTAAACATTCATATTAATTACTCAGGTAAGTAACATAATTCCCTTGAATCAAAGGAATTAGGTGAATATTTAGTTTTAGTCTGCAGTGCATTTCTACACACTGCAGCCTGAGTCTGTGGTGGGAGCACAGAATATCTCACGCAAGTGGCCAAAACTCCCCAAAATGACCCAGGAAGGTGATTCCACAATTGCTGCTCATTTGCAGTTAAAGACTTTGAATGAAGGGTAGCAAATAAGATTTCCAGCACAAGTTAACAAAATAAAATGTTTCACTTTTTTTTATGAGACAGTATAGAAATCACCAGATATCTAGGTATTATCTTATAAAAGATGTATTCAAAGCTAATGCATGCTCGTCAGTATAAAATAAAAATGTATTTGTTCACACTTGGCTGAGCTGTACACCTGTGTAAATTAAATAGTGGCCTCTTCATCATGTCTCAGCATGATACAGAGATCTACCAGCATAAAAATCTGTTAAAGATGCCTACTTCTAAGACTTCATCTTCTTGACAAAAGTGCTAAAGCATTTTACTAGAAAGTATCTTAATAAAGACTGAAAGTAAATGCAGAATTGTCAGACAGATGGAGGAATCATGCAGAGGAACAGGCAGCCAGCAATGGATAAGAACCTATACAGGAGGGTGTAAAGCTAATTTTAATCAACTTTATTCTTCTTGCTTTGTGGGTATTGGGTTTTTTCTTATGCTTTTTCAAAACAGTTTTGTGCTATTAAATGGGCAACTGGCAATTACACTCCCCATTTCTACTAGAAATAGCTGGAATGGTTATTGTTGTTGATATTATTCACAAAACAGTAGGGCTTGGAGTCAGCCAGGGACTCCCACTGTGTGAGGGACTACACAGATGCGGAATAAAAAGATAGTTCTGTCTTAAAGCCTCATCCTATTTCATTGTGTTGAGAGTGAACTTGTGCTCATACAATATCCCTCCCACCCTGTAATGCCGGTTGGGAGACCTAAATCTGTGCTGATTTTTCCATAACAAGTAAGGATAAGAGACTGGAAATTTTGCTGCAACAGTGAGAGCCTTTGGCCCTGCCCTGCTCTTCTGGCTTTTGAAGTAGTCTGAGGGTCATATTTTAGAATCTCCCAATTTAGTACTTGTTAAAACTAGACAGGCATGAATAACTGGCAGGCAGAGTTACACAGGGCCAACATTGCAAGGCAGTTGCCCCTCGATCCCTGGATTGCGCCCAGGCTGGAGGGAAATTCCAACAAGCTCAAGTTGCTTCCTCTGACAGGCACAAAAAAAATACTCTCTTCACCTAATAATGGGCAGGTATTTTTTACTGGATTTCATGAGAGAGTGACAATGTCATGTGAGTGACAATATTCAGTGACAATGAGCCCTTCCAAGAGGTCGTGTTAATTTTGATAATTTGGGAGAAGAAATGGGAAAAGTAAGAGAAGAAGGAACCCTCAGTAGAGAGTACTTCAGTAGGGTTTCAACTATACATTTTCCAGAAAATCATTTCCCTTGACTCAGTGTGACTACATTTTAAAATAATGACATCACTACTCTGACAAAGAATCTGTTGTTTGGTCATCTGAGATTTCAGTGTGTTGTTCATAACTAAACTCGCTTAGAATAAAAATTAATTGAGTATTTAAATACTGGGCATCTTCTTCAAACTGATCTTTTAAATTTTAAAATTACCATATTGTTCTTCAGTCCCAATATCTTAACTTCTCTGAGAAGAAATACAAAGGAAAAAAGTGGTTTTAGCTGATAGTAACACAAGTCTTCAAACAATGTGCAGTCTTCCTAGCTTTGGACAAGAGAACGGAATTAACCAAAATGTGCCATCTTCTGTACAGTTTAGCTTTTGCTTCTATATAGAAATCCAACAAAATATGGTAAATCACATCTTTGAAATAATATATTTTTTATCAGCTAAGTATCCTGAAGGCTTATCTTCAGTAACAATGAATTATGAATAACTCACACTTCCTAATATACCCCGGATCTCCATATTCATCTCCTGCAAGGAAGCTGAGCTCTGCTCTTTCATCATCTGTGCTCCTTTTATTTCCTAACCCTGCAGTGCTGTACTCAGCGGGTCTGACATGGCCCTATCCACACACTCAGCGACCTCTCTGGATTGCCAGGGTACCCTGCCTTCTCCAAAGCCTTTCTTGGGCATCCATAGCTGTGCCTGGGAACTATCAGACAATGCTCAAATGCTAAATAAAGGGACAGAGCTAGGACACAGCTGACAGAGCATGTCCTAACACTTGGAGGAAGGGTGCAGCTGCATTCCCAGATTATACTCTGGAGCTGAGAATGGCTGCCACCCCCCGACACGTTGGAGTCTTGAGGAAAATAGGTAGTTTAACATTGCTTGGCTCTCTAATGCCTTATTAGAAATTTAAAAAGAATCCAGCAAGCCTTCCTTATTTTCAGGAGGTGACTGTGACTGTGTCACTTCAGCTGATTCAGCGAGTGGGCATGTGAGGCCAGCAGCAGGCAGTGGCCTCTCCTGCCTGCCCAAACCACAGTGAGCTGTGCCTCTGGTAGCCCTGCCCCAGAGTGTGTACAGGGACTGTGCTTAGCCTGCTGCGGCGAGAGAGATTGGAGATCAAGGAGACATTTTACCCACAGGCTTCTTGCATCTTTTTTCCTACATACTCTCAGGAAGCAGAGGAACCCAAAGTGGCCCCTGAATACTATTGGAAGTGCCAAACCTCCAGCTGTGCTCGCTTTTCATATTGTTGTTTAAAAGTAAATAATTACCATGTGAGAAAACCACAACGGCGTTTGATTTTTATCCCACTCCCCCACCATGCTCCTGTCCCTCCTCCCTCCCTTTCTTCTCCTGCTCAACCCCCAGACCCACTGCCCCCCCAGTCCCCACATGCGGTCTAATTTGTCTTGTGCAGCAAAAGTACAGCTCGGAACTCAGCAAAAAAAGCTTTCCCCAGCAAACATAACCCCGCAAGGTCACAAAGCTCCTTGTTATCGTGCTTTGCAGGTTTCTGTTTCGCAAGTGCCCAGAGCAGCACTCGCGCAGACACCGAGGGATCCGCATCCCTCAGCCCGGCAGCTCCGGCAGCCGCCGCGCTTCCCAGGCAGCAGCCAGTGCCCTTCTCCGGTCCGCTCCCCAGAGTGAGCTCCACAGCTCCAGCGTCCTTCCGGCTGGAGAATGGAGAGAGCTCTACACCACAATGCAAGGCTTGTTGGTGTTTTCTCATTGTCTGGTTTTCAACTAGTGAGCTTAGGAGCCATAAGTCATTTAGCTGCACCAGCAGGAGCAAAAGATGAGCTGATTTAGCCCACTTCTCAGTACTGGTGTTATTTAGTATAGGCATTCCTGAAAAATGTCATTTGACCATGTAAGATGAAAAAAAAAATCTATACTTGGCCGTTCAGACAGACTTCCAGCACTGTAACATATCGGGAACTTCGGCTCCCGCTGAGGCAAAGAGCTGCAACTGCAGTTTTTCCTTACAAGCTTCACAAACAATAAACTTCTATTTGACTAGTGACTAGGATACATCTTTGTATTATTCTTGTTCTGCTGCTGCACGTATCTTCGGGGAAGTACAGACCATTCAATCCCTCGAGGTCAGCATCTCCCAGGAGGTACTCAGCAAGCTACCATAATCACCTATACTACTTATTGTATTTGTTAATGGGATTTGACACCTTTGCCTTCTGGCTTCAGCTGCAGCCTACACTTACACTCTGAAAACACTGATTAAATTACTCACCTAGTAATTTTCAGGATCAGGGCAACATTTTGAAAAACACACATTGCAATTTGATCTTGTTGTATTATATAAACTCATTTGAAAATCTGTTTCAGCAAATCACTTAAGCCCTTGCTGAAGTACCATTGAGTGACTTCACAAAGAAATATTTTTTGCATATAATATTTGCTCTATGGCATTATCATGTAGCTTTCCGAAAGGAAAGTGGATTAGCTTCAATTGTTGTTATGATTTATTATTTGTTGAGTGCTGACAGTACACTTCAATAGAACTTGAGGAAGTGCTTAAAGTTAAGCACATTTTCAAGTACATTGCTGATCTAGGGCCAAAAAGTGAATCTGAGACCTTCTTTGTTGGAAAGCATAGACATGACACCAAGGAAGAGCATTCTTTAATTTTCCCTTAAGCAGGAAACACCGGTTAGCCATGTGGGTCTGTTTTACAGATAAAAAGAGTTGACTGTCAACCATTTATCATGTTGATATTCCAGTGCCAAAGAAAAAGTGTATCAACTGTTCATATAATAAGTTAAATGCAAATTTAGGAAAGTGGCCAATGGGACACACGTATCTTTCCAGAGAGAGTTGAAAGCACAGAATGTAAATACACCACCTGGAGCTTGCAACCCCCATCCCAGCCTGATGTCATGTCCTCTTGGAGGGCTCTGCATGCTCTCAGAATATTTGCCCTGGACAGACACACAAGGATATGGTCATCTCCCAGTAGCACCAAAGAACACTTCAAAAAACCACCAAAGAACAACTTCAAAAAGCAATAGTTTCCTCTTTGCTAAACTACTTGTTAATAGTGTAAACACA
The DNA here is from genome assembly GCA_014706295.1 of Lycocorax pyrrhopterus obiensis. NCBI lineage: Eukaryota > Metazoa > Chordata > Aves > Passeriformes > Paradisaeidae > Lycocorax > Lycocorax pyrrhopterus. The sequence continues at coordinate 94,538,987 of JACSVZ010000004.1, forward strand.
CACTGGATACCATTAGCACAGGAGAGCACTGGGTACCTCCAAACTGCTGTAGGTGGCATGTCTTTGCTATTGCTGTGCAAGGTAGTTCTTAATGCTCCATCCAGCTAGTGTGACTGCTCAGCACCTGCTAGGACTAGTCCCTAAATTAATTAGTCTGGGATTCTATACTTGTCTCTTTTATTACATGTGAGAACAGCGTCTAACACAATAGAACCTTGTCCCTGACTGTAGCCAAGAGGCTCAATAGGAACAACAACAACAACAATAATAATTATGCTTATATGTTGCCTGAACACAATTCTGAAACATCTGTGGCTTGTCACTATTATAGTCCAGAAGCTATAGCCTAAGTGAGACTTTTTTGGAGGCAATACAGGGAAACTCACTATGGCTCCTGAAAGCTCTCTTGGAATGTAATAATATAAATGAGGAGGAAATATTCTGTGGGGGAAAAAACGCTTAAGGCAACAGTAATTATATTGCCAAATATAGCTTATAGAATCTGCAGAGTGAGAATTTCACATAACAAGGGAAATGTAAAGTCATACTTGGGGTGTAACTAAATTGTAATAGAATGGCTGGGGGGAGCATTATTTGAGGGAGTTAATATTTAATCCCTGACTAGCTGAGGAAGCACAAGACAGAGGCTGTTTTCAAAACTGTATTTTCTTTATTTGTGCAGGAAACTATCAGTATGTGTTTGGGTGTAGAAAAATCAAAAATAATAATCTATTATAAACTCTACAGAACATACCTGAAATAATACAGTCCTTATCTCTCTCTTCTCATTTTTCTGATATTCCTAAACTGTCAATATAGAATAAAAACTCTGGTTTTGGAGAGTTCTTCTGGGTAAAACTAAGCAGGGCTTTTTATTTGTTAAAAGCTCAGTCCTGTCTCAGCTACAGAGTGCTGCAGCAGGAAGGGATTTGTAAGAGTCTTCTCCTCTACCAGCCAGCTGAGCAGGACTCCTCTCTCCCTGTTGATCTCATTCAGTCTGAGTGTGGAACCACTGCACCAAACAGAAACCTTCTCCACTCCAACAAAAAATTTGCATCTTTTTCATCTCCCTGACTGCTGCTGCTGCCCTTGGTACCTCCCTTCCCCCTTTTTCTCATTAAAAATACATTTCTTCTGGCTCTAGTTCTGATAGTCCTTTCTCCTCAGGTATTTCTCCTTCTCTAAGCATCATCTGTTCGTGAACATGGTTCAGACTCACCTCACACTTCAGCTGCAATGCCCGTAGTGTCTACGGTGCCCCACGAATAGTCTCTTTCCTATCCGAGGTCAAAATGGGGACAAGTAGCATGAACTTGTGCTTACACAAGCAAGCCATGGCACTGAGCCAAGGCCCGCTGAAGTTATGAGGGCTTCTCCAATGCCTCTAACATTTTTGAATCATAAAACATGCATAAATGTTTTTAAATATAGATAAACATAAGAAATGTTTGCTGTTTCTCAACATTTGGTAGGGGTTTTTGTGTGTGCATTTCCCAAAAAAAGACACAAACCAAAAAACTTATGGAAGAAAAAGAAGATTATGACTTTATAAACCAGGGAAAGGAAGCTTTTCTATGCATCAAGAAAATCCAAAAACCTCTGCTGGCACAATCAGATGTCAACAGAAACACCATCATAGAGACAACTGGAGATTTTGTGATGAGGAACTTTTAGTAGTTGAAACTATTCTAAATTCCAATTTCATTCTTCAGTTTCACTTTAGAATTGTTGTGAAACTTGCACATATCAAATGAAAAATTTCAAGTTTTGAAGGACATATGGAGACAGAAAACATTTGTTTCCTGTCTTTGAGAAAACGTAGGTCTTAAGGAGCGGATGTACAACAGCAAGCAAACATTTCTCTTCTGTTTTGATAATTCATTTTGATCTTTTGATTCCTAGGCAGTTTTGACAGGTGACATAAAATGGGTTGAAAATCTCCCTCTGCTGAAGGACCTGGGGCAAACTGGAACTTCTGCAGGCAAGTTGTTGAGTCACCATCCCTGTAAGTATTTAAAAGAGGTGTAGATGTGGCACTTCGGACATGGTGTGGCCTAGGTGGGCTTGGCAGTGTTATGTTAATGGTTGGACTCAACGATCTTAGAGCTCTTTTAAAATGTAAATGATTCTAGGATGCAAAGATCGATCAGTACATGAGTGACATCTCCTCGGTGTGAGGCTGACATTGCAGCCACCGAGGGCAGCAGCACACGCAGTTCTTTCAGCTACACCAGCTCAGTGGCAGCGGTTGCCCCACCAAGGTGGTGACCACTGCAAAAAGGGACATGCTTTGACACAAGTGGTCTGTTCCTTGAGGGTGTGGATGGAGGACGTAATTCAGACCCATTTCAGATGATACAAGACGGTCCTTCTATGCCCTTTTGCCTTTTAAAAAGTATCGACTTTTTTAATGGAAATAATTTAAAAGAAGATTATTCCATGTATTTACAACATATAATGTGAAGGGGAGCATCTAAAAAGTAAAAATAACTTCAAATTCAAAACGGAAGTTCCTGGTTAAAAAGGAAATCAAAATTTGGAATTCAAAATTAGATTTTAGATAAAGAAAATAACTATAACAAAGAAACAATGATCCTGTTTGCTAAGAAGTACTTGTTGAGTGAAAATTACTTTACTGCAAATGCAGCTATTCCAGAGAAGTGAAAACTAAACCAGACCTGAAACAGACACAATTATTACAGGTTGTTTGATTGGCTAAGAAATACTAATCCTTCTGAAGCCATGGAGCAGAAATGAATTGTGAGAACGAATCAGTCAAACCATCAAATTTCAGTTTGTGACTTTAGTAGTGAATTGGCAGAAAAAGTAAATTACGTTTCAGACGGAATCAAATTTATGGGGGGGGTTTTAGGACTTTGCAATGTTTTGTGGTCTTTCAAACTCAATGAAACCAAATACATTTTTAGGCAGTCAGTTCATTACTAATGAGAGTGAAGACTCTGACAGCAGAGCTAGATATCCCCTGAGGCCCCTGCTGCCAATGTTTCTGTAGCTGGCTACAACAGAGACTCTCTGCACTGGATCTAAACTCTCATCTGCTTCAGGTGCTGCTATGAAAACACAGTGTGCAGACACAGCACACGTGTGAACATCATCTTCTTTCATTTGCAACACAGCTTTCCAGCATTTTGCCCATAGAAAGCAAAATTCAGGCTATTTTTTTATTGATAGCTGTGGGATTTTTTATGAACACTTTTAAGCTCAAGTCCAAGGTAATCCATTCAGTTCAACTGGTTCTCAGTAGAGAGGTTTTTAAAATGACTTATTGCCATTTCTCTATGTTGTTCCAGGGCCAACATATTTTCTTAACAAAGCAGTACTCATTGAAAGCAGTAGACTGTACAGCATAAATCCTTAGAGTCATATCATCCCACCTTGTATATGGTGGAACTTACAGAAACCGAGGAGAGGGAAATGTATCATTTCAATTCTCCAAAATCTTCATCTGTGTTCCTTCACGTTACGATATTTCTTCTCTGAAATCTCCCTCAGGTTTGTTTCTGGGCCTCATTTCTTCAGCTTCACCTGTCTGTTGCATCTCCTACATTAGCCATTTTTGTCTCTCTAATTTTGAAACTGCTTAGGTTTCAGCATAACTCTTCTGTGTCTCTCAGGCTTTCCCCACAAAAGTAAATGAGAAGGGACCAGAGATCATTGTGTCCAGACAGGATATTGGGAATGATCCCTGACCCTTGGGTAACTCAGGCCAAGACTGACAACTGAACGGGAATGACCTTGGTGATTACCAGCATGCTTTGGGTTTATTTGTCTATTTGGACAATTCTCTCAGGCCCATGGTGTGATTCTTGGGGCTGTCCTGTGCAGGGCCAGGAGCTGGACTTTGATGATCTTTGTGGCTTCCTTCCCAGAATATTCTGTGATTCTATGAGCAAGAGCTCCTCACCATCAGCTGACTGCATCATCCTTGTCAGGGTTTTAAGTTCAGAAGGCAAGAAAGAAATTATTTGTTTCATTTTCTTAGGAAATACAAAGCATTTCTTTTCTAACATTCTTTTGCACCTTTAATTTAACCTGTGGTCCAACACAAGTTGGTCCGACTTGTCCACTCGCTGACGTCCAACATAACCACTAGTTTTGTGGTACATATATGATCCAGTTTTTTCTCAGCTCATAGCTGAGAAGCTATTCTGCAAAAGACTTGTCTTAGTTAATCTGTGATACCATTACTATTTTCTCTCTGTATTCTAAAAATGTCTTTCAGAAATGTGATGGTTTAATTCATATTTTACTACCCAAATGTTTGTGGGAAATATTTTTTTCCTAAATTACCTTGTGCCAAAAAATTTATGTTGTTTCTCATCTCAGTAGAGATTTTCAAATTAATCATCTTTTTATTATTCACATCATCCAAATTAACTTCACAATTTTATTGAATCCAGTGATAGGCTCTGGGGGTTATGAAGCTTTTAATGTTATAAACATTTTTTCTAAAACTTTTTACTGTTCTGAATAGCATGTTCAACAACTAAGCAAGCTGAGGAAGAAAATGAATATGCTTAACTTGCACAGTAAGTAGGAGTTTATATTTTGCTAATCGTTAGAAGTTGTTTGCCTTATACACTTATTTATTGCTGCCACAAACACATTTGCTAACTAAATCATTCCTCTTGGACTGAGATATGCTTATTTGCCTATAAAAAATCTCTCCTAAAATTCTCAGACCTATGCATTTTACATTTTAAGTTAGAAAGATCAAAGAAAAAACTGAATCAGAAATGAAAACTAAGTTGGTAACTACTATTATGTCAAATTCTTGATGATAATGATAATTATTGAATTCCAGGTTTCACAGATCTGTCAGACTACAGCCAGATTAATTGTATTAACTTTTTTAAGAGCATAAATAAATGGCTGTAGCTTCAACTGGGCATCTACTAAACAATTTCCACTTCTGTCCGGAGAGGGATGATTCCATGTAAGCTTTGTGCTTTCTGCATGCAAAACTAAACCCACACCAATTCATGATACTTTAATAAATCTTACACTTATATATTTCCTCTGTAGAAGAAAAAGTCTTAACAGGTTTGCAACTGAGACGTAACGTAAGTTCTTGGTTCTGGCACAAAATTTCTAAAGGTTCTCAGTGAAACAATTTAATAATACATTAATTTTAGTTCACACATAAGGAAAGGGGACAGTGATGTTTGCTTTTTTCATATTTTGCTACTTTCCTAGTTTGCCACATTTTTGGAATAAGGTGTGCCTGTATGTGCAGTACCTAGCACAAAGGGACGTTGGTCTGATTTGTGGCTAACAGTAACAGCTGTGGTAGCAGCCTTTTGTTGGTGATTGTTGCTGTGCATGGATGTTGTGTAATGACCATATAATGAGGAAGCTTCTGTGTTAATATAACATTCAATGGAACAAAACAAAAAATTAATTTTACATTCTCATTTCATTACAATAATACCAAAATACAAAAATTAAATAATGTGCAGCTATTTGAAAATTTTGATTACTTTGTTGAGAGTTTTAAAGTATGATAGTTGTTGTAAATATTGCAGGATGTCTCTTATATACTGTAAAATCCATGATATTCGAATATTCAAAACAAAACTAAGAAGCAGTATTGAAACAATATCTTACTGAAATGAAGTGTTTATACACTGAACCAGCATTTTCAACGCTTGGTTTTTGTGTTGTTCTTTTTAATGTATTTTGGAATGAAAAGAAACTTGCTTTTCAATATCTTTAAAGTATGTAAATGTCAGACTGCTTTGGAAGTACATGTTGCTATTTTGTGTATATTTAAAAAATCTTACATGCATCAGATAAAATATTCTGGTTTTCCATCCCTTGTTCTCTTTCCATCTCTGGTCTTGAGTTTTAAAAGTGCCATTGGGTTCATTTATCTCTAGTTTATGTTTTGACAAATATAATCATTTGTGGTATATTCCCAGAGCCATACAAACATTAGATAATGTGTCATTGCATTTTGTTTGTATAGTGGGTGAATAAAATTTAAGAGCTCTAATTTGGAAAATTAGACCACAGATAGAAAAACATATCTAGCTCACTTAAACACAAAGTCCCAAGTGTGTCACGTGAGTAGTGACTTCTGTTTCCATCTCCATACCAATAGGCCCTTTTGACTTTCTTTTCTCTAGTTTGTTAATTTTTTTTCTTTTGTAATAACCAGGTCAGAATTAGTTAACAAAGTACCAGACAACCAACTAAACATGATGCCATTTTTTGGGAGCTGATTAGAATTTGGGACTACCCTTAAAGGCATAATTTTTTGCTTGGTTTGATGCAAAATCCAAGACTGACTGTGCAATATCTCATTTTAACACTTCACAGTCATTAATCAATGTCACATCGACAGCCACTTCGTGTTCCCCAACAGGCTGAAGCACTCTTATATTTTACAATAGCATCATTTGGCACTTCTCTCACACTGTTCAGAAACAAAAGCACTGACAAGCTGCTGCACTGTTGTAAAACATCAGAATGGTTCATATTTGTTGGAGGCACTCCAGAGGGTACTGCAAAATAGATTTGAAGCTCTACCAGTTATACTGACAAACACACCAGGATCTCGCCTGCTAACAGAGGTTCAACTGCAAGAGGCAATAGTTTAGCTGAATAATCATCCTGTTCACTTAGTCCATTGGATGCAAAAAGGAACTGTTTGAGGTGCCTTATGATGTTATCTTGCATGTTATTTCCAGGGCCTTTCCTGTTGACACACCTGCTTATTTTCTATAGTAAATACATGCTAGTCCAGTATGCTTTACTTATAAAGACATCATGCAGTTTCTTATTACTCCTTTCATTATGTCCATTAATTGTAGGTGCATTTCCATCCTGAGGTTGCCCAGAAGGGCAGCAGGGCAAATTCCCCTCATACATATGGGGGAAACACTGTGAGGAACTGTCACTGCAATCTGTGTTCAGCCTCTGCTTCATCCAGCTGAGGCTTCTCTAAGCTATGGCAAAGAGCTGTCACCTTTCCAGGCAGATTTCCCCTCCCTGTTAAATGGGACTGCTCTAGATTTCTATACAGGTACATATAGGCAGAACTCAGAAAGGTTTCTGGCACTGCACCTGTGCAGTGACAGCCAGGCCCCCTGTAATGGTGGGCAATGGACTGATGACACAAAGCTAGAATAAAGTTAAAGGAGTTGATTTCTCCTCTGCTGTGATGGCATTCATGTCATCTACTGCATTTGGCTTTTATTTCAGAGATGAAATAGCACCTTAGGAACGGCATGGTAGTTGTCATATACAGAGCTTTATGCAATCTGTCAGCTCTTTATTTAAATAATTTAATTCAATCATTTGATTCTAGAACATCTTCAGAATTATGTCCAAGCTAGTGAAAAATTGTAAGATTCATCTCTTGCTCTCTGTTTCTCAAACTCTTACAGGTCACAAACTTCCATATGTGCAGTTATTCAAAACAAGTTTTTCCTTCAGTTATTAGAGGCACCTGGAAAATGAGTTTTCGATTTAATAAAGTATGCCAAGGTCAATGTCTTGATAAAATGCCCTGACCCATGAACACCTGAAATTGATATAGATTATCATAAAATTCATGAAATTTATTTTAATTTTTGCAGACTAGTAGTCACAATGTCATCTTCTAATTCAATTTCAAAGGTAGCCTTTGCCACCTCTCTTGATCAGGATGAAAGAAAATATTAATCTCCCACTTTTATAACCTGCACCCAGAACATTTCAGCTGTTCAGCTCTGTGTGGAAGCTCAGGCGGAGCTAACATTGGACTAATTTCCCTGAGATATCACAGAACAAGAAATCCTGCTGCTCACAATCCTAAGTTTCTTGTGTTTGGGGCACAGTCAGCTGTTGCCGTGGTCACATTGGTGAAAACTTTGCTTGAGAAACAAGAGTGGTTAAAGCCCATCACATCAGCAGTTATGTCCAGCACGGAAGGAAGGAAGGAAGGAAGGAAGGAAGGAAGGAAGGAAGGAAGGAAGGAAGGAAGGAAGGAAGGAAGGAAAGAGATCCGGTCATTGAATTAATGGTGTATTATAAGAATACAATATGCAGTAGTGTCAATACTTCTATATGCAGTGGTGTCAATACTTCTGTTTACCTCAAATGTGAGGATGCCTAGGGAATCTGATGGCTAGCTCACATGGAAGAGAATTAAGGATTTTGTTTTCCTTGTGTTGCAGGCATCCTGCGGATCTGTTTCTGTAAGGCCTTCCTCTAAACGTCTTAGGGTTTACGAAAAAAAAGGAGGGGTTTAAAATCATATGATGTAATTAGAAAAGTGGTGAAATTCTTCATGTTTACGATATATGGCTTAGAATTTCACAATAGGTTAAGGGCATAAATTTACTTGATTTTAAAAATACATTTGTTCATTGGAGTTTTTTGGTAACTGTTGATTCTGCGTATTGGTATGATTTTCCCTGAAGAACCCAATGCTGGCCACCTTTGAGAAAGAACAGGAGACCAGATGGGTCATCGCCTTGATGTACTGCAAGAAACTTTGTGTTCTTAGTTCAAGTCCAAAAACCCACTTGCATTTCCCTTTTTGTCATCACTGAGGGGTTAAAAATGCAGCACATTCTTGCACAGAAATGCATATGATATAATTTCAAATGCCATATGTGTTTAAGTAGATTCCAAACTTTAAGTGCAGTAGAATAACATTCAGAGAGGAACAGGGCTTTTTTTTTAAAGGATTTCATTTCCAGAGAGGTCTGTTTGTAAGACCCTAATCCAGAAGAGCCTGGAAAGCAGTTTTGCATAGTTAATGTATTGCACGTGAATACATCTGCTAAGTCTGAATGCTTATATAAATCCTCCAAAGTAAGACTCTGAAATTGCCTAGGTGACAGAATAAATCCATCCTGTACCAAAAAAAATTTAACATTTAGCCTCCAGCTGCTTAACCTTAGTTACTGCATCATGGTTACTGTGTGCATTCCTGGGCTTATAACTTTTTATTTTGCCTAGATAGGAAGACATCTTGAGTTTATTTTTTTGGCCACCAATTCTCTCACAGGATCAAAATATCACAAGTTGATTAGGTATTAATGAGAGTTCATTAATAGTAGGTTTCTGGCTCCAGAACCCCAAACATCTGTGATTTTGTAGCTTAGTGAATTTTGAGCACCGATAAAATCTTTCTTTCCAATGAAGCTTATTAATAAATGATCGAGCACTGTAATTTATCACTGAGTGTATTATTATTTCTTAGACCCAAAGTTGCATTATAAATTGACTCTTCAGAAAAAGGTAAACTGATTCACTTACTTCAGGTCTTGCCTTGCCTTCTAACATATGGTTCTGCTTAAATGTGCCCATGTTTGCAACCTTCAGTTGACATTTTTGGCACTCAGAATAGTGTCTTGTAATTATGCTAAGTCTAGAAAGGAGGATTAGCTTTTATAGCCGAATTCATAAAATAAAAAAAAAAAAGTTTTAGTCAAATTTATTGGCTGCAATGAGCCCTCCAGAATGCAGACGTCTGGTCTGGTGGAACTCAATAGATTTCTGTTTGCTGCATGTGCACGCGCGTGTGCACTCACACCCGCACAAACGACTGCTTTATGAAAGCATTTGTGTGCAATAAAATGTTAAATATTTTCACACTTAAAATCAGCTTCCCCACCTGCAGCGATTATTGTCAAACAAGCTTCATTTGATATGTTTTGAAAGCCTTTTTCTTCCTCTTTCTTCCCCCACCCCTTTCTTTCTCTCTTAAAATACACTGTGTTTGTTGTATTGGCTGCCTTGCAAAGCCAGATTTTGAACGCTGTCCGGGTTTTTCCATAATTCTCACCCCAGTGCAGTTTTGTGGAACAATTTGCGAGCGCTTTATTATCGATTCAAAGCCACAGGAGTTGAAAGAGTGTGAGCTGAAGTATCCTGCAGTATGTTGTGTGTAGAAACCATCACTTATCAGTCCTGAAAGGCACGTTCCTGATAGCTGAGTGTTGGAATGAAACTCTGACTTTTATCTCTGCACCGAAAGGGAAAGGTTTCATTTGGGTTAGCAAAGACCAGCCACCTATTTCTTTGGCAACAGCCTGCCTCAAAGTGCACTTTAATTCCTGATGATTCCACTGGAAGATCAAGCTCACACACACATCTATCAAACAAATCTCCTCACCCTTGAGGATCCTCACCCCTTTTTGAACTCTCTTAGGAATGGAAAAGCCAATAGCAACCTAGCTGCCATGTCTTGTACATTTTGAATACAATCATCTGCAAAAAGTTGTGTTCTGTGCTGTTATTGATTTTTTCTTCTTTCGTCGGTTTACACTTTCAAATGTCCCTATTAGACACTGTAGGGCAAAATCAGGATGATTACCTTGAGTTATCATAGTCAAGCATGAAATACTATCTCTATGTTTGGGAAATAATTAATCCACTATTCATGACAGAGTTTAGAGGGAAAGCCTAGTTCTTTCAAGGATTAAAAGCCTTCCTTTGTTGCTTCCTTCCATTGGAGTAGACCTTTAAAGGATGATGAATTCAAGTTGTTATGAGCAGCTGTCCCAACACAGTATTTTCCTATTTAGCATCAACCAGTTGCACACAGCACTCAGGCTGGGAGCTCCTCACTGTGGGATCCCTCCATAGGCTGTAAAGCCAGGCTGGCACCTTGCAGCTGCCCTCTACTTGGGAGCCTCTGCCTTTTCCATGGCCTCTTTCTTTTGATTATCTACACAGGACGCAAGGCCAACCAGGCTCCTTATTTAAATAACTCACTTAACTATCTGTAAGGGGGTGGGATTAATCTAGGCTGTGGTTGGAAATGAATGTAAAACAGTGAAAAAGCAGAAGAAATACACCTCAAGAAGAAGAACACAAGAAACAGGAGCCACTCCAGTGTCTCTCTCCTGACAGGGAGAGTCTTTCCGTTCTCTGCTGCAATTGTGCAATATCTGGCAATCATCCTGGGTGGTGTTTTAAAATGAGATGGGATTGCTTAAGTTACACATAAATTTAGTCTCTAAAAGGTAGGTGTCCAATCCAATTTGAGTGCTTAATCTCTGTCGGTAATCAAAGAGGAGAAGCAGACACCTCCCCAAGGTGATATTTCCCATTTGAAGGTAGATGTTTCGGAGAGGGCAGGCAAGCTCCTCAGAGATAACTCTGTCACCACTGAAGAAAGAAAGTTATCTCATGCAGCTACTTCAGGCTACTCAGCTAAATTTTAGATTATTGAAGTTAAGCAAGTCAATTTTTTCCAAGTCCTTGGTTCCTGTAACCCTAGAGTTACAGGAAACTAAGCACAGGTCTGTTCAATCTTAAACTGTATCCTGTCAGTATAACTATTTTTAACATTAGCTTTGCATTAGAAGCTAATAAATGTTGCCAGTACCTTTTAAACTCCTAACTGTATGCTACATGTGTTGGGTTTTTGTTGTTTTTTTTTTTTCTTCCCCTGTAAAACTGCTAAACATATGCTTAACCATCTGGCAAGGAACAATCAAAACCAAACAAGCACAGTGTTTGAAAGTTCAAACAGACAATCAGTCATACTTCTTCACAGATTTTATATACAGGCCTGAATAACAGCACAGTAACGTAGAATGAAACAACAACGTAAAAATTAATTAACATGCCACAGTAGGTAGTTTAATGCTCTCATTCAAAATAAAGATACTGTAAGGGAGAGAGTTTCTCTCCTCTTCCTATCCTGTTTTGGATACATTCTGGCTGAACTGTATTTCTTCAGGCTATTAGTATTACTAGTCATATATTACCTATGCCTTCCCTGTCTTTCCTTCCTCCACCACCTCCTGATTTTTTGAGATTCTGCAGCAACTGTCTTAATTTTCAAGGTTTTGAGTTTCCTAGTACCTCTTTATCTTTCATGACTGTTGTTGTTCCAGTTCTGTGGTACTCTGTCCTGGACCTCCTGATATTCCTTGCTCATTTGGGAAGCTCTCAATCAAAAACCTGGAAGTCCTTCCCACACTCTTTCTTAGACGCAGAAGAATTACTCCACAGAGGCCTGTGTAGGCATGAACTTGTCCTTTGAGTCACTGTTTTGTATTCCAAGGTTTTATTACAAAATGAAGTCTAGTGGAACCCTGCTGGGTGTCCCACATCGTACAGACAGATAACCCAAAAAAATAAGGGTAATAAAAACAGCATTAGTTGGTATCTCCTGTTTCTCTGCATGGAAACAAAAGAGACATTAAGGCAGGCAATTCCATCAAACCTTTGCTGGCTGAGTTTCTCCTATGCTAAGGTCCTGGCAAACTTTGATAGAGTAACAAACTCCTATTCAAGTAGTTGCAATAAAATCAAAACAGTGCCTTTACCTTTCTTTTGAGGAATTGGGACATGCAATGTGGAGGGTGGTCAGAACCTGGAAAAACAAGGAAACCAGTACAGGAAGGTGTGCAGCTTGGAACATATGTTCACTGCTGGTTCACAAGAATGGCAGATTTGGTTTAAGGGGCATGCAGTGAAAAAACATAGACTTTGAAAGAAGAACGTTAAAACTGAAACAGATTCAGGCCTCCTAAAGTCTTTAGGGTGTAATGTAGCTTTAGGAAAGCTTTTTTCCTGTTGCTAAGAATGAAATATGCACCAATAATTTCACACTCTCCTCTGAATATACAGAGCCCAGATCATTTTTCTCCTAGAGCGGTCCAGCTCTGTAGCACTTGGCTCTACAGATTTATCGATGTAAAGCAGAGCAGATCTAAGTATGGCCCTTACAGGAGGGAACATACACTCAGTTTCTGACACTAAGAAATCAGAAAAGCAGAAAGAACAAAAGTGGATTTGTTTTGGTTTTGTTTGGCTTTTAAGATTTTGGCCTTGGAGCTGGAAACCAGCCCAAGTTTATGGTTTGAATCCCCATCTTCACCTGGGTGCCTGAACTTCACTGTCTTTTACTTTTCCATTGGCACGTGCTGCCTGCCCAGGAGCTGACACTTTAGGTCTGTGTCCTCAATCAACACTCTCCTTGCAGGCTCATTGCTAACCCTCCCTTTTTCCCTGCCTCTTCTGCCAGCAGGCTGAGGAGGACGCAGCAATAAGACAGCATCTGAGGATACACCTATCAAAATGATGCATTACGTGAAAGATAAGTAAAAAAAACTCCCCTCCTCTGCTGTCAGCCAGCGTGTTACAGTCTTTCTTGACTAAGGAAGTGTCCATCAATATGTCTCTATTGATGGAGTTACAGCCTGAGCAAATCTCTGGTGGAGACCTTCGGGAGGGGTAAAACAGAGCCTGTGCTATTGTGATTTATCGTCCTGTTTGGCACTGGCTACTCATATCAGAGTGAATTTGTCTCACAGAAGTGCTGCACATCTGTCTGAGTAAGAAATTGTAAGAAATTGTGCACTACAGTCTAGGTGGGAGCTGGTGGGTATCTTAATCTTCCACAAGCTGTGGCTCTATCTCCATTTACCCAGAGCAGGCTCTACGAGCGTGCAGACCAGGGATTTGGTTAGACAGAGCCCAGCACAGCAGGCTTGCATGGGCAGCTAGTTGGTTTTTGGCATCCAAGACACAAACTAAGCTACTAAAAATTCTCTCTAATAAGCTGTTTTTCTTCTCCACCACTACTTTACAAAGAGATGCAGCCATGATAATGTTGGGTACCATGAGTTCTTCCAATCATTTCCTGGTGTGTACCAAGAACTTTTCTTTACTTCACTTTTCATCTATAAAAATTATGTTAAAAAGATATTATTCACTTCTGAAGTAAATTTCCACATTAGAAAGTATTTTTTGAATTTTTTTTTGTGGTTGAAAACCTAACAACTTCTTTGCCCTCTTCCAACAAACAAGCAAAAAACCCAGAGCACAGTAATCCAGCAGCTGGCAAAACAGCAACAACATGATTTAGAGAAGCCTTGTCTTCCAACTAGCATGAGATTAAATGAAGCATTATTTATTTTTTGGCTTTTCTGGTTCACTTACCATGATTTGCATATAATCTAATATTGTGGAAACTCTTTGAGACCCCAGTAGAGTTCTTCCTTTTGCTAAATGTATGATTCCTCTCCCAAAATCCAAGAAGTAGACATTGAATACCTTGCACACACGAATGAATTTTTCTCCTCCCTGATAGAGAGTTATTGCTTAATTTACCTGTGGGAAAATAAGATTAAATAATTGGCTCCAAGTCAAGAGGAAGCCCCTGGCTGAGCTGTGACTAGCACCCAGATATCCTGAGTCACAGTCCAGTGCATTAACCACAAGCCAGTTTTGTTGCTGACAGACTTTTCTTGGTAGCAAGCCCACATTTCTGGAATGTATTCCCTGCAGAAATGCAATTAAGTATGTACTTGGCTACTTTTAAAAGAGCTGCAAGCCCCACCTCTCTACCCAGGCCTTCCACTTACTAAATCCCTGCTTCTTAGTTTACTAGTAAAGCTACAGGCGGGCGAGAGGCCAGTCTGGAGCTATTTTTATGGTTGTTACGTCTTGCTGAAAACAAACTCATTTTACCAAGAAATAAATTCAACTAACAGAAATGCGTTTTGACATCTGAGGATCTTGTCACCATTTAAGTGTCAGCCTGTGGCAGGTGTTGACTGGACAAAGGATCAGAATCCCACCTGAACTCACCTAGGACATGTCAGTGTCCAATAGGCAGCTTCTATCAGCTTAACAAAAGAGATATCCTTTTATTTTATTTATCCTTTTTATTATCCTTTTAGCAGTCAAAGTAACTGTCATGATAACTTAATTTTTACAGGATTTTTTTTCATGGAGGACCATTTTTGCACCATTTTGGTATTTGATGACAAATTAATCCTCAGACAAGTTAATTCACAAGTTTGAATTCCTATGCATCATAATCTGTTTGATTTTTATGAGAGAACAGAGCAATTTGCTAAATCAAATGTGTATGTCCCTGTAAGAACTAAAGTGTTAACTTTTGCTTCTGTGGACAAGGAATTAGATACGCTCCTGCAGTTGTTGTCCAGTCAAGTCTTCCTATCTGTATGGAAAATAATAGCATCCTGAAGAGAATATTTATTGTTACTAAGCCCCTTTGGACATGGAAGGTAATGTAATATGTTTCGAGTAACTGTCGTTCAAAATATCTGAAGCTAATTGCAACATTGATCAGAGAACATCAGTGTGCCAACCTAAGCAACATTTGGTTCTAATTAACCCTGTGTTTCGTCTTTGGTATACTTTGAAAAAAAAAATCTCATGCACATTTCAAAAAACTAAATCTAGAGTCTGAACAGCTTTACTGTAACTTCACAAACATAAATTATTTTTGGGACCTGCCAGATCCTTCAGACATCCTTACTCCAGGTTACTTTTCCCGAGTAACCAATTTTATAGACACAAGCAAAGATAAAACTTCATTTAAAAAGACAAGTGCACACATGTTTATTGCAGGCCTCCTGTATGCACTGGTGTATTTGTAAGCAAACACGTGCACGTGTAGGACTGACACGCAACACATCTGCCTTCTGTGAAGATCACACAGGAGAAAATATATTTAGCAAGTAATGAGTAGCCTTCCTCTGCAGCTAACATAGCAACTTCCATCTGTGGTGAATTAGAGGTTATTCCAAGAAAAGATCCTGCATGAGTTTTGTCAGAAGAAATTAGTTTGGTGTGTTGTAAAATCAAAACCAGAATGAGATGTGATTGTTGCTGAGTGGCTGGGTCACTCTTGATGTTGCCTTGATTCCTATAAACATGAAAAGGAACTTTGAAAAAAGAGACATCACAGCTCTGTGCAACTGTGCTGCTTTCACTGTCATAAAGCAGTATTAATCAGAGTTAGCCCAAGACAGCCTAACCCGGGTCAAGGGATGCTGGATGGCATGGCCACATCTGCCAGTTCCACTCCGGTAGCCAGAGGCCCCTTGTTTGTACGACAGCGGAGTCCTGGACTCAGGGAAATCAGCAGCAGGGCTGCTGCTTAGTGGTGCCAAAATACAATCAATTTTGGGGTGCTAAAATTTTACAAGTAATGCCTATTTTTAAAATCTTCTGTTAGACATTGCAGCCAATAATATTGTTAGATCTTTACATTCTGTGCGAACTATATAACACTACTTAGATCAGATTTCTGTGATTCTGTATATATAACACCATATGCCCATGACCATTTGTTCTGCAGTCCAGAAACAAAGGACTTTTAAATAACATAAAATATGAATATTGCTAGCGCTGCTCATACCCACAGCTGATGTAATGTACAGTCACAGCATTTACTGTAGATTCCAGATTTAAGCATTTTGAAAATATGTAATCTGCTCTTGCCAGGGTGGAAAGATCTGGCTGGGCATCCAGACTGCTCAGGAAGAGTTTCCTGAAAGTAGATCCTCTGAAGTCGCTTCAGGCATTATTTAGGTCCTGAGCTTATCCCACAAGCCTGATGGATTTCTTTGTCTAAGAGTTTGCAAAGTCCCTCACTACCCCAGGAGCTCTTTTTTTGATCCACACAAACCTGCATGAGGCAGCTGAGAGCTGCAATGAGTGTGAGTGTGAATGTGAAAGATTACAGAAAATACTTTTACTTCAATATTAAATTAAACAGTGCAAGGGAAACAGAGTTCGGTATTAACATGAACTGGATTGTTCATTTTCATCTTGAATTCAAATACATTTCCATGAACAGCTGCAAGCTCAGGTTGAAAGAGAATATCAAATTCAGATATTTTAAATAGAAGAGATGTATTACATAGCACTAAGGGAGAGATTTTCACAAGGGAAGGTGTATGGACTTGTGGTTAAAACTGGACTTATTCTTGGAGCTGTGATGAACTTTGAGCCCTGACACAGAAATTTAGTGTGACCTTCTCTGTGTCACTCTGTCTTCCTGTTCACTATTTTGTTATCTGCAATGGAAGAATCTCCCTGACCTTTTCTAGCACACCAGCTTTTTAGGAAGAGCCATAGTCCTGTAAGTGTTATTGGTCTTTGGTTGTTTGATATCTTCTTTTTCAAATTGAACCAAAATAACAACTAAAATACGAATATTTTAAATGACAAAACAATTTTGAGTTTTGTGTTTAAAATACAGCTTTGCCCCTCACCCATCTTTTTTCTTCTTCTGAATGTAATTACAAGATTAGCTGCATGGCTCCTCTCTAATGGGACTTTGAAAGTCTGCTTGTTTTGCCCAATAAAAATTTAGAGGGAAGGGAAGGGGAAGAGAGGAGGAAAATGTAGTTTAAATATTTTTGCTAAAGTATTTATGCAACAGTTCGGATGTTAAAATCATGTGGGGTTGCTAATAGCATATTTGCACTCGAGAGGAAAATTGTATGAATTAATTTGGACAGTGGTTTGAAAATACAAAATACATTAGGGAATAGTTTTTTAACCTAATTTTTTTTTTTTTTATCTAAGCTTCTTGCAGGAGTGTTAACCTTCCTAAAGGTGAGTGGAACCATAATATCACTTTGAAAATAATGCAAGGATGAAGGCAAATGTTGAAATCCTCCTCAGCAGTTGGTTCAGCAAGCTCTCTGCAGCAATGCCTCGCAGAGCAGCCAGAAGTACAGCTGAGATGGCATAAATACACCTTGGAAAGCTTTCACTGTCTTGTCTGGCTGCAGAATACAGTGAAGCCAAAATGTGGGCTTCTGAGGCATGTTTAAGATCCCAGAGGACCTTCAAAATCCCATTAAAAAATCCTGCTGCTACTGCAATATTAGTGGCTGTGATAAATCTACTTCTGGTGTATTTACATACGATGAATTTACACCTTTGTCATGTAAATACTGCATTCATTTGAAATTTCACCTGAGTGGGATATTCTACTCCCAGGTAAAGCTTAACTCACTGTTGGTGAGTTGCCCAATCCTGTCTGTTAAAAGCCAGAAAAAACTAAAAACGTAAAAAAACCACAGACTAAGACATTTCTCAGTGGCCTGTTTGAAGATCCACATAAGTGTGTGGTGAACTTTAGACGTGAGCTTGAGTTTCCAGTATGTGTTTAAAGTTAAGGGCTTTACCCAGCTGTAACAATGTGAGTCAGGAAGGAGAAACCTGGCCTTGAGTAAACAAGTCAGGTTATGTTCCAGTGTGATGTCAGGAGGGATAGAGTTAAAATCTGCATGTGAAAGCAGCCAGCAACCAAGTACAAGCTATGCCCTAATGGTGTCAGGTCAGCATTTTGGATTTCAAGCTAAGATGTGGTTTCCCACACCCAGCACTGCCAAGCACCACTTTTTTTTTAATGGGAAAAATCTAGCCAGAGATCTTTCTTAGGCTATTATAGAACTTGAAAAATATGTTTGCTAAATATATACATGTATGCATACAGCTCTATATATAACCATGACCCTAACTATATGATTCATTCGCAAACATATATACATACACATATATATGTATATGACTCTGCCAGAAAGGGTAAAAAACCCTCTGGTACCCTGAGTCAGCATCTAAGCCATCAGCAGGAAACTGTAAAGCAAGGAACTACCCGAAATGAACCTGAGCTTTCTGAAAGCATATATCTCTAAAGACTTGTTATCAGGTGGTGGGAAGCATCTACAAATTACCTCATTTGACATTTTGCATTTAACCATGAGTTCAGAAGTTTCTCCTCACTTGTAACAAGGTCCAAGGAACTGGACCTTGTTATAATTAACCACTTCTGGTTGTGCAAACAAACACAACAAGCAACTTAGAAAATAATAATAGTATTAATTCCAAATTCTGCCGTTATTTACACTCAACATAACCCTAAAACTGATCCTGTGGTTGAAGTAGCAGAGTGTTGCTCCAGGTATGCCACACATTTCTGGTGTGACCTGGGGCAGACAGGGTTTCCCCTGCATCTTATGTCTAAATCGTGGGGGAGCCAGCAATTGTCTCACACGTAATTTATCTGTGTAGGGACTGCCTCCTCCTATTGTGGCATGCAGTGTAATGAGTCCTCCAGCATAATGAGTGATCCTAAAGCCTGTTGTAACATACTAAGACACTCTGTTCTAAAACTGGATCTTCCCCCTTGCAGGAAGTTGTCTGACACTTTGCAATTGCTTTCTGAATTCTGAGCAGGGATGAGAAGTCAAAGAGCATAGATTTCCCACTGAACACGTATTCCTAAGTTTCAGCTTAGAATCGTCAAATAATGGACTTGTAACAAAAATCATCAGACGTTCTGAAATAATATTCCAAACGCTCTTGTTTAGAGTCCAGATAGATTTCCTGAAGTACAGAAAGGTCATTCTCAATCAAGGTTAGAAAAAAAGACCAAGAAGCTTCCTTATGAAATTTCATTATGAAATATTGGCAGGGTTTTATTTTCACTCTCCTCATCAGAAAATATGAACTTTTTGCTCACTCATACATTTGTCTCCAGGGAAAAAAAGCCATGGAGATGGTCTAATGGCAAAAAATGTTTGTGGATTTATTCAGAGCAACGCTAATATAGCGAATCTGTAGTTCCATAAAGTACAAAGTGATATAAAGCAAGACCCTTAAAGTCTCATTGTAATCTGGCAGTTTTAGAAAACTGAATAGCATCCTAGTACCTCTATGAAAATGTTTCTCTTCACTCAGCTTTATCTGACTCCCTGGAGTGTGATTTATTTATAATCTTTCAGAATACTTTTATCAGCTGTGTTTTCTATTCTTGCCTATTAGTACCCAAAGTGGCTGAATGCCCGTAATGTGCACCCTCCTGGCTGGCACAGAAGGACTCCTAGAAATCTTGGTACTAACAGAAAGTTTGCACACGGAACTGTGTCTTGATCACTGAAGCTGGAGTTCCATCCATCTCACCTAGCTGTACCTTGTAAAAGTGATACATCTAGTCTAAATTACTCATGAAGGCTTCCTCGATAATTAATGAGCAGACACAGCACTTACAAAGGGGTGTTTGTCCCATCCAAAGACATATGTCAGAGACAGATGGGATAAACTATGCTCTAGTGATGCTGGTCTCCTTTGACCACAAAGCATGAAATTAGATGTCTAATTTCCACACAGTTAAAAGTAGGGGGGCATAAAAAACCTCCTTGGTCCCTAGTCTGTGTAAACAAAATATAAACCTTGAGGGAAAGAAAGTAAGAAGAAGCTATGCACCACAGGGTTCCTGTGGGACATTTTTCCTGTGGTGAATTTCTACCAACAGTGTCTGATTTTTCTGCACTCATTGCATCAGGATGTTTGGGAACTGTTGAAAGGGGTGTCTCTTAGGAGCCCTGGAAATACATGCACATGGCTGCTACTGGGAATGCAAATAATGATTTTCTTTACGTCACACTATGTACTGCATGGCTTCTGCCATTCAAAAACTCTGCCCTTCCATATATTTCTCCAACTCTGATAGAAGTTGACAGCATTTTTGCTCCATACCTAATGGTTTGATGGATTCTTTGAAAATGAACCCATGGCAATTCACTGACAGTTTTGCAAGATACACATATTCTGTCTCCATTCATTATAAATGGCTGGAGTGAAACACTTCCAATAAGCTTGGATTTTGATATAGCAGGGGTAAAGAAGCAGAGAAAATGTGACTTTCTCTTAAAGCTGAACAACTGATGTTCTTCCTGCTTAGGAAAGTAACATTTTCATAGCCACTAATCAAGGCTTTCCAAATTAACTTGGGAGTCAACCACACGGATTCCATTGCTTTTACAATTTTTAGAAAAGAGTGTCTCAGGAAAGAGCTCATATTTGGTATTCTCTTATCCATTCCTCCTGATCTCCAGTGTGAGCAACCACTTAGGGGATTCACTTCATCAGATTCCACTTCAATCATAAGTGGTGATACTGGTAATTTCTTGCTGCTTGTGCTCAGAATGAATCAAACTCTCCAGGCAGATCTTTAATGTGGCTTTTTCTCAATCAGTTTTCAGATTGATATAGAAAATGTCCCAAGGCCTTAGTCTTAAGTGTTTCTTGTCAAGAGGAGAAATGATCCTTTCATCAATTTTGGATATGTCACCTTTAAGTTTTAGTTGACTGCCCATTTGCTTCTGTAACAAGGGAAAGTAAAAAGGTTTTCTCTCTGTGTTTTTTTCTATTACCCTTTTTCATTTTTATAGTGTTGTTCAAAACAGTGTTATCTGAGTGCTTTACATGTCCAATTTATTGTAAATAATGGAGCTCCCAGAGGATTCTTGTCATTTTTCTCTTTTCAAGGTGAAATTTGTATTTCAAATAAACTTTTAGAATTTAAATTTACTTGTTTCCTTAGGCTGAGGTAGAATTTGAATTTGGGTTAAAAAAACTATATTTTTTATTATATTTTTGAATTAAATACAATGTTAGAGAAAAAATATTATGACTTTTAGGTAAAACAAAGATACAAGGGTTTAAAATCAGAACATTTTGATTGCTTTTCTTGGTTTTAAACCAGATGCCTCTCCTTTTCTAGATACTGCTTCCTGAAGTTTGACTGGCCGTTGTCATAACCAAATTTTTTAACTCTGGAAAACATCCAGATTTCTAAATACCTTTACACCCATTCCAACTACTTCAATTTAGATTATTGATAATATTTTATTTGTTTGGTGGTGTAATAGACACCACAGGGAGCAGAAAAAAAAGAAAAATGAAGGAAGGGAACTTGGAATATGCACAATAGTGAATGGGAAGACTGCTCATGAGTATCTGATGCTATACTGGCATCTCAGATCACTTGCATGCTAATATGACTGACTTTTAACAGGCATGAATCTTTTCTTTGAGAGTAATAAAGCAGATATAAGGCTATAGAGTTGACATTTTCCAGGGAAGCTGGCCAGTTGACTACATCTATATCATTCTGGTGTTCCCTTCTATCATTTATGAGTTGACTTCATGAGAAATAATATGTATGTAGATTGATTTTTCTCAAAAAACACAACATCCATAACAATTTATGATGGCAGTCACTCTGGCTGGCTTGTTTCTGCAGTACCAGTTTGGCCAGATGCTGTAGCAGGAGAAGCAGAGGCAGCGAGGGATTTCACTGGAAGTAAAGCTTTTCTCCTTCTCAACTCTCAGAGAATCATCTGCAATGTTTTAGAGGTGACACGTAGCTTGCCCTTGATGCTGACTATTCTGATGGGGCCCTGAAGATCTCTTCTGCAGCTGCAGGTAATAAACAATTTGTCCAGTGTTTGCCCCAAGCCTATTGCCCTAAACTTCCCAGATCCCTGCAAGGGCTGCAACTAGCCCCTGAGAGCACAGAAACGTGAAATGGGACAGCTGCTGCTGTCCTTGCCGCCGTCTACCAGACCCATTGCCAGCTTGCACACCATCCTCTCTCCCCTTGAAAAGGTTATTCCACTTCCAGGAACAGGTATTATTGCCATTTTGCAGGTATCTGCCCTTCTAGCACTTTAGTATGTGAAATATTTGATTTGTAGGTGGCTTTCTTTTTTCTAACTGTCGCTATTAACTGAAAGGCAGCCACAAGAAAGAAAAGCAACCAGCAGCAACTTAGAGGTACCTTCCTGTAGAAACCTGTTTGAAAAGCCTGTGTGTGCTTTCACTGATCTCTGACACAAATCACAAGGGCAGATTGGAAAAATTGACTTTGACTCCATGCTGACATGCTGCAGACCTCTGGAAGGTTGTTTGCCTAAACAGAAGGCTTGAGACTAGTGATATCCATCTCCTTTCTCTGTTTCTCTTATTTTTTTCCCCAGCATCTGGCCATTGATATACATCTCATGAAATGGAAGATGTTTATATTCCTAAATAATTTGGAGTACCAGAGCCTAATAACAGAGTAGCGAGTAAATTGGCAGGCTCATTGGTTGCTACATTAGCTGCCACTACTTCCCACTTCCAGTGGGGAGAGAAATTTATTAAATCAGAGGTAAAATTTAGACTCCGTATTGCTAAGGGTTAAAAGGAACATTCCAAGGTAAATTAAGATTGTAAATTAGTTGCTAGAAGGATTAAATCAAGCATCCAAAAGTCAAAAATTCACAACTGATTGTTTTATTGTGAAGCAGTCTGATTCACAAGGGGAAAAAAAAAAAAAAAACAAAAGAAAAAACATAGACTTTTTATCGAGTTCAAAAAATACCTTAATTTTTTGTGCTTATTTATAGTCCTACACTTCTATGTCCCTTTACACTTATTTTGGTGAGAGCGGCTGTCTAAAATAAGATGAAAAATCAAATGTTCGAGTTGTATCAGCAAACATATTCACTAAGTTGTAAAAGGTGATATGTTTGCTTAAGGGTGTTTTCTTTATGTTTTTTTAAATTTCAGCAATGTTTGTCTGGAAATAGTTGAAGCTAAAAATCTCTTCTAATTCTAACTAAGAATTTCCACATGGAATTCATCAGCCTAATTAAACTGGCATCATTTCCAGTTACATGGAAAAGTTGTCAGGTGTGCTTACTTTTCCATGTATGCAAGTCTTTAAGATCCAGAACTTGCTGGAAAACTTTTCAGAGGAAATGGCTCTATCTGATAAAATAAGTTCTGCAGATGTCTTTTTACCAAATAGCCACCTACCTAGCTCCTTGTGCTTGCAAAAATTCAGTCTGTAGCTACAATGGGGATTAAATTAATTAACTTATGTGGGATAAAATTAATCTCAATTATCTGTAATCTTTTAAAAGTTAGGTGTCTAGTCTAGCTAGTTGTTTAAGTGCACGCTGTAGTCAATGAAATAAGATGGGCATTATTCCAGAAGGTGACTCATCCTGCTATTCTGGGACACCTGTTTTAGGATGGGCTGAGACACCCTTTGGATGTGCGTGTCTTCTCCAACTACAGACAGAATCTCTGTGCAGGGCTTAGATATACACCTGAGTTTGAAGTGACTAAATGTGAGTGGGAAAACTGCTACCTTAGTCCAAAATTTAGATAGCTCAGATTGGCAGATGAATCCTCCTGTGCACTGTGAACTATATCTATTATACATAATGCACACAAAAATATTGCAATAACTAATTCTAATGAACAGAGAGAGTTGTCTCAAAGTTTGTTGTTTTTCCCAGAAAACAGACTAAAGGTAGCCACATTTTTCCATATTTTAGGTATTTAGAACTTCAAAGCAGTGTTTTCTTTTGATATTCTGTAGGATTACATTCTTAAAGAGCAATGGACTTGCCAAAGTGTATCTTTGACTTTTCCATTTTTGAGCTACAAGAGAGAAGAAAAATCACAGAAGAGAGAAATTCTCCTGGAAAACTTGCTTTACATTTTCAGAAATCACGTCTTTGATGCTATCTACACCATTCAATGTACTTGTAAATGATGTGGAAAAGACAGCATATAGGGAGCTAATAAAACTGTAAACTCTATAAACTGACTTGGAAGGGTCAAACATAAACCTGATTGTAAACAGTTGCAGTTAAACAACAAAACAAAGCAAATAAAACCACAGTTACTTAAATAACAAAATAGCAGATGAATACACGCATGTGTACAGGAGAAGGGAATAACCCCAACTTACGGAAGTACAGTGAGTGCTATAAATTAGCCTAGGAGAGGGATGCATAAACTTTTGAAAGCATTGACTCAGTGTTCACCTGCAGCCAAAGGGCAAACACAAACCTGACCATTTAAAGAAAGAGAAAACAGAAGTCATTGTTATACACTGTTTTGCCAACGTCTCACACACTGTGTGTATTTCCAGTCATTTTCTTTCAAAAGGATATTTGAGCAATTGGAAAAGCAACAACGATGATCAAAAATATGCAGTGACTATGGCATGGGAAAAAGCTAGAAAGTGTAGAAAATAGGTGACTGGGACACATTATTGCTAAATAAAATCCTGAAGGTGTGAAGAATGTGACTGGAGAGCAGTGGTAAGAGAAACTAAGGCATTCCCAGGTGGCAGGCTGAAAACAAAGGAAAGAAAAGCAAACACACGGAATTATGGAACTCACAGTGGCATGATGTTGCAGGGTTCAAAAGTACAGAGGGGGAAAAGGCAAGAAAATGTCACAGAAGATAGCTCTTGCATAAACTTCTTAAATGAAGCTCTAGATATAGCTTCTAGTTCAAGCTTCTAGTTTTTGAAGATGCTGACTCTCAAAATCTAATGCACTAAGAATCAGTCTACAGCTCCTCTTTTTTAAAAGCTATTTTTTTAGACTTCTGTATGGAGTATATTGGGCTAAGTGCACCTTTCTCTGGTCTGTGTTGCAGTTCTTCACAGCTCACACACCCTTACAAGTTCTATAAATACAAACCTCTCCTTCTGCAGGTCATTAGACACAGCTGATTTGTATGAGTACAGGCAGATTCGTTGAAACAACTTGCTTTAGATCATATTGAAAAATATTACACAGCACTTTGAAAACTTTCTGACTTTCAAAACCGAAGGTCTGCAGTAGTGATATTCTTTCACTGGTGGCATTCACCCATAGAAAGAGGATCTCAGAGAAGATCCAAAGCAAAGGAAGTGTCTCTTTTACAGATATGTATTCCATAAAAAAAATCAGCTCATCTTGCACCGTTTTTCTCACACAGTAGAAGTAATTAACCTAATTTTTTAGGTTTTTAGCTTAAATGTCATGCACTATATCACATTTGTAACTTTTAGAAGCTTCATCTGGCATTCTTGGGCAAGATTGTAGACACCACATGGGGGAAAATAACTTTCAGCACTTATATTTGTTATCTCCTCTCAGAAGGGATTATTCTAAGTCCATACGGCACAAACACAAGTACACATCTCCGTGGCCCAAAAGCTGATATATTTTTAACTCTAGCCATTATAATAGCCTAAAGAGTAGCTATAGACTATTGCTACTACTGGTTGTATTATGAATTCTTGGGTAGGAACTATTTGAGTTCTGGGTCTGATATGGGAGCTATGTCCAGAATATCTCGTCACATTTTAATGGAAATGAACTCATATTTCTTACTGCTACTGGTATTTGTCAGAGGTAGTCCTAACACTAGGACCTGTTCAGACCTAGTGGAAAGTCAGTCCATCCTTGAGGCAGAAAATATATTTGAATTTCACTGTTATCGAAACCAAATTTTTTATGGAAAGGTGAATTTTTATGGAAGGTTGTGATCTTTTGGGCAAGCTTCCATCCAAACATGCAGTAAGGATTTTTTTCAGATTTATACTCAGTTTGGAAACTTCAGTGTATTCAGCAAGAGTATTACACAAAAACAGTGTTCTAATGGGTTCAAAATCTTCAGGGCAATGTTGCATTATGTCCAGAGAGCTACATTTTATTAGGCCTGCATTGTGCCAAAAAAGTCAAACAGAATTATATACTGGTATTTCATCTAAATGTTAAGAAATCCTTTAGGCTAGCTATATAAACACAGGACTCCGTTCATGTAGTTTCATCTGTATGCACCATTCAAGTATAAACATCTCCCTTCAAATACGGGGGCTGTAGGAGACACATATATTCTGGGTTTATGTCATCAAGTTGTTGACTTCTGAAAAAGTCCCACATTATCACATTGTATATCTATGCATGTATTACAGGAATTACACACACACACATGCATCTGTAAACGCATATGTGTGCATAAAAATGTCTATATCTACCCAGATGCAGCAATTCCAGGAATATGCTTGTCTTCTTAGAGATTTGAAAGAGAGAGAGAAAGAGAGAAAGAGAGAAAGAGAGAAAGAGAGAAAGAAAGAAAGAAAGAAAGAAAGAAAGAAAGAAAGAAAGAAAGAAAGAAAAAAGAAAGAAAGAAAGAAAGAAAGAGTTAAGGTACCTGTAATGAGTTTGCTCTCCACAGATTTATAAATTCTTCTAGTTCACAATAACCTGGGAATAAAAATTAGGGATAAAAATAAGGATTCAGGTCTGCAGATTAGAAATAGTTGGGTAAAAACTGAAAGATGAGATTTATACTATGGAGTCTAGAATGAGAGAGGGATAAAAATTTCCTCCAGCATTAGTTCTCAGAGGCAGATTTTCTGAAGGGGAAAAAAGGCTCATGATGAGAAAGTTTCCTCTCCCTGCAGTAGAGGCTGGTCAGGTGTGGTGTGGTCATAGCCAAGAAAATGTGCAGCCTCTCTGCTCAGACAGAGGCCAGGCCTGCACAGAGCTCTCCACAGCTCACCCACCCTAAGACTCTGATGCTCCCAAGTATCTGCAGGTCACTGGCTTGGTTCTTGTAAACACTGAAGAATTGCAGCCCTATCTTTCACCACATCTGGTAGATAAGGAGCCCTCCCTCCTTTATGGCTGTGGCTGGAGCTTGGGTCAGTCTCACACATTGCGCTTGGAATTTTACTTCCATCAGCAGTCAGTTTATTCCGCTTCCACTAAGTGCTTTGCTTAGATTACTTATGCAAATAAGGATATAATCCTTTTGTGTCACACGCATTTCCTCCAATAATGAATCATTTCTATTTAAGGGGGTCAAAGTCCCACAAGAATCCTTGTGAGTGTATTGATCTATATACCCACATCTATCTCAACATCTATTTATGTCCACATACAATAGTGCACTTGCATATATATATATATACACACATAGATATGTGTATTCTTTCTGTATGTAGACATGCACATGTGTGAGTGCATAAAATAAGTGTCTTTGTGTTGAATTGCAGGTGTCTGGTGTGATTGCAATGCATACATACAATACATGATTTTTCAAAATCTCATAATGTGTTCATCTCAAAATGAAATTTCCTTCCTACTCTAAAAGATGACTGTTTTTATGGTAAATAGTATTTATTATGAGCTACTCCAGTTCAAGATGTGCTTATTCAAGAAAATACAGTAAATATTAATTTTCAGTTCATCAAAATGGAGTGGAGCATCCTTTATTCAAACTTCTTCAAAATCTCAAACCACAATAAAATTTCAGTCTAGAAAATAAAATTAATTAAAAATATCAAAAATATAGTGGTGGCTGGAATAAATGTAATCATAGTACCTACTCCTGCTTTAACTATATTATTATTTACACAGGCTATTTGTAAAACATCAAAGCATTTTCTAGAGATACAGACTAAAGGTACAATTGAAATGCAGCCATGTCTGGGGTGGAACATAGCACCTGCTCTGACAGGGTATCGTGTGGTGTTACGTGGAGACACGTTTGTGGAGGATGTGTACATGGGTATCTACGTATATACACACACATATGCACAAATTCATGTTGCTATTAATATTGCATTCACATTTTCTATATGTATGCAGCGTAATTGGAATTGAAAGCCCCAATTACACTGAAGTGAAAGCCTGCTTATTAATTGACAATAGGCCTCAGCTAAGTAGCAACAAAAGAAGTGCTTTGTTTGGCAACCTTTGTTTAAAAGGCCCTTTGAAAATTCTGCAAGAATACTATGAATAGAGATTGAACAAACCTTTAATCCTCTTCAGGTCACATATGTGCTAAAGTGAATAATACTGTGAGGTCTTTTTCACCTTTTGAGTTCTTTTAAGCCGGTAACCTAATTTGAAATAAGATAAAGAAAAGGCCTAAGAAAGCTTGAAAAACTCTAACTTGTACACTTCTGGCTTATTTATTCTGCTGCAGTAAGCCAAAAGATGCATTTCTTGTTGGAGAGACGTATAAACACTCAATATTTATAATTCCATTCATAATTTGCTCGTTCCCTGACAGTTATTTCCCTTTATTCACTTCAAATGCACGGAGAACCTTAGAACATTTTTTTTCATTTAATGCTCCTGTTCTTTTGTGAGTATCAGTGTGAAAATCTTTCCTTCGTGCTACAGTCCCTTTTTCCTATTCAACACTAGACTGCACACGATAATTAAACCTTGGGGGCTTGGAGATTTTGGACTAAAGCTTAAAGAAATGCAGTAGTGAGGCCTCTTCTCTCTCAATCTTCTACCACTTGCTGTGGGGATTTTCTTTAGTTACACATGGCTTCACAGGTAAACAACCTTGAAAAAAAAATCAGGGGCAGGAATTGAATTAACACCTTAGCATTGCTTATAATGAACCAGTTTGCTTAATTAGATGATCGAAAAAATTATGTTCTAAAACATGACAGGGCACAGGCTGAAGTCTCTGTTCAGGCAGACGCCCATGGAGCTACACCAGGGTGTTTGCAAGGCAAACAGCATCCCAGGCAAGAATAAGACGGAACGTGAAAATGCTGAGTTTCAACCCTAATCACAGTGCTTTTTTAAATCAAATACAAAGAAGATTATAGGGGTTTTCTTACGCTTTTGTTTATAAATTAAGCTCTGCCAGCGTCTCCATGACTTTGAAAGTCAGCTTGTGAGCACATTGCTTAAGATATAGGTCTGAGCAATACAGTTGCCTCTGAACTAGGTGAAAAATCGCACAAATTATTTCAATTAACAAAGGACAAAGAGGCATTGAAGCCAACACCTCAGCCAAGACCTAGCCCAGGGTGACAGCTCCCCAGTCACCCCAAGGACCTCTAGCCAGACTCTCAGGGAAGGAGGGAGTCATCTGCACCCTGGGACGCTCTCAGCATCAGATTCTGGTCAGAACCTGTTGGAAGGACTGGAGAAAAGTGGAATGGACAAGGCTTTTGAGACTCTGGAGTAGCTGGAGATGGCAGGAAGCAAGGGAGGGGACAGGATGCAACAGTGTTTGAAACCATTTTCCACAATTCGGTTGCCTAAGGCTCAAGTCATTTCTAAATGAAAGCAAGTGTGCATAAATGCACAATGTTGTTCCTGGGATCCTACCTTGGCCTTCCCGCCAGCCCCATCTGTAAGAAGGCATTTCAGGCTGGGGAGAAAGTGCAATGTCCAAAGAAAAATCCTATCTGACACAAATACTTGCAAGTCTCCTTGCCTTTTCTTTTCTTGTACTGTGTGTGAAGACACCATAATATGAAAGGCTTTTTAAGCATGCATGAGGCTGCATAGTGAACTACTGCTAACATCAATCATAAATTGTTTACTTTCTCAACATTAAAATCAGTATAACAGTTAAACACCAGCTGCTTCCAAAGACAAACACATTGTTTAAATCAGAACAAATTATTTACAAATAGGTTTCAATATTCAGGGTCTGAATTCTGCAGCATGTGTGCAAAATGTTTTTGTGCAGATCTATCAGCTGCAACATGCACTTGATCACTTATGCTGAGCAATCTGGGAAGTCAGTAATTGGCATTTCTCTGAGTTACTGCTCTGATCATCTATAATGATTTCTGGAGCTCCGTAAGAAAATCCTGCATATTTTTAGCTTCACAGTAAAAGCAGGTTTTTGCATATATTAATTCAATTTCTTTCTCTGTTTCAGTACCCAATGCTTTACAGGGGGCCTGCATTCTTCTGCAGATGTTTATCTCTTAAGGTGTTTGTATATACCACTGCCTGCCATTCCCTCTGCTAAGGCAACCACCAGACCCATAAATATTATCTCCAGTAAACGTAAAAGTTGTCTGCTGCCTTTACTGTGAGCATTTAGATTAAAAGGGACAGTGTCTTAACTGGGCTCTTCTCTTAAGGAAATTAACTTTTTATCTCAAAGACAGCTAATTTAGCTCTCACCACCTTTTCTTCCACTCCCAAGTACCTTCTTATCTTGGGTAATCAGGATGCAGGGATTCCCAATCTATCTCTCTTTATAGCTCCCTTTCAGTGGTGTTACTGTTTGAACTTCATACCCTGGATTAAGGGGCCAGCACACCAGCTCAGGAAGCTGTTCTAGGTATGAGGTAAATATGCAAGTTACTTAACAGCCCATATATGAACTCAATTACATCCTTCATCTCTTAAGATATGAATAAAAAGGTTTGGCTTTGATGTTGAATTAAGCAATCCCTACTTATAAATCAATGTACCATGCAGTTTTATTAGTAGCAATAATTAGTGGTTAACTAACTTGCAATGAATACAAGGTTGGAAAGCTTTAAAAACTAGTGCCAGGCTGCGACATATTTCTCACATATATTATCTGAATTACATGGAGGAAGCCTGGATTTTTAATCAGGGAGATACAGTATGACTATGCAAAATCTGTTTCATTAAACAGGATACATGAAAGTATTCAACAAATAAAAGCATGCACGTGGGTCATTTTTTATTACTCCATCCATTTATTTTAGTCTAATTTCCAAACTAAATCTAGAATAAAAGTTATAATATTTGTGTACTAAAATCGGAAGGCATATGTGTACATTTAAAAAGAAATACAAGTAGGCACCAGAAGTTATTTTTACTGTAAACACTCTTCATATGTTCCCATGTAGAATGTCTGCATAACAACTTCTTGAATGTTCAAATTCCCTCCTGTCCCATAGCGCAGAACAGATGTTGTCCTGCTTTTTGTTACGTTAATTTATCAATCATACCTAGGCTAAATTATGAAATCAAAGTGATAGAAAATGTTACTTAAGCTTGGATCCTATTTCTGTGTCTTTAAAACCTTTCCTACTTCTTTTGGAATGATCATTTTGTTATTTTTCTCTTAGTTGCAAGGTCAAATTTCCATTTGCAGGTTAAGATGTAGCTGATCCAAAAAAAGTTCACATATATAAAGAGCAGGAACTTTGCATCCTTACAGAAATTTGAGATCCATAAATTCAACCATGCTGGAAAGAGCTTTTTGTTTAAAACATTGAGCTAAACAAAATGCAATTAAGGCTAACAGGACAAAAAGCATCCCTCTTGAGATTCATAAATACACTCATGGGAGACTGGAAATAAAGAGAAAAGACCAATGTAATTCTAATTGTGTCTTGCCTAAGATGACCATTTAAACAGATAACTTTTCCCAAAGTAAATTAGTTCATCCAGTTCATGTTTTTTTTACCCTTACTTGGCCAAGTGAAGTAAATTAGAATTTTCTAGGAGTAAATCAAGGCATTAGGTACAGAATTTTTATTCTACTTTGATGACAAATTGTGATTTGAGTTCTTCACAGTATTAAGAAATACTTCTGCTTCTAAATAAGTCTCATAGAGGCACAGCAGTGCTTTAGGGG
Source organism: Lycocorax pyrrhopterus obiensis (assembly GCA_014706295.1). Lineage (NCBI taxonomy): Eukaryota > Metazoa > Chordata > Aves > Passeriformes > Paradisaeidae > Lycocorax > Lycocorax pyrrhopterus. Next base: position 94,570,751 of record JACSVZ010000004.1, read on the forward strand.
AGCACAGTTTCTTGCCTTGCTTAAGCAAGATTGGACAAATTTGAAAGATACTAACTTAGTATTTGTACAAAACTATGGACATCAGTAATGATCTTTGTACCTTTTCATGCTCTTTTTTGCATGTGAAATCCCTTGGGAAATTTGTGTACTTAGTTATTTATTTTTTGCCTAGTTATCACCTAGATTATTTCAATTTATCATATTACATCGTATGCAATTTGATTTTTTAAAAGTGCTTTAATAATAATCCTAATAATCTCACACCCATATGAACTAAATCCGTTTTGATTTCTAAATACGTTAGTGCCATCAAGGACCATAGTGATGATTCTTGGCAGTGAAATAATCACCAGGAGAGAAACCTGAAGTGACAGGATTCGAAATGTGTTTCCCTCAAGCTGAGTGGGAAAATGGAAGGAATCAGCTGCAACCCAGGATTTGCTGGCTGGGTCAGAGCTGCTGTGCCTCACAGAGAGCAGCTCCACCCAAGTGGAGCTGGCTGGGGGTTTCCACTGAAATGCTCTTTGATCAGGAGAGGCCAAACCCCAAACTTATCAGTTCCAGCTTTCACTGGCAGAGGTTCTGACTCAAGGATAGAGTTCTCCAAAATACTGCTATTTTGGAATGGGAGCATTTTTTTTGTTAGAAAATAATGTAAAAATTATTGGCTTCATCCTGTATAGTCTGCAAATAAACTATGGTTTGTATAAGAATATTTCTTGCCTCACTGCACTCGGTAGCTTATATGAAATAGGTAGAATAAACCACTTAGCTGGGGCACAACGAAACCAGAATTACTCCCAGTTTTATCTCCAAGATCCTATGCATATTTATGAGATTAATTTATTTTATCATCCCATACCTCTACAGAACAGAGGTGATGCTTACCTGCTTCATAGGCTGCTGTGGAAATTAAGTTCTGCAACGTATTTGAGATACTCAGATAAAATAGTATCAGGCAATGATTTACCATGGGAGATAAAGATTACAGAATGGAACACTCTTGATGGGAACCAAAAAGAAATATTCTAGTTTCTTTCTCAGGATTAATCTCCTGAGACTCAGGAATGATCTATGGACATGGAAGGCCATAGGCCATATGTCAGTAGAGCCCTACTTTCTTACTCAGGCTATGCAATAAAGTTCCCAAATTGATCCATCCGTATTCCTGGCACTCCACAGCATAGCTCAGCACAGATGTTAGGCAAGAAGAGGTTTCACAGCTTTCTGGATTTTTGCCTCAGGTAAACTAAATGAATTTGTAACTGCAAATATTTGTGTCTGTGAGCTATACATGCCCAAATTATTATAATACGTAGAACTTCACTTTCTATGCTTACTAAGAAAATAGAAGACAATATTAAAGAGTTTCTTCCTGAACAGAAGAACCTGTTTGAAAATCAGTGGCACAACTGGAATATAATTATTATTTTAATTTAAATCCTGCTAGACTTAAAAATACTCATTATTTTGGGTTTCATGGGTATAAATGTGGTATGGATTTAGTTTTGTATTTGTGAAATCTGCAGCAAAATTTTTTCAGCTATCCACTGGATTTCTAAACTTAATTTAGCTCCTGAAATAATGTATTATATCCTCAGGTTATAATGCACAAGAGGCATTCAAAAATTGAATCATAAATCTGCATCTTCTGGGTTCCCAAATTTATGTTTCCTTTTCCTTTCTTTTCACTTTCTCCATTTAGTCCTCCTTTCCTTTTTTCCTGGTGGCTCAACATTTCCATTACACATTTATTAGGAAAATAAGTACCACTAGAAGAAATTTAGAGGGGAGTGGAGCTTCTTTTATTTCATCTGAATACAGTCAGTCATTCATTCAGCTCCAGCCACAATATCTGCTTGAGCTAATTATCATTTACCTAATTCAATTTGCAATGCACCGCTGAGGTGTGAGGTTTGAGATCCAGACATGTTTCCCCACACTTATCAGATCATTACAAAGTGCAGGTGGGTGGATTACAGAATACCCCAACTGTTTTCAGAAAAATCAGGTCTTCTCTTGTATTGCTATTTTGGCTGCTGCTTCAGGCAAACAAGCTACTTTTAATTTTAAATTAAAACATCACACATGGTGACCAACACCAGCAAAGTCCAATGCAGCTTTGCAGGATGTTTGTTGACTGAGGACACAACTCCTCAGACAACTCTTAATTCTCAAAATACCATTACCTTTCAGTTTTTCCATTTGACTCACCTGCTGTAAAGAAAAGCCAAATTTTTCATTTTATGCCAGAAGGCTCTAATCTGTTCAAACAGGCAGTACTGGGCCTCTGCAGAACTCACCTCAATTTGTGTGTGAGTGCAATTCTTACTGAGGCTGATGGTTCCCCCAGGCACCTGGAGGTGGCACAAGGAAATCCGTGCCGGAGCCCAGACACCCACACACACCTATGTTCCTGCTTCTCCTGCTCTTTTCATCATCCCTCCCTACCTGTAATTTTTGCTGAGGTAATTTGCATACAAATGCACAGTGGGAAAAATGTGTCTCTGATTTCTCAAATCCACATATGTTCACTAAAACATGCACACATACATTCAGTCATACACGCAAGAGAAAGACAGTAGAAGCACCCACTACAAGCATTTTCACCAACTTGGCATGACTGGGGGACATTTTGATAGATTCAAGAGGGAAAGGATATTACAAACCATGCTACCATTTGGGATATCTTTCACATCTGAAGTCCAAAGTACCTTGTTCAAAATATAATTTCCAAATTATGACACTTTCAAAAATAATTTATTTAGCACACTTTTCATCCTCTATGTTTAGGTTTTGGGGGTTTGGTATTTTTTAGATGTGGATATACAGGAACAGTGTAGCTCTTCTGGGAAGAGCAGATCAGAGATGTTAGGCATAGATGAATACTCAGAAGACTGAAGGAACACTTATTTTCTCTACATACCACCATTTCCTCTCTAAGAACATGTCAAAACATTCACTATTCAAGGAAAGGTTTTCATGGTCAGCACATCTCCGTATGAGACTGTGGGGCTCCATCTTTTGTGGGATGTAAATTAGCTTTAACTCATATGCACGTTTGACTTTGCTTCCTCAGCAAACATATCTTAAATCCACACGCAGGTCAGTGTAACTGCAAAGCCTTTGCAGTATGTCTGTATGTCTTTCCCGTTATAGGTGTAGTCCTATGGACATTCAAGGACATACTATCTGTGTCTCCTCTGTCTCTCAGAGAATATTATTCATGTCTGTACCTTGTAATGAACCGAGAATTCGTTTGGTATGCACAGCTGTATAGAAGAGCAATGAAAGGATGCAAAATATGTTCAGTGATTCCATTTTCCCAAGACAAAGGTGTGTGGTCAAGTTCAGAAAGGATCAAGTTTATTGCACATAAAATAGAAGAGAAAGATCAGTTAAAATGTATTCAAAGGCTTGGTTCTCTACTGGGAAGTTTAAATACTTCAAATTCAGTATATGTGACAATCTCTCTGCTGTTCTAGATAGCATTTCTTCCAATATTATGCTGCATGACCAGTGATATATTTAAAGTACATGCAATTCTACTCTATGTAACGATTACCACAGCTAATATCACAAGTTATGGAAAAGGGTTAAAGAATTTATTATGTCCTGGGATTGGGATTTTTTAATTAGTTGAGTATAAAAGCATAAATAAATTTAGGTGGCTATGTAAAATGTGTGCCCCACTTGAATGTATTAGTTTTAGTATTGCAGGACTCATTCACAGTAAATGGAAAAGTTGCATGCGCCCATAGTAATGCATAAAAATTGTCTAAAATTGGAATCAGTGATAAGAAGCTATTATCTTTAATCATTATGTGTACTTCTTCTTTGTTAGTTTTCCACAGTTGACACACATTATGCGAACAGATTATTTCAATTTCCCATGCAGAGAGAGAAGGCTCTCTCCCATCATTTTTGCTTTGGAGAAGGCAATTTTCATTGACTTTGCTTTGTTTACGACAGCATAAATTAAATAACTTTTAAGAGCTGGCACTAAAGAAAAATGGAAGATTTTCCTCCAGTGTGGGCATTCATTTAGATTTCACCCATCTTTTCAAAGAGTTTTCTGGACTAACTTGAAAAATGGCAAGAAAAGCAAGAGGGATTTATAGCAAAATAATTAATACATATTAACCCTCTGTGTGTGAAAGCCCAGGAAAGAGGTACTTGAGATAGCAAGATGAGGTGAACAGTAAACCCCTTCGTTAGTGTTTCCTTATGTACTGCTTCAGGCCACAGTGTGAGTGCAAGGGCTCTGCAAACTGATTTCTCACCCTGCGTTCATGGCAATTACAGAAAACACACAGACCTGAATGGATGAAATTTAGGAGTACCATCATGCTAGGCTTTGGATAAACTCCTGTCACAAAAAAAAGAAAAAAGAAAAGAAAAAGAAAAAAGAAAAAAAAGAGAGAAAATAGGAAAAGGTGTTAGAAGTTCGATTAGTTTCGTTTTAATACAATAATGTAACAATCAGGTAAATGTGAGCTGCTAATGGTTTAGGATGGGCTGTTAGGACAATGTCTAAGCACAGTCTGGCTATCACGTTTTCTCCTAGGTTCCTGTGATAAACGTTTCAGAGCTTATCTTAGCTCTTCTCTTCTACAAATCAAGATAGGAACTTCAGTGTAATCATCTGGCAATTGGTTGCTGCTGGTTAGTCTGTGATGGCATCTCTTGAACTAAGGTATTGTTGGTCTCAGACTTCATCTTAGTCCTGAATTAAACTGGACTAGCATCACAGAAAAATTAAATAAGTCACCTTCTTTGGCCAAGACACCACAAACATTCATCAAGGGGTTGTACCTCTCACAAGGGCTGGTTGTCACACAGGAAGATTACAGGTCTGTCTCCCAGTGGTTGGAGAGCCTGGTGGGGGTGATATCCCCGTGCACGAGCTGTTAAGTAGGCTGTTTTCCAATTCAGTAGCTACAGTTTGATTTGGATAGATGTTACAGTCTGACAAGACCGAAATCAATAATGGTCACTGGAAGACGACAGATTTCCCACACTCCCTGTCTTGTGTAGATCTGGTGAGACACAAATTTAGGTTCCATCTATTCGGTAAGGGGAAGACATGACTGAAGTGTGGGGATGCATTTTGCTAATCCAGCAAGAGTGCATAACAATGGCATCAGGCATCATCAGGATGGTGAAGCCATGTACTTGTCCGGCGTGTCTCAAGTGAGCAGCAGCTGTGCTGACACGGCTTCTCCGATGTGGCTCCGCTGCTGGTGGGAGTCAGCCCAGGGATGCCTCTCGCTAGAACTGTGTAGACCTTTCACTGCGGGGAAGAAGTACCTTTAGCAGGCAATCCCCTGCTACACAGGGTAGAATTTTTCTACTTCTCTCATGTAAATCAGCCACTCAAGGCTCATCTAATCACTGATATAAAGAAGCAGGCAACCTGGAGAGTGAGTCACCTCACCTTTACAATAGGTGCCAGAAACAGGTGAGATGAATCACCCTTCAGTTTATTGACTGTAAGGATAACATAGTTGATTGGCACAAGCAGCTTTAGATATTTAAACCTGTGGCGTAAATTTAATTGCTTGTGTGCCTTAAACTTCACTTCTCTATCCCCCAGCTGCATTTGCAGTTGGTTACTGGCTGCATCCTAATGTATATAGCATTTTGAAGGCTATGGTACACTACTTCATCTTCAGTTTTGCAAGAATAATATGAAGATTCCTTGAGTTACAAAACAGCACTAGTCAGTAGTTCGGTGATAGGGCATAACACAAATAAACAGTCCTGTCCTCAGGCTCTAATGCAATCTTCTGCTTAGAGATATGCTAATGCCTCTGAATCAGTTTGACCTGCCTTCTATTAATAAACTTATCAGTCATATATCCATTAACTGATTTAGTTGGTATGCAAGAAGTTAATTATGCAAGAAGACATGGCAGGACCGTGTTACAGCGAGAAAATGCACACCTCTGATGTGGTGTGAAACACCAAGTGGGACCAAATAACTTCAAAAACCTGAACAGTATGTTAATTTGCAACACTGCATTGTGTGGTCTTAGGAAGTGCATTGAAAAAAAAATAATTTGAGAAACCTTTAAAGGAAATTTTTAAAATTACTAAATCTGTGTAAGGAGGCTACTGAGTTATTCTGTGGCTAATTCATGAGCTGAACTAGCAACCACGTTCTGTACAAAATGTCTTAAAAATTTTTGTGTTTCTTAGTGGTAATTTCAATGAATCAGTGAATGAATAGGTAATTCATTTATTCATCACAAACATAACCGATTCTGGCTTGGGATATCAACCTGTCCTTCCTTCCAAGTGAAAGATGTTTTTCTGTTGCTTTGTTGTCCTTAGTAAAATATTTGGCACATCGTTCCTATGTGAAAAAACAACCAAATCCCCAAAACTCAAAAACCCATACAAATTCTCTCCTCTTCTATCCCATGGGAAAGAGGAGAGGTAAGGATAAAGCATATGCAAAAATGCTGCCACTGCATCTGAATGAGAACAAAACCTCTGGAACTGCTTCTTACACTTCTGAAGTAATATGCTGATTTTATACATGAGCATCAAAGTACTTTCCAAAAATAAATTAGTGGATTTTTGCAAAATCACTTGAAATTATTACTTCTTCCATTTTACTCATAATGGGCAGAAACTGCAGAAACTCAGTGTCACAGAGAAAGCCTGATACAGTGCCAGGGACCCTGCCTCCTAGACCTGTGAGGAAATGCTACAAGACCGTTTAAATTCCGCCTGTGCTGTTAGCAGACAGCTTATTTCACTTTTGCAATTTATTTTCCTAATTTAATGGCTAGAGGTCATATGTTTAAACGAGCTCCTAACAGCTTCCTTTCTTCTCATTTACTACAAACTTCCCTGCTGAAGTAGCTGCAGAAGTTAATACTAGCTGTCCTACAAAGTATCCTCCTACCTATGGGGACTAGGCACTATACCCTGAGTAGAAGCATGAGAATGCTGAGCAACTCTGACAACGAACCCTGGAAAGTAACAGTCAGGGAAAAGAGAGATCTATTTTTGCTTTTGTTGTCACATTAACATTTTCAGTTTCTCTGCCATGACGTGCAGAATGCAGGAACAGACCCCAGAAGAAACTGCTGGTGTTCAGCATTGTGCTCACAGAGGTAGGAGCAGCAAAGGGATGTCTTCCTGCTGAAGAAGAGGCTGACCCTTTGACCTTAGCTGTTCCCACTCACATACAGATATAGAAATGTAAGCTACTCAGCATGATGCCAGTTAATTTAAATTACCTAACATCCCAAAGGGCAGCTCCCTGCTGAGGAGCCTTTTCTTTTCTTTTTCTTTTGACCTTTTAATACAGAGTAACTTTTCACAAGGATAAGTCAGATGGTCAGCTTGGAAGTATTCAGTTTCTGTGGCCTTTGGAGGTTCGTGCAAAAGGTCACATCAGACTACATTCTGCTGAATAAGGGGTTGGAAAACTGCTAAATTATACTGAATGGACAGATCCTCAGTCTGTGTAAAACGATGTAGCTGCACCATTGTAGCCATTTCACTCCAGCAAATTAGTTATGCAATAACCAAAACTAGAAGACCAATTTCCTTCTTCATGACTGCAATTTACTTCTTTTCATCTAAGCAATGAACGTCCTGTAAACCCACAGAAGCTGCACCATTTTAACCAAATCTTTGTAATGTTTCCTGCTACCCTGTATTAGATTATGCTGTGCTGCCTGATGTGACAGCACTGAATTTGGCTCTTTGGATTATAGGGTGGAGCAGGACCTTTGGGGCTCGCTAGGTGCATCTGATTAGGCTGCTCTGCAGCACCACAGTACCTTCCCTGCCCTGTGACCTTCCATGGCAAGCTGTTGTCTGGCACATTAAGAGGTCTCAAACCCCAGGAATATACTGCAAACATAGAAACTATGGTCATCATTACAAGAAATATTAAATAGGATAAATTAGAGAGATTGTGTGTTTAGGGATGACCCAATAGATCTGTTTGAAAGGTATATAAATAATGAAAGCAATACAAAGTAAAGGGTTTGTGAAATGTATTTCCATTTTGCACATGGGATCTTTGCCTAGGTAGCATTGTGCCCATAATGTGAGAAATAGTAGTGCTTTCCTGATATAGGTAAATGTGAAGTGATGTTTAGCGAATCAAATATCCCGTGTGTACTGTAGACTTGCATTTAGTTTTCTAGATCCTCTCAGTTCTGGGATTTCTGCCTCTTTTCTTTATTTTTGCTATTTACACACATTTCTGTTTATGCCCCTCTTCAGATCCCCCTGAACTGGCGGTCAAGACACAGCAGAGTCAGCTTTTCTTGAAGAGCTAACCTGCATTTCTTGATTATCAGCAACCTGTGGGTCTTTCTGCTTGACAGTAATTTGCTGAAAGTTGATTCTTTATTGCTTATTAGTAGTTTGTCTGGTTCCATACTCTGAGCTGGTGTGGTTGTGGGGCTTTGCAAAGTTGGCAATGGCCCTCCAGTACTTCCTTTGCTGCTGGCAGGAGCCTCAGGCTGCCCCGATGCAGCTCGAACCCCAGGAAGCTGCCCTTCTGATGCCTCTTGCAAGTTGGGTTTCGCCCACTGAATTCTCTGTGGAAGCCAGCACTCATTTCAGATGAAGTACCAAAAAGGATTTAAGTTGTTTTTCTAAGGTTTCTCAAGTTTAATACATTATTTTATTTGTTAAGAAAAGGTCTCTCTCTTTTTCAGTTAATTTATACAACAGTCCTTTATCATCTTAGCGGGGTTTGTGGAAAGTGTTAGGTAGCATTTGGAGCTCCTACATAAATTAATCCTGGGGGGCTCGAATCAGACAGCAATACTATCTTTTTTTTAAGGATCCATGTGGTGATTCCATCTTCCTGGGCTGGTGGGAACTGATAGTAGGAGCTACATATCTAAAGCATATAAAACATGCATATAATTTTCTGCTAGAAAGGGACTTTTCTTCCTGTATCATATTAGGCCTGTGAAGAAATCAATTAAAAATATATTCTGCTTAGTCAGGTGAACATATTTCTTTGCTGGAAATTATAACCTAAATCATAGCTCCCTACTGTCAGTCTTAGTAAAGAAGGTATGCACTCAGAATCAAGGCGGGAATTGACAAGAAGACCATGAGCTCTGGGGTAGTGCACCCAGTTTAAAAATCTGTGCAAGAATGTGCCAGAAAATTCTCCTTGTCTCACTTGTAAATAATTTAATTATAGGCCTCAGAAGAAATAAAACGTGTTTTTTTCTTCTGTGCTCATGATCTCCTATCAACTGATATTTATCAGTCTAGTTGTGTCTGTCCTTGGCCCCCAGTCCCCGTATCCCATATGGATGCTTTAAAAAGCTTTTTGTCTTGAAAGGACCAGGCACACCTGGCCAGGAAATGTTGGACCTAGGGAGAAACTGAAGCACCTCCTCATAATGATATGGGTTCCATGTGAATTATCAGTATATTCTGAATCTATCTGCTGCTGAAGCTCGTCCCTTTGAGGAGGGACCTTTGGTCTCCTGACAATGGGAGGTCTGCACTGGCTCTGTCCATGGCTGTCCCCAGACTGGACTGGCTGAATCTCCAGCACATCACTTGACCCAGACCGCTCCTGTTTACCATTTGGCACCCATCTGTTTCCTCAGTTCAAAGTGCTTGAAGTAAGGTGAAGACTGCATTACAGCTCCCAGGGCAATAATCTATATAACCACAGCCAGTCTCCTCTCAGAAGGAATGAGCTGGTTTAATCCTAAATATAGCTCAAGAGGAGCAGAAATCAATAGATGCAGAGCACGGATGGTCAGGGGAGTAGTACCCATGGCGAAAAACGCAAGGAGGGAAATTACTTGGCACTGGTGTTCAAACCTGTGCATTTCCTCTGCTCAAAGAACTTTAATTTGATCAGTCAGGGTCCCCCAAATCTGAGCCCCAGGTGCCCCAGAAGTTTGCAGTAATTTAGTGAGGTTCAGCTGGGGATGGGCAGAAGTAAAATAAGTTCCCCTAGCACAAACTAAAGAAGCAGAAAGCTGTAGTCAGGGATTGAAGCAACTCACACATGCTCTGGGCCTGCACAGAGGGGGCCCTCTAACACCCACTCACCAGTGGGTTACACCACCTTGCTACACCAATTTACATCCCAGTTCAGAGCCCTCAGCTGGCTCTGAAGTAAAGTTAAAGTTGAGTTCAAAGCAATGCAGCTGCTTCCAGGAGCTGCTGTGCATGGGGCAGGACTGTCAGGGGAAATAGTGATTTCTCTTTGAAGTCCTGCTGCTAGATGGATGCTGATTGTCTCATGTTACTGTAAGCGTCAAGTAACTTAAAAGCAAGCTCTCAATTTACTGAGCAGAGGACAACGGGAGAGGAAAAAATATTTGTCAACAGTGCTAATGACTTTTCTGCAAGGCCCCCATGTGTAGCAAACCAAAGAACTGCAAGTAAAATTGATTTCTAGAAATAATTTTCCAAGAAAACAGATGCACTGACACTGGGTATCAATCAGATTATTGGCAAGACAAACAAAACAATACCTAGGCAAATTAATTTCTCATTAAGTGAAATATAAACCATTTGGGGTTTGAGTTTCATAAACCACTCCATTTTTAATCTGATACATTTATATACAAATTTATATTTATAATTTAGTACATTTGTGTATTTATATGTTTATGTATTATACAGAGAAAATATTATACACAGTATCTATAATTGTTTTACTAGGATATAACTGAAAATATAATTATTAATAGAAAGGAAAGACTTAATAAGCACAAGGCTTGAGCTTTTAATCAATGCTCCTCTTATTTTCCTCTCTGATGAGTGAAGCAGTACTATATCCAAAATGTTCTAAAGTCAATCGTTTGGAGCCCAAGTTCTGCAATTCAGCCATGGCACTAGCAATTTGGGAACAGCTCATTGCTGCTCAAGCTATTCTGTGATGTGTTTGGCAGCTGGGAAAGTACAGAGCAAGTAAGAGTGATCATGTAAGAAAGCCTGAGGTTGATTATATGACTGATAAGATCCTTATCTGCCTTCACTTCCAAGACTGAGTGGTACCACTCGCCCATAAATTAGCTTCCCTTTAGTAACATGCATCACCCTAATATGGCTCAAAAATTTGACTGGAGGTCCAATTCTCTTATCTCAGTCTCTGAGGCTGCTGCGACTGGCCGGAAGTCCACACCATAGTGTGGTAACATATGCAGTACGTAAAGCTCTGTAATGTATTGCACATTATGAATGCGCTTGCCACTGTAATTATTGAGCAAACAATTTTGCTCATAATATGCACCAGCTTTTGCAAGGGAGAAAAAGTCACCTGAAAATATGTTTAATGATATCATGGTATATGACATTCATTGCAGGGTCTTTGCTCTCAGAAATGTCATTTGCTGCCGAAGCATGTCTATGCATCCTGGTTGTATATTGGTCATGCAAACTCTCTTCCCCAAAAAATATCTGGAAAGAAATAGTTTTCTCATCAGTCTTGCTAAAGTGAAGAACTGTTAGCACATACACTGAGTTTGTATAACCAGTGACAAGAGTTTGATTTTCCTAGAAAGATCTAACTCTGGTATCTTTATTTAAACCAAAGTGAGTCTTTCTGTGCTGTTATTTCTCAGTGAATGCTTGACCATTTGTTGTCCTCCATCTTTTATACCTTACTAATCAAATCCTCCACCGTGGGAAGGTCCCAAAGAAATCAACAGACACATGAAAACTGATAGTGCTCTTGAACAGAAAGACACTGCTCCAAAATTTTACACAAATCAAAAAGTATACTGAATATCTGAACTATCCTCTGAGGGTTTTTTGATTACTATAGCATTCTGTGGATATATTTGTCAGTGGTATCTGCATATTATTATGAAATTAGGGTGATGTAAGGATTAGTATAAAACAGAATTGAACTGAATCAGAAAAAAAAAAGTTTTCCAGGAGGGACCGGCTGTAACTTGGGCTTGCAAAACTTCAATCAGTAAAGAATAAGCCTGAATTAGAAACACAGTCTAATTTTAAAAAGTCAGCAAAAATTCAACTTCTTTTAGCAATGCATTTTTTTTTGTTCTATATCACTTGTACAGTGCTCTAAGGACCAGCTGTTTGAATATAACATCATGTGCATAAACACCAGGAGGTTGTTTTTCCCTTTTAAATTTTCTGGTTTGGTTTCAAAATAATGAGTTTGGTTGGATTAGACTTGTAATTCACTTGACTGCAGAAGGGTGTTTTTTCTTTTGTTTTAAGTGCTCTGAGACTAGTACTGATATCTACTGAGTGAATTTAACTGTAGTGTGTTCTTTGTCTTGAAATACAAAGTTTCTGAGGTGACCCTTGATCTTCATAACTTCTTATCTTTATCATGTTGGATAGAAACTCTTATCAATACATTTGAACATCCCAAGGACACACACTTGCAATCTGTCAAAAATCTCAGGCTTTCATCTAGAAAAATCCCATGTCCAAGTGATATTTAACTAGCTAGCTGCTAGAGGTTTACAGTACTATTTCCCTCTCATAAGCAAACATTCATCACCCAAAGGTGCAGTTTGTCTTCTGAGAATGATGTGGAAGCAGATATAGCCCACTGGAATGGCCCCTGAACACTGCTATGAAGAAATATATTGAATATTGCTGTAGAATGGCTAAAATCTAATTGAGAGAGTCTTCACTACCTTTTGTTTAAATTCCACTAGGTTCTTCTATGGATGCAGGTGACTGAAGTAACATTTTTTTCCAAATCTAAAGACTTGTCTCAGATATCTAAGATTAGTTCAGTTGGTTAGAGCATAGTGCAAATAACACTGAGGTTGTGGGTTCAATCCCCCAATGCGCCTTTCACTTAAGAGCTGGACTGGATGATCCTTGCGGGTCTCTTCCAACTTAGAATATTCTGTGATCTTTACATCAGGTACTTCCCTGGGGATTTTACTGTCCAGCAGAATAAATGCATGGATGTGTGAAAATACGTGCATGGAAGAGAGAAAAACCAAGCTGCAAATCTCAGCTCAGAAACAGCCTGCAGAGGAATCACCAAGCTGTCCTGATTATTCACAGTAGCATTGCCCCCAAGGAGGACCCTGAAAAAACCTTTGGAGGGTTCAGAGAGAAGAGGTTTGATACCTTTGGCAAGGAAATGGCCTCTTGTTGTTTGAAACTGTATGCTTTTGAAGAAAATAGAACTGTGTGCATTTTTGTTGACAGAGTAGCATCAATGACTTCCTCCAGCGGGAATAACCTTCATGACCTCAAATTCCCAACCAGTTACTAAGACCACAAATGGAAACAGCTTTGTGTAGGGTTTTCCACTTCAGTTTCATGCCCTGGATGTGGGTGTCTGCTGTGTGCTAAAGACACACTGATCTGCTGTACTTTTCTGGTCGAAACATGGTTCTAACTGAATATTAGTCCTGATGATTCGTTACCTCAAAATTGTTTGTGTAATAAATTTACTAAACCCTCATTCAAGCAGTGTTGAAAAGAAAGCACAGAACTCTTCAAACAGTACCACAGAAATGTGTTTTGTTTAGACCTAGGCACAGCAGTGATGCTTTTTGTTCATCTCTAATGGAGTTCGGTATTAATCCCTGTATGTAATTATGAGACTAATATCCTATAACAATGTGCCTGTAACAACTAGCAACAACTACTACTACTACTACTACTACTACTACTACTACTACTACTACTACTGCTACTGTTTCAAAAACCCTCTTTCAGCATTTCCCTTTGTGGTGATTACTTGGATGAATATTAAGATAGATGAATGAGGTCTTGTCTTCTTGGAAAGATTAAAAATTACTTAAATCCAGGCTGAACTCCTCTGACAGTCAACTAAGGTAGAACAGGCTTCCCTGGACATCCACTAATCTCAGATGTCTGAGGTACCTATTTAAGTGTAAGATAAATCACCCTTTTCTGATTATTTATTTATTTATTTCCTTTTCTTTCTCAGGTGAGCTGATAAAATATCTAATTTTAAGAGATCTAATCCCTGCATCAGAGCTGAGACAAAGTATGAGGCACTTAAATTCTCCAGGTACTGATTCGAGGCAGCTCAGTGCAGGCCAATCTGTCTGGCCAAGTCATTGGAAAAAACCTACAAGAATAGACCCACATGAGTGTGCTGAAAATGAGGAATCCCACACATCCCTTGGGTAGTACTTGAAATCCATATGCCTGGCCTTGAAGTGTGGTGTCACTGTCCTCTATCAGCATGACTCCTGTCATTCAGCTGGAAAGGAAAGTGAAATGCAGTTTATAGAAGAACCCATGATTCAGAAGAGACGTAATACTCAGTAGAAGATGAGTCTAAAGGGCTGATTTCAGTTCAAGATATTTATCAAAAGAATTTATGTTTCCAAACACATTTTCAATTCCAAACGATTTTCAATTTCCAACACAATTTCAATTTCTATTTTGTGAAAGCAATTAAATAATGAAATATAAGTAAATAATGAAACTTTCAAATAGAAGCAACTCCAATTAGAAGAAAATCTCATTTTTTAGCCTCTCGCATTTCTTCAATGTATCTATTCTGGGCTAATCTAAGCATTTCTCCAAAGTCTGGAATATTCATAAAATTTACAGTCATATTTACAAAGAAAAGGTTTTTTTTCATAATCCATACTCTTCGAAATAAAGTGCTATCAACCTATCTGTCTTCTAGTAGTCACTCAGACCAAAGCACAGTATTTATTTCAATTATGATTCTGTAGTCCAGAATATATGATGATATACAAAACACGTGGTTAGAACGGAAACCATGGAAGCTACACTCTGCATTACATTTGCTATCCTCATTTAATTCTGTAAACTTTTCAATTATCCTTAAAAACTTGGGGAAAGATAAGATTGTTTCAAGGACAGTCCTATTTTTGTTTTTACAAAGCAATGTCCGGAGTCCAGTTGTAATGATTTTGAATGCTAGCTTGGTACAAAGCTTGTGAATTCTCACAGGTTATTGAGTATTTGAGGAAACTGATCCAGGCCCAAATTGGAAACACATTATGTAACTGTATCTGGCAAGAGAAGAAATTAGATTTATTGATTCGGTTTTTTATCAAATAATACTTCACACGGAAGTGTGAAGCTCTCTATAGGACATGCTTGATTGCAATCACGGACCATTAACAGAGGAATAAACTGGCTTAAGCACATTAAAGCATTTACAGGGTATACTGAGCACTGTTAAAGTAAAGGATGCCATAAATTGTGTGCTGCAGCACTTTTCAAACAGCCAGTCACCTCTGCTGTGAACCTTTCTGTATTTTAATTGTCTGAACTGTGCTGTTATGAGTCTCTTTCTTTAGTAACAAACTCAAGCTTAGCCAGAAGTTATTGGAATGCTCAATATTTTTTAAGATGCTTGCCATTGCCTCAGCTTAGACAACCAACATTCTGCCATAACCATAAAATGCTAAAAACTCTGCATATTTGCCTAATGAGAAGTTTTCAAGCAGCCCTTATGTGCTGACACTTGCTTATCCATTAACACATAAAATGGGAACAAACCCTGGCTAATTACTGTAAAACTCTTTCAATCCCATTTTACTGAATTTTGTTGAAAAAGTCATTTAGAAGCACCCCATCCCATTGCTCAGGTGTCAGTCACCTTATTGGATTGCATATATTCCTATTCCAAATGACAGGTGGAAATTTTTATTTTCTTAGGCAATATTATTGTGTTACTGCATTTCTGTATGAAAGATCTCAGCAATACTCTAAAACTGTTATCATATTAAAAAAAGCATTAAAAATGGCTCTTTATACAAACACCCACAAGCAGGAGAACTACATTATTCCTCTTCAGTAACAAAAGGCCAGCTGGCAAAAATCTGCCTCTGCTGCAACTCGGGTGAGGACAGAGCCTATGGGTAGTTCTAACTGTACTTCAGTCGATTCAGGGTTTCACAGTAATGAATGTGTTTTACCAGACGTGTCAGGTTCTTGGAGGACTTCACTGGTGCCATCAGAGTTAGGAAAAAAATGAGCTTGAGTATGGCTGGCCACACAGCAGTCACACCTCCCCTGCAGGTTCAGCTGGGCTTCATCCAGTCTTGCAATACATGAGCTTGAGCTTGCACGAGCTGTGATTTCATGGATATGTTTTGTTCTCAGGTGCCTTGGAGTATATGCCACAATATTCACTTGGTGCCACTGTCTTCTGTTACAGTTTGTAAGATCTACTTGGTGTTGTCCATCTGTGCCAAGAAAGATGAAAACGTTCCAGCCTTACGATGCTTTCCTCTCAGTGAGGTTTTAGGTTAAATATTGTAGCTAGCACTTCAAAACCTCACTTTTTACTGCCTCTAGATTTCACTGTGCATGTTGCAAGATTTACACAGTTTAACACTACTTGTAAGTAACTGGATTCTTCCTATTTTTAGGAGACCTAGGTAAATGATAATAGAAAATTAAAAAGAAATATATTTATATATAATGATATAATAATTACATTTATAGAAAATATATAGATAAAGTAACAACAGCAACAAAACAACTACTACTACTACCACTAGTACTACTACTACTACTACTAGTAGTAGTAGTAGTAGTAATATTTTCTTCAAGAAGGTATGTCTGACATCTGTATTTTAAAATCCAGAGTACTGCATTAGGAAATTGTGTAGTCTGTTGTTCATTCAGTGGATGGAGGCTTAGGAAACACCACAGCTGCTAAACTGAACAATAAAGACAATGTAAAAGAAATGCAGATAAATATTTACATCTAATTAAAACTATCAGCTGGAATTATAGAGATGCATTAGTGTAAATCTGGAACAATCCTGTGTATGCTTTGGTAGAGGTAGAATGCAGAATTGCAGCAGTTTCCATGAAAGCTTCTATTCTACTACCGATCTTTACATTTGTAAGAAAAAAATATTATGATTGTATGCTCTTGACTGAGTACCAAAACTAAAATTGTTGAAATGAGCTATGGGATTTCGTTTTGGAGCCAAGAGATTAAACACGGTTACTTATCAGTCTCCCAGCAGCTTATTTAGTTTGTCACTCATCTGCACTGAACTCAGTAGTCCAAAATCAATATACTGCAGCTGCAGAATAAATACAATATATGCCCTTGGAAGAGGAAAGCATGTGGTGTGTAAAATTATAGGTATGATGATCAAAGTGAAAATGAACAATAGATTTTTATTTTCTTCTATCCCATACTGTTTCTAATAAAGAGGAGTTAGCACTGTAAAATGGAAAGTGTTTTCCCCTGCATATGTCCATTCTTCATCTGTCTTACTGCACCTGTGAATACAAAAAATAGGTGATGGAAACTCTTGGGGTTTTTTAAGAATATTGTTCTTAATTCTGTCCAAATAGGGATATTGTGCATATACTTCCACACATATTTTATTACTCCCCTATATACACACATATACACCCAGGCATATACCCAAAGAGACATATCCTCTATGTACATTGAGAACGAAGGAAAAAATTATAGGTATAAATCAAATTTTTGCATGCTTATTTGACTGATAAAAATATCACTTGTTTATAGATTAAATAAAAGTTTAATTAAGTGAAAGTATGCAAAGAAATACTCATATTTTAAATGCCTTATGCAGATTATCTAATTAATCCCTACAACTTCTCCAAGTACCTTTGTAATATTTCTCAATTAAGATGCTATTTACTCCCATTTCTGGCTAATTGATGTGGATGCAAAAGAAGAACCGACCAGTCCCTCTGGTCATAGCACATCTACCTGCCACAGCTCATTTTTCTGCCACCTATCATCATTCTTTATTTATAGATCTGAGGTGGTTTTAAATCCACATGACTTTGGGTCCTTTTATGAAGGGTACTTAGATAAATAAAGGTGCAGATAGGTGAGACTCCAAAAAGATATTTTCTGATTTCAGAACCTGCTTTAGAAATACATAAAAATGCTATGTGAGACAATCCTCCCTTCCAAAGAGTTCTTAATATCAGCTGACAAAATCTTATCACCTCCTGGTTTTGACAATTTAATGTATTTTTCCCTGTTGCTTGTTCCTGTCACATATTTGCAAAGCCATATCTTCTTTCTCTCCCCTCCCTTTGCCAATGTGAGTTCACCTGGTTACCTGTCTGCCCTTCTGCTTTGTGTGCCAGCCTGTACCACTCGAACACTCAAGTGACTGCTATGATGTCAGATCAATTTAATTTTTGCAAAGCTTCATGGCGATGCTCTCTCCTGTACAATTAACTGTAAACCTTTCTTTTGCCCTCTGCAGTAAAGTGCAATAAAGAATCATTGCAGCCTTTTAGCAACACAGGCTACTGAAAAAAAAAAAGGAAAGCAGTACTGGATACTGTCCACATACAAATTATTGGTCAAAAGGAGAGTAGCTGAAAACAGCCAATGAAAAAGCTGTATAAAAAACTGAGCCTGTATCTGCATTGACTTTTACAGCTGACCAGTCACCCAGATCCATCATTTTGCTCCTTCATAGTATCCTACACTATGACCGTATGACACATCTCATTTCTCTGGTGTAACTTCAAAGCACAGACATCCTAGGGAACTGCCAATGGAGCTGCCAGTTACTCCACTGATGGAAAAATTATTCCACTTTAATTCCCAGACATAAAAAGAAACTCAACAACCCACAAACCCTGGAAGAAGACCAGACCTTTTCCAAGGGCCAGGTCAACATATGAATCAAACTTAAAAGCATACTGAAGTTCTCCATGCTAGATTGCTGCAGGAAGACAGGATTTTGTAGAAGAGAAGAGGCTAAAAACCCAAATCCCCTTAAAAATAAAATCCTGGAGCTCCATCCTGTTTTTGCTCCCACCATCGTTTCCCAGCTTGCCCCTGCTCCCCTGCCATATCTGTGTCTCCACTGGAGTGGTTTCTCTGCAGCTCACACCACAGAGACGTCTCCTTCCAAGAGGTTGCAGAGAGGCCATCACACAAAAATTAGTGTCGTTTCAGGCTTCATTAACCTTTTGTGGATTTAGTACTGATGGCCTGGTAGGCACTATGCTTACTAAACCACTTCATTTATTGGATGCTATACCAGTTAACACAATGAAATATGTCACCAGGCACCTCTTTCAGAAAAGTTCAACCTAGAAGAATGAATAACAGGTGGAAGACATGCAAGTGGTTCAGACAAACTTACAAAAGTATTTTATGTAGGTTTTGTTTCCCGAAACTAGGGTGTCGATGGTTTTATGGCATCCTTCTCTTTCTTTCCTTCCGCTCTTGAAAGATGGTAGTGTATGAACCACCACACAAGACCTTTGGTGCATGGCATTAAAAATACACAAAGAAAAGCAGCTCCTCCAGGAACAAATATAATCGGAGTAACCTCAGAGCTTCTCCACCTCTCACCCTCAGTTAGACGAACTGGACTGTCTAGCCACATGGATCCATCTTGCGCTCATTACTTGCAGGAACCTCAGCCTCACTATATTGCTCAGGCCCATTCCTTCCCTCTAGTCTGCTGGAAGAGTTTTTGCAAGCTGTCAGAAGCAAAAAAAAAAAAAAAAAAAAAAAAAAAAAAAAATCCCAAAACCCAAAACCACAAGCTTCAGCTGTTTCTTAATGTTTAATTAACAAGGGACTGAGAATCAGGCCTCAGCACTTCCAGTCTGAATGGGTGACCTGCCCAGTCACAGCCGGTGGTCGCTGGAACGCAGAGATGCTCCGTCTGCATGTATCGCATAATGAGGCAGCCTCAGCCAGCTATCGGAAGTGCAGCCAAACACATGCTCATGTCAAAAATAGAAATTTGTCTGAGTTGTGTGTTGGCACTGCTTTGACAGGTATACGATTTATAAACTATTCCTCGAGGGGAAAAGGAAGGCAAATTGTTTAAACAAAAGTGTCGGTACTTTCATCACCCTCTTTCCTGGGCAGTGCTTTCTGACCCGTGGCTGCATTCCAGCACTCTGCGATACCGAAGCGCTTCTGAGAAGCTTCTGTCTCTGAACAAAGTTGGGGGCTGTGTTTCTGGAAGTTCAATTATAACTATAACTTTGAAGAGAACTGAACCCCCCTGGGCTGATAAAACGATATGCCATAATAAAAAGGGAAAGACACAGCTACATTTTGGCTCGAGTTTCCCAAACTTGGTGCAGTTGCCTGCTTTCAGCAGAGGCTGTGTATCAACACTGTTGGTGGCCACCAGCAGCTCCAGCGCTGTCCCAAGGAGGAGGAAGAGGAGGTTTGACCTTGCCTGCTCTTCACACATCATCCCCCGCCTGCCTGCAGGTGCTGGTCTGACCCAGTGGGGTGGCACTTGCACTCAGGAATGACTTGATATTGGAAACAGCCACCTGAATCTTCACTTCACCCTTCAGGGGCATGGTTCTGCAGAGGGCTAGGAGCTGCACTCTTCTTTGCTGCAGATTGCTTAGCCTTATTTTTCACTTGAGGGTCTTCACACATATGAGCTGAGCTTAAGTGACCATAAGCACTTCCCTTCGACCACAGCGGAAGAGAGCTGGGAGCTAGAAGGATCATTCACCTCCAAAGAGAGCAGTCCGACTTGTCTCAGCAGCACTTGGAAGCCAGGCAGCACCTCATGGCCTCTGGCTAAATTGCCATTTGGCCTTGGGATTCTCAGTTTTGGATCCCACTGCGTGAACTATTTTTTGTATTTTCCTCTTTCACATCTTGTTGGTGTTTTCCCAGCACCACATGGCAATGCCTTGGCAGTGAGAGGAGGGATGGACCTGGCTGTTTGCTGAGCACGGTGCTGCCTCCCGAAGTCGCTTTGCCCCTCGGAGAGAGCGCACAGGCACACAGCCGTGGCTGATAGGGACAGCCCAGCCCAGAGTGTTCTTGTGAAAGACTTGGCCTCTGCTAAGAGTGTGAAAATGGGGCTTCCCTGCAGAAGTGGAGTTAACCTGAATCAGCCTGTCTTTCAGGTCTCTACAGTCAGTTGGAACATAAAAAAAATCTGCAGTGGTGCTTTGGGACACTCTTTCCCAAGGCAAAATGGATACCTTGGAGATAATAAACATTATGCTTCATCCCCCAAGCAAACACATCTAAACAGCAGCACATTGTAAAACATTGACTTCTATCGTCAAGGTTGCCTACTGTAATTCCAATTGCCATCAAAGAGCTTTTGACGTTTTATCTCAGTCAATGGAGATAAACATTTTGTGCCAATTAACTCAATTAAAATGTGGTGCATTACAATAACAATTAACAGCTCCAGTCTCTGCAAAATCCTGTTTACTAAAGCATTTTTTGCTAATCTGTGACTATTCTGAGGCTTGAAGCTTGTCACCTTGTGCTGCACTGCCCTCTTTGGCCTCTTTTACGGTGAAAAGTTAGGTTGTTTCACAAAAACATAATCAACTTGGTGTGCCCCCTGCTTCAAACATACAGCTGGAGACATCCATAGAAGATTAAGGGATATAGGTCACAATTTTCCAATACACAGAAGAGATTTAGGAGTCTTTCATCAAGACTAAGACTTCTAGATAACTTAGCTGCATTGGCAAATCATATCCTTACTCAGAGAACTCCATGTAACCTCCATGGCATTTGAGCCTCTTGGTCCCCCAGCTGCGTGAAAAGCCTCCGGGTCACGTTTGACGGTATGTCACGTGTCTGTCACCTCTGACTGCAGGATTATTCATGACAAGCAACATGACATAAAGCAAAACTAACTTAATCCACCCTTGGATGGGTTTCACACAGGAGAAGAATACTTAATGTGTCCTAGCCCTGCCAGTATTTTGTAAATTACATAAACCAAATACAAGGACTTTGACTTAAGGGCAAAATCTTTACTAATCTGTAACTTTATCCACTATGATGTGAGCCTTGGTTAAGAAAGAGCTGTGATTTAAAGAAGTCTCTATGGCTACATCTGATTTTAATGGGGTAGATGGTCATATTCGTAAAACCTAACCAGTCACTATCAAGCATTAACACTTGATTCTGCTGCCTCCTCTGAAGGGATGCACCATAAGCTTATGCTGATGACAGCTCAACTTCCATGGTCAGAGTGTACTGAAGGGGCCTACTGCTTTAAAAGTATTTTAAACTGTGATACATATGATTTTGATTGAAAGTCCTGTGTGTGATTCATGAACACAATCCACCACTAGCAGGACATAATTTTATTTACATGTGGAAAGTAAAACACTCCAAGAAAACCTCTGAAAAATCAAAATATGATAAAACCAGTAGGGAGAGATGTGACTTGCCAAGAAGGAGTCAGATCAAATTAATATAAAAGATGCTTAAGTCTTCCACTCAGTTTAAATACATATTTTTAAACTATGGGCTAGCTAACACATTTATATACATATATGTATATAATCAACAGCAGAAAATTGCAAATTATAGCTGAATAGGAGGTAGTTGATTGGGACAAAAAGTTAAAAAGCAAGAGACTTAAAAGTGTCCATTAGCCGCTTTCTTAGCAGTTTAGTTACGCATTCAAATAGGCACAGTTCCAAAAGATCTGAAGTATAATTCAAGACGTATTTAATTCAGCTGGATTCTTCTTTAAACAACTTTATGTATTTGTATCTTCTAAATGATTACCATTTATATAATTTGCAGTATCGTTTCCTCTGTACTATCTCACCTATACATAGGGCAGTTCCTTTAATTGGAAAACAAACAAACAAACAAGCAAACAACAACGCTATAAAACCTTATTTGTATTTTCGCTTGCCATTTCCTCTGAACACTTCCCACCATACTGCTGTGGCAAGTCCTCTATAGTTACGACAGTATTGCCACACTATTTTCTACATCCTGTGTAGATGCAAGGGGAAATAATTCACATTGGCTGCAGCCACAGGCTCACATGTGCTTAGCATTAACATAAAGTCAAGGACACATAAAATCATATATAATATTAAACTTGGCTGTAACATACAGCCAGTTTCCAATGTTAATATCCACTACATGTGCCTAACATATTGAATTAAAAAATATGTATATATATAAACAATGTGGAAGACATATCTGAGCATATATTTGGACATATACATGCTGACAGAGATTTGTACACATAAACATATAAATATATAAATTTGTATATATATGAAAATATACCTGCACATGTACAGTGAGGTTATAGAATTTTACCAAAAACTTCCCAACTAGCTGTATTGTCAAGCATTTTGCCGAACTCTGCTATTACAGAAGAAAACCCAAACGACAGTGGGGTTTAAGGGACGAAGGTTGGAAAAGTAGTTAAGGCCAGTTCTGAATGAAGGAATGCCTCAGGGTATGAGATTCATTTGTCTTTGTACTAATGGGTTTATAGCTTTCTTTTTAAACAGCCAGCTGGGGCCGGGGAAGGGGTGGGGAGGTGAGAAGGAATTGCTAATCCCGGTTCCTGCCCTCCCCATCTGCCGTGAGCCGGCGTGGGGCGGGGGATGAAGGGCCGCTGCCTGCCCCACTGCCTGCTCCTCCGCCTGTCCCCTTCCTGTCCCCTGCTGCCTGCACGCCTCTGCCTGTCTCCTCTGCCTTGTCCTGACAGCTCCCCTTCCTGCGCGGCTGCCCCCGCTGCCTGTCCCCGCTGCCTCTGCCTGTCCCCGCCGCCTGTCCCCGCCGCCTGTCCCCGCTGCCTGCCCGCACTCTGGCCAATCCCGGCACCGAGCCACCACCGGCCGCGGGAAGGTCACAGGTCAGGGCCGTGCAGGACACAAGGTGACATGTGCAGAAGAGCATCTATCTGGTGTTTTGTGACCGAGGGGGGAATATGTGAAACGCTAATGTCTGCCAGGTCATGGGCAGCACAGCGTACCCTGCTCAGCAGGGCCCCGGCTGAGTTACCCTGGATTTGCACTGGAGCGTTTTCTTCTGATTTTTACATTTTCCTTCCCTACATTCACACAGGGCTAAACTCACCCCATTCCAAGCATTGCTTTGCCTATGTAGGCTGTAAGCATGCTGTTTTGCTAATCTGCATGAAAGTGCCAGGGTATGGAAGGGAAACAGCAAGACATCTTATCTTTGAAGGGATCTTGAGGCCTTTTGAGTTTACTGTTGATGCAGTCATTATTGTTTAGCATATCCTTGAAGGTTTGGTCTGAGGGACAGCTGGTGGGAATGCAATTTAGCTTGTTAAAATGCAGCAATTATTTGAATATACACCAAGCAGGAAAGCAGAGGCAGAGTGAATTTCCTCTTCTAAAGTGTTACAATATGGGTCTTCTTGGGGGAAGGAAAAAAAAAAAAGAAGGAAAAGAAGAGCAATATAATCTGCAGAAAGAGCATCACAAAAATAAATTCAAGTACTTTCAGGCCTGGAAGCAAATTTTTGTGTTGCTGTCTACAGTTGTTCAGCTACAGCTTAAATCTAGTTTATTCTTAGAAGTTTTCTGTGGGAGAGTGAAGTGAAAGAGAAGCACACAAACAACCAACACCCAGTTTGTCAGGGGTGACTGGCAAAATCTCTAGTGTAAACATGGATGCTTCTGTAATGTGCTTATTTACTTGGGGAGGTGTCTTGCTGGTGTTAACCTGATGTTTACCAGCCTGCCATGTCAGTGCTATGTACTTGCAAAGACTATTGCAAAAGGAGCAAATCACATCCAGCACAGATGGAGCCTTGGAGTGACCTTTGTAGTTCAGAATTAGAAACAAGGATGTCACAAGCAGCAGCAGTATCACAGTGGATGAGTACAGAGCACGGTGCAAGGCAGTTACAGTTCAGTAATTTCTAATCCCAAAGTCACACTCCACTGGCAAAGCTCAGTACAACTGCCCCACCAAAAATTTTAGCTGTGGGTTGTGCAGGGCTGTGAGAGGCGCAGACTTCTGCCTGTGGTCCTGGGGCTGCAGAAACAAGCCAGGACCATGGCTGTGGTCTCTTGAGTGTGTTGGCTGGAGGAAGATGCAACTGTCAGCCGAGCATCCGCAGGCAGGGAGAGCAGGCAGGGGAGGGTGAGCACTGAGGAAGCGTGAAATGCTGCTGTTTTTCTGAACCGAGACCTATAGGCACAGTAGACGACATGGTGCTTGGCCTTGCACAATCACACTCAAAGGATATGGAAATTATGTCTTTCCTGAATGCAATCTATCCGCTCTGGTGGGATTAGAAAATGTGTGGAAGGGCTGCCTTGTCGCAAAAAAACTAACACATCCTACCAGTGCCTGGTGGAGCCTGTGCGGTGCCCTTGAGTGCTTGCCAGCTCAGAGGCAATCCCTACCCAAACCCTTCCTGAAGGCCAGTAGCTCTGCTGGCTTCCTTTCCCTGGCCAGGAGCCAAACGCCACAATTTGGTTAAAAGTATCAAGGAAGACGTCCTATGGGGCTGGTTACTGAAACCCAGAAATATCACTGTTATGGAGAGGGCTAGCTGTTACCAGATCAGCAACACATATCTGCTAACGCTGCACATTTCTTTGCATCAGGCATCATTGACATTTTATCCACTTGTTTGTAATAACTCTTTCAATGCCACAGGCCTGCCACAATTGTTTCACTAGCATCTCCTCTCAGAAAATCAGGTGCAAAGGCAGAGGCTAACATGCTAGAGCCAGTCATCCTCTTCCAGAGCTTGTGGCATTTCTTGCCTGTAAAAGTGTAGCAATCTGCCGCTTTCCAATGGCATTCCAGTTAAATTATATCCCAAGCAGCTTGCCATGAAGGGGTTAACACTAGCAGCCTTGCTTGGTGGATCAAATTCTTGCAAGAGCAAGGCTCTCCTTGCTTTGTTCTTTAGTGGGATGCATTCAGCAAGAGCAGCCTTAACACTGGGATTTGTTGTCCTCTTTCCACCAGCACCCTTGCTCTTCTCCCTGAATTCAAGGCAGCACAGCTTCAGCAGGGCTCCCTGTTTGCATATCAGAACAATCTCACCCTTTCACGTTGTCCCAGCAGCAGTTTCACACCAGTAGACTCTGCCCCTGTGGGGCCCCGGGTCAGGGACAGCAGCAGCCACCGCCACTTCTGCGCTGTCAGGCGGGACAGGAGGAATGTGCTTGGCCTTGTCACAGGGGAGGGAAGCCTGTGCTCCGCAAGAAATCTGAACAGATGCCACTTAGCTGGCTCAGAAATGGCTCTTCAGTTTCTAGCTATTGCCCAAGCAGCCTGTTCCAAGCATCCAGTGCTCATCCCAAATCCCGTGCATACCAACAGCTTTGCCTTTTGTGGTCTTGTACACACTATTGGCATCTTTATTTAAAACCTCATTCAAATATTATGTGAAAATGGTCCAGATCATTCTCTGGCACTGGGTCCTGCAGGCAGGGGATAGCCTGCAGCTGTGCCACAGAGCCCTGCCAGCCCCAGCCCTAGAGGGTCACATCCAGCTCCTCACCAAGGCTGCTCTCTCCCACCCGCTCTGGCTTCTTGACATTTCTTTGCTATTAAAACCACAAGAAGAGAGTCGTGAGTTTACAGCAGTCAGAAGTTTTCTAATTTTTATCACTTGGAACAAATTGCCTTCAGCTGGAAACCTCCCTGTCTCATGGCATGTCCTTAAAAATATAGGAGTTATTGACATCCTATCCCTGAGAGTGTTCAAGGCCAAGTTGGATGGGGCTTTGAGCAAGAAGGTCTAGTGGAAGGCATCCCTGCTCATGGCAGGAGGTTGGAACTAGATGAACCTTAAGATTCCTTCCAATCCAAACCATTCCATGATTCTATGATTCTATGATATCTTTGCACCTATGTCAGACATAAGATGCTCTCTGTGGAGAAGCTTTTGGTAAGCTGAGCCATAGCTGGGAGTGGAAGGTGCCTGGGATACACCCCAAAGCTTCGGGGGTGTCAGTATGTGTCAGGGGTCCTGGAGAGGTTTCTTGGTTACCCAGAACTGCTCTGCTGGTGTGATCACCCACACAGCATGGAAGTTAATGCTCCCAACAGCAAATGCTTTCAAAACTTAAAATACTTTCAGGTAGACATCTGGCCAAATATCTGAGAAGTTGCAATGGAGGGTGGTTAAGGACTTTAAAGCACATGTAAGTTTGCAAAATTGAGGATTTTTGGGAGCCCGTTTTGACAAAACAGACTGCCAGGTAATTTTTACATATATGCCCCATGAGTAACAAAATGTGCCTCAACCCCCAGGACAAAAGGCACTGAAAATGGCCCCTACCATTGCCCACACACTCTCAGGTAAACAACTTGGGTTGTCCTCAGAGGAACAGAAGAAATCAAGTGAACCACCATAACCTCACAGAACCATGCAAACACGGCAGGGCTGTGACAAGGTGGGGGACAGTCCCACTCCCCCCTTCCATTGCCTGCTGCTCACCTGCACTACACATCAGGAGGGCAGGTCTATGTCCTCTTTCAGACCTGCTCAGGCCTCAAGAACCTGTTGAAGTTCCCTGGTGCCAAACCCCAAAGTGTTTCAAACTGCTGGCTTTGCTTTCTGTCAGGCAGGGGACAAAGTGGGAGGCTGGCAGCACTTTGGCTCTGTCCTGAAACAAGCCCTAAAGACAACATTTTGGGGACCCTGAGGCACTGGTTTCAGTCAGACATCTAGGCAAAACCCATTTGAAAGAAATGGGACAACAATCACAATTGTGTCATCAACATTCCCTTGAGTGTCCAAATCCATTTCCTTTTGCATCCTTCCTATTAGCATTCATTTGCTGTGAGCATTCTTGTGAGTTTTTAGTAAAAAAGGACTTATGGATCAACAGCTTTAAGCAAATATTTGAGTGCTTTAACTTGATGTGTATTCTGAACTCAAAAGTGTTTGTCTCACACAAGCCTGACAGAAGTTCATAGTGACCAAGAGTCCATGACCAGCCAGAATTTATTCCCAGCATCAGCAACCAATGGTTTATGCAGAAGCTGAAGGTTATGAGGAACCAGCTGCAGAATTATCTAACAAATAATTCATGGCCCTGAGCAAGTTTAATGACACGTCTCATCCATGTTTAAATTCAAGTCTGAATAAAGCTAAAGCATTGCAACCGGGTACACGTGGAAAACAATTCCTCTTTAACAGGAAATTCCAAGGTTTCAAGCTAAAACCTAAACATTTTCACAGCTTTCAGGAGAAAGACACGGGTTGTTAGATTGGATCCCTAAATCACTCTTTGCTACTCAGAGGTGCATTTTTCAACAAAAACTCTCTTAAGGAGCTAAAAAGAAGGATCTTCTATGTTTCAGCAAATTCAGGATCTTTCTTTAGACTCCCAGAATGATCTAGACACAATAATGTAAATATCTATTTTTTCATAGCTTCCTGTAACAAGCAGCCCAAGGCTTCCCTCAGGCCCATCAGCTGAATATACTTTGTAGTCTCGGGGATGATCAATTCTGCTCCCCAGAAGTATGAGGCAGAAACCTGAAGGGGTTAGGCACCACACCAAATCTTTGTTTTCTTTGCATTAGAGCTTTGACTCTATTGGGTCTGCAGCGTTTTTACCCCCTTTTTCACCAATTGCTTCTGATGAATTTAAGATTCGCTATCATGCAGGCTACAGATTTAGAACAAATAGCCCTTTCATTTAGTTAATACCAGCAGCATAGCTATAAAGCTGTAATAGTTTACGGCTTTCAGGACATAACCTGCAACCACAGACAATACAAATTATATTACACTGTGTTTTATTGCTCTTTGAGGCCCACTAAGAGGCTCAGTGCTGTTTCATAGTCCAGAGTAGCAGCAGTTCTTTATTCTTTTTAACACACAGCTGAAAAATACTCTAATTCTGTTACAAAATGGTGACTTTGCTTTTTTTTTGTGAGTCTGCCCTCAAAACTGCACGCACTCCCCTCACTGTAGGCTGCAAACAGCACTCTCCATGCAATTAAAAGGGAACATAAATGCACAGGGAAAATGTCGCCTTCCACAGCACTGTCTGCACAAAGAGGGCCTCCATTTTGATAAAGAAACAACAACAAACCACACTCTGATAATCGTTTGCAAAGACATGACATCCGAGAAGACCAAAACCTCGGGAATTGCAATTCCTTCCTAGAACACCCCTTGTTTTTTCAGGTCCTGTGTTCGGATGCTGGAAGAATCACAAAGGCTGCTGGCGAAGCTTCTTAGCCCTGCCCCTTCCTCCCTGGGCCTAAGGCTGGGCGCGGAGGGAAGCAGAAAGGAGTCGCCATGTTTTCTTTAAATGGAGGATCTAAATTAAAAATGAAGGCAATAGGGCTTCAGGAATTGCAAAGGACCAGAGGGAGTGGGCGAGCACAAGCCAGCCCTGCCTTTTAAAACGTGAAGGGGCCGTGTACTTGTCCCTGCTGCACCTGCTGCCCGTGCAGCGCTGTGCTATGGCAGAGGCCGGCAGTCCGATCTGCATATCAAATAGCTGATTTGTAGATGAGGTCATTCATTTTGTGGCTGTGTGTTTGCTGGGGTGGGGATGGGCTGTTGCCTAGCAGTGGGCCACAAAGTCCCAGCAGGTTTCTTGAGTCAGCAGCCATCCTCTGCTCCCCTCACCACTCCCCTGCCCTCATTGCCAATTCAAACCCAGTTTTGACCTTAATAAATAAAGCTCCAGAACGTTTGACTCGTTCCTAAGTTCAAAGCACGGGTGATGTGTTGTGAATTGACAGCTCCCTTTGATGATGCATTGGTTTGGTGACTCGATAAGCAAAATACAGATCCAGAAACCTTGGTACCACGTGAATGGAGGGATGACGGATAGCGCCTGGTTGCAAAAACACCCTCTGAGAGGCCGGGGCTGCCTTGGTGCCTGGGTAGGCTGCTCCACTGCTAAAACATGGAAGAGGGGATTAAAAGATCAGCACCACATTTATTTAAGTATTTAAACGCGTCAGAAGTGGTTTTGTAAAATTTAAGCTAGTTTTCTCGTATGACTTTCAGAGAATCATTTATGCCTTTCCTGTTAATTTTGACGGCCACTTCACATTGGGCAACACTCATTTGAAACACTTTTTAAGAGGTATTTTCTTCTTTCAAAAGCAGCTAAAGCTACTTACTTGTTACGTGCAGCACACCAAGCTGGTGGAAACAGAAAAAGAAATCAGTCACCCTTTCAAATTAAAAAGAGGAAAAAAAAGCAGGGCAAAGAAGATGAAAACACTGGAGTACAAAGCTGCCTTTAGAAATTGCAATACATATATGTTGTCACCAATTGGTGTCTGATAAGTTGGCAGAAACTGCAGTTTAAGTTCTTTTATTTTAGGAGTGATCTGCTGACAAAAGACACATGTGCAAACCATGCCATTTAGATGAAGGAGTCATATTCAGTTTTTGCAAAGTACAATTTATTTATTTTTTCCAGATTATAATGTTTTCTAGGAAGAAAGGAGTACAAAGACCCCTCAGCCCTAAAACAAAACCAAACATCTCAGCACAAATTGGAGCCTTGATAGCTCAAAGCAAAAGCCTCACAAACATCTATTAGAAGCAGGAAATGTCTAATGGAAAACTTACAAACATCTGATACATGAAAGGGAAGGCACAAAACAGGAAAGCAGAGGCATGAGCAGCTAATTGCTGCAGATTCCTCACAACATTCGCTGAAACACAGCAAGACACATCAGCCAGCTCCTCAGCACAGGGGTATGCAACCACCATTAAAGTATTAGTAAGAACATTTGGAAAACAAGCGCTTAAAAAATGCTAGTACTTTGGACAGAATGAAGTTGATTATGCTTGTGACTGAATTTGTAAAGATGCTTTGAAGGTGGCCAGAGGCATCCTGGCATGATGCTTGTCATCTAATCCCATATACAAAAGCTTGCAAAGAGAATAATTTTTAAAAGTATGATTTTTATTCGCACTGAACCGTAGGTGTAAAAGCAAGCTGTATATCTTGCCAGATATTGCATGCATACCCAAACTTGCAGATGAAACTTGCCTTTAGTTTTGATAAGCTCTGGTCTGTCTAAGAAAAATATGAAGTTTTGAGCAACGGCAATGCATTCTGCTGGAGCATGGACATGCAGCACATACACAGCACCTATTCTTGCTCCTTGTAAATGCCTGCTGCTTGTCTGATTTGAATAAAGTTATGCCTACTACTGTCAGAACTGAATTTGGCTCATGGTCTTCATGCAAATTGCCACTTGCCTGAATGTGTGCACCATATTAAGAATGCAAATATGTTTGGACGAGATGATTGTTCCTTTATTTGCTGCACACCCTAATTCACAAGGAGCTGAATCAGAGTAGTTTTGGTGTGTGCAAGAAGGCAGACTCAGACAAAAATACATTAAACTGTTTGCAAATAAGTTAATTATGTCAACAGATCTGATCTTAACTGTAACCCTCTCTGGTGTAATGTATGTGTTTTCTCCAACATAACTAACAGAAAAAAACCCCAAAATCATGCTTAAAAAAAAATTACTCATTCTTCAGGACATGAAATGAAGTACCTTTTTCACACATACTGCAAATGAATTCTTAGGTCCAGAATTACAGCGCTTCCTGTCTCTGATGCTTTGAGCTCTGAAGGCCAGAATGTACCATTTTGCCTTTGTCTGAATTTCAACTCACAGACATTCTGTGAAGTTGATAGCTTGTATTTGTCTACTGGAAAAGCATCCAACGTTGAGCTGAAGACATCTGGAAATCTAAAAACCAATCCCTCGTTTATACGTTTATAATTTGTTCAAATGAATGATAACCATACCCATTAAAAATGTATATCCTATTTCTCATTTGAATCTCTATGATATTCTTTTTCATTCCTTCTCACTTCCAGCTGTTATTCTGGAACTTTGCCAACCCCTTCTGTGAGGCACTTCAAAAAAAAAGTAAAAATTAACATTTGAGAAAAGAGAAATTAACCCCCCCAGTAGCATTTTCTAGATTTCAGAAAAAAAACCTAACTGCAACTACAAAATTAATTCAATGAAAATGTATATTTTTATTTTGCTTTCAATTTTTCTTGCTCACGTTTTAAAAAATATTTTAAATTTTTTAGAAGGAAAACCCCTAAAAATTAATTGTACACTATTTCCTAATGAAAAAAACAAACAAACAAAAAAACCCCCACA
This sequence comes from Lycocorax pyrrhopterus obiensis, assembly GCA_014706295.1. Classification (NCBI taxonomy): domain Eukaryota; kingdom Metazoa; phylum Chordata; class Aves; order Passeriformes; family Paradisaeidae; genus Lycocorax; species Lycocorax pyrrhopterus. The sequence continues at coordinate 94,602,594 of JACSVZ010000004.1, forward strand.
ACGAAACAAACTAAACCCAAGGAAAGAAACCAAAATTTTTTGGCCATATTTTCAGAGCATGCTATTCTTTCCTGTGGGAAAATTCACACATTCCGTACACCGAGATATTAAGTTTGAACTTTCAGTCATTTAATTAGTTCTCAATTCAACAAAGCATTTAAGCATGTTTTCTAAGCACAAAGCACTTAAGCACATTCTTATTCTGTCCCTGAATAGGGGCAGAGTGCTGAATCACACTGGGAGCTCTGAGAGCGGAGCCCGGGGCAGCCTGACAGGGCCACAGAGCTGCAGGGCTCTTGCTGGTTTGCTTCCCCAAGAAGGGGTATGGTAGTGATTACATCATACCCAGAATTAAAGCCAGGCCTAGTTTGAAAATGCAAAACTCTTTTTTGCAGTCCTATATAATGTCACAAATTTATAATACAAAATTGAAAACACACGTATGCCGCATGAAAAGAAAAAAAGACAAAAGAATCCATTGGGGGTTTATATTTTCCCACTTTTGACAAATATAAAATAAATATATAATAATCCGATAAAGCCTTATGTTATAACTGTACAAGTAGACGTCCACTGCGTTTTGGATATATGGAACACAAAAATGTAGGTAAATTGACTTGCGTACACAACCAGACAGAAAAGTACACAATTTAGGCTTCTAAAACCTTCAGTTGCAGGGTAGCTGAGGGATACATGTCCACACAAATATACACACACATACACACTGACACATTTACAGAGCTCAGGTGAATCACAACCATGTCTTGGAGAATCAAGTGAAAAAATGATGCTATGTACCAAACAGATACCACAAACACATTTTCAGTTGAATTAACAATAAGATTACCTTATTAGTAATATTTTCTATCTTTTACAATTGAAGTTTATATCAAGAAGTCTGTTATTTGAAACAATGTTTTTTCTTTTTATTTCATCATCACTGGGTGTTGAGACATATTTTAAACTTTACATCGTATGCTAAAATAGTAATATTGGCATTTCTGGTTATTTAATATGATATTTGCGTCTAAAATAAGCCTGTCTGAAATTTAAACAGTCTGCCTTTTGCTTCCAAGACTCCCTGTGATATCAACAAGGAATGTAGGCTTGACCCATTTCTGGGTAGCCTTTTCAACAAACACCTTTAGCAATACTAGAGGTAGCAGTCTGTTCTCTATAGAGATAAGCACTTAGCTATTGAAGAAAGCAAAGAATTAATGGGATTCCGAAGAATTTGGGACCTGCCTCCCTGCCACAATGTCACGCTGGTTTACACTGCTGTAGACTGCTGTAACCCCAGAACAACAAAATGTTCAACTGGGCTACTTAGTTTTGTATTCACTTTCTGCATGGCAATTCTTTAATAGCGTTTCTTTGTAGTGCTTCTGTGTAAATCTTTAAGGATTGCAAATCTGACTTACTTTCTGCATATTGTTTCCAGTTCTCAAGAGCCAAATTCTGAAAAGAATATATTATACCCAAGTAATGTTCAGACTGAGCAAAAATATCAGGAAGCAGATAGATATTGTCTTATATTTTTGCAGAAATAATTTTCTACCATGAAATTTAAAATATATATAAGGAAACAGTTTGCAACTCAAAAAAGGGATTCCTAATGCAACCCAGCTGAAAAAGTCTATTTACACAAATTGAAATTCCCTGTTTCATTTTAACAAAATGGTAAAACATCTTTTTAAAAGAAGAGTGTTTTAAAATACTGTGAAATTCTACCGCACAATGGCTTTAAGCAGGAAGAAAGGAATCCCTGTACATTTGATCTAAGTCGGGCTGCTGAAGCCTGAGGAAGGGGGAATTGTGCTTACGCAGAGGAGGACGCCCATCATGCATTCGCGAGCGGGAGATGTCAGCCATTTTTCTGCACACCCTCCCCAAACGCGGGCTGGAGCTGCCCTCGCTCCACCATGTCAGCCCATCTGCTTCTCTCCTCACCCTGAGAGCGCCTCCACTCACGCAAACATCCTCCGCCTTACTACAGGCATATCGAAAAATGCTTCCTTTAGAAGAGAAGCAAATGAGGAATAGGAAAAAAAAAAGATCATATTTTCCAAAGAAGACAAAGAAATGCGAAGCTCATCCTGCCTGCCTTGCTTGAGAGAGCTGCTCTGCATTCAGGGGTTAGCCTGGGTGGAGAATGATGCTGTTGTCTCACAAAGGACTCATGTTGAGCTGAATCTTTGATTACAGGACAAGTGCCTGCATTAGGCCCCTCATTGCGCTCACATTCTGCTCCTGCCATTTGTACAAAATTTCTGAGTGATCTCTTTGTGAATACGGACCCCAACTGAATCAAAGATGAGCTCTGTCCTTGTTGTGTGTCTCCCCCTCTTATTTTTCCATGAGCACCCCTTTTCTCTTTCCCTGCTCCTCCACTCTCTGATCCCCCTCTCCCTCTCTCCTTTCACCTCGTTAGGAAAAGAGACTGCTATGGATCTAAGATGAGATCTGATGAACGGTAAACCGTGAAAATAGAAGTAAAGGTGCCTTTTGGTGTGTTTTAAACTTCCCCCTCAAATTCAGTCATGTTCCCTACACAAATGGTGCATAACCTCTTGCTTTTCTTAATAGGATTTATGCTTGTCTTCACTCTGCACACCCTGCCACGCCAGAGAGAGGGCTCCAGAGCTGCTGCCGTAACCATGGCCACTCCTCATTCACCAGTCTTGGCAAATTTCTCCTGGTATAAAAGACAGCGGGAAGGAGAGATGCATCAGCAGATGCACAAATATGATAACCCTGTGTCTCTGTCAGCAAACCACCATGTGCCTAAAACCCACTGAATTTGTAGGTATTAACTGAGGATGCTCTTTTAGCAAAATCACCTCTCAACATCTGCAGCGTGGAAAACAAAGCAAATATATATATAATCAACCTAGATTAAAAGCCGGCTTCAGTCAAATGTCACGCAGGCTTCACGCAGGCTCTGGGAGCTGGATTTTTTATGCATCTGACCAAATTGAAAAGGTTATTTCGCTGTCTTCAAGATGACTCTTGAGCTGAAGGCAGAGTAGAGGGTTGCTGCCCTGAAAGAAGGGGAGTTGCTAGGAGATAAGTCCAAGATTTCAGACGGCATTGGTTGCAGTTATCTCTAATTGACAGCTGCTTACCCTAAGGGTCTAATTCTAACCTTGAGACCAAAACCATAATGAGAGGGCAGCTTTCCTTCACCCCTGTTTTCTAGCCAGGGCAAGGAGATTACTGCAAGCCTGTTCTTCTCTGGTTTTTGTTATGCTTCTTTTCGTGGGGCAGCCCTGTGAGGCTCAGGGCCTGCTGTGCTTTCTTAGGCTATAGTTTGCATCAGTGAGCCCTGTCTGATTCATACCACCTGAATAAACTTGCTCTTACAGTTAAGATGGTCTCACTTTTTCTCTTTTTTTTTTTTTTTGAAAGAGGAAAGGGTGAAAAGAAATTCTCTTAAACATGAAATGATTTAAAGACACTTTTTTAAGCAGATACTTTAGCGTGCACTCTATGTTTAACCCTTTTTCAGGGGGACTTAGACTGTCATTGTTAGTTTTAAATCAAGTCCGTGCTGTTAGCAAGTTGCTGTTATTTAGGACTCAAAACCAAACAAAGAGAAACATTCAGAGAAAAGAGATTAACAGAGTCAGGAAAATAAAATGGGGTAGTTTTTTGGGTGTTTTTTCGTTCGTTGTTTTTTTGGGGTTTTTTGTTTGTTTTTTTAACTGACTAGGCCTGCTGGGATATTGATTTATGAAAAAAATCTCTTTGAAATCTTCAACTTGTATTTTGATCAGAACTTTCCATAAATAGTGGAACAGCATACAAGAGCCCTAAAAAAATTTTCTTCGTACTTGTACAAATGAAAATCTGGCCTTTTTCCTCTGAACTCGTTGGAGCTACTCTGGATTTGTAATAGGGTGACTAAAAGCATAGTTTGACTAAATATTTCCAGGGAGAAAATTAAGAATATGGAATGCAGTCACATTTAGTAATCCATGGCAAAAGAAAAAGGAGAAAAAAGGAAAAAATAGAAGGAAATAAATCCCCAGAATCATTTCTTTTTAGAAAATAAATGAATTCCAGAATTCATGCAGTGAATTCAGTTTCCACAAATTTGTGAATCTCAGTCACTTTCATGTCCAACAACAAAAATTACTTTTTCTGCAATTTTTTTCAAGTATGTAAGATCAAGTGAAAATTTATGTCTTTTGGGGCTAATGCAAGCAGGAGCCAGTTCATAAATGCAACATCACTAAGGGAATTTCTCTGACACAGTCTGGGGCTGAAGCCCCGTTTCCCATCCCTCTGCATAAGAGCAGGTAGTCAAGTGGGGAGCAGAAGCAAACAGCAGCGCCACAATATCTTTCCTGGCAGGGGTAGAGGACAGTCCCAGCCCCTTCATCCTCAGCCAGTTCTGGATGGCATTTTGGATATATAAACACCCACCCTTGAGAAATGTGCTGAGACTATGGACTCGCTTCTCAGCAACTGACTGCTAGCACTGATGTTTTCAAAGTTAGCAGTGTGATCATTTGGATTATATTCTGGTATTCTTATTCTGAAAGCAGAGTGCACTGGGCAAATTAATTTCTGAAGGAATAGCTGAATGCCTGCCTGCCAGCCAAAGTGGATAACGAGTGTGTTGCCAGTGAGTCAGAGTAGAGTCAGCAAGGGAGGCTGGACAGTGATGAAACAGCGTAGAGGGAAGCTCAGACCTTAGCATCACTCTCATCTCTGCTCTTGAGGGAGTGTATGAAAAAGGAAAAAGACAACATCCAAAGCCCTTAGAAAAATATTCATTAATGAGTCCCATAGAATGGACTCATAGAAAGGGGTTTTGTGGAGGGTGGAGGAATTTGAACGAGCGGAGACAACCAAGCCAGTAGTGCATACATGCATGCCATAACTGCCGGAAACCAGTGAGTCTCATCTTCATCTTCTTTTTCCTTTCCTTTTTAAACTATTAGGAATATTTGCCTAGTATAGTAAGTCCTCTTATGTACTGCATATGACTATTGCCTCTGGAAGTCAGACTTTTATATCACTTAAATGGAATTTGTATATCCTTAAGGATTCAAGTAAAACTAAAAATATGGTTCAGTGGCATATTTCTAATAATGTCCATTTCTACAGCAATTTCACTTATCATTTAATAAGTTGCATGCATTTGAAAGCTAATATTTGTACTGTGTCTGATGGGTAATTTAAATATGTGCAGCAATTGCTGCAAGAATATTCACAAGAGTTGTTCTCTTGCCCCACAGAATAACTCTCTTTTCTTACCACTGTCTCGGTAAAGTAACCTGAAATATTTGTTTCTCCATCTGCAACTGTGAGAATAATGAAAATCAATTGCTCCCACAATAAACTGTGATCTTCACAACAGAAAGCAAAAAAAAAAAAAAAAAATAGCAGCACAGAAAAAGAAACATATTTTCTCAGCTTCCAGGACTGCAATATAAAATTAGGAGAACTATCATGCAACTTCACAGGGACATAAAGAGCTGTAAGGCACCTAAGCTCTTTGCATGTATTGCTGTAATAAAACTTTGCACCTGAGTTAAGAAATCTTCCTAAATTTTTATCTTGTTGTGCACTTCACTTTCCTGACTGGGGCAGCAGGTTGACCTTAAGGAGAGAGGGAGACAAGATGCTCCACAAATCAGGCTTGTAAAAGCTACTGACCTCGGGAATACGAGGAAGAGACTGAACATCTCAGGAGTCTGGAACCGCATCCTCGTTCTCTGAGCCACCACAATGCATGTGTTTTTACCAAGCTGTTGTCAGGCCGAGATACCTCTGTGCAGCCCCCCATTTGTCAGCTTCTGATAGTCTTTTTCATGGCTGTCTAAAAAAGATTTCAGAAAACCCAACTGTGTTTGAAACATAAAAAGTAAGAACAGTCAGAGAGGGTTTAATTCTTCACACTCTGAAACCAGTGAGACTACCACAAGGCTCCCAGTTTGCACCTGTGGAGGTACCCTACATACCACAGTTTCAGGATGTGACCCCCTGTTGCAATAGCTGGTCACTGATGCAAGATTTTTTCATTTTCGATAAAGGAAGATACAAACTTTAACAAACTTCCAGGAATAAGTCTGTGAATGTTTAAATCAGGAAACTAGTCTGATTTTGTACATGGCAACAAGCTATACTGTAAGTCAAGTTTTCCCCTTCTACAAGTTTTCAAATATCAAACACCTTCATCTATTCCTTCCAGAAACATTTATAGCTTACTAGATATGTGACACAGTAGAACAAAATAAAGAAGTCTGCAAATCCTGGCACCAGGACCAGCATCCTATAGATAATCAGCAAAACTAGGTCTGACCACTGATCATAATGATGTTGCTCTTATTTTCAGTAGTGACTAAAATATTTGAATAGTTTCTTTAAGAGGTATTCTAAAACTCTTTTTTCCTAGCACAATCTTTTTTTGTTCTATCAGTCATTGAAAAATAGTTTATGCTTTTCACAATGTTCCATATATTATTATATTTCCTTTTTTTTCTCCCCAGTTCCTAGAAGTCCTCCTTGATGTACAAAACTGTGTTTTGAAAATTAACATCTTGCTTCCTGCCAGAGACAGCAGATATGCCAGCTGGTAATAGCTGGTTTCTAATTTTTTCTCTTTGTGCTAGAAGGAAAAAAAAGAAGTAAAAAAATTTGCTGACTTTAGGTCTTAGCCTATCAGATGAAGACTTGCTGGTGCATTAGAGGCCTATTCAAAACAGGGCTTTTCTTGCAACAGGAGCCCCTAACAATTGGTAATGAGGACAGATTCTGAATTGTTTGTGAGCAGCTGCTTAGTAGGTAAGAGCTTGTTTGGATTCAATTGAACAGTGTTTTTAGAAGCAGTTACTGACCCCTGACCCTTCCTACAGACTGGGTTGATGGGATTAGGGAAAGCTAGCGTTCAGCTTACACTTGGCTATAACAAGCTGGCAAGAGATAACATACTTTTTAATTATCAAGTTACACCTCTGCCAAAGTTTGTCTGCGAATTTACCAAATGGGTCAATGAACTATAAGAAACCAAGCTAGTCTATGGGATAATAGTTACATAAGAAAACAGTCTTGGTGGAGATATAATTAATACATTTATATAAGGTTTTATTCCCTTTGCAAATATTTAACATTTTCAAATCTTGTTCTACATGGCTCTCATATGCATTGCAGAGGCATATGTTGCATGTGGTATTTATGCCAATGCAGTTTAAGGTAAAAAAAAAAAAAGACTTGAATTATTTCTAAGAGCTGCCAAAAATGTAGCCAAAGAAAAAAGAGCCAAACATGCAACACATGAAATTTAAATTCAAGCAACAAACTGAATAACATTAAAATTTGAAGCTTGATTTGTTCTAGCACTCTGAGGCTGAAGCAATATGAAAATACTTACTATTGGCAAGACGCCAACTTGCCTAGCAGTCTACAACCATAAGAAAAGGAAACAATTGTACTATTATTCACCTGGAACAATCAAAGATAATTTCTGACATAATATTAAAAAAATAATGCAAAGGCTGTGGGGATTTTATGTTTTAATTCTAATTAATTAAAACCAAGCCAAAATTACAAGGCTTAATTATTTTGAATTATTCTTTATCTGTTTTCTTCCATGGCTGAAGTATGAAAAATTTTCCAGTTCAAGTTATTCAGGGTCCATAGCTTTCTTAGTTCTCTGCACAGTCAGTACATGTCACGTCTGTTATGGGAGCAGTCAGTTCTGGGAAATTCTTGGTACAATAATCATAAAATTTATGCAGACTGATCCTTTCATGAACTACAGAACTTATTGATCAAATAATTCATAGTGAGCAGTACAGATATGTTGAAAGCCATAGCATGGGTTGGAAGCTTGGGTGGATTTGTCAAGGATGCTTGAAGCACTAGCTGTGCTCTCCATTGCTGAAGGGCACTGCAGACCCAGCAAGATTCTCAGGAACACTTGGGATTTCTTGTGCTAGTTGTCTCAAATCTCTTTTCTGTTAGGGAATGAGCGTCTCAAGCTCAGGTTTCACTTCTAGTCACACCAAATTTCCTGTCTCAGCAAAACCAAGTCCCACTGCCACTTTAAAACAGAGAGTATGTTTAGGAATGGAGAGCAGCTTTGGGTTGGGTGAGACACACCTGCACCCTGGAGTCTTCCCTTTATCATGGGAGTTACCACATGCCACATTTCATGAAGTGTCTCACTGCCCTCTCAGAAATGGCTATACATTTTCTTTCCTACACCGCTCTCAGAATTTGGCTTGTTAATCTCAGTGTTCTAATGGTCAAACACAGCTGAATTTTCCTCCTAAAGCTATTAATAGCTAGTCTATAGCTATTAGTTCCTTTGCCAGTAATGCCTTTTAGTTTGAATAGCGTCCTCTTTTCCCTTCTGTGTACTTGCCTATTGTGTTTGTATATGGCATTCACTTCTTGTCTCGAACTTTGTTTTGCCAGGGCAAATGAACCAAAATTTTAGCCTCTTTTGAAAATACTATTTCTCTGTCTTCCTGATTTTCCCATAAGTTAGATTTGGCCTATTTCTATTTAAATTTTTCTTTTTGGTGTGAATGTCCAGAATTGTATGCAGTGTTTTGGAGAACACCTCATAAATGTCTGCTGCTGTGTAAATAATTCTACCTATATATCTCAAGATTACATCTGCTAAGTTGCCTCCCTGCTGGTTTCCCAGATCCTCCTCCCATTGGCTATTTAAAAGTGGCCTCTCAGTTTATAAAAGCAATGTAGCTATTGAATTTTGTGCTATTGAATTTCATCCTATTTCTATCGCTAAAGTCTTCAAGGTCATGTTTCTTTTCCTGTATAATAATCTAACAATGTATTGACAATGCAAGTTGAGGGCACAGAAAGAAAGTGTAGCAACAGAAGAGGCGTGTGCAGAGACCAGCTTTAGTCTAGCTATAGTATAGCAAGATTATAGCCTTATAAGCAAGGCTTTCCAGGCTGCCTACATAGCCAAGGGAAGGAGAATAGCTTATCTAGGAGTCATGTTGGAGCAAGAATTTCATCACTTCGTATGAATTGTGCTTGGTGGAGTTCATCTGTCATTTACCATATGAATATCCCAGAGAAATTATTTCCACCGCAGCTAAGTCAGTCTTTGGGAAAACCCTAAGTGTCTCTTTAATTTACTTTCTTCACCAGTATGCTCATATTGTTTTTCTCTTAGTCATTTGGGAAATAATAAACAGGATTAATACACACACTCACTTCAGGTGCTTCTGCAGGAGTTTTCTTCTTGCCCCACACTTGTCTCCAGCCTGGTGCTGGTAACTTTTATAGGTAGTCCTTTTGGCACTGTACTGCCCCTCTGCTGATCCCAGTTTCTTCAGCACTCTCTTTTTGCAGTGGTAGTGTTCCCATTACCTGGTAAAAAAAAGTCAAAAACAGGCATCAGTATGTAGTAGAGCATAATTTACCCATGAAAAAACAATATTACAAGATACTTGAAGCCCTCAGTTCTAATGCCATCAAAATTTGCACTGCTGAGATCAGGATACAGGATCCTGTAGGTGTGAGGATGGCTAGTCTTAATGCAAACACTGCATTTGTGTATTCCTGGTTTAAGGACTGCCGCCTGGTTCATAGGTTTATTCTAGCCAATTGCAATGGGAATTTGGGTTTCACTCACCTGTTCTTCCAAATTGAGAGACTGCAGGTTATCTGAGGAACCTCAATTTTAGTTTAATAAATTATTTGAGTATAATAATCACTTTGCAGGTGACTCCTTTCCTATTTGCTTCCCAGTGTGTAATCCCACATTCAAAACCATGAATATTATTGAAAACTCAAATAATATTTAGATTTTTTAGCCAAATATAAACTGACTCAAATTAAATATGAAGCTTTCATGTGTACTTCATCCTCACTGCAGTCTTTCAACTTCCTGCCATTTTCTCTGTCTAAGCACATACCTAAAGAAAACTTTAACTATTTAGCCTGATTTCCTTTATGAGGTCATATTCAGTTTGAGTTTTAGCAAGTCCCACTTTTGCCAAGTCTCACTTTAAACCTGCATTTCTTGACTTCGAAGTCATAGTTTTTTTTGGTAATCAGTCCCTTTTTCCATTCCTTGTAGACTCCCTACTTATGCTTAATGTCATTTTCAAGATGGTTATTCTTCCAGTTGGGTCTGGAAATTTCTCATACAACATTTTTTTCTCCCTGCCTGGCATGGAGATTCCAGATAGCTTTAGCACGTTTGACATGGAGACATTCCAGGCTGCCTCCAAAATCTAATCCCCGAGTTCCTTAGTTCAGTCGGTCTCCCTAAATAGTTACCTTGGGCCGCATCCAAGCTCAGCAGCTTGCGCGCCCGGCGTGGTGCCTGCAGTCCCAGTTGCTTGATCCCCAGATAGGGCACAGTGTCAGAGCGAGGTGCCTCTCCCTCCTGACTCGTGGGCCCGCATTTCCTTCTCATCGAAATCAAAGTTCAGCAAGGGAAGGGAGCAGACGTGTGCCAAGGTTTTGCCCTCGCTCCCTTGGGAGATGGCCAAGGCTATTTCCACACTCGGGAGCTCAGAAGTACTCCCGGCTGTCGCTACTTTAGATGAAGTGTTGTCTTTTTGAAATGAGGAACTTTAAGCAGTTTTAACTGCATTATTTTCTTCAAGTTTTTTTGTTGTTCTTTTTAAAACAAATTAAATGCTGCACATTGAAGGCTTTGCTAGTTAGCAACAGTCCTTATTCAGATGGGTGTATCAATACTATTTGAGCCAGTCGGACTTTTTCCTCACAACAGGGTAATTCTCTTTTATGTGTATCTGTAAAATGTATCTTTCCAACAAAAATGCAATAATCTTTTCTCATGTCCACATTAGGTTCTGGGGTCAATAATAGACTCCTATCAACTTTCCAGGATTCCCAGAATATATCTTAGCCTATTAACACAAGTGCTTTTATCCAAAACCAAGTATTGTTTCAATTAATTTTCTCTTGTTTCTTTACATCTTATGAATATACCTTTCTGGAGAAACACTTTTACTTTGATATTATTTTTTGTCATCATATTATGTCTACCACTACAATCACCATTACTGAAATTTCATTCAATGCTTCAAAAATACACATTCCTCCACATTGTTCCCCAGGATTCCCCATAAGAGTAAGAGCCTCTTACCAACTGCACCTGATTCTACACCTAAATTGTACTCTGCACAGCATTTCTACCCACCACATCCAGCTGCTCATATTGATATTAACCTTTTCCATGACTGTAAGTGTTAAGATCTGCATTGTCCTGTAGGTATCATGAAGAAAATAGTGCTCTTGGATCTTGTGAAGAGGATCCTCAGTCTGAGCTCCTTTACTGTTGTAAAGGTGTTGGCAGTGTGCAGACACACCTATTTAAAAATACTTAGTCTTCTAAGGCCAGCCATGTCCCAATGAAGAATTAAATTTTATATCAGACTGACATATATATTTCTTATCAAATACACAATGTTATATCTTCAAATTCCAGTGTGGGTCTCTACATCTTTCTGTGTAACCGGGTATGAAGAAGTATGAAATATTAGCTAAGGGGAGTCTGTATGACCTGTTTTTTCAATGCATACACAAATTCTGTGTATCACAAAGAGGATTCAGAAGAAATGAGATTGATAAGCAACACAAAACAGTAGATAAGAAGCCATCCTGGCTCCAAGGCAAGGACAGACATATTTTTTTTCTCCACACTCACTAATGCTTTTCTGTAGATTTGCACCACCAGACCCAGGCTTTAGGTTCATGACATGAGTTTTACCAGTGAACTTCAGCCATTTAGTGTTAATTTAACATTCAAAGAGAAGCCTGGCTGTTAGCTAGAACACGAACTCTGCTAATACGGTGAAAAACATTTGTTGCTGGAGGCCAGGTTGGATGGGTCTTAGAGCTGCTTGGTCCAAGGGAAGGTGTCCCTACCAATGGCAGCATGGCTGGAACTAGGTGATCTTTAAGGTCTCACCCAAATCTATGGCTCTGTGGAAACTTGACTAGCCAAATTTTATTAATGTCTGTAATACTGAAATAACTGAGGATTTCTGTAGTAGCAGTACAGTTTCTGTGACTCTAGGTTTGCTTGATGCAGTTTTGTATTAAGTCAAATGCGTGTGTCAATCTATTTCTCTGTGTTGATATGCCTACAAATCTAAACACACACATAAATGTATAGACATATCAGGGGAAACATTAGTGGCATCATCCCCACACATTCCTGGGTTAGTGCTAACGTGCTTTCAAAAGACACATCAGTGGTTTTAATTCAGTTAAACTGTAGAAAGGAAGCATCTTTTTAGCTTTATATACGTATGAATATGTGAGTGAGACAGAGGGAGACTGCTGAAAGCACAGTGTGAAAGTAGTCCAGCATTAATGTTCCAGATTAAAATAGCCAAGAACAGTCCTGACTGCTAATTAAAATGGATATGTAACTTCCCCAAATACTTGATAAAAAATTAATATTAATTGCTAAAGAAAATTTCCACAGGAAAGAAGTAGCAGCATATTAAAATTTTCTTTAGTTTATTATGATCTCTTTCGATACAAATTAAGTATTTCTACAGTTTTAGACATTATAGGAACATCTCAAGTTTGTTTGGACTTTTTCCCCTGTTCAGCCATATGGATTTGAGATAGTCATATTCATAGAAGCATAACTTCTAGCCATAAAAGATAGGAAAGAATTATACAGTAATACTTAAGCTATGTTGTTACATAGAGACACATTTTGGAAATTCGCAGGCCTATTAATATAGAAGCATATTTTATTAGATGCATAGCTTATTTGCAAAAAAATAAAAAGAGGATACGGTAGTACTAAACTTATCCATGGAATCGAGTCATTCGTTTGTCTTAATTATTTTTAACCTTTTATAAATCAAGCTTTTTTCACACTGAAATTTATATAAATGAAAAATCCTACCACAGATTAAAAACACTAAAATTAATTTAAATAATTTATTTGGTTGTCTAACACTATCCAAAAAGGTTTTTTGTATAAATTTCAATTAATTAAAATTTTATTTATTTTTCACTTGCAGTTATTCTTTTCTTCTATAATTGGAGAAAATTGTTAGTTGTGTGAAGTTTTTCATATATGCCAACAAATGAAAAGAACAAATCTCATTATTTGCAACATTGTATATACAGCTGAATAAAAAATGGCTAAAGACTATGTAGAAGTTTTCTAGAGATTTTGTGTTAGTGCAGAATGTGGCTTCTAGTTATTTTACGTGTCTGTGGGAGTCAGAGTGGTCCCACTCCACCAGAGCGCATTAGAATGTGCTTCACTTAAAGAACTAGTATCCCACAACGGGCCTGTTTATTTGCCTAAAATTAAGCATATTATTTTTTCCCCCAAAACGAGGTTAACTAGTGAATAATAGTATCTTCTGTACTTGCTTGTAATTTTTAAGTCTGTAACTGAAAACTTTTAAACTATATGTGACTTAAAGCCTCTGTAAGCTGAAATAGGCATAAAATAGCTACTTCTGGACAAATTATATAAACTTAGGAGGTGCCAAGTGATATTTTCTTGTGTTGATGGTGTAGAGTGAGACATCTTGTCATCAATATAACACAACATAAATAGTTTCAGCTAGTTACATAATATTTTTTTTGTATATGCACTAGACCTGAGGTTTGTCCTTCAGACTATTCACATAACTGTCTAGAGGAAGTTTAAATATCCTTGTTTAGAGGCCAGATTTCCACAAGTAGCATCTGCTGAAGGTTGTTTACTTTTTGCAGTATTTTACATCTGCTATTAATACAATAAACAGGGAGGCTGAAAACCAAAATGTATTATTAACAGTGACAGGAACCTTTTAGCCAAGCTCCCTATGTGGTGACAGATATTGTTTATCATATTTTACTTGTTGCTTTAAACTTCCCCAGTCAGAATGACTCACTCATATAGGAGAAGAGGAACCAGATAACAGAAAATGTGATTTGTCTAATTGTAAGTTCTCCTAATCAAAAACGGGAGGAAAAAAAAAAAAAAAAAAAGAACAGATAAGGGCACTTCTATTTTCCAAAAAACTGCACTGTTTGTATTCAGGCATCCTGGAGAATATTCTTCAGTTTATATAATACACAGTGAGCTGCACAGTAATATCAGGGGTTAAGCCAGAAATCTTTCAAAAATAAAATAAAAAACCACATTTTTTTATGATTTTGATTAGCTTTGTTTCTTACTTGGATTCCACATCCCTCCTCCCCCATGGCAGAGCTGTTTTACACTGCTGCAAGCACTGCTCTGCGATAACCAAACTGTGCTTTTTCTTTTGGAGTTCTTTATTTGCTTCTAACTTTTGGTTTGACCAAGTAGTATGAATTAGCACAATGAAAAATGACAGGAAAAAGATCTGACAATTTGTGGTTGGTTTTTTTTTTAGCTGAACCAAGAGGCTGGCTTTTGCAGTAATAAATGCTTAAAAAAGTAAAAATCTACAGATCTTAGACAGAATTTCTTGTCCTTGACCAAAAACATTTTTAGTAGATGCTTAAAAAGTGGCATAGATACACTTCAAAACAAAATTTCATTTTTCTAAAACACATTTTTAACAATATCACTCTAGTTTTAAAATTAAATGCTTATAGTCCTTAATTTTTTTCAGCCTTCTTTCCTAAAGCATGTTACAAATTTCACTTGCTCCTTTATGAACATTTTTGGTCAATTTGAGCTGACATATGTGAGTGAAGCAAAGATTTTTTTCTTTCAGCTATGTTTCTCCCGCAACAACTGACATATGAGTTTTAATAAACAAGAACAAATTCCTCAATTTCTAAACTTGAGATGAACTTGAAAAACACATTTTAGTATTCTTTGATGTCTGAGTGTTTCCTTATTTTTCACTTTCTGTGTGTTCCTTCACTTCCTCATTTTGATTGAGACCAGAAACTTTCATCGATACGCTCCGAGCACATTAGTGTTTTACAGAATCACAGCATGGTTGAGTCTTTGGAGGCCGTCTAGTCCACCCCTCCTGCTAAAGCAGGTTCACCTGGAGCAGGCTGCACAGGATTCATGTCCAACAGCTTTTCGATATCTGGTGCAAAGGAAGCACCACAACCTCTCTGGGCTATCTGTTCCAGTGCTCAGTCACCCTCAATGTAAAGAAGTTTGCCCTCATGTTCCTGTTGAACTTCCTGAGTTTCAGTTTGTGCCCATTGCCCCTTGACCTCTTGCTGGGCACCACTGAGAAGAGTCTGGCCTGTCCTCTCGACACCCACTCTCGGGACACCCGTATGCATCCCCTCTCAGTCATCTGTTGGTGAGGCTGAACAGGCCCAGCTCCCTCAGCCTTTCCTTGTAAGAGAGAAGCTCCAGTCCTCTCATTATTTCTCTAGCCCTCTGCTAGATCTCCACACCTCTCTTGTCTTGAAGAGTCCAGATGCTGACACAGAACTCTAGGTGAGGCCTCACCAGGGCTGAGCAGAGCGGTAGGATCATCCCCCTTGACCTGCTGGCAAAGCTCTTCCCAATGCACCCCAGGATACCTTTGGCCTTCTTGGCCACAAGAACACACTGCTGGCTCATGGACAGCTTGTTGGCCACCAGAGCTGCTTCTCCACAGAGCTGCTTCCTAGCAGGTCACTACCCAGCCTGTAGTGGTCCATGGTTCCTCCTCAGGGGCAGGACGCTGCACTTGCCTTTGTTCGACTTCATTAGGCTCTTCTCTGCCTGATTCCCCAGCCTGTCCAGGTCTGGCTGAATGGCAGCACAGTCTGCTGGTGTATCTGGTCTACCAGTGTTTTAGTTCAGATCACGAAAGTACTTTTGAAATACATCTCCCAGTAATCCCTGCTCTGACTCACAGCAAGCAGATGTTTCTGAGTGCCAAGCTGAATTCATTTTGCATGAAATTATACTTGAAAATTTGCTCCAGAGGCACACCCACTGCACTCCAGCCACAAATAAGCACGCAGGCTGTGGGGTCAGAGTAGAGTTAGTCTAATAGTAAATAAAAAGCTCTTAAAATGTGGATGTTAGATACCAAAGCCCATACATTTCTGACTAGACTCTTCTCTTGGTCTATTCTGCTTGCTAGGCAGACATAGCTCCCATGTGATACCAATTGTATTGAACAGATGACAAAATATCATGGCAGGAATTTTAGTCATTTTGTGATCAACAGCTAAGTACCTATTCATGTCAGTTAATTCCCTATTGAAAAGCTCTTTTCAACACATATGCTGCTAATTTTGCAGAAAGAGGAGACGTGGATAAGTAACAGTGACCTTTGCAGTCAAATTCAGTATGAGCTTGGGAATTTTTGTGCTGTTCACATTGATTAAACTTGAAATGGATACACTTTGCTATGCTTCTTGGTGCTAGTGTATTGTCCATAAGCCTCTTCCAAAGTAGGACATGTGATTATGTACAATAACGTCTCAAAAGTGATTTTCTTAGTAAAGCTAATGTAGGTCAAGTAATTTTTGATACTGGTTAAACATTTGCCTTAGGGTGATGATGCACTGACACTTATTTATGAAGTTCTTGCACAAAAGGATTTGGGAGTGCAAGATACAGATTTTTTAAAAAACACATTTGTTCTTACACATGTAATCCTATGTAATTAAACATTGTCCACTTGCCATTTGTCCCATAGAAGGTAGTTCAAGGTTTTGCATTTGATATTTGTGTGAGCAGAAATAGGCAGTGAATTAAATATGTTTTCCCTAGCTATGGAAAGTGCCTTGGCAAGGAAGAAAATAGCTTTATCAGATTCAGTAACAAAATAGATCTTGAAATATCTGTTTATAGATTTAACAGATCCCCTAGTTTAAACCATGCATGCAATATCAGTTCTACTTAGATTTGCCAATAGATTCAGTCCTTAACCTACTAGAAGCAATTTTGTTTACACTTTATGTTACCCCATGTAGCTACTTCAGTGTTTTTAAAGCACTCTCCTGCTATTTAAAATCTTTTTTTTTAAGTATAACAAAGTGTCTTTCAGTTCAGTAGGAATCTCTTCCCTCTTCATATCTAGTCACATCCCTGTAATTTAGAACCAAAAATATGTTTCACTGCAGGTACTTTTCGCTGTTGTCCATCCTGCTGAGCTAATACAGCTAAGACAGAGTGAGTTGAGTGCTAGTTGTTCTTATGCAGAAATCACAGAATTAATTCCTGTTAGAGGTCCAACCTGTTATACCTGTGTAAACCTACAAAGGGTAATGGGGTTGCACAAGTGTCAGTAAAAGCATAATAGGTTTAATCAAGCATAACAGAAAGTAAATTGCTCTGCAAATCCTCATTACTACAGACGAAGTGCATTCATCTGTCTCAACTGTTAAGCCATAAGGTGTCTGGGCAAAGGCAGCTGCTCCAACAATGATTCTCTCATTTCAAGTGAAACCTCTAGGTGACATAGTACAAACAAGTAATGATTGTATGATAATAACCTGAGCTGACTACTAGACAGAGTATTAGTTTGCCCAACGCAGCTGTTCAGGTACAAACGCCCTACAGGTGTTCTAGAAATTGCACTGAAAGACAATCAGTGAGGACAGCAGCTGTATTGCTTTTAGCTACACTTCCAACAAATGTTGAATTATGTAGGCGTGTTCTTATTGAAGTATGCAGAGTTAATAGTAAGTGTTTTTCCCCCAACAACATAACACTTTGTATTACAAAAATAACCTATCAGCTCATATCCAAAGATTTTTTAAAAGCTATTAAAATATCATTGTTGGGTCACCAATATATCAGGCTATGTCTAGGAGAATGTGAATAAAGATTGGCTTAAATAAACTAAATCTATCTGTTCATCATTGTCCTTGAATAGTATAAATAGAGGATTAACGGTATATTTAGAGAGATGAGCCATAGTAGACAGTGATATTATATTATGACATACCATGACAATGCAACAGAATCTGAAGTATAATCTGAGAGCAGATTCTTGTTCATGGAGAAACCATATGTCACATTTTGTTAAGACTAGCAGCAATTATGTGAGAATTTGGCCTTCTGGCATCCATGTTACCAATCTGTACAGAAATAAGTTTTTGTGAGTTCAAGGTCTGGTTGACCAGTGCAGTCATCTCTTCCAAGAAACACAATGCAGGCAACAAGGACTGCCCTTGTTTTGTCTATTTATGTCTTCCAGATATTGGGTTCCTCAGCCTTTTCTTTCTCAACATTGTTGAAGTTTTGCTTCCCACAATAATGTTTCTGGACTAAACACTTCACATCTAATGCTTCTTCTATGTTAACTATATTTCTTTGATAAAATTGAGCATATCGAACTCTTTTTCACTGTACATCTGCTCCGCTGTCATGAAACCCCACCTGGAGTGCTGCATCCAACTATGGGGTCCCCAAGTGAGAAGGACAGGGACCTGTAGGACTGAGTCCAGAGGAGAGCCATGAAGATGATCCAATGGCTGGAACACCTCTCTTAAGAAGACAGGGTGAGAGAGCTGAGTCTGTTCAGCCTGGAAAAGAGAAAGTTTCTGAATGATCTAATTGTGGCCTTCCAGTACCTGAAGGGAGCCTGCAAGAAAGATGGAGAGACTTTTTAAAAGAGCATGTGGTGACAGGACAAGGGGCAATGGCCTCAAACTGAAACAGGGCAGGTTTAAATTAGATAAAAGGAAGAAATTCTTAACTGAGGCACTGGAACAGGTTGCTCAGAGAAGCTGGGGATGCCCCATTCCTGGAAGTGTTCAAGGTCAGGTTGACGGGATTTTGAGGAACCTGGTCGTGCCCCATTCCTGGAAGTGTTCAAGGGCAGGTTGATGGGACTTTGAGGAACCTGGTCTAGCAGAAATGTGTCCCTGCCCATGGTTGAGGAGTTGGAACTAGAAGATCTTTAAAATCCCTTCCAGTGAAACCATTCTATGATTGCATTAAGGTAGTGCTGATGTTATGGTTGTCTCACTATACAACAGAAGGAATGTTCGTACAGGAAAGCATTATCCACTCTTGGACCAATTTACATGGTATGAAAAAGCAGGTGAATTTTTCAATCTTTTCTATTATTCTAATGACATTTCCTCAAATCTTTCCCATTTCACAAATTACTGACTGGGTTTTCCACAGCTATGGCTCCAGTGCTGAGTAATTCAAATGGATACTTCCCAGTTATCCAAGGGACAGTACTAATATTTTGGTCAGCATGTTACTTGCAGAGATCATGTTCGGCTGGTTGTCTTTGGTGAATCCCAAGCTCTTTCTGAGTTATTTTTATATAAGTGAATTGCACCTAAATAGCTAAACAATTACTGGCGTCCTTTCTTTGTTTTGCTCTTCTTTGCTACCCTTGTTTTGATGACATTTGCAAACTTCATTAGTAATGATTTTAAAGTTGTTGCACAGACTGTGTTGATGAATTTTTTAAGCAGTGTAAATCTCCCAGAAGTAACATAATTGCTTAATGATAATTCTTCATGTAAGATTACAATTTAACACTGATCAATAGCTTGTTTCCAATCTATATGGCATGCCAACTCAGTTTTATATAATCCTGAATTTATTGGCAAATAAGATGCCATGCAGTACCAATCCTGGACATAAGTCTATTCTATCAGCCTTTTTGTGTCTACAAACCACACTTCCTGTCTAATCTGAAAAAAGTGATGAAGTGAGTTTGATCATGTCTGCTTCCCATCTTTATTGGAGTTAGCTGCATTTACTTGCATTGGTGCCTTATCAGGCCTCCTAGGCACAGAGACTAGACAGAGTAAAGGAACAAAAGTAGGGCATTTATTTGAAGGGCCTTCAAGGTACACCCTGGGGAGCCAGAGGCTGTTGCCAAGATGGACCCCAAGATGGACAATAGGTCACGAGTTTTCCACACTTTTATAAGTTTGGTTCATTTGCATATCAGGGTCAATTCTCCAATTAAAACCCCAGTTAAATGATGTAATTCCCCTTAGCTACCACCCCTTCAGAGACTCCTTGGTTTACACCCCTTGAGCTCAGGATGGTCCAGGTGTCCTTGAAGAGCAGTCCGGAGAGGCTTTGTTGTGTCTAACTAGCATGAGAGAGCAGAAAGTAACAGGCTACAAGAAGCTTCAAAGTTGCACACTAAGCAGTACAGAGTTTAAAAAATATAAAAGTTAAAACCTAAGGCATCAGCATTAATTCTTTATGAATCAATTCCCATAGCACATTTTCCATTATTTTGTCGAAGATCAATTCTGGATTGAAAGACCTGTAATCACTTGGATCTGGTCATTTATGCTTTTTGAAATATTCACACAGCACTTGCTTTGTCCAGGCATCTGTATAACTGTTTCAAAAGTTGTTTTAAGATAGTTGTAGTGGTCTAGAGAGGGCTGGGTCAACTCTTTCAGAACTCCTGAATGCAAGGTGTGCAGATTTATTGATGCTAAATGCACAGCTTTCATAGCAGGCAACTGTGCTTTTAGGGTATGTCATAGAAAATTCTGTAACTCTTCCCAGTAAGGTTCTTCTCATTCTCATCCTTCTGGTAAAATAATTTCTTTTTCTTAAAGCATGAGCTATAATCTGACCCATGCTCAGGCAATATCACAGACAGCACAGGGATCTCAGAGCAGAAGGGTCTGGGGATTGTTTGTTCATATGCAGATAAAGCCAAGAACCCCTGCAGTGCTGGCTTGGACTGGCATTTGCCTATTACCCATATTATCTGCTCACATTTTTTGAAAGACCACCATAAGCGTATTTTGCCTACCAGCTCCCAGTGTGAAGACTTTGTCAACCTTCTGTGCATCTGGCTGCCAGGCCTGTGGTGCTTCTGAGAGGTGAACCCCTTCCAAGAAAGCCCTCTCAGATTATATCAGAGCAGCAGCTAGACCATGGTGGATATTGAGGTTCCTATGGCACCTCAAATGTCAGTTTACATTTTTAAGCTCAACAACATAATCCTTATGTTTTGGGGTCGGTTTTTTGGGGGGGTTTGTTTGGGTTGTTTTTGTTTGGTTTGGTTTGGTTTTGTTTGTTTGTTTGTTTGTTTGTTTTAAGGAAAAAAAACCCCAAAGAGATATGGAAATCACTTTCATATGTAGACCAAACCAAACTGGAATGAAAGACAGCTTTGCCTCAATCTTGGAGAAAATCATACAGCAAAATTTACCACCACCAGCTGTGTAGCAATACAATTACTCTTTACTACCTTGCCTGAATACACAGGATGGCTGTTGATCTTGCACTGCATTTTCTCCCTTGAAAAGAAAGAAAGAAAAAAGAAGGCAGTATCAAATGTATTTGCTCAGAAACTAAAGATATTTATGTAGCAATTGGTTTTCCTTTAGCATGGGAATTTGCAGTTATTCACTTAGCCGACCATATTGATGAAGAAAAAAAAGATACAACTCACCTGAGTCCTCGGAATATTTCTTCATAAGTGAAAAATCACTATAATTTTAGAAAACATTACTGATTAAGAGGTCTGAGTAAGGGAATGATGCTTTCATGAGGGCTGACAACTTATACCCGGAGAGCTTTAGGGTAGCACGTAGAGCACAGCTTTGTTGCACTATCTTCCCTTTCAGTGGACAGCATTGTGTTTCTCAGACACTTGCAAAAAGGGCTGTGGGACTGTAGCCCACCATTAATCCATTCTGTCATCTGCAATATGGGGAACATCTTCTGACCTTGCAAATTGGCATGATCCAAATGTTGAGACTGGCATCCATGATGTGCCCTGCTGACAGTCAGATGTTAGCTCCCCTTCTCCAGAGCTTCTGCAAATGAATCTCTGGAAAGTGAAATGCATCTGGCATACCATGCCTGAAAGGCTGCTAGAAAACTCTTGTTTAGATGTGGAAGCATATTAAATAATTCAGATTTAAGACACACTGCTCATAGACTTTGGAGGACTGTTTCCACATCAAGGTCGAATAACAGGCTTGGAATAGGAGGCAACTCTGTCGGTTGCATCACAAGTTCTTTGTAAATAGCAGAAAATGATAAAGTAATACAAGTGTCTCAGCTTTCACATCTGAGAACAGCACATATATACAGATATACAGTCCCTATATGACATAGGGTTCTTCTGAAATAGAGTGTATTAATGTCTACAAAACACTGTGGGATTCGTGGATGACAAAAAATGTTCATAATGTTGTCCTAGCAGGCTCCAGAAATTTACCTTGGGGAAATAGGTGTTTTTTTCCTGTGTTGGGAAAGGAAAGAATGGAATTATCAGCATGCTTTAAACCATGACATTTTGATGGAAAGATGCTGTTACCTTTCTCTACATAAAGAGGTTGTTTGTAAGGAAGTATATTTTCTGCAGTTTTCTGAGTTGCTCTGGAAACAAAAGATGAATTAAAGAACACTGCAGGGTCAGTCTCTGTTACGAAGATGATTCTGTGATCATTAGCTTCTGAGTAAGAAGATCTGAAAGGTAAATGAAAAATCTAGCAATTTCTCATCTCCAGCTTGTCTTGCTGTTGGAGGTACTTTGTACCCCTCAGCACAATACAGTGTGGGAAATCTTCAGTAAGTTACTTATGCTTTCTTAAGGCAAGCAAGTGACAGTCACTGATGCTCAACGCTACATTCCGCATAGTGTCCCTCTATTCTCTTTCATCATGGGGGTCCTGGTCAGTGTCAAGTGGAACCTGAGTCAGCAATGCCCTGGTAGCCAGGAGAGCCAACCCTGTCCTGGGTGCATCAGGCACAGCATCGCCAGCCGGGCAAGGGTGGGGATTGTCCCGCTCTGCTCTGCACTGGGGTGGCCTCACCTTGAGTGCTGGGGGGCAGTTTTGGGCACCACAATGTAAGAAAGATATAAAGCTATTAGAGAGTGTTCAGAGGGCTATGAAGATGGTGAAGGGCCTTGAGGGGAAGCCGTGTGAGGAGTGACTGAGGTCACTTGATCTGTTCAGCCTGGAGAAGAGCAGACTGAGGGGAAACCTCACTGCAGTTACAATTTCCTTGTAAGGGGAAGAGGAGAGGCAGGCACTGATCTCTTCTGTGTGGTGACCAGTGACAGGACCCAAGGGAATGGCCTGAAGTTGTGTAAGGGAGGTTTAGGTTGGATATTAGAAAAAGGTTCTTTACCCAGAGGGTGTCTGGGCACTGGAACAGGCTCCCCAGGGAAGTGGTCACAGCACCAGCCTGACAGAGCTCAATAAATGTATGGACAATACTCTCGGGCACACGGGGATGGTCTGTGCAGGATCAGGAGTTGGAGTTGGATGATCCTTTTGGGTCCCTTCCAGCTCAGGACATTCTATAATTCTATGATACTTGTGGGTCCCTTACAACTTGGAATATTCTAGGATTCCAGGATTTCTTGCGTGACTCCCATCTGCAGGGCAAGGCATTCACAGATCTGTGGAAAGAGCTTTCTGCAGAGTAGGCTCCTCTGCTTGAGCTGCCTCTCTGGCTTCAGAGCTCCTGCAGGACCACCTATTCATTTTGGAAGGAATTCTACTTTGACACCCAGTTAAATTAATCTTTTCCTGAATCACCTTGCAAAACTGCTGGAAGATATACAAAGAGAAGTTTCTTGGAAAATTCGCACTTTGCTCCTCCATATAGGCTTTAAAGTTCTGCTGCAAGGTGCAAAGGGAACCATTGGTATAAAAACTACCATCTTTCTCCAGGAGAGAGGGTCTCGTGTGGATCTTGTCTGAGAAAGTAACTCTGGAGGATGTCAGTCAGAACAACCTCAAAAGGCAAAGAACCTCTCCAGAGAGGAGCCATTCATTTGTATATTTGGTAAAAATTAAAATTCTGGTCAGATATATTACAAAGCCCTTTAAACCATGGAGACCTCTGCAGAATACTCATACTTACAAGAGGCTACAAAAGTGATAAATATAGTCCTTGAGAGACAAACGTCATACAGGTGTTTAACAAGCATTTTTATTTTCACTGACTTCTAGAGGGAAATTGCTGTAATGAGAATTAGGAGAAAAAAGAAGCATAGATACAGAAATATCATTTCTTAGAAGAATAATGTAACGAGTTAAACAGTTTCCTTCCCAATTAAACAACCTGGAAGACAAATCTCCAAGGAATATTTGAAAAAATAATTATCTTCTTCAAAATCAGAGGACCTTAACAGCTGTAATTCTTAACAAAGCCACTTTAAGTTTCAGAGCCTGCGAAATTCTCACGTACTCTAAGTGGAAAGGGAACAGAAAGGAACTTTATATAAAAAAACTTTCTGAGGTCTTTGTGCTTAAGTTCTGCCAAATACTCTTTCTATGCCTCCAAGAAATAGGATAATTACCTTTCTGTCCAAATGAGATACAGACACTTAAAAATCTTGTAAAGGAATATGTTTTTTTTTAATTAATGTGTGAGTCACTGGGTTTGTGGAAAATCAAAAATGAGTTCCGATTTTCCTTTTTGTGCACCATATAGTGCTTCTAGCTATATTCCCATTGCAAATTCTTGACTGTCTAGGCTTTTGTTTTCAACCTCTCAGCTGAAAAACATATTCGAGAATTAAGCTCAGCCAATTCTGGGTTCCAAATTTTGGGGCCTAAATCAAACTTATTGTTGCACAATTTCAGAAAACAATGGTTTAGATCAAAAAGACAATCTGTGGAGCCAAAGTGACAAAAGGCATCAGAATTTTCAGCAAAAAGAAAAGAAAAAAATTTAATACAAGATCCAGAAAAAACCCCCAAAAAATCCACAGTTTCAAGGTCTCAGAATCAAGTTGGGAGTTCTAGAACTGTCAAAGAAAGGAAGATAAACTGTGGAGAAATTCTTACTTGTTCTCTCTGGCTCTCTAACTCTGTTCTTTAGGTGTTTTTCTTTCCATTATAGTGGTGTCACTGCTGAGGATGGTCTCATAATGCTGAGGATGGTCTGATAATGGTCTGATAATCCCATATAAATAGTTCGTCATACTTACAAACCTTCCACTGAAGCCAAGAGAAATTCCACATTAAGGCTGTGAAATGTTCTTGGAATCAGCTGAAAAAGGTAGGAGAAGGAGGCCAGGTAGTTTCCACCCAAATGTGTAATATCTACTGGAAACACATATCTGGAGAGTTCCTCCCACTGTGTGATTAAGGACTGTGTAATTCCTAGCCTGGTGGATTCCTCGGTGTCTATGAAAAACGCAAGACTTTTTGCTTGATAAGTACAGGACATAGCTCTGTGCTGAGAAGTAAAATCTGCTCTATCACCTGAAGTACCTTAAAGATGGGAAACCTCCTCCAAAGCCCTTTCTGCTGAAGATTGCTCTGAGGAACCTTCTACTCTGTATATGGTTTGTGGTTGAAAAAGGCAATTTATCTTTAGGGAACACATTCTACACAGATCTTCTTTCTGTTTGACTTTGATACCTAGCTGTGAGCTGGGCAAATCCTGGAGCTGCAGGCTTTTAAACTTTCCTCCTGAGATTGCTGGAGTCTGTGGTTCAGCCACCTTGTCTGGAGGTATTTCAAATACAAGTACATATGGCACTTGGGGACAGTTTTGTGGTGGACTTGGCAGTGTTATGTTAATGGTGGACTTGACGAACTTAGATGTCTTTTCCAACCCTAATGATTCTATGATTCCATGACTGGGAGCAGCAGCAATGAAGGGGTTGGAAGGAAAGTCCCTGAGGATGTCCCTGCTCAGTTATCCTCTGATAGGTCTGGTACCATTGCTCATGTTCCCCTGTGTGGCCACAGTCTCCTGTGGGAAGACTAGCCATGTCTTGTGCAAATGACAGGAAAAAAGGTAGGATTCTACATAGGAGCATATGCATGTGTGGCTGAATAGTCAGATTAGGTGAATTTTGTAAGAATTGTGAAATAAAGGTAGAAATTTTAAGGTAATCTTCTTTTAAAAGAATAATTTGAATCAGAACCAAGGACTACTGGAATCTAAAAAATTACTCCCAAGAGTTGCAGGTCCTGCCTAGAGAATATCTGTTCCTTACTGGAAATGCTCTGTGTGATTGCTTTCCATTTATATATTTTATAAAGTATTTATTAAAATAGATTTTTTTTCTCAAAGTTTTTTTGGCTCACTCTCTTACAAATGTCCACTTATTTAAATGAGTTTATTTTTGTTAATGACTCTCAGGACTTTCAAAATTCCAGCTTTACTTAATTTCAGTCATCTGCTTCAAACTACAAAATAACTCACAAAGGGCTGTCAGTATTGGACATCCAAAGTCCTTCACTTCATGAAATCTACAGATGTGTAGTAAAATTGGTGGATGGTTGGTTAGTGACCAGTACACAGCAACCCAGTTACAACCCAGACTTTGTCATGTGAGAGACCAGAAGACAGTATATAAGCAGAAAATGCTGCATTTTTCTTTCTGCTTTCTCTTGTTTTTTCCTTTTCCATTTGTAATATCAGTTAAAAAGCAATAAGTATGCTTATTACTTTTGTAAGATTGCTATGAATTATTTAGCTAAGAAATAATTGAAGGAGGCATGGTAGGGAAAATTACCCACAAAGCCAGCAAACTGTAAGTCAACCTGCCCTCATTGGGCACACAATCATCATTAATTTTAATGAGATGCGGGAGTTTGCAGTTCAGCAGGAGGAGAAGAATGCAGGCACTTCTCAAAAACCTGCCTGGCATGGTAGGCTAGAGGAATTTTACTAGCACTCCAGATCGATAGTGGAGACAGCAGTCAATATTAGTAGACCTCACAATCATCATTAATTGAAATCTCTCAACCTGCAGTTTGCATAACAAAGCAGCTGGTGCCTTAATGAAGAATGTAATATCTTGCAATTCTGACCCCCTGCAACTTCCTCATGAACTAAGATGGCTGAAATAGAGACTGAACCCTCTGCTGTAAACACCTCCGTGTACCTCCAATGCCGCACACATATGTATGCGTGCTCCTCATATGTCAATGTTATGTAGACAATTAAATAATACCTAGAAATTAAGTATCTGAATTCAAATAAAGTGAGTCAAGAAACTTTAAAGTGCAGCAGAAGAAGAAAACAAAACAAACTGCCAAAGAGCCCCATTTTAGTTAAAACTGAAAGTATGGGTATTAGAAAAAATAACGTAAGGAAAAAGGTAATTTTCAAATTTGAGATGGAAAAGTCGGAGATAAAAAAGAGATTTTGAACTGGAGCAGCTCATATTACAGCAAATTTTCTGGTTTGGGTCTTATTCTCTCTCTCTCTCTCTCTTTCTCTCATGAAGAGTCATTTGGAAAAGATCAGGGCAGCTAAGACATAATAAGAATCGTTTGCTAGTTTTCAGCCTAAATGTGAAGATGATTGAAGCTTGCAAGTGTTCTGTCCTGCCATATGTTAGTGTCCGTGTAAAAGAATCTGATGAAAATGATGAGATAACAATTTTCTGGCTGTAATGAGTAAGGGGACTGGGAAATTGCTGGGAAAATTGTGGGATTAAGGCCCATTTATGCCAGAAAATTGCAAAGAACTCTCAGAGCAAATGCAGGAAGGCAGTGGCTGAAGTATTTATTGATTCCACAAATCAGTCTTTTTTAAAAAGCCTGGCAAAAAAGTGCTTCCAGGTCTTACAATGCAAATCCATACTCACAATAAATACATTAAAAATTAGTTATTTTCACCACAAGCCTTTCATTCTCCCTATTCTCCCGATGAAGAACACCCATGAGTAAAAATTCTCGAGAATAAGTCCCTTTTGTATTCCTGTTTACTTAACTACTTTCTGCTGTTATTTCATGTGGGAGAAGAAAGTATAATGTCCCTTCCAAGTCTCTACCATCTCTCATGAATTATTATATTTGATCATTATAATTACATATAATAGTTCTCGTGGCACTTGTTTGAAAGCTTGAAGAAAAATATCTGATTACAGAATCTACGATAAAAGTCCAAATGCAAAAGGCTGCAGTTTTCCCTTTTTAAATTTTGTACCTTGCTTCTTGTCTTCATGTATTCAAGCCTTCCCTTTCTATTTCAGTATTTCTTTTTTTTCTCTTTCATCCATTCTTTATGCTTCCCCTTGTCATTCTGTAAGAAGAGGTGTAGCACTGGTCCTAGTTCACATCGCCTTTGATCTCTCACTTGTCTCTCCTATAGATTCTTCTGCAGTGGCTTCTCACTTATGCAAGATTGAAAATGAGAAATAGCAGACACGATTTTCTTGAAGACGAGTTAACAGAATTGGGTTTACTCAGACTGGAAAATTGTTTTTAACTGTTATTGTTTTTCATCTCCTCAGCACAAAAACAATCCTTGCATAACTCTTCTGTAGACAAACCAAGAAAACTGCTATGCCAAAAGAGCCAGTACCCCAGCAGATCAGATGCTCAGTGAAGCTGATCTGTGGGAATGAACCAACAAAGTGAGTTCAACCTAATTCCAGTGACTTGAGGCTTAACCTTGTGATAAGAAAATTGATAGTTCAGCAGTTTTCTCTGATACTTCTTTATTCTAGGTTTGACCTGGCATTTCTAACCTTAGAATTATTTCTAATCAAATACATACATACGAATACATAAATATATATAATTCTTCTTCCTAAGGTTGTCAGTGAATCAGCACTGAGTAATGAAAAATTGATTTTGATGGCACATTTTGCCTGAGACTCAAAAATTACTTTGGCATTTTTGAAGGATGTTAATTATATTCCTAATGTTCTTTTAATTCCTGTTTAGTGGGAAAGAACTAAGAAACCCTAAAATCAAGGGAAAATTTATATAGAACTGACTTGATTTTTCTCATTTGGAAATTTCCTGTTAGAGCAAAAAGCTTCATTAATCTAGGACAGGCCAGCCCTCTCGTCTCTGTGGACATGAAGTACCATGATCCCAAACAGACTTTAGGGAGGAGGAACAAGCTGGCATTTGTTCAAATATGCATTAAAGAAGAGGCTGCCAAAAACTCGAAAATTGCAGAATCTACTCTAAGGGTAATGATAAGGGAAGGAATTAACCATTTTAATTCTTTATTATTCTGCCAAAATGATGTAATCCGTGTCCTTTCAATGTTTATGTTGAGAACAAATTCATGTATTCCCATTTTTGTTCCTTTTGGTTCTTATTTCTATCTTCAGTCACAGAAATGAGGTGAGATAAAATTGTAGTCACTAATACGGTCCCAAAGAAAAAAAAAGGCTGTTGAACTGGTTTGGGGAATGTGGATTTCTTTTCATTGAGAAAATTTTATCTTATTATAGTTTTTCTTGAATAAACTGTAGGCACTAGTTACTTCCATTTTGCCAACAAAATACAGTTTGGTTAGCGGTGCTTTAATTCCTGTGAAAGAAGATCACGGAGCCAAGGACAATATCCAGCACCACTGCAGAGTGCAGTCAGCCCTAGAGAATGAATCAGACTCTAGAAGAAGTCCAGGCAAGGACTATTATTACATGTAGTTGTGGATTTTTGTCTGAAAACACTTTGTTGACACCCTTTTTTTGGTGTTAAGATGTTTGCTGACTAGGTTTCAAAGAGAGTGTTAGTTTTGTATAGCAGTTTTTTATATGGAAAAACAAATAGAAAATTTAGGGGTTTTGCATGTCCTCTGTATGTTAAATATCTTCCTGTGTTCTGCTTCAGAGGCTTGAGAAAGCATTCACGATCTACTTGTTTCTTTTCCTGATGAGTCGTGCCAGCTACAGTATGCAGTGGGGCTGCAGGATCTTGACCTCCATGAGGGACTTTTTACCCTCTGAATTCATGAGATTACATGAAAGGTCTGCTCAAAGAGCCTGACCTGCCTGGAAAACAGGTATATAAATGATCTATTTTACCCTCCTCGCAATGCAGAATTTATTGGGTTGAAAATATTTGGGTTCTGGACTACTGTTTATGTAAGACTAAGATTTTTTGCCAGCTTTAATCAATAATTTCTGATATGAAACTTTTACCTGCAACTGCTTCTAATAAAAAGTTTGTTAATATGGGCCAACTAAAGAAAGAGACAACTCAGAATAAATGAAATAGTGAAAAAAAACCCGAACTGCTTAAGATGACTCTGAGCAAAAAAGAATTTTTTACATAAATTTACTATGAATTCATTTATGATTAACATTACTTTTCTTCAGTGACTCACTCCATCAATGTTAACGCTGCTCCCTCTATTATCTAATGGAGGATGAACCTCATATTACAATTATTACATAATATTACAATTATGATCATGATAATGTCAAAATGTCACTAATAAAATGAGTTAACACTGGTGGACACAAACATTTCTACATTTCTGCATGATCCCATATTACTTCACTAAGGGCAGGCTTTTTGTGTCAGACTTACTACACATTAGGATGTGTTCAAAATTTGAAATGAGTGTCCCTAATTTTAGATTTTTGGTTCTGTTTTTTGGGGTTTTTTTCCCCAAATGTGACTAGTTATATTTACAGGCAACTTTTGGTTAAATTTGCTGGCAAATTTTATAGATGACATGTCTATATTATTTTAATTTGATTTTACTTGAAAAAAAAATATTTCTTAACCTTGCAATTTGCCTGATCAAGGCTTTCATATGGGAATTTATTTAGGTTTCAAAACACAGTGTTCTGCTGGACTATATATGCTGATGTGTGCAACAAGCTACATACAAGGCTTATTGAATGAGCAGGTGAAAAAGAAAAATAGCATCAGGAGGAAAAAGTGAGCTAAAGCCCTCAATCAGTATAGCAAGCAGTGATCATTGCACAGACATTTTCAGCAGAGGTCAGCCCTTTTGTTTTTTACTTCCTTCTCCTTCCTTCTCTTTCCTAGTAAAAAGTGCAAATTGCACTCTGTCATCTATTAGGGGATAATCTGCATACACATAAGGCATCCCTTTGGAACTGTATTTTGCATTATTTTAATCTCACTTTGCTTGCAGAGCTTTACATTATGCTTAATACCAGTTCCCTTTCTGCTGTTCCGCACAAGAGCTGCAGGGCTGGTAACTGCTAGCAAAACACTGGATGGGAATTATTTGTCATCCAATATTCTGCACATTCTGGAACAAGGGAAAAAAATAAATAAAGAAAGAGAAGATACACTCACTGGAAAAAAAAAAGCGTACATCATTAATGAAGGCTCTGAATGATTTTGAAAGGGTTGCTTTGCCATTTTTCTTTCTAAAAATCCAATAACGGGATTCCAACAAGCATACAACTATCAAGTTTTGTCAATAAGGTTTCATGAACACATGGTTTCCTATTATGACGTATTAAAAGTGTTCATCATTCAGTGTGTCTGTGCTTAACTCTGAAGAGAAATCTAGCTGCATTTTTAGACACATTGATGAATTGGGATTTTCCTCCAGAAAATGTGAGGGCTGATAATGTGTTACATCAGTTACGTACCTAGCGAAAAAGTTTTAGTAGCAGAAACTATAGTTTGCTGCAATCAAAGCAACAAAAGTATGTAGCCAGCAGTTTTCATTGTTTTTCTATCAAGGGTGGCAGCAAGTTTAAAACTTTCAATCATAAGTATAATACAAGGATTGGTTTTGCCAGCCATACTGCCACTTTAATTTTTAAAGAGGTTTTATAAATAAAAATACTTTTTTTATAAAAAAAGACAAGCATGATAAAAAGTTAAATAGATGTCTGTTCTGGATTCAGAAGGGTCACTGTTTTGAAAATGGAGCTGCTTGAAAATACTCAAAATTTATTTTGATTCTTTGACAGTTTAGCACTCAAGGTGAAAGGAGATGATGATGTCAATCTCATTTGATAGGCAGTGATTCTCCACTGCATCTGACATTAATTAATTAATTCTCTTTTTAGGAGGGTCAACAGTCAGAACAAAGACTAAATAAGTAAGGAATATCTTTGTGGATTTCAATGAATTGCATGGGGAAAATAAGCATGAGACCAGAAAGAACCCCAATAAATGTAGTTCATTATTCATTTCACTTAATTGCTGTGGAAAATAAGTGCCTTTGAACTTTCTAAGCCATTAGCAGTAGACACTCAACTCCTGTCTTAAAGAGAAGGATGATTAATACTTAAGTGTTTCTCTGTATATATGAAATGATGATCCCACCACTGGGAGCTTTCACCACTGGGCAGCAATCAAACTGTTTCAAAATGATCAGATGGGAATGAGGAAAAGACATATTTCCCAGAATACAGAGTTAAAATAAGGCTTTCATTTTGCAATTAGTTTGCAAGATACTAAAAGACTCTGTGAAAGAATATCTAAGCTGCAAATAAATTCAATTAGCTATTACAGCTCCTCTCAACTCAACAGTTTTTCTACCTGTAAGGAAAGTGTTGTCCTTCTTCTCACTACCACTTACTCTGGTCCACCTTTGCCATTTGCTGCAGGCTGGGGTGGACCTGATCCTCAAGCCATGCAGATCTTTTTAGACAGACCCGGACCCTTGAAATAAGGTCTCTCACATTCTGTAATTGAGAATGCAACTGTAGATGACAAGACACTACATATCATTATCCAGTGCTACTTTTAAAATCTGGGACACAATGAAGATATTCCAAGTTACTGGTGAATCTCAGCTCTGAAGAAAACTTGCTTTCAAATCAGTGCAAAATTAAGACAAGTTCCTTATTATTTCATGTGGATCACAAAATCATTGTCGGTAGGAATGAACTGCCCTTTATATGGGACTGCCACCAGCATGAAGTTGACGAGATGGTTTTAAACTATTAAATTTGATTTCTGATGTCACTAATCTGGTTTTATGCTCTTTAAGTTTTCCAGATTAGTTAACTGAAGCTATTTTAAATATTTTTAAATTAATAATGAATGTGTCTTTAGGTCCATAAAATCTGAATTTGCATCTGAATGTCTTTAAAATTCTGGGAAAATTAAAACTACTGTTCTATTTCTGTATTATGAGTAATTCAATCCATCTAGATATATACAAAATGCTTCTTGATTATTCATCAAATCTATAATTTGTAGACACAACACACTCCTCTTAGGGAAATTAAATAAATAGGTCATATGTAGAAATTTTTCAGAAATGAAAGTTTTCCAATGTGTTAAAAACATCACAAGTCCACTGCATGATATCAGTGCTACTCCAGAGTTTATAAGAACAACAAAATTTAACAGCTATTTATAGCAATTAAAATATTTCATGCAGCATTTGACAATCCACATTCACCCTTGGTTCGTCAGAGAGCAAACCAGCGCAGAACACAAGAATACTGCAGGACACAATTTAGAGAAGAACTGTGATGCATGTGTACAATTTGTAATGTAATTTCTTTTTTTTATTTCCATTAGTAGAAACATTGACATAGATCATCTAGACTAAGTGAAGCTGAATTGTTGAATTACTTTTCTGAATACAAAATATGGGAGTTAATAAGTAGCTGAAAGAAGATGGGGAAAGAAGCATCAAGCTGCCCAGCTTTATTCTCTTCCTGCTGTGTTAAGTATTGGTCCGTTTGAATGCCAGCATAGCATAAAGGCATAAACCAACACTTTTTGACCACAGTTTACATTAAGAAGTTTATGTGCCTTCAGAAAAAAAAAATCATAGAATGATAAAATCATATCCCTGTTTAAAGAAGGGTCACCTACAGCAGGTTGCTCAGGACCATATCTAGTTAGGTTTTAAATATCCCCAAGGATGGAAACTCCACAGCCTATCTGGGCAACCTTTGCCAGTGTTTAATCATGCTTGCAATAAAAAACTTTTTCCTACAAGTAAATGGAATTTCCTGTATTACCGCTTGTGCCCAATAGCTGCATTTGAGATAGTCCAATAGAGTAAGGAATGTAAAATGACTGTAGTCTAAGAGGAAGTATTTTTGGGACCAAGATATAAGCAGTTTGTAAAAGGAAAATCGTAAACATATCTGTGATTCAAGAGTAATATCTACTTGTGGTTATTTAGATATTTGTAAAGCATCCATTATAATATCTTTTAAGTGTATATGTGTCTACACTATCATAAAAGTCAGCTCCTCCTTTATTCCAGTCTCTTCATCATGCACTCCGTGTATGTACTTCACACCTAAACTCTCTTTCAGAGTAAAGCAGTTAGACCTTTCTGGGATGAAAGTTGGTGGCAATTCTGAGAACATTTGCTCTGTTGGGCTGTAAAACACTTCTCATGTTATTTCAAACATCTTGAACTGGGAAAACAAACAAAAAGCCAGACAGCCATTCAACCAAAACAAACAAACCA
Organism: Lycocorax pyrrhopterus obiensis; assembly: GCA_014706295.1. NCBI lineage: Eukaryota > Metazoa > Chordata > Aves > Passeriformes > Paradisaeidae > Lycocorax > Lycocorax pyrrhopterus. The sequence goes on from JACSVZ010000004.1 coordinate 94,636,549, forward strand.
AACCCCCACAGGTGGACTAGCAGAAATCTGGCTTAAATAGTGCACACTTTACATGCAACCAGTTTGCTCTTGAAGCAGTTAGCAGTAATGTGCATGGGCATGAGCCGTTCAGAATCACAGAGTTTGAGATCAAGGACAGCCTAAGCAGTGCGGGTGTAGCTGTAGAAATATGAGATGTTCAGAAAGCTTTGAGATCAGGTATTTATCTCTCATGAGAGTAACAATTCTTGCTGAAGTCAAAGGGATTCCCTCATGTTCTGTAGGGGAAGATAGACCCAAACAGGGTGAAGGTAACCTCCTTTGTGCAAACTAGCACGTCCTGTGGGGTGTATGACCAAAGCAGCAAAACAATACGAGAGAAAGATTGAGGAGGAAGAGTTTTCATATATAATTCAACATAACTCTGTTCCTATGCTTCTTATCGACACTCCTGCAGGTTTCCTAAGGATTATAAATTTTAGTTTCATGCAATGACTGTTTAAACGTCTTTTTTTACCTAAGAAACACTGCCAGTAAAATATTGCTGGTTTTCAAAGAATCTGAGACTCAATAGTTGTTAGCTGTGGTTATTGCTGACCGATATGTGCATGGACTTTACTGTCAAAGACAGGTGGGTTTTCATTTAGGAGCCGTTTACATGCTAGGACTGTCCCAGAACAAAGACACCGTGAATGAGAGACACTGCGGTTTCTCTACAAGACAAGATCACCAATGTTACACTATACCTCAAACTCACGTTGCCTGATTGATTGTAAAGAAAATTAAACCATGTCTTTCCAGCTGTTTTGCTTTAGAGCAAGGAGATATGCCAGTTGCTCCAAGTGAAAAACAAACCTTTTGAGCAGTGAGCTCAAGAATTTTATGTCTGTAGGATTTCAGAAGTGCTACCCTTACAAAGTCATTGCAGCACATCTCAGGTGATAATGTATCCTTCTCTATTCCCTGAATTCTGTTGCTTCAGAAACTTTTTCACAGAGATGTGAAAGATGGAATTGTCACCTGAGAAGTTTTTGAACTGCCTGTTTTTCCTAAACTTGGAATCTTTCAACCTGACCTTCAGTACTTGTCTGAGGTTAGGGATGGAGCTCGTTGGGTTTACTGAGCAGTCATCAGAAGTAAGCAGCTGGAGATCTTCAACCTGCATTACTTTCTTGAAGGTGCTTTTCTTTTTTGCTTTGCCTCTATGGGGTCAGTGGGGAATGTCAGTTAAGTGTCTAAAATTAAATGCAAGTAAAGCAAACAAAGCTTTGGAAGGGAACATGTCAAGAGGATGGACTGGGCTCTTCTTGGTCATGCCAAGGAATAGGACAAGAGGCAACAGACAGAAAATGGTGCACAGGAAGTTCCACCTGACTATGAGGAAGAACTTCTTTACTCTGTGGGTGACTGAGCACTGGAACAAATTGCCCAGAGGTTTAGTGGAGTCTCCCTCATTATTCAAAAACCACCTGGACACAATCTTGTGCCATGTGCTGCAGGATGACCCTGCTTGAGCAGGGAGGTTTGACTGGATGATACATCATGGCCCCTTCCAGCCTGGCCCTCTCTGTGATTCTATGATTCCAGTTCCCTCAAACAAGAGCACTCCATTTTATAATCTGTCCGTTCCTTCTGGATTGACAGTTCTCTAAAATTACCTGCATGTTATCCTCAATGCTAGAAGGTGAACGCACCAGTGAAGCTGCAGTGCAGAAAGAAATTTAGGGAAAACCTCTCAATTTGCACCCTCTTGCCAAAAAGATGATTTTTCAATTAAAAGCAATAGAAACCCTCAAACTTCCTAAGTAATTTTGAACTAAAAGAAAAATAATTTTTAAAAAGCCTGAGCTTGTAGAGAATTTGTGGTTTTGGGTTAATGACATAACAAAACAGTACTTTCTTCAGACAGTATTGTCATTTCTAACTTCTAATAAAATTGTTTATTGGCAACCTTAAAATTTCCACTTTTACTTCTGAGAAAAGTGGGTGAAAGAGATCACTTTTTAAAAATGAAATTTTTTTCCCTTTTATTTTAATCAAAAGCTCTTGTGACCAAAGTCTATATGCTTTGATGATTCCCAAATCCTTTCTGTGTCCTTGCCTTAACTCAGATTTGCAGATCAGAGTTAGATAAAGTTTATCCCATTTCCTGTTATGGCAGATGCAACAGGAGCCATTGCCTGCTCTAACTTTAACAGCCAGACTAAAATCAGCAGCTCAGTCCTGCACCAATGAAAACAGTGGGAGTATTTTCATGCACCTCTGTAGGCACTAGATGGTGATTAGGATCCACATCTATCCCAGGCTGGCCCCTGGTCTATACATCTCCTTCCAAAGCCCTCCCTGCCACCTACGTATCTCCTAGTACTGTGTTGAAATCACAGCAATATCTCACTTCTAACTTCAGGTCTAATCAAACAAAACAAAAATTGCCCAAAGTGGAGAGCAACACTAAATCAAAGCCAGGCTCACCAGGTCTGGAAACATCTATAACAGGGTGCCTTACTTGGTGTTGTCTGTGTGTTGAGGCTGAGCAGCAGAGAGGCTTAGAGGTGCACTCTGTCACATGGAAATGTATTTTTAAATGTTTGTCAAGTAACAGGGAGAAATTCTGCTTGCCTAAAAGAGTAGAGAAAGTTTTGAGTTTGAAGTGCTGTTTAAGAAGTTAAATTCCCTTGAACATTTTTGAGTATTTTCCTCCCCGAAGCTCAGTTCCTAAGAGATGGTATGCACAGTGGGATTCCTATAAGGACTAGATGTTTATACATAGACTGGGAAAAATTCTAGTCTAGCATCATGTATGGGTTGATTGTCTAAAAGTTAGTCACAAGCATGTGCAAGAATTTCTCCAGCTTCACTGAAACCTGTCTGTACCACTTGGATTTAAACAGAATAAGAATTTTAAAAGTGAAATTCAAGGAAACCCAACTTTCAGCTTTCCATAACTCTGCAGAATGAAATATCCAGTGGAGTTTCTCATAGGAGTTTCAAAGGGCTCAGAATAGCACATTCATATGTTTCTTCTATTTCAACCATGCCCTGAGGTCTTCACAAAAACCTGGGATCCTGTTGTGTCTGGTGTTGAAGAACCTCACAGGAAGGTATAGCTCATATGCTGTATTGTTCTGCCTGTCCAGTCTATAATTAACTCTTCAACTCATCTACTAGCACTTATTAAATCAACAGGTTTTTTGATTCCTACATGTTTCTAGAATTGCCAGATTGTAGCAAAGGCTGTGTGAAAGAACTTCTAAAAGCAAATGAAGCCAAGTGTCCTTTTGAGCTCATTATCAAATCTCAGAGTAATTCTAAAAGCTCTAAAAGCTCCCAGAACAATGATGTCAATAATAATGTTCTGTGAACCCTTTGCTGGCTCTTTGTAGCTACTCATAAGACTGCAGAATGATGCATCATCATTTGTTATTGCTTGGATTTCAGAAGAATCCACAGTGTGCTAAATGCTTCTGCTGTGCCGGTGAAAACACAGTCCTTACCCAGAAAAGAGGGAAAGGACTAAAAGAAGAGAAAAAGACAAAGAAAATAGCGTGAGATATTTTACTTATTCTTAGATAGCTCAAATACTACCTGGACAATCTGTTTTGTCTTTGACATAGAGTCTAAGATACACTTTCACTGGGCCCTTTTCCACTTATATCCAATCTCTTTTTTCAACATGTGTTCACTCACGGGATAAATTAGACCAATAAGCAAAATGGATTAAATATCATGGTCTGAACTCCACTGAAATCAATAAAAGACTTTCTGCTAACTCCAGTTGGCTACAGACTGTGGTTTAATCAGCCAGGTGCATTTAAGTGTCACCATTTCCTTTAAATTAATTTTAAATATAGATAAAGAAAATGATCATAATTGGCCAAGATTCTATTTCTGGGAAATCCAATCTGAACACTCCAGACTGAAATACTTCCCTAAAAAGAGATGAGGTTTTTGTGCATGGGAGAGAAATGGGAGTCAGACAAGCGTATAATTCTGCTTACACTATTAAACTTTGTTCAGTTATATTAGCTATCTGTTTCTGAATTCTTCAGTCTAGTAACTGCTTGTCCCCCTACACTTCTAAAGCAATTATCACTTTCTTGACACTTTGAATTATTGATATAATTGTTGTTATTAATATTAATTCCAAACAGTGGCAAAACAAATTGGGTGTCCTTCATACAAAAAGTGAGGTGCATGTTTTGACTGTCATCAGTGGAGCCTTTTGCTGTGTTTGTGATTTGAAGCGTAGTGTTGATACCAGCACAAATACCAACACCAATGCTGCTGATAATTGTTGTGATGGCCAAGTGTCACATCTGGCAAGTGAGAGCAGACCTTAGCTCTGCACATAGAAGAGCACGTTATTTAATATGAGTTATTTTATACACTATGTGAGGCTGTAAAATTGTAACTGAACTGTAAGGTGATATTCATCACCTCTGAGTGCAGTCTACAGAAATCCCTCAAAAGAGAGGAAGAAATTTTAAGATACTTTGGACTAAGCAAATTTCTGAACTAATAGAATGAGTAGAAAATGCAGGTCATCCTCTGGCCAAAAATACACCAGAAACTCAAATACACTGGATACTTGGCACCTTCCTTCCCTGTCTGGAAGTGCTGCAGCCCAGTCAGTCCACAAGATAGGGTGCATTTTCTCAGAAAGATCAGGTGAAACAGGCATGCCTGTCTGCAGTCTTTTGGGAATTGGAATCATGACAGATTTTCCTCTGAAACAAAATGTGTGTGGTGTGCTACGCATTAAATATCTTATTTACTTTTTTCCTTATGGAGACAGGAGATCACCAATATGTTTTTTGCCTTTAAGCTTGATCATCATCTTTTCTCATTTTTTGCACCAACAATGATATTTTTCCTCATTCTACTTCTAGAATAAAAATTCCTGTATGAGTTCACTTCAAACCATGACCAGGATGAGTGATGGATTCTCATATTGCCAATAACATACATAGATTAACATATCTATCAAATGTCACACTAAAATCCTACAAATAATAGTTTCTTCTTCTTGTATCTCATAAAGCCAGCAACTATGATTTTGCATTTGGAAGTGTAAGAAGTATATTACTTCCTCTCCTCCTCTTCATGCTCCTCATCTCCTTTTGCTTTGGTGGGACAGGCATAAAATTCTGAAGGCACAAACCATTCCATTTTGCACTCTCTTCTGTCGCATTCTACAAAATGCATCTTGCTGCTGCACCTTGAATCTTCTGTCTATCTCATCTGAGGATCATTCCACAGCTGGGAAACCACGACTCTTAGAAAGAAGCAGAAATTGAATGTGCTGTATGTGGAATACAGGGGATAGAACAATATTAGCACACTGTCACTGTTAGTCCCCTTGCCTTCTTGAACAGATAGTGTCAATGTCTATCAGGGATGGATGACTCAAGCTCAGTGGGTGTGCAGATGACAGTTCAGGCTTATGAGCACAAAACACCTTTTATTCCATGATTCAGCCCATCTCTGGTCTGCCAGCATAGCTGTTGCTGCAGCTTCCGTCACATCCTTCCCCTTAGGTGATTTCCCCTTATGAGGTCATACTGCTTCTGTTTAAAGAGACATCACAGAGACATACCTTCACTCTTTCTGGAGTCCCATCGTTGCCTATATTTGCTCTTAAAGTCCTCACAAACTGTGAAAAAGGACTGCAATTTTCACAAAAACTTGTGCATGAAGGAATCCACTCTGGAAACAGGAGGCAACGCCATTTTTATCTTGACCAATCACAGCAGTCTCACATGGGCTCCAGATAGTCTCTGTCATTGCAAGACAATTGCTGACAACCATTCAGTAAATTTATGGTCCAAGAGGAGATGGCCACTGAAGTCACCAGTGCTGATTCATGGGAAATCTGGTGGCCAGTCATTGATTTGTCCTTTGATGTCCAGAAGGTGGACATTTGATTTGTAACTATTCAAGGCTAGCCTGAAGGGGGGAGTCCTCCAAACTTCTCAGTCATCATTTTTTAGGCTACAAGTGGCATCTTTAACAGCACTGAAGGAACTGTTGTGCTAAATATTATGGCATTAAACAGAAGTTTCTTATTTAAAGATGCTTGGATTGTAAGCTGCAGGCAAGGGGTTTGCCAGCTGTATCTGATGTTCCCATGACTGAGCAGGAGCATAACCCTGTAGACACAGGTCCCACAGACAAGTATTGAATTACTCTACTACCATGTGCCTCTTTAATGAAACATTAGCAGCTTTGGGACCTGACAAATTTTATCCATGATTACCTCAACACAGGTTATAAGAAGAAAGTAAGCTGAAAGACAGAAATATGTTTTGGTATTTATTTTATTCCAGAATAATACATCTGTGCTAATCAGAGACATACCTTCCAGGTAGATGTTCAAAACATGCAGGAGTTCATATGCCAAATGCAAGATTAATGGGCTCACATGCCAATGAAGCACTCTTTCACTTTCAGTCTTTCATGCCAAGGACTAAAAGCACCAGCTCTTCAGTGGTGATGCTGAAGCTACACCATTCCTTAGCTGCAAAGTTTATTCCTGCAGGATTTTTCAGACATTATATCACTGATTCATCAATCTGTTTATCTTTATCCTTTTTATGCTATAGTAAAGGGCTTAGCCCTTTTCTCCTCACATAGGTAAAACTCATAATTTGTTTGTCTAGGGTATATGGCACCATTGCTCTGCGGAGCATTTTCATCCTGCTTCTGATGAGGCACGAAACAGAAAACACTTCTCTTAAACAAATGAGTACTGGCTTGTTTATAAGGAGTGGCATTTCAGTCTGCCCTGGATAATAGACCAAGAGTCAATTTAGTGTCAAAAAATAGCAAATTGCCTGCCTATATGAAAGGTTTTTAGTTTTGTTTTCCTCCAGTGGCAGGCAAGTCAGCTGAGATTCTATCTCCACCATGAAAAAGGCCTTTATTTTGTCTTATTAAATGAAAGCTGAGCTTATCACTGACATCACAGGCTAGTCTTAATGGCTTTTACAATGGCCCTAATGGCCAGCCTGAGAGACTCCCTGGGCCACATTCTCAGGCCATATAAACCAATGAACAACTGGACCATGCGTTTTTAGTACTTCCTTTCCCCAATGTGTCATTTTCCACCCAGTAGTAAGCTACAGCATAAAGTTGTTTCCTGTGTCTGAGATTTGGCCCCACAGTTTTCATACAATTAATCATTTTTAAACAAGTTCCTGCTTGAAATCTCAAATGTTCAGGTTTGGAAGGTCAGATTCAGGGTGTTCATGAGTGTAGCCTGATCTTCTTACCCATCTTTGCTTACACCTGTTTGTAGGGCTGTGCCTGAGTGTGATTTAGGAATTTCCTCCAACAGCTTATCATTGGATTTGTGGAACCCAAATTACCTTCATTTTCTTTGAATTTTATGGAAAGGAAATAAAACATAATAAAATATTGTTCCCAAAAGAGCAGTTGTGTAGTATAATCTGCATTTCTCTTCTATTTCAGACTGCCTCATGAGGACACTATGTTGCCAAGGTTATACAGCTATAATCATCATGTATTTATGCAAAATAAGAACTATGTAATAGTGCAACATTAAACATGACGAGATTATTTTTAAAAGGAAAATACAGATGAACATAAGCCTTTTCTTCTAATACTTCCTTTTTGTAGGAGTTCAAATAAAACCTTTAACCAAACACCAGCATGCATCCATTTCTTTATTACTTTACCAGTGTTGATAGACTAAGAAAGACAATTAGTGTCTCTGCACATTTATTAAATGTATCTATTTTTAGGTCACAAAATGTTCTTTGTGAAAAACTGCCTTGTCAAATAAGCTCTAAAAAGATCTGTATTTTACAAACACATGTGGTCAAGCACTGGAGAGTAATAGCTGGAACCAACCACACCACAACTACTATTTGGATGGATTAACCAGTGTGTGCGATATCTTCTAAAAAATATCAAATTCCCTTAGCTCCTAATGAGTAACAGAACAGAGCCCTGGATTGTTGTCTTACTCCCTAAAAGTTCTTCCTGTATAGGGAAGGAGGAGGACAAGACTGCCAGATTCACTGGTTCCCGCCTGTGCTGGCTCCAGGACAGGAAAATCCCTCTCTGCACCCTAACTCGGGATGTGGATTCAGGTCCACACTACTCCTTTGTAGATTCAATGGAGCTGCTGCCTTGTCCATGTAGGAACATGACAACAGGTAGAAACACAAGGGCAGCTCCTGGTTTAGACAGTTTTGTAGTGTTGCAGAGCATCAGAACAGATGTGCTGAGCAAGGTCCAAAGCCTGTTATCCCACCTCTGGCTGTGACAAGGTGGGTGCCTGGGGCAGTACAGAGGAAGGTGGAGGCATGCGCTGATATTTCCCCAAACAGATTCCACCAGCTGAACTTCAGAGGCCTTTTGTGCCAAGTTTGCTTTCTAGGTGTTTCCATTCCTGGATTTATCTTCCTTGTTCATTCTCCCCTTGAATCTAAATAAGCTTTGAGCACCAATAACGTCCTGTAGCAGCAAGTTCCCTGCCTTGGTTACACACAGTGAGAAAATGTACTTCTTTTAGTTTGTGTTCAGCTTACAGCTTACTCATTTTGGTGAGACGCTATTTTTCTTACTGGGATGAAATGGTGAGCAAACCATCCTTATGTACCATCTCAACAACACTCATAATTTCTTGGGCGCTTCTCTTACCCCTCTAAAATTTCTCCCTTTTCACAGTGTTGTCACCTAGTTTATTTTGTTCTCTCCTCCATGGAAGTCTTTATACTCCTTTGGTTATCCTTTTTGCTCCTCTTGATTTTTTTTTTCATTTTTTCTGGCACCTCTTTTCTGATAGGCAGGATTAGAACTGCTTGTGTAAGGAGAATATAAAATCTGCTATGCCTCGATGCTCCTGAGAACAGAAAGCGAGGAATCAGCCCTTGCACAAGTCTCAACATCTCCATACAGGTTCTATCAGAATTTGCTATCTTATGTTCCTAAAAGCAGTGGTTATGCAACAGATTTGGTTGCCCTTCCGTCAGGTGTAACGTGATTCCTGAATGAATATTACTCCACACACCCAAGAAACCAGGCTGAGATTCCACATTGTAATTTTTCAAGTTGCAAAGCCAGTTTAAAAGCAATCTTCCCCACCTGTGTTGGTACTCAGATGTGGCAATTCAACTCAATGGGTGACCATACTAAAAAATTGTTTAGTGGAATGATCTAAGCTAATAGACACTCTCTCCCACCTTCCTTGAGTGTTTCTTTCCTTTGTTTATTAACCTGCATCACTTCAGCTGTCAGCAGCAATACCAATGAATCAATTAGCCTTGATGAAGGACTGATAAGCTTCCCCCACCAGAGGTGGGGTGGCAGAGAAAGGAATGAGCAAGTGAGAAGAAATAAAAAAGAAATGAAACTCCTTAAATTGACTTCCCAGCAGCAAAATCCTCCTGTAAAACCATGGTCTCAGAGGTGATGGGTAGCTGCACTGATTTTACTAACTGTGCTTTTCTCAGGGAGGGATTCTACAGATGGGAGAGATTTGGGAAGTTCCTGGGTGAAAAGGTTTTGTTTGTTCAGGCAGTGATGCTCTGAATTGTTTGTGATTTCTCAGGTATAGGCCCACTGCCTGAAACAGCTGCCTTACAACATCAACAGCACACCACACCCTTCTATACCCCCCTTAAAAATAAAAACAAATGAGCAGATTGAGAGATAGAGCATGGAAGGATGGATAACACGAGGATGTTAAGGAGCAGTGAAGTGGGAGGCTGTTCCTGCGACTGGGACAACAAACAGAGTTTTCAAAGTACTAGACAGGAGGTTTAAGAAGACAAGACTGGAGAAAGCGAAATAGGAAAATGCAATTCCAAACTCCCAGTGACATATTTAAATAGATTCTGCCCTCTTTAAACTTCGGATTTGCTGCAGTTTACATCACTAATCCTCACATTCCTTAAATGCCAATCTGGCCTCTTAAGGGGGCACTTGGGCAGGGAGGTGGTCTGGGACTTGCCATTCACGATAAGCAGAAAGTACTTGCACAGATATTGTATCCAGTGTGCCTTTGTGGCTGTCAGACTAACAACAGCAAGTTCTCAACCAAATGCGCTCAGCCAGGTTCTCTCCGAGTGCCAACCTATACCCCAACTGAATGCCAGGGAAGTTCTGGTCAGATAATTCTCCAGTTTCCTCAAAAAGCCTTCAGTACACAAACAATATTGTGAAGCGTTTCACACTCAGAAGGTGGTTGAGCTGTTTTTTGGCATTTTTCATGAAAATTTCTGTCATAGTTTAATCTATTTATTTTTCTTTAATTTTCATGTATATTACAAATCACATGTTTCTGAATGAAAAAAAAAAAGCCATAGAAGTGCTAGCTCATGATTTATTTCAGTACAAAAGCTCTCAGAATAAGCACATACAGAATCAGTTTATCTATATGATTATTCATGTTTATAGCAGACAATATCAAAAGAAATTAAAGAAAGAGCACTTATTGATTGCCTTAACACTCCTTTATAACCTACCAAGCTAAAATTGCAGTGAACTTTGATTTGTTAAGATATTTCAATAACCAAACATTTTCATTGCAAGCACATGTTCTTTGAGAAAATATATAAGGTTAAAAGAGTTTATGTTAAAAAAAAGACATCTTAAACAAAGGTTAAAAATTACACCATGAAAAATGAGATCTTTCTGGAGACCAGGTAACTAAATATCAGAGGAACATGTTATCTTCATGGAGAAAATCTGAGTTTTAAGTGAAACCAGAGGGGACCGGGTCAGTTGGTGTGACCCTGCAGGCATGCTAAACAAGCCTAACTCCATTTCAGACTCCGTCAGTGACTGCTGCAGCGAGGTGCTTGAAATGGGGCTCTGTAGCTCGACAGTATTGTTTTTCCGTCTCCATTTTTCACAGGGAGCCCAGATGAAACCTCAACACACAGAAATATAAGTATTTGCACTTAGATTTTTTTTTTCTTCCTCTGGAATTAACTATCTGAATGCTTGGTGTTTTGATAAATCAGTGCAGCCACTGTACATTAGTATCTGCTCATGCTGATTAGTTCAATTAGAACTAAAAGTCTGCATTAGTTATTGTAGTTAGTAGATTTTAAATTATAAATTTATTCCTATACATTTTAATAACCTTTATGTTTCTTTATACCTACATGTTTGCCACATTTGTATTTTATTTGGTTTTCTCTTACTTTGTGGTTAGTCAGATTTATTTCTTTATTTTGAAATTTTATTTTTTTTAAGTTTATTTTAGTTGCTTCTTTGATAGTTATTTGCCTTTTTTTTTCTGTTTTATGTCAAATCTGCCTAGAGTTTAGGGAAGGAATCTTTTAAAAACAGTGTTGGTAGCTCAAAATAAATATTTTATGTTAAACGTTTATTGTATTTGTAACCGTCTGTGGGACTGAAGTAACACAGTAAATTGTATGCAATACCTGAATGTAATTTTCCAGAGTTCACTATTAGCTTTGCCAATATTTTAAGCATATCGCTCTCCTTGATTTTTTTTTTCAAATTGCTTTATGAATGCAGCTAAAGACCAAAGACACTTTTTAGTATATTGAAATGTTTTAAATTTAGATGTATGCCTACATCTATCTTTGTTGTATTTGTCTTGTGAAGAAAAGCTATGAGAAGAGAGAGTGACAGGGAGTCAGAGCAGCCTGCTGCATTGTGCACATGGGTGCAGATGTAAAGCTGGATACAAACTCACACGGCCAAGCACCCACGTTCAGTGGAGACAACTGCAATAATGTAGTCACTGCATTTCATTAAATGCACCTCTAAGGTGTAGGAGAGTCTCTGTAACAGATTTTAGAGTTGTTCGGGCTGCAGCAAGGTTAACTCAAGGCAGGAATGGGATAAGACCAGCAAAAATCTGTCAAAAGGATTCTCTCACTGTGATAAGTTGATTACTTGCTTTGAGTTCTTTATGTTGTTTTTCCAAGTGATTGCAAGCCATTTGAAGTGCATATTAAAAAAAAAAAAAATTGAGATCTCTTCAGTTTTCTACTCTGGCCCATGGATCTTAAAATCCTCGACCAAAGCAACCAAATGTCAGTTCTCATAAGAAAGCCAGTTGCCAGATGTTGTAACAATTGATGGCCCAGATGACAGAGGTCACCATTTGTTTTGGGCAGCTGTCCTTCAGCGAGCGCTGCCCTGGAGGACCGTGGGCAGACGCCAGATGGTTCTGGGTGGGTGCTCTGGCAGCTCCAGGGCCACAGGCTCCTGGCAGGGTCTGGGAGGACACAGCAGATTCCCAGAAAGATATCAGTCAGGGGAGATGAGATTTAAATCAGAACCTTTGAAGTCAATATTAGCCAATATGAATGAATTTGAGGCCAAGTATAATAACTACTGCCACGAGGAGATGGCAGTAGCAAAGCTGGGCTCCCACAGATCATCTAAATACCCAAATCGTTAAGCTTTCCTGTGATCTGTATATCCTAGGTCAAATTCATAGCGAGACTACAAAGCCCACAGGCTAAATTATATATATTTGAGGACCCAGCTAATCAGTCTTGCCTAATAAAACTACAAGAAAATGCATGTTCCAAGCTGACATCGCCATAGACAAAGTGCACTGTAAAACAATGAGCCTAGTGCTCTCCAGTCTCAAACTGGGATGACTGGAGGGGGATCTGATAGAGAAGCTGTAAAATCATTAGTTGAAAAGAGAAGGTGAATAGGTAGCAATTGGTCACTGTCTTTTCAATGCAAGAGCTAAGAGTCATCAAAGGGAAACCAGCAGGACTGCGATTCATGATAAACCAAATGAAAAACTTCCTCACCAAGTGTTGATGTATCCTGCAGGACTGCTTGCCGCAGGATAGGGATGGGACAAGAGGTTTATTAGTGGTCAGAAATGCCTCAGTCCATTGCAGGCAAATCTGTCAAGGGTGCCTGAATACAAAAAAATTGTGTTTCCCTTGTACTTATATTCTTCTTCTGTTTATTTGTTATAGACTATGTCAGGTACAGGCTGGTGAGTTTGGTAGTTACTTGGCTGGGCCACTGTGGTCGTTCTCAAGGTCTCACCTTCAGCACTGTATAATCACAGAAATCTGGAGAGGGAATGCCTCTTTTAAAAAGGGTCCATATGAGGTATCCTAGCCAGAGTAGTTCAGCCTAAGGAAAATGTTGTACGGCCTCCTAGCTGACTTCTCACAGAAGGTCTTTGGAGATGTGGTGATTTTCAGGTTCCTTTTCTGTTTTGCCCCCTCCCAGCAGGAAAACAGGCTGTAATGCAATAAACATAATCTCATAATAAACAGATATGCTTTAGTTCCTTATCTTTTCTGACTGTGTAGAAGTAATCCATCGGCCACTAGAAGCCTCAGGTTGAAAATCAGCAGTTACTGTCCTTGGGAGGTGGATTGCAGTCCTGGTCCCCATTCTTGCATTCCTTTATTTTCCTGGGTAAAGCTATAGAGCTTAGCAGTCATGTGCCATAATCTCATGCTTGCGGCATGGCAGTTTCCAAGGAAACTCGCAGGCTGCACATGCTAGGAGTGATCCTGAGGGGATGTCAGCTACAATTGCTTTGGTGGAAGCTTTGCTTGGAGTGGAAGCTTACACACAGTAGAGGCTGGGTTTGCCTTCCCAGACTGGGAATTGAGTGTTAGAATGTGTTTAAACCAAACACATGTATTGTTTTCCAGATAGATACAGGAGGGTAATACTTCACAATAATTTAATTTCTTTAGTGTATTTTTAATTTTTTTCCAAACCATGTTCTACCTATTCCTGTAGCCTAATATTTGTGATCTATAAAAGCTTGATTGTTTCATTGACACTATTTTGTGAAAACCAGTTTATTTAAAATTGCAATAACCATGAAGGGAAAAAAAAGGATTAGGAAAACACAGGCTGAATAAATAACTTATTTTCCTGAAAAGCATAAGCGTTTGAAAAAGGTTTCTATGTCAGAAAGGAAAAAATTAGTTTAGAAGAAAAGACAAAGGTCCAGCCCCCTAATGAGAGTCGCACCTGATATCTGCATATTACATGTATCCAGTACCATCTGAGTATGTTGAATGTTATCAGGCTGCAGCTTTTCAGCCTCTGAGATTAAGCCTGCCCATACTGCACAGTTTCTGTACACCCAAATAGCATGGTTTAGGTTTATAGGGATATTTGTGAAAGTGTCTGTCCATGTACATGCTGTTCACCTACTCATTTGTCCTGAAATTACACTGAATGCATATTTGGGGAGAAGACTACAGATTTGGTTTTCTTCTTTTCCTAATTTTTTCATTATTTTTCTTATTTTTGTTGTTGCTGTTGCTTTTGTTTTGTTTTGAGATCATGGGCAAACACTAATTTTGGCCCCCTAAATCAGAGATATAACACTGTGAAATACAAGGGCTGTGACAAAGAAAACAGAGTACATGTATCTTCTTACTTCCAAATACTGGAGGAATGTTTGAAAGGAACCAGTGTATCATTTAATAAAGATTTTTATTGTCCTTCAAGAACTGAATCTTAGACCATAAAGCACCAGGGTTTAAATCCAAACATTTCTTTCTGCTGTGTAATTTGGGACCCTGAACAGAAAAGCTTAGTGATGGTGAGGAAGTCATGAACAGAAGGGAGAAGGTCAAAGCTTGTTTCTTCTTATTCCAAAACAGAAAAGTAACGAAAAGTAAATAACACCTGCCAACTCCCTGCTCTACATTAAAGTACACAGAACAGAAAATAAAGGTTGGAAGAATAGAAAGCTACTAGATGTTACCAGTTATTTTAAACTGTTTTAAATTAGATAGGAAATCAGTGCCATATTATCACACAAAATATACAGTAGAGGCAGAAACACAGAAACACATCCCTAATTTTACCAAAATGCATTTGTTTCATAACAAAAATATGTATAAGAAAGAATGCATATCCAATCTGGAAGAATGTTAGCATTTAACACTCTTTTCATCTTTGTGAAAATACTCCCCTTCTGGGATCTTGCCAAGAAAGGGAGATTTTGACAAGCTGACTTCTTCCAGGGATACACTTCATGTCTAAACCCAGCTTCAGCTATGTGTCTTTTTCTACTGAATAGTAGCTAGAGTGTGATTTTTGGGTTTCCTTTTTGGGGATTTTTTTTGGCTTTTCTTTTTTTTTTTAAGGGGAAGTCATTATTTAGTTTTGAACAAGAACACTGCAGTATGTTATCTTGCAGATCTGAATTCATCATGTGTTTGGTAGCTACACATGTATAGATAGTCTGCTCACTTTCAATCTATAAACAGTGACAGAAAACACGCTTCATTTGTAAGCTTCTGCAATTGCAAAATGTAACATGTAACCAAAAAATAAGAAAAATCTCCTTCATGACATTTCCTCCCATTTACAACACCGAGATAAAAAAAATAAATCGACAAACAGGAAGTTTCTTCAAAATTATAGCTCTTTCTATGAAGCTGACATTCTTGGGTGCCTGTTCCCTTTGAAGAGGAATAATTGAACAGGCTCTAGTTACAGGGGCCAACCCTTTTGAAAGCAGAGCTCTCTAGGTGAAGGTTATTCTTTACTCAGGGGTTAATCAGGGACCTGGGTTTCGGTCTCTATAATATTGCTATAAGGAAAGCATTGAAAACAAATTCCTCACTTCAGAATTGCTCAAGATTTCAGTCTCCAATGTTGATTGGCATTGATAAGAGTGTCTCTGGTTTTTTTCTCTTTAATGAAAGCATAATCGATTATCTTTTCTTTTTAACTATTTGCTATTAGCTTCTACCTCTAGATAGTCTAATGATCTATGAAATATCAAATGCTTTCTCTCATCTCTAATTCAGCAAGTGACTCTAACATGTGTGATCTTAAAACCTGTGAGCCGGTCACACTTGCAATGTGTTGATGCCACAGTGTTACAGATGAAGATAATGGGAAAATCTGTACAAACAAAAAAGTCCTTGTATTGCAGCCTGAGCCCAGATTTCTGTTCTTGGGCCTGTGGAATGATCTGGAAGTCAATTTCCACTTCAGTAACCCAGTGTGGTGGAAATGCTCATCATACAAAAAGACGAAGAACAAGAAAAAACAGTCGAAATGGATCAGAAATAGCCAAATAATCTGGTGGCAGAAAGAACCAAAATAGAATTGAATGTACTGTGGGAAATCATGTGTGAGGGAAATCTGGGTTTTGGTCCCATGTCTAGAAGGGGATGAAGTGAGGAAAGACACACTCGCACTGGCAATTTGAAATGTGCTGAGGTTACAGAGGAAATTAGTTAACTGTGTCTTTTTAGTGTCTTCTACAATGTCTGCATCTTCTTCAGTCAAGACAGAAAATGTCTTTTCAAAATTAAAAGCATTGACTATGGAAAAATTCCATAGATGATGAGAGATATTTCTCCATCAAAAACCCACAACCCCATTGCACTACATTATTGTCTTCCCTGCTCTAGGGCTCAAAGCAACCAGGCAATCATTATCCAAGTAGTCAGATAAAGCAGACTGGCCCTGCTGTCATACTTTTTTATAACTCTATATCTAAAAAAACCCTGCAAACCTCCTCCCACAACCCCTTGCAAAAAAAACCCAAAAACAAAAAAACCAAAAAAACCCAAAAAACCACACAAAAAACCCCAGAAAACAAACAAAAAAACCCCCACCAAAACTAAAAACACCAGAAGTGAGGAAAAAAAGAAAAATTAAAAAGGTGAGTAAAAAGAAGTCCTTGGTTCATCCTTGACAAATGAGTTTTCCTTCTATTGCTGCATAGCTGCCTGGCTGAAGGTTGCCACCTGAGTTTCTAAACAGCAGATGATTTGGCTTCATCTGAGATGTTGATGTTACATCTGCCCAGTGCTTGCATTTATCCAGGCTATTTAATCACATAAAACATACTGGACACTTTTTATTTTAATTCAGTGCTTTTATAAATACTTCTTTGTATTTCTAAGACAGTGGCTGCCTGGCTGTTTTAGCCACTTTTCTTCCCTTTTGCATCTCCAGGCTTCTCTGCTTCTGGCTTGGAGACTTCTTCAAAGGTCTGTAATGTTCCAAAGAGAACAAGGAAAAGAAAACACAAGAGCCGCAGTCAAGTGCGGTGATGCTACTGAAGTGCATTATTCCATGAGGGAGTACTGCAATACTTTGCTCTGTAGTCCTGGCTTTATTTATTCCATGGGGTAGGTTCTTCATACACAGAGAAAGTGGGGAAGGAAAATGGCTCCCATAGGTTACCGAGTGCTTCACGAGAATGGAGTGACGTTCCTGGCTTCCGCTGATCCTGTCAAACTATTCAGCAGCATTGCAGGAGGAGCTCGACACCTGAATGAAGAAGCCCTGAGCAGCTCGTCCGAGGTCAGGGGAGCAGCCCGAGCGCTCACGTTAGCGCTCCGGGGTTCCCGTTCCCAGCTGTCAGCATGGCTGCCGAGCTGTTCACAGAGATTACCTGTGGCTCGCCTCTTTACAGTCTTTCCCACTGTTTGTCAGTCCCAGTTTTTGACATCTCATTTAAAATTAGATCCTAATTTTGAAACCTGATCTACGCCAGCGCCGCTCGGCAGCTCCGGCAGCCCCAGTGAAAGTCTGCCTGCACGGAAAGGCTGGTGGGATGGCAGCCAAGGACCGCAACTGTTCGGGGCTGGGACACGGCTCGCGGGTTCGCCCAGCATCCAGCATCCAGCACCCAGCACCCAGCATCCCGGGGTTGCCCCTCGGAGAGCCCCGGGAGCCGCACCGCGATGCTCCGGGGCCGCGCGCCCCCTGCCGCCCCCGCCCGCCCTCCGGGGCAGCGCTCGGACACCGCCGCTCCTGCTCTCGGGGCTGCTCTTCCCCCGCCCCAGATCACAAGAATAGCACCACATCTGCCTTTTGCAGCTTGTCACAAAATCAGGGCATCGGTGGAAGTCACAAGAAGAAAGTCCCCCCCACCTCTTCCGCCAGTTTTCCGCTGTTACCGACACTATCAAGGGATATTGGCCGCTTATTTGGTTTTGTCCCTGAAGAAAAAGCTGAGTTATCTGAAAAGACCTAACAGGAAGAGAGGGTCCTTTAAGAAATTGTATTTGGCTTTTTTTTTTCCTCACAGGTATTGTCCATGTAGGAATTTGTTTATGCAGGACGTAAGAGTGTATCTGAGCAACAGGCCAGTAAAAAATCACTCGGAAATTTATTTTACTGCTAAGAAACCTCTATTCACCCACAAAATTCCAATGACACTCTCCACTCACTTAGTAAAATAAGTGAGTGGAGACTGTCATAAGCATTGCTATGTCTTGTGTGCCAGTCTGAAAGACAGATATACCAGAGAAGATCCAGCCCACTCCAATTCCAGCTATTCTGGAGTGTTAGTACTTAAAATTAGTTCATGTTCGGAATAGGGTTACAAATTGCTTAGCTCTGCAGACACAAAATTCATAAGATTCTTCCTCATGACCGAGACTGTCGTACCCTTTCTTGGTCACACAAATTCAGGGGTATGGGTGCCTAAAACCCTGCTGCATGAAATTCATCTGTGTTCAGCAAAGAAAAAAAAAAAAAGACAAACAACCAAGTGAACAACCAACCAAAAAAAAAAAAAGGCCCCAAAAAACCAGTGCCAAATGCACTAATTTGAACTTAGATTAAGTTCAAAATTAAGACCTGTAAATGTATTTGTTTGAAGGCACAGAATATGTTTGACTTCCCATTGTTGTCAATAAAAGCAAAACAACAATCAGCTATTTTTAGTATAAGAGACTTAGGGTACATTTTACTTACCTAATCACCAGTACCTAGTTCCATCTGGGGGCCCCTTGTGGTTTTTCTCATTCAGGATGTGTCCATCTTTTCTGATGTCCTCACGTGGATATATTGAATAAGCCTCAAAATGAATTGTCTTCTGAGACACCCCAAGTTCAGGCAGCTGGACTGAGCCCCAGGGGCTGAACCTCTATGGAGGCTCCAGCAGCTGCAATGCAGACTCAGGCAGTCAGTGCAGTCATAAAGGGGGAGTGTTCCTGTAGACATCCATTCCAGCATTCTCCTGTATTTCCAAGGAAGTTCGGAACAGTGAGAATCACTGAGATTAGAAAAGACCTCTAATATTGAGCGTAACCATTAAGCCAGCACCACCATATTCACCACTAAACCGTACCCCCAAATGCCCCATCCACATGTTTTTTGAACGCTTCCAGGAATGGTGATTCCACCAGACCTGTTCCAATGCCTGAACACCCTTTCAGTGAAGAAATTTTTCCTAATCTTCAATCTGAACTTCCCCTGGCACAACCTGAGGCTGTTTCTTCTTGTCCTGTCACCTTACCTTTCATGTGCAGGTCTAAGGGCTCATACAGACAAGAGAAATCTTGCTTTTGAGTCTGCATCTCTGGACAGGATCTGATATTACAGTGCAGACAGTACAGGAAAGGCTCCTCACCACAGTGACAGTAGTGACCTCGGTCCTGGATTGAGAGGATGAATCTTAAAAGTCTTTTGTGCTGGTGCAAACTGCCTAAAATCCAATTGCTTGGGATCTTTCTAAACAGGGACACTGAGGAAAATCAATCCAAATGCACTAAAGGTGTAAATTTAAAGTGTTAAAACTCACTCTTAGTGTAAGAATACAGAAAATTTAATACTAAATAAGGGGATTCTCAAAGAAGCTTAATGAGGTTTTGATAATCCACTTAAAGGAGTGAATCTCTCCTGAATTTTCCCTATGGACAAATCCCTAGTCTTTTGTCATAAACTCACTATTGCTCTTCTTGTTTGCGTAAGTTTTATAAAGCTCGTGGGGTCAATGCACCAAATAATGTCCACCTGTCTGCTGCTCAGCCACACACAGTTACACTGGAGCTGTGTGAGAATATTGCTGATTTTTTTTGAAAGTATGCAAACTGCTGTCACATTGGATCCTCCCCATATTTTCAGTGATTTGATTAAAAAAGAAAGTGATATATTTTATTTACATGTTGTTTTGTTTTTTTTTTCCCCTGGAGTTGCCAGTCGTTTCTGAACCTCTGACAATTGCTTAAGTTTGAATATTGCTTCTCCCCACTTGTAATCCAGAAGCAGGAGCTTAATTTCAGGCCAGCATTGCAAGGAAGCAGAGTTCAGACTCATTAAATGCAGGAGCTGTTCCCATTCCCATTAGAGCTTGGTGTTTAGTGCACCTATCAAGAAAACACAGGACAAGGAATTATTTGTTTCTTCCTCACGAGAGGTTTTGAACCCAATTTTTCCACTTGCTCAGAGTGCCCAGCTCAGCAGGTTTTGGGTTTTTTCCTTCAGGAATCAGGAGACATTCAGTGCTATCTCTATCTATGTTGACTTAACGTGTGCAAAGGCGTTCTGTTTTGGGGAGACACCGCCATGGAAAGCCGAGGGTTAACGGGGAATACTAATGCCTCGGGGGAAAAAATATAAAATTGCAAACCCCACACAGAAATCTTGACGGTTTTTTGCCTTTTGGCAGCGCAGGTCCCGGTCCTCGGCCGTGTCCCGCCGTGCCGCCGCAGGGCCAGGAGAGGGAGCCGGAGGCTCCGCATCCCGGCCCCACATCCCGGCCCCGCATCCCGGCCCCGCATCCTGGACCTTCATCCCGGCCCCACATCCCGGACGCTCATCCCGGCCCCGCATCCCGTTCCCGCATCCCGATCCCGCATTCCGGCCCCGCATCCCGTCCCCTCCCGGAGGTGGGTCCCGGCGCGGCCCCGCTGCCAGCATGGGGGGCTCGGGGGGTGCGGGGAGCCTGCGGTTCGCGCAGACGGTGTCCATGGCAGGGATTGGGCTGCGGAGACGGTGGATGGACCCTGGGGATGGCAGGCTGCCAGAAAGGGACAGGATCCACCTGGACGGGGCAGCAGAACCATCATGGTCCACAGGCTGGGCAAGCTGGTGTGCAGGGATTTACACTGGGAATGAAGAGGAGAGGGGGTGAAAAGAAGAAAGAGAAGGCCAACAGGGAGGTGCAGGGGTTGTGGACTGGCTTTTTATCCCATCCCCAGGCTTCAAGGCCAGGGTGAATGGAACTTTCAGCAACCTGCCCATAGTGGGGTTAGAATTAGATGATCTTAAAGGGCTCTTCTAACCCAAATCATTCTATGATTCTATGAATTTTAAGCAAAGGGTGCAGGGTGCCGTGGGCAGGAGACAACTTGAAAACAGTGAAACAGGCTGGAAGGGCCCTGCCTGCAGCACAAGCACATCCATGCTGAGAAGGTGACACACAGGGAAGCTCTTATGCGCTTTGGGGAATCAGCACAAAAAAGGCTGTGTCCAAAGTGCTACATCTGCAGCGTGGGGAGCAGGCAGGGCTGTGGTTTAGCTGCACAGACAAGTGGTGGGATGGCTTGCACAACTGGAGTGCTGTGATGGAAGGGTACAGGCTCTTAAGGGGAGGCTGGGCTGGTGAGGAGGCAGATTTGCCCTTTATGTGTGAGAGCAGCAGGGATGTGCAGAGCTCTGCCTGCAGACATGTGATGGCTGCTGAGAACCTTCTTCAAGCAACTGGAAGAAGCCTCAAGGTTGTAGGCCTAGTCCTCATAGGAGATGTTAACCACCCCGTTATCTGATGAAGTGACAATACGCTAGGTTCCTTGTACTGAGGAACACAAAACTGGACACAGTACTCCAGGTGTGGCTCACCAAAGCTGAATTAAAGTGCTGTATCACCTCAACCTGCTGGCAAGACTTTTCCTAATGCAGCCCAGGACACCATTGCCCTTTTTGCTGCAAGGGCGGGTTGCTGTCTCATGTCCAATCTGGTGTCTACCAAAATCCCCAGGTCCTTCTCTGCAGAGCTGCTTTCTAACTGGGTGGCCCACAGCACACTCTGGTTTTCCTGAGGTGCAGGACTTCTAGTTGAATTTCAGGAGGTTCCTATCAGTCCATTTCTCCAGCCTGTTGGGGACCCTCTGGTGTATCAGCAGATAGTGCTGATTTGCTGACGGCGCACTCAGTCTGCTGTATTTGACACTTCTCTGGGGAGGGACTGGGTGATCTCCAGAGGTGCCTTCCAACTTCTGTGATACTGTAATTCTGTGATACTCAGCAGTTTTCATACCCCAAGTAAATTACCACAATGAATAAACAAGGGAGAAATAAAGTGCTAGTATGAGTGCAACACTGCATGAGTACAATCAATATTCATCAAATAGAAAAGCACAAAATCAATAAGGTAAAAATTAAAGAGTAAAAGAAAAAGAAATCTCCTCTTTCAATAAACAGGCACAACTGGTCTCCATTGCCACAGACCATGGATTCTTTCTCATTATGTGCATACTTTCAGCTAATGGATCCACGTACACAGCAGGAAGAGACAAGACTGCAGGGACAATCATTTCAGAGGTGTTAGGTGAGTTGCCTTCAAAATCTGACATTGTTTCCATATGGTGACTTTCCCTTTATGCACATAATAAGCACCTAACATATATATGTTAATGAATATCTATATATACACACACATATACATTTATACACATATATGCACTCTCTCCTGAGAAGTGTAAATATGTCCTCAGGGCTGAACAATGGATATTAATAAATTGCCTTTGCTCTCTCTGTGAGAACAAGCATCTAGGAAATCAGCAGGAAATAGCTAAGGCGGATATTTCAGTGCTAGTATATAATACATAGATGCTCTCCTTACAATTTTTTATTAGGACAAATAACATTGATGAAGTTCAGGACTTGTGTTTTTCACAAGGAGAGTTCTGGTTTTTCCTTGCATGTTTGTAAGGAGGTTAGAACATAGAACATAGAACATAGAAGTTTCACAAAGGAAAGTAGGGTAGCGTGGAGCTCTCTGTGTCCATGGCTGTGGTGCCCTTCCAGCTGCCTCTGGGACCATGACAGGGTACAGAGACGATGGGTGGTGTGGAGCTCCCTTCATCCACAGCTGTGGGGACTGTCTAGTCACCCATAGGACCACGATGTGGTACAGAATGAAGATATGTGTGTTTCCTGAACTTAGGTTGATGTCCTAGTACATGTTCTCTGCAGTGCTCTCCAGCTGAGTGGTGGAGGAGGGAGAGGATTGACAAGTGCCATGATCTGGTTGTGGCTTTCTCTGGGGCTGTGGCTGTCAAAGACAGCAGAATCAACATGTGGAGGAGCCACCCTCTGTCAACATGAGAAACCCTTTCTGCCCTTTCCCAGCCTCATACCAGGACTGTCCATCCCATATTTCCCTGTCATTTACAAGAACCTCATCCTGGGCCAATCATGTCATCAGCCCCACTCTAACAGCGGTCACCACCATCATTCTGCCCACTGTGACATGGCCACTACACTATTAGGGTTTGGTGCCAGGAGCTCCTGTGGGGCCCAACCCTTGGCCAGCCAGAGAGAACAGAGCTGTTTCTGCCCATGATTGTGGGAAGCTTCCAGACCCCTGTAAGACCCATTTGTTTTGTAGAGCACTGGCAGCTCTCTGGCTGAGTGGCACAGGAGGGAGAAGACAGGAGCATGCTATGGCCTGGTCACATCCCTGTCTGAGTGTCCATGTGCAATACACAGGAGAAGAAAGGGAGGAGCAGCCTTCCTCTATTGCCACAGGCAGATCTTGCTTTCGTACCCTCCCCACTCCTCCCTGCCTTCTTCTTTCAGGCTTTTTTCACCAGTGTCCTCCATGGCCGTACTGGGCTGGGACAGGTCTTTTCGTGCCCATCCCAGGCACCACCAAAATTCTGCTCCCTGTGACACGGCCACAGCAGCACTGGGACTGGTGCCCAGAGTTAGTGCTCTGTCACTGTGACACACCTATTATCTTCCTCCATTCAAGCAAGATGAAACAAATAATAATAACCAAACAAAAACAACTGGTAGTGCTGGGGAGGGAAATTAAACAGCTGTAGGAGCAATTTACAGAACAGCAACTCGGCAAAGGTTAAAGAGACTTGAAAACTGCAGGTCTTACCCACTACATAATTTTAAAATTCTTTGTGGTAATTCATGCTGAGATGTGTGAGTATAAGTGTTAATTCTGGAAGAAAAATTCTTGCTGAATTGAATTGATGTAATATTTCACAGCTTTGGAATTAAAGATGTCTAATGCCAAATCCGGAACCCATGAGTGGCTGCCATGTTTCGTGATGTTTCGGCTTGAACTGCAGGAGCTGTGTCTTTCTTTCTCCCAAATGAATTGAAGATTCTTCCAGGAACTGTCCTGTGCCACAGTGTTTGGTTAGGCACCAGAACAAAATCCATAAATTAACTTCCCTATACTTCATTCACCACAGAGCATTACATCCTCTTTAATTGGCTGGACCAGAGGCAGTGGGCCCAAACTGAAACACAGAAGCCTCTGTCTAAACATCAGCAAACAAGTTATTACTGTGAGGGTGACCCAGCAAGGGCACAGGTTGCCCAGGGAGGTTGTGAAGTCTCTGTCCTTTGGGATACTCAAAAGCCATCAAGATGCAGTTTGGGGCAACTGGCTTCAGATGGTCCTGCTCGAGCAGGAGGGTTGGACCAGATGCCCTGTAGGAGTCCTTTCCAACTTCAACCATGCTGATTCTCACATATATAAGTATGCTGTAGATTATAACAACCAGAAATTTTCCATCATGCATCCCTATATAATTTCCTGAAACTTTTAACGGCTTACACAAAAAATTTCCGTGCTTTGCCTTAAGATGGAAAATGTTTTCTAAATTATTTCAGTTATTTTTGAACACACTGTTACGCAAACATGTAACTGGAGTGCAGTGGCTTTTTATGAGAGGGGGAAATGGAGGAAGTAGTGTTAGGAAAATTTTAGCAGTCTTTTTCACCTTCATTAACTTCCATGTTGTACTCTCTTATGAGGTTATGGCAGAAACATTAGCACAGCCTGTGGAGGAGAGTTTCCTTGAAACAGAGGGAGGTAACAGGTATGGCAGAGGGTTGATTCCCTAAACTGAAGCAGGGCATCAGGCATCAGAAGAAGCAGGACCTGGAGGTACTGTGTAGTGGGAGGGTTGGAGCATGGTCTTGGGTGCTCCTGCCCATCCTGAATTTCAGCTCTCAGGAAGATGTTGCACTCCCACCACATGATTCATGTCAAGGAGAGAGGGCACAACCCCTGTATTCACAGTTAGACTGGCTCTGTCCTGCACTCCAGCACACGTTAAAGCACTTCTCGTAGTCTTTTCACGGAGAAACCTTTGGTGCTGGAAGTGTTGCCTTCACGGTTGACTGAAAGCTGGTAACAGCAGCAGAACTATGCCTTATGTTGTCTCTGTGTGCTGTCTGCTCCAGTATGCCTAAATCACAAGCCACTAAAATACTTTGGCTTGTTCATGATCTTTAAAGATATCCTAAAGATGACAGTTGCATCTTCTGAGGTTTCTGTTGGCCTTGAGCATGCACCTACTCCTGGCATATGCCAGGATTGTTCCTGGGTCATCCCTGCCCTGCAGCCACCCAGCATTTATGAGCACTTCCAAAAAGCAGGGCACATGAGAAGCCCTTGGGCACATGAGAAGTGTTGCAGAGATAGGGATGGGAAAGGGAAAAAAAGGAAAGTAGTGAAGGAAGGATAAATGCAGTGATGCAGGAGCAACAGTTGACCAAAAGCAGAAGCAAGAGCAGGAAGAAGCAAGCAACAGGACAGAAGGCAGAGCTACAGAAATTCAGGGAGGTAAAGCCAAAAGCCCCAAGCAATAGAGACAGGAAATTTCATAAGCAGTAGACATTCTTGTCCAGATCCTGCAGAGTTGAGGTGAGCTGTCCCTTGCTGTATGACAACCCACCAAAAGCTGCTTTATCACTGCCTTCCTCATCTGGGCAAGGGAGAGGAAAAAAGGAAAGGCTCAGATCAAGAGGAGAACAGGAAGAGGTCACCAGTGACTGTCACAGGCAAAGAAGACTCCTCTTGTGGAAAATTAATTTTGTAAAAAAAGTCAAAGTAGGATAATGAGAAATAAAAAAAAATTGAAAAAGCCTTCCCCAAAACTCTCCCCTGTTTCCAGGCTCATCTTTACTCCTAGTTTCTCTACCTCCTCCTCTCCAGTGGCACAGGAGGAAGAGGGATGGGGGCTGTGGTAAGTTCATCACATAATATCTCTGCTGCTCCTTCCTCTTTTTGGGTCGCTCCATGGGAGACAGTCCTCCACAAACTTCTCCAACAGGAGTCCTTTGCACAGGGTGCAGTTCTTTGTGAACAGCTCCAGCGTGGGTCCCCTTCATGGGGCGCAGTCCTTCAGGAACAGCCTGCTCCAGCATGGGTCCCCCATGGGGTCCTGCCTACTCCAGAGTCGGCTCTGTTCTCCATGAGCCCACAAGTGCTTCCAGGAGCCTTCTCCAGCATGGGCTTCCCACGGGGTCACAGATTGCTTCGGGCATCGCCCTGCTCTGGTGTGGGGTCCTGAACAGGCTGCAGGTGGATCTCTGCTCCACTATGGCCCTCCATGGGCTGCAGGACCACAGCTGCCTCACCATGGGCTGCACCAGGGGCTGCAGGCGAATCTCTGCTGCAGTGTCTGGAGGACCTCCTCCCCCTCCTTCTGCACTGACCTGAGTCTGCAGGACTGTTCCTCCCACATATTTTCACTTTCCTCTCTGCTGCTGTTGTGCATGTTTTTTCTTCCCTTCTCAATTATGCGTTGTGGTTTAGGACTGGTATTCTCCAAGTTAGTAATTCTGCTAAAACCACACTGCTGCTTGCTCCCCCTTCCTCTTCCCCTTTGTCTCAGTTTTGGAGACAAAACTTCAGGAGGAAACACTCCGGAATGAGTGTCTCCTCCAAAGGGAAAAGGGCCTCCTCTTTTCCTCCACCAATAAGACAAGTGGGTCACAGCAAGTGAAAGTGGAAAAAAAACAAACTGTCTATTAACACCAAACAAAACAGGGTAGATCAGGGAAAAAACCCCTCAAAATACAACAAATTCCCGGAGAGGGAACAGACACTCAGGCTCGGACCAGCCGCGGCCACCCCGCAGGCCTGCCAGGGCCACCCGCAGGCTACCCGAACCAGTGAGGAGGGAAGGGACACAGTGAGGCAAGGGGAGGGAAGGGAAAAAGAACAAGAAAAAACCAACAGAACCTTTTCCCAGCTAGCTGGAACACAAAAGAAACCCAAAAAAGCAGCACAGTGCTCCTGGAGCACTCTCTCCCAAGCTCTGCCCCGCCCCAGAGGCCCCGAGCAGTTGGGCCTGAACTGCCCCGCGCTCAGTCCCATGGCCGCGTCCCCCAGGTCCATGTTAAAGAAACAGTGTCCTTGGGCATGGAGAGGACGGTAAAGGAATAAAGCAGCTTCATAACACCACCCCAGGACACCCTTCCTGCCCTGGCAGGATGGAGTTGAGAACTGGAGGCACAAAAGCAGAAAATCACTGCTTGAGATAAGAACTATTAACTGGAAAAAACAATGGGATAAGAGAACAAACAGTAACAATAACAATGTTAACAAAAAATATAAGGCAAAGAAATCATTTACATGGAAATCTGGCAGCAAATACCAGCCAGCTCTTCCCCACTACATTTTCTCCCCACTGGAAAGGGATGCCCTTCTTCTTGGAAGGGAGAGAGTCTTTTTACCCATCCCTGGCAAAGACACGAGGCGGTATCAAATGAGATCAATGTCTGGCCATGTCCCCTCAGCCATGCCTCCTCTCAGCTGTTGCAAACAATCAACCCAGCCCTTGGCTGAAACCAGGGCACCATTGCCCCAGGGGTGCCACCACTGTCACTGATGGGCTCAGCCTTGGCCAGATGTGGGCCTGCCTTTGAACGAGATGTCATTGTCTCTGTTGAACACAGGGGAAGCTTCTGAGCAGCTTCTGATAGAAGCAACCCCTGTAGGCCCCCTCAAAAGTCTTGCTATGCAAACCCAATACAAATGAACATAAATTTCCTGACTGTTATTAGATAATTCTCTATTGTTTTGATATTCTGGAAATAGCTGAAAAAAGTGTTAATTCTCCTGCAGTATTAATCATTGCCACAACATATTCTGTCAAAGATAATAGAATTATGCTCCTGCAGTTTCAGAAGTGGCAGGTGAAGTTATCTTCTAATCTCTGGCAATGTGTCATTCAGCCTTATTGTAGAACATTGTCTTAGGATCCAGAGTATTCCAGATAGTTTATGTAAATTTCCAGTGTACAAGCCAGGAAATGTATACTTAAAGTTAGGCAATGGCTGTATATCCTCAAGAGCACTATTTTCTTTTTACTCATTGGTATGCTCTGTTACAACGCCAAAGACCCACAGTGCTAGTTCTCCTGCATTTCTTATGCAGTAAATAGCTTGGTACCATGGTGCAGTGAAATGAGATGCTGTAGCTAAGTGGTTAAGGAAATGTGCAATATATCCAGCAATATCAGCGTGTGCCCTTGCTCTCTATGAGTTCTTGTTATGAATGTTAGCTTCCTTTTCCCCAACTGAACCAGCTAGGAAAAGCTTTCTTCTTCATTTCAGCTGGGGAATCAAAGAACGCTGAATTTTTTGTTAGCCACATTGTTCTTTTATCTGCCAGTGGCTACTGAAATTGGAAATATTACGCATCATAACACAGCAGGCCGTATAGCCTCAGGTGAACATACAGCCACCACTGTGAGTCTGTGTATTGATTTTATTACCAAGCTGTCTTGAAGAGCTGGTCTTATATCTGTCAGCTGCCAGGGACCTCGGGTGATAATGACTTGAACTTTGTGGGTTTCTTATTAAAAGCCTGTAGCACTCAGAACGTCTTTTTGCATTTAATTGATATTTTATCAAATTTCTCCCAACAAATATTGCTGATTTGTCTTATTGAATTGGCTACTGATGTAATCAGTACAGTTACAAATACAAAAACAAAATGTGTGGCAGTATTTTCAGTACTGTATGTGTATTGAGAGCTCTGATATCTGGTAGCATGCACCATAGATATCAGTGAAAGTTTCTTTGATCTGTCTATACTAAAAAATAAAAGAAGACCACAGACCACTGTCATAGTCTTAGGGCATCCTCTGACACCTGTAACTTCTCTAGATTTTTAAGAAATACTATTTTTATATTTAATTTCATTTTTTGCTTGTAGGGTGTGAAAGGACATGACGACTGTTATCTACCAGAGTGATGTTTTTATAGCATGAAGCTGTGGGAACATGTTGCATTAAGTGTCTTGTGGTAAGAGGAGTGTTTGAGGGTACAGTGCTGACTGCTGCAAAGTTAAGTGTAGGGTGGGGGATGCCCAAATCACTACATTCTTCTCCATGTGGCCTTTTGGGAATGGTCCTGGCACAAGTTATCCCCTGAACTGTGCCCAGTCATTGTCTTGGAGAACACTTAACTGGGAAGGGCAAAAACCCTGCCAGGGAATATGCTAGCAATTACGCACTGCAGAAGGCTGGCAGTCCCATCCACTGCTCGACTTCCCTGCCTGGCACTTTTTCATTTAACAGCATAGACATGTCCTGTGTTTTAAAGATTGTTCTTCAGAAATATTACGGGATTAGGTTTTATACAATTCTCTTACCTCTAATTCTTCCCAATCCCCCATAGACTATATTTGAAACTTTCAAATTTTTGTATTGCTTTCTACAGTGCAGGGCCATGTCAGCATTGCCACTTCAGCTCAACCAGTGGTGTGCTTGCTCTGTGTTAATGGCTATTATTATGTTGGCCTTTTTCCCTTGAACAATTCAGCTGTCCTTGCTGTCTCGAGGCATTTCTCTAGATCTGTCTCCCTCAAGGATGCCTCCTGCAAACTGGACTATTTTTTTCCCCGGAGACAATCCTAAATTCAATTATGGAATATCTAATGTCTATAAAGTTACACATATTGTTTCCAGCTCTGAGTATGTGTTCAGTCCTTATTCAGATTTTCAAATTTCTGGATAAAATGAAAGAAAACAACAAAACAAAGCAAATATACTCCAGTAGTTGTCACTTCTTATGTAGTCATGGTATAACACTTTGCAAAACAAATGCAAGATAGCTAGACTTCAGACTGCTTCTATCCTTTACTGTAAGTAAGGGTCTTCATAGAATAGCTCTGATAGAAAGGTTTACTATAACCATCAAATACAACATCTGTTTACTAATTCTAGTGATGAGATGCAAAAATGTCATGGTATTTTGCAAGAAATGCAGAATCAATGATAATTGGTTCAACTGCAATAGTGCAATAGTGCCTTTATCTACTGATTAAAGATTGATGCAGGTTTAAGTAAATACAGTTTGCCACCTTTATACACAAATACATACATCATTAAGTAAAGTGTTGGAATACTTCTAGTGTAAATACACATAAAAAAAAGTATGGAAAACATCTGCAAGGGATGATTTCTCTGAAAGTGAGATATAGTAGTTATTGATTCTGTGACCTCTTTTGTAAAATTAGGAATATGAATTTAGAAGAACATACATATAAGATTAGGTTTATAGGATTGAATTTTTATATTCTGCATTTATATGTCTTCTACGTATATGATGCTAATTTTTCCTGCATTTTTCCATGAAATAGTGCTGTTACATCAATGAGAGGGGAAAATCTTTAGGTATCTGCATAGGTAGTAGGAACGAGATCCAGAGGTCAGACCTTCTAAATACCCAGGTTGTGACCTAAGGCACCAAGTTGATTCAGTGAGAAATTGATTAGTTGATATTTCTGTAGTCTCATTCTGTCTGGAGTTATCAGAAATCTTGCTTAGCTGCCCCATGCTTCAGGCATTACTTACAACAGCAGTGTCATTCTCATATCTCTTATCTTCCTAAAGGTAGGATAGTTAGAAAAAATTTACTCCAATTTCAAATTTTTTTCCCATGGCCTTCTGCTATTTTTCTCTTCTGGTTTTTCTCTCTGAGTTATAGTTTTGCTTGCCTGTACAAAAAGAAGAGAAAACTCATTGTTTTGCTTAAAACTGCAAGAAGCTTTCTGCCTCTGTTTACTTGCCTTTCTATTTAAGAACCCTGGGGAAACTCAAAGGCTAATTTTTGACCATAGCAACAAAAATCCTACTTTTTACTGTAATAAAGCATGGGATTATCTTAGGAACTCATGACTCTGGGGATTTAGTCTTTAAGACTAAGCACTGATTATACCTAAAGCTCAAGATAAAAACAATTCTGCTGATTTAGAATAAGCTCTGCCCTTCTAGAGCTGCAGAATAAAACCAGTAAGCTAAATATTAGCCAGCAGGAATTACTATGGTTTTGCACATATAGAATTATTTGTTTATCTTGTGAGATGTCTTCATCTTGATGAAAGAAACTGCAATTAGTATTCCCCAAAACTTCACAGATAAGCCCCCTTGCTTGCTTCCCCACACTAATTGTGGTTTCCTTATCCTGTATGCTCTCTTTATGTTCCACTGACTCACTCCAAGCCTGTCTTTACATATCAGGCTTTTCTGCTTCAGTATATTCCAGGATTCTGCCCACTGGAGAGGCTGAGCCTGAGAAACAGCTAAATGTGCATCCTTCTGATGTCAAATGCAAACGGGAATGGTCTTGCCTTGTTTACTCTTAACAAGTCTTGACAGTGGCCCCTTGCAAAAAGTCAAGGTTTTCTTAGTAAATGTGTTCGTGAAAAACTTGTTTTGATTGACAACAGTGACAATACCCCTAAGGGATATCATACTGTAATGGAGCTCCTGCCTTCTTTTCACACAGAGCAGAGTAATGCGTGCTGGGGCACCTGAGTGGGTGCTCCTTTCTTTCCAAGTAACTTTTTTTTTCTGTTTCTTTTTGTTTCTGGAAAGCATAAAGGCTGTTAAAACATGCTTTGGAGACATTCCTGTGGGATGCTAGAAAAAGTGTAATTGAAATAGTTCTGTCATCTTCACATTTGTCTTTTTCTCCTTTAAAAATAACAAAATTCCTGCTATTGCAGATTTATCTTTTGCAATATACATTAGTTAGTTGCTTATTCTTGCAGTGTGTTGTGTCAATACATCATCATCAAAAGTGACAGTTGTGTGAATCTGTCACAATAAATGTAGTAATAATTTCATTATTGTCTCTGTTGTTAGAATGTGTTCAGGGCAGGGCTGCATCATCTCTACTTCTGAGAAAGAAGTCAAACATGAAATGCCTTATGACTAATAAACCACTGCATACAGCATATATATGTGGATATGGTACATATATGTGCTGCACAGATGTGTATTTATAGTCACGTGCTGTAATCATGGCTAAAGTTCTGTCAGCATTTCCAGTGTAAACATCATTTTCAGGATTTATTACACAGCTATAGGTTAGAACCCAGATAGAATTTGGTGAACGAGGCCTCAGCCTGGGTAGCAAATCCTTCTATAGATTTCTTTTTTAAAGTATTGCTTCATAATGTATACAAATACAAACAGAGATAGATGCTTGCAAAGTTTTTATTTGTGATGCTGTAATTAAAAAGCAGTACAGGTTTAAGAAGAAATTTGTTTCAGAGAACTACCTAGGTTAAAAAAAAAAAAAAGGAGAAAAAAAAATTAATTACTCACCTTGCCCATCATAGTCTACTTTTTTTCAGTGTTTCAGTTTTCTTTTTTTTTTCTTTTGGTAGTGAGGAAATATCATGCCTACTCTTTTCTTCTTTGACTGTTCCAGGCTTCCAGGAGACAGAACTGCAAGAGCTGATGTACTGCAATCCTTGGTGATATTGGAATTTCAGGTGAGATCAGGTTTCGTGAACATCTCAACACTTTGCAGACGTGGTAGGGAATATGATGTGTTCCTGTTGGAGCCTGTACTTAAATGATCAGATTCTATTTTATTCTATTGTTCTGGCACAGCTGGTAGAAAGACCCTTATTCAGCTGGAGGTGGCCTGTGAAAGGGTTTGGCTATGAAAAATGGGGTGCCTTCCACCTTTTAGGCAGCTGTTATTCATAGCAAACCTTCCTTCAACTCTTTCTATCCTCCTCACAGACACCCTACTGCCCCCTACTCCCCACCTTGTTGCTCCAGTACAAGGTTGTAGGGCTACTTGAAGATGGTTTTATTTTCACTTACTTTTCCCACTTTTAGACCTAGGTAGATAGTTGGGATTTTGGGCATTATTTACTAGAATAAAAAAAAAAAAAAACAGATCAGTTGCAACTAAGTTCTAGATACACCAAATGACCCTTTTTGTCTAGAAACAAGCCGTATGAAGAAAATTTCTATCTCACCTAAAAAAAAAGGGAGATGAATCAAGAGTATTCCAGAAGAATGACTGGAACCTGTTAAAACCAGGTCCATAGAAGGGCTACTAAAGTGGCCAGAGGGCTGGAACACCTTTACTATGAGGAAAGGCTGAGAGAGTTGAGTTTGCTCAGACTGAAGAAGAGAAGGCTCCACAGAGACCTTATTGCAGCCTTTTAGTATATAAAGGGTGCTTACAAGAAAGATGAAGAAGGATTTTTTACCGTGGCTGGTAGTGACAGGATAAGGGACAATGCTTATTCAGATTAAAAGATGGCAGGGTTTGACTGGACAAAAGAAAGAAATTTTTTACTGTGAGGGGGTGAGACACTGAAACAGGTTGCCCAGAGAAGCTGTGGATACCTCATCCCTGGAAATATTCAAGGCCAGGCTGGATGAAGTCCTGAGTGTGGGGATGAGCTCCCATGGCAGCGGGTTGAACTAGATGACCTTCAAAAGTCCATTGCAGACCAAACCATTCTATGATTCAAAAATGAAGAAAATTACAAATTTTATTTTGAAATGGTCAAAATGAAAGATTCTGATAGTTGCATCTCTAAGTGGAAAAAATTTAAAAAAAGATTATCATATCAAATTCCTCAAATATCTTTGTTTCAGCGAGAAAAGAGTTCCACCTAAAAACAATGAGATAAATTACATTATGTTCCTACTCAGCAGAGTTGATGTTTAAGCCCAATCAGCTTTAACCAAACACTAATTTTATTCTCAATGTCAATTAAAAGATCTAAAAAAAAAAGGAAAAAGAAAATATGTCAAAAATATAATGCAAAGCTACAAGTGGGTATTGTCAGACTGACCTAAACGTATATCCAAGATTTTTATCCTCTTCACATACAATTGTGTATACAGAGAGAAGCATGATAACGGAGAGGGCATACTTTAAACCAGAGCTGTATATTAAAAAAGGCCTTTGAGGCTGGCTTGTTGTTGCCACTTCTGGTACTGATGGCAGCTGATGGTTTAAAACCAATTGTCCAGCAGCAGCCAGGGTTTTGTGGAATGTCTGTATGATGAACACCTGAAACACTAGAGCATACGTTAAAAACTTTGTGATTCTTTACCACAAATACGTATATATACACGTTAAATAGATGTAAAATAATCTCACAAATCATCCTTTGTATAACCATGTTATATATGAATGTAATAATAATAGAATCTATTGATTCAAAATGTAGATTTTATAGAGGGTTTCCTTCATGCCATCTGATGCACTGATAAGCCTCTTCATTAAGTTTAATTGAAAAGATAGGGTGGAAAGCACTAAGCTCCTCTGGTATTACAAACTTTTTTGAATGGAAGGTTTTCCTGTCATATAGCATGAGAATTCTAAGACTAATGCCCTTTAGCTAAAACCAACACCACAAATTTGCTCTGATTAGCTCAAGAAGAACAAAGCCCAGCTATGTTCTTGAGATTATAATCAAAGTTACAGGTGCTTGCTTTGAAACTGTAGCAAAGAACAAAACCACAAACAAACACACATTATTTATTTTCCATACAATAGAGCTGTTTGTAGAGTGTGTTTCGTGCTGATTAGTCTCCATACTCCAAGTTAGGGTCTTGAGATCTGGTATGTTCATTTATGCAATGATTATGAGTGGAGAAAGGTAAACTACCCTGACAGTGAAAGCTGACCTTTCAGTTATTTTCCTCAAATCTGAACCATCCATTTGTCAGCCATGGTGTGTGAACCAATTCTTTTCTATCTGTACTAAGGTGCAGCTAGCCTTCAGTTTGGAAAAATTAAGGTGAATAAAGGTCATCAAATCTCTCTATCTGATTGTAGCCAAGAAAATTGCTGAAAGCAAGCAAGTGTGCTACAGGCACATTGGTGATTTTTCACGATGCCATTGAGTAGAACCTGCAAATTTGGTGCAGTTATAGATCATGGACCAGAATGCACACATGTGCACACAAATAAAGAGGGAAAAAAAAAAAAGGTACAGTTCAGATTTCAGGGAGACTATTCCCTCACAGGACAGTCAATGATTGAGGGTTTGGTTTTGTTTGCCATTTCATCTTTTTCGTCTTTCAGTGTGTCTTATCTTGTAACCTCCTCTTAGTCTTGCTTTATTTTTATACATTATTATTATTATATTTCTCTATACTTAAGCGATGTAAAGACACCCATAGAAAAGCTATAGGTACACATAAAATTAATTAGATTTACAATTCCAAGTGATGGCCAGCAAACAGCATAGCAATAATCCCACAGGGAGAACAAATTAACTCAGCTAGCCAATAAATCAGAAGAAGGAAATGATGTTTTCTTTCTCACCTTCAAGAAATAAAATCTGAACTTGCCCAGATGCTTTACCATATAAATGATTCTTCAAAGATGCTTAGAAGGTCATGAGGCTTGACAGGGTTGTTGTTTTGTTGTTTTGTTTTTTAATAAAGAAAATAATTAAACACATCTCTAATTTTTGTGTATGCTATATGTCCCAGAAGGTATGACCTTGTCAGCTATCAAGACTCACATATCTCTGATGTCACTACTATTTATCATGTTCCAACCAAGAAAATAGCCACCTATTTATTAATTGGTTGAATCATTATCAATAATTACAGTTGTGCTAATGTTGCCTTTTAGCCTCTACAAGACAATGGGTGATGAATAATTGCATATTGCAACTGGGAATGGGTTACCAAAAGTTAATGTTCTGTGTCAAGTACAGGGCAAAAAAATTCTTTCTCACTATCTAATAATAATGTCTTGCCATAGTCCCAGATAAGCTGCTGGGTAAAGGGACCGTAATTTGCTTTATTCACCCAAGAAACAGGGCCCCAAGCTGAGTGACTTTTATATTCCAAATTTACTGTGTCCTGTTTTAGGATTTAAGTGTCCTGCATCTCTTAAAAGTATCATGTCTTCCTGACAGTGTCCCTCCCATTTCCTGTCCCAGAGTAGACAGACACAGACATCTGCAGAATATAATTCAGACTTAATAGGTGTCCAAATACCAGCATTTTTGTCAATTACTATTTTACACTAGGTGTTGGGAGTTAGAAAGAGGAGTCTTGGTTTTCTCCAATATGAATGTTACTACTAATGAGAAAACATATAATCTGTGCCATGGAAAGTAATGTAACTAGCTTATCCTTTTTGGTGGTGGTTTAAGACAGAGGAATTACCGTGTCTTCCTATAATTTGTAAAATAAGCGTTCGAGAACTAAGAATTGACATTTAAGGCAAAAGTAGCTCTTCACTGACCCAGGGCCCTTTTTTATAAATTCAAAACAATTGTAACCAATTTGAGAGACAAAATTTTCCAAGGTTAATAGCAAAAAGTGATAGCCAACACTGAACTCTGTTTCTGCCTGCATGGATGGACTGCTATCCAACCGCATCTTGAACACGCTTAAAAACAGAGTTTGACTTTGAAATCCAAATGTATCTAGCACCTTCCTCCCTAGAGGATCAAACCAGATGTGCCTTGTTTTCATCCTGCTGGCAGCTAAACATAATTTTCTAGGTAGACATCCACAAAAATCCTGTGATATCTTAAAAAGTAAATTTCATCAGGGTAAACACGTCTCTAAAGCATTAGACCAATGAAATTTTAAACCCCATCTCACAAAGTTATATTTCACAAAAGTGGAAAGCAGTTTTTACTCCTTTTTGCTGCAAATTTTGTGAACATATGGTGTAATGTGGAAACATGGATAGTCAGAACAGTTAGCAGTTGCTGTGGTACTGCTGGCTTATTTCCACTTTACAAATTCATACGAAGCTAAAATATCACGCTGGTGACATATGCTTACCGGCTCTCCATTTACTGCCTGCAGCTATGGGCTCCTGTATTCTAATGGTAATTCTACAATCTGTTCACTGACAGCTCAGGGGGCCAGATGATATGCACACTACTGACAGGGACATCACTTTCATGAAACATTTACTTCTCTGCACCTGAATATTGGAGTAATCATATAGAGAGTCGACACACCATGAAATAGAGTTAGACTGAAGATTCTGAGAAGAAAATAGCAGACTGTCACTCAAAATAAAGTTCATTTTATACCCAGCAGAGCTAGGTTAAAAGACATTTCCATACACTGAAACTGCTTTCCATCCTTAAAGCTGCAGTTTAAAAGAAAAATGTTTTCCCCATATTTTTCTTCGGTGGCTCCAGGGATAATTACACTCCAAGACCCGCATTTGGGAATGAAGTCAGAATTACGGTGGGTGGATGGGCACTGAAAATTCAACCCTGCCACATTGTCAAGAGCACCACTAAACTACACCTGAGCAAGTTCATTTTATCTGCTGCCAGGTTGGCAGTGAGGTTTTGAACATATGAAGGCCGTTTGCACGAAGCCATCCCTCAGATGAGATCCTCCCACCTTGCTGAGGCAGCGGCGCAGGTGTAGCTGAGCTTCCCGTGGTGGATTGGTGCCCAAAGAAGTGTACAGCCAGGATAGGATTAGGAGGCTGGTGCTGGGGAGATACATCCATGAGCAGCCAAAGGAGTCAAGGGATTCACTGTGGGATTGGGATCAGCTGCTCAGAGCGTGAACTGCTGGACTGTTCCTAAGCAGGCACAGGCAGGGCTGATAAGAAGCATATTCAGGCGAGACCTGGCAAAATGCGTAATGCGTTGCACGAATGCTATATTTTACAGAAAAGGGTAATGACAAATTCCAAGGCCAAACATTGATTTAAATATGCAAAAAATTTCAGAAAAGGCCTAAAAGGCCAGATAGTATCTTTTCCCTTTGTCATTCCCACCAGAAGACAACAACCAATTATCTGATATTATGAAAGGGGAATGGAGCAGTCAAATAAAACAAAGAATATTCCCTTGGTAATATAGACAGGTCAAGGATAAACATGTAATGTGTGAGGCAGCAGTTGGTAAGCATGGAAATCACCTTTCCAGCACCCATATTATCTGCGAATAGAAATACAGTTGATACTAATATACTTTCTATGTTCTGGCCCTTGTGAAATTAACTATGAGTAGAGATGGCACTGGTGAAGAAATTTAAACACTACTGGGCAGATGGAGTAAAGTTAAAAGCTGGACTGGAATGAAATACTATCTGAAGAGAAAAACAATCATGAGGAAATAAAGGAGTATGAAATCTTTCCACAATAATGTACCACTGAACATGAAACGTTGTATGAATTTAGAAGGGAAACACACAAAAAGCAAAATGGAGATTGCTGAGAAGTAAAGCTTGTGATTGCCACTGCTGGTGACCAAGAATCCTCCCTGTCAGTCCCTTGTGACGGTCCATTGACAATCTGATTTTTGCTCCAGTGAGTAAAACTGCCTTGATTATGCTCTGTTGGAATTATCATACGCTAGAACAATGAAGTCTGGACAGACATCATCAAAACAATGTCTTATCAAATATCCATGTATGTAACGTGAATCTTCATAGATACTTATCTAATAACCCCTCCTATGGTTATTTCAACCCATTTCCAAATTCTGATTTTCTATGTATTCTCAGTAGACAGATTGCATAAAGCACAGTCAATGTTATTAATGTCAAATTATAAAAAGTTTGTTCTATAATACCTGGTGCTCTCAAGCATTTTTCTCATAATATCTCGTGATAAACTCACATATGCTCCTTGCAACCAAGGAAAGGCCAAGTTTTCTTTTTAGGGGATCTTTCAGCTTGTTTCAGAATGACAACTGTCATTGCGTTATTTTGGAGCGATTACAGAGATCACATGTCCTTGAGATATCCTGTGTCCAAGGTTTAAACAGATTTCACTTTTGTTGTAAAGATGTAGTACAAGAAATGTACTTTGGATGTGCTGATTAGAACTTTTTTCATCAAAAGGTATTAATATACAAGGTTTTTGTATGAAATGGCTTGTTTTGTAGAAAACTGAAACGTCTGGATTTAGTTTTTGAAAAAAACTTTGAATAAACAGGAAAAATATTTTGACATAGCTGAACAGTTATTTTTAAACAAAAAATAATTTGAAATATAAAAAACCTTCTGTAGTTGTTTTTGTATTCTCTTGTTCAAGCAACAATAAAGTACATGGAGGAATAATTGAAAAAAAAGTATTTTTTCGCCCAGAAAATACTTTAACAAAGTTCCAAAAAAAAAAAAAAGAATACTCAAAAGATTGGAAGATACCTACTTTTTAGTCTATTCCAACAATTCAGATAAAATATATAGCATTTTCAACTAAGTATAGTAGCTACATTTTATAGGATTACCTGGAAAATTTCTGTGCTTATACAACAGCAGGGATGGCTTAGGGCAATGTTACCATGTGGCTGGAACCTGCTACAGAATGTAGCAGAATGTGTACACATGTTTTATTCTTTTATGGAACATTTATTTATACACCTCCTGTTTTTATTTATCCAAATTTACAGTAGTACCTTAAAGTTTTATTGTAAAGAATGCTTTTATCTTACAATAAAATAAGTTATCCTCTACTTGTGTGGGAAGATGAAGAGATGGAGCACAAAATCTCTTCATTATTTTTCCCCAATGTTAAGTTTCTTCAAACACACTGCAATGCAACTTTTTTTTAGAATTGCCTGAAGCACTTTCTTGCAGTACTTCCTCTAGAGTGAGGATGCCACAAATGCAGAGAGAATGGATGAATGCCATGTAACTGCTGTCCCAAACCTGGAATGAAGGGTAGCACTGCGACTGTATTTTTATGAGGTAATTAATTTTACATCTTTATTGCATCAGACTTTTTAAAACTGAATTGCGCCTTGAATTTCAGGGATTAACATACTGGAGTATAAATTGTGGAAAACAAGATATTTTACTGTGTCGTCAAGAAGATTCAGGTGGATTTTGAGAACACCTCTCTTCTCTCTTGTATCCCTGGGACACTGGAGGAAAACACAGCTTCCTACACAAAATATGCAGACTACTTATATTTGAAACTTTTTGCATTTCCTTGTATGATATGACACATTTTTTTTGGGATCCTTTTGTTAATCTGTTGGACTAACTGAAAAGGAAAACATATGACACATACAATAATACAGGGACTAATGTCTTTAACATGTACTGTTGGAAATCTTGAAGCCACCCAGCTCTTTACCTTGTTGCACCACCTCAAGCCTCCCATAAGTGATGCAGCCGGATGGTGGCACATGGATGAAGTTTGTTCCTAATACTGTGTTTTGATATGTCTCTGCTCTGTATATTTGTCACTTGCAGTGGCTTTTTCAGCTGCTTTCTCATCCTCTTCTTGCAGCACTGGAGCTTCACAGACTGGAATTGAAGTCACTCAGGTGCAGCCAGCAGAGGCTTTTCCCTAATGCTGTCTGATGGCAAGTCCCACACTGCGCCTCTCCCCTGAAGGGGAACTGATGGAGTTGCTCTGTCCCAAAAACCACACTTGGCAACTCCTTTCTGCTTAAAATTTTCCCAGGTCACGCTTGCACTAGCAAATGTTGTGGACTGATGACTTCACATCGGTGTTGCTCTGAGGCTTCCTTTCTAGCACTCAGGCCTTAGTGCCTGGACAGTGAAGCTTGAGGATGGTGTCTCATTTACAGTTTGATTTTTCAAATGTAGGTCCTGGAGTCTCTGAACCTTTCAGGCTATATCACTGCTTTTATAAAATTGGTAGGTGGGTATGCCTTCAACGAAAGTCACTCATGAAATGAAGGCATCTGCTGTTTTCATCCCGTAGAAAATTTAAGGTAAACATTTTTAAATCAAGTAGTACT
This sequence comes from Lycocorax pyrrhopterus obiensis, assembly GCA_014706295.1. Lineage (NCBI taxonomy): Eukaryota > Metazoa > Chordata > Aves > Passeriformes > Paradisaeidae > Lycocorax > Lycocorax pyrrhopterus. The sequence continues at coordinate 94,677,224 of JACSVZ010000004.1, forward strand.
TTTTTAATAAATTTCTAAGTCTTCTTTCAGAAAGGGAATCAGTGGTAAGTACAACATATTTGGATCCTAAAGGTTACATACAAAATAAATGCTGCTCTTTCTTTCTGCACAAGTTGCTGAGGCTTCTGGGTGCCTAGGTCATTTTACAGAGGACAAACTGTCCCAGATGCCTCGTGGCACAGAACAGAGTTTTTGACTCTGCTCTGGGACAGGCAGCCTATGAGAGCTGGGAGAGGACTGACCTTGACTTTTGTGAACCACCGCCTCTGCATGGTAGTCCAGGCACCAGGCAGGCAACCCCAGGAGAGGCTCACCATGAAGTTTGGCTGCTGCCTGATTAGGAACCCGAAGACATCAGTTAACTTCCAGGATACACTAACTCTGCATTCTAAATAACTTGTCTGCTTTGCACTACCACCTTGATTCTTGAATATCCTTTTAGTGCCCTATTTATGTCATTACAGATCTTTTTTGGGGATGAGCATCCAAACCAAACAGTACCTGACAAAGGTACTACAGCTGTTAGCGGGGTTAAATGATCCATCCTGTTCACCCTGACGTCATGAATCAAAAATTACTTTTGACGTGGGTGGAGCAAGTAGACCTTGAAAGCAGATGTATACTAAAATATAAAGTTAAGATATGAAGCATGAGTCCCCTGTACTGAATGTTTTCTCAGTTTTTTTGATTGTTTGGAGACAGCTCAAATGCTCAGTTTGTCTAGAGTTTTTTTTACCAATGCTTGGCTGCTGATTCAGGGGTGTCAAAGGAGCCTTTTTACAGGCCAGGGATTACAATGTCTCATCACAAGATTTATCTGCCTATTTCTGCTCAGCTTCCTATTTTCCTTTAGCTCCAGCTGCAGGTCAGAAACATACAAATATTCCTTTTCTTAATGGTGAAATCCCGGTCTATGACATGACATATGTGTGGCACCCTTATTCACCCTGCAACCGAAAGGTCTTTCCTCTTTTGTGCCTTTATTTCTGGTAAAAGTTGAAAAACAACAAAACAGCATTCAATACTCATCTCTTCTGTTCCAGTGCTTGTAGCGGGAGCATGTATTTTTTCTCTTTCCCATTTTATTTCCATTAGAGATTTTTGCTACTGTTTTCTCTTATTTATCCCTAGGGATACCTTTATATGTGGACCGAGTATTTGTCTTTTTCTTTTTTTTTCTGACTGTACAAATTAGATTTCTTCATGTTTGTTTTCTGGTGATTGGAGAGTGTTGCTAATGCTCATTTACTCCCGTTCTTGGTTCTGCCCTTGTATCAATGATACTATTTTCCTTACTGACAACTTCACTAAGTGCAGCATCATTTCGCTGAATTTCATGGTCGGCACAACATAAAAAAACCTCTTTCCTTGTAAAATTAAAGTGATTCTTTTATGACAACACACATCAGAAAGACACTACAGAACAGTGAACTCCAAAACTGACTTCAAACACTTCTCCAACCAAACTCAATTTGCATGTTTTGGTAGAAAAAGATAATAAACTAAGCTCTATTAATTGATATACAAGCTTCAGCTGTAATTCACAGTTCTTCCTTTTCTCAAGCCAAAAGTTACAATGAAGAGATGCTTTTATGAACACACTTATTCTCTGCAAGCCCTTCTCCATCTCAGAACCAGAATGGATACACTTTCTCCAGCATTGCACTCCTTGGTTCACACCGTCACTTTGATGAGTCAAGCCAGGCTGCTCTGGCTACTCTGGATAGTCCCATCGTCTATTCTGGAATTGATGGAATCTCTGGGTAGTTCCCCTTCAGTTAATCCCTTCACTTGTTGTGATTGCCCCAAAAAACATTTCCAGTTGTCTTAGAGTTATTCACCTGCCTATTTACTACTTGCCCCTAATCAAGTAAAGAGTAGGTTGATGGCTCCCCAATTTTATCCTATAACAGCAGAATGAGTCCTGTGGGAAGGAGTCATCTATATACATGGCTGTTCATGTTTAAAAAAAAAAATGTTGCGGTCTCTAAAACCCAAAACAAGAACTGATAGCAACTGATTCAAACAGCTGTTTCTTCTTCACATTTCTCTAGAAATTGCTTGAGGTCTTGACAGAAAGACGGCAACTACCGATGGACTGAAGATAATAACCATGGGAAGAAAAAGGACTTGTAATTAGCTTCAACTCACAACTGCAAAAGGCAAAACAATCAATCCCCCCAAAACCTAAATATCCTACTTGTGTCTCTGCCTATTGATGACTACCTGTTTTCATGTTTTACTCTGTGATCCCAGTGAGGCAGATACCTTGCCTTCCCCACCACTCAAACATTATTAGCTGTGAGATGATAACAAATTGTAACAGTTTTAAGCTGTCTAAAAGAAAGCTGTCTTGTTTAGTCTGAGATCTGACAACTCTGCCTTTTCTTGGAATAGGTCCTCTCTCCAACCATGGGCCTGGGAAGTGTCAGGTGCCAGCCCAGAGAGTCACTGACAGGTCACTTCAGACCTGGAAGGGCTGCTCTCAGTGCACAGAGTCCAATGGCTTCACTGTCGCCTACACTTACTGCTCACATTGTGGCTCATCCCAAATGTGGTAGGGCCACCGAACTGCAGGAAAGTCAAGCCCCCTGTGCACAGGGTTTAATCCCTTCCCTGGTGTGCAGCAAACCCAGGCCATCTGCAGTGAGACTCCTATCCGTGTGTAGGTAGACTCCATGCGGAGAGCAGGCTCATTTGCATATGTCAAAGTAGCACCGAGGTTTTAATTGGAAATGTTAATGGACATAAAAATAAATGGCAGTAGATTTTGATGGAGCAAGAAGTTAAAGTAAATCTGGGACAATGTGGCCCCTACAGAGTCATCCAAATTCATTGCAATTCTGCTGATTTCATTACCAATTTATCTACAGAAAGAAATCATTTCAGACTCTGGCATAGTAGTTTAAAGAGGAATAGCTCTTCTCGCAACCCTGTGAACTGATGCACTTAATTTAGAACAACGGCATATTTTGCAATTAAATCTAAAATAAAGTAAGCAAACTCTGAATAAATTAGGCTTTCTCTAAAATATGAGAAATCATATAGTGAGTTAGTCAGGTCTGGCCATTCCAGAATGGCTCCTTCTACAGAAAAACTAGTATCAGGACTGGGTTTTGATCCTACACTGGGAAAAATCTTGAGCAAAGTACTTAACCTCTCAGCTACACTTCTCTTTTTTAATTTTTTTTTCTAAACCCTTATTGTTCCAACAGCTCGTACAGTAGATGGCTTTGAGACTTAGAAAGTCAGTATTTTAAAATAACTGCTTATAATATAACATAATAATTTAAGCATTTAGGACTTGAAAACCATTCCCTTTGGAGCCCTTGAGAGAAATGTTATATATATGCAAAAATGCAGATGTTAGCAGGAGCAGCATGTACATATCCAAGAGCAACATTTGGCCCCCTTAAGTCAAATGAAAAAACTTTCACGCTTACATGCACACTCACAAACCCACCCTGCTGTGAAACTAGATATCATTTTCTGATTAAATGCTTACTCAGTCTGTCTGTACCACAGAGTGACTGCAACAGTAATAAAGCTCTGATGTGGCATAGATTAAACCTTGAGGACTTTGTGGTGGTGCATTTCTGGATAATTATATAATCAATAAGAATAACACTTATCTCTTACAGACCAAGTTTTATCTTAGGATTTTAGGTTGTGCCAGCATGTAGGGTTCAAATCCGTAAACAAAACAATTTAATTTTGTGGAAAAATGCAGTTATCTCATGGAAAAGGACTTTCTGCTGCATTCTATTTCTTTTATGGAATTGAAGTTATGGATGTCTTACTCTACTTGCTACAGCAAATGAAGGTGCTCTTCAGCAGGGCAAGTGTAAATGAAGAGAGAATGCAGGGATTGTGGGTAAGGTCATGTGTACAGACTCGTGGCTATTGTCCAGAGTGCAGCATTAAAAAAGGCAAATCCTGGTTTCTGCTTAGGGACAAAGGGGCAGCGGAGGTGAGCAGCATCCTATCTGCCCCCAAGGCTGGATACTGAAGAGGCTGTGAGCATCCTGCTGTGGTACTCCCTGAGCCGTGGTGCTCCAGTGTCCCTGCTGACTGCAGGGGTGAGGGGGCAAGGAACTCTTTGGTCTCTCTGGTCTCCCTTGTCCTCAGCTGGGCTAAGAGCCATGTACTGAAACCTTTAAGAGGTGGTGTAACATCACTCCCCAATGTCCTGGGGAACTCGTCCTCCCATAGCACCTCCCACTGTGCCCTGCAAAATCATCTCCTGCAGGCAGGAGGTCTCCATACAGTCAGAGGAGTTTTCCAGGAACTTGGAAAGGCATCAAGAGGTGGGCAGTTTCCTGTCTGGTACTTTTTCTTAGCTGATAGCTTCTCTGGCACTTCTGTGAAATTAGGAAATTTTATTTGCATGTTTTCCTGCTGGAAAAAGTCACTTTAGTGGATGATTGAAGGCAAAATTTGGCAGTTTTAATACTTGCAAATCCAAATTTTATAAACAAAGCTTTAAAATTATCTAAGTCTTACATGTTAAAATGAAAGGTTTCAAGTCAAAATTATGTACTGTGTCTAGATTTATCTTTGTTCTAAAAGAATAAGATAATCAAAAGGGTAATTATACATATATATTAACTAATTTAAAAGGGTGGAAAATGTTTTCACTTCATCTGGTTTATTTTTTTTGAACAATTCATTCACATACTTCTCCCCCACCCCCAATTTTGAAGCACTATATATGATCTCATAGTTAGCAACCTGTTTTGCCCAGCTGTATTAAATAATATAGAATATTAAAGACTCTTCCAAGCCCTTTCCCCTAGGTATGGACTCTTCCTAACCCCAAATCCATCTCAGAATTAAATCTCATCTCCTCATGTTCTAATTTGTCCCAGGGAAAAGTGAGGTCCCTGGTGTGGTTGTCCATTTGCCACTCTTCCGTGGTTCTGGCCTAAGATCAGAAAGGTCTGGGCATGTTTCAGACCTTCACACTGAAACCTCTTAGAGACCACTGGCATCTCTGTGAGCTGCAACAGGCCAAGGGCATTAATTACACATGCAAAATGATGACTGAAAAATGATGATAAAATGTGATAAATGTGATAATATGTTACAATTAGGATAAAGTGATGTTAAAAGGGAATTATAAGTGCTGTCCTTAAAGAGTGAAACAAACAGTTCAGTCACAACTCATCAGCTATTCCTAGGAGACACCTTAAACTGGATGTTTTGACAAAATTTCACTAATATGGTTATTCTAAGTGATTAGCTGAGATGCTGATATAGGATTTTTGGGGGGCCATATGGTCTGTCCATTGGTAAAAAAAAATGAGATAATTTTATCTCTATTACTTTGATGGACCACTAATTTGTTTTTTGATATAATTAATATTGGCTCAGCACCAGCGAAGCTTTATTAAATTTAGGGGAAAAAAAATCTTCTGGCTTAAGACACTGAAAACCAGTTAAGAATCAAGATTACAGCTATTATACTGGGATTTTCTGTCACTGGTTACAAGCACAAAATAGAATAAAAATATTTATACATATAGATTGCAATGTGTAGTGACATTCAAACCAGAAGAATTCCTGTGTGTCTTCCCCTGCCCTTTAAATCATAATTTAGAGTATCTGAGCAAAAAATATGTTTTTATAAAAATGATAGCCCACTGAAAAAAACACGGAGGAGCAAAATGTGGGATTTCTCACCACAGCAGTTTAATTATAAAAAGACACTTTAAAAAGGAGGCCAGTTTCCAAGATTTTCTAAGTTGTGAATAGAAAAACTGTTCCAAATAGTGATTCCAAATTATGGTGATTTTCTGCCCAGAAGCACCTCAACAGTGGCCTCTCACTCTCCTATGACTGTCAAGGAAAGCAAATTATATTCACCTTGATAAACTTAAACGGTACCCCTCTGTTTGTCTCTTTTGTCTTTCTAGGAAACTGAGGAAGAAGAGCCTTTAAAATGTTAGATGTCAAGAATCTGCTGTTGTAAAAATTCCCCAAGACTTCCCCAAAACTCTCAATGACTTGCAAATTGACAGATTTTATTTGAGGTCCCATGGGCAGAACTCCTATTAGCCTTCCCAGGGAAAGAACTTGTGGAAATAGAAACCCTCATGGTTTTTTGGTTGGTTGGTTGGTTGGTTGGTTGGTTGGTTAGTTTTTTACCAAGGGATTTTGTAGTAAAGTCAGATTCTTACACTGCTATGCTAAACTGCCAGTTGAAGTTTTGACTGTACAGCAAAATACATCAAAATTAAAACTTCAAAAGAAATATGCTTTTCCCTTCATTCTGTTACTGCTATCTCATTTTTGCTTTGAGAATGTCAAAATAATTTAAAAAATTTTGATACGAACAATTAATGAAAATGATAATTAGTTACAAAATGCTAAACCAACTGTCAGGAAGAGCAAGAAACTATGAGTGTAGATATTTCAGGGATGAGCATGCAAAATAATTGTCCAGGTTCCCAACATGCAAAAATCCCATCAGACTAAGAATGCACCTGGAAAGTACCTGGATACATTGGTAACAGGAGAGGCTGAGGCCCGTGTCTTGCCAAACGCCAGGTGAGGTTATAAGTTACATCTCATCTGGAAGCAAGAACAATACTGGTTCCAGTCTTCAGAGAGAATGAAACTACTATTTGGGGCTGAAAATTCCCAGTTCAGAAAGAATATATTTTTGGTTTAGAATTCAAATATATGAATTTTGTGAATTTCAGAATGCTAATTGCTGATTACTAATACTGATTCCCTTAATTACACAGACTGTTAAGGAATTCGGAATATAAAAATATGGAAGATTTTTCCTGAGCGCCAAACACACACAATGATGCCACACTACAGTACTCTTGAAAAAACCTATACTTCTACTGCTGTGTTAGCTACTGCTTTCTGCTGTGGGCTGTTGCATAGAGATATAACATTTATCTGTTGGCAGTAGGTGCCTGGGTATCAATAGAAAAAAGATGAGAAACACATACTGCTAGCTAGCTGCTGTAAATATAAATTCAAAATAAAAAGAAAGTCAAGTGGGAATGCAATTAAATTACATATATTACGAATGGCATGAAAGAATCCATTCTTCTAATTATGTTCAGGCTCACAGAGATGACGGATAACATCAGAGATGATCATGAATGAAGAAAACTGATTTCACACTAGACCAGGGAAAAATTCTGAGAAGGAATCATAAAGAAGGTCTTGACACATCCTTATAAATGAGAATTTTCACTGAGGACAAGAGTTTCACTTGCTGTACTAAATAACCCAGGTGCTCTTCACTGAAAAACTCACCTGATTTTGCCCTAGGTGGTTTAAACTGCTGTTAAAAAATGAGTCACAAGAGATCTGCTCTCCTCTACATTCTTTCTAGAACTTGTTTAATTAATTGCTAGAAAGATGACATTTTAATTAACAATGGAAATCCTTCGAGTTGGGTTTTCCAGGAAAAGTCTAATATTTTTTGTGATAGGCTTTATAAAAGATTTGCAGATGGAATAACAAATTAATAAAAACAGCTAGAATGAGGAAAGGCAGTACAAACATGAGACCTGAGTCCTGTTTTTTTCTACCGACAAAAAGCACAATTCATGTTAAAATGGGACAGAGAGACGGTTCTGCACAAATCCTAGAGGTAAAGTCTCCTGACACACCTTTATCATGTAAATCATGGGCAACTGTCTGAGCTTTCGAGGTCCTTCACAGCCAATTTCCATCCTACTTTCCATTCTCAGCAATAGCATTTGACTTTCATCACTGGTCGAATGATAAGGCTTGAGAAACACTTAGTCTTTTCAGAACATGCATTTATTCTGTCTCCATCATGCTCACTATGGACAGGAAGAAGTTCTCATTCCTTGCTTTTCACTTTCTCAGTGGAGTGCTTTATTTTCCTCGGGACGGGGAGCATCGATTCCTGGGTGTGGGTGAAGTGCACAGCACAACAGGAGCCTGTGCTTGAAAATGGGCCTTTCTGCTTCAGATTTGGGTTCCATGATCCCATTGATGGGAAGTTCAAGAGGATTACGCTGCCTGAAACTCCACAGTTAACATTGTTCTGGGATTGAAAGTTTTTGCTTATGGCCCCTCAATGAGTACAGGCATAGTTTTGGGTAGCAGGATGGACATAGCTCAAGATAAACTGTTATATACAATGTAAGTTTATCTATAACTGAATGCAACAGTAAAACCCTTGTTGTTTTAGGAAGCCTTAGTAGCTTTTACTGGTGGTATTTTTTCTCAGGGATGAGCATGTGAAAAAAAAAAAAGAAAAAAATCTCCAAATATCAAACACAAAGAAAGGAATAAAACAATGGGGGAAAGTAAAGTTTGTACTGGTTCCCACAAATACCAGTGAACACTGTCTAGACCCCTAAAAATTTGTTTTAATCGTCTTTTTACCAGTTCCCCATTTCTAAAAAGCTGTTATCACAAAGACATCTTTTATGTAGATACAACATGTGGATTTTTCTGATCTTAAGGTTACTGACTTAAAGGCAATGACACCAATTCATGAAACGGAGACATGAATTAGCTGCAGTCAGATACTGATGGGCACATATGTATATGCCTGTAGAAAAGCAAGAGATTATTTTCTCAGTGCATTCTTCTTAGATAGCCTAAGTCTATTTTCATCCTTTCATGTTATACTCACTTAAGCACATGCACACTGGTGACTTGCATTATCGTGAGATATTCTCTGGCTATCTTGGGAGCTGGAAAGTACTGTTGAGTGAACCCTTTCAAATTCCTCAACAGCTTACTCAAGCTGTTTGAGAATGAAAATAAGTGTGCTTTCTGTATTGCAAAAATACTGTCACAATGCCCAACATTCAACCTAACTTTGGTGTTTCCTGACTTTCAGAGCCACCATCTGTTGGTATAATTCATCTGGTTTCAGTGGAATTGTGTCAGCAGAAAATATGGTCCTCAGTGCTTCACATTGCAACTCCCACCTTGTTTCAAAATACTGTTACGTTTAACTTTTTAGACATTTTAAAGGCAAAAAAGAGGAAAACACATCAAGTCTGCATGACTTAAAGAGTTTGTCGTTTGTACCCACAACTTGTATTCTCCAAAATTTTCAGAGAAGTTTACCACACCAGTGTTTCTCTTTCTTGTGTATACTGAGCTGGCTTTGCCATGACCAATCACTTGTTTAATTGATCTTACCTCCCATGCTCCAACTCACTCCTCAAACTCTTTATCCTTTAATAAAATTTCAAACCACTTTGTTCTTTGTTTTTTGTTTTTGGGGTTTTTTTTACTTTCTTGGAATTTACCATTCTGAATAATAAGCTCTTCATTCAGTATGCCACAGCTCCTCTTAGCCATCCCCAGATATTTGTGCAGTAAAGGCTGGAGGCTGTTCCACTCTCTTTTTCCTTCTGCTGCCTTCAGAACTGAGGTCTGAGAAAGCCCCTGTTACCAGATGTACTAATTATTAACTAATTCTGATTTGTCTTTTAATTGCATTGATTTAGACCGAGATCTCCTTATATAGAGTCTGAAATGAATGACCATACATAGATCTTAATATTAATTTCCTTTTCTTTTTCAATGGGACAGTACCAGTGTTTTTGAGGGTTCATGTCATCATGATCTAAAAATAATCAGTTACAAGACAGCTTTAACCTAGGTTGGAGTAGTCCTAAAAGAAATTCTGAATTCTTATTTCTTTCTTGAGGCAACAGATTTTCCAATCTGAAGTATTCTATTAGATCAGAAGATTTCTCCAAGCCTTTTGATTAAAATGACATTCATCACATAGGGCAGTAGAGCATATGTTAAGGTGAAGAGGAGGTAAGCTGATTGCTGTAACTACCGGTCCACAAAGTAAAAATTGAACAATTTGCTGTAATTTAGAAAGATGAACATGATGCACAAAATTATATATTTTATTTGAAGGACAGATTGCATGTCTCTAATCAGGATTTAAAATCTGAATGAGAAGAAATTGCACCATAATTATTTTCCCATAAGAGAAAAAAGAGGTTGTAAAAGCACCTAATACATCTCTGAAGATTCTGAGAAACTCTGAGTAGAGCTGCAGAGTAGCAAGGGAAAACTACTGCTGCTGTTTATCTCAGGCTTGTTAAAATAAAAAGTTTTACAATTCACTGAATGCTTTTTTAATGCAAAAAGTAAAAGATACCGAATGCTTCCATATGCAAAGCTTCAGTAAACTTCTTTGGTTTCCAGTGAAGTTGCACCATAGATGAATGCTGTCCTTGCTCTTTTCAGCCCCTCTATGCATCCTTTTATCAGCCCAAATTTCAAGCTTTTAATTAAAACAAGTTTTCATTGCTTTTAAGAACTTTTAGTTGGGACCTAAAGGATCTCTGTACTTCAACAGAAAAGACGTAGTGAAGAGCACTGTCTGCCACCTTCATTTACCTTTCCGTGTGCAGTCTTTCTTGAGCTGCTGTATTGACTCTGTGTCAGCAGCAGATGAGCCCTTACAAACCTTGATGCACCCAGGCCTAGGTGCCTTTAAGAAAGCATGTCTAAAAAGAGAAAGAAATGTGTACTATGTGGAGCTTTCTGCTGTATCTGCCCAGGACTCTGGCAATACTCTGGACCGATTCACAGAGAATGGAAAGGGATTTTTACTTCTACTTCTGCCTGTCATTGTGATACCGGGGAAATCCCTTTATTTCTCTGGTTTTTTCCTTTCTCTTCTGAAGTTTTTCTCATTTGTCCTATCTGTTTGATTGCCTGTCTTGACTATTTTCTTGCCATATTAAAAATGATTGTGCACTGAACTACTGGAAGACCAAGAGCACACAAAGATGTTACCATCTGAGCCAGAGCCCAGCAACAACCCCTTCAGGCAGGTGGGATCTTCAAGCAATCCTCACCCATTTTATTCTTAGATTAGATGGCAGCACATTGAGTGAGGCTTGAGCTCAACTGGGACTCTTACAACTCTCCCAGTAAAACATGGTCATAAATTACAAATAAAATACAGTAACAGTCATGAAAACACTTAATTGAAAAATGCCATCAAGGCCCTCTGCCTTTTTTTTTTTTAAATTTCTTCTTCCTGCATTGTGATAAACATTGAGCTCTGGGAAGCCTCAGCTGGCAGTGTTGTTTGTGTTTGGAGCGGTCATTGCTGTAAGGACTTATTTAGTGAAAGATTTTTTTGTTCTTTGCCTTTTCATTTGCTCACAGCAAATTGCTGCCTGATTGCAGGAGTTTTACGGAAAATGCGACAAATCTGAATGGCCTTTGTGACCTTTTTTTTGGCTTTGGAATCATGCTTATAGGTATGTAATACAATTTCCTTTTGCCTACACATGAAGGGATCACATCACCAAGTTCATACTTGGCTTATGTATGGTGTCTTCTATCACTGACTTTTTCCCTTGGAAAATTTGACTACAAGCTCCTGATAGGCCTTGACAGAGTTGTTTTTAAGATTAAGTATCTATAATGCACTCCATACAACCCTCCCTCTGGTCTCCTTTTTAACCCTTACAGAACCAGAGAGAATGAGGTCTTCTTCACGGCCTGATCCTGTGATTTCAACACAAAATGTGCATGTATAAAACAGAAATCTATGAACATAAATCCCTGGCCTGCATTTATGATCCACTGAAGCAGAATTCTCCGTATTCAAACTGTTTCAGGGACAGTAGGCACCTTCCTATTTGCAGGAGGAGATCCCTGAGGAATTTGACACTTGCACTGATTCGCTGTAGTTTTCCTGATCAAAGGAAAAAAAATATACATCTGCAGCCCAGATGATGGGAATGCTGTATCTCTTTCTGTGAAAAAACAAAGAGACCTTGAAAAGTTAATCTTGAGAGGAAATAGTACCTTCTGACCACTTTCACAAAATAAGTCCTATTTATCATCCTACAGACTTTTGAGAGAAAAAATGTCTTTAAGGTTATTGTGACATTTTCCACATCACTTTATAAATGGATGGTGGCACTAGTCCAAAAACAGTATCTCTGACTTTAAGCAAATCAGTTCTGACTGGCTTTGTCAGCTTAGAGCTGGGGATGCGCTAAAAGCCTTGCAGAAAGGATATTACCATTAGAAAGAAAACCATTTAGAAAAAAATCTTACACCGGTGAAATGAAAAGACAAAGAGATGGAAAGAAAAAAGATGCATTATTTCTACCAAGTTCTCACTTTCTTCTGAAATTTATTTTTTTAACGAGAGATAAAAATGTTTATATAATAAAAATGTTTATATAGATTTTTTTACACACTCACATCTTTTTCCAGTAAGTTATTCTTCAAGGAAATGCAGATGTTTTTCCTACTTGTTGTTTCATAGTTCTTTGTAAGATTTTAATTTTTAGAAAGAGATGGGTTACATTTACAAAGAGATGGAAAAGAGCTGGAAAAGTACATTTGAGGTAATACCTATATTGTCAGTGGTACGACTGCAGCTTGTGGAGATGGGCTCATGTCGGATACAGATTTGAGTGCTGAGCTCGGGGGGTGCCTGTCCACCAGGCACCAAGGTACCCAGGCTGCCCCAGTACACATGCCAGCTGCTATAAGCTATCACAAATCGATCACCACAAGTTGTGCTGTGCTCCTAATTTCAAAATTTTTTCTTATTGGTGACATAATGAATAATATATTAGAAGGAAAGGAAAAGGTTCCCTTTCAACTGTCTGGCACAAAACTTTCAGCTGAAATTTCATAAAAACCCAAGCAAATATCCATTGGATGATGTTAGTCAAACAGACTCTACACCAGCTGTCTTTGTGATGAGGCAAAGCATGGGGATCTGCTTCTATGAGCAGATCCCATAGAAGTAAAATACCAAAATCTAGGGCAATCCCTAAATAACTTTCATCATTCATGGCATTGACAATAGGCAGAACACGGCACAGTGAGAATTAGAGAGATTTGCCTCGATGTCTGTCTCCACATCCTTCAGCAGCAAATAGATCTCAGGTGAGAATCAAGGCTACACCATATAAAAAATATAACTCTTGAAAATTACCAGCTGAACCAAAAGATAATACATGAGTAATGATTTTCAGGTCCAGACATTTATATTGTTAGTTGCACATCAATATGTATATTGAGAATGAAAAACTGAAAGAAAAATGAAATCAATTCTTTATTCTTTTTCCACAGAATCTAAAGTTAAAAATTTGTTATGTATAACAAATTTATATTGATTGTAAATATTTAGAGTGTGACACTCCAAACAGGAAATTAGAGCAAATTATAAGTATTGAAATACCAAAGGAAATTGACACATGTAAAGGACCTGATCTATTCTCCTCCTCCCAGGTAAATGGGCCAAAGCTCTGTGTTATTAATCAGTGGCAAGGGAGATTTACCATCTCCAATCTGCAAAGCACACTGTGCCAAAAGAATTGCAGGGGGACTAAAGAAAAAGAGAAACCCAAGCCAGATCAGAAATCAAGTTCGTATACTGCCTTTTCCCCTTCTCTCCCAGCTCTACAGCTGTCACAATGCAGGCTATTAAACTGTCAAATATCACCTCTTCATCCCTCACTATTTCTGTGTTAGAAGCAGTCATAAAACTCACCAAATGCTTCATTTTTTCAAAATAAATATGGTTTTTTTGTGTTTTCGTATTATGGATTACTTAAGCCTAAACCACCACAGAATGTCTATTTTAGAAATTACTACAGAGTACAGCTTTTTTAAAGCAAACTAAAATTTACCATAAATTCGATTTTCCTTGATTATTTAGATTTTATTGTGATACTGGAGGGCCCTTACACATTTGCCATTTTTCTCAGTCTTCCAGAAATTTTCATATACTACAAAAAATTATTTCACCTGTCCAAATAGTGAAAGATCAGGGGTAAGAGGTGGATTTTTCCCCTCCATGTGCCAGGACACCTGTACAAGGTACCATCTTCAGTGTGAGGAATCATTTAGTCAAGGCAAGCTTTTAACTAAGGTATGGGATACTTGACCATGAGGCTGAAATCATAGTGGAGAATTATCTGAGAAAGACCATCTATGGAAATTGTATCAGATGATTTCATTTCTTTATGAATGTTTGGAGAATGTGGGATTGAGACTAACTAATAATGCTGAGAAAGAAAAGTGTCTTTGAATCAATAAAAAGACATTTAAGACTCATAAAAGGTCATCTGAACAGCACAGACACTCAGACAAGAGTTTTAGTGCTGGTTTTGGCTTACTGACACCACCCTCCCTTCCCAATCACCCTGTCCCAGCAGATCTAAATATATCTTGAGCTATTTAAGTCTGCCCTGTGTGTATATGTGTGCACACACTACACTTGTCATCAAGAAACAACAAAGAAACAGCAAAGAAGGCCAGCATCTCTGATGTAAATTGGACATTAGAAAAGCCTACCACATTGCTTTTTCCCTTGGCAATAAGTGTGTCAAGAGTGTGCTTTGCTATGCTGGCAGGTCCAGCTCCTCCTGGAGCACAGCAAAGCCAAAGGCACTAAAAGAGTTTTAGTTTGAGTCCCAAGTAGCAGCCTGGGGAGGAAACTGGTCAAAGTTTGCAGCAGTGACCATTGCACAGCTTCTTCTTTAGCCATTTGTTCTCCTATGATAAAGTATAATTAAATATTAGACAAATAGGCTGCATTTCTGACACAAATCCTGGAACTGCCATATTACTGTTTTATTGTCTTTTTTATTTTTTTAAACTTAGTTTTGTCTACCAAGTTTTTTTAAGTTGTTTGGTTGCTTTTCTTTTCCCTAGCTTCCATTAGATGTCAACTCTAACCTTTTTCCATCTTATTATTAAAAGAATGAAGCCTCTGACACAACAGCTTTTCAGGTGTGTTTGAAGAGCAGTGTCTCTGGTTTTAACTTAAAAATGACAATGATTTGTATAGTCTAGGGTTGGGTTGGAGACCATACTTGTTTTTTCAGAATCAGGATGAGGAAAGCCTATATTTAATCATGGATAAAGGATGCTTCCTAGATATTAAAGGTGGCTAGAGAAGTGAGGTTAATAAGATAGAGCTGTATTTTAAGGTAAAGAACTTTTTTCATCAAAGGGAAAAGGAATGGACAAAAAGTAATCCATTACAGTTAGCATTAAAATATTAAATTAATGAACTGAAAGTATTGTAGCTATTTTTTTTCTCTTTCTTGACCTAAAAGGGTGTCCTTTTGAACATAGGTTGGAAGGACACGCCCATAATAAGTGCAACAAGAGGCTGTAGAGTGAGTAACTATAAACAGAGTTTTATAATAAGTATGGAGATGAATCCATGAAGAAATCCACCGTTGGGATCTAAGACCATTATTGGCAGAAAGCCTGTTAATGGATACTTAACATATGTATGAGAACTACAAGGGCAAATCAAATGCAAATGATGATTGTGAACACAATTAAGACAGCAAAGGTTTACCTTAAAGAAAATTTCTTTCTTTGCGATGTTTCATTATCTTTCCTTAAAATTAATTTGACAAATTGGATTTTTTAAACTATGATAAAATGTATATTCTTGGTGCATGTACTGAAAATTATGCAGATCTTTAGTTCTGATATGCTGCAGCAAAGATTAAAAAAGTATCTCTGTCCTACATTGCATTATATCTAGTCCTCAAGCATGTTTTTTATGTAAACTGGAACAGTGTCAACCAGTGAGCAATTAAAATCTCCAAGAATGTGAGTGTACAAACAAAGGAAAAAACTGACTTGACCAGAATTATATTCTAAAGCAGAGGTTAAAGCGACATTTCTGCTAACTTGGTGCTTGCAATTCATTATTTCTAATTTAGCTATTACTGTTGGAGTTGTCCATATTCTGTGAATAATAGTGACTTGTACCTGACCCATTTTTTCTGTGCTGTGTGAGATGATCAGTCAGGTGTGAATCTTTCTACTTTACAGCATCTCAGTCTGAGCTGAATCACACTCTGAGAGAATTTACCTCCCTCTGCTGACTGCAGAGAGATATGGGGGTGACCAGCAGAGATTCAGACACCTCCATGTAGATGCTGACATGAATGACACCCCACACTGAGATACACAAAGGGAATAGGCTAAAGGCGTTACTAAATTCTTCCAGAGTTCCACCATCCGTCAATTTGAATCTAAATGTATTTTTTGGGAATCCCATTCAGTGATGAAAGCAGACCTTTCCAGTATTGCACTTGTGAACTTTGACTAAAAAAATTTCTTTGGGATAAATGAAAATTGTTTCTAGCTTTTCTGTAGGAGGAGGAATCTGATGAGAAGGCAATCGCAATCCTGCACTGACCACAGAGCTGGCAAGTCCTGCGAAGAAAGCACAATTTCATCTTGGGATAAAACTTATTCAATCTGTTGCGTACAACCATCTTTCCTTAAACACAGAAGGATCTGTTGATCTTCCTTGAAGTGTCCAGAAGGTGAAATAACAGCAGATTCACATAGAAAAGGGATATGCCAACTGATCTTTCAACAAGTAGGACCAGGTATTTGCCCAGGAATCACTTTGAAAATAAAAGTATTTAAAGGCCAGAAAAGAATACGCTCTGTAGGAGATTATTTTGCAAAAGTATTTTGTTTCTGGTGCTAGAAGGAAGCAAAACACCTGAAAGGAAAAATCTCATAATAAAAGCAGGACACTTTAGTGAGGACAGTACTGATAAATCTCATCAGCTAGGGTCAGTTTAGCAAGAGAAGGGCCACATCTTCCTTAGATTTCAGCTTTGGCTGGGGAAAGTCGTGAGACCTTCCTTGACCACATTCAGCATTTGCCCACTTCATAGAATAAGAACTGGTGACAAGGTCTCAACAAAGAGAGACATCCCCACTCTCATCAACCAATATTACTCACGCAGAGACTATGTGGGAGCAAAGGCCCAAGCCCTCTTTTTCTGGGAAGCTCCATACATCAGCCAGCTGAAGAGGAAAGGGGTGAGCTGGTACAGCCACCACCGCAGCTGTGGAGAAGGGCTGCTCTCTGAGAGAGGAGAATCAGCAGAGATGGAGGAAAAAACTGATCCTTCATTGTGTCAGCCAGAAAAAGGGCAGGAGAGGATTAATTTTGAATAAAATCAACTAGACCCTCATTTGAATGGAGAGAGAGGTAAAGAGCAGAGCAAAGTACTCATTAAAATTAAAACAGTGTTGAAAAACATCCTTTAAGACCCAAATAAAAAAAAGTATTCTGTCCAGAATCAAAGTCCATGATTTAAGAATCGTTGGTATTTATTTCTGCATACCACAAGACATTTATTTAATTAGAGAAACATGCTTTCATTGCATTTTGAGTCAATTAAATGGAAAAAAACCGTGGGTTTTATATGTTTTTAGGGTTTTGTAAAATCTCAACTCTCTCTGGGTTGTCTGATCTTTAACCTTACTAATTATGTACTTTGTTTTCATTGTGAATACCATTTAAACTTCACAAGGTCCTTTTACTCCTTCACTTCCAATGCCACGTAGCTTTTGTGCACGATTGCCCTGCTGTCAGTTCTTCAATACATCCCCTGCTCTGACTTAGGCCACATTGAATCATAACTTTCTCTTGCACTCATCGGACAGACAAAGCCCTGTGGATCAGGAAGAAAACCATGCCAGCTGACTGTCCTTGAGGGGTCAAAAGGACCCCTTCCCATCATTTTTCCTGCTTGATTCAGGGATGGCTGAAGCCTCAGTCCGCTGCAGCACCTGTGATGCGTCTTTTCAAGCAGAAACAAAGCCAGCCCTCCTGAGCTTTGCAGGAAATGAAGGAGCTAACTACAAGGCTAATTTGCATGCACCCATGTAGCATTCAGTCTTTCAAGCTCACAGGGTAATTTATGAAACAAATGACTGCCGTTTTCTATACCATAAACGCAATATTTAATCTGCACTATTTGCTCAGACAAATTTTATTATGTACTTGTCTTATACAGGGTTTTAACAAGCTGTGGTGGAGAGCTGTACACAGTACTTAATGCATGCACTGATACGTGTAAAATCTAAGATCAGGGACGACAGTATATATTTATAGCAGTGTCTGGGAGATTATATGTAATGAATACGTTATACCACATACACACCAGAGGCAGAGTTAAGGATGCGCCTGGATCCTGCAACGTGGCGTTTCCTAACTTCCGTGTGCTCAACCGTTCAACCTTAACATTCCCTGAACATTCTCCAGTGGAATATCTATCAGCCCACATAATCAGCTTGCAAGCTACTCCCACAGAGAAAGATATTTCAGATTGTCCTCTTCCAAGAGACATTAATTAATGCATTTTCATTTTGAAATGCACTACTTTCCAGTCAACATGTTCTCATGACGTTTAAAAAGCTTTAAATCTTTGTGGAGTAAGGCTCCCCAGGAAGGTTAAAAAAATACTCTCTGCATCTCATTTCCTTGGGGCTTCTCTGTTCTGCCCTTCCACTATAGCTATTATGCACAGCTTGAATTCTGGGAAGACATGATACTGTTGAAATACAAGTAATTATACTATTCTGTCTCATTTTTACCAACTATTATTTTCATTTTTGCTCTTTCTTTCGTCTTTTTTTCAACTGTCTTTATCTGCTGCAAACATCACTTGCAGGTTATTACTTGCAGAGAAAATGCCAGCTGAAAATTGATGATAGATTGGTGAGATGTAAATGATTGCGTATTGGGGGGCCCAAATTACAAAATAGCTATTTGGGTAACCAGTTTAATCTGAATTCTTGCATGCTGGGCAATTCCAAAGTATTTCAGAAGGTTTTGTTCAAATTTCCTCTATGAAATTATACCTATAGTGCATTTTTCTTTATTAAAAGCATAGAATGTAAAGATATGAAAAAATGTAGCCTCTTTGGTAGAACTAGCAAGAAGTTTTGGGGGGCACCACAGACCTTGTAGTAAAATCTTACAACCGAGGAATTGCAATTTGATGTTCATTCCTGAGTCAAATACTGCCCTGGAATAATTAAAGATAGATTCATTAATTTCTAACATCCAGCCCACAAGGCAGACCAAGAAGGCTGGCACGTACATTCATATAGTAATACTTTATAGTATGAATGGGATTTTTTGGGAATTATGAGTAGGTAGTTCTTTGAAACAGAAAAATCGGTTGCCATTGCAGTTTAGATTTTGCTAAGCAATAAAAATCATAAAAGAACATTGTGTTGCTTTTTAATTGTCATTTATCTAATAAAAGGAGTAAACTGTTGAAACCTTCACTTTTCAGAAAAATGGCACTGGGGAGAATATAGTAGGTGAAATGGTGAAGCTAGATATTTTTGTGCTCAGCATTTAAAGGTAAAAATGGCTTCAGCAAAAGAAGTTCAGCTGAGAAATTTAAATGTATACAGGTTTGTGGGCCAAATAGGGATCCAGGGAATTACACGACTGATTAATTTGGCCACCTGTGTTCATGAAGCTTCCAAACCCTAACAAATAGAAGTAGGTAGTAAAATAAAGATTGACTATTACAAGTTGTAACAGCCTTAATAGCAGCACTTGAGACTTGATCTGGTGACATTATTGCCTGAATTAAAACTCCACGCTGCTCTGGCTGTGCAAAGATCCAGAGCTGGACAGAAGCAAATGCTGGAATGGGAATGTGCACCTCAGCCAGAGTCCATCCAACAAGCATCATCTGCTCTCACAGACAATAGGATGTCAAGCTTTCAACATGAGGTCATCAGACCTGACCACTGGCAGCTTGGCTATGCTCAGGACACTGTCTCAAGGGTGGACAGTGATCAGTTAAGACATTTGACAGCACCAGTGAGACTGTTGAATGAAACGGGACTGGCACAGATCAGAAGCAGAGAGGCAAGAACTGGGAAGCTAAGGTTTCTGCCTCTTTGTGTCAGAAAGCCTCCCATAACGTCTATTATTACCATTTATCCTGAAGAACATTTTACTCCTCTTGCTTAAGGTGTTAGGAGAGATTGGTGAGGAGTACAGGTTGATAGGACACCTCCCGTAATTGCCAAGAGATATTCCTCAGAGAAAAGATGTTTTGACCATGTTCGCATTTTCCTCTAAAGATGAATGTGTGTGATTGTTTTAAAAGGATTAAATTGATACTCTTTGATGTATCTTTACCAGGTTTTATGAAAGCTTTGACCAAACAGTGTAGGTGATAAATTCATTATGGGTGATAAACTCATTATAGTGATAAACCTGGTATGGGTGATAAACTCATTACAGAAGAGCCCTAGTATGGCAAGGCTGATACAAGGCTTTCTATCACTGTCAGCAAAATTGCAAACTATAAAACTTTCACTCACATAACTGATGATCTTGGCACACTCCTCTCTTCCATCTCACCCTGTTCAACGGTGAGCTTAGACACTCACAGAGTTTCACTTATTGTCTTCAATCCCACAACTCACAAATCCCTACATATTCTTGTTAACAAGTCCAGGTTCTCAGCTGATTTCTGACTTTTCCTCATACCAGAGACATATCAGGAATTCCCCCACTGCCTTCCTTCACTTTCCCAGCCCTGCCCTTCCCACAGGTATTTCCACCAGACGTCCTCAGATGCACAGTGTGGGGGAAGACTCTCATCTTGCTTAAGGAAGCACTATTTGGTCCGACCACCACGACCACCTTGTTCAGACCAACATCTCATTTCTCCTAAAGTCTTCCATACTAACCTTTGCCTAGAAAATACCCTCTTGGGATCCTTTACTCAAGACGCATTTTTCCACTAGCCTGACAAGAAATTGCCACCTGTAATGGCCCATCTGAATGCTAAAACAAATTACTTGCAACACAGCTATTGCTACAGAATCTTCAAAATTTAGCAATGCATATCTTTTCCTCCATCCCTCCAGCACCTATAGGGTAACATGGGGATACATCCTGCAAGAAAGGCCATGTGAAGAATAAAAGTAATGGCATAATTCTGCATCTGGAAAATGTATTACTGTAAAGATCTCTAGGTCTTTCAAAGTGGGACACCTACTACAGATTGCCCAGTCAAGTGGCCTCCGTGACTGACAAGTTGATCATTTAAACATGGTGTCCTCAGCTGAATCCAAGTCTCATGTTCACTTCTATATTTAATGTCTTTGCTCATCTGAGACCTAGGTGCTTCCCTGGTTCCTGTCTGCAGGACTTCAGATCAGGTATTGACTAGAATACACAGGGAATTGAATCTTAGAGAAACACTACAGTCAGTTGAGATCCAAGTGTTTTTAGCAGCTGCAGATGCTTTGTCTGTCTAACAGAAATAGGAGTAGGTACTAAGACAAGTAAATAAACCATCATACTTGACAGCAAACATACAGCATGTGGCAACTCTGTCACTTGGTAACACGACAGAAATATATTTGAACAGGATTAAGGAGGTAGGATTGTGATGATTTTATTTTAGTGCCAAGGTGATTTTTCTTAGGGATAGTTTAGTGATTAGCAGAATGGCTCAGTGCCACAGAAAAAAAATTCCTCCTGATTCTGTGCATTGAGCTGTTTTCTGCTAAATTAATGAATTGAATTGGTAAAAGACCGGACAGATGGCAGAAACGGCACAAAGGAGTTGTGGGAGTTGAGTCCACCTTTCCAGCATAAGAGCAGGACAAGGAGAGCTACAGGCACAGGGTCACAGGGAGAAAGCAGGCCCTTTCAACAGCTCTGTGTACTGTTGAATCAGGCACCAAAATACAATTTGCAGATTTAGACAGAAAAATTTAAAGAGAAAAACATTCAGAGTCAACAGGATCTCACTACAGGGCAATATTTGGTCTCAGGGGGTTTTGGTTCTAAATGTTTTCAACTATTACTTTTCCAGTGATATTGCAACAATATTTACAACGAGGATCCTGTATGTAATATATTGTACAAATTCAGGAAGATTATCTCTGTTGTAGACAGCCTAAGCCCAATGTCCTCAATATGCAAATCGATGTATATGGGAGAGCAGCATTCACATATCTTTATATGCATCACTACAGGCTCAGAGTTGAAGTCTTACAAAAAATTTGAATTTCAAAAAGGAGAAGAAAATAGCACTTGCAATGGTATGGCCAGCTGGTGACTGTTTCATAACAAGGCCTATTTTCTCCCTCCTTTAAATATAATTTACTGGAACTTTACTTAGAGATGCAACAAATTAGCAGCTATTCATTTTGTAATGAAGAAGGCCTCGTGAAATCTAAGCTGTGAATAGGCAATCAGAATTTATTTGGACATAAAGAGTTATTTACCAGGCTAATATTTCAATATTGAACTCTATACTGCTATCAGTACCATCATAGACCATGCTATGCAGTTATTTTAAATTCTTATGTCATTGCATTGCCTCTGATTCTGCACAGTACCTGTAGCTATTGCTAATCCCTTCATGAAAGACCACCAAAAAAATTCAAATTGGTTCTTCTTTGCATAATACATAAATTTAACTCATCTCCCCACAGGTCTGAACAGGCAAAGGGAAGCTTTTATTCTACTGGAACAAAGTAAGTTCTAGGGATTCAACAATGTGATTACATGCAGTCTTTACTTAAGTTCGATCGACAATTAAGAACACCAAAGAAAACCAGCCTTGGTTCTTTTAATGCAGCTACAAAATATGCATAACCACATCATTTCTAACTGATCTTCTAACTGCCTTCTAACACCCAAATAAGTTTGCACTTCCATTCCATCAGTTAACCTTTAGGTGGGCCACCGATAACTCTTTGCACTGATGTTACCTATTATGTTCAGAAAATGTTTCCCACTTGGCAGGGTACTGGTGATGTTGGTTGATAAAACAAAGGGCTCTTGTTGCTATGCCTCTTCTTTGCCCCTGAGCTTCTTTCTCTGTGTGAGTAACCCTATTGTTTTGAAGAAATGGTGGCCAGTTAGATGGGCAATTGGCTTACTGCTGAGGTTTCTGCAATGCTTTGGATGAAATTCGTGTGACTGCAGAACAGCAGGTTTGTTGTGCCCAGTCTTCTGGGAAAACAATCCTGGATCCTGGACAATGGTATAAAACTTTTGAAGCCCTGAACAGAGCTTTTAATTGTTATAATATTTTTCTCATTTCACAAAGATACGTGTGGGGAAATTTAGGTGTATGAGACCCCAAGAGCCTTCATGGTGTCTGTGTGTATTCTTTCCTCTCTAAAGGTTGCCTGTACTTGATAAATCAGTGACTGTGTACAAAGGTATACAGCTGCCTAGTTTTGGATAAGCAAAATTTGAAGTCCCAAAATCTCAGTTTCTCAGAGGAACCTATGCCTAAGACCATTTTAGGCACCTAAAAATTGGAATCAAAGTGGGAACTAATCACAGAAAACTTACTTAAATCATTACAGAAAAACTGTTACTCCCCAAGGTTAGGAAAGAGGCATCCAGCTGAATCTGACAGATCTCTGGAAGTAAGATTTTCTCCCCAGTGTCTACAAAGTCTTTTGTTGCTAGTGCATGGGGCAAGGAAGACATTATGTCCTTTTGGGCAGCAGGTCCCTTCCCACCTCCTGAAAAGGTTCAACAGTCTTTAGTGCAAGAGAGACACGGTGTTGTGTGTTGTGAGTCTGGCCAGCAATAGCATGCCGGATGGGGCAGCACAGAGCTCCTATAGGTGGTGGAGTTTTCTCCCACGTGTATTTTTATCAGTCTGAACTGCTCTGCATTTTCCTCCTTCTGTTTTACTCCCAGCTGTAGTTGTATTTTAGTCTGTGGTTCTCTACACTGTTCTTTCATTGCAAAATGATTATTATAACTGTGCTGGAGTCACAAGGGAGAACCTACGTGGGTATTAGGTCATGCGTTTTCTTAGCAAGTTATACACATTATGTGGGCATGTAGCACATCCCCATGAGCAACAGCCTTACTTCTTGCTTGTTTTAATTACTAAATAAATTAACTGTAAGTATCAAGAAATGTTTTTAAGCAGTGAATGTACCAGATCAGAGGAAATATTCAGAAGGTATGAAGAAAGTGAAAATAAGTTGAGCATGTGCTTAAGTGTTTTGCCACTTTTGCTGAGACTGATTTTTCACAGCTACGCATGTATATCACACTCATTCGTCACCCTGCCCTCACCCAGGGACTCAGCGTCCTGCAGAATGAGAATAGGAACCCTAAATCCCTGTCAGCCAGCCAAAGCCATGCACTCTGTATAACAAATTTCTGTTGTCCCCAAAGGTGGCTTCGAATAATTTCAATAAATCTTTAGTAATGTATTTCTGTATCTCAAGTACGTAAAGGTCAGATGGTGCTATTCTGACTGACCCCGACCCTCAGCTATTTTCTCTGTGAGCACAGCAGGGCTGCTCGGGCAGTGATATACGGCAGTGGTGACCAGGAGAGGCAGAGCCTGGCTGCTCCATCTTTCTGCTGGTGGCAGGCGATGGTCGCTGCCCCCCCGGCCATGCTGGCTTTGCAGTGCCCGGGGCGGGAGGAGGCTCCTTGCCCGCAGGGTCCAAGCACAGCCCTGCCAGAGTGTGCTGCTTGCACTGCTTGTCTGCGGATTTAATGGAGCTGCCTCTGGTTAAGCCAGAGCTTTTTTGTGCCGTTGCTTCCTGGCTCCCCCTCAGCGATTTCCTTGTTTAGTTTCAACATTTTAATTTTGCCAAAATGTTAAGGCAGCCCTTCACCTGCTGACTGGGTGTAACAGCGCCGCAGCAAATGGGGGGAAATAAAAAAGGTGCTTAGCTCAGCTGAAGTCCCTCTCTTGCCGCCATAAAATTAATTGTTATCATTATCTAGCTGCTTTCTGGAGACCATCAAGTTACCTGCTACACAAACTGTAACGGCAGTAACAGCAGCTGAACCTGACATACAGCCCTGCCCTTGGTGTATTAAATCACTCTGATGTAATGTCTCACAAACCACATGACTCACCTATTAAACCTTTCCAGGGGCATGTGCTCTGGCAGGAGGAGAGAGCTTGTAATGAGGCCAAACGCACAGAGGATAAAAGGAACATATTATGAAAACAAGCTATTGAAGCCGTGCATGCTAATTTGAGCGAATGCATTTGGACATGCAGGAGATTTGCTGTTTCTGTGCAAAATATTTCCAATTCCTTACTTCCTATTGCAAAGCTGATTGAGTCAGCAGCAGCTTGCCGCTTGCATTCCAGGTGGCGTGATATGTCTCCTCATGCACTAACTCATATAGGTCATTAATATGCTAAATAAGTTGTAGCCAATTGGCTCCCATGGTGACAGCTCCAAAAGCTTCATGAATAATCAATGGAGCACCTGGAGGCATGAAATTTTCATACAAAGAGTTTCTAGACTTTGCATTAAGCTCTGAGCAGGGACAGACAAGTGATAGACACGACTGGCACTTTGAGGAATTTCAAAAATAAGAAGTGTTATTTTAAAAGAAAATAGCAATTTTATTTAAATAAGAATAAATCTGAAACTCCATTTCCTGGAGCATTTTTAAGAAAGGCACCTAAAGTGGTTCCCTTGCCATCTTCTGGACAGAAGCATGTTATAGAGTTGTTGAGGGTGAGTGGGAATACTTCAGCTATTCTGTATAACCTTCAATAAGCTCATCACAAAGCAGTAAGGATTCATTGACAGAATTAAACAGCTGCAACTTTAGAAAATTAATAAATGATTACTGCCTTTACCTATTTTTTCTGAAAAAATTGATATGCCTAGATGATTTATGAGTAAAAATCACGTGATCTGAGTAACACTGACAATTGTTATGAGCAGGGTCTTGGTTCACCCACTTAAAATCTGGCACCTTTCTGACTTTGCTTCCTTTTTAAGTACTAATGTGTAATCTCGGAGACCCTTTCAGGCAACTTTATTACTGAAACAAGCACACCATGGGCAGGACATGTTTCAGTCTTTGATTGAGCTGATCAGAAAATTATTTAGGCCTCCCACAGGAACTGGGAGGATGTTAGGGATAGTCCTGCCTTGTGCTTTCCCCAAATCAGCTTGTGCCTCACGTGTTCCCAGTGCTGGCAAAGAAGAAATTGGAGATGTGCTCTGCAGTCAGCAGTATGTGTACAGAGACAGCTGTAAGAAATGAGGCAGCTCCAGTATTTCCCCTTCCATGTGGGGCTGTTGTGTGCAGGAGACTGTCTTGAAGGAGTCCAGTGCTGGGGGGGTTGTGGGACCCTGCCCCTCCAAAGCTTTGCGCCACTGTCCAGTTCTCTGTTGTGAGTATTGATTTCTGTCTTGGGGTGACTTTATGATGTGTATCCCCTATTGCTGCTCTACTGTCGCTGTCTGCACCACAAATGGCACAAAGAATAACGACACAAAGTCCAAGTCCAGGAGCAATAACACTTATTTAATTAATTACAAATCAGTTTATGTAACTTGGTTCGCCAGCATGGCATAAGGTCATTGGTCACTGATCATCCACCTCCTAGAATGATTGGTGGAGGCTACAAAACATTCATTTGAAAATATTTTCTTCAGTATACGGTAACAACCCTGCTGCTGAATAACAGCAGGTGCAAGATAAAAATTAGTTTACAGAACCTGTAGCAATGTTTTTGATAGTTTTTGTGAGAGACGCAGAACTCTCACAAAATGCTACAGAAAGCTGGAAAATTTCTCTGCTAAAGCTTTTCAGCGTCCACACTCTACCGCCCTGATGGTCTAGAGGTTAGAATTCCTGGTTTTCACTCAGGCATGTGAATTTCTTCCAAATTTGTCCAAACAGGCACAAATTCTCATGCAGATGCACTGAGAGGAGCAAGGAAAAGTGTCAGTAGTTCATGTCTGCTTGACATATTTCTCACACAACTGCTGAGAAGACAGCAATGCTTCCAGCCACTTCTTCTGGCACTACTACAGGCAGTTTTCCAATCACGTCCTACAGAGCCTACAAATTACATGTGCTTCAGTCTCAGCTGTATTTGGTGTATTTCAGATGAGATCCTCCACAAAATATTTGTGCTCTTTGCCATCTATTCTGACATAATGTCAGTCTTGGTCATGCATCAAAAGTTGGAGAGTTCAGGCTGTGGAAACACCACGAGCACCACCATGATACTCATGTATCAAGAGTTTTGATGTGATGAAAATCTACAGATGTTGGAGATTATCAGAAGTGGCACAGCTAGTTTTAGCTGAATAACTTAGAAATCTCTGGTTTTCCATCTTGAGCACTTCTATAAGCAGAAGAAAAGAGCATGACCATATTGCCAACATGGCCCCACATAACAGGGGCAGCCCTTACTTTGGATTAGTGTGGTCTGCCGTCATCAGAATTGTACAAAGTTGCTAGAATTGTTCTTTGCAATCTCTTTTAACAGTGACATGCAGTAATGGTATAACACCAGAGAGGCAACCTATAGGGTTACTAGAAGGTAACATGTAACTGGGAAGCAACATGGAAAAACTCAAAAGGAGTTTGAACAGGCTTTTTCCCCACTAAAGTTTAACTGAAATCTCTACAGACCTCTTGTGGATTTGTGTGCTCACACAGCAGTTGTGCTGGCTCAACCAGGAATACAGCAATAGGCAAAGGTTGATCAAATATTAAAAAGTTAAAAAAGAAAAACATTAAAATAGGTACAAAAGAGAAAGCACAAGGTCTTTTGAAAAGTATTGGCAGTGTTTTAATGTTTTCTAAAGTAAAAGAACTACATGTTGTAATTTTTTAGTATTATCTTGATCTTGAATAACCTGCACCGTTGTCACTTTGTACAATGTAGTTCTCTTAAGCACACGGCATTATAAGCTCTGGCATACAGAAAAAATTCCCACATGAAAGTGCACACACACTCACGTGCACACACACTCACGTGCACACATACACAGCTTTCTCTTGAGATCAACCATCAGCTAGAAAGCATTGAAGATGTCTTTGCAAGGGTCTTGGCCTAGACAAAAATATCCCCAAATCCTCTAGCTCGTTCATTCATAAAGGAACAAAGCAGGTATTTTCTTGATCAAACCCTCAAGGAGAAACTTAAAACATCCACCATCTGTAGAGTAATGGCACTGACTTCTGTAGGCTTTAAGAGTTTGCTCAAGTCCTTCAAAGACAGTGATTTCCAAGGCAGTGCACATCTGCCAGGCTGGTTAACTCTGTTCTTTGTAAAGGGAAACAGTCTGACAAAAGTACTAGTATAAGTGATGCCCACATTATCTTCTTGCAAACTTCCTCCACACAGCATTGTATGCTACTGTTGCTACACCTTGTGCCTACATCTTAGGTGGAGACAGCTTGATGCAGGTGTAGACTGGGCAGGATAATATCATCACACATTTACCTACACAAAAAATGTGATTAGTACTTTGCATCCTCAAAGACTGTCTTAGGAAAAGTGGGGAATAAGGGTGGTGAGTCACAGGATCTCTACACCTGTATTGACTTTGGCCATGATGAATTTTTTTCATAGTGACTGGCACGGTGAAATGTTTTGGATTTGTGATTAAAACAAAATTTGTTAATAACCCAAAATGTGTTAGTGACCAAAGTGATATTTAATACAAATGATACTGCTCGCCAAAAAATGCTGGATGAAGAAGGAGGGAGGACATTTGAAGTTATGATATTTGTGCTCCCAAGTAGACATTACACATTATGACCTCCACTTTCCTGGAGAAGGCTGAATACCTGCCTGCTGATGAGAAGTAGCTGATGAATTTCTTGTTCTCTTTTATATTGCCTTTTCTTTACCTATTAAACCATATTTTCTCACTTTTACCCTCCTGATTCTCTCCCTTGTCACCCTGGGGCAGTCAGTGAGTGGCTGTGTGGGACTGAGCTGCCTACCAGGGTTAAACACCACCACTGTCATACCTCAGAAACATCTTGGGGGCATTGGAAAGTTCCTGGCTCTGAAGACTGGTTCAATTCCTTTTCCTCCTGGATTGCTGTCTCCAATTTCCCAGAGAGCAATGTAGAGGAGGTAAACCTTAGAAAGGTGTCTTCTCTCACATCTGCTTCTGTCAGTTTGTGTGTGTAAGATTTTCCTTTCTCCAACTTGTTTTCAGGGTACTCCGTGCCAGATTTATTAAGCTTTGTAGCTACATCCAGAATATATAATTTGGAATCCCACACTGGTTGTCTGTTTAAGAAATGAAATGCCACACTTCATGTAAATATATTTTCATTTGAAAATAAAGTGCACAACTTAGAGTAAGGAGAGTAAGTACTTGTAATGACTGATGGAGAATTAGGGAAGTGGTGCAATTCAGGCATGTCTTGTTATGACTGTACATGTTAAGCCTTACAAATATGTTACATGGAATAACAGCTATGAAGCGTGCTCACTTCTGTTTAAACTTAAACTCTACACTGTGTGAAGGAATCTTACATGAGATAATTACTAACAGGGACAAAAGCTTGACTTTGACATTTTGAACATGCATCCTTCTAAATTCTGTTACAGTCATTTGTAGTATCTAAGCAGCTATAAAACAGATTGGTGGCATCTCTTCTGACATATTTTATGCGTACAAGTCCTCTGTGCTGTAAGAATAATGCTACTACTTGTGCTGTTTTAATGCTTTCCTGGATCATAGCTGAAAACTTGCCCTCATCAAAAAGGACAGAAATGCCATTGAATTTAGTTACACCAGAATTTCTTCTTATATATTTGTAAAACCTGTTCCGATCGAGGGTTCAGTGGAAGTCTGAAGATAACTCTGTTGGTGATTAATCTGTCAATTTGACTGATATTTTAAAAATATACCTGAGTAGAAGAATTTTCTTCCCCACAAGAACAGCAATTTCTTCTGTGCTCTGCCAGGCTTGAGTCTTGGGACCACCTTGGATAACACCCTGGAAGGTGCAATTACTGACTCATGCACTGGAGCTGGGACTCGGTTGAATCTGAACTCTGTCTTTGCAGCAGGATGACATCCAGCCATTCCCACCCAGAAGCCACGCCAGCAAGTTCTCCAGCCTAAAGGAGCTGAGGATCAAGGCAGCAAATCAGTGCAGAAGTAAATAACATGGATTAGCAGTAGTGAAGACTCAGGCACTGCTGTTGACCTTGACTAGGTCTGAGACTCATTTTCCCTACTACAAAACAAAAATTCCTTTATCCCTTTTAAAGTTTGATAATTTTTGGATAAAAAAGCATAGAAGAAGTAAAAAAAAAATCATATTTATAGTTTATTTGATGCCAAACTGTTTTTTATCCTGAGGGGACTTTGCTGTGTCTACTGGGTTTCCTCATGGTTCCTCTCAGATCACTATTGAGAAAGAAGCATAAGAAAAAAAATATTAAAAACCTATAAGTGTTTTTTCTAAATTCCATTTCAACAAATTTCAAGAGAATCTCTCAGGAAATGAAACCTGTCTAGCTGTCATGGGGGGCTCCATCTGCAGTCCTTGTGCTCCATCAGAAGGCTACTAAACACTGGGAGAATTTTTCTGCCTTTGCATTGAAAACAAGTGTCTTTACATTGCTTACCAGAGTGCAAATCTGGAGCTCTGGAGTTTACTTGTGCCCAGAAGTTTCAGAGCTTACTGTCCACTTCCTGCAGAAATCCTAGACCCATAGATGTTTTCAGTAATTACTTAGCTGATGTTGCAGGTTCTCCGAAGTAAGAAAATCTGCAGGCATGTATTGTATTATATTATGCAAGGTAAGACACTAAAAACCTGTCAAGAAAAGAGAGTCTTTTTTCTCAAGCAGCCTCAAGCCGTCACAAACATCTTAGTTCACCAGGAATTACTGATATTTAACATGTAACATTTTGACTAGAATCTCTTCTGACTTGGAGCAGGTTTCTACTTTCAGCTAGCGGGATTATTGCTGCGGGTTTAATGCCTGCCAAGTACTGCATTTGTGGGGTTCACAAAGTAAGTATTACATTTTTGCATTACTTTGCACATAGTAAAACTTATTTTTTCAGATATCTCACAGATTCAATCTCACAAAGAACTGAAATTTCATTGAGCTTTCCACTTTTCTCTGGAAATTTATGGGGAACTGAGGTAGGAATAGAATATTTGCTATTTTCAGACGGTCGCTGTCTGATGTATTCATGAAATGTGTGTGTCAACAGATATATTTCTTAGGCCTCCTGTAAATTAATGAAATAATAATAAATATTTTAAGGGTCTAGTTTATTTGAACCACCCTAGATTCATGCTTAAGGATGAGGTCAGTCATTCCTTAGTTCTTTTCTATTGTCTCAAAAGTGGCCAAAGTTGAATAGTTAAGGTGTAGATGCCTAGCCCATAAACACCTACATGTGGAGAGGTGAATTCTCACTGCAGAGTCCAGGACATCTTGTTAATCAAATCACAGAAAACCAGTGAGATGCAGATATGTGGATGATATATGTACTCTATTTAGAAGGTGGTTTCAAAACATCATCTTTCTTAATTGCTTAGGTAGTCATAGTAATGCCATGCTTTATTGTGATCTTTTCAAACATCAATGTAAATAATTGTAAAGTAATATTTGAATTTCTCATAGCTATAGCAATTAAGTGGAGCAGAATTCTAAATTATAGAGGTACATTTACAAAATATGACAAGAATATTCTAGAGCTTTGTCTCTGGTACAGGTTATTCCTGGATGTCATCTTATCCAATGGCATAAATACTGCTTTTATAACTGTCACGTAAAAAATCTTAGATATGCTTATCTAAGACTTGTGTCAATTGCTTGTTTATCATCCTTGACTATTACAGTAAATGCTATTTAAAATCTACTGTTTCTGGAAAGCACTTAATCTTCTAAGCTTCAAAGGGTAAATAATGTCCAATAAGAGGCATCAGAGACCCCGACCCTGGTAGCAGCTTCTCAGAATCTGTTACTTGGTTTGTTTTTTTGTTTGTTTGCTTTTTTAACACCCCTGTCTGAACCAGGAGGAAATGGCCTGGGTCTGTGAAAAGACTCTGAGGATGACACTGAACTGGTTTGACTGAGTCTGGCAGTTTGCACGTGGAACAACAGCACATCATAGGCTTCCAAAACCAAAGCAATCACAGCCTGCCATCTAGTTTGACCCCGTGCGTTTCAAAGGGTCTTCTGCCGCTCTACACCCCAAGACACGTCATAGTTCAAGAGCACCACATTTTCCAGTACGGTAATTTCTGAACCTGATCGTCCCCTTTACCAGTACTTTCTGCTGCCTCTAAGCAGCAGACACGGGTCTGCTCTGCGTGGGTTGGCTGTTTTGCACGTGGGAAAAGGAGGCCACCACAAACCCTCTGCTGAAGGCCAGTTCACAGTCAGCTGCCCGCAGACAGATGGACCCTCCATTCCCTCACCATGTTTTGAGGAAGAACAATGTGTCAGCTTCCAATAGACTGGTGTGGTGTGTGGCCAGAGCTGGATGAGCTTCTTGAAGCAGTTCAGGTTCCAGGAGCTGTCTCCATGCAGGTCTGGAGGCTGTGCTGGCATCCTGCAGAAGAAAGCAGCTGTGCTGTCTGCTACCTGCACCTGAATACTTGGTCCTTCAACCTGTGCTTAGCTGCCTTAATGCCTTTTCATTATGTCCTGTGTTTCAAGCAGTAATTTTTTACCAGTAAGACTGGGGACATGGCATCAAAATGTTCAAATACTCATGTATGTTTTATATCAAATTCTGCGGAATTTTCTGTCATCCTTCAGTGACTCAATATCATATTTGTTGCATGTTCTCCAGACTCAGCTGTAAATTTATGCCTTGGGAACCAGAGATTGAAAGGGATTTATCGCTACACCAGGCTCCTGCTCCTCAGATGATTTGCTCCCCTTTTGCCCCTGACAGACAGGACCCCATCAATAGAGGACACAGAAATGCAAAATTATCGTGAGGTCTCTGGAACCTTCATCTTCTCTCTGTGTCACGCAGTGTGCTGTCACCACGGCCTCTTTCTCACCAATTTGTCCCTCATGCCTCTCTGATCTCTGCATGTATACATATACAAAGTTCTTTTCACCAGCATCTACCTATCCAGCCAGACAGGTAGCTCTTGGTTAGAAGGGGACTATATTCCACTTTTTAGTGTGGAATGCATGCAGTGAGCCTGTTCTCAGCAGAAGATGTGAGATGGTATGAGTGCATGGCCCACATTTGAGCAGAGGGTATCCCTGCTCTCATGGGGACTTGTTCTGGTCACTGCTAAACCCGTCTGGCCAAATATGCTGAAGGAAGGCATCATTTCCAGAAATATTTAGCTCCAGATCTTAACTGACCTGAGACGTTTAGTTTAGAGTTTACAGGCTTTTAGGATTTGCCAGTATTTGACTGGCTTCTCTCATTAGCAGTAAAAGTCACTTTTGTTTTACAAAGATGGCCTCTTAGTCAAATTGCTAAATCACAATAAGAGATGCTCACCAGCAATTTTCAGCATGAGGAACACAATGTGTTTCCCCTCAGCCTTGTTCTCAGACATGACTAAATTCTGCTCTTACATTCACTCCTCCCTCACCCTGCTCCTTTCCAATGAGACAACCTGCTGGAGTTCACAATTTTCTGTGTTTGATGAGAACTGTCAAACAATCCTAAAATAGGCATTGTTATCAACAGCCATTATATCCAAGGCAGCTTACTCCAGTAATGAATAAATATCCATTCTCCTTCCACCCACAGATACACACCTGTCATTAGTGACAATCACAAACCATGCAACACGTTTTCGTGGGCAGGACCTTAATTATTTCCCTCAGTCTCCCCTTGCATCTCCTTAGAACACTTGCCAGTTTAATCAGTTATTGCTGAGTTGGAAGTCTACTGGTTTGGAAGGAAAGAGCTTGTTGAAGGGTCTTTTAAGAGATCAGGCACACCGCAGGTGTAGAGTTAAAATTAATGGCATCTGCACTGAGGTGCGCAGTAGCTGCGACAGCTGTGACAGATGTAGTGCAGCTGCAGATTACACAGCGGTGCAGTCACCCTGTGTCACGTGCCCAGCGTGCGTGTCCTCCTCAGCAGCTTTGTCTGGGCAGAGGAAAAAGTCTGATGCTAAGCCTGTCCTAGCAGCTCCTTAAAACCGACAGGACTGAGAACCACCCCTAAAGTAATACAGTTTCTAGCAAGGTCTAATTATGTCACAAGGAAGAAAAAAACCCCACAACATATCTTTAATATTTAGAAGTTGCCTTGAACTTGCCTGAGCACAGTGACTTCAGTGACTGGTTTTCTGGCCTGGCAAACTATGTTTTCTCTGGAGCTCATTGCAAAGCAGGGCTGGGTCAGCAGCAAAGATGTGGCTTTATGTAAAGACTCGAAAGAAGGGAGAGCAGAGGGGTTGCAAGCCAGCTCAAGAAAGGCACTCAGTGCTAAGGGGCCACTGAAGAAGAAGCTGCAGACATAGTTGCAAAAGAATTTATCACATAAAAATATGTGTGATGCTACACAGAGCGTGTGTATGCAATATTCATAAGACTGTCTTCTAGACGCACTCTTCCTCTAGATTTTGAAGCTGTCTGAAATCTGCCGAGTTTCAAACCACTTAAATATAATAAAGCCTGCACTGATTATATCATGATTGCTGACATTTGGTGTCTGTCAGTCTGAAATAACTTTTCCTCCTTGCTATAATTTCCTCTAAGAAGCAAAGCGGAGTCAGTGATTTTCCACAAAATGTTCTCCAAACAGCTCCTGCCTGAATGTCTTGGTGGTATATTTCTGAGGTCAAATCCTTTTGCCCAAAAGCTTTTCCTTTCTTCCCACTTTTCATGTATTTGTTTGTCTGGTACTTCTGTGTCTGATGCTCTTGACTGACAAACTGCAGTGCTACCTGTGTATGAAAGAATGTTATTAAAAATCTTAAAAAGATCCTATTAATATTTTATTAGCATTTCTTTTCTTCCTGAGACTGAATGACAGCTTACCCAAGATAGCTGATTTTAATTATTTTTTTCAGCCTGTATTCCTCTTGTCACTGTCTCCTCCAGCACCAATCCAGTCAGATGTTTTTCTTTATTATTACCATAAGGCCTCAACAGCCTATAATTACTCTAAAGAATTTCTTATCTTTTATTTCTGAAGCATAGATTTTCCCTTCTTTTCATTTTCTTTTTTTTTAATATATTTTGGTAAGATCTGTAATTAACCTTGCAGCTGTTGATAGTCTGCTTGAGTCTGTAACTATTACACTTCATGTAGTTTCTGTCTGTCCCCCCCTCCCTTTTCCTGTGTGACTGCAGGTGAAGGGCTGGTTACAGTAATGATATTCCTGTCTTCAAAGCAGTGAACAAAATGTATACAAAAAATTCTTTTTGGAATTGCTTTGAAAAATCCATTTTTAATGTTAAGATGATTAAAATCCTTCTCTTAATAGCACACAGTGCATATTGCCAGACATTTCCAACCTGCAGTTTTCATTGCATTTGCCAAGGATGGGCGATGCAGAGGAGATGGCTGCATGGTGGTGTCTGTGTAGCACCCTTGGTACCCCAAGAAGGGAAGCAGCAGGAGTCCTACACCAAAATTTTGTCTGGTAGGGGACCATGCTGGTATTGACATTGATCAAATGCAAATAATTGCACAGATCACATGACTGCATTGCTTTCACTGGAAATTACTCTGCCTTCTACTCGAGAGAGGGAATTACAAGAAACAGGAGAGAAACTGTTTCAGATCTATGATAAAAAATACATAAGGTTACTCTCAAGATGCACTGCCTTGTCAGTAAATAAAAGGCTTCTTTCAGGATACTGTATTTCTGAGAATTATTATTTGTAAGTAGAGTAAATTCAGATGCAATATTTCCACGATAATTGTCCTTTCTTATATTTTTACAGAAGTACACTTGTCTTGGGCAGACTGATTGACATCATTGTGCTTGCAACATCCCCAAGAGATTTCTTTTTGAAAAGTAAACCACACCCAAACAGAACATGTTAGAAACAAATTTAGTGAAGGCATTGTTTCAGCATTTTAAGACTCCAATTTAACCTTTTCCGTGGACTACTGAAAGTTAGTCCTCCAGTGATGGAGAAAGTGGGTAGAAGTTGTTATAGATAGATTTCTAGTGTCAGTACTCTCCTTGAAGTCTTCTACAATGACCTCCATCATGTCATGCAGAGGCCACCTATTTTATGAGTCAAAGATCACTCAGACCTTTCAAAACCTCAAGTGTGAACTCCTAAAAAGAGATTATGGATTTTGAATTCATGCATGTCAAGATTTTAAGATGTGTCCCACGACACAAGGACAGAACTGAAACTCCACTTTTAATTTTTCCTGTGTAATATACAAAGAATATGCAGCTCTTTGTGTGTTGATTGCTTCCTAACATTTAGAGCTTATGATAAAAAAAGAGACACAATATAAAAGACATTCTTAAAAGCAGCTGTCATACTACTTGTATGCTAACCTAATTCTTTATTTGTTTCATTGGTTTTGGTTTCAATATCTTTTAAGAGTTCTTGGAAAGGAAAATCAGAGCTGGGAGAAATTAGAGCAAGGAACAGAAGTCACCTTAGCTACCTTTAGCTGTTTATCTGCAGTGGAAGGTTGTGTCCTGAGTTCACCCTACTGCTGGTGAGGAGAAAAGGGCCCTTTTAAGGAACAGTTCATCCTATCCTAAGATACATATCCAAAAGTGATGAGCAAATTTGTTTTCTCCAACGTTCATGTGTGCATCTTGCATAAGAAGTACAGATTAAACACTTTTTAGCATGTAATTTTACCCGTGGTGACCCTTTCCCATGCAAATAATTGAGAAACGGTGTTGGAATTTAGTTGGACTGTCAGTGCCCAAGTACTTATGCCACTTATATTTATATATTCCTGAGACAAAAATGGACATAGAGATCTCTCAGTGAACATCTGTGAAGTCCTTTGAAAAGTGTCCTAAGCAGAAAAAAACGCCAAAATAAAAATAACCAAATGTTGCAAAAAAGTTCTTTTAAAATTGGTATAAAAAGCAGACAGAGCAAAATCCAAGAGCTCTGTTTCAAACACTGCAGCTCTCTGAGCATCATTTGCTGTACTCAGCAGTTTGTTTCAATGCACGGACTCTTTGGGACTATAAAATAAAAGAGTAACATGAAAAAATCCCATCATATGTTACTTTTCAACATGTGTCAGGCAGCAAATTCTTTAGTCTGGTACTTCCTTACTGTATCCTAGGAAACATGAGTCAGTCAGAAATCTGGCTGTATTCGGGATCATGATAACCTGCAGTGGAGATAAAAATTTCTTCTACCTCAGTACAGACATAAGGCTACACGACACTTCATTGCATGTTGCTGCTCTACTAACAAATTTATCTGCCCTCTCCCTCTCATTTGGTTTCTTTCCATAGATCTTATCAAATTCCAGGATGTGCTGTGGCAGTCAAACATTTGAATTCTCTCCTTGAGGCTGGACCCATACTGGGTGTGAAACCACGATGTTCAGTCATTGCATTTTCTGGTATCAGGCAACTCTTGAATCTGTAGCAATGGCATGTAGTGAACAGTGTCCTTGAAAATAAAGGACCTTGTTCTTGTCAGCTAACAAGAATTACCTTCTTAAAGAAAAATGCAACGAGATGAGGAATTCCAAATGACAACTGGCATGTATTTATGTCTTGCCAGATTCCTTACATATTACCCTGGCTATTAGTCCAAGTACCTCTGGCTCTCCTCTCCCAAAATGTTACCTGTCAGAAAAAACATTTTTTCCATTCAGGCAGGCTTCTTGTCTTTGCCTCTGCTTAAAAACCTTTTCTGCTAGTTTCAAGAACAGCTGACATCAGTGAAAAGATTTTCAAAACTAATAGTTTTGGCATTGTCAGAAAAACAGGTATAGCCAATGAAATTATCAGGTAGCAGGCTGAAAATAAAACAAAGGAAGTACTTTTTCTCAGTATATAATTAAATTGTGGAACTCATTGCCAGAAGTTGTGGTGAAAGCCCAAAGAATAAATGTTTTTAAGAAGAAACTGGGCAATTTTATGAAGAAAAAGTTTGTTGGGGGATACTGAATGCAAGAGCCAGATTTGAACTTCCCCCAAGCACTATTGCCAGCAGCCAACAATGGCTTTCTTGGAGCGGGGGGGTTCTAGTTCTGGCTCAGCATCGTTGGTCCCATTTTCTTGAATTCATTTCGTGTTTGATGAAATAAGGCTATCCTGAGATATTATTTTCCATCTGTGTTTTCCAGACAGACCTTTAGTGGGTCTAAACATATGAAGAAAGGATATCATATGTACCATGTGTATCAGTTTTGTTCCAATCCACCAGTTCCCCCTTTTTCTTTTTGATAATTTTACAGTCCATTCATTGAAGTCTTTACATACTAGCTCCAACCCAAACCAATTCAAGTGATTATTTGCTAGGTATGTCAGGAAATACATAAACAATTCTTTGAGGTTTCACATTTGGAAGGAAGACACACTTCCTTTATTTACCAACATTGCAGAAAATATATTAGTATTAACTGCAATGAGAAAAATCACAGTTTGTATTCATACAGTGCTAAGTTTCAAAGAATCAGAGATGGAAAAGATCAATTAAGTTTTTTGGCTTCAAGGCAGGCTCAGTGTAGGCTCCTTGATGTTCATTTTCCATTGTTTCAACCATTTCTACTGGTGAACTGCTTTGCATGCAGAAAATGAAATGTGAATAAAAAAATTAAGTGCTTGAATCTGTTACTATGCATGCATTACAACATGAGATTTTAGTGGGTTTAGAAATATTAGTTTTATCTTGTTTGGCAGGAGAGTTCTTTGGAAATGATGAAAAGTGGATGGAGACAGCTCAGTTTGCTGAGCCAAGAGCTTCGTTTTCTTGACTCCAGCGCTCAGAGCCCTAAGGAGACATAGTACACTGTCTGAAAAAACACAGTTGTCCAATTTTGCCATCACCAAAACCCCAATGAGGGGAAAATGAATATTAATTACTTCCTGATTACAATACTGACTCACTACAATAAAGCATTCCTCTATGTGGCTTTTGTAAATATGTGTCATTACCCTGTTTGATGATTCCTAGCTATTCCAGGTTTTCTTTTAAAAGGAAACACCAGATAAAGAGTATAGCTCCCAAGGCAGATCCTGTACCTTATATATTATCATTACTAATGTTGCTGTTAACCACA
This sequence comes from Lycocorax pyrrhopterus obiensis, assembly GCA_014706295.1. Taxonomy (NCBI): domain Eukaryota; kingdom Metazoa; phylum Chordata; class Aves; order Passeriformes; family Paradisaeidae; genus Lycocorax; species Lycocorax pyrrhopterus. The sequence goes on from JACSVZ010000004.1 coordinate 94,715,999, forward strand.
AAAACCCAGAGTCTCTTTTTTTGGGATTTCTTATACATCTCAGGAAACAAAAAATCATATTCTCTCACCTAAAGATATTGCAAACTGCTGCGAAATGCAAAAATTTCAGACAGACAGAATCCATAAAACAAAGGTGAGTTTTCAAGGTGGTGGAGAGGGACAGCAGCAAAAATACAGTCCGGTAGTTACAGACATTAATTTTGCATGCAACTCAATGGTTCAAATAATATAGGGTTTTTGTTTTATTTCAGCTTTTTTCTGTGGGGCTTTTGTGTGTTTTAACAAATAAGTGCATGCTTCTTGTCTCTAGGGGTTGTTCTGCTTTAGTGCATTGGTGAGCCTGGGATAGACACAGCAGATGCAATGAGTTCTCAGGGAATCCAAACTGAGCAATGGACTTCTGGACTAGATCTATGATTAGATCTTTTCTTTAAAATAAAGCTACATTTGTGCAGTTTTACTCATCCATCTGGATAGCTTGAAAATAACTGCTTCTGCTTCTAAGTGTCTTGTTATAATTCTAAGTGTCTCAGAACTGCCTCTCTATTTTAAGCCTCCTTTAGAAAATGAATTTGGTGTTCATTAAAGGCTTCTTCCTCAGAGCCTCCTCGTTGAAATGCTATTGTCTGGCTACTTTTGGAAAGTCAAGGATCACGATGGAGCTCCTACCCTGTCTTCTGGAATTTCAGGCATTTTACCTAAGAATGAGAAAAGAAATAGGAGATCAGCTGTCACGCTGGTTTTTTTTTCTATTCTTGATGATATAGAAAGATAGACTCTGGTTTTGTACACTTAGATCGACATCCAACATGTCTTGCAAGAAAACAAGTACTCTGATTTTATCTTGTGTTAAACGTACACCGAATTTGGAAAAATAGATGTTATTTTTGTTTTTATTTGTTTTTTACAGGTTGACATGTGTTCCAGTCACATGCTCACTACTGTTTTATTATTGTTCAGTCACATGATTTTGCAATTTCAAGTTTAACATCCTATTTCTGCAAAATAATAGGGTTTTTTTGTCTCTTTCACCAGTGTCGGAACAGTTCCACTAAAGTCTTCTCCATGCTGGGGAGAAATTTCTTACCATCAGAAATAAACACATGAGAAAATAAAGGGAAATTTGACCAGATATTATTTCAGGGAATCACAGTAGAAGGACTTCATCTATTCTATGTTTTGCTTTACTGAGCTGCAGTGATTTTCACTCTTTTTCAACAATTTTTTTATAAGCATGTATCCCTGAAAAACAAACGTAAGCTTTCTAATAATGTCCTTTTTTTTTTCTTAGTTAGCGCTCACGTCTGTCAAGAAATCACTCCCAAAGTGCTGGTAGTCTACGCATCAAAAATTACTTTGTTGTAAGAAAGATATGCTTCTATAGCAGTGTGTTGCTGTTCAAGAATTTCACTTTTTTTATCTTAAGTCATCCTCTAATCCCTGTTTTCACACGCTTAGGGTTTCAATGGAACCCTCTCCTGGCTTCACGGACACTCCCGTTTGTGCTAGTCCTTGGCTGAAAATGATCAGGTTCCCACAAACTCCGCTTCCCAGGAGTGCTGGTGTGTGACATGGCAAGGACAGAAGTTTCATGCTCCCGACTCTGGATTGAAAAGCAAGAAGGGACAAAGCCAAAGGAGGATGGGGTTGGGAGTGCTGTAACACGCTCAGCTGGAGCACTTCAGCTGGACTCCTTAATGATGATGTTCACAATTCATCCCCAGGCTCTTTCAGTCTTTCTTACATTTTCTCAGTAGAGCAATGGTGACAGCAGTCTTTTTTTTTAACGTAGATCTTTGCCCACTCAGTGCTCAACTGAAGTACTTAATATTTTTCATCTGAAGGTCTTGTATCAATACTTTTAGTGGTTTGGGAATTCCAGTTAATTCCTCTTTTTTTTTCCTTTTCTCCCAAGAAGCCATCAAAAGATAAAAAACGCAAACCCAAACAACTGAGAGAAGGAAAAAAATTTTACTCTAAACATGTGTTACACGATAGTAACAGCTGCAGCCCTGTTGACAATATAATACCACTGCAATCCCCAGGATATAACTCAGATACTGAATTTCAGGCTGCAGAAGAATGGCGCTTGAGGATTCTTGAAAATAATTATGTTTGGAAGGGAAAAAAGAAGATTAAGTAAAACAGAGGAAGTATGCTGGTGGTCCACTGCAGAAACCCCAAATAAAAATTGTTGAAAAAGAGAAAAGTTAGTACACCCACAATAAACACATTTGGCTGATATGTACATTTTCCCCACCATAGCCATAAGTTTCAGGGTTTGTTTGTTTTTAGTGCTATTAGGGACTGAAGCACATGGTGAAGGCTGTTGCTTTTGTATTGATATGTTGTTAACAAGAGATGAACACATGTTAATAGAGCAATGGTAGGAATAAAAATAGTATCAATGATGAAACAGAAGGATATTGAGAAAAAGACCCTTCTTTCCTATTTCTCTTCCTTTACCATGAGCAAATATCGACATCAGTTGTGAGGCAACTTTTAATCCTTTTTTTCTGCTTTAATTACAATGATGTTTGTCTTCAGGAAGAATTAATTGCAAATCACACCTACTGCAAGAAAGAAAAACATAGACCTTGTTACAGTTTCTACTGTGAATGAAAGTTTCTACTTTGCTAATAGTTCCTCCCCCCAAGAAAAAAAATTAAAATCATTTGTTTACAGTATGATATCTGTTTCTTCACTTCTCCTAAACCCGCTAGTTTTATGGCATAAACAGTTTTTAGGGAAGATGAGAAACTCTGTATTAACTCCTTCTCTCTAGCAATGTCTGCTGTGTCCAGTCTCACGTTACACTTGCATTGGAAGAAGCTGCAGAACAGCAGAGCCCTGTCTGGGAGCAATGCCTGGGTCCACACTGCTGAGCAAGGACCAGCTGAAGGCTTTTCATGTTGCCTACCTCCTGGGCCAGTCCCCCTGGGCTGCTGACTCACAGCCCCAAGGCAAAAGATCTGGTGCTGTCTATTCCCCATAGAGCACTTTAAGTGACACCTCCTTAGCCTGCCTGTGTGCCTCGGAATTCTGCGCGTGGTCTGATGGAAGCTCTATCACCTGTGCATCAACTCATTTAACCTACTTTGGTGTCTAGTTTAAGACTGAGTAAATCACATCCTGAAAATAATAGACCTTGAAGGTACTGTAAGAAGATTTGTCCAGTCACTAACACCAACATTGTAGGTTTCATCTTTGGTTCTACCCGTGGAACCAAATGGTTCCATGGAACTTCATCAGATGGTTCTATACAGGAAGTTGGCTTCAGGAGGAACTCAGGATTTGTTTGTTCACCAAATGCAGATGTAGCCATACCCAGAGATTTACCTCCCAGTTTAAGCAACAGAAGTAAAAACACAGACAGAGGTAGGCTTAGCAAGGTAATGTCTCTGTGCAGGGTTCACTGCTGTCCCATCAGTGAAGATAGTCTTTACACAGCAAGTGACAACAGGATCCAGAATGGTTCCCGGCAAAAAAGGAAAGTGACTGATATTCTCTTGAGCTCATGAAAATACTAAAACAAGATTGTATGTGATGGAAAATCAGGACCTCAGAGTTAAGCACCGAGTTCAGTGCATCCAGATATCATTGACTGTCAGACTTCTCCATATTTGAAAACACTTTTCATATGTCATTACACATAACACTCCCTCACTGCTCATTTAAGTTCCATGGAGCAATCAAGAGTGTGAAAGAGGATAAAAGGAAGGAGAAAATTCACTGGAGGTTTCTGCTTTTCCGCTGTTCCATAAAGACAAAATATGGGTTAATTTGCCTCTAAAACAAGAGTACCAGAGTAAGAAAGGAACACCTAAAGATACCTACAATCTGTTCTGCAGTAATGGTTGAACAAAGTCTTTCCTATTTCACACAGAAATGGACTTTCAACACTCACATCACCAGTTCCTAAATTTTAACTGAAGGACACGTGTAGACAGCTGAATTGGGGTAACTCTCAACCTGCTACACAGACCTTTTTTTGGATGATGTTGACCCTACAGGTAACCACCCTGGCTCTGAAAACAGTCACAAAAAATTTGGTCAGTACTTGGATATGTATCACAGAGGAAATATACAGTTTGTTTTAAAATGAGATTGGTTGGTTTTTTTGTTTTGTTTTGGGTTTTTTTCCCCATATTTCACTTGCCACTATTCTCCTTTTCCCCTGCTCCAGAGAATGCTCTTACTGAAACACACATTCTGCCCTCTTGGCCTTCTCAGAGCAATTCCAGTGGAAAATAGAATACCTGACACACACTTCTTCACATCTGAGCTAGGTCAAGCAACCCAGACAGTCATAATAAACTAAATTATTCCTTTAATCCTCAGAACTGTCAGATACTTGAAGCTATGTAGCCTCCTTTTGTGCATGCCACCCATATAAATAGATAATTTTTTAAATCTAAAGGGATAACGAGTGTAAGCAAAAATAATAATTATATAAGAAATAATAATATGACAAATTTGCTCTTATTATTTCATGCTGCTTTGACCTCCAGTCAATATTACCCATCAGTGTTTATTTTGGTTTCATTGGTATCTGAGCCTAAGCTTGGATTGAATGGACTGCAAAATCTTGCTAACACATAGTAAATTCAAACATAAATCATGGTTGGGGAAATGCTCAGGAAAACTTAAACTTGTCTTTTAGGAAAGAAGTTTTAAAAGATTGAACTTGCTGAGGCTAATAATGTTCATCCCTTCTTGAATTGTATTTCCTTTTTTTTTCTCTTTTTTCTTTTTTCCTCTTTTCATTTTTCTCTTAATTTTTTTTTTCTCCCCCAGAACAGTTAAGTTGCAAATTTAATGTTTTTAGTCAGCTTCTGGAAATCAGTATCAGAACATTATTTACATCTTGAAGCCAAGCTGTGTCTGGAGAATTTCAATCATGTCGTTTTTATGAGATTCTACAAACCGAATGCTGAAAAGTCTTCTGTGGCACTTTTCTTTAAAGCAGAGTAGGGAGCAGAGGAGAGGAAAAAACTCAGAAAAACAGAGGGAAACTTTGCACTATAAATGCATGTTTCATTTTTCAGTATTAATAATTCCTCAGTGCATCTGTATTAACATGATATTGCTGCTGCAGATTTGATTTAGAATAGCTTTATATGTAAGCTATGCTCTGATACTGAATTTTATTTCACAGAATCCATGCTTAATCTGGCCTTAATGAAAAAGAAATGTTAGCAAGAAGATAGTAAGATGTACAAGCTATTCTTCACAGCTGTGGAGGATGCTTCATGCCTCATGCACAGTACAAAGGAGAACAAAAATTTGTGTACGGTTTAAGCAAGCATGGAAATCATTAATCTGAGCTAGAAGAAATGAAGAAACTGTTTCAAAAATTTAATTTAAGAAGGATAGTTGGCAGTATCATGTTGACGGATGTAAAAGAGATACAGCAAAAACCACTATTTAGTTGTTGGTTAACATAAAGTGATAATTCTAACATGAAGAATTCAGTAATAGACATAGCAGATCTGTGCCACAGCCACTCATCGTCATTTACATTATTTGAGTGAAAATAATGGCTAATAAATCAGTCAGGCAGACACAACAGTTAGAGAATGTCCAGGTGCTTTGCCATTCCTAAAGAACATTCACCCTATATTTTATTAAAGTGGTATGGCCTGCTAATGGAAAGAAGGTAAAGTTACAAACCACATTTGCTTCTTAAGTAATCTTTGCAGTCTCATTAAAGTCAATGGAACTGCATGAAGCAATGAAAAGCAAAATTTGTCCTTATATATAACTCCAGGAACAACCTATCCAGCAGCAGAGATGAAGTCCCAGCAGACACTAAAGTTGTATGTCTTTTCCCGGTAGGGCCTGACTGGATGGATTCAAATTAAATCTTGCTGCTTCTATTTTTTGCTGTTAAGCTGCTTGACTTTGAGGTAATTGATAAGCCTGTCTGACTACTGATATATTGAAAACGGCAGCAATATCTCAGAATGGGCTATCTTTTTTTAAAGGCTGATAAAAAGTAATCACTGTAAGTGGGTGTGGGTAAAGGTTGGAACAATAGGAATCTCAGTGTATCTTAACAACAATAAGCATAGAATCACAACCCAACTCCTGGCCCTGTGCAGCACCATTCCCAAGAGTCACACCACGTGCCTGAGAGTGTTGTCAAAATATTTCTTGAACTGTCAGGCTGGTGCTGTGACCACTTCCCCGGGGAGCCTGTTCCAGTGCCCAACCACCCTCTGAGTAAAGAACCTTTTCCTAATATCCAGCCTAAACCTCCCTAACACAATTTCGGGCCATTCCCTTGGGTCCTGTCACTGGTCACCACAGAGAAGACATCAGTGTCTGCCTCTCCTCTTCCCCTCACAAGGCAGTCATAACTGCAGTGAGGTTTCCCCTCAGTCTGCTCTTCTCCAGGCTGAACAGACCAAGTGACCTCAGGTGCTCTTTGTATGGCTTCTCCTCAAGGTCCTTCAATACTTTTGTTGTCCTCCTTTGGACACTCTCCAACAGCTTTATATCTTTCTTATACTGTGGCACCCAAAACTGCCCCAGTTTTTGAGGTGAGGCCGCCCCAGTGCAGAGCAGAGGGGACAATCCCCTCCCTTGCCCGGCTGGCGATGCTGTGCCTGATGCACCCAGGACAGGGTTGGCCCTCCTGTCTGCCAGGGCACTGCTGACTCATGTTCAGCTTGCCAGTGACCAGGACCCCCAGGGCCGTTTCCATGGCACTGTTTTCCAGCATCTCATTCCCCAGTCTGTACATTCAAGATTGCCTTGTCCAGAGTGCAGAATCCAGCACTTTCCATTATTAAACTTCATATGGTTGGTGATTGCCCAGCCCTCTAATTTATTGGGGTGTCTCTGCAGAGTCTCTCTTCATCTTCAGTCAAAACATTGCACAAACATGAATTAGTCAAACATTGCAGTTTTGTTCAACTGTATTTGTCTTTTTTATAGTTGAGAAAAGCAGAATATAAACAAGCCATATATTATGCTCAGCATTACATCACCCAAGGGCATGTAGTGATAGGACAAGGGCTTCAAATTGAAAGAAGATGGGCTTAAATACAAGGAAGAAATTCTTTACTGTGAGGGCAGTAAGGCTGGAACTGAAACAGGTCTCCCAGAGAAGTTGTGGATGCCCCATCCCTGGAAGTGCTCAAGGCCAGACTGGATGCATCTTTGAACAACCTGGTCTATTGGGAGGTTGCTCTCTACCTACAGCAGGAGGGTTGGAAGGAGTTCCCTTCCAAACAAAATAATTTTACGATTGTTTCCACCGTTTCTCGACGAAAAGTCATGTTATTGTTCACTCTCGTGCTACAACAATGCCTTTCAGTCTGGATTTTCTGCAAGTTCATCTGGAGCGGGGTGGAGAGGAGTTTATGCAGCTACACCCTTGGTCCTTTCTACCTTTCTGTGCAGGTGCTTGACAGTCACAAGGTAGATTGGCAACACTACTGTCCTCCAACTTTGTTGCCTAATCTTAAGCCTGTAGGTTTCTTAGTTTTCTGACTTATGACTCACCATGTAGTTCTGCCCTCAGGTGCATGAAAACCATGATGCTGGCAAACAGCTCATTTAGTGCCCAGGCTGTATTACAGTCTTTCCTGCCTATGTTGCCTGGGAGGATTCCCATGGGATTGCCAAGTTAAATATCTAATTCAGGTACCCATAAACAAAGTTACAGCCTTGTTGCTGATGGCAGGAAAGAAACTCCTGGGAGTCAGGTTATGGACAACAGTGCAACGTCGTGCATGTGTCTAGGTGCTGATTCTCTGGATAATTTTACAGATACATCTGAAGGTGAGATCCTGTCCCTGGCTGCAATTTTCTGGCACTGCTGGTTGCTGCCCAGCAGCATGGCCACAATCATCCAGGCAAATTTTTCTGGAGGATGTGCTCTACAAGATACATGATCACACAAGCTCATTGACACGCATCTCAGCTGCCAGTGATGCCTGAGATGGCCACCTAAAACACAGAGACTAGACAAGAATAAGGGAATAAAGGTAGGTATTTATTTGAAGGACCTTCAAGGTACACCCTGGGCAGTCAAAAGGCTACAGCCAAGATGGACCCCGAGTCATGAATTCTTGACACTTTTATAAGTTTTATCCATTTGCATATCAGGATCAATTCTCCAATTACAACCCCAGATAATGATGTAACTACCCCAAGTTTTCCCTCCTCTTTAGAGGCCTTCGTTCACATATTTTGGGGCCTGGGACAATTTAGGTGTCCTTGGAGAGCAAACCTAGAGAGGTCTGTTAAGTCTAACCAGCATGAGAGAACAGCAGCTAACAGGCCACAAGAAACTTCAGAGTTACACACTAGGCAGTACAGGATTTGAAAAATATAAAAGTTAAAACCTAAGGCATCACCAGAACACAAGCAGAGAGGATGCATGTCACTACCCCATTTCAAAAGAAGCAGAAGGGAATGGACTGGCATTTGGTGTTGGTAGTCCATGATCTTCCTTTCCTGTTAATTTTTTCTGCATCTTGACCAGGAAGTTATAAAAGGAGACAACAGCCTTTCTTATGATGAGTCCATCTTTCCCCAGTCCTCACTTTTCCAAAAGTTCTCTTGATCCTCTGCTATCCCCAAATAACTTGCTATCTCTTTATCTCAAAGATCAATTTTACCATAATGCAGCCTTGAACAGAGAAGGTAGAAGCCTTTTGTACCTCTTTTTTCTCTTCTTTTCTGTCAACAAGGTGCCTCTTCAGCACACTGATGAGCAGGAGAAGGTCTTTCTTTAAATTAGGGTCAGGCTGATCACAACATACATATTTCTACATCAGACTGACTTCTCACCTAAATTATCTCTTATATATGTTTTTTTAAATTTTTTATTTTTTTTAATGATAAACTGGTCCTCTATATGCCCATCAGAAATTGGGGTTCTTGGATATTTTTCTCTCTCATAGACAGAGTGTGGAGGACACAGACTGTCTCAGTGTCACATATCTAGGTAATAAAAGTATGGGAGGGTAACAATTGCTGGAAGTTTCTGACTATTCACATAAGAAATTTAACTGTGTGGTCTTAGAGAAGCTTTTCGTTTTGTGTGTTTGACTCAGTTTTAACACCACAGATATTATAGACGAGAAAGATTCATTTATAAGTCTCGCAAGAATAATGGATGCTTTAAAGAGATATCATTGTTTATTGCACAGGTGGGTGCGGGAAGAGAGATGTGAATTCATGTATTTATTTTTTTAATAGCTGTGAGAATTGGGAGAACTAATTTACAATTTATCTGCGTGGTATTTTATAGTAGGGAAATATGAGAGGAGGACACAGGAGAAACATAATTCATATTTCTGTATTTTACATGGAAGAGGAGTTGGAGACTAAGGAAGTTTATCAATATTTTAGCCTTTGTGAGGAAGATTTCAGAAGGGCATTTTTATATCTTATACATCATATTTGTCTGCATTGTGTTTAGCGGCTGTTTTGATGGCCATGAGGGTTCAAGGAATGTGCTTCTGGCTGTGCTTTCTCAGCTGTGTGCAATAGTTTTACTTTAGCGCTGAAGAGCACTAAAGAAAGCCTTTCAGCATGTGTGGCATGAAGTGCCCTAATACAGAACGTGCCAGCGTGGGATGAACACATGGGACATTCCACCACCATAATCTGTGGTAGGACACAAATGCGGGAATTATGAGAGCTGTGAAGGCTTATGTGCAGAGAGACAAAAAACGGGCTATGCCATAGCCATCACACAAAGACTTGTGACATGAATACTCCACACGAACAAAGACAGTCCCTTCCAGAAGGTAAAGTCACTGAGCAGCACACATATGAGATGCCCTGACTGCACTGGGGACCAGGGATTCCCTCCTGGTGTGATAGTGCAATGCCTTCTCGGTTTTCATGTTATGGGTGTATGAAATGACTTTTATAGGTCTGTGTCTCGGGCATTCACTCATCATCACACAAAGGTCCTTGAGAGCTCCAGACACAGAAAGTGTAAATTAACATGAGAAACACAAAGCTGCTCTCTTTCACTCCATTTCACACGCATAACCATAAATCAGAGAGTGAGGAAAACCACTGGAGGCAGAAACCCTCATTTGGCTTTAAGTCCAGATTTCAACTCTTTTCTGTAAATTTGTTATTGTATCTGTCTTAGTAATACGAGCTGAGAGGAGCTGTAGAAATCCATGACGGGAAGCACTTCCAAAAATGTTTTATTCCTTCAGCCTTTTAAACAGCTGGTTTCTTTCTGAGGAAAAGCTGACAACTACACCAGACTCTGTTGAATTATGTATTGTACATTTGGGGAGCAAGCTGCAATATGCAATGCAGCGAGCAAAGCTTTCCATATGCATTTGTCTAAGGATAAGACACAAATCCAAGTCTAAGAGGTGATAAACCCAATGGTTTGTGTTCCAATCAACTACAGCTGTGCTCAAAAATAATACCTTGTAAGTGCACATTAGGAGCAACGGAGCAAAAAATTACACATGCAAATGTAACTGAAGACACTGAGCCTTGTTGTTGGAAAAGGATTCTTCTCTTTCGTAAAAGAGCACTGAAGAGGACAGCTGTTTGCAGGATTATTGTGCATTCTGTCTTCTGAATTATGACCCCTACTGACAAAGAGAGCAGGTGTAAGAAAGTTTTCACTCAGGTAAAAGAGTGAGGTATAACGGCGTTGTAGGACAACATTGAAACAGAAATTCTTTGGCTACAAAACATTTTCCTAATTATGAGGATCCCTATTACTCTGTAGATGAAGAAAAAGTGAAGGTTAGGCCTTGGCATTTGTAGTTATGTTCCTGACTCTTAATACCAGCTGCTCTGTGGGAAACACAAAAAAAATAAAGGTAGAAAGGCTTCTAAAGTGTGAGAAATAAAAGCAAGTTTTGAGAATAAAGCAGAAGATTTTAGGGAACCCCAAGAAATGGCTAAAAGAAGAAGAAATGTTTATGCAACATCCCCACTCCATCTGAATGACAACCCAAACACTTGGTAAATTGCAAAGCTAACCACAACAGATTTGACAAAGTTGTTGGGAGAGTAGAACACCTCTGCAAGCCTCAGGATCCTTCATTTACACAAACAGATTCACAGTGCATTGCTCCCATACCTTACCATGTAGACAGCATGGTTCCCTACCATGAAACATCTGGCCTTGAACTTCCTGACTCTAATTAACATTCCACTTCCACTAGCTATTTTACCTCACCTAGAGCATTTCTGAAATAATTTGCTGCTGCTCAGTGGTAAATGTAGGTCCTTAATACTTATAAAGGTGTCTGGTAAATTCAGCCTCTGGATATTCCCTTGAAAGGTGCTGTTCAGGTTAAGCATCTGCTCTGTAGGTGGTTAATTAGCAATAAACATGTTGTCTTCTGCATGCTAACAGCAATAATAAGTTAACACGTTTCCAGAAAAACAAAAAAACCACCAGACTACTTCTCAATAGAAATTGTTCAATATTGGGAATTTATTATTATCAAAATCTTTGGATGTTTGTAACACCAATGTCCCAGAATGCCTGTGTCCAGGGTTTTGTTATTGACAGAAGCTGTCTGTCTTCATTGAATCAAGAACACAGCTGATTCTCCCAAGAAAGGCAAAAAGAGAGTGGATGATTGAAAACAAGATAGGAAAATGGTCCAAAACATGGATGAAATGTGAAAAAAAGCATTGAAATGAGAGGAAGGAAGACTGACAACAGAAGAAGAGATGAGATACTGAGGAGACTGAGACTATGAAAGGACAGGTCTAAGTGGATTCTGCTCTTGTGGATTCTGGATGAGATGCTGACCCAGAAATTTTAAAATTGTAGAATTGTAGAATTATTTTGGTTTAAAAATATCTTCAAGACTATCAAGTTCAACCACTAACCCAACACTGCCAAGTCCACCACTAAACCATGTCCCTAAGTGCCACATCTATGTGTCTGTTACATATCTCCAGGGATGGTGACTCTACCACTCCCTGGGCAGCCTGTTCCATGATTGACAACACTTTCTGTTAAGAAATTTTTCCTAATGTCCTATCTAAAATGACACTAGATAATTTATTTTCTATTTTTACCCTTTCTTTGACATTATTTTTGGAAGTGAATACCTATTAATACAGAGGAGTGTTGGCACAAGGATAAGAAAGTTTTGGAAGGCTGGCAGCCTCGGATGGCACATTTAAGTTCTGCAGAAAGATAAGTCACTAATAGGAAGGCAATCTGGCTGTAATCACCTCTACTGCCATGCAGCTGTTACCTGAATAGGGTTTCACATGTGAGGGTAAAAGTTACTAAATCTGACAAATGAATAGGAGTATCAAAATAACAGATACATACTTCCCAATTTTTCTAATTGTTTTCCCTTACAGAGAGAAAACTTGGAAGGGGTCATTTCAGGAGCTGTGGGACAGCTCATGCAGACTGCGCGGGCTGTATGGGATTACACCAGAGAAATCGCACCTTGAAGAGTGGGCACATGAGCAACAAGTGATCCTGACTGGGTTAATGACATTTTGGTTGGGAGAACACAGTAGAGGTAAAATTCCACTAGATGGAATAGCTGAAGCAGATATTAACAGGCTGTGTGTGGAAAGATAAGTTTTGGGCCAACACATCCTATTATTTACCTTACTTGGGAGAGGAGCAGAAACAGTCAAAAGGCACATTCCTGCTCATGCTTGGGAACAAGCAGAAACAGTGCTTTTATGAAGTCTTCCTGTGTTAAAGAGAACATTTTTACCTAGGATTGTCCAGATTTAAGCCCAAGTAACTAAAACAGAATTTTAGTTATTTGATAACATAGTTGTATTAGTAGCAATAGTTTTACAGATATATTAACTGACTTAAGATAAAAAAAACTTCAGATTGAATAACTGTTTCATTAGTGAATTATTTAACATAGTAATAGGCAAATATTTTTTTGTTGTGACTTACTTAGCTACATGAGATTATTTTGCAGTGGTGAAATTAGCTCCAGCCAATTCTCCAGTCAGAGTGGAGTGACAGACAAGAAACCTTCTCCATCAACAAGAATGTTTACCAAAATACTCAGAATGTCAAGTAGACCTGGCAGGATAAGAGCTTCGTTGACAGGGAACTCATGACTACACTTCAGTGCAAAAATGCAGCAAAGGTGGACTACAAAGGAGGAATTTAGAAACATTGCAGGGTTGTGTGGGAATGGTGTCAGAATAGTAAAATCCCAGCTGAAGATAAGACTTGTAAGGGATACTGAGGGCATCAAGAGCTTCTATGGCTGTATTAGTAATAAAATGAGGAACAAGGGAAGTGTGGGACGGTTGCTGAATGGAGCAGGGTGAAAGTGGGCACAAAGTAGTTTGGGATGAGAGAAATAACCCTGGAGTCAAGATGAGAAGAAATGGCCACAAGTTGTACCAGGAGAAGTTTAGATTGGATATTAGGAAAAAAATTTCTTCACTGGAAGGATTATTGGAACAGGCTGCCCAGGGAAGAGGTTGAATCACCATCCCTGGAGGTATTTAAACTTATAGATGTGACACTTGGGGATACAGTTTATTGGTGGACTTGGCAGTGCTGAGTTAACAGTTGGACTTGGTGATCTTAGAGGTCTTTTCCAATATAAACAATTCTTTGATTCTGTGATTCTATTTTTAAAGCTCTTCAGTTTCAAAACGAAAACACTGTTTTCAATATTTGTGAAAAGCTGAAACAAAGTATCTGACTGAAAGGAGAGCTCTTTTTCTTGAAAGCATTTATACAAAATTCCAATATCTTCCAAACTTACTTCTGTTCTCTTTTTTCTTAAAAATGTTTACAAAAATAGAATATTTTGAAGATTTGGTTGCTAGATGTTGATGGGCAGCTGCTACTTACACTGCAACTATTTTTTTTCTCAGTTTATTACATTTGAAAACATTTTATCCTGCTCGAGGACAAAGCCCAGATGTATGAGAACTGTGTCAGGGTCTTGGCTCTCAAGGATAACTTCAGGAAGATAATGGCGTGGTCACCATAGGACTGCCTGGGAAAATACAGAGAATTCCTTTCACCAGTTCCCACCTTCCCCTGAAAGCCTTCCACCTTCCACCTTCTGTTGCTGGCATTTTTGACAAAACATCATTCTGGAAATTGGAAACCAAGGCTCCCATGGTCAAGCAATATGTCTCACTCCTTTGTGCACCTGGTCAATAGTCCCTTGTATTGCTGAACTCAGGGCACAGATGGCTTACATAGCTGAAAGACCCACCACACTCCTACTGCAACATGATCCACAACCAGGATTTGGTTCCTTAGGCAGAAGACATTAATTTTAATTTGGCAGGATGACTAACACACCCTAATGAATTTCAAAGGTCCATTAAAATCTACTCAGAGAATATGAATATTTTCTGAATATTTGTTACAATGAAAAAGCTTTTGGAGCACCAATGCATATGTGCTCCATAACTTTTATAGACAAAGCTTTTGTTACATCACAGCAGTTTTTTCTCAAATCTGCATTTCCTGGATATCATTAGAATTTTACAGTCAATAAAAGATTTGAGACTTACTGCAAAGCATTAAGTCACATTTATTCCACTGTTCTTAGGAGCTGACCTGGCGGAGAGGCACTTCCAATAACACTCAAATCTGAACCCAACTCCCAGTTTCATCACTGAAAGTCCTACAAGTATATTAAATGCACAAATGTCTTCCTGACCCAATTACTCCTAATGGAATATACATAGTAAAAATCAATGTCACCATCTTTTGAGTGATGCACTCAGAATGCCTGAAAATTGACCTCTAGTGCATTCATTAATTTTCAAGACTTTTGCCTACTTCTGTAACTTTTGCCTTTATGAATTAGGGCAGTCTATTATCAGTGGGTAAGCAGCATTCTTCTGCAGTGTTTAAATGGGTAATAAGGAGATAGGACAATTGCACTACAAGCAAGGCTGTCACATCAACTTCAGTAAGCGGTCTGAAGCTGTCCACTTGATGCTTGCCAGAGCTGAAGATTGCTTAGAGGAAGGCAAATTGCCTTGAAACAAACTGAAAATGAGCTTTGAGGGCTTGTTTTAGGTGTTTCTGTCCTTTCCCTCTGTGTGTCAGAACTTATGTCAGGCTTTTGAGGAGTAGCAGCACTATCCACAATGATTTCCAAGCTAATATCTGAACTTCCGTTGCGTGGGCAAAAGTCAGTCTGGACAAAGACACAGAATACAAACAGAACTTGTTAAATGTGAACTCAAATCCTCCTATGTTACCATTGTGACAGAGACGGTAACTTCTGGCAAGTTGTGAAACAATTAGATAGAGATATAAACCACTGCAGAGAAATTTTCAGAAGCCCGTCTAACAGACCCCTAAATTCTTTCTCTCCATATAGGAAACTGACAGCTGACAGCTGAAAAAGGACATTTCCAATTTCCCAAGCCACCAACACTTGCAGTGCTGTGGCTCAGCTCCTTGGCTGTTCACCTTTACCCTCACCAATCTGCAGGAGCACAGACACTGAGAACTCTAACCAGGCAATGCAGCCCAGTGTGCCCAGTTTCAGACACAGCTTTTTCCTGCAATGGTTTTGCAATCAATTTTGTCTGACATGTATACCTTTACAGTTAACTTCAGGAATACCATGCTTCCCTTGAAGAAAAGCATTCTGAATAAGTAAATGTTAATAACTCATTATTATGTAATTATTTTATTGTTTTTATGTGGTTTTGTGTATTAGTTAAAAGCAATTTTCACTTCAAATTATTGATGCTGGGGTTTTCTTAGACAAGCAGAATTTGATTTTATTTAGAGTCAATCAGTGTATAGTTTAATCCACTCAAGTTTTCTGAGATACTGCAGAGTGACTTGCAAGACAGAAGTTCACTTCTTCAAGTCTTTTTTCAGTTTTACTTTCTTTTTCTCTCACTTTCTATCCATCCCAATTCTGGTATTCAGCAATCAGATCTCGTTAATATCTTCAGAACATTCACTCTGTTAAAGATATACAGATGTTGATACTGATGTTTCTGAAGTCAAGATTCAAAATTATTCTTATGGGAAGCATTCTTGAAGCCAATGAGTATTGCAGTTTTTGCAGAAACTTTCCATGACTTGGTGTTCATCTTGGGTAATTATCATAACCACCTACTTTTTCACAGGTGTTTAAAGTTTTTCAAATAATAAGCTGGAATCCATACAACATATGCTGATGTTTTTCAGACAATTAACATAATTTGTGGCTCTCATTGTGATCTACTTTTTTTACATGTAGCCAACATTTGGTAACAGTTAAGAGTGTATTTATATATACATATAACATCCCTTGTTACAGGATATTTTCCTAATCATGAAATGTGTGCAAATCTAGATCTGAGAACCCATCATCTCTCATCCAGAAGCTGAGCTGCTGAATCTGGAATGGAAAATTCATGGCTGCAGAAAAAAAGACAAACAAACCTCAACCCAGCTACACAGATTAGCAGCAAGATTGCTAAAATGGAAGGAGACCTGAATCTCCAAATGCTACACCTTGAAGTATTTCCCTTTGTTGGTTGCTGATTGTGTAATGAGAGTGCAGTGGTCAGGGAGCAAGAAACAGAAGTAGATATTATAGTTAGTCAGTGGATTTATGATCAGCGTCAATTGCATGTCCAGTAAAAATTTTGAGAGCTAACTTTATTCCTCATCATAGCTATGAAATCTGTGTGAAAGGGGCTAAGAAAGTAAAATGTAAGTTTTTTCAGAATCAGAAAACTACTTAGTTTTTTTCAGATAAGGGTGCTCTCTGCATTAACTGCTAGTCAAAACAAATTTTCCTCTGCTTTAGGGGTAAGCCTGTGATCTCTTTTCTTTCTCTTTCTTAAGCATTTTTAAGTACCTATTAGCAGTGCTTGATTAATTGACTCTTAATTTCAGTACCATTGCAGAATACTCACAGTCTGTCCAAGAATAAGACACTATAAATTTTGCTTCTCAAAAGAGAAAAAAAAGTGCACTCCAAAATATTTTACTTTTCAATTTCAGATACATCACTGTTTATTTTTTTAAAAATATTGATTAACTAAGAACAAAATTTGCCAGATGGTTACTCATTCATGAAAATCTCAGAGTGCAAAAGACAACCAAAATAAAATCTCAGGTGAAAACAGCCATTGACGTTTAAGAATAAGAGGAACACAGTCTTCAAAATCCTAATAGATCTGTAGACGAAGTGTAAAAGGCGGAATTAAGAGATTAAAATACAGGTGATGCTGAAAGTGGAGATGGAAGCTGGGTGGGATTTCCTGCAGTGCATGGCATACATGGTAGTGGTGTTTTGCAGCAGTGGCAAGAAACGATTACATATACTGTAGGCTTTGTTTCTCCCTAAAAAGAACATAGGATTACCCTGAATATGAATATGTGTCATCCTAAATATTAATTTAAAAATTGCTGCTTATTGGCCATGTGGGCACACACCTTATGATATGCAACCGTCCGTGCCTGAGCAAGTAACTAAGAGCGCACTTCAGCCAGTGCTCCTCCAGAGCTTCCTCTGCCTTTCCTTTGCTGCTGCTGAAGTGAAGGAGGTGTTTTATCAGCACTTATACATTCATCAGCAGATGTATTTTACCTGGCAGTTAGTTCTGACAGTCTGATTAATTAAATTCTTCTATTGCTCTAAATCTCTTTAATTTTAAGCACGTTTTAGTCAGTTTCTTGATCTCAAGCACATTATTGTACTTTCCAGGCCTTTGTTTTATTCTTCCCTCTTTGATGACTTGGTTCATTTCCAGGTTAAACTCCATGGGACAGGAGCTCTTTTATTGTACATGTTTGCTCAGAGGCACCTGAATTCTGACTGACACCTCCAGGTACAACCACAACACAAACCCACTGGTGTTTGTTCTTTCTAAAAGAAGAAATTAATTTTAAAAAGAACACTTCCATTTTTTACTTAAATAAGAGCTTGTAAATTCAGATTTAGTTTTTTACTTTTCCCAATCCTTTTCGATACAAAGTGATTGAAAATTACAGGAAAATATGGCTGTAGATTTCCTGATACCCATGTTATTGGAGTTAGTCAATAAAGCATGGGATCCACACTGCCTAATTAGACTTGCATTGTAGCTTCAGGTGCTAACAAAGCACCAGGCCTAAAATAGACGTAGATCTGTGTCTGATCAGCAGACATCCCCAAGGGAAAAATCTGTTTCACAATTTAGACAAGACAGCCTCTCAGGAGGGAGTTCAAGGGCACTTGCCTTTGCTAGTTATATAGGATGTACTTGCCTGTGGAAGGTGGGTTCTCAAGACTACATATCTACAGTTTATTAGGTTTGTTTGGGACAACTTTCTGTCACTGAAGCTGAATGACAGAGCACAGCCTGCGTGCAAGCTGCAGTCAGCTCTCTTACCCTCCAAAACTGGGGAGCTTCCTTTAAAACACCAATGGCAATTTTTTATCCCACCCAGCTTGTGCCATCATGCACATTCTTCAAGGGGTCTGTTTGAAAAAGTGTTGCTTTTCAGAGGAAAATATTTCTAGGATCATTCCACCAATTAAACTCTATATCTCTTTAAGTCCCAGTACTTAGTTCCTGTCCCAGACTTTTTAATTTACCCTACATCTTCAAAAACCTGGGGCAAGTTAGGCAATCTGGATCCTACACAGAAAGCCTACCAGGCACAGACTTAGCCACTCGCCTGAAATCAATACTCTCTTTTTGGATACTGAGGGAAGGCAAGAAAAAGATGTGTAGGCTGCAACCTGAAAAATGAGGGGAGTGCTTTCTCTTTATAATTCTTGTACTGGTATTTTGAATACTGAGAAATGGCTGCTTGGACAAAACTTGGTTAGCTCAGATCACTGCAAAAATAAGAGTAACAAATCTGGAGTATTCCTTAAAACTAAGTAGACTTATATTGCAATGCAAAGAAATTCCAAGAAAAATTACGTTTAGCAGGTTTTGAAAAAAAATTGACTATTCAGTTATAGTGGTTAACATTTAAATGGAATGTTGGGAGTAGTATAAAACCTGATGTTTCAAGTTGTAAGTGTATCTTAAATTTTAAAGATTAGCATGAGATCTTCCTGGCAAGTAGATGGGGAGAGATTATCCCCCATGTGACTGCTGTGGAATTTCCTACGTGTTTTTCTGAAGCATCTGGCGCTGGCTGCCGCCTGAAATAGGCGAGACTGAACACTCCAAGGTTTTCTGCACCTCGGTCCTCCCCAAATGAAACTTTCTGTGCTTCCAAATTGAGATGGAGTTGATTGCTTTTCGCTGATTATTTTCTCCACACCATTCTGCACATACACTGAAATTTATGATTTCTGGGGCTCCTTTTGGTTGTCATTTTCCCTGGTTTTATTAAAGTGTTAGCTCAGGGACCATTGCAATATGGGTTGCAATCAATAAATCTTCTGCTGTTCGTGCTTGCTTTACTAGAAAAGTTACATTTCTCTGTTTCAGTCCCCTGATTCCTGGAGCGTGTGCTTATTTTTCCATTGTTCCTTTTTCCTTCAACCAACTGATCTGAGTTTCTGCCAAAATACAGGGGGTCATAGGGAGCTAAGAGCGATCTCCCTTGGAGCAGCACCACTTGCATCACTTCTGCTCCTTTAAGGAAACACATGGTCAGGTAGTTTGCAGCAGAAACCAGACCTTTCCCTCATAAATAGTCCCACAATCAAAGCAATTTGTTGGCAGATATGAAGATCTTCATCCTCAGCAGATAAATATTCAAAAGATTTGTTGGGTTCCCAGATTACCGCTATAACTTCTTGATTGTACTGAAAAGAAGCAATTAAATGATCCAAAATGTGATGAAGAATTTTGCCCTAGGATTTGCAATAGCTGCTCTGGGCTTCCTATACCTGTACATTCTCACCTCACATGCATAGACTAGAATACATAGACCAGTAGAGGATTAAAGACAGAAATGTTGCAGGACCTGTCACTTTGGACATTTAATTTGAAGTAAAGAGAAAGTAGAAGAAAGGTCTTCGAGTTAAAAAAAAAAAAAAGGAATGCTAGAGGTTTGACAGCAATACTGGAACTTCCACCTCCTGACACATTTACCCAGTCACCTCCATGGCTTGTGTATTCAACCACCGACTCCAGCAGTTGGTAGCAGTTGCTTTTCAATTGATAACATCTAATTGGAACATTTTGGAACATATTTGGATTCCAGGGAAATTAGAATATGGAGCTAAAATTCTAGCTCACACCTCCTTGTACTTCAATAGCAGCAATGCGACAGTTTTGTTTGGCATTTCTACTTACTGGATAATTCTAATACATCCACATGCATGCTCATCCTTTTTAAGTAGGTGAAACAGAAAAAAACCCCAGAAGATAAATCCAGTCCATCCTATTTCTTTAGGTGAGATCTTAGGCTCATGATGAAGTGACGAAGCTTCTGCAGTGGATTCAAGTTGCACACAGGAGCATTACACACCCTCTTTGAGGGGTTTACTCTTGGCTTCTGCAGTCTCAGCTTCTCAAAATACATCATAACCCTGAGTGCCAAATGCAGTTGGCAGCATTTGCCAGTTTTCCAAATTTACAGCAAAAGACCGGGGTGACAGCCTGCTGACCTGCAATCTGAAAAGCACCAGATGGTGCCAGAAGATAGATTACTTCTAGACTAAGAACCTGGGGAATATCTTGAAAAAAAAGAGTTACCTGAATGGTTGAGGGTTCTACAAATCAAAGTTGATAAAGCATCATAAAATCAATCATCTGTTTTACAAAGCATTTGCAACCAAAGACAGCATGTGCCTTGCATGCTGTAAAACGCAGCTGAATAAATCATAGAATCATAGAATCATGGAATCAATCATAGGATGATTTCGGTTTGAAATGACCTTAAAGACCATCTCATTTCAACCCCTGTGCTATGGTCAGGGACACGTCCCAGGTTGCTCAGAGTCCCCTCCAGCCTGGTCTTGAACACTTCCAGGGATGGAGCATCAACAGCTTGTCTGGGCAACCTGAGCAAGTATCTCACCACCCTCACAGTGAAGAATTTCTTCCTAATATTTAAGTATTTCAGTTTAAAGCCATTCCCCCTTGTCCTACAAGCTGCAAGTGCCTGGCACCTAGCAGGACTGAGACTGACAGGCATCACAAGGTACAAATGTCAGTCTGAAGGACACCACCATCACTAAATTTAAAAAAAAAGGGCTAATGATTAAAAAACAATTAAGGTACCAACAGGCCTGCAAGACTTCCTCTCAAATGTGAGTTGTGTTTTGTTGCTTTTTTATTACTCAAATAAATATATTTATTACTCAAATAAAAATATGAAATGTGTAAATAGTAAGAAAAAGGCTATTAAAAAGGAAGAGAATTAATCAATACTCCAGGTGGGATGGGTCTCAACCACCTTAGGTACTTAAAAGTTAAGCTGCCCAATTCTTGGGTAAATTCTAAGGGTAAGGAACATGTTATCCTCTGATAACACCTACGTCTTTCTGTACGTAATAAAAGGAATCTCTGTTTGGCTAAATTAGACAATTAACTTGTAGGCAGCTAAAATTAGGTGAGGAAAATCCCACTTTACATGACCATGCTTCTGAAGTAAAATTAACATCTATTAGACTGTGGGGGTTGTTGCCAAAACGAAAGGGAAGAAAATTATTTCCCACAGAAATGCTCAAGAGAAAAACTCTACAAAAAACACTTTCTATAAGTCTTTTACTTCCAATTTCCAATGGATTACTGGCCTCATTGCTAAAGATGGGGGCTAGAAGCAGTCATAAAACAGTGACTTTGTTTTGGCAAAGAAGAACATGATAAAAAGAAAATGACCCTTAGAAGCCTCAAACATAGATGCTGGAAGCGAGAACAGATTCATGAGTTAAAAGAACAGAATATGCCAGCTGAGATTTCAAGGGTCTTTAAAACCCCAGTGTTACCAGCATCTCCGTGGAACATAGTTAGCTGACAAGTTAGATTTTTATTATTTTAACACTTTTTTATTTTTTCTGAATCTTTCTGTTCCAAATACATTGCTTTAAGGAGATTGTTGCTTCTCTGGCTATAATTGCTATTGCTCCCAGCATGAGGAGTCATCCAGATGATGGATATGCCAGAGGTGCTGGGGTAATTGCTGTCAGGTTCCATAGGATTTCAAACTCTAGGTCTGGCCTGAAAATGGGAGAACTGTGTACAGCTGAAGTGATGATCAGACCTCAGAGCACGTTGCACTGAATGAGACCAAAATGACAATCAAGTGATAAAACCCTCCAGTCTCAACTGGAACATCAGTAGTTCAAGTATGCAAAGAGATCACAGACTAGTTCTGAGCTGTAAAGAGGTTTTTTTCCACTTATTTTTAAGACTAGTCACTCTGCAAAATCTTCAGTATGAAGGTAAGCACAAGCACTGCCTGCCACAGAATTGGATGTTGGGTGTCTTAAAGGTACATCTGGTAACAGATGTTTTGAGACCTCATCAGACTGTCAGACTGTTTACTGATAACAATTATTTAGAAGGACACTTCCAGTTGCATTTTCGCTTCTGCATGAGATCTTTCCCTGTCACTTTATTGTGGTATATCCCTCTTTTCCTCTCAGACACCATGGTAAAACCCACGTGAATCACATGGAATAATTTCTTTTTCTTCATGTGCTTTTCTTGCTGTTCCTTTGATACGATTTCCAGGGCTTATACTTTAATGATAGTTCCAAACCATTTCCTGTACTTTCATTAATCTTGCAGAACAGATCTACTCTTACAGACGTCTCTTCTTATTTGCATGCCAGCACAATGTTAAGCCCTTGCAGCCTGATTTGAGTGATTGACAATTTTAGTTCCTTTTAGCAGTCTGGAAAAAACTGACTTGCCACCGTGGGTGTAACTGCTTTCTTTCCAACACTGCTAATTTACCAAAAGAACTGTGTTCTTGTACATTTACTGCGAGTAACAGAATTTGGAAGTTAAAATTATGTAATTCAGTTGCAAACTTACTCTGAATATTTCACTTAAACTGGTTTTTATCATTGCAAAAATTGACTCCGTGTGCTATCATCAATTAAGATATAATTTACACAGATAAGTATCGCATTTTTATTTCTAAGTAAATAAAAAAATCCACCTCTGACATATAGCTAATGTTCATGGAAAAATCAATACTATAGCAATAACTTCCTGCATGTGTCTTTTATGATTGCTTTTCTCATTCTTCTTCATTCTATACAACTACAAATGAAACTGCATTAAAGCCAAAGTATTTGTAATTAGCCCAGGATTAATTTCAAATTCAGGATTTAACTGAATTTATATTGAAGAAAAACAAGAGAAATTCAGAGGTAGTTAATTACTTTCATATGCTTTATTTCAACTTGTTGTGAGGTTTGTTGTTTTTTTTTTTTTGTCAGGAGCAAGGAAAGTAGGTATGTATGTACGGCAAAGAATATAATGATATTTTGAAATGTGGAAACAAATGTTACATTAAGTACCTTATGGACTTGAAGAGCTGCTCTCTGTGGCCTTGCTATGCCAAATATGAGCTCTGTGTTCCTAAGCAAGTAGGAGATGACTCCCTTGCTTTGCAGTGTGGCTGATCTGAAATTAAACAAATCTAGCTGGAGTAGGACCTAAAGCTTTCTTGAAAATTCCCACTCATCAAAACCAAAACTGTTTTCATAATGGATTGAGTATCAAAGTTTTTCAGCCTTATAGAAAAAAAAAGATAGGTTTTCTTTACATTTCACGTTTGCTATAATTCCTCTCATTTGATAAAGACATTCTACTTCACAATTTCACATTGGCTTCTTATGTACTAACATTCAGTTATAAAAAAAATACTCATTTTGACATGGGACTGAAATCAGTTGCATGAAAGTAATTTCTCTTCCTGATTACTATATATGTCAAAGTTACAGAAAATAACTTTTGGTTACTATGACTTTAATTTCCTTGATATTGTACTGTAAAAACCTTTCCCTCCCCCCTTTTTTTTTATTTTAATCTTAATTTAGATTGAAAATTTATTTTAACTTCACGTATTTTTCATTTTTTATCCAAGCCTCACTTTCAGGGTACCACTAAGAGAATAAGAACATTTACTGTAAGAAACCCTTGATGATGTTAGCAGAGGGAGTTAGTATATATAGCTGCCTGAAAGAGAGAACAATAAAATAACTTCTATTGAAATTGCTAATGGAGAAAAATGTTGAATAGTGAAGAAACTAGCCAAACTGCCCACCTAACCTCCATATATAAGTCATGCCTTATTGAAGGACCAGGTGAACATTTTAAAGCAAAGTTTAAGGACATTTTAGTGTATTCTCTGGTTGTGGTAAACCTACAAATCTGCTGAGGAGCATTAAAGGGAGAAATTGCCATGCTCCTACTATCAGTGCTCTCCTAAGCCCGTTGACGTGAGTAAATTGGGAATTGGGCCCCACACGTTCATCCCTTCCAGGCGGCTCCTCTGGCCAGTGTCTACCAAGCACAGTGCTCCAAATTTTGAAGACATGCAGACGTGGCACCTGGGGACATGGTTCAGTGGTGGACTTGGCAGTGCTACATTAACAGCTGGGCTCAAGGATCCTAAGGGTCTTTTCCAACCTTTTCCAAACTGTTCCATGGCTCTGTGCTATCCCAGAGAGCACACACATAAAGGCAAGCACCAAGTGAGGGTAAGCGCATTTAAGCCTTTCCACTGGTGGCTGCTATGGGTCAGGAGGATGAACACCAGGAACATGCAGAAGCGCTTACAGAGCCAAAATAGAAGTACTCAGGGTAACAGGCACCCTAGAAAACACAGCTCAGTTAAAAAGTAACTCTGCAGCACAAGAGAGGAAGCAATTTCAGAGACTCTGCAAGCATCCCATGCTGGGAGTTTGCACTGCCATGTGTTTGCTGTTATTGACAGCCAGCTCGTGAGATAACACTGACAGTTTGGTTTACTCTGGGATGCAATTGCCCTTCTGAGTGGGACATGGACTCACCTCCTCTAAGGAGTTGCTTTTCCTCCTCCTAATCTCTCTGGTGTTGAAGAGGGTCTGCCCCAGTGCTGCTGGGCTGGCAGCCCACTGCTAAGTGAGCAGCATTTCCAGGGTAATGGCTATGGGCAGTTGCGTCTCGCTGTAGGGTCAGTTAAAAGGCACGCAGCAGAATGTTTTGAAATGGACATCTGGCATGCAGTGAATGCATTTAGGAAGCAATAAACAGCTCATTTTGAATGACTTCTGCAATTGGTTTCAACACAAGCAGTTGGTGGAAAAACAAGCTTTCAGAAAGGTCATTTATTGCCATACATAACCCATCTCTTCCAGCTAAATTGCTTAGCAATGTACAAAGCAAATCCCAGCCTATTTCTGGTCTGATAATTAATAGAGTCTTCTACTCTAGCTGGACCGTCACAAAGAAAGTGAATGTTGTCCTTGTTTTCCTGACTTAATAATTCACCATTTGAGTTGTCAGGGTGTCTTTGAAAGAAGCTGATTGTTGAAATCTGAGTGCAGTAGATGTGAAATATTGTATATTGTATCTTCAAGATGAACACGGAATTCACATGCTTTTAGTCAGTAATAGACTACTGGCAGCCCTTGGAAAAGAAGAACATATCTTTGACTGTAAGACGTAATGCTGCACTTTTCTTGCTGATATTCTGTTCAAAGATTATATATAAAATATGAATACTAAAGTATTTAATTTTCTAACCCTTACTAGAGTAAAGGTGTTCTCCTCCCCTGAGGAGGAGCGTGAGCATTACAAATGTAGGTTTCCAGTGAAAAATAGAAGGATCTAATTTCTAAACTGGCCAGAAAAATTGACACTGATACACAAAAAATACATCACAATTACCCTGAGAGAAGCTGTTAGTTAGTTCCCAAAAAAGTAAATATATTGGAGTTACTAAGCTGTGACTTCTAGAGAACATTGACTCCACATGCTCCATATTCAAAACTGATCATCTTTACACCTGAAAATCAATGTATTTAGTTTGATTTAGATATATCAAATCTGTACTTATATAATTGAATGCAAGTAAATAATATTTCAAATTGTGCACCAAAATTGCACTGCCCCAGGACAGGTTATTCTGATTTTTTTGTGCTTGTAATATTGTCATGAGGAGAGTTCAGTGATATGTTTCAGATTCGTATTGTATTAACTGAAAATATGATGGTGTTAGCAGGTCTTCATGAACTTACTCCATGGTGAATAAAAACACCAGAAAGAGAAGAGAGTTTTGGATAAGTTTCATATTCTTTAGGGAGAAAATGCAGTGTGCAGTTCTGCCTGTGCCTGGTTCAGAAAGAATAGTTTCATTTTGCCCAAAATGTCAATATTCCAGACTCTGTTTCTATTGTGTAGAGCCAGGCAAAGAGGTCTCAATATTTTGATTAAAAAATCAGGAGAGCACTGCTGTGTCAGCATGGCATCAGCTTGATCCTTCCTCCTGGTGAAAGCCAGCCAGTGCCTGCTGTGCTCCAGCTGAGTTTGTGCTCAGAAAGGCCATTGGTCCCTCTAACCTGGGCATGTGGGCTGGGGGAGCTCTGAGAGAACTGCCCAAGCTAATCCTAGGGTGGCGTTTGCCTGTGAAGTGGTGTCACGCTGGATGATGTACATTTGTAGTGATGAGCAGAAATATGAAGAAAGACAAAACCTAATTCTGTTGGTGCCCTTCCCACATCCCCCAAATTACAGGATACTTCTGCTGAAAGCACCTGTGAGAAGGTGGTTAACAGTGACCTTAAATGGTCATAATTAGGTCTGTAGCTTAACAAGCTGTTGAATCCAGCAATTCCAGCTGTATTTCTTCAGAAACTTCTACTCAAAATCATCTGTCTCTGGATCCTGGCACAGCCTCACATGATGGTGCTTGTGGCTTGTGTAGACACAGCCAACCTGAATCTTGCTAATTCACTTCAAATAACGCCAGAGAGTTCAACAAGGGCCAGCCAGTCAGGCATTCACTCAGGTGGGCGCTTCAGACCATGGGTCAGCAGAGCCACAGCCATCATCCCTGGCCTGCCAAACCAGGCAGGTCAGGGTAGGACTGTAAAACAGAGACACCTCTGCTTCAAAAGTCCTGAGAGTCTCACATTGCTGGGACATGGGCAAACACGCTGCACAAGCGTTTCTCTGTGTTAGTCAGGGCTTCACGGTCCTTTTGGCCCTTTTGGTTGGTGGTGGGACTAGCTCCAGAACTAGCTGGAGCTGCTTGCTGTCTGACCTTCTACAAAGGTTCTTGAGTACTTCCCTAGCAGAGATTTCTCTAAGAGCAACCAGCTTTGGACAGAAATATGAACCTACCACCAGAGTATTTAATTTTCTGATGAAGCTCGCAAGGGCTTCAGTGTGCCAATGGCGATGTTTATCCCAGCACAGATCAAACAGTAGTGTGCATGCAAACAGGTTATCTCCTTTTTCCTTGCTTATGCCTTAATACCACATCTTCATCCTTTAATAACCATAGCCTGCCACACAAACTGATAAGACACGAAGCTAAGATGGAGCATTCGCACCGAGCCCCTTGCAAGGGATTAGTGCTGTTCAGGAGCTGCCAGCTAGGAGAAGGTCACCTGTCTTGTTGAAAAAGTTAAGCATTTCATCGAACACAGAGACTGGACAGTGGTGCCTGACATGTCAGTGGCTTTTCGCACCTAGCTGAAAGTTTTTATGCATTAAATCATTATGCACTTTTCCCACTTAAAGGAGGATCAGGTTGGGCCGAATACCTTTCAGACTGAAGCCACTCTAAGCAGAATGGATATTTGTGACAGTAGCTTAAGACTGGTCTGTCTTGCTAAACCAAAATTTGAAGTATTGAGAGTGCACCAGTTAAATAAGGGCACAGTTAAGGATCACATCTGGCCACTCCAGCACCTTTGAAATTTTATGAGACACTTAAATTATTTAGGTGCACAATGGTTTTGGTTGAACATAAAATAAATTATATTTAAAAAAATGCTTCTATAAAATTGAGCAATATTAGAACTTAATTATAATAGAAACTATAGAACAATACATTTGTAAAAGAACAAGGTGCATTTTCATAGGACAATTTTGCTTCTTGCAGCCCATTGTTTGTGAGAGCAGCACCTTGATTTCCAGTACTTGATTTCCACTGCTTGGAACTTGACTGTTTGGAACCAGGGAATTTGGAGGGGGGAACGTTGGGGCTGGCTGACTTTTCTCCTTATCTAAGGAAGGGACTACATATATACAAACATACATATATGCATGTATACAAACACGTGGTATTCAATTTCCAGATAGAAATATCAGCCTAAGATACTAATAGTTTAGATTATCTGAAGAAAATATCAGCATTGTGATGATTCTGTGCCAAACATTTACTTGGCACCACAATGATTTCAGAAAGCATTTTGGTTGGAGAAATACCTGATTGTACAGACATCTGAGGAAATGGATGCAGGTAAGCCAGGAGTGGGATAGATCTGCTAAGTAGAGTAAGTGAAGGAAATTGAGACGGAGTCCTTGCACAGCAGGTTCTCACACTAATTACAAAGTGGAAAAAATGTGTCTGAGAAAGGCTGACCTTTGAAAAAAGCAACTCTGTTTCTTCTGCTCTCTTAATTCATCCACAGTTACGCCGACTCCTCTATATCTTAGCAATAAATATTTATCCTATGCTTGAAAAATCAAAACCTTATCAGTTTGGCTCTCCTAGGCACTACTGTTGCCTAACCATTTCCTAGCACCAAAACAGCTAATAATTTCTTCTTATTCAAAAAAAGCCAAGCTTTTAAAATCCACGTTGATCATTTGAGGGAGACCTTTCCTCCAGAAAACTGGCATCATTCCTTACTTTCAAGAACGGAATCAAGGAGGCACCTAACAGTTATCAGAGCTACAACCAGCCTGAATTTACTATCTGCACATGACAAAGACACACAGAAATAAATATCTGCTTCAGATTGGGATGTGTCTCCCACTCCTCAAACACCTTTCCTGAAACGTTGAGCAGGAACATGGGGAGAAAATCTTGCAGAGCTGGCAGGAGGGATGACGTAATATCACAGTTCTGACTTGACTTCAGAAAGAAAATTGAGGTATGTGCTTGTATTCATAAACTTTCCAAGGTTTTCCCCTTGTAAAAAAGCCCCATTTTTTATAAACATTCTAAGCAAAGAATGAACTTAGAACAAACTTTCAGCATTGAAGATGAGCCTGCAGGGGCACAGAATTCAGCAAGAAGCAAAGCACAGAGAAAGAGAGCTTTGTCCTCAGTCCAATCCACACAGACCTGTCTTCCCTCAAGAAACAAAGCTCTGCAAGGAACTGATTCCTGATTTCACTCTGACCCCCTGGGCAGATGTCACATGGATCAACATACTGAATGTGGCTCGGTGTGCAAGAAACAAACTAAGGATGCATCAAGAATGTGTGAGAGGACAGCAACAGTAATACTGTAATTCTAGTTAATGATTTGATGGTGCTCACTGGTGTTATAAAAGTTTAAATCCTACATCACATCAATAGCCCAGGGTGATTGGTTCATTACCCTGTGGAGGGACATGCAGACATGCTTGGCATGCACAGACAAGGCTTGGGATGCTTTTGGCTCATGGTGGACAACCTTAATATAACTTACCAGTGTCTCAAACCAGGCATCTGACTCTCACTTAATAATCAAAGAATAAAAATGATCCTCTTTTCCACTAAATTGAAAAAAAAAAAAAAAGAGACATAGCATTAGTCAGACAAGCTATTATAAAAGGAGACAAGCAATACTAGCTCATAGATTTTGACTCCTCGACTCAGACACAGTGAGTCACACCATCAGTGTCTGGATGCCTGAGCTTCTCTAGAGCATCAGATCTAGTAGATCTACTCAGCAGAGAATTAATTCACGTGGAGGGCACTCACCTGGCCACAAAGGGCAGAAGCTGTGGTCACTCTTAATGTATATACTCTCAATGTTGGGAACTATGAGCAATGAGACCACTTTCAGTCTAGAGAATTGGGGCTTAGTGATGGTGCAGCTTGTCAGCTTTCCCTCTGCCCACGTCCTCAGCAATAACCTTTGAACCCCCCAGTCGGTCACAACTCGGTGGTGTGTGGCCACTGTCAGCAGCAGCTATCCTGTGAGTTTTGGTGCTTTAATGAATTAAGACACTGTTTTAAATATTGCTCCTGCTGTCAATCCAGTCTCAAAACACTTTTTTTTTTTTTTTTTAATGAGGGATTCTCATTTCTCTTACTTGAAAGCACCTTTTTTTCCCCTTTAACTGCTGTCAGAGCTCACAGAGGGATTGCTCTGTTCTTCCTTTGGTCTTCAGGAAGGGCACAGAAACAGTGGGTCTTCAGTTCCTCTGCTGACTTACTGGAGGAAAGATGGGAAAGAGGAAGAGAAGCAGAGAGCAGAGTAATTAAAATTTACTGCAGGCATGTATGATTAATGTTATTTGTATAATAGCATTTAACCAACAGCAGCACCCTCATAACAATAGGTGGTTTGAGGGAATGTTGTGGCAAATGGAAGGAGCTGCTGCTGGTGGATAATAATGTGCTTCTGCAAAAGGCTTTTTTTATGATTCATGTTTTAGAAATGCAAAAATAACAGTAAGGGGGAAAAATAGCTCCTGGGTACAAATACCAGAATGCAGCTGAACCTAGACAGCACCTTTATGAATATTACAAGGACATTGACTTCACTGGTGTATTTTCTGCATTAGTCTTCAAATTGTTAATAGGACTACATGAAACTAGCTGCAAGCCTTGTTTCTCTATCTGTATCCTGCTGTAGTACCTACGCCTTATAAAAATCACCAAAATACTGCTTTAAATGTTTAAGCCTGCAGATATTTTGGCAAGAATTATCTTTCTGTACTAGCTCTTCCAGTAAAAAATGCAAGCAAAAGAAAATTGTCCCAAACTTTTTTTCCAAAGGCTAGAGAAACAGACAGCTTTTATTCTAAGTGCTTGCACTACTGTTCCTCTGCAGCCTACAGGAAATCAGGTCTGTGAGGGTCACATCCTTAAGTCATTTTTCTGTGGCCATCTAATGATTTGCTCAAGTCAATTTTCCATGCTGGTCCTGGGGAACATTAGAAACATTCTGTTACACAAGCTGTGGCTCCAGTCCTACAGAGACATGTGTGATTTGCTAAATTTAACCCCCTCCAAGTCTTTCTGGCTTCAATGACATTATTCATTTGAGCAGAATAGTTCGCCGCTGTTGTGGTTTAACCAGAGAGGCAGCTAAACATCACCCAGCTGTTCACTCACTCCCCTCCAGTGGGATGTGGAAGAGGATCAGAAAAAGGGTAAAACTTTTGGGCTGAGATAAAGACAGTTTAATAGCACAGAAAATTAAAGGAAAATAATAATGATAAAAGAATACACAAAAGAAGTGTTGCAAAATGCAATTCCTCACCAGCCACCAACTAATGCCCAACCAGTCCCTGAACAGAGTGCCATCATCCCCAGCCAAATCCCCTCAGTTTTGTTGTTCAGCATGATACCATGTGGTAGGGAATATCCCTTTGGTCAGTCAGGGTCACCTGCCCTGGTTGTGTCCTCTCCCAGTTCCTCATGCATGCCGAGACTCCTCACTGGTAGGGCAGCATGAGAAGATGAAAAGTCCTTTTCTTAGTGCAGGTCCTGTGTTGGGGTACACTATGTGCTGGAAGAGAGACAGGCCCTGAGGGCCGGAGAGAGAGCCTCTTTCTTGGACCCGGAGGTGACCCTGGGAGTGCATCCAGGTCACTGGGGATGGGCTGAGAGAGGATTGTGGGTTTGTGGACAGTGTTGGACCTATGGGAAGTGACAATTGTAGTTTATAGAGTATTGTTTACCTGTTACCATAATAGGTAATATCTGTGCAATACTCCAGGTGATTAGAGGACACTGTGGTGAACATCTTTCCTGTTTACATGATGTGATATCCTGTTAGGTGCTGGTATTTAGGAGAACTTTGGGTGCGCAATAAAGGCTTTGCACTTTTTCCACCGCGTGTGCGGAGTCCATGCCCTTGCGTGATTACTGCAGTCCTGCTCAGCAACAACCAAAATATTGGTGTGTCATCAAACTTTTGCTCACCCTAAGTCCAAACCACAGCTCTGTTCTAGCATGTGTTTAAAACCTTATGATGTTCTGATTTAACAGAAACCCATGTGAGGCAGAGTTCTTCATTACGCTTTTGAATTTAGGATTGTACCCAGATGAAAAAGCGGCACATATATATCCACACAGGACGTTTATGTGGTGTCTGGAACAGCAACAAAAGGGTTAAAATAAAAGAATACCTTCGCAGAAGCAAGCAGCATGGTTTCATTTCTTCTGCTCTGTACAATACTGACCATTCTGCAGGAAGGCAGAATTTCCAGCTAATTTTGCTGGTAGGAACAGACGTGTTTTGTGGCAATGTTCCCCTCACCATCTTTCAGGAAGAAACAGCAGATTCCAGAGGCTGGACTCAATGAAGTTGTTAGAAGCAACACAGGTCTGTAACAACCCAAACTCCTTCAGCTCTCGGTTCCATTTTCTCTTCCAGCCTGCAAATACATGGATCGTCTCTACACCGATGTCATTTATTCATTAAGAATTCACTCCAACAGTCACAAGAATGAGTCTTCCATTTTCAACCATATGGGATAATGGCACTTTGGGCAAGACTTGGTTCTGCCTAATATTTCTATTAGAAGTTCTGATGACAGTGATTTTAGAGAAGAAAGTTATTTATATTTAGGTATTTTAGAAGGGAAATATGTAGTAATCCTTTTTTAAAAGTATAATTTTCTTTCAGTGTAAATGAAAATGGATGAATTATTTTCTCTGTAGGTTTCATCAATATGGGCGGTTCTATCAACCACATGTGTGTACAGTTGTTGAAGTCTTTCTTTCCTTGCAACAAGCTTATACGACCACATGAATAAATTAAAATTTATTCCACAAGAGAGTTAACCCCCTGCTAAGCATTTTTA
The DNA here is from genome assembly GCA_014706295.1 of Lycocorax pyrrhopterus obiensis. Classification (NCBI taxonomy): domain Eukaryota; kingdom Metazoa; phylum Chordata; class Aves; order Passeriformes; family Paradisaeidae; genus Lycocorax; species Lycocorax pyrrhopterus. The sequence continues at coordinate 94,748,827 of JACSVZ010000004.1, forward strand.
TTGTCTTGGTAAATTTGATGTTGTAACTGTTTCTAAAAAATAGATGTAGTATTAACTGAAAGCTCATCTAAATGCCAGAGAATATTGGTTTTATTTAGAGGATTGCTTGTTTTCTGGCAATGAGTGTGTTGATCTGTGGATTTTTTGAATATTTTAATTGAATATGATAGGTCATGTTTTCTGTATTTATTGTGGAGTCTAGTGGTTTAATGTTGATGGAACGCTAAAGGTATACCACATTTTTGATGAAATTAACCCTAAAACCGTAATTTGGAATTCAGCTTCATCCTAAGAACAACATAGTTACAGTTACGCTACTGCCTAAAAATGTCTGGCTTAAATAGATCATGGAAAGAGTTACATAATGACGACAGGGCTGGTCTCAATCAGTTCATCACCCAGTTTTTATTGACATTGGAGGTTGTTCCACCAAAGGTTCAGGACCTTGCACTGGGCTTTGTTGGTCTTCTTCAGGTTTGCATGGGCCCTCTCTTAAGGATTAAGGACCCTTTGGATGGCATCCCCTCCCTCTGGCATATCAACTCCACCGCTCAGCTTGGTGTCATCTGCAGCCTTGCTGAGGGTGCACTCAACCCCCTGTCTGTGTAGCTGATGAAGATATCAGGTAGGAATGGTCGCGGTATGGACTCCTGGGACACATCCCCTTCACTGCTGTTTTCACTTGGACACTGAGCCATTGACTGTCACTTTGGACATGGTCAGTCAGTTCCTTATCCTTGTAAAAATCCATCCACCAAACTCATATCTCTCCAGTTTAGGAGTAAGAATGTTGTGGGGGACTGTATCAGGCCTCACAGAACTCTATGCAGATGACATCCGTTGTCCACTGGCACTGTCACTGTGCCACAGAATAGGCCAACAGATTAGTCAGGACCCCTACGTCTAGAATAGGTCTATGACTTTTCATTCTTCTTTAGTGAGGATATCACAGTTGTATGTGGTAGACTGTCCTGTTCTACTTCTTTATGAAATTTGAGAAGCAAGTAAAAAGTTCATATGGTGGGAGTATGAGAAATGGCTGTAGGGGACTCATACAAAAGGACTATGCTGACCTTAGTATGAAGAATGAAAAGACAAGCTAAATGTTTATTCTGATTTGATTTACTTTTCCTCTGTGCTTTAAAGGTTGCCAAAATAAAAAAAAATAGAGTGTTATAGAATTAAAGATCATTACATAAGCAAAGGGAGAGTGCCAATTCTATGTGTCAGCTTAATTCTGGCACTGCATAACTCTTGTATATTTGGTATTTTTGCAACTGTGAGATTGTATTGCAACTTTTTGTACTTAATTCTGGATGGTATGTTAAGAATTCAGTTAATATGCTCTGCAGAGCATGAGTTAACTAAGAGTAGTTGGCTCAAAACTTGAAATTCAGAACTTGATCATACCTGGAATAATTATGACAGGAGGGATAAAGACACACCTTTGACACCAAGACAGCCTTTCAGTTTTCCAGCTCCTGCTCAAAAGCCGTTTGGCTCTTCAGGCTTTTCAGTTTGAACAGTCATTGGAATAACTTCATTTAAAAACACAGGGTATATGTCACTGTAAGAAACTGCTTGCAGTTTGTTTGTTTGTTTGTTTGTTTGTGGTTTTTTTGTTGTAAAATCAAACTGTGGTAGACACCTGGCAGGGAAAATTTTAATTGAAAACAGGCAAAGTCATAAAATGTAAGGAACTTAAGCCTTTCAATCAACATATGGGACTGATTGTTGGCATCACAACCTAACTCATAGTACATAGGCAAGTGACCTTTCAGTTAATTAAAAAAGGCTAAGCTTCAAAACCAACAAATGTATTTTAAATTATAAATTGTGCAATTAGACTGGGTAAGACATCGCCACAGGGAATTGTTAAAGTCAAACTTAGGTAAAATTCAGAAAAAAAAATATTTTCTGATTCCAGTAACAAGGCTGCTCAACAGTCAAAATTAATTGCAGTGTCCTTTCATTTTAAATGAGAGACGGAAAGATTCAGGACGTGAGCCTTTAGGGATGGGGTGTAATATCTACCATATTTTATACTTGCTTTTCTGTATAATTATTTCTACTGATTATGGGAATAAAGGCTGGTGGCATCTCACCCCTTACGGTAATTGTCCTGCTGTGTAAAGTGCTGCTCAAGATAAATAAAGTCAGTAAAATACAAATGTACTCAGTATCCGTGCCTGAACTTTGAAGAAAGTTTCTGGTAAGAAACCAGAATGCTAGCTTCACTAAGATGCACTCAAATATTGTAGTGGGAATACATAAGTTGCACTTATTTACCAAATGTAATGAGAGCTTCAGTTATTGTTTCTTATTATACTTGATTTACTTTAAGAGTTTAGTCTTCTTATAAATATTAACAGCTTGTACATATATACTAATGTACAAATACTAATTTTATATTAAAAACCACAATCCAATGGATACATCTGAAAAAGAATGAAGAATGTATTGAGCTTTTCTGCGATAGAATGACTGTTTGTTTTCAGGACAAATCCAAACCATAGCCCCATACCAGCTGCTGTGACAGTGTTGAAAATACAGGTTGCTTTAGTTATTGCTGAGCAGCGCTTGCACAGTCAAAGCCTTTTTTGCTCATTACAGTTCCTGAACAGGTAGTAGTCTGTGGGTGCACAAGAGACTGGGTGGAGGCACAGCGGGGGCAGCTGTCCCTGGCTGACCAAAGCATTTGTCTTCACAAGTCACCACTAGGGATGACAAAGCCCTGCTATCCAGGAGATGACTGGCTACCTCCCTGCTTGATGCAAAGCACTGAATTAATTCCTTATCTGTTTTGCTTGTATGCTTGGTTTGTGCTTTATCTGCTGAACTGCCTCTACCTCAACTCACCATTTTTCAGGTGAAAGTGAGTGAGCAGCTTAGCAGCGCTTAGCTATCACCTGGGGTTAAACCACACTACCCCAGAACATTAATTCCCATTCTTCTGCACTTTGTGAGAGCACTGGCTCCAAGTTGTGCAGCTGTTGCAGTAAAAAATGTGTGAAATTACATCTTGAAGCCTAGCTCCATTAGTTGCTTTTTAAAAAATGGACTGAATCTTTAAATTTATATAATGAAATGATCGAGGATTATTAAAGATGCTTAAGTACAGACCAGTTGCATGACTTGGAGTGTCTGTGTCTGTGTTCCATGGTCTATCTTCAGGCACAACAGCCATGGGTCATCCAGCCCTGAGGTGAGAAACACTGTAGGTATTTCTCAAGGAAAAGTGCAAAACTTCTTAGGAAATGAAGGAACACTTCAGCACAGACTCGCACAAAAATACTCAGATCATGTTAAGAAATCAGAATACATTGAAGAATGTTGATTTGGACTAAGAGGTTTGGGGGTTTTTTAAAATTTATTTTTGTGTTTTACTAAGAGAAGTTTCAAGAACACAGAAATTAATGCTTTCCTGAAGAGCAACCTAACTATTACAGATTTGAAGAATTCCAGTAAAACATTCTTTGTCATTTCCACACAAAATACAATTCCTTACCCAAGGAGATTTGCTCCTCCTTGCAATTACACATAGTCATTCCCAATATGATTTCTGTCTGTTTGGCCTCTGTAGTATTAATAACAACCATAATTACACTGTGCCTTCTGACCCCGGTTTAACATAACACATTTCAGTTCACATACTAAGTAAAATGTTTAATCACAAGTGTGCTGAGGGAGGAGCAGGTGTTCTCAATATCTCACCTCCAAATGCTTGCCCTTTGGCTGGTTTCCTCTTACACACCCATTTATTATAAAGCTGATGGAACTTGCTGCTCCTGCCTCTCTGAACTTCTTAAGTAGCACCTCCGGCATCAGCATTATTAAAAAATGAAAATCAAATGTGAAAGAAGTAGGGCAACTGGATGGTCATAAGGACTTGGTGCTATTTTGATTACACAGCTCCTTAGGTATGTCCTTACATTTAACGATGAGCATTTGGTACCTGCAAGAATATAATCACCTAAGCTCATGTCATTACTTGGTTTAACAGCTAATGCTTAAATCATGGTTCTTGATGGATTGACAAGAGAATGCTTTTCCCATCCAACTAATAAAAAGGAGAGGGATCCAGGTTTCTTTTTTTTTTCTGAGGGCTTTTAAAGGCTGCTACGTTCCTGAGCCTGCAAGGGCTAGTCAAGGGATTTCGTGTAATAAGGTGAGAAATGTACTTGATGAAGATCTTGTGTCATTCTGTGCAGAAAAATAAAGAAAAAATCACTTTATTTTTTAACACAGCAGAACTATTCAGTGCAAGATAAAGCTGGATTCTCATTCTGCATCTCTGAGGGTCAAAATAACAAAAATGAAGTGCTTGAAAACTTATTAAAACCCAGTGGAAGCAGATGCTTGTTATGCAAAAGCTGACATTTTGATGAGAATTCTTAGAAATTGCTGCCACCTGTATGTTTGCAATGTCCTCGGAGCTTTCCCAGTACTGACCTATGGTTTAAGGTCCAAAATGACTGGTATCCCCGCTACGTTTAACACGCAACACGACACAGAAAGGAGAATATTGCTTGGTAATACCTGAATAAAGCTCATAGTTTCTAGTTGAGATGGAGCAGCTGTCTTTTTGAAAGCTATCCAGCCTTTATTTGAAGAACTTAAGTGATGATGAATGCGTGAAATGCCTATAAAATTAACTGCTGTTAGAAGATAATTTTATTTAAAATTTCGTCACTCAAACTACTAAATTGTATGTTATCCGTTTGGATGAAGAGCCTTTTTCACTCAAAAACAATCTCTCAAAGGCTGCATTTGTACATTACAAACAAGTCACCTTTTACCCCTCCCTTGGATGCACTAAAGAAATCAAACTTTTTTATCCTCCAGCTGAAAACATGTTTTTCCTGGATGTGACTGGTTCTCATAACTCTTGTCAGCCTTTTCCAGTAACCTTTAGCACAGACACCAGAACTGACAGTAATGCTCTCATTAATGCCAAGGAGAGCCACACTACTACTGCTTTATAATTTCCCTTGTTTCCACTTCAAAAGTTCCCATGGGGTCTTTCCACACTTAATAGTGCTGGAAATGGGTGCTCAATTGGTTGGCTACAGTGACCCTGTATCATCTGCAGAATCTTGCCCTATAGCTATGACAAATTTCCTTGTAGTTGAATATATTAAAATGTGAGTTGCTAAGTACTATTTGTAATGAATCTCAGATCACTGTACAACCGGCCTGGTCTTAGCATTATTTACTGTTTCCCAGATTTTTCTTCAGCTGCTAATTGTCTATTTTGTTCAATTAAGCATCAATGTCCCATTAGTTGCCCCTCCGACTATTCCATGACCCATCTGTTCACACCAAAAGCAAATTGTATTCATCTTAGTCGTTTTTCTTTCTTAAGTTCATCTATTACTTCTATCAATATTCCTTTGTGAAATCTGAAGTCTTTCTTCTTTCACTCCAGGAAGCCAGGCTTGAGTGCAAAGACTGGCAGAGGCAGTGATTGTAATGGGTGCAAATCTGTTTTGTTTATTTTTAACTTGCTTTTTTCCCCTCTGCAGCTGTTCTAACTGATTTGAGAATGACCTGCAGGCAGTCAGCAAGCACCCCCTATCCCTATCCATCATAACTTGTCCTTTCTTTTATTCTGTCTCATCAAGTCCACTAAAGCATTTTTCAAAGGATCAGTCTTTTTATTTCCAGTATTTTCCACATGGCAGTGCAGTAATAAGGCTGGCACAAGACCCACTGCAGGGAATGAAACTTGTCCTAAACCCAACTAAGCCGTTTTCACAGCCCAAAGCTTAGCCAAAAATTTATCGTGAATTCTCTCTGCTATTCCATTATCTGTGCAGTTTACTGCAGCCCCTGTATCAGGAAAAGTCTTTTCCCTCACAAGGGAGAATGGCACAGACTAAGAGAGATGCTGCTTTGTACAGCACAACAGGAGTACTTGGAGATGTTCCATTTCTGCCTGTAGTGTAACACGCTTTGTTCTAGCCAAGCAATGCATCCTTTTGCTAGACATTAGCCACAAAGGGATTTTTAAACATCACACTTGGGCTACTGAGAAGTATTTGACCATGTGTCAACATTCAGACTGCAGCATCTTGCTCCTATGCCAGTGCTCGCACACTTGGCTGAGCTGATGAGCTGATACTGCACCCGAGCTGAAGCCATCCTTGCCTCCCCTCCTCAGCTGTGCTCACAAAATGCCTCACCGTCAACAAAAAAAATCCCAAACCAACAAAAAACCCAACCTAAACCAAACCAAACACACAAAAAATCCAAAACCAACCAACAGAGTAACAAACAAAACACAATTTAAAAAAAACCAACAACCCCCACTCCTCCAAAAAAACCCCCAAACCAAAACAAAACAACCCCAGACAGTTGGGCGTCTTCTTTTCTTACTCCAGGAATTGAAAAATTCATCTGAGAGAATTATGACCTGCATGAAAATTCATTTTATTCCTGGTTTTGAGCAAAGAATTCAATTCCAAATTATGACAGGTATTTGTAAAAGTCACCTTCTATATGGCTTCTTTAAATGCCTCTTTAAGAAGGGGCTGATGCTCACATCCTCATTTCCAGAAGAAAGTTTACACTCTTGCTTGTAGCAGGGCATCTCCCTGACCTTCCGCTGGAACTGTCCTTCTAAGCAACAAAACACTCACAGTGTGTGGAAGGGGCCAGAAACAAGCAACCAAAAAAGGCCATGGAGTCTGAACGGGAAGAAGTAATCCAGATATCTGATCCCTGCAGCAGGGGAAACTCATACATGTTATCTAATGGGTTTTCTGTGTAAACTGCAGAAACAAGGATGTAGAGCAATAATTTTGGATGCACTGGTCTATGGTCTGTAGCAGCTGCAGGTGGCTTCCCTCAAAACAAGGTGTTGAACTACAGGAGATACAAATGCCTGCCTAAAGTCCTTACCTGGGTATTCAAAGAACGGAAAGGTGAGGAATTTTACCCCTCTGTGCTGAATATTTCTCTTCATTAGCATTTAAGTGACCCTCATTCAGTGTGCAGAATTTCTATTACTGTTTTTCCTTGGTCTACCTTTTAACTACTTCTGAGCTCTGGATGCTGTTCTGGGGCCTCAGGGTTTTTACAAGGTAAGCACTGCAGCATTGACATGGTGAGCGCTGCCCAAATCCTGTGCTAACTCCAACCCCAATTAAAGCAGGAGAAGTGCAGGTCAAGAAGGGGTAGTGGATCTGCCTCAAACTGGGGAAAATGATGATTATGAAGGGAAAGTCCCTCCAGCTGGGATGCATTAGGGCAGAATGATGTAAGGATGCGACTGAAACAGATTTTTTCCCAAAGAAGGAATTGAGACACAGAAGGAAAAAAAAAGGTTTCTTAGTTTAAGAAGTCTTTTAAAAGTCACAAAGGCATAGTAAGGACCTAGGTAAGAGTATCTCTCATGATCATATATTCCTCTGAGTCACAGAATGGTTTCTGACAAAAAAAACCCTTTTTTCCCAGTCTGAGGTGGTCCAGGGGTCAACGTCTCTTCTGTCTGCATAGTCCTTAAATGGTTCTTACTGCTTGCTCTCTCTTCACTCTTTTTGTTTATCCCTAATGAAGCCATCTGGCCCAACTTTCACAAGGCTGCTCAGTACCTTGCTGGGTAGGGCCTCATACTCCCTTATTCGTGTCAAGTTTTTTTGTCAGACACCATTTATAGGGATTTTTGCTTATAAAAACTACTGGAGCTTGGAAAAAATAACTGCTTTTTTAAAATGTTTTTGCTATTGTAATAAAAATAGCAGGCCACAACAATAAAACCATTCCTCTACATTAAGTAAATTAAAGAAAAACAGTAATGCTCTGATTAAAACACGGGGAAAGGGAACTTTAAACCTAGGACTGAAAATGACTGAATCCAGACAAGTTGACTGAGTTAATTCTTTGTATCAGGGAGCCAGAACGTTTTTCAAAATATCTCCAACTCTGAACAAGAAGAGGATCTGAATCTCTTGGAATTTGCATCCTCAAAATGGTGCTCAGTATTTTGACCTTAAGCCAAAGGTGGATTTAGTTGACCTTGAAGTGCAACAAATTTCTTTGGCACAGCAGTTTCCTAGCAAACCTTTTCCCCTTCCCAAAACTTCTTGTATCCCTGTCACCCCTGACTGCATTTGTAGAGGTAAATAAAACATCCTGGAACTGCTCTTGGACAAATAGTATGGAAAGGCTCACGTCAATACGGTTTAACTCTCTTAACCCTTCCTCAAACTGCCTATGGAGGGCATTTTCTGGCCTGAGCTGGCTCCCAGCTTGTCCCCATTGCAGCACTGCGTTGCTGAGACCAAAACTGTGCAAAACATTTCAAAGTATGAATGGCTGCATTCATTCTGTGCACAGGCCCATGTGCTGACCTGGTTTAGTTTATTAGTTTAGCTGTAACTTTTGTGGCCACATCCAAATATCTATCAGCTTCTTTCTTACTTTAAGTCAAGTTGGTTGTATACACCCAGCCTTGGATGTGAAGTTGCCTTAAGTACAGTCCTGCAGTGTGTCTTAAAAAAACCCAGACAGATAAACACTCAGAAGAAACAAACAAACCCAAACCAACAAGAAACAAAATCTCAACCCAATCGTTGACTCAACATATAATTCAAGTTGTGTTGGTTTTTTGTTTGGGTTTTTTTTTACCTTTTTATCCTTTTGTTTTAATGCTTTAGGACAAGACAAAATGGCCTCAAGTTGTGTCAGAGGAGGTTTAGATTAAATATTAGGAAAAAATTATTCCCTGAAAACCTGCCAAACATTGGAACAGGCTGCCCAGAGGAGTGGCAGAATCACTATCCCTGTAAGTGTTCAAAAAATGTGTAGATGGGATACTTGGGACACACTTTAGTGGTGGACTTGGCAGTGTTGGGTTAATTGTTGGACTTGATTATCTTACAGGTCTTTTCCAACCTTAAAGATTTTATTATTTTATGATTCTATGAATGTTTTAAAATTAAGATTCTGGAAATCAGTTGAAAAGAAGTATCCAACCATCCTAAAAAAATAATTAACAGCAATAATAAATTATGGGTGCTACATAACTAATGCATAGTCTTGAAAATAGGGAAAAATTAATATCTGTTATGTGTAGCATATTAACAAACACAACACACTAAAGATTAATATTTCACTGACTAGCCTTTGACCACTCCAAACTGAGTCACTGTAAATTCTGCTGGTTAAAAAAATCTCAAAATTATCACACAGGGATATAGGAATGACAAAAACTTTCTATCTCACCAAAAGTTATCTTAAGGAGAGATTGCTGTCAGATGCTCAAATTGGCCTTTCTTCCTTATCCTCAGCCCTGCCCGCAGCTTCAGCAGCAATATGACACCTGATAAATGGGGAGGAGGAAAAGCCAAGTGGACAGAAGTCAGCTTGTGTCATGGAAGAGGAAGCTTGATATAACTGAAATTGCTATGACTTTGTTTTTACAAATATCAAGGTTTTTTCCCATCCAGCCAACAAACAAAATCTTGCAGCACAGACTCCCATATGTAATTATTTCTTCTATTTAAACAAATATTGCAGAGATATTTTTTCCTTTTTACTTTTATTATTTCCTTTGAAAAAGAAAATACTGATACTTTGAAAAAGAAGAAAAAATGTGACAACTACCTTGCTGGATATGGATAATGGGATCTGAAGTCCTAAAAGGCTCAGGGAAAGTTGGTTTTCCATGTTGTGGGGCTATTATTTAATTGGTATGGTAGAGTGTAAAAGCCAGAGAAAAGATACTGGTAATATTGCTTCCCACTGCTGTGTAAAGCATGGCAGTTGTGAGCCTGTGTGAGGAGACTCACAGCTTGCTCAGCATTAATTTTGGGGGTGTCTCTTTTTCCTGGAAGATATCTTGCACTTAAAGACTTTTCATAGACAGGTGTGCCCACTCTGGAGAAAGGTAATTTTCTTTTTCCTACAGCCCTTTTTCAGTTCAGCGATTGACAAGCATCCATCAAAACTAACCTGCATGTTGCCAGCACAGTAGCCCAGGGTCAGGACAGATGCTGAGCTGTTGTGGGGGATCTGGTCCCTTTTCTACAGTTTCTAACCACGAGCAGAGGTGACGGACAGGGGTGGCAGACTTTCCTATCCTGAGGCTCATCAAACCTCAGGTATTTCGGATCAGAGTAAAAGTTCTCCTCAAACTTGTGTCCCACACTGCCCAGGCGCTGTTTTAAATATTATTAGGCTACTTGGCTTTGCGAACATGCTTTGGGAATCCTTTGTGGCCACCTTCAGAGAGAAGGTGTCAGAGCATACCTGCTACATCAGATGTGGGATAACCCTTCTCAGCTGATGAAGTCCAGACCTGAAGTGATCCAATTATGGTGTATTTCTGTTGTGCTGCGCCCTTGAAATGACGATGCAGAATTCATAGCAGCTGAAATAAGCAAGTAATAGTCATTAAATATATGCTGCTTCGAGGAATGAAAAGGCTGCAATACGCTGGTGAGAGCTTTGACTGTCATATGAAAATGCAGAGTTAACTATACTGTTATTAAAAGCCAGGCTATATTTTCCATACATTTTTATTTGTGAGGTCTCCTTGAAATGCCTTATAAAACTTGGGAACCCAGGCAGCTTTTGTCTAGGGAATATAAAACTGTAGCAGCTGATACTGGTAAAATAGATTATATGGAGCCTTAGAAATGACTGCTTGATTTGTCCAGTATTTATTGCCTGAGTAATGTACAGAAACAGTAAAACAGAAAAGCACAACTTTCCATCTGTGCTGCATTATGCCATACGTAAGAACTATTTTTCATTTCAAATGGTGGTATCCCCGTAGGCTTTCTTGCTTTGACATCCTATGCTACCACACATGATATGATAGAGTATGAACAGACTGACTATAAATCTGAATCTTTACAGTTTTGAAAACTGAAACATTCCAGCATTCACTTCCCACCAAACAGGCCTCCTAAAGTATAGCCCGGGTCAGGTGTTTGGATTTTTTTTAAGTGGAGGCAAAGGTTGTTACAAAGAAACCTGAAACCAGCTAAGAAAGCACAAAAAAAAATTACCAAGACCAAGCAAACAGAAAAGTGTCCCCATCTGGTATACAAGGTGCACAGCCCAAAATCTCACCAGAGCATAAGGGAAGGGTTTGCTGTTTTAAAAACACAGCTTTCAAAAATTCTTTTCCCTTTACTGTCTAAACCTCTGCTCACGAGTTTGCACACCTTAAATGTCACCGAAGTGCGAGCCCGTGTGACACTGGAGGAACACTGTCTCCCTTTATCTCTACGCATTTGAAACCAGAGAGACACAGCATGTTAGAACAGATGGGCCGGTAGATTTAAAAGAGGTCAAAGTTGTTGTTTAGCAGGAGGGATCAATTTCAGTGAGATTTTTTTGTTTTGTTTTGTTTTGTTTTCCAGTGCACGCTTTATTTATTTAAAAGTATAAGTTAGAACTCCTATAACTAACTTTCTGGGACATAGTGAATTTTGTGAATTAAACAGCTCTCATTATTCCAAAGTTTTATTCTATTTTTCTGACTTGAATCTTATGTAACTTGATATAAGTATGAAATTGGAAACAATTTTTGGTGATGAGCAACACTTTGGAGCCCCACAAATCCTTCTTACTGGAGTGAGTAAGGTGGAAGGATGAGTGTCAGTTATTCTGAATAAAAACTTTCTGAAGGTGACGATAGAGTCAGTGTATGGAGTTTAATTAAAGCAACTACAACAAAAAGAAGCCTTAGAGTGACACTTTTTCAGCAGAAACAAACTTCATCTTGTTACTTTACCAAGAATCCAGGTGCTCAGGAGGAGAAATCCTAAGGGGACCCCCCAGCAATGCTTAGAGAATCTACTGCATATTCTTAAAGACATGCAAGCCCTGGAAATGTTGTAACTTCAGGGGAAAACAAAAAAAAGAAGGTGTTATTGCATCTCCCATCCATTCCTCAAAAAAGCTGGAAAAAACCGTGTTCTGTTTTAGTGGTTTATTCTTCAAAACTATTTTTATTTCTTTCCTGAAGAACTGCACTGTGTATAATTTTCATTACAAAGGAAGCACTGCTAGGTATGTTTATGAACCAAAGTGAAAATTCTTCCCTGGAATGACAGGTATATCTGTGTTATGAATGGAGTTGTCCTGCACACTAGAGTATTTATAAATATGTGTGTATATATACATGCATATATATATATATGTACATATATGTATATATTTATGTTGATGCTATTTATAAAACGAGAAATTGTTGAAGGTAGAAAGCTTCAATATCTCTGACTAGTAAAAAAAAAGAATTGCTTTGAATTCAGAGAGGTTTCAAATTTTGTAACTCGGTTATTTAAGAAAAGACATTTCCACAGGAAAAACAGGAAAAAATTACATCCCCATGTATATAGTGGTTATAAAGTAGCCCAAGGGGATTACAGGTACATGTACTGTATACATTCAATACTATACAAAGGTATAGTGGAATTACAGTTGCTTCGTGTTTTAAATAAAATTTAATTATAGCATTGTGAATTAAATTATTTCAAATTTTTGTATAGATTAAAAAGATGTTTTGAATGACTGAAGTGCAAAAGCTATGCCGTTTTAGATTTCTAAAAACTTTGAGTGCTGTAGAAGCCTAGAAGGTAAAGGGACTAATGTGTCCCAGCTCTCGGGGTTTGAGGGTCTGTTCCAACAAACAAACCTGATAGCCAGATAGCTGTGGAGCCATCCAAGGATTGTTGGCAATAACCTGCTGTGAGGAAGGACAGGGTGTGGCTGGCGAGGGGGCCGTACAGAGGTGGGGCAGCACTGCCTTGTTCTGGCTCCAGTAGATAAGCTCAACCCAATACAGTACAAGTGCAGGAATGAGGTCGAGAAGTGGGCATGGGCCGTTGACCAAAAACCAGCCCAGGAGTGGGCAACCAAGACCGCCAATGACCCCTGAAGTCCTCTGACCCATTTCCAGAAAGGTCTAGAGCAATGGACTGCACATGAAAGCTAAATTACATAGAAAGCAAGTAACTTGTCTCTAGGGTGGGGAAAACTTAGCCATAAAAAGGCAACCCCATGAAGCCCAGGGGCATGTGTACCCCACAAACCTTGCCACTCTGTCAGGGTCGATACTGGAGCCAGGACTGGTGATTTTTCTTTCTTTCTTTCTGCTTTTCTCCCTTTCTCTCTCTCTCCCCCTCTTTAATTCATCTCTCTCTTCTCTTTCACCCTACCCCTTTACTTGAAAACCACTGTGGTGTGCATATGCTAGTAGATAAGGGACTGACTTATTCCAATTTCCATGCCAAGTGTATAATTTACCAATAAAACTTTTTAAGCTTTTGCAGACCCTCTGACTTTCATCATTCCTTTCAACCATGAGCATCTACGAATCTTGGGTGCTCACTTCCACTTAAGGGTGGGATGCCACAAGTGCCCATTTAATAAAAAAAAGGGAAATATTTTTGGTCTTTTTTTGTTAAAATTCATTAAATGTTAATCTTTTTTGTTAAATTCCCTTATTTACTCTTAGCCCTTGAGTCTGGGGGAAAGTACTGTGTTCCCTCCTTCCCCTAGATTCCCCAAGACAGTTTCTCAATACTCCAGATATCATTCTTGAAACTGTCTGTATTGGACCAGATTTTTATCTCAAGTTCAAACAAACCATTCTCTTAAACACTGACCCAGCCCCAATTCTGCAATCACTTACTAAAAAGCTGTAACAAAGCATCCACTAAATGCAGGTGCCCTCAGAACCAAATAACCTCCTTCTTTTCACGAGCAGTTCCTCATGGTTTCCGTTGACACAGAGGGTACAACAGAGCCTTCTGCACATCTCTGCATGGGATTGGCAAAGTCTGTAACTTCTTTGTAAAGAGAAAAAAAAATTGTCTTCCTGACTAGATAACGTAGGTCAAGTTTTCTCATAAGCAGTGGTGTCACAGGCAGATGGTTGACTTTGCTTCAGTACTTGCAGATTACTTAGTGAGTGGAGGAGAGAAATTTCCAAACTTGAATAAGGTTGTTGTTTTGTTTGCCTTGTCTGCTGAAGCATGGTTAGTTGGACTTATTTCAATGCATGTGTCTACACTGGCTGCCGGGGTGCTCCAGAACTGGTCAGGATCCCTTCTGCTTCGGTTGGGGATACAGCTGGAGCCCATCCTGAGGGGCAGGCATGACCAGCCTAGCCTGAGGGACAGTGTTAGCTGGGCTCCTACCAAGCTGAGGAGCTGGAAAAGCCTTGGTGCACATCCCTGCAATGCACATGGAGGTCACTGGCCTCAGTGCTTAGCAATCTCTCCAGCACCACTCAAAGAGTCTATACCCAGCACTGCCCAGCTTTAGTAGCAGCTATCAAGGAGGTGAGGGGGAAAATGATTGAAAACTTAATGATCAAGAAAACCTCTCTAATTCCTGTGTCCATTCACTACTGACACCGAACTTCACGGCTTGGATGGATGTAGTTCCGACAGATATTTCCACTGTCTAAAGAAACACACTAAAGCATCCCAAAGCCAAGCAGTACCATAACTACACATTATGGTTAATCTTTTCCCCAGAAATCCTGGACATTATTTTTTTCTTTCTTATTTGTCACTGTTACTTGCTGTCGCTGTTACACATGACACAGCTCTGGAGCGATCCTCTAACTTGACTAATCAGCTTTCAGTCCCACATCCTTGTCAGAAACAGAATATTTCCCCTCGAATCTCTCTTGCCCTGCATTTCCTGCAGATCCTTAACTAAGATCACCATGGTATCATGAGCTTGGCAGTCTATGAGGATAGGCATCAGATGCTTAACCTTGCTCTGATCATGTCATAATAAACTGTCTTATGAACTGTCCCCACTTACACAGATCTTTTAAAAACCAACGTTCTTTTAAAACACAGAAAGCATTTGTGATACTTGAACAAGGCCAGCTGTGAGTCAGTCATCCTTTGCTCTAGAAATGTGAGCTTTCACATCAGATCTAAGCCACTAATATCTTAACTACCTAACGTGTTTGACTCAAGATATTACTGAAAATAATATGAAAAATGTAAAATATAATGTGGCATGGCAGAAACAGATGTGTTTCTAATTTTGATTCTGAACTGATAATTCAAAATTCAAGTTATTCGGAGTGATAACTCCAATTATTAAGCAATTAAGAATCAATCAGTAATCAATGCAGTACTATCAGCACAAAAAGAGGTGACATGATAATAGTTTACATATTTTGCATTCATGAAGTACACATATGCTGTATCCATTAAAGCTGACTTCAGTTTCTTAACATTCAATTGTGCATTTTGTGGAGTGAGTCAATAGAGTGAATCACTAGCCCACTGCAGTACCATATGGGAAACTTTCCCTCTCCTGAGCAGATGGAGACTAAGAATGTCACAGACAAAATGTGTTTTGTCTCTGGAGAAAGGATGTTGGCTGCTTTGTTCTTAGACTCTTCTACATGCCAAGCCTTCTGCTCGCATTGGAAGTCCTACACTTTGGGGTCTCATGGATATTTCAGCACGTCTCTGAAATGCTAACCTGCAGAAGACAGAGAAAACCAGCCTATACAGAGGCCTGCAAGTAAAATATGACAATCTCTGTGCAATCCAAGATTTAACTGGAGGGAGACAGCAAAAGAAATCATCACCTTTGCCATCCTTTTAACACCTAATCCTCTCTGAGGGAGGCAAGTGTTTTCCATTTCCCTGTGGAACATTTAGATGAAGGGTAATTGACATGGTGTTACACTTTTGCAAGTGACTGAGGCCACAGAAACTCTATTTTCTGTTCCCTTTGGCTCCATCTACCTAGAACTAAATTTTTTTTCTCTTCTACTTTTTTTGCTGCTGTACTTATCCTCATTTTTCTAGGCACATCCTTCTCCAACTGAAGGATGATCACATCCCTTTGAATTGTCTGGAAATAGCAGAAGGAAAATACCATGAGGCATTACGATTTAACTTCCTTTGTTGAAGAAATATAGTCAGGACCACATACATCCACCGTAATTTTTAAATCAACAGGGTTATCAGGGATATGAATCTGAGTCTGCCACCTGTCAGTGGGCAAAATGACCAGTCAGCCTATGCAAAATGTAAACCATTTTCTGAAAGTACCTGTGTGCTGCATGCTGACTGTGTTGGAGCTTAAAGCAATACCTAATTTAAGTGCATCCAGGGCTGGGTGAGTCTGAGTTTATGTGCAGAAAATCTGAGCCCACACACGACTATATAGAATGTAATTTTTTTACAGTTATTTCTTTACTGCCACTCCTGGGTTCAAAAGCACACATTTTCTGTTTTTGCAGTGTCTATCACAGTGAGTCCCGGTCTAACTAGTCTCTTGATTACTACCACTCTACGACTCTTGCCAGATTCAACCCCAGAAGGACTTTGGCTTTTCCAACCCCACCCCTGCACACTTGGACAGTGCCTCTGTATCCTTCCTGAGTCATATTTCTCCTAGAGAAGCACTGTCTCTGCTTCCAGCTTCTGTTCAATTGTTTTTGATGTTCAAGCTGAGAGAAGTGTTCTTTGCTCATCCATGCAGGTCTCCTGCTGTATTTTCTTGAATGCTCATCAAGGTGGATAAAAGTAGAGCTTGGGAAAAATGATCCTTTAAAATCAATGAGCTCTTCAGGACCATTCTACCCTGTTTTCAAGGTCTCTTCTGCTAGCCTTTTCTCTGCACCCTCATACCAATCCAGTCTACAACCTCTTCAGTTGGGTGCGGGTCATCACCATCTCCCCTGCCTGATCCTTTGTTCCTAGTTTAAAGTTCTCCCTAGGCTGGCCAGCCTGTTGACAAAGATAATTTACCACTTGGTACTTGCTGCAGTTGGTCATGTGGGTGATATTTTATCTCAGACAGGATCCCAAGCTTGTGAAAGAGGATCCCTGTTGTCAACACTGGCTGCACAACTGTTTGTTGACCCATGGGGTCCATCCATTTTTCATCAAGTCCTTCCCTCTCACTGGAAAAATCAAGGAGATGTCACCTGGTCCTCTGAGCCCTTGGCCTTCACCTCAAATGCAGTGTCATGCTTGCTACAATTTTGGTTTCGCCTACAAGTATTGGTGCCCACAAGGAAGAGCAGCAGTGGAAGGTAATCTGAGGACCAGACTGGCAACCTGGTGCCCTGGATCCAAATGGAAGCTGCAAGCATCCCTAGACACCAGGTCAGACCAGGGGACGGTGGTGTCCATCCCCTGCAGCAGGGAGTTTCCCACAGCTCATACTTCTTCTTTCTCCTGATGCTGCTGCAAGTCTTAGGCTCAGCCTGCTCAGATTCTTCATTGGACACCGCTCTCAGCCCTTCATATGTCACCTGGGCACTGAACCCCCACTGTAGCTGCAGATTTGCAGACAGGGCAGGAGTTCTCCTCCTAGAATGAGAAGCCCCAGGATTCCAGCCTTTACCATCACGGAAATCTATGGTAAGCTCAGACTTGCTCTACTCGCCACTCAATGCAGTTAGACCTTTGTGCTCATGAAAAAGATTCAGTCAGTGTTTTTCTCACCTCCTCTGTTGCTGCACTGCCTGGTGACGTCCTCCCACAGCTGCTTTACTTGACTGCACAGCCTTTCCCCAGTGCACACCTCCTGCAGACAAGGAGCACATCTTCCCAGCCCAAGAAAGTGGATTGTCATCCTGGCAGCCCCAGGACACAGGGCTGCATCCTCTCTCAGGAGCTCAATTTGAGTTCAACTCTGGCACACGAGGAAGAATTCCAGCAGTCAGTGGGGACCATGCTCTGTAGCACTTTGCCTTCATCACCATCAGCACACCGATGCACTGTGTACAGCAGATCTTCCCCCATCCTTCCATGCCAATTTCTACATAGACAGTTACAGAAGACTCTCCCTAGCACCTCCTGGGAGGGTGCTTGGCTCTTCAAAATCAGGAATTAGAAGCAAATAGAAAAGCACCTTTTGATCAAGAACATCTGTCAGAGCTTGTTAGAAGTGACTAGAGCTTGCTGGCCAACTCAGATCACTGTTGCCACCCTTTCCCAGTGGTAGTAGTCACCCCAAAGTTCCTCAAAAATTTCTTAGGAAAAACTTCTGAGAGATCTAGGAGCAGAAACCAGAAACTGCTGCACAAACTGCTGCATCTACTGGTTACCTCGTCTGCCTCTTCTAGCGGATGTTCAGTGCCATTCAGTGCCATTCAATATGAACTAATTTCAGACATCAGGCTGTTTTTTCATTACTCTGATTTACAACAGATTATGTTTCTGAAAAGGGACCGTCTACAGACTGTCTTCCGAAAGTACAGACATCAGAGCTGTCAGCCGTGTTTGTATTGAGCTTCCCAAAGTTTAATGAGGCTCTACATAGTTTTTTAGCTTGAAATATGCTATTGCAACTCCAAGGTTAGAAGTTGTTACCTTATGGTCAGAGACCGGGATCAAGGAACTGCAGCTGTCATAAGTCCTTTGCCTTCACCAGGAGGCAAATTCAGAGCAATTCACAATCGTGCTGCATCTGGAGAGCATGATTTCTCCATTGTACATGTAAATGACAGCTTTAGTGATGAGACAGGACCAGACTGAGCCTTCAGATTTCACTTAAATCACTGTCACCCATACATTTGCAACGGGAGAAAATGACAACAATGGCTAACCAAAAAATGTTTTCAGAAGCTGCGTCTCAGCATAAAATACTATCAGTGGCATCACGCAGAGCAAAGTAAGAATTTTGCTCAAAAGCTGCTAATGAAGGATCCAGATTTTAAGTGACTACTGTAGTTCCTCATGGAGGGAGGGTTTTACAGACAGTACATTTGTTTGTACCCTGTCAGAAAAAGAGGTCAACTGAAGCAAACTAAATTGTAAATTTTTTTAGCTAGACTTTTCATTTGTAATTGTAGTGAAGGATTGAATGTACATAAGTATAATACACTGAGGTGCCTAACAGTGTTAGCACTTTTTAAATATCCACACATATATTATAAAAAAACTATTAGAAAATTATAGAATACAAGTTTATAAAAGCAACGTATTCGAGAGCCTCTTAACTGTAAAATTTTCAATCCATCATTTCCATGGAGTAGTAAAATAAATGCTTTTTTTATTTTTCCAGCCAAAATTTTACTCTCAAATGAGAAGGGGAATATTCACCAGCCTAGAGAAAACATCTGATTAAGGAGTGTGTTAAAGCTGGAAATAGGAATACAATTGTAAAGTCTCTGAAATGACAAGCCGTAATCTCATTGGCCATCAAAATACTTGAAAGAACAAAAAAACAGACATGCCAGACATCCAAAATGTGATTCATAAAATGAAGTCCTCAACACCTTCCTTCCAAATTGTCTTTTTATTCTTTCTTATTATTAAGTAATTGTGAGATTCTATTTCAGCAGCTTGGAGGAAAGCTCATTCATAGCATGGAAAATGATGTAGAATTCTTCCTTAAGATGACATAGGTTATTCCTTCCACTCTCTCTTTCCAGGAATTCAGAACCTAATTCAAGTGAACACTAAAGTACAAATGCAGTAGACATCAAGGTAATTTGGGATTTATGGGTTTTTGATATTGCTCTTTTCCGCTTTGATGTTCTTTTTCTTTACTGCTGATTTATTTGGCTCCAGCTTACTGTTTACACATTGTTTACATTTTATTGAATTTATTATTATTCATTAAGTTTCTTGTTTATGTATAACTGATACAATTAGATGCAAAACCTGTGGGCTCCAGCAAGCTGTAATGCATGAGCTGGTTTGCTCAAAGTAGAACCTAAACTCTGGGAATCAGCAAGAGCAAAGGAAGCCCATGTGAGATTAAAGTTGTGGTAGATTTTGGAGGAAGAAATTGACACTCAGGACTTGCCTGCTTACAATTTCCATGAAATCACAAGCCTGTTTCAGGAAGAATACACAATTATTTGATTCCGCTTAAAATTTCGACTCCCAGAAACTTTGCATGAGTTCAAAAATCTCTTGGGAATGTAGGAAAATTGCTTGATCAGTCTATTCACCACAGACTTCTAAATACAGATAGATCTGTAGGAAAAGGGAATCTGGTATCATGTCCTTGCTCATTTGCAGCCAAGCAGTGCTGTCTGGGAGCAGAGGTGGGGCAGAGCCCAGATGCTGGCCCAGGGCTGGACATGTCACAAGTGGACAATGTTATTTATTCAGAGTGCATCTTCGTCATAACATCTCCAGGGAAAGTTAGTTAGCTTTGGCAGACTTCTCACACCCTGCACTTTAATCTCCTGGTATAAGTTGATGACAAGGTCACAAATGATTCACATGGGCAGGAGCTTTCCTAATACTTGGCAAAAGTGGCAGGACTTCCAGAGGAATTACTCTATTAATACAGAAAATTTTCCTTAAGTGAAAAATGTGAATGACCAGGTTAAAATTGTCATTTAAAATTCATGCATCTGTTCACTAAGATTTGTTTTCATCTCATTTTTATCTCAGCCCAATTCCTGGCTCCCTTACCCCTGCAGACCAGACCCTGCAGCTCCCAGGCACTCACCCAGCACCTGTGGAGCTGGTGGCGCAGTGTGGCCATGCCTTCCTGCTTACACTGACCACCAAAAGTGTGGTCATCTCAGGGCATGGATGCAGAAGTGACTTGCCTAAGTCTAAGCTTATCAAAAAGGAAAAAGGACTGCTAGAGAAAAATTCACCCCTTTCTGAAACAGGTGACAGCAGGAGAGACAGTGTGTGGAGGTGTCTCCATCTCTCCACTGAAAGAAGGGCTGCCAGCTCAGATTTAAACAACTATTTTTCCTGTGTGAGATGTTAGGTGAGATGAATCCCACCTCCAGTGCTCAAATTAGGAGTCACAGCTATTTCTTTTCCACCAGCTGTAGTGGAGGCAAGATCTGGCAGGCATGGATCACTCATCTCACTCTTAAATTTAAACACTATATTAGTAGCAATGCCTAAATTAGGCATTTAGAGTAGGTGGTTTAAATATGGTCCCTGATCATAATTTCATGTGCTCTTAGTGTGCCTGGAAATACTTGGGCTCCTTTCCAGACTGAAACATCCAAATAATATTGCATTATAAAGATATCATGAATGATGTATAGCTCTGCATCACAAAGTAACGCATAGCAATTTTATCTATGTTTACTTTTTCCCAGAGTTTCATTTGAATGTCCCCATCAAAGCTGTTGATATTAACCACAACAGTGACCAAAAGATGACTGCACCATTGAGAAAGAAAGAAAGAAAGAAAAAGAAAGAAAGAAAGAAAGAAAGAAAGAAAGAAAGAAAGAAAGAAAGAAAGAAAGAAAGAAAGAAAGAGAGAAAGAAAGAAAGAAAAAGAAAGAAAAACAAATTTTTATTTATTAATATTCCCTTTTTCTTCTTATTCTCATTGTTGGAAGATATTACTCCAGAATGACCATTTCAGTTCATTTTAAGTTTTAGGAGACAGTAAGAAGATTGGGGAGCCCCAAGTTAGCCTTATCTAGTTATTTAATCAAAGAATGTGTGCTAATTTTGTGCTGAACACTGTATTGTCTGCTCTGCCAGGAAAAAGTAGTCTCTAATTCAGTGCCTTTCTGGCTTACAGTTTGTATAACAATGGGGAAGATTATATGGAATTTAATGTAAGGCAGAAAATGTAAGTTCTCTCTGCTCTTTTGGGAAAAGACATATTGGGGGCCAGGATAAAGGAAAAGAAATATGAGAATTTTAAAGCAGAAAAGCTTCCAGCATATGGGCCTCAGGAAAAATGGATAGATATAAGTCCAAAAAACAAGATTATATGTCTGTTTCATCTAGTTTTGATTTAGTTTCCTGGGTTTTAAATTTTTGCTTAGTTTTTCTATTTGCAATAATCACACATTTTTAAATGCATTGAAAGCAATGCAGAGATGTTTCGGAAAGTACATTAAAAAAGCAAGATATCCAGCTTCTGTAATAAATACAGAATTATTATACATGATTCTGTGCACCTGTATTCATACGATAGTAGGGAGGAAGATGCCTTGCAACTATATCCTGCTGTCTGTTACATAAGTATTCTTTCTGTTTAAAGGTAACTGAAAATGAGCATTCGCTGTGGACATTCTCTAGATCTTCCTGAACCTCTGTAAATGTGGGTTCTGCTCTCAAAGGAGGCAGGAAGTGAGCTAAGTGAGACAGAAGACTTTGAAAGTCTTACCTCTCTATATGTGTTTATGTGAATACTTTGTAGGACTGCACCCAAATTGCATTTAGTCAATGTCTTACTTTTTTCTCTGTTAAAGTGTATGTCACCCTCTTACAGACAAACTGATCCTTGAAGGTAGATGCACTGAGGGACGAGGTATAGGAATCTCTCTCATATCCTCCATGTTTTATATAATTAAACCTTGCAGAGACTCCAGCATGTCCCTTTTTTTACCTATAGTTCATAAGAAAGTGGCACCATTCATTCAAAGCTCCTCCACCAGACCATTCCCATGCTATTCCCACTAGGAATTTTCTCTTCATCTGCTCCCAGGCAGCTCAAATAAATGGTTCCAAGCCTCTTTTTAGTGCTTTGGAATAAAATATGTTTACATATCATAGAAACATGCATCTCACAGATGCAGACCATGGAGGGTTGTGCAGAGTTTCCACTAGTGCAGGGACTCCTCAGAGTATAGTTTAAACTGACTCCAGGAAAATGTGCTTGGAGATGCCATATGGGAGGAAAGAGGATTCTTCTGCTTAGGAAGGTCTTTGAAGCAGAGCCCTTGTGGGTCGCTTTCCACTATTCTATCATAGAAAGACCAAGTATAAAGTTTCTCATAGACAATCTCTGGGTGAAGGAGGAAGCAGTAATCACAAGTTCAGCAGTTCATGGATACTCTCTAAGTATTTAAGCATGACATGGGATTTACAGCCGTGATGATGTCTGTAGTCACTGCAAAAACCAGACCTGTGAAGTCACACAATGCACTAGCAAGCTGAGGGACCCCCGAGAACACTTAGCAAGTGAGAATCTGACAGCTTCTCAAGGTGAGGCCAAGAACAGGCGGTGCTGCTAGAAACCCCTTCTAGTAAAATTGAACTGCAAGTTTACATGAAAAGAAATACCCAAGGGTATTTTTATTTTTAATCTTCTACCATTTTCATCAAAATATATTTTAGGAAAAAGGAAGTATTTATTTAAAAACAGAAAATATACTCTTACGAAACAGATTTGAGAAATATTTTCACTGTCTGGTGTGGTATGAGAGACCTTACCTTACTCAATATGCATAAGTGAAATAATCCCTATTAACTAGGAAATGTGTGATGTTTTTTGCTATGAAAACATTAAAATTAGATGCTGTGTAGGTTTTTCCATACATATTCTGGCATTACCCACCATAACATACTTACATATCTGCAAGTATAGACACAATTGTTCAACACTGTTGGTTAAAAAACCATGTCCCAAGTGCTCATAATTTTTTGTAAATTTTAGTAACAAGATGAAATTTCCCATATTAGAGGCCTGCCTTGGGCTCATCAAATTTTTTTTTAAAAAAGGTTTACAAATTATTTGGGTAATGTTTTTGAGACCAGGATAAAGGCCGCACACATGATTGTGTCCACATTGAGAAATTCTTACAACCTTTATATTGAGAAGCTGTATTAATACAATGTTTTGAAGCATGGACTCAGCAATAAGTAAGGGGTGTGAGCCTTGTATGGATGTCAAAGATGCCATTTTTTGCATGGACTTAATTGACTTTGCAGCAAAGTTCAGTTCATATTGTCTTTATTAAATGTAACTAATATACTAATGCTGCCATGAAGCAAAGCAAGGTCCAGAATATTGTATCTTCACTGACCTCAATGGGTCCATTGTTCTTTTCCTTGCTTCATTTTTGGAAATCACTCAGCCATTTGAAACTTATGGATGGAAAGAAGGAAGCAAGTAGCCTGAGGCATGCTGTTTATCCTTGACTGTTTGTGTTAAAAACAACAGTTACAAGCAAGACCTTTCAAAGAAAGATAAAGGAACGGTTCTGCATAGGGACAAACCCTCCTCTTCTGCAAATGTGTAACATCAGTGACTTTCAATGACAGATATTGCTTGGGTTATTGCATGTACATCCCATGCTACAGCTCATTAGTCATTCCACATGGAAAATAAAACCAGATCAAGCCCCAAAGCACAACTGGAATTCGAATAAAACATTTTTTAAGCATTGTGCCTTGGAGAAAGTATCATTTCACTATGTATTTCATGGCTGAGTAACAGAAACCAAACACTGGAAGGAGAGCTATTCATGGTGTGCCATATGTCTAACCAAACTGATAAATATAATAACAGAATATCTCATGAGGTCTTGTCCTCATGAGATTTCCAAATTTGAGAAAGTGTTCAGATCAGTACATGAAACCTTGAATACTTGAATTTCTGAATATCAAAAGATTTAAAGCTTGCAAGTTATTTCTAACATATGGGTTAGTCTATTTTTTATGGTCTCAAACTGTTTGAATTTCTTTTAGGTTTCTTTTTAATTCAGATGGGACAGTCGGTCAGTTTTAGCTTTGGTTTTAGCTTTGGTTTTGGCTTTGGTGTTTCTTTGTTCTTTTTTGTTTGTTTTATTTGTTTGCTTGTTTGTTTTTTGTGAGGCAATTTACTCCTCATGCCACCATTGAGGGCAGAAAGTTTTATAATAGCAGTGAGTGCATAATTCCCAGAAAAGCTGAAGCATTTCATTTGCTTGTAGGAATAAAATGAGATAAAATGAGCATGTGATGTATTCGGTGTAGGGCTTTTAATCATGCTTTTAGAGTAAATTAGAACTAATAACTATAACAGATATTCCTAGAGAACTGAGGACTTGTCCAAACATCCCACAGTATATTAGAGAAAATCTTTCATGTTTTTTTCAACCTACTAACCTTGATTTAAACTAGAAATTAGTCAGGTTTTGAAACGCACTCAAAATCACTTGCACCTGTAATTCTAAAGTACTTTTTTTGAAAAGCTGGTTGTGATTTCTCAACCTGACAAAAGTGTGACTCTACTCTGAAATTAATTGTCTAGGTCCCAGATACTCAGTGTAAAGCTACTACATTGATATAACAAAAAAACTGACAGTGGTCCTGGTCAAAGGACCCAGTCCTTAGGCCAAAGGCTACACACAGAGTCAGGTAGTATGCCTGGAGTCTGTAATTTCTTCCTTGGCCCTTTCTTATAAACTCCTGATCATTCCTTTCAACCCTTTTGCTTCCCTATTTAAAATACTTCCCTCTTTCTCAGGACTTTCAAAAAGCTGCTTCTGAAGCCCGTGAGCCTTGTGCTGCTGGTGCTGATTCGTCACAGCAGTGAGTCCTGTGAGGAGCTCTTTCACCGGTGTGAGCTGCACTGAGCTTCAAGGACAGACAATTTTTTATTTCTCAGCGAGGCACAGTTGCTAAGAACGATGGCAAAGCAAATGGGGGGAAGCTGGGTAGATGTATGGGACAAATGCAGGCTGTCTAAAATATTCTTTGTTGCTTCACAACACCTAAAGGTCTTAGAGGACAACAAGAAAGTTATAGAAAGACAATGAACTGTGTAGTGCAGGTCATATGGTGATAAAGGTGCTGCACTGGCACTGGATACCCCAGCTTCTTTTCTCATTTTGCCATCAGTCTGTTCCCTGATCCACCTGTCATTTACCAGCTTTTATCAGTTGTGCAAAGTTCAGCTGTAAATTCTCTGTGGCCTGAACATTCACTGTGAAAATTCAGTATTTCATATGCTTCTGAAGGACCTCAGCACCTCCTTAACCCAGCCAGAGAGAGTCTAGACTCTGCTTCAGCTTTCAGAGAAGAAACTCCAGGGGTTTTTAGCATAAAAATCTTCCCAATTTCAATCCCCAAAAGAAGTCTCAACAAAAAGCCCACAACTTTATAAGAGAACTACAAGCTATTGTTCCAAATGTTTCTACTGCTTTCTTTCTCTTACAAGTTTGCCTTTTCACCCTTTCTCCAGGGCTTTTCTTTCTCCCCTTCTGATCTTGTCCTCCCTCTCCTTTCTCTGCTAGACTGTTCCTCATCTGTCTTTTTCTCCTTCCTTCCTTCCTTCCTTCCTTCTTTGAGAAGGGCTTTGGGTCAGCACTGCTCAGCCATGCTTCCTCCAGGCTGATTGGACACTTCTGTCTCAGTTTGACAGATGAAATTCCCAAAGCTCCTAGTTAATTTTAGGGTGTCTGGGGGAGGAAGGAGCCTGGCACTGAACCAAACACACATTTAAATGTGCCAGAAAATTACGCAGTGGTCAGAAAATTGCAAAATCTGCAATTTTTATGCAGCCCACAATTTTCTAGAGGTCTTGATTATCATCCGGAGTTCAGTGTTTTACAGGAAGTGCAAGAGGTTACATTTCCAGTGATTTTTAAGTGACCCCAAAACTATTACACTGGAAAAATTCATACCAGTATTAACCATTTCAGTGGCATTTCTATCTATTTCAAGAGCAGCCAACATGGAAAAAAAAGCTTTTCTTCTGAAACAGATTAGAATTTTGAAGGTGATTATTCTTAGGGTCTATATCAACAACAAATTACCCAAGCAATGGTGGTTCTAATACGTTTTGCCTTTGGGGAGATCCAAAGAGATCTCTCTCTCCAAAGAGAATTCTGTTGAAGGAGTGTGGTTTTGTGCATACGTACATAACACAATAAAGATCTGAGAGAACAATCTCTTGGAAAACAAGAGCAGTATAAGTTATTAATTTTATAGATAATGCCAACAAGAAGATAATCTGTAGCTGATGACTCCTGAAAAACAGTAACTAAAAGGATGTTACCTTGTGATTGATCTTGTAATTTGCTCCAATATGACCAATTTGCTATTCTCTGCAATAGCAGCCCAAGCTGCCAGGCACCAGCAAAAACCCACTGGAGGTGACTGTGCAGGTGATGAATGTACAGAGTTCTGTAACATGTTTTGGAGCAAAAAAACCCCACGCCTATTTCATTCAAATTCAACGTAAACGGAGTGCAAAACTACAAACTCATGTCATAAATTCTCGCCATTCAGCTCACGAATGAAATGTCGGGACAACTGGGGTGTCAGGACAATCCAGCTTCCTACTGTGTGCTGTGTAGGCAGAATTGCTACAAGTATGTCCCTGCAGCTTTAGGGATATCCAGTGGAATTCCCACTCTGGGTATTGCAGACACAGCACGGCATCCACTGCACAGAATGTGTTGCTTGTATTCAGTGCAAGAGGAAAAGGGATTTTACTGAGGATTGACAAGGCCCCATGACCCCTAAGAGCTGCAGCTGTGTCCAAGAATACTTTTAAGATTTTTCTTTGAGCTTTCACTTCTCTCAACTTTTTAATTCCTGTCAACAGACAGTTGTAAATGTTGAAACTTGCAGAGATTGTCTTAACTTGCAGAGCCTGTCTTATTTGACATCCTAGCCTGGAATAAAATTTATACAGCTGTGATTACACTCCGCTGTGCATCCCGCAGCCCTGACCCCTCCATGAACAGCCTGGTCAGTGTGGCTTTGTGCAGGGATGGAAGCTGGGAACATGCAGCCGTCTCTCAGAAGTCTCAGCAAGAAAGGAGCTGGCACCTTCCTGTTGGTTCCTCAGTCTAGGCAACCCTCAGGCTCCCGCAAACTAAGGCACAACCATCATGTACACAATCCCTTTATTCAATATTTATAGTCTTGACAATTAACCATAATGTCTTTTTACTTCTGTAGGTTGCAGCATTTTCCCATTGCAGGACAGTTCTGCCAAATTTGACCCTTTGTCTAGGAAAATCTCTAGAATTGGCTGACTATGCTCTCCTGAAAGTGAATGATAAAGAGAGACAAGAGTGGGCCAAGAAGTAGCACCACACCGGATTTGCAACCCACCAAGATTTGCAAGCGGACAAGCAGATACTTGAGCCTCACAGGTAGGAAATGGAGTGAGGATGAAGCTGCAAGAGAAAGTGACCTCCTTACCTTGCTAAGGTCCCTGCAGGTTTTTATCTCCTGGGCATACAAGGCCTATCGTATATTCATCATTTTACTCTGGATTTGAGCTTCATCGATGACTTCAGTGCTGATAGGTACACAGAGACTGCTTGGGGTCTTCCACTGAGGCCAGGTCCCTCAGGTGAGGGATGTCCTGTGTCGTAGCAGTAGACTGTTGAGTACAGTTGACTTGCAGTAAAACACTTGCTTGTATGATGAGCACACTTGAGCACAGCATGTGTGTGAGGGGCAGCACTTCATCTACAAAGACGGTCCGGTCTCCAGCACGTGAAGTCGCTACATGAAGAGTCAAATTTGACCTACCTATCTTGAGAAAATCTTGCAAAAGCTGCAGGTTGCTCCTTTGTGTCATTTAAGAGGAATTAATATGAGATTTACCAAACGATTGTTACTTACAAGAGTGGTATCATCCGTATAATGAAACATCAACTTTCTTATCTATGGACACATATCCTAAGCTGAAATTTAAGAACAGCATCAGAGATACGTGTTCCTAAGCTTAGTTTTTCCTGTGCTAGCTCTTGTAACTTACAATTGTACATCAACTTACAATTGTGCTCCTTGACACTGGGGAAATTATGATGACTGTGACTTCTTTTTATAAAAAGAAAACTAATAAAATTAAGCAATAATCTATAAGCATGAGAAGGTTACCATTTCGAATACAGTCTCCTGCTGTGAATTGAATAACAAGGTAAAGGTTTTAGCATTTATAAATGTCAAGGCAACACAGACGTTTATTTTAACAGCGTGACATGAGTATCGCTTATAAACTTATTGCTCTTAAACATTACCACTGTACTGTACAGATGGTTTCAGGATACAACTTAAAATTTTAAGTGGTTCTGAATTTTAGGGCTTTGTTGCAATAGCTTATAATTCTACTAAATGTCTTATCACTAAAACCAGGAATTACAGTAATCCTATAAAAAGCATCAGACTCTCACACGCTATTAAATTTTTCAATGAGAAAAGAAAACCTTAAACAATTTGTCGACAGCTCTTGATGCTGTCTCAAATGTTCTGATTAAAAAGCACTACAACTTGAACTGGACAGAAATGCCATTTATCTCAAGCAGTATTTTCTGTCTGCTTTCTGTCAAGAGACGCAAGAAATGCTAGAATTAAATGGTATGGATTCAGACTGCCATCAAGACACTGTGCTTTCAAAACACTGACGAAATGAATTTATTTAGCCAGAAAGAAATGAGGTTGAAAAAATGAGAGGTGTCATGTCAGCAGCTTCAACTAGGAAGTAAGATGTGGTCTATTTGCCAGTTTATTGCTCTAATCAGGGACCCCGGCATTTCCCTTCCCTCTCCCTCCCTCCTATCCTCCAACCTGCTTAGCAGAAAAGAATTATGAAAATGCACCATGGTGGTTTCTTCCAGGATGCCACTGCCATTTGGTGATCTAATTGGCCCCAGAGGGCCTCTCAACCATTTCCATCACAGATAAGAAAGATTTTCTTCCTTCTGCTAGAGACAGATAGGAGACATTAATTATGCGGACAGCATCCAAGAGAGCAACAGTCATTCTCAACTAAATCAACATGCAAAACAGTCATGGAAATTGTCACATTATAACAGCAAATGGCTATGGCAGGAGGCAAAAAACAACAATCTCCAACTTATTACAAAAAAGAGCCATGAAGAATTTGGTTTGATGTGCAGATTCTACAAAAGTGGAAAAGCTTGTTCCTGGTATTTTCTCTGTCATTAGAGATGTGACTTAAAATAGAGTATTTCCACAGTTTCTTAAAAAAAAAAGATATTGTAATAAAAGCCAGACAAAGATTATTAAAATTTTTATTCTACTTCTTAAACTATTAGGAAACAAAAATTCATTTAAACCAGCCATAATGGAATATGCTTACTTTATAGCAGCACTCTCTTCCCCATCCCAAAAAACTGAAAAGATAACAGGGGAGAGAAACTCATATGCCAGTCATCTCTTTCTCAGAAGACATGAATCTTTGTTAAAGTGTGAATTGAAAATCCTGGGAGATGAAAAGAAAAAGAAGAGGTGTAGGACAATGAAAGCTGTTCCATTTTCTAGCAGTACAAAATTGGACAAAATGCTTCTTCTTTCAGGAAAAAAACAAAAACAAAAAAAAACCCCAAAAAAACCCCCAAAGGAAGTATAATTTAGAGGTGGGGAATGCAGGAATTATGGCAGAAAGAATATTAATGAGAGAAAAGAGGGCAAACAGACAGCCCTAGCTCTAGAGAGTACATATATATTGCAGACAGCTGCATAATTTACCCAGGAGAGAATGTCACACGAAGCTGTTGCCAGTACCACAGTGAACTCATTTGAAGCAAACTCCAGCCCCCTGACTCTACACTGTCACCCCCACAGAGATACCCCACTATCCTCTCTGAGAAGAAGAGTCAGTCACTGGAGAAAGCTCTGTGCTGTGCTTTCACTTGCCTTCCCTCGAGCCAGGACTGTAGGTGCATGAAGGCACTCTGCATGCCCGCTGCAGCACGGGCCCCCAGTGGGAAAGCTGTGACCCCAGTCAACATCAGGCAGCAGCATGCAGGACACATGCCATAGACTGTAGACCCATGTGCTGGCCAAGAAATTACAAATATATGCACAGAATTGCTGGCAAACCCTCATAGTTTGGAAAGGGCGAGTAAAACCAGCACAGAAAAGCTCATGCTTTGCGGTGGAGTTTGTTTCTCTCCTGTGCAGCTGCAGAATGCCATAGCACTTCAGCTTCAGCCAGGAATAAATCTTTCAGGCCATGGGCAAACAGTCCCTGCTCTTCCTGAGCCAAAGTACATGGCTGAGTCCCTGAGAAAATTTGGGAAGGTCCATAGGGCTGATCTCTCTTGCTTGGTGCTTACAGTCGTTGGCATACAGATAAGTGGATTCCCTCTTCTCCCATTTTTGGAGTAGTAAAAAAAAAATTTCTGGCCCAGCATCTGGAAATTGTCTCTACAAGCCAAAAAAGGTTCAAGCCAACATTATACATAACATTACTAGACAACAAGCCTTAGTCTGCTGAGCTGAACTCTTCCCTGCATAGTCGTACAGTCCTCCAGGAACACTCCTCCCAAATTCTCAGCAAGAAAATCCCGTTATCCCATGCTGCACAACCAAGACACATTAATTCCACTCTTGTGAATGTGTTTTGGAAAAAAAGAGTTTACCAGTATGATATCCCTCCTGGATCTTCCCTGACAAAGGAGCAACTTTCCCAGTAAGTCAGGTGTTAAGAGGACTAAGCCAAAACAATTGAAAGTGATAGCACAGTGCCCACTGTCACTGTTCTGATGTTTTTAATTAGAAGTATCTCACTACTTGCACAAGTGTCTGTTGTCAATCAGACCTCACAAATTGGCATAGGTAACTGTAGGTCAAATCACATCATTTCACAAGTCACAGGATTTTATGATATCAAACACTTTCATGATGCCAACCAATCTGTCATCATGAGAAACAGATTCTTTTTAAATTAAGAGAAGACGGTAAATGTAGTTAAAATGGTAATACAATCAGTGGAACCATAATATAATAAAGTCAAGATTTTACAGGATATTTGCATTGTACAGTATATACAGTGTGCTGCATGGTCAAGACAACGTCTTATTGCAGCTAACAACCAGTAAAATAATCTCCTGACTTAGCAAATCTGCCTCATCTTGAAAGGTAAGGGGCTTGGGGTGTTTTGCAAGCAATTGTCTTTGCATAACATCAGGTGCTGGTCAGTGCCGAGTCCACGGACTCTGATGCCCATTGACCTCTGACTGCAGTCACTGGGACACAGTGCACAACCAAGTGTCTGGAGTGTGGCAAGAGTGGCATCCTGGTCTGGTTAACTATTTAACTAGAAGCACCTGAGCACAGTAACACTGGTTAAATAGGAAAACTGATCATCAGTTAAGAAATCTGCCAGATCAAAGACCTAATAGATTTCTAAGGATGTGATGAAAATTTTTTCTACTTGACAAGCATCAGTGGGTGAAAAGCTGCGGTCCTTCCTCTTTAGACACTTCCTTTCAGGGATAGAGGCAACTGTTTTACAGCTGGAACTGATTTTTTTTTTAATTCTGAAGTAAATTTTGTTTTAATTGGCAGCTAATAGAAAAGAGTGCTCCTTATTTTCAAAGAGAGGCAGGAAAATGCAGGGCTGGTTTCAGTCTGCTGTAATTGCAACACAACAATCATTTGTCAGACCTGCAGGGAAGCGAGGATGAAATGGTAGCTTGCAATACCAGTGTGTGTGCCACAGATGCTACCCAGGGATTCAGGTTAATTACATACCAGGCATGCTTAGGGACCACCCATGTAAAACAGCTGGCAGGATAGAGGCTTAAAATTGCTCCCTGCTGGTTCTACCATTGCACGCTGCCCTCTTCAATTCACTATGATTCTCTTCATCTGGGCCAATTTACTTCAGCCAGGATGAGTCACTTAGATTCACTTATCTCCACTCTCCAAGCCTTGCTGGCTCTGGAACTGCTCCACTCTATTCCCTACCTATTGCTTCAATTGTCTGAACCACAAGAGTTTATTGATGTGTATGGATAAAGATTTCCAAGTGCCATAAACATCACTGCAAAAGCCAAAGGAAGCAGGTATTAATTTAAAAGAAAAATTAGTAACAAAGACCCTCTCTAGTGTGTGAGCTCATCTACCCAGGATGTGATTCATTGTTTCATTCCATGTTCTAATATTGTTATACAAAGTATTCTTTACTTATCTTTGCTATGACACTGAATCATCTGAGATGCCACTGAGGTCATCCTGTTATGTTTGACTTAATTCTGCCTTTCTAGGCTCTTCTGGCTTTTACCTGAACCATGACAGTACTTAAGGATAGGTAGGACTTTGTGCTTTGAAAATAAATGACATATTATGAGCACTGTTAGGACCATAGGTGATAGAGAGTAATGTGATATATTTGTAGTAATTCTTCTCACCCAGATCATGAATTAGGTTTAGTTTCTTAGGCCGCTCCATAATCATAAATTAAAATGGTGATAAAATGTCATTGGCTTTAGAGATATCAGCTGAAAATGACCATCATTCTTGGGATAATTTTATTACTAAATGGTTGTCCTCTTATTGCTATACAGTAAATATTATATTTCAAGAGGGTGGTTATTACAGACTGGGTATTGTCAGGCAGGTTTTTCTAGAGGATTTAGTAAACTGAATGCAATGAGCAGGGCTAATGGATGCATTGCATTGTTCATGCTCTCCATTTGCTTAGTCTATGGAAGAGATTTGTTTCTAGATACTGCATGACATAGTGCCTGCAAACATTGTGGACAACCAAGCAGCAGTCTCTAATAGTGAAAACACTGTGCACACTTCCACTTTCACCCTTCCATTCTCCCAGTGCAATGTTGTTTATGCAGAAGTTTGCTCCTTTACTTCAGTTTACTTTTCTACCTCAGTTGTTCAGCAGGGAGTCTGAGACCTAACTCTGGCCTCAGTAACCAACATCCATATTACTTAAGACCCTACTCCAACACTTATATGTAACTTGAGTAGCTGCTGGCTCTTGAAACTGAATCCACAGCCCACAAAAGCCACAGGAGAGGCTGTCACTGCTTATGGTAGGCTATGGAATAGGATCTTAAGCACTGCTGTGTGCACTAGTTCCTTATACATGAGTGTGTATATATGTACACTAGCAGTAAATTTGATGGTGGATGGAAAGGGTCCTACAAAAGGAAGCTGTCCTGAAGTTCTGGTGTTTTTTAACTCATATCAATAACATAATGTCCTTAAGAGTATTAAAAGGCAATGCTGATAAAGAATTGTCATTTAACAGCAAATAGTGATATAAATCAGTTTAGAAACCGGCCGCAGTTGAGGAATATGAGAGACATCCAGCAAGCAGGGCTGAGGGAAATTAATTCTGTGTTCAATGACTAAAATGAGAGATTGAATCATGTAAAAACTTCTGAAATCTCACCTCTGCCTACAGGACATAGAGCTCTGTTTGGGAGGATGAGCTTCGACACTCCCTGTTGAGTCAAAGGAATGTAAGACACATCTACTTGCATTTGAAAAGATGGCCATTGTCCACTGGGAGTTACCATTGTAGCTCTGTTTCTGCCCAAGTCTTTTTTTGACCTAACCAGGCAAGGCCCATGCAGGACCAGAGCATTGCCTTGAGATCCAGTGCAGTACAAAGGAAGGCAACCATGGGAGTGACTTTGGGAGGACTAGCTAAAGCCAAGGTTGCACAGTAGCTCACAACAGTGAAACACTTACTACTAACCACATTCAAGTGTGCTACTGGGAGGAAGGGGAGAGTTTACACCCTTCTTAACCCATATAACATACCAATTATAACTCCTTCTCCCCTCGTTCCTGGCATCTGACCATAGCCTGCCTTGTGCTTTTCCTGAAATCAAGACACAATATAACTAATCTATTCCATTTATGTGTATAAATGTCTATGCATAAATATGTACAGTATATATAGTCCACCAGTGAATTATAATAATAGCAATAGAAAGAGTTTTAATGGGGTAGAGGCACAACAACTCTGCATTACTGTCCAACTTAGTCTAGCATCCAGACTCTTGTGGTGGCAAAAAATGTATTTTAAGGTACTGGAATCCAGTAATGAAGGACTTCGGCTAACTTGGCCTGACCTCTAGGCTATATGAGATTTTGTCTCCCTTCTGAGAACATTATGATAACCAAGTTTTGATCTCAACTTCTGTGGCTGGCAACAGGCTCCGCAACATAACCCCTATGCTGTGAAAAATATTTCTTATTTCCCCTTTTGAATTTCTTACCTTTAAATATCACTGATTGTTCCCATTTTTCCCTGTCATTCAAATGGTACAGCCTGTTTCTGATAACTCCTTAAATGTATTTTAGCTATATTTGAAGGTAAGACTTTATCTTGAATCTCTAATAACCAATCTCATGCTTTTCATGGCCAAGTAATCCATGGAGCAGGGACTCTTGGGAGCACAAAATGAGCACTACTCTAAATGCATCTGAATACACCAGCTTTAAGAGAGAAACTCATTCTTTGCAACCCAGACACGCATTTTAAGTTGGTTACTCTGTGGTGGATTAGATCCGATAGTCAAAGCATTTTGTTACTAGGTGGCCTCTAGTCAGGTGGGTAGAAAATCTTCCTGAGAGATGAAAGGAAAATGCTGAGTTTCTTCAGTCTATGGGAGAGGGGCTGAACCAAGGTCTTCTCCTTCCTCAACATATGCCTTACTGGAATGCAACTGCTGAATGTGGGAGGTAGCAGGCATTTCAAAACATATGTGATGCTGAGTCCTTTCTTGATGCACAGCTCAGCTCCCTGATGTCTACGCAACAGATCTGAAAAAACTACGTGAAAGAACGTCACTGACTTTATTTATTTATTTGTTTATTTATTTACTTTTTATATTTTAAACATCCATTTATGTTTTGTACGGCTTTTCATACTTTCAGACTCTGACAGCAGTGCTCTGTAAATGCCTATCAGGTCAGGCCATATGCTGAATTTAGGTGTAGCTCTGGGCATATCCAGACCAGGAGTCTTAGATGTCTGAAGACCATTCATGTCAAATGAAAAGCATCTGTGAAGCATTGGTGCCCCCAGGAATGACCAGGGATCAGGAGGTGCCCAGGTCCTTTTTTCATAGTTGCGTAATTCCAGTTTGTCATAGACTCATCACTTCAGCACCTACCACAACCTCCAGTGTCATCTTACAGCACCTAAATCTCCACTGCTTTACAAGCTGCTGTCAGGAATTTAGTACCTTAAGGCTGACTTCAACACCTTTCTTTTATGTTTTATGTTTTTTCCAGTTTTATAGCCATTACACAACTGCAGTAAATGGCAACAAATCAAGTGAATGACTTAAAGCACTGCAAAAAAAATCCCTTGTCTGCCTGTGCTGCACTCTCAAAAAGAGTTAAGTGCTTATTAAAGTAATAAGTAATATTTTGACCTGCAGAACAGCATGCTTTCTTCTTTTTCTTGTTGACTGTTTAATATATACAAAATAAATTTCTCTCCTGTAAGCTCTTTTTGATGAGGCAATGCTTATAAACAGCACCTGATTTCAGACTCCAGCCATTCCAGGTGCAGCTCACACTTGTCTCAGTGTAGTCAACAGATCCTTGGGGAGCCCCCTTTTCTGCACCACAAAAATTGTTAACTGCCCCCCCCCACCCCCAGTTCTGCCTGTTCAGGGTGTGTCATTATTTGGCTATGCAAAGCATGGTTACTTCAGTTTTGATGCCAACGAACTTCAAATCAGGCTTTAACATAGGAAGTACCCACAGTCTTGTGATGAAAGAGTAAAACAGGCATGTTTTTATTTTCCCTTGGGTTGTCCCTTGGGTCAGCCAGTGAACCAACAAGCTCTTTTGAGCTTATGTTTTTTCAAGCTCCAGGATATAGCATATATCCACCCACAATAGATACAAGAATTCCAAACAAAATCCCTGAAGAGTACCTGAGAACAATCAGATGATTGCAACTTGCTGTTTTTACAAATGTAAGTCATCTTCAGACAATTGCAATCAAGTTAATTGCTAGAAAATTGAGCTTATCACAGTTAGTGTAGTCTTCATTCCTCCCGTGAAAAACTTTTCAATATTTTACATATATATTTGCACACATACACAATCACATAAATTAATTTTTAAAAGACTATATAATGTAAAAAATATTTATATTCTGTCATCAACTCTTACTTTCCCACCAGTAGCACAAATTAATCAAATTAATCCTAAATAGGAAAATAGACACAACAAAATTATTGTAGCCAAGAAAACAAAAAAGTATAGCTGGTGTGAATCACAGATACAGACTGGAAAATTTTTCACCTCAGCCTGTCATAGAACACAGAAAACTTTTTTTAAAAGTCTGATTTCATTCTTCCCTCTGGACTTTGAGACTTCATTTCATATTTGTTTACAAGCAATTGGTTTTCACATTTACAAGAAGAACACAACGACCACCATTGATGTTGTGTGAACCTGTTGGACTGTTTCTAGCCTAAGTGCGTGCCTGTAAAATAAAGCTGGGGCCCAAGAGAAGGGGTAATTGTGCTGTTGTTAATAACTTTAGCCAGATTACTTACTGTGCTAGAAAGGTGGGGGTTTCTCTCTGAGGAAAAACCTTACTGCCTCACTTCTGAGGAGCAAAATGCTTGAGTGTTGGAAGGTACCTGAAATGACAAGGCTGAGTAGCCAGAGGCATCCTTCTTAATTCTCTTTTTCACCTATAAGCCTTTTTCTGATACAGAAAAGAGCTTGATTCCTCCTCCCCTCTAGGCAAAAATCAAAGCATTCCATTTTCTTTTAATGGATAGTTTATCTGTCTCAAGTTTTCTTGCCAGGACTTTCAAGATGTTTACTATTTGAGAGGGAGAAGTGTACAAGGGAACGAAACAAGGTGAGAAGACAAGAGGTGGGGGTGTAAAAAAACCAATTTCTAGTGACATTTAAAAGGAACTGCTTAGTGAAAGTGCTCCTTTTATCTGCACCGTTCTTCCTTGACACAATCATGGGTCTCCCTTGACCTGACTTTTCAAAGTCAGGTCCAAAATTTTAGCTGTGCAATTCTTATGACCTTTAGCTGAATCAGTCTCTTAAGACACTTTGAAGACTTAAACAATGCTATTTGTTTTAGCTGTGAAAGTATTGATATCTTCAGTCCTTAAAAAAATGTTGATAATTCAGAACTAGCATTTGACTATCAGATATGACTGTGCTCTGCCTTAAGGGTAGATGTCCTTTTTTACGAAAGTCAACGGCATGTGATCTCCCAATTGTGTCTATTAGTTTTATTTGTTCATCAAAAAAAAAAAAAAAAACCAAAAAACTTTGTTGAAGAAATATCATGTCTTTTTCTTGTTCTTTTATGATCTGTTTGTTCACCTGACCAACAATCGACTATTAGTGTAAAACTTCTCTTTGTTTTGAGGACTCCTCTGCATGTCACTGGCTAAATCAATCCTCCAGGAAGGCAGATGTGCTCTTCAAGATCATCTCACAATTTTCCTGCTCCTGATGGCCTCTGTCTGCCCATGAGAAATGAAAACCACAGCCCAGCCCCTGTGCCCAGAGGCTGCAGCAGTGGTGCACTGAAGGCAGCTGCCCTCTGGCTTTGCAGTGCTGGGCTGGTACAAAGAGAGAAGCCTGGGCCCAGAATCTGGTTTATGACACATCAACACGATTGCCAAGCTATAACATCAGCTAACACACACAGCAGTGCATTCTGCTGACTGTACAGAATTGGTCAGTAAACCGTCACCTCCAACCAGTGTCTGTGTTGCAGCATATTGTGTGACATTCCTGCCTTTCCACCAAAGCTAGGTTTTCAAATGGAAAAATTAATGCAATAAGGAGTTCATATTTCTGGTGGGTCATTCCACATCTCTTTACCTTTCTCTGAGAGATGATATGTGGTCACTGTAAAGCATCAGCTTTAAGTCATATTCTGTTCCTTTGCTGTGCAGAATAGGGGCACTATGTAAGGGACTGATTTGCTACCATCACTCGCCATTGTCAAGACAAGCAGCATCTTAAACTGAGCACGGGTGTAAAACACAGTAGATATTGTGAGATAATTAAGTTGAAGCTCCTCTATCCATTCAGATTAGTGCTTTAGTTCAGTACTGAGCTTTAATAAAGTTAGCCATGAAACTGAGCTCTATTTAAGTTTATTGGGCCATAGTAAATAATTTAGAAATCCACATATTTCCACCTCAAATATAATGGATATTATAAGATAAAATTACTATTTATTGACTGCTCTTATAATTATGTCTTTCTATTGATTTTTTTACGGTCCAGATTATTAACAATATGTTGAAACTCATAAAAGGATTCATATGTCTAGTGATGACAGAGCTACATTCCTTCCCTGCTGATGACCAGGCTGTCTATAAACACAACTACCTGCCTAGGTGCAGAGCACTCTGAGTTCATGCTGCCTCTGCTCTAAGTCAACAAGAGGTAAATCAATACCAAAGCTGTTTTGACACCTCCTCATGAAATTTTCCTGGAGTTAATATATCCTGCCTCTTTGGATAGACATGTCCTGACAAGAGCAGACATAGCCTGTATGTGTGTGTGTGCTAATCTTGGCAGTAACACTGAACACCCATATACTGATGAACTCCAGACACTTGTTCCCTTATACACAGAATTTATTGCAAACGTTGTGCTTCTTTAAGCACATCAATGGTGCTTTGAACAGTTTTTCTTAACAGTTGCCACTTCATTGATAACCTTCTTAAAAGAAGGAAGAAAAACAAAATCAAAGATTAAAAAAATATGAAACCAAATAAAAATATCAAAATTTTCCTCTGGGTTGCCTCTGGCTGGACTTAAAATTCCATTACTGACATCATCTGTTAATCAGTTAATCTTCAATCTCCTGCGGGAGGCTGAAACTCCAAATTCTTTTCTAGATACATTAAAGGAAAACTAAATTAGGCAGTATAAAGGATACTCCAATAATCATATTAACTAAAGAGGAACAGATCATTTTTTAAAAGAAAGTATAAAGATGTCTGAAAGATTAAAACTGGAATTCAGATTAGAATTATCTATGATAAATAAGAATTCTTTAGTCAACAAAGAGGTGAAAGGAAATGGAACATGATGTTCCATTTACAAGTCAGGACTTTAAAACACAATTCTCCTACAGCTCTTGCAGGACAAGAAGAAACTTGGCTCTTTGACTCACTGTGGAAGAGTGAGATGTTTCTGGGATGCTTGTCCAACAATTAGCAGAAGAAGAGAACAGAGAATGCATCTTTGGATATCTCCTCACTGTGAAATCTGTCAGCAGAGAGAGATTTCTCTGTTTGTAATCTGATAGATGGAGGCTTCAGTCAGGATCCACTCTGCAAGTGACCCATATCTCAGGAGAAAAGGAGCTGGCTTTGGTTCATGCAATCTTTTAAAAACATTTTGTTTAGCTGATTCAGACCTAGAAAATATGTACCCATCATGATGATGTCACATGGGTGATGCTGAAGCACTGACACCAAAGCCAGGATGTGTCATTGTTTTCTTACTGGAGTCACACCTGTGCTGGAAAAAAACAGGAACACTGTCACGTAGCAGAGGCTGCAGAAACAGGAGACAGATTTTTTCTACAAAAAAGTTTAGAGACTTGGCAAATGTTTATGAAAAGTGAAGTGAAATGAGATAAAGGTGAGTCATTAATAACCGCTGTCATATAGGCATTATGGAGCCCATAGGTAGGGGTGGTGAAAGAGCACTGCCTTATACATTTGGGACTCTTTCCTTCCCAAGGACTGCAGATCTCATGGTGGCTTTTCCCTCAGCTCAGCATTTTTTTAGGAAGCAGGAGTAGATTTATCAGTCACTGTGCCAGTGCTTGCTTTTCCTTTATGTAAGCTTCTTTCAACATGCAATCTGTCTTTGGGAAGATGCCAAGGAGGGTTTCTTGTTCTGCAAACTGTTTAGCAGAAAAACCCTCCCCTGATACCAAGAGACAATCTTCCAAGCTCTCTGTATATGTCAAAGATTCAAAGCAGAGTGACAATGAAAAGAATTTTTACTGAAATTGAAAAACCTTAAAGGTATAATTGTTACTTTTAAAATGCATTTTCCCTAAACCAGTGTTTGTACATTTGTATAGCAATCCTTTTAGTATTTTTCTTCTATGTCTCGGCTAGTTAAAACAAAATTATATCATGAGTTATTGATATCTTATTATGTCATTTTTACCATAATACTTTTGAAAAATTCAGATTTTTCTTAATTATCCTCCTAATGATATATCTTTTTTTCCTGCCCAAAATCAAAAGCAAAGGAAAATTAAGCTGAGAAAAACCCTAGCTCTATTGTGAGAAATTTAACTTCAAAAGTTAAATATCCCAATGTTGTTTCTTAACTTATCCATGCAAGTTCAACATAGGTTAAATATGTAGGACAAGTGAATACGGAGCCAAACTCAGTGCAGGTTGATGGCAGAAGTATCTGCAAGGTTTGCTGCTGATAAAAGAAAGATAAATGTAGGATTTAGATCTGTATAAATCCAGAAAGAAAACAGGCAGCTCCTAGCACTGATAAGAAATAAAACCCCAGTGCCAACAGCAGTAACAAGGCAACAGGCACCACCAAGACAGCCAGAGATAGGCTGGCAGGCAGAAGACAGAAA
This sequence comes from Lycocorax pyrrhopterus obiensis, assembly GCA_014706295.1. NCBI lineage: Eukaryota > Metazoa > Chordata > Aves > Passeriformes > Paradisaeidae > Lycocorax > Lycocorax pyrrhopterus. The sequence continues at coordinate 94,789,822 of JACSVZ010000004.1, forward strand.
TTATACAGACCTGACTGCAGTGACAAGACGAGAGTTTGAAGCCGCCCAGCTTTGTGCAAACGGGCCAAGAGCTGTCTGCTCCCTCCTGGGGGAGTACCTGACCCACCAGGGACTGTGGGGCCACGCGGGAGCCCTCAGCCAGCCTCCTTCTCTCGGATCTGCCTCCGCTCTGCTGCTCCGCTGCGGCTCGGGGCCTCCTGAGCCTCCCTTCCCTCCGTGGGAAGCCCAACACCAGCACACACAGGGCACCCGGTGTGCTGTGCCCTCTTTTCCAGAGAATGGGCAGCAAATTACATGGGAAGGTATTCGGGTGGTGCAAGGGCATCAGGGAGTCTGATCAGATCTGACCTTGTCAGGCCAGGTTCCCAGCTTCCTAAAAACTCATGATGGAAGCAAGAAAGCAAAGGAAACATCCATCAGGATAGGGCAGGTTACATCTCATGGAAAAGTCACTTGCAAGAGCAGCAAATGACTTTTTGGGACAGATAAATGGGTGCAGCCCCTGCAGCTGACAAGTTTCCAAAGAGGCTGATCATCCATTACATCAAATGGCATCACTTTAAGTTGCAAGAATGACACTGTAAAGAGTACTCCTGGTAGCCCACTGCTATAGTAGCAGGTCTTTTTGCTAAAGATGAGTATCACTTGCCAACACAGCTTTCCAGGCCAGGACTCACTCTTCTACCTAAGAAGTGACCTCCAGCTGCCCTTTCAAAAGCCAGTGTTCCCAGGTGTTGCATAGGAACACAGCAATTTAAAAATTAGTCTAGACCTCAGTGGAATGTGAAAAGCTCTGTAAATAGAGTTTAAGATCCTCTATTTATGGTGCAAATCTTTTGACATGCTAAATCTGACTTTGTCCCTGTAAATTATGAACTGAGAATAAAACTGTTACTTTGTTTTCTAAATTCTCTTTTTCTTTATTTCAGGCAAGTCTTCAAGACAGAAAAGCAATGCCACAGCAGATGAGAAGGATGTTAACAAAGCAGGCTCTGCCTCAGTTATCAGGTCAATACCAATAGTATACGTTGGAGAAGAGAAGAAGTACATATCATTGTTACATGGATTTCTAGTGACACCAGTCCCTTCTAACAGCAGTAACCTTCAGATTTTTTCCTGCTAGAAAAAAGTGGCAGATGAAGGAGTGATTTGGCTGTCATATAATGTGAGTTAAACTCATCGAAAATTAAATTTTCTTCTTTTTCCTGATTAAACTTAATCTAAAATAGAAGCAGGGAGATAGAAGATTATCCAGTCTGTCCCTATAAGCATCTCAGTGTTAGATGCTGAAAAACTCTAATTTCTAGTTCACTTATGCCATGCAGGTTGAACTCCTTTCCTCCAGACTTTTCTGGAATACCAGGCTGTATTGAAAAGCAGTGAGGAAAGCACCTATTTCTTCCACCCTGTCTTACAAGGGTATTCACAGAGAAAAAATGAATGCTTTCCATCATGGATCATAGAATGGAGCTCAGCTTTTATAACACAAAATGCAGTAATTTCAAGTGTTTATTCTCTGCATTTCAGACATACATAGTTGATGAAATAAAGAAATAACCCTGTTTTTCCCCCCACTAGAGTAACAAGAAGGTAGAGTACCTAAAGAAAAATAAAATATCCTAGTTTGGTACTGCTCCCACTCTTCCCGAAAGGGGTTATATATGGATCAATGTGTTTTCAAGCTAAGAATTATTAATAAATGACCTTTCCTAACAATTCATTACTATCCACAGGTGAGTGTGTCTCTAAGATGGCAATCCAGGCAGCCAAGGGAGCAGAAATCCTGCACAACTCATTGGCTAATGCTCAAATACATTACAGTAATATATTTGTCAGGCTTTTAGAGTAGGAATGTTCATATAACTTGTTTAAAATGGTTTTGTTCTCTTTGGAGATGGTCAATAGCCTAGAGATGTTTGGTTTCAGCATCATCCCTAGTGTAAGCTACAGGCTGTAATGTAGTGAAGCTTGTAGTAAATTTCTGGCCCTGATTCCTATCAGCAGCAGGGTCAAATTAAAGTACTTGGATAATTTCGTAACCCGTCTTCACTATTCCTTTAGTAATGAACCCTGCTCCTGTAGCACTGGGGATATGCTGGAAGACCAGTGGAAGAAGGAACTTGTGGAGCAGATCTTTCATTAGCAGGCTGTGCTAACCCTGGCCATCCCTAGTACCAGCATGCAAAGGACAGAGGTCAGCCCCACTTTGAGTCTTTTGGTACTGCAAATGCTCCCCGCCCTCCATTAACAGTAATGGGTATTATGTGGAAAGACACCAAATACTAATGTTTCACAAATTATGAACACCCTTAAGAAACTGTAGTCTTTCTAAGAGGTTCTTGGAATATGCTGTGAGGGGTATGACATGACTGAACTTAAATAATAACGCACATTTTAAGTATACATGATTTCCTTTTTTCTAAAGATCATGCATACAACTGGCAATTTTGTTCATTATGCATATTAAGTCGTAGCATAAATTATTTCTTGCTCTTCTGACTCCTAATTGCCTGTTTTCCTTTTTCTTTTCTTTTTTTCTTTTTTTTTTGGCCCTTCCCCCTGTGCCACAGGGACGATGTATCGATTGAAATCCATACCCTGGCAGGGCTGCAGCATTCCCAGGCTCCGTGGGCCGTGTGTCCCGGCTCCCCAGGAGGGGTGAGGGAGCCTCGCGCCCTGCGAGCAGGATGCGGCACTGCCGGCTCCCCAGCTGTTACCGCGCGCTCTGATTGTCACAACAGCTTACAGCAGATCCAGGGAAGTGCCTTTGACTGGCATGTTGGGAAAACTGGCTGACATCAGCACAGTCAGCTAGGTAGACCCAAACCTGCTCCCTCCCCAGCGGTATCCTTTGTTTGATTAATGAACGGTGTTAGCAATTAAAAGCAAAGCAGACGATGAGCCTAGTGCATCCTTTACAATCTAATTTCATCTTTTGCTGAGAGCTAATGAAGAGTAAGCAAGAAACTGAGATAAACCGGGTTGATAAGGAGCAGAGCTTGTATAACTCCTTGGCTTCGTTTGCACAAGTCCTAGAAATGTGTCTGTGGGTAACCACCAGACTAAGAGTTATTTGTTTGCTCAACTTGATTAATAATTTTGCACTTTTGACTTGATTTAGTGTTTTCTTTACATTTATTCAGATATTTAAACCAGATAACTAGCAAAAGACAGCTTAAAAGGCATTAAGTAGGCAAATACACAAACACACCCTGCCATATCTGCCTTGGGTTTTCATGTGAATGACACATGTCAACCTGATCAAGGCATAGGGATGCAATGATTTGCTCTTTGTGAAATTGTTCGCAGCCATGTTTGTGTGAAAGGTTGTTCAAGTAAATTAGTTTCAGTTAATAGCACTGTGGAAAAATGGGTAAAGTGCTAAACAGACAGGTGGATCCAGTCAGCCTTTTGTGTATTTTTACCAAATCTCTGGAAAGGGTCAGGAGATCACATTTCCCCCTCCAGCAGTAAAAGCCACAGAACTCCTCTAGGTGGCTTTGGGACACGGGTTCTTATGTCTCACAGAGGGCAAGGTGTGGTCCTGCCTTGAATTAATTTTTGGGGGGTGCAGTTCATGTGGGGGGCAGAAATTAGTATTTAGAAAAAAGTCCTTAATACTTCAGTCTAACTGGTGTGTTTTGAGTGCCTGTGCCCAAAAGCTTGTCCACTTTTCTAGAAACTACCTTTCCCTGAAAAACTTGCCTGTCTTAAAACTATAGATCTACAGTGTTATTCTTCCTGCTGTGTAGATCACAGGTTTTATCTGTACAAAAGAGGTGTTCAGAGAAATGGAGGACCGATTTTGAAACCACAGCTTAAGGCTGGACACAATAAAGGGTAGATGGTGGAAACATTATAAAGAACCTCCTGCCATCATTTTTACATATTTTAAGGTGAGCTGGTAAAGCAAACGAGAGTCCTTGCTAGCCCTGGTGGATGGGCACCCTGCCTCTCCACTCTGAGCACACCCATGGACCTGAATCAGCCTTCGCTTCTGTCATTTCTACCCACAGAAAAAGTGATAGCCTTGGTGTCAGCAGAGTTTGTATCCAATAATTGAAGTCTCTGGGGACTTAAAAATCGATTCTTGGCTCCAAGTCCAGCAATATTCTGTATCAGCACAACGGTGTAACTACACTGTGATTACAGTGGTTATAGTACAAGTTTGTTAACTGTTATCAAAATGAGGGGGTGGAGAGGAAGACAAGCATTTCATCTTTTAAGTCATCCTGCACTTTGTTTCTGTCAGCGTTCTGCCCTGCTGGGAAAAAAAAAAAAAGAAAAAGAAGAAAAAGAAGAAGAAAAAGAAGAAAAAAAAAAAGAAAAAGAAAAAACCACAGATGTTAGTGTGCCTGTGCAGGATGAAGAGGAAAGCTGCAAAGCTATGCAGCACAACAGGGTCCAGACCCAGAGCTTCATAAGCTTGTTGCTGTTTATCCAGGAGCTAATATTTTTTTTCTTTTTTTTCTGTTTGGTTTTATTTTTATTTATTTCAGTGAAAATAATTCCAACTAGACTAAAACAAAAAGATGGCTGCCAATAATTGACATTTTTCAGAGAGAGATTTCTTGATGTTTCAAGTTCTACCTGTCAAGTCCTGCCTAAAGAATGTGGTTTTCCAGAAATTCCTGCAAATCTTTCCTCTAAGTTGTGAAGGAAATATCTCTCTTGTTGTCACCAACACAGGACAGTCACTCCTACAGGAATGCAGCTCCAAGTGAACTGCAAGCAGTCTTTTATGCTAGAGCATGGCAGAGGTATTGGCTAGGGAAGATGAGTAGGCTGCATTGAGGACAGCAGCAACAAGAACACTTTGCAATTTAGCCCTCCTGGATGAAGACTAAAAATATTATTTGTGTCCTTTATATTAAATTATATGAAAATAATGTGTCAGTGTCAGTTCCCCACACTGACAGACCTTCAGAGGGATACGGGACACTGCCCCGGATCACTGACAACGGGAATGGTAGCTGGCAGCAGCCCCACAAGCTGCCCTACTGGGAGCTGTGTGCTGATTCCATCGGACTGGACATTTCAGTCTGTCTCTGCAAACAAATATCCATGGTTTCATGCAAGTGAATGTTTCTCATTTGCTGTACACAACCTTATGAAAGATTTGTCAAGATGGGGGAGCAACATTAATGTGTGAAGAATTATGAGCATCTTGTAAAGCCAGAACTGCAGTGTTTAATGAAGTAAAGCTATTGATAATTAGAAATAAACCCAAAGATTTTAAATTCACTTTAAATTCAGGAGACTGTAATATATTATGTGGAAGTCCAGAAAAACTCCATCTTTTTCACTACACGATTTGTACTTTAGTTGCAAGACAAAGTATTGCAGGTATCTATTATTTAAATTGAGTTATTATTCTCCAACTCATCTGAGAAATTAATTTTGGGAATCAAAATAATGATAAAATATTCTACATGGATTTACAATATACTCAGAACATATACTAAATTGTTCATTTACATGTTTGATGAAATATTTTTCTTTTGAAACTGTTTTCAAACCTTGAGGGAAGTCACTGAAAAATGTGCAAGCACAGCTTTCACTGTGACTGTTATACACCCATAACATATTCAAAATATATTCCAATCTTCTTTGCTATAACCTATCTAAAATTTATGCAAAGTTCAGGACTGGAGCTGAACCCTCACTAGTCCAGGATAAACTGTCAGAGCACTGTGGAGGGATTTGACCAGGCAGTTCCAATTAATATCATACTAAATCCCTATGCACAGCTTTAAAAATTGAGCCCTGAAGGACTAACCTGTTTGCCTACATTCTTTATTATTATTGTTACATCAACAGGATTTGTAGAAATAGGTAACATCAGTTCATCACTGCCACCACCTGGTTAAACTCTCAAACTCTATATTTGTGAATACAGGTATCAGAAAGGTAACAAAGGGGTAAAACAAAGAAGAAGCAAATCTTGGGGGTAATCACCCTAAGCCAGTGCTTTAATGTGAAATGGAAATGTGAAGACCCACACAATAGCTTCCAGTCTGCCTAGACTCTAAAGATAAGACCAAACCTCCAGAGATGTAGGTGGCTTGGGTTGGCTTTTTTTTTCCCCCCAAGTGATTGATTGATTGGTTGTGGGTGTTTTACAAAGATTAGACTGATAGTGGCTAGCTTAGGTAAACCTGGATAGACAATAATAGACAATAATAAGTGAATAATATTATCCTTCAGATCCTGATTGGTCTACTAAACCTTTCAATATAGTATCACTGGGATTGATCTTCATTGCTCTGCGTGTTGATAACCATTTACCTTCCTAAGCAAGATGCTTAGGACTGGACTGACAGTCTGTCCCTTATTTTCACTCTTCCCTCTCTTCCTGATACCCAGACAAATGGCTTTGGGCCATTTCTCTCCCAGGAACACTTTTTTACTCATCCTACACCTTTAATCCTGTTTTACAATGTCACCTTTTTAATCCTGCAGCAATTCAGTCCTTGCCCCAGCTAGCGATCTGCCTGCTGTTAATCAGGCAGTGCCAGGAAGTCCTGAGCGCCAGTGGGATTGCCAGGTTCCCACCACAGCGCAGGAGCTGGCACGTGGCAGAGTGTACACACAAAGGAGTGTATCCCGACACTTCAGCACTTACCGCTTCTATAAATGTTGCCATGTTCTTCAGGTGTGTGGTGTTTTTATATCCTTTTTAGCAGGGAATTCCTAGGCCAAATGGGAAGAATCTGCATCAATGCTGACTGAGAACAGGGTATTAGCTTTTGGGCTGAGTTCTCTGAAGAAGGATTCTTCGTTTCACGCCATTTCTGCTGTTCAAGGACTGACACATTTCATGTAATTTTAATAACTTTTATAAAAAATATACCACACTTTTAGGTCACTGGTTTCTTCCTGGTGGAAAAATGCAATGCAAGATTTCCTGCAAGCTACTGGTTAAAATGAAAAGTCAGTATAAATGTAATAAATTAGGAACAATAATCTGAACAGCGAGAAGGTGGCTAAAGTCACTGTTTTGTTGATGGTTTTATTCCAAAATGCCCCTCACCCCTTCCCTTAGCTTGGCACCTTTTATATAACTTACATTATCACAACTGTCTTTGTGCCAGGAGGAGTGAAGTACTCTCCTGTTCCAAGCTTCTGCTACTTTAGATAAGCCAGCAATAATTATTTCTGAGTGAAACAAAATTAACCCTCACAATGGAGCCTGAGTCCATAGCTGTGTTCCAATTTGGAAGTCATTTGTCTTGGGATACAAAGGCTCTGATTCCCCATAGTACCAAACTGGGTTCTTACAGACTCAGTTATACTGGCAAACCAAAAACCTTAAACCTACTGTTGCAAATTTGTCATCGTTGTTTCATTGTAACTCTACTGTGAGAATTATGCATTGGAAATAAAGCATACATGAAGCCTATTTCCCCATTTACTTCCAAACTAGAGCCACAGTTGCCTGGTACATTTACAGTCATAGGGGCTACCTCTGTGAGTCAGGATCTTTTGTGTGCCTGCTTTGATACGTACAGCCCAAAGCTTAAATAAGACACAGCAGAGGATCAGACAAAGAAAATAAAGAAAGAGGAAGCAGGTAAAAAAGGAAAGGGTAAAAGGGTGAAAGAAAAGGGTGAGATGAAAAGCATAAGAGGCAAAGGGGAGGGTACTAAATGACCTCCCTGTTTCCTACAATTTCATAGCAGATAATAGAGGGTCTTGTTTTAGCAAACTCTATTTCCAAGTACACATTTTCCTTGCCTGTATATGGAGACAGTTAATGCTTCTATTCTGATGGAAAAAGTGCAGCACAGCAGAAATAAGGAATATAAACTGTGTTCTCTAGCTTTAGGTCAACACAGGGGAATGACAGAAGTTGTCATTTAAAAGTAACATTTGCTGAATCCCTATGAAATTATAAAAAACAGACAAAATAACACAAAAAGAAAATAACAGGCAACTCTAAAGAAAAATAAATAATTGTAGTTTCTGTGCTTTAAAGTGTTTTGTGACAATTATATATGCCAGCATATATTATGATATATTTGTCTCAGTCTGAGAAAGAGCGGCACCTGTGAAGAACGTGTCATGGTACACCCATGTTCAGATTCCATAATCTGTTAGCAAGTGCAGCTCTTCTGTCTCACAAGAAGCAGCATTTCTGCTGACCCCTCCCACTGAGGAATTCAGTAAAGCCCTGGTGACAAGCAAAAGCATAACCCTTCTATATTGCCACAGAGAGGCTCAGACAGCCAATAATCCTGAACCAGGCGTGCCAACCTGTAGAGAGCTGGACATCTGTTGAAGGTGTGTTTGAAAACACAGCACAGACATACCTACTTAATTCTTCATACTCACGAATAGGTCACATTATACTGCTCCTGTGAAATCTAGCATTCTCCCCATCCCAGTTATCTGCGGGTGTGCAATTAGGAGTGAAGTAGGCAGACAGATGTTGAGCAAGCCCTGAGACGTCACCATTCATCATCAGCCAGCAGATACTGAACTTGGCTGACTACCCCAGCTTAGTCAGATAGTTTGGCACACTGTCTCTCAGCACTGGGTTTTTTGCTCAGGATCTTAAATTGCACTGAGTTCACTCCGTAAATCATGTAAAATGGGGGGATGGGATTGGCTTCACTTTTTGCCATCAAGCAAAGTTGTAAGAATTTCAGACCTTTTACAAGTAGTGTTGCTGCTTGTTTAAGTGTCACCTTTCATCTCTAGATAGCATCACTGCCTATTCAAAAGAGAAAAGGGCATTTGGCCAGCTATTAAATTGAATTCCTTTCCTCCATCCTGCATGTGCTTAGTCTTGCATACAAAGCATAAAAAGCAAAACCAAAGGTCTAATAGATGGGACCATAAGGAGCTTCACATGCCATCTCTGAGTAAAACATCAAACAAAGTCTTTTGGGAGCTCAGAAACATGTCATCATATGTGGTATTTCTCTTGTCAGCAGCAAAGCTGTCTCTAATGCACAGCACACTTAGCAAATCAAGAATGCTTCAGGCCAAATTTGGGTAAAAGCTGAAGCTTTGCCTCCCACAGGTTTTATCTGCAGCTGCTGAAGCAAACATTTCTACCTCCCCTCCCTCACTGAAGGAGATTGTGTTTCAGAGCATTGTTTTCTGTAGACACTTATTAACCCTGTTGAATTTAGAGCAGGGGATTGCACTCAATATCCATTGATTAGCAGTGCTGCAGTAATCCTTAGGCCTTGGTCATTTTGGTCTGTTGACTAGGACTTGGTACACAGCAGTGCCCTTTTCAGCAGACATTGATATGCGTGCAAGGATGTGGGAGAGGCAGGAGGGAAGGTTAGCATGAAGTCAAGTGTTTATACATTACAGGAAATTCCTGGTGAGGTGATGGCAGCTTTTATCGGAGCCTGACAGAGTCCAGGGTTTAAATCATACAAGCGTGCATCAAATCAAAAACCTTCTCAAAATTATGTCGGAATACAGAATCCATTATTCAGTGATTGCAAACAGTAATAAGCTTTTCCTGGGTGGAAAAAGAATCAAAAAATTCTTCCAAGCTGATCTCCAATTAACAGTAATATGGTAGAGTTTCACAGACCATTTGTTTTCTCTCTTTGCTCATCCTTTCTGCTCAGAACTGAATGTGTTTTTGACACAACACCTATTTCCAATAGGGAACTGCCTTCTCCAAAGCACATCTCTTGCACTGCAGCCAAGCTATAAAGACACCTATTTGTTCAGAGTAGAGCTTAACATTTTTTTTTACATCTGTTCATTTTGTTTGTCTGCTAGCTTTCATTCAGCTTTGACTTCAGTCTCTGATTTACAAGCAGGGATGCTGTACCTTGGGAAGAAATTAGAGTATCCTTTTTGCAGCTGCCCACCACATTTCCCCTCCAACTCAAGACAGCTGCATAGTGGACACCAAATTAGAACTTCCACAAAATAAAAACGAAGCTGCAATGCCTTTTTTATTTAATATTCCAGTCTGAAAACAATGGCAATTCAGAACTGCTGATTCAGGAGCTGTCTGTTTGCAATGTGAGCATTGACCTCCAGGAGAGGTATGGGGTAGACAGCTGAGGACAGGACTATCTTTAGCTAACTCCAAGTAAGTATTCAACCTTCATGAATGAGAGCCCTTTGAAAATCAAAGATATGAGAGTGTATAAAAATACAGACTTCGGTCCTTGCATTTTTAAGAAAATGCATTTAAAGAACTTGCTCCTAGGATAACTTGAAATACTGGAGATATATATGCTTGTGTAATAGTAATATAAAATTATGCCCGTGTATTTTTCCTGAATTCCATAAGATCAGTCCAGTGGATGGCCGTGGTTAAATACAAAAAAAATTAAATACGAAAATACGAGAAAATCAATAAGGTCTTTGACGAGGCAATTGATTTCCTGATGATAGGGTGTGACTGGAACAACCTATCTTCCAGGGTATCATATTTTTTTTTCATGTTGAATGAGAGTACTGCTATAATTCTGAAACAAGAGTCATTTGACCTTCATGTTTCTGTTGTCCACTCCTCTCCCTATCTTTTCCCATGTCTGAAGAGTGCTTACTACAAACACTACCTGGAAAGGAAACAGTCTAGGGAAAAAAAGCATCTGAACATCATCTAACTATGGAGTTCCTTCCCATGGACTATAGGATAACCAGGTTTTCCGCCTGCTCAGTTACTAGTCCAAGGTACCAGTTACTGACATGTCCCCAGCTAGACTCTGTACAATGATCACAGTCCTCTGGGCCTGGCTGCTCAGTCAGTTTTCAACCCACCTTACTGACCACCCACCAAAACCACACCTCGTCAGCTTTTCTATGAGGGTGCTATGAAGACAGTATCAGAAACCTTGCTAAAGTGAACAGCACCCACTGCTCTCCCACTCTCCACCAAGCTGTCCACCACCTCACTGCACAAGGCTATCAGGTTCATTCAGCATGACCTCCTGCTTGTAAAGCAGGCTGGTGTGAGAGAATATTCCACCTTCACATGAGCAATAGCAAGAGAATATGCTAACAGACAGTGAATTACAAACACAGGCACACAAACACCAGCAAACAGTTTGTACATGCACGTATACTCAATGTATACTTTTGCTGCAGGTAAATATAATGATATTCATTGCACTCTGGGAGTCATAGTCTGGTATGTTTAGTGTATGATCCAAGAACAATGTTTGTTTTCTGTGACGTAGTTTATGCCTTACTGGAGTCCTCATTGACAGCTCAGGGGCTTAGGGTCTTCATATAACACACAGGGAAAAGAGAAGCACTTAGAGTATAAGAAAAAAAGAAATGAGAAACTAAGAACAGAATAAATGTGTTATAAAGTAACACAATGGCTCATCTTGTATAATATTCATTCAACAGCAGTAGGACATGATATTTAAGGACAGCACATGAGCCTGGCCATATTTTCTTCTCTGTTCCTCTCATATTTCCCCAGCATCTCAAAATGTTGTATTAGGGAAGGCAGAGAATGCAACTTTTCTTAGTTCTTTTAGCATCCATGTTGGAAACTGCTGTCCATAAATCTGTCTAAATCCTCTTTGGCCCTGCCATTACTATCTGCCTTACAACCTCCTGTAGCAACAAATTCCAAAACTTCTCTACCCACTGTGTAAAGATGTACTCTCTTTTATCTGTTATAAAATGACCCCTTTTCAGTTTTATTGAGTGTTCCCTAACTCATGCAGTGAGAACTGAAGCAAGAGTTAATTGAGATTATCCATTGCCTTTGTGATTCTGTAAACTTCTTTCATATCTCCATGCAGCTTTCTTTCAGTTCCCCTTCCCAAGACATCTGCTTCATTCTCTTGACAATTTTAGCTGCCTCTCCCTATGCCTTTTTTGAATTCCACCATATTCCTTTTGAGATGTAGTGGCCAGAGCTGCAAACCAATTTTTTTTTGTAGCGTCAACATGGTGTCTTCTGCTTTGTTCTCAATACTTGACCTGACGATGTCCAGCATCATGTTGACTTTTTTTATCTGTTGTTGCACATTGAGCTGCTGATTTCAGAGAAATATTTAAGAGCAAATCTAAGATTTTTTTCCAGAGTTGAAATTGCCAGGTCTGAGCTCTGAGAAGAAAGACAGGCCAGTGAGCCAGGCATGACTTATAGGAAAGCTCTTCTTTAGAAGCAAAACTGAGCAAATCACAGGACAATCTGTACTATCCTGACACTCAGGACCACACTTCATTCCTCATCTCTACCTGTAACCCTGTAACTCTCCCACCTTCTCCTGCTCATTCTGCTTGGTCAAAATGGAGGCCTAAGTCATGCACCAGTCCTCCTTCTGACACCCAGTTTCCCCATTTCCTTGCTCTTCTTATCCATTTGCCATACATCCCACTTCACATTAGCAAGCCCTGAAACCAGGACACGTAACTGATGAATCCTCCATACCAAACCCAGACTCCCCCAAAATGCCTCCTCACCACTTTTTCCTCTTGCCAAGACTCCAGCCTTTTAGTTTATAATCTGTTACAACCTTGGGCTGTACCTTTCCTATGCTTTCCCTAGATCTTTGGGCCTTCCCAGATCATACAACTCAGTGCTTGTTGAACACCACAGTGGATGTTAAGAAGCATGCAGAAAACACCATAAGAGCCATTTGTTGTTGCCTTACAGATCAGGAAGTTATTACAAACCAGCAATTACAGTTACAATTACAAGTTATTACAACCATGACAATTCTCTGTGCTATCCCAGACTTTGCCTTCTATGGAAAATCATTGAAAAATACTTTTGCTTTTTCTGTCAGAAAAGTGAGTTGCCTCCTATACGTTCCAGAAATGCAAGCCATTTATCCCTGTGTCTGTTTTCACCTGTTTCTGTAAAGAAAATAGAATATATTCAGAATGGGTTGAAGCCATATTCACACCCCATGTGACTGACCAGACTCTTTTGTGTCTATTTGGTTCCTATAAAGACTGCAGCTGAGTCACAGAGAAAAAGCAACTCTTACCTTGTCCTTATAACCCACCCTGGGTTTAGGGAAGCCATCCTGAAAGAGCAGAGGATTGTGCCTTTCCTGGGAACCACTTGACATGCACAACAGGGAACATTTCCAGGCTGAAATGAACTAGAAAGGGAACCGGTGGTAATGAAGGTGCCGATAGTACTGCTAGGATTAGGGAGATGATGTGGGGGAAGAAGGCTCTGCAACACTTCCAGTCTAATTAGGTAGTGAGAGATAGTTGCTGAATCAAACAGGGTGTAGTGCTATATCTAACAGAATTTTGCATGTTTGGACTTGCAACCAGATGTCTGAGACTTTGTGGTGATTCTTCTGAAGCTGACTGCTTTTTGTAATGTGTATTCCATTATTTTAGTGAAATAAGCAGATGCAGTGAATTGGATTCAGACCTTTATTTCTCAGAGGTGTTAAGTAGATCTGCCTATGACAAAGACATTCCATTTGATTCTCTTGTTAAGTAGCATCACCCTGTTTTGGGGTTGGTTGCCTAGCCCCTGCTTTGTCACAAGCTTTTGTGAGAAGAGAGATACCCTCGACCTCCTAGCAGTATCTGGACTTGCTTCTGAAGTAGGGCCACAGAGGCTCTGACTTGTGTGTGACTCCTGCATGGTAACTCGGCTGCTCAAAAGGCCACTTGCTCCACGAACAGAGTGACTGCAAGGTACAGTACCTAATATCATTGTGGACTTACTTAACAATAAGAGGATCCATCATTACTTAAGACTGGTATTTACTTCTTTATTGTGAGATAATAAATGCAATGGATCATGCCTGATCTGTAATTCTCTCCTTGAGAAAATCAGAACAGTTTTGAGCATTTTTATCAGTTCCATTTGTGCGTGTCTTCTAACTCTTTTGCATGCATTCACCTCTCAGTAATCATTGGTAATTATCAGCAGGTAAGGAAGCAATAGAATTCACAGGAAGTGATTGAAATGAAGTACACAGAAGAACTGAGAAATTAAAATAAAAGTTCCATATATACATTTTTTAAGTAATAAATTTTCCCCTTTCAGAATATGTCATGCTTTAGCTATTCAAGGTGAGAGCAAAAAGCTAAGTGAGAAGGATTTTTCCACACTTCATACCTGCAGGATTCCTATGCTATTCATCACTGACTGCTTCAAAGGACCACAGGTGTGATTCAGAATATAATTCCTGTGCACAGATGAACTGAAAGTTAAAAGCCAGATCTCGACATGCAGTCAACTCCTACACTTGCAGCAGCAATGTTTATTTTAATACTTATAAATCTAGTGACAACATAGTTTCAGCTTATTGATGTATCTCATAGCACCATAGGAAAAGTTCAGATCTGAAGAGTAGAAGGACGGAAACTTAGGCTTCAACTGTGCCAAAATGTCTCAAATTCAATTTTCAGAAAGTTTTTCTCGTCTTTATCTCTGTCCATTGACACATTCAGAGTTTGCAAGCATTTTATTCCTTCCTCACTCAGATACGCGAAGTACAGCTCTTTGTGCTTCTCCCTACAAAACAAATAAATTCCAATGCATGCTCTCAGTTTATACACCCCTAAGACTGCACCTGTTTCATGCTACACAGTAAGTACCACCACGTGGAAAATCAGCACCTGACAACCAAACAGCACATGGCCTTTAGAACAACTATTATAGAAAAATCTTGCAGAAGTGAATTATTTTCTTTCAACTGAAAGAAATTAATTTTGTTTCACAGTAATAACACATTCAGGAGTTCTAAAGAAATCGTGCATGAACAAGTTTAAACCGCTCCCTATCAGTGGACGTGGAAGAAGGCCAGCTGAACAAAATAACACAATAATCATTTTTACCCACAAAAGATATATCATGCCGCTTGCATTTAAAATGTAAGCCAAACTCTCACTGCTCAGGGCTTTTCCTGCTGTCTCTTTTTCTCCAGATGTGAGGTTTTCTGGGCTTGGATTTGCTTTTTCAGATTTCTTTCATCTGTTTTGTTTGGTTTTTCTTTTCTTTGTACAGAATGGGGATAATGAGGAGGAGATATGTCTTTCTACTGGGGTAAATGTAGGAATGGGAACCGGGAATAAAGTTGGTTTACATCAAACAGCAGTTTGCCTTTTTGTGAGTGTGAGTCTCAGCTAAGTGTAGTCCTGGGAAGAAGGAAAGATAGAGCTGGGACAGAAGATGGATGGCCAGTGGGCTTGCTCTTCCTCCTGCTACCGGAGACTCAGGCAAGGAATTACTGGTTTAGGAAGGTCCATTCCCTTCTCCCTTTTTCAGCCTTACCCAAAACCTCATACAGCTCATGTCAGACCACAGCCATAGCAGCTGGCAGATTTTTAGGTGTATAGTAGAAGCAAATAGTGCTTTAGACTCTTCTGCTTTAGGATGGAGTGTACAGCAAGGTTGTCTTCTCCTGGGGCCAAGGCAGAGTTGCAATAGGCAGTTTACGATCCAGGAGGAGTTTCCCGTTGGTGATAACTGCATCTCTAAGAGACAGCAAATTCATGCTCATACCTAGGTACCTTAAATTTTAATTTCTATGCTTTTGTTTTTCTATGCTTTACATGTCCTTAATTATTATGCCAACTTTGTGTTCATGAAAGTAAGAACTGTGCATACAGCTACTAGTATTCATTAAGGGAACAGATGGCTTAGAGTATATATTAGCACTACTGGTGTAAATCCAGCCAACTGAATATAGATTGAAAGCTATTTACATCCAATACATTTTTAATGATTCCTGTATCAGTTTGATAACGATATCAGTTAATGAGCTGACTGAATACAGATCTAGTTCCTACCTCATAAATTTTTTACCCTCCTGTGCACTAATTGGCAAAGTTAACAGGTTGTCCTAAGAACCCTAACTGAATCTTGATTTTGTTGAGGTTAAAGCACTAAAAAAACCATGATGTATCAGGAGACTGAACAAAATACAACAAGCCAGTTGGTGTGAGAGGTTTCTTTTAATTTTTGCAAAGCTTTGGATACCGTCTGTCACAGTACCCTTCTGGACAAAATCCAGCTAGACATGTGCACAATATGGTGGGGGGTCAACTGGCTGGAAGGATGGACTAAAAGTGTCGCTGTATTGGGACAACATCAGTCTGACAGCCAGTCACTAGTGGTGTTCCCCAGGGCTCAATTTTAGGGCCAGTCCTTTACAACATTTTATCAATGACCTGGATAAAGGAGTGGCATGTGCACTATGCAAATTTGCTAACAACATTAAATTAGGAAGAGCTGTTGATTCCCTCAAGGATAGGGAGGCCTTACAGAGAGATCTTTATAGATAGCACAGGACAACCACTGACTATGTGAAATTTAACAAGAATCTAGCATCCAGATTCTTCACTGACAGTGTAGTACTCGTTCCTGCACAGACAACAACACAGAAGACATTTGAAACCCTCATCCTCTTAAAGACAAAGGTGAAAATTTGGGGGGAAGAAAGGAAGTACTTTTAATTATTCCTTAAGTATATTTAATTATTCCAAAGTATAATTTTCAATTCCCTAAAAAAAGAAAGAGAGAAAAATATCTCTCAAATCACTTAGGTGAGGTGATGTATGGAAGCACTGGGTGAGCAAAGCCTGGCCTTGGCTTATGGAAGGTCCTTTGACAAGACTCTGAACTGAAAGCAGAAGAAAACAAAAAGAACCGTAGGGAGGTCCCTGCTTCTGGATCCTTAAATGATTGGTATTCCAGGAAATCCGGTATCAGTTTACCTTCAAATATATTACATATCTTAACACTTCCATTAATGCCCAAGGTTTTTCCTCACTGACACTTCCACCACACTATACAGAAGCTGTTGATAAGGCTTATTGCTAGCAAATAACCATAAAGAAAGAACTGCAATTTTACTTCTCAATTCAGCCGTGGGAAGAAAATTTTAAAAATATATACTAAATGCTTCTATTCATTTACAAAGATGGTATAAGAATGAGCTTAACCTTCAGGTGCACTCATCTCTACAATGGAATATTTTTACTTCAAGGTTTTGCCACACTTTATAATATCACATTATATAATGAGATATATAATGTCACAAATAACAGGTGATATTTGTAATATCACTTATTACATAATCAAAAATTGAAATCTATACAGTTCAACACTGCCATGGTTTATGAATCCTGGCATATCTATTCCCCCTCTAATAAGTAACTACTTGACTCATTTAGTTTCATGAATATTTCTCTTCCTTGAATGTCCGTTTTTGCCTCTTTATTTTCATTATAATTACATATTTATCTTTCTACTGTTACACTCATCTCTCATCCTGCTTGTGCACTACACATTTTCCTTTGTCCTATCCATACAATTTCACAAGACTTTTATCTCTGTAAAAAGCATATATTTGCATCTATATATAAAATATGAAATATTTGGAGTAAACAAACATAGGATTTTTCCTCTTTTCCTAGAATACTCAATTGAAGGAGTATTGTCCCTCAGTTTAATAATTTTCTAATGAATCACCTAAACTCTTAAATTTTTAAACATAATTTCTTCAGCTTCTTTGTTCCTTTAAATGTCTTTTGTATCTCTATTAAAAATCTACTGTCTTGGCTTTTATATAATTTATGTTCTGGTCAAAGATTTTGAGAAATATAAAATAACAATCATCTTGCCATAATTTCTGATCAACACTGAAAAATAAAAGAATGACAATCTTTGTTGTTTTTTTACATCAGCATAATATAAAACATTGAAAAAAATGTGGACCTTTTCCAACTTCAATACATATTTTTAACCACACCATCCACACATTCTACAATCATTTACTGTTTTCATCTTCACCAGACAACATGCCTTCTTATTGATAAAGTTGATCAGTACCTATATCAATTTATTCTGAATTTTAGTACTGACACTTTAATAAAATAAAAAAGTGCTAACCAAGCTGACATTGAACAAAAATTAAGCAAAATGCCTTGTTTTTATGCAACTGCTCTTTGCAAACTTTAATTTTGGAATGCAAAGCCTATCCCTTTAATTATATGTCTATTATCGGGGGATACAAAAGTGTATATTAAATTAATGAAATGGATTACCTCAGTTACACAGTGGTTATTAACAGGAAGAGCTCCCAGTTTTCGTATTATGTACATCAGTAACTTTAATTGCATTAGACTGAGCTAGGAGAGCTATTTTAGGAGATACTTCAACAGCACAACAGTTTCTGTTGGCTTTTTGCCTGCTGTAGCTCAATTTCTGAGGGTTCCCTCACAAATGCTAACTTATTATTTCTGTCAGTCATGCTTTAGCAAACACGGCCTCATTAAAACTACCCTAAAGTGGCTTCAGTTTTGAAAATTCTCCCTTGATGTATCCACGAGACAACTGGTGCTGGAGGGCTGTTTCTCACATTTGGGTTAAGAGATAAGAGTGTCACAGGGTATGAATATACAAAAGACCAGTTTTGGGGCCAACAGCAGTAAAAATGATGGACTGTGATTAGCTCAGGCTTTGTAGGACAGGATATAAAACTGCCTATGATATTAAAAGTATGAAACAAATTAGCTTTTAAATTATGGTTTGCAAGCACTTATACACAAGTGTAAAATCAATTAGCTGTCAGCTGTTGGTTAATAGTGACGCAGTGACCTGCCTTGCTCCTGCTGGGAGTTGTGAGTAGAGGTTTTTAACGGGGAAGGCACAGTGGTTTTTGCTAATAATGTATTACATGCTGAAGTCACTTTATCAGAAGCTCCTGGAAAAAGAAGGCAATGTTCCTGAAATAAGTGAATATTCTATGAGATCCCACATTGTTATACACAAGCTTCTGATCTTGTGCTAAGGAGCCTGACAGAAAGGATTTCCCAGGGCTTATTCTAAAGGACGAGGCAGATTTATCCGTCATGTAACTGCAGGGAAGACACTTGTCTCTAGATTAATCTGCCTGCATGCATGGACAGTGTCACTCTAACGACCCCACTGACCTGCTGCATTACAACAATGGATACCTGTAAATTTAAGACCATTTCCCTTAGAGGTGAGTTAGGTAAAGCTCTCCACAGGTTGAGGTGTGGAGGAAGAACAGTATAATGAAGGAGGTCTGTGGGGACTGAACATGAGTTGTTACACTTCCTTGTTCCAAAGAACCTGAGACCATTCTAGAAAACATGCAAGGATTTAAAATACACGAAGAAAAAGCAGCCTTGACCCAAATCTTGTAGCACATTAGGGGTGTTTTCATACAATTTGGAGCAAATAGGGGTCCCTCTAAGTGGTAAGACAAGTCCGTTGCCTCTTCAAATTTTGCATTTTTGCCCAAGGCAAATGTGTGACCTTCAACCCCAGGCACAGATTATACATTTTACCTTTTGCCACTGACCTAAACACACATCAGAAAGAAAGGAGTAAAATGGGATATCGCTTTAGAAATGGATGTTACTCTGGATAAACTGCTCAAATTGCACCCCAAATCACATAGGATACAAGAACTGAATTGCCTACCTACAGTTTGTTTTTATTTGGCTAGGTGGTTATACAGCCTTATTGCCATAGCATCTCAGTAAGTCAGAAGATTTAGTTTAGCCTCATAACCTTGTTGTTTAAATCATGTACAAATGGGAAACTTGAACTTGAAACTCAGTTCCACAAAACACTGAAGAAGTCTACTGTGAGAAATGGGAAAGATTTAAGTGCTGAAGTTGGAAACTGCAGAAATGTTAACTCATCCGTAACTTTCAGCTCAATCTCTTTTTTTTTATTTCTTTTATTCTTTGACTAAAAGACAAGAGTCTTGTTACAGACTACATAAATGCACTGCTGGGAATACTGAAAATATAAAACATATATACGTGTATATACAGTATATACATATATATATACATACACACACACACATAGATGTTTATGCGAAAAAGTTACCTACATGCGTTTATGGATAGTTAGGTTAAATATAGAAATACACTCTGTGATTTCTTCGATGATATAGAATGAAAAAAAAACCAAACCAAAACAGAAAACCCATATCAGTACCTGCCACTGTAACCCTCCCTTTCTTCATGTGTGTCTGTAGAGTCCTTGTTACACACGTAGCTCAGGGAGATCTGTGTACAGGGGACAAGTACTGATCCATTTAGGAGGATGTCAGGATGGTGTAATTTAAGCAGTGATATCAAAGAAGGGAGGTCTGGCATTGCTGAGTGTGCATGGATGATGGATGGTGCTTGGCATGCATGGCTGGTCTGAAAAAGAGGAAGGACTAAACCAGGGAGAAGGATAAGAGAACAAAGAGGTTGCGCTAAGGCAATGCCCCGAGGGGAAGGAATGGTGGGAGACCTCTGCCTAGGGATGGGGGAAAGAAGATAAATGAGCACAAGTACACAGACAAAAAAAGATGTGAAAAGACTAAATGGGGGAAAAGGAGAAAGATGAGAAGGCTGAGTGGTGCCAGCAAAGTTGAACACCTTGGGGTGACAAAACTTAGTGGAATCTGCCTAGAATACGAGAATCTCAGGAGGTACCAGTGTGATGGGTTGACCGCGAATGGATTCTGGGTGCCTACCAAAGCTGCTTTGTCACTCCCCTTCTCAGCTGGGCAGCTGTCAGTGGCTCTGTTGGACATGGGGGAAGCTTCTGGAAGCTTATTACAGAAGTCTCCCCTGTAGCTCCCCCCACTACCAAATCACACAAACCCAATACATACCACCCCTTATGTCTGTGAATCAAATCTTTAAGAATTAGCAATAAAATTCACATTCATCAGACAATATTCACAAACTTCACTCACATCAACAAAAAATAATTCCCCACACCAAAATCACAAGAACATTATCATGAGGAAGCAAAAGCGGACAATCTACCTCACCACAATTTCAATGACAGAAATTCTCCATGATTATTCCACTTCTCACTCTCCAGATGTTGTTCAGTCCATGTTTTGCCTGTTACCTCTCCAAATTATTGTAATTATCTCAAATTCCTCATGTCCCACATTGGGCAGCAAAAAGGACTGTGATGAGTTGACCTTGGCTAGGTATCAGGTGCCCTCAAAGCTGGTCTATCAGTCCCTTTTTCCACAGGACAGGAGGAAGAAAATAATACGGGAAAAAACCTTTTAGATCAAGAAAAAAGCAGTTTAATAAAGCAAAAGCAATGGACATGCATGGAAGCAAGGAAAAAGCAAAGATTCATTCTCTTCCCATCAACATGAGATGTCCATCTGCTTCCCAGGAAGCAGGGCTTCAGTAGCAGCTGCTCCCGAAGACGAACACAGAAACACAGTAAAACAAATGCCCCCTCCTCCTCTCCTCTTTTCTTTTAGATTTTACCACCCAGCAGACATCATATGGCATGGAATACCCCTGTTGTCAGTTTGAGTTAGCTGTCCTGGCTGTGTCCCCTCCCAAGGTCTTGCCCACCCCAGCCTACCAGTGAGGGTGGAGTGTTGGAGAGACGGCACTGATGGTTCCAGGGCTGCTCAGCAGGCACCAAAACACTGGTGCGATGTCAGCACCTGGCCAGCTACCAGTGCAAAACACAGCACCGCCATGGGGACAATTACCTCCATCTTGCTAGACTCAGTACAACAACCAGGTTACTAGGATTCAAGAAAATTGTGGATAAAAATTTGCTTTCCAATATTATCTTTGCATCGAGAACCTTCGTTAGCAATTAACTTTGTTAGCAATGTCACCACTGACAAACCAAGGACAACCAGGCTTCTGGACTCTTTTTTTTAATTCTCTAAAGGAGCTTAGGGATAATCTTCTTGAAACAAGAAGAATCTTTCCATGACTGTATTTTTGGATCCTCAAACTTCAGTTTTTCTTTCTTGTTTTCCTGTCCGTCTTACTAGTAATTTCAAGTGACATTTAAAATAAATTAGAAGATGACTGCTGAACAATGCTTACAGGTATTTGAGGTGTTGCCATTGTCAGAAATGACAGCATGCAGACACATCAGGTTTGTTCAGAAAGGGAGTTCTTCAATGTAAAAAATTATGTGTGTTTTTAAGGTGCCAATTTTGGCAGCATTAAAGCAACACTAGCATCTTTTCTTACAACCTTTGGCAGAGGTCATATGAGGCCTCTGAGTTTTATCACAACTTCTGATAATGCTTGTAGTTGAATTTTTAGACTAAAGACAGTCCACATGCAATCATTTCTGCTGGGTGGTAGAATTGTTTACTGATAGACAGTCACATTTACATTAGAGCCAGTGACTGAACCGTCTCTGGCTTCAGTGAGACCAAGGCTGCTCCCGAGCCTGGCCCATCCTTTGGTCCTGAAGACAGGTACCACACAGCCAGACAGGTTTCTTCTAGAAACCTGGGTAACCCCATGAATGCTGCCTGTTATGAAAAGTCCTTGGCTCAGGGTGATACCTGAACTGAAAGCAAATATCTTTGCACCATCTAGCAGAGCCAAAGCTGTGCCAAAGTGCATGTTAACAACTAAATGGCATGGAGGATCACAAGCCACTGCCTGGACTGGAGCCTTCAACTGAAGCCTTGTTTCTTGCTGGATAAATAGTCCAAGTGTTACTGTCTCTCATTTGACACTATCCTTGCACAGACCAGGCTGTAGCTTGAATTTCTGTGTCAAGAACACAAAATCAAACCCAGAGCTTAGACTGCATCTGGCACATGGGGAAAATGGCACCCTAGAAAAAAAACCATTTTATTTAATTTGAGCCAATGTCCTGTCATGTCTGTCAGCAATACCCTTCCAGGCGGTAGGTAGGAGGCCTGTAGCATTTATTTGAAAGGATAAGCCATTTTCCTACTACATTTCCTTTTCACATTTTACAATGTCTAGGGTTATATCTGAACAACAGTTAAGCGTGTAATTGCTTCTGCACTTGCTTACAATCTCTACGATACTTTGTAATGTGTTTTGGTATCCTTGGAGGATGAAAATCTCTATATAAAAGTTCCATATGTAAAACTCATTTTGTTTTAATAATACAGCCAAAGCCTGGAAAGAGTCACAGATATGTATCTTCTACATCTAATACTTTCACAGACTAATTTTTTCCCTCCCTGCTCATTTGAGTAGATAGATGCTTACACAGCTTTATATTACTTAAAGGAAGGAATAAAATATGTATTGAGATCCTTACCCATCCTATGAATTGTGGTGCGTTGATCCTTTGAAGTTACAAAATATGTCCTCTGGGTTGTATTTTCCTGCAGTAATTTCACAGTGTTGGCCTACACCAAGGCATTTGACACATTTACCAGGGTTTTCTTTTTTGTGTTTCATTTACTAGTGCTACAGGTCAAAGATGTTTTGGCAAATCAGAGTTACATACAGAAAACCACTTATCGCAAATGAGTCTGGGCTGATACTTCTATTTGTACATTTAAAATCCAGGAACTACTGGAAAATACATATCATAATGGGGTGTATAGCCAGACAATTTCTACCCCCTTGCCTTCCAGAAATACTGCTTATTTCACAGTGTGAACCCATGACCCTGCCCATTCTTCAGAAGATCAGATGCTGGACTGCTTCTGTCAAAAATATTTGTAATTTCTGTAAACTTGGCCTTCTCTTTACCTTGGTGTGCTACAAAACGGGACAGGTTGGTTACTGAATCCATGTGCCTTCACTCTTCGCTCACTCCCCTGCACACATCCACCCTTGGATGCAGACGTAGCTCTGACTAATGATTGCTCTGAGCATGACTGTGCAGTCACAGAGGCTTTGCAAATTCATTCCCTTAAAACAATCAGTGTTTGGCTTCTTAGGTTGTCACAGCCACAGCGTTGAGAAGAGATTGTTACCGGGTCCTGAACAGGCTAAACTGGGAAATGTCCTTTAGTAAAGAAAAGCGTGCTCAATGGTAATCATATTCTCATCTGATCAGGAAGGGGCTATCACAATAGTGTGGCCCAGGAGTTAAAGAGCTTATTTTCTAAATCCCTTCATCCTTTTCAGAACCATGAGACATTGACAGCAAGTCACTTAACTCTGTCCAGCCACAGCTGTGTGGGTTTTGCATAATTAATTATTTATACCAAGGCAGACACAGTAATTAACTTCCAGATGAATATGATATTCTGATCAGAAATGCTTTGCATTTCAGCCGTCCCTCAAGCAAGTAACTGTCAAAGCTGGACTGTTTGACAGAGTGGGTCCTGCCAAAACCTCTCCCAGACATCTGTTCTCAGACAAAAAGAACAGATTCTCAAAGCAGCGCTTGCAGACATTGCCTCGTTTCAGCAGGCAAAGAATAACCAATTCACAAATTCTGGCTAATTTTGTCTGATTTAAAGACAGTATGCCAAACCTCACAAAAAGCCAGGACCTGTTTTTTCAGTCGTGGGCACCGATGCAAACTGAGTGTTTCCTCACAGAAATCAATGGCCCACACTGATGTCAGGCAGGTGCAGGTTGGGAATGAAGCCCAGGGGATTTAATATGAGGTGGGTTTGAAGACAGCGGGCAATTTTTTGATTTTATTTTTTTGGTGAACAGAAACTAACAATAATCATCAGCATTACAATAATACTGAATGGCATACTTGCTGTTACTGCTGTCTGCAGCATAGTAGTAATTCATTGGCGTATGAATTTTACACTGAGGAAAATTTGTGCTGATTTTTTTTTTTTCCTATTTCTCCTGTCTAGCAGAAATTTTTATTAATCACTAGGGATTGTGGCTAAACATTCAAAAACAAAGATAGGAATCGACACCCTGAATGCACACACCACAGCTAGACCTGACTGCAAATTGCATTTTTCTGCTGTGATTTCTGTTGTACTACCCATATAATCACAGTGCTTTAATGCTGCTTGCTGACTGCAATGGAAGTCAAGATGATGGCTGCAAGAAAGAGGTTACACCATAGCAGAGACAAACTGTATATATGTTTTACTATGCACAATTCACTGACCATACACAAACCAGGAGGATGGCTGCTGTTTTGGGTTGTTATTTGGCACCCCAGCATCCTGAGAGGCCATACCATTCTTCAAGAGAAGCTTAACCTCTGAGGTAGGGGGGAGGCTGTGACAGCTGGGGAAGGACAGACAGTGGTCAGCCAGACTCCAAATGCTCCTGAAGGCTGTAGTTTCGCAGTAGGAATGAGATGATCAACCAAGAACAGGCACACCTACTCCACCACCACTCCAGATATTCTTTGAGATGGTAGTGGCATCCCTCTGACCTTCAGCGGGCTGGTTCAGCTTGCTAAACTTGCTGACAGCCCCACCCCCCAGTTTATGTGATTTTTGGGTCAGTTTTTTTACTGGTTTGACTCCTGAAACAATGCCACGGGTTTGTGGCAAGTACCAAACCAAGGAAATAGAGGGAACAAGGAGCGTTTGTCAGACTGGTTTGTTTTACCAAGCTGTGTACCCCAGAAAAAATGAACAGGAGACACTCACACCCAGGCTTCACAGCAGTGGACAGAAAGGCTCTACTAGGAGTGCAGAGGAGACTGTGTGGAGATTGGTTCAACCCATAAAGTCCTTGACAGCTGCTTAGTCAAGGAAATCAGGATAGAAGAAGCTATTTTACAGGGTCCAGAGAGCACAAGCAAGTTTGTTTATAAGACATTTAGTCTCACTCAAGTGCAAATTTAAATTTTTACGTATTCCTTGGCTGTTACAGTCATGTCAATAAAATTTTTGGAGTGCTCACTTTTAAGAATAGGATACAGATATACCAAAGCCAGCTCAGGCATTGTGCACATGAGCCTGAGACCATTACAGCCAGCAAACACACAATTATATCATGCATTTGTTAAAAGACACAAAAAGAGAGCCAAAGAGAGCCAAGATGGATAAACTTGTGTGTACCTAGAGGGATCTAGAACTCTTTCCTACTTTAGTTCACTACAGTGCAAAAGGAACGCAAAAGACCCTGGGATACAGATCGAGGAGGTGCAGTGAAGGTCAGTGTGAGGGTTCTGTTGCAGCTGCCCAGGGACACATTATTTTCCTATCCTCTGAGATGTGTGGCAGTGGTAACCTGGACTTGATGGCACAGAGTTTTATTCAGGATGGCAATTCATATATTGCTGGTCCCCAGTCCCGCTGCACATTCAACACACACAATCCTCTGGTGATTGCTACCCTGGACATGCCAAAGAGGCCAGGAAGGAACCACGTGGGAACTCTGCACTATTTACTGACTGTAAAACTCAATTATACATGCCCTATTCTGTATGACTCATTTCTAAAGACAGTGAGGACACTCAAGGTTCTCCAAAATATCTGGCAAGCTGACTAAGTAAATTCTTTGATACCACCAGCCTCAATTTCTCACCTCCTGACATCATTATCACAGAAGATCATCTGACAAAACCACAATTTACTTTTGATTGTCAAGCTCACAGGTTTGCAATGATGAAATCTAAACCATTACTTTCAAGCATTTGGCCTTATACAGTTGTATTTTCAATATATCCTTAAGTTATCTGCAATGACATGTTTTTTAGAGGAGCTGGTTTGCAAATTAAGCACCTGGTTTCCAGTGTCAGTCTTGTTCATTTAGAGTTAATTTTGTATCACGCTGTGATGGACATGGGGCACATGCCTAAATGACTCCTAAAGAATTTTATTGGAAAAGAAGACAAAGGAAGAAAAGGGGTTTTTTTTTCAGCTTTCATAATCCACATCTTACTTGGAAAGGAAGGATTTGGCCACGGAAATAATTTTTTCTACACTTCTTCACAGTTTTTATGAACTCAACTAATCTTATTCTAATGAGAATAGTAAAAGGGAATACTTCTTTGGGATGACATCTCTCCTCACAATGAATGCTCCAGGATTATCCCTGTTCCTACAGAATGTAACAGAAGGAAAAATCAGCCTGTTGGCTTGAAACTGTAAAGAATTTTGCACAGTCTGAATGTCAAGGCCTATGATTCTTGTATTTATTGAAAAAATATTAGAAATCACAGATTCCCAATACTGAGGTCAATACATACCTTGGTTGCTTCTATTTTCAGTATGGGAGAGTTAAAGAAACCTTGCTTTTGAAACAAGACATTGTTCTAAATGTTATGTTGCTACAAGAGAATCCACTTAATTAACACCTCACATCTTTTTGGAAGTGTGATGGTTTTGTATGCATGTTTTTTTCCAGAACAGCAGCAAAGTCATACAAACCAGGAGAAGAAAATAGATGATGACGAATTATTTTAAAGACTCTGGACAGTGATTCAGTGTGCTGGCCAGGAAAGCTGAAGTAGTCACAGGGAACGGGCAGAACCATGTTCCAGTATGCCAGTTCTCTACTTTTTTTGCCTTTTTTTGTCTTCCTTTTTTTCTTTTTTTTTTTTTTACAGTATATAATGTATCTCTATAACCATCCATCAGCCCAAATGCCCTCTGTTCTGGCTTTCTTTTCAAGGCTTGCTAAGTCAGCAATTTCAGAAGCAATACCTCCTGCAAATCATTCTGCACCTAGCTGTACTGCATGCAGCCAGAGCTGATGGGTGTGGGAGAGGAGCAGGCAAGAAGATCCTTTCACTCCCATTTGCTCAACAGCAGTGCAGTGCCAATGACCCTCTGAAGTGGGAGGGGACAATCATCCTCCAAGTGACCCTCATGGGAGACAGAAGGAAGTGGCATTCCCTCTGCAGCACAAACATCATGCTCACACTGCGATCAACTAAACGAGAAATGGATGATGGTGGCAGATCAGTAATCAGCAAAAGCAGAAAGTCAAGGTGTTTGTCAGGTAATTTAAACACATCAAATTCAGTGTTATATCTAATGTGTCTCTTTTCTGAAAGCACAGGCCCTGAAGGAGCAAGTCTTTGCCAAGGAGAACAGCTCTGACTCCATTTTGTCCGAAGCATCCCTTTTCAGCACAGAGAGACGATGTTTTTTTCCCTGCAGAATACGAAAGCACATGAGGGGACAATTAATAGTGAAAACCCAGCAGGGCTGCTGTAAGCAAGTATGCTCAGCATGCTCCCCCGTTGCTTCTGGACTGGCACTAGCCTGTCAAATGCCTGGAAATGAAGCTTTCTTGAGCCTTTATTAAGATTCATAGGAAAAGCAGGCCCCAAACCCAAAGAGAGCATCAGCATGAAGTATCTCAGCCTCCTCTCTCCCATAAGGACTGCCAGCACATCTGGCTCTGACTCCAGAGGGGAATGAAGAAACTGGGTGGGTGTATAAAGTGAATCTGTCAGCATTTACTTGCATGACAATCTGCCATGTAGAGTACGTGCCACGCACAATACAATGCTCTCCAGAGACCAGGCCCCTGCTACACCCTGGCTGCTGGCAAGTACACTCACATTTCTCACATCTATGCCAGACAAGGACAGCGAAAATACACACAGGCTTCACAAAGGGCTGTGATGCCCACACAGACTGGAGGTGACTTCTTTTTTTATCTGTTATGCTTTTTTGTAGGACTCATAGCAGCCTTAAACCCCACCTCTTCAGAGGCACTGCTGAAAATCCCTATCCTGTCAAGTCCAGATATTTTAAACTTTGGTCCCTCCCTACTATTTATTCGACAATTTGATTAATTATTAGTGGTTCAGGTGAGTGTGTGCACATGCATCTGCACAGTTATACAAGACTTAATGATACATGTTCGCTAACTCATTCCAACTATACATACAAACACATACTGCTTTCTGATAAACTGAACCCTAAAATAATCTCTCTGATTCTCTGTTTTCCTGCAACTTTGCATTGATTTTTAGAGCGGGGCAAACACTGTATCAATCAATGTATTCGTCATTTCACACAAAGATGCTTTTCACTATCTGAAGGTACATACAGTACATTTGTGGAAGATGAAAAATATTAAAGTTTTTATCATGTAGAGCCCAAACAGATGCATAAGCTCTAGGAAGTACAAAAGAAGTCCTTTCCTGTGCTTTCTTTCTGAAGCACTCAGAGCAAGCCCAGCTGCCTGTGGTCACCTCCAGATGACACCCAGGGCTGAGTGGAAGAGGCAAGTGCAGGCTGCTTGTTGAGTGAGTGGAAGAACAAACAGAGCTCCTGGATAAAAATGGATCTGTTATTCCTCACATTTCCACACTTGTGCCTCTCAAATTTGGATTTTTAGTTTTAAAAAAGTACTTCATTTGCAACAGTCTTGGCAGATAATATGGATGTGTGGTAAAAATACTGTTTTTTTGGATGATAAGGGACAGAAAAACATGAAATTCTGCCTATGAAGATAAGAAACACAGTTATTTACTGAGCACCTGAAGTTCCCAGAAGTGAATCTTAGCTAGGTTAGCTGGGTAGGCACACTAACTCCTTGACCATGCAAGCAACAATTTCAGCTCATCACAGAGAGAGCCAGTGCTGTGTGTGCATCAGGCTGCGGACTGAGTGCCACACCAGCCCCAGTGGCTGAGTTCAGCACTGCCACACCTGGCCAGGTGCTGTCTGGTGCTCTCTGTGCTTGCCTGGGCGCTCTCAGGGGGTGCTGGAGAACAGCCCCAAGGCGTCCCCTACAAGCCACCACCGTTGTGTCACCGTGGGCACTCCTCAGCGTGGCCACCAATACATGGTCAGCGAGGTCGTGGGCAGAGCAAGGGTGACCCTCCAGTGCTGTTGCAGAGTGTGGTGATGCTGAGCAGTAGGTTTCTACTTCTTTGGTATCTGAATCTTGGATTTGTGGTCTGTGGGTCATGATATTATCACCCAGTGAGTCTCCTCATCAGTTGATAAACTGTATTTCAAACAAAATTTCCATTTTATTAGAGAACAGTGTTTTGAGAAAGTTAGGCTATGGGGTTTTTTCACTCAAAAAAAGAAAGAAGTGTTCTACAACCTTTCATTTTTATGAAGTAAATGTTTCATTTTCATGAAGTAAATGTTTCATTTTCATCACGTTAAAATCAGAGCATTTCTAGTTGCTTTGACTACTAATGCAGAAGTCTAAATGCTAAAGCAAGATTTAAATGTGTTGCCTTTGACATTATCAAGATGAAATAATTCAATAATTGCATGAAAAATATGCTATTGGATATGATGTGGTATCCAAAAGCCACATTTTTCTCTGAATCAGCTGTGTCTCAGCTCTCTTGGTGTGAGCAGACATAGGTCTGCTCTTAAACAGACACTAAACCAAATCTAAATAATTTCCTGTATCACTGTGTTTTTCCTATTTACCTTCTTGCTGACATTTTTGATCTACTCAGAATTGCAACTTATCCATTGTTACCCAGGAAACACGAAGCAGACCTTTTCAAAAAGAAATGTTAAATTTTTCAATTTATTGCTAAATACTCGATATTTCATTGATTAAAAAATAATGGTAATGCATTCAGTAAAACTCTTGACTCAAAATGTATGCTTGCCATATTTTTCTTAGCTTAGAGAAGAAAAATAATTATTCCATTCTCATTTTCTTGATATATGAAAAGAAGTCTTTCAGCTGATTTTTTTTGCAGCATGGTGAGAATGGCCCAGCTGTACCATAAGCTGAACACTTAGCCTTGCATTCAGAAATCACCAGCTTGCATTCAAAAGTCAGTTAGTCTTGTATTCAGGCAGCAAAGATCATATGAATGATAAATGATTTGTAATGCAAGATGCTTTTTTCCCAGATCTTTTCTGGAGGTCAAAGGGCTCATCATTTTATGCTTTTCCAAAATTATATTTTTCTTTAGAAAGCAGGAAATTATTGAAATCCAGTATAAAATACGTATTTTAATAAGCAGAATATTGAAGGTATGACCTCTGTCACTTGCTAAGTGTATCAACACCTTGCATTGTCCCAGTGGTATATTTTAAGGAGATTTTAATATAAATAGGGTATTGAATGTGAAGATCTTTCCATTCTCACATTTTAATGAACTTCTTTCAATGCTGTGATGCACAGGCAGGATCCTGAATCTGACTGATTGCTGCACTGCATCTTGCAAGGCATGTCATTTGTGCACTGCAGTGGGGTTTTTCCTTTGTTAGAAAAAACAGTTTGTATATCTTTGCTTGGATAGAGTAACTTTAATCAAACCTTGTATGCATATTTTAATTACAGATAAAACCTTCAGATGCCTAAAAGTAATCTTAAAAAAATGAAATAATAATCCTGGAAAATGGACATATTGTACAATTATAATTTAAAAAATAAAGACAGATGGTTTGAATAAGTGGCAAACTCATATTTTCATTGACTAGAAGCCTACACGTATTTGAGAAAATACTTTGAAATTAATTATTTACCAAAAAAAGATGTCAGTGTTCTGGAGCTCTGCCACACTGTAGCATCTTGCTTGGTTGGATGAATGTGTGAGAGGAAGGCAGATACGGACTCCATAATGATCTGTCATAATTCAGAGCAGTGGGGCAGATTCAAAATTAAAGCCAGCTCCAAATACCCTGGAGGAGCCAGTTTCACACTGCAATATGTCAGTAGTTTGGGAGTATCACTTTCTTCATCTCCAGTCTCACATTCAGCCTCCCTCCTCCCCAGTCTAGTGATTTTCTTTGGAAATGCTTATTTTTCATTAACTCTCTGTGGAAGCCCATTTATTTACTACATTTTGGCCTGGTATAACGAACCTGAGTGCGAAGACAGAATTTGTGGAGAGCCCACACACCTTGCAAGAGCTGAGAGAAACTGAATCAGGACCTTGCTCTGCTCGTGGTGCATCACGTAAGCTTGGGCTGTCTGTCTCCCTGCATTTTTCTTCAGGGGTGTAATCACCTGCCTCTGCACTGATGGGATTTAAGCACCCATACTATGCTGGACTGAAGATTTTAAAAGGAGATGTGCCATGTACAATGTAAAAAGAAAACTAGCTCTATGGTTTAACTTGGTCTACTTGAAGTTTAGTTACCTGGATTCTACAGAGGGCAGTGGGATACGACCTTACTTTGGATATAGCGACTAGCACATTGCTGACCAGTAGTGCTAACCCCACTGCTGTCAACCTACAAGTGTGCAAAAATGCCTACAACATGAATAAAAACATGGGAAAGTAGCAAAAACCTTCTCATGCTGCTTGCCGAGCACTCAGTACTGCATACCATAAAGAGTTTCCTGTAAATTGCTTTAAATTATAATTAAAAATATATGTTAAAATAGATGAATAGATGAAAAGAACTGTTTTCTGTTCAAAAATGTCTAACAATTGGATGCTTTAGCAATACTGATTCTGTATAAATAATTGATTCTCTTACAATAGTTATGTGAAAGCTGGAGGCCACACTGATTTCAAATCCCTATGTGTCCTTCTCTTACTCACCCATCGAGAGCATGATGTAGATTGGTAGTGAGGCATTCACATATTCTTACATTACATGGAGAGGGAAAATTGAAAGTTTGTGAAAGGAGAGTTGGTAGGTCTGGGGTATGATTCTGGCTAGAAAATAAAAAATAACATTAAAAATTCTGGGACTGTACAGCAATAATACATGCACAGCCTGTTCCTGGAGCTGCATTTTTAAATACCCTCATGTACATAGAGGGTTAACTGATTACTGCAACACAAATGCAGTATATATCTCAAAACAATAATCTTCTTGTAATGAGCAGCTGTTTCTGATGACAATAAAGATTCTGAAATTTCACATGCATAACTCATGAGGTGAATGAAAAAATACAGAAGAAGAGAGCAGTTTATAGTAGTTGCTGCCAAACATGGTACAAAGCAGGGTAACCCAGGATTTGTTTCTGAATGACCACCAACCTTTTCCAAAATGTCAAGTGCAGATTGGAAAAATGTCTAATTTAATCTCCTTTAATTACATGCATGCAAATAATTGCCTTCTCTTGTTTTATTTTATTTATTTATTTATTTATTCATTCATTCATTTATTTATGTATTATTTGCTTCAGTGTGACATTCCTCCTTGTAAGCAAGGAAAGCCATGTGCTCACTCTGACCTTAGGTTTTAAGAGAGTTTGAGCTTTTTTCATTGGCCCTCCCCCTTCGACTCTGGGGCTAATATGTCTCATTATCTCAGTGCATAAAACTGATTATTAAGTAGCTTTAGATGAAGCAAACAGGCTTCCACTTGTCCTTTTGAATTATCTCAATATCTTTAATTGTTTAAAACTGACAATGAGGTCATTCAATTACGGTATTCACTATACAGTCTGTGCTTAGTGTCACATTGAGGTTGTTATCCAGAGCAGAGGGGGTTAAATTATCAGTATGCTGTTGCTGCTGTGATCCTAATGTAAATGAACATTTGGTGGTTTATTTTTTTTCCTTAGCTGCTGGTTACTACGTTATTAGCATATTTGATGTATTCCTCAGCTCAGTTAATAAGCAGTTCTGAAGGCAAAAGACTGATGTTTGAGAAGGCCGTTTATAGACCATTCTGCCTTGTAACAATATCTGGAACACGTCTATGTGCTATTATGACTAACTGACTTTGGGTTTAGGCCATATGCACCACTGACAAAGCCTAATCTGTGCTCCTGTCTGCTGCTTAGGTGTTTTATTATTAAGGTATGACCATCCTATGAATTCCAAACTTTTCTTCTTTCCTCTCTATTTCCTGCTGAAACTAAATTCTGCCTTGATATTAAAGTGCATTAAAGAACTTGGCATACTTCTGTTTATTAAAATTATCTGTCTACCATTCCTTGTTTAAAATACAGTCAAAGCCATGAAGTATATTTGAGTAAGTCTTGTAAAAAAACCCCTCTAATAACATATTAAGGAAAAATATATGGAAATACAGGAAATACAAAGAGGTGCACTCCTATTAGACCTAGTCCATGGCATAACATGGAGAACGAGATCGGCGTAAAATGTTCTAATGCAAGAGCAATTCAGCCAATTCTAACAGAAGTGCAGGGAGCAGACACTGCAACTGACTGCTCAGAAGGAAAACTGTGTTCTCAAAGCTGGGCACAGGAAAGTTCTGGAGGGAGGTTTAAGGCTTTGTTAGGGGAGGTGGCAGCCGGTACCTGGGGCAGATGCTGTCAGAAGGAGAGTTCTTCTGGTCCAAGAGCCAATCTTGCCAGCAGGCTGTGGAATTTGGATTCTCTCAATCTTTTTCACTAACTCTCCTTTATGTTAGGTAGAAACTAACCTGTGGAACTCACACTTCCAATTCAGAAAAATAAATTCATTTTAGCTCAACAGCTGCCACTCTTCTGTCTATTATACTATTGATTTTAGTGCTGTTGAAATGCTTTGGGTTCCTGAATAGCTTTCAAATCTATATTTGAAATCTGTCCCTTTGTTTGAGTAGTGTCACAGGTAATGTGATCAATACAGTTAGCACTGAAGCCTGCTAAATGATAGCAGTGGCTTTTGGTAAGGACTTGCAAGGTTTCAAATTCCATTCTGGGAAATAGGACTCTTCAGCCAGTTTTGTAAAAATAAACTTTCGTTAAGACAATTTGTCTTCAGATTTTTCAAAATCATTCCACCCTCTCCTCTGCCTTACACCCTCACCTGTCTCTGCTGTTTCAGTAGCAATCAGAAAAACACTGATTCTCACAGAAACCTTCAAGGTGAAAAAACTTATCAAAGCTGTTATCTGTGCAAAATATTTTTTCTTTAGTACTGCAGGATATTTGACAAAAAGACTTTTTCTCTAAGTACTTTCAACCAGACCTTACTAACAAGCTTTCCACAGATAAGCGATGTATATCGTGGTTTTTTTCTCATCAAGCTGGGACACTACATGTATTTTGCCAAGCCTCTTGGCAGCTAATATTTTTGTTAAATTGGCTAGTACATCTGTCAGCCCTGGGACAAAGCTAGGTTTCCTACCCTGAACCTTTCAAGCAGAACCTTTTGTAAAAGACAAAATGCTGTATCTACCTTAAAACATAAAGGATCCTCAGGGCATTGGAAGCTAATGTGCAGCTTTAATGCAAACATCCCTTGTGAGGGCTCTCGGTCCTTGTATGCTCTGAACAGCAGGAGGAAGAATACATGAATATAAATGAGCTGCACAGCAGTATTCAGAAAATGGAGCTATAAGAGTTAATGAGATGGTGTCCTGCTGCTGGACTCTTGCATGTTAAAAATTCTGATGGTTTTATCTAGCAGCAAGTTTGAAAAACCTGTGCAAAACCAGTGGTTGTGAAGAACCCCTGACTACAGAATGGTGCCTCTTTCCGTGTGGCCTTGCTACAGGCAAAGAGCCTTTGATATATCTAAATCTAACAAGGGAGAAAACAGAGGGATTACTAGAAATCATTGACCATGGAGGAACCAAGTAATTATTAATAGCATTATACACTGAATTGCACATGGCTGGTGCGTATCTGCAGCTCTGTGCATTTAGCTGCACACAGCAACTGGCAGAAGACCCAGTCTCTAAACCCCACAGCAGATTGCAAGCTCTGTGTCTTTAAGACTCACTCTGTAGCTGCAGAACTAAAGGGAAGGTTCCCATTTATGCTGGCCACAAAGGTGTTGCCCCATCATCCAGAGACAATGCAGTGCATCCCTTCTTTCTTGCAAACAATGGTAGGTACAGCCACCACTCTGAAAATGCCACCACTCTTTGAGCTGCTGCTCATTGCATGTCTAGCACAGATAAGTCTGACCTACCTATTCTGTGCTATTCTGTTAATTTACAGAATTAACAGGATGCACTGAAAGGCAATAATACATCTGCTGTGCAATGAGACAACTGTACACCGCAGAGAGTCTCCTCCCTCTGTGCTTGGGTGAGGTGCAAACCTGCTTGGCACAGGTGCTGGTGTGATGGAGTCACTCTGTGCAGAGTCATGCACATCCCTACTCTTTCCAGGGTCTCCTAAACCCAAGAGACCACCTTGCCCAGGTGGGCCTCCTGTTCAGAAACACCTGAATACTGAGTCATGTATCTGAATGCCCCACGGAGGCTGAACTTGAAGAGCTTAAGAAGAGCTTATGGTCAGGCAGGATATCCATATGTG